>OU618541.1:17682500-20182500 GCA_914829495.1 Eilema sororculum
ACCTCCGACGTCCGGTTCGCTTTCGCTCTGCGCGGGCTTCCCGGGCCCGGAGTCTAGTCTAGGAGGCGGCCGCACCCCAAGCGTTCGCGCATCGTACCGTCTCGCTGTGAGCAATGTGGCGAGTGTGAGGACTCCCAACCCCAGAGCCGCCACTAGGACCCGCCTCGGCGTGTCCCACGCCGGGCACTCGGTCAGCGTGTGCAGCTCTGTGTCCTCGCTCGCATCACAGTGATGGCACTCGGACGTTGGCTCCTTCCGGATCCGACACAGGTAACTCCCGATGCTGGTCCATATAGTGCACATACATAAGACTCCAGACATTTTATAAGGCATCTTGTATGAAGCGCTCAAGTGGGACTTGACCCCACGACCTTTCCCTTGCAGGGGGAATGCTCTTCCAACTGAGCTATTGAGCCACACCGATTTATTTCGAATTTAAAGTTAGCATAATAAATGCTATAAAAATTTCATTCAAAGCATCTTGCATGCTCCCAAACTATTTTTAAACACAGAGAATCAATAGTAAGTATAAGCACCTACAGGTCAACTTCTAATACCGGTAGCAAACAACTACAGTGGTTAACCGGTGCCTTGTAATTAAACTTGTTCAATCAAAATCATATGTATGATACATATGATTTTGATTTGAACATTGAAATATAACAAAAAGTATCATAACATTACAAAATAAGGTTAGGCGTTAGGCGATTGTATTGTACGCACTATCGCCCGATCGATCTACTTGGTACACTCACCGTCGCCCACGCCAAGTTCACTATTCATTGGTATTCATTAACTGTTGCGTTCTTTGTCCTTTAGAGATTGCACATCAGTTACTCGTAGACCTTTTACACCACATACTGTTAAAAAGGTACTCACACACTGACATGAAAACTACCTTAACTGACTTCAAAAAAAATATTGTAAAGGTTGAATGTTTTCTTTAATACTTATCTACCTATTAATTATCACATAACTCCATAATTTTTATGAACTGATTCGTTTTTTTTAAAGATGTAAGAAACCATCATGGTGACTGTGACTTAGTCATGTGCCTTTAGAACCATATCTTAATTTTTTATATGTGGAACCCTAAATCCTTTTCTAAACTAAAAGTAGCTGTTGCATCTTTACTTATAATATCATCTATCTATGTACAATAAAAGCGTCGATAGCTCAATGTTTAGGGAGTCGGCCTTACAATCGAAAGGTGCCGGGTTCGAATCCTGGCCATTACACTACCGATGTGAACCTCTCTCCTCTCCTAGCACAAGCAAATTAGCTTAGTTGGAGGGGTTAGAGGGAATGTGTATAGGTAATTTCGGTTCTAATATTCTTATTCAAAATAAAACTCATCAAAATAGCCACATTACTTTGGACATTATCTGGAACTTAGACACTACCAACAGACAATTCAATTATGTTTATTAATTTATATTTTTAATAGATAATGCAAAGCAGTGAGTTGAGTACATTGGTAATATTAAAAAACAGAATAATCAAGTGTGTGTATACAAAACAATGAATTCAATTCCCGCTCAGTGCAAATATTTGTATGCATGAATATGGCTATTTGCACTGGTCTGGGTGTTTCTATGTATAATATGTATGTATTTACAAAAAAAAATGTATTTAAGTATGTTTATCCGCATTCTAGATTCCATAACACAAGCTAGTTAAGCTATGCTTACCATGGGTCTAGATAGCGTTGTGTAGAATGTTGGAAAATATTTATTTATTTAATTAAGAATAAAGATTCACATTGTTATCAGATATTGACTTCACACTTGCTTAAACACCTGGAATGCTGATTTCTTTTCTTAGAATAATTTAACACAACTGTTTAATTATTCGAGTTCATAAGAGATTTATTCTTCTGCCTAAGTAAGTTGGATGTTATTTACCTAATCCACATGTAATAATATTATTAACCTTTTACTACTGTCAGTGCGAACGCTGTTAGACTAGGATGGGCTCAGCGCTTGTGTTGGCCATTTCCACATGTATATGACTGCTCTATGGCAGTTATATACATGTGGAAGTTTCATATGACATCTGGGACCATTCAACAAGCTCTCTAATTAACTCTTATGAAATTTACTTGAGTAAGTAACTGGATAGATTATATTAGAGGTAGAAATTTTAGAAGACTTAATTTTTTTTATTTCATGAAACTTCTTCATTTTATATTATAAAAATGGAATAAAGTCTGAATCAAACCCAAACAATAAAATTCTACTAATACATGTACAATGAACCTGGCCGGCAAATGCAATTCAGTTATATGGCCTTTTTTAATGTCTGGGTAAAGCAAAATATTAACAAAACATTTGTATCACCCTCCACAATATGTAATGATTTTTTTATGCTAAACAATGTTAATGCTCTTGAAGTAATAACATGCAGTATTTGATTTGACATTATGAACTACAAGATACATACAAAATACTCAATGTCAGGTCAGATTGACATTTAGAATCAATCCTTTCTAACAGAAAATTCTACTCAAACTGAGCGTGTTGCTTATCTTATCAGGAAACAGGAAATATAATTATGCCGCCACATTTGTTCAGAAACTATTAAAATTATAGAGTTTGAAATTATCAAGATAAATATCTTATCACAAAAATTATCATGATCATTATCCTATGACTATCAAACAGCCCGGCAATTCTTTTTTATATTGGTATTACAAATCAACATTTACATTAGTTTATAAAATCTAAAAAATAACAAATATAGAATGAGCAATTTTTTAGATTTCAAATTTATGTTAGGCTGTTAATTCACCTCTGCCTAACTCTCCGGGGATAAAAGCGTGATTGTATGTATGTAATTTATGTTATTTAAGTATAATAGATTTGTTGAAGACTGCAACATAATTTAAAAATATTTATATACCTATGTAATGAGATTATATTGACTTACCTCTATGTTTCCCATAGTTTGAAATGCAGTGAAGACGAACATAAAACCAAATCCAAGTAATATAACGTTTAAAAATTTTCGATTCATTTTGACTGCCCTTTTTTTCTAACTACTTTAAAACAATAATATCTGAACTTATGATTACGTTTACAAAATCTTATAGCAGTCAACAGTCCAACATTCGAAAGAGAACTGAGTTGTATTGACGACGTTTCTTTGCAATGCTATTACATTAAACTTTAACTCCCTCCACCAACAGGACTAAACGTATGCGTATCGTATGATACAGAAAGAAATCATTCTTGTTTTCTTGTAAATAAACATACGCACGACACACAAGGAAAACCTGTACTGTCAACTGTCAAACAAATATGACATTTGTTATGACATTTATGAACGTTTAGTTATCACTCTAGATAACAGCAGTAAGCAGAATCACTCCAAAAGCCATAAAAAAGAAAATGCAAGTGCAATCAAAATCGTACTTGACTTGCGTCTAACCGTAGAAGAAGATCAAACCACCCCCTGGGACATGCACATATAATATGATATATAGAAATAGTTAAAAAGATGTTCAGCACTACGGACTAATTTTTACTATTTATTAATTAAATATTTAGAGCAGTATTGATTATAGAAATTAAATAAAAATCATTGTATTAATTTGGTCTTTGTATCGTGTTGGTTTCCGGGGGAGTAGTATACAGTACCACCCCAGCTCTTCCTGCGAGTTTCGTAAAAGGTGATTAAGGTATAGGTCTGTTCTCCATCCGACAGTAAACATACAGCCCAAGACAAAAGGCCCGCTAGACGGCAATAGGCTCGCCCCCTATTACCTGCGTCGTGGGATGACCGGTGGAACCGAAAGTCATAATTTGCAGAATGTGGATGTTATTACACCTCTGCCTACCCTTTCGGGGATTTACAGACGTGAGTATATGGATGGATGGATAATTCGGTCTGTACCATTCTGTACCCGTAGGAATAGAATTAAGTAAAATAAGTATTTTATTTAATAAACATACTATGTTCTTATCAGTTATAAACATACTTAATTTTCCAAGTTTCATGTCCAGGTTTCGTTTAATTTTATACGCGTTTTGTTATTTGATACAGAGTATAGCAACAAGGAATTTATTATTGTCTGTGCTTATTTTATTTTTCTGATTCATCGAGAATACATATTTTATCGCTGAATATTTATACTTAAGTAAAATTAATAATAAGATGTGCAATAAAGTGATTTAAGTGAGCAATGGAAATGGAAGTGCCTTAATGGATATTTTGTGTCCGAAATTATCATATTTCAGTAGTACTGCATCGTTCTTGATGAGGATGATCTCATTGACGTTCTGACATTACGTTCTTTTGGCAAAATCTTGATCGTTTTATTTTGCTATTGGGTCCAATGACCTTGTAACTTAAAAATAATTGCATCCAAATATATAAGTGAAAATGAAGAAACAGTTCTATAGGGTTAAGCAACTCGCCGACCAGACATTTTCAAGGTATCCTATGTACTTAACATTATCTCGGCTATCAGATAAGATGCTGTTCTTTGTAACTTTTAGTCGTTGTTATTGTAATCTTTTTACACTTATCAGTATCTTTAGAACCGATGTAGCGGCTAGTTAAAAATGAAGTATTATTTCTTTAATTTATTTAAATGTTTGAGACTTTTTCAATATTGTATTACAAATAACTTATTTCGAATTTTAGCAAGTCAGGAAAGGCAGCGGACTTGACAGATGAGTTGCAGACAGCAGACAAAAAGGTCGAACACCTTCGAAATGCCTTACAATTGCTCAGCAAGCGTTTATCAACTGGAGCGGGAAGTACACAGGGCCAGGATCCTGCTGCTCGAGAGAAAAGACTTAAGAAATTGCCAGAGTACCTCTTAGGACTGTCCATGTGTGAAGCTAGCAATTTTGATGATGATGATAGCATTTTAAAGTACATTTTATTTGAATGTGGTGAGTTAATTACATATTTATTTCAAAATTAAAAGTTTGAGGAACTAAGATGTGTTCCATATTAGTTGTGCCATTAATAATAAAATATTATCTATGATATATTATTTTATCCCATAATAATATATCAGGTATTCAAATTATCATTTAATCTTAACTCATCAGGTAAAACTGAAAAATTCCTTGCAAATGAAATTGCTGAACATGAATTGAAGGTGGAGCAGTTGGTATGTGCACCACTTACAGCCATTAGTGAAACAGATCTCCCGGCCATTATTAAAGCCAAAAAGCAGTTAAACAGGCTTCTGAGCGAGAAGGAATCAGCCACCAGTCGATATAATGTGAGTCAGTTTGACATCCTTATCAATATTTATCATCTTATGTTGAGTTTTGAGATCAACTGTAAGTGATCTTGTCATGTTAATATCTCGTTTATCTGTCATGTCAATAAAACATGTTACATAAATATATCAATGCTTAGGTCTTCTGAGATAAAAAGTAAATTGTTAACTGTAAAGTAACCGATAAGTGCAAAAATGTACTATTCCGATTCCTCTATTTTTTTTTCTGCACTGACATCTCCGAATAGGATGTAAATGAAGAATTCTCATACTTGGATATAACTGTACCCAATATCAGACCTAATTTAAAAAGTCCCATTATCAGATCTTTATAACAATAAAATAAAATCTGCTGCTTTGCTTATCAGAAGTGCACAAAGAAAAGCTATTTTTATGCCAGAGTTCCATAAACCACAGACAACCAAGTTACAATATAAATTGTGATGTTAATATTATAAAGATATTAGTGTTAGTACCAATTTTTATTGAAATAAATATTATTCCTATAGTAGTAGGTATTATTAATATAGTTGATAACTAGTAACCTTCACTGTAACTTTGGATTAAATTAAAAGTAAATAGTAATAAAAGCAACAATGTTATTGTATACAGGCCAACTTTTCCATTAGGTACTCTGGACGGTCTATGCCTCAATTTCTAAGGCAATCACTGGCTGGAAATATTTACTTTTGTTTTGTGTATCCTAATGCCTAACAAATCCTATGCCTATCTAACTGACTTATTAAATGGTAATAGAATATTATATTTAAAGAACCATAATGTACCTTTCAGCATCTAGAACGGCAGAAAGAAGAGAATCCAACAAAACTAAGTGCTGCAAAGGAGGAACTTGAGGAGGTTGGGATCCGGGTGGAGGCGGCGCGAGATGCACTCGCCGCCGATATGTTCGCGCTAGTGGCTAAAGAAGCTCAATTAGCGCATACGCTCCTACAGTACGTCAAATTACAGAGAGCATATCATGAATCTGCATTGCATTCCCTACAGGACACAGTGCCAGAGTTAGAGAAATTTATAAGTAAGTATACTATTTATTTGTCAAGATTAAGTAAATAAATTATTTTTTGATAAAATCTGCTATGAATGTTATAATAGTACTTAGGTACATTTCGAATATTTGGGAATAAGTTATTACAATTTTGTACCCTATGAAAGAAAAAAAAATTATGAAGGCCAAAAATATTTTAAGTAATTTTTTATATAAAATGTCTCCTGCCTATTATTTATAATTAAGTTACGCAATTACGTTAATTTGTAAAGAGGTTACAACCATATTTTCCAAGGGACCTCATTTCATTTCATAATAATAACTCTCAGTCATAACACTGATAGTGATAATAAATATTTTTATTACAAAGTTCAATTCATTATATTGTTGTGTGTCTGTGGGTCGAAGTGCGAAGCCGAAGGTGAGGTCGGGCATATCCCTCGCACCTCGGCTCTATCGGTCTGGCCTTCCTGAGGGGGAGGGGTGGACCTCGAAGTCCCTAACTCGTCTCCAGAAACGCCACGGCCTGCTTCTGCTAGGGTGACAAGCGGCTCCACACGTCACCCTCAGGCCCACGCTCATGGGGGACTCAAGTTGCTTCTGCTCGCGGGCAGCCAGTTCCGCGAGTCTCCTTCGCTCTTCCACCAGCGCTCTCCTCGGGCATTACTTGCTCGCAAAAGGAGGCGCCCGCCACCCACGCATCCGCAAAGCGAACCATCACTGTGAGCTAGGTGGCGAGTGTGAGAACTCTTACTCCCTGGGCCGCCACCAGCTCCCGTGTCTCACTTTGAACACCGTTATAGGCCCCTTTGTGGGCATTACGGCCTAATCTAGCTACAGCTGTGTATAGAAACGTTTACAGATTACAAAATAATTCAGTTGGCTATTATTGGCTAATAAGCTCAGTGTTAATTGTTTCATCCAAATATTCTATTTCATTACGGTGTTATAAAAATATTTTAAATGCCGAACGTCACTCTTACAGAATCAAGAATGAATAATTTAATTTATTTTACCTTAGTAGGTTTTTTTTTGTTTGTTTAATTACTATACATATCTTGGACCTAAAGCGCGATATATAAAAGGCCTTGGCGCGAGCAGATTGTTTTGTAATAATCTATAATTGGTGAATCGTCCACCACCGTAGTACCCCGTGCTATCTCAAAACACAATCAAGAAACGTGTACTGCGCATGTAGAGCGCATTTTGAGTACATTGTATGTCTAAGATATGTATGATTTGTGCTATACTGTACTGTAGGACATATATCTTGTTCCCAAGTTGCGAGAGAACAGAAGCCCTGGCTCGCGCGAATTGCTTTGATATATAATTTATGATTGGTGGATTGGAGCTTCTCCACCGATGTAGCAACCCGTGCTATCACCAATAGACGCATACTTAGCAGGTACATTTTGTGACATGATTGGGATCATGATATATGAAACGGCCTTATACGGGTCTACGAATAAAATAAACGTACTATGATACGGGGAGGTACCTATCATTGGCTCCATATGGAATACATATTAAATTACCCTTTTACCTAAGTATTATGGTTTTATTTATAAACCAGGACATTGAATATAGGTATTATAGAAGTACAATAAAATCCTAGTGTTGCCAATGTTGAAACGCACAAAACCATCTACCGACTCGCACATTTTGTAAAATAATCTCAAATTTCTGCCTTTCGAAATTCCGTTGTTGATAAAAGACCGAGGAAACTCATAAGATCTTCTTCTTCATCCTAGCGTTAATACTAGTAGCATCTGAAGCTTTCAACTTGGAATCAGCACTGCCATTCACTAAGCTAGCACAACGATGCAAGTCGCAACGTTGTGCTCGATAGAGATTGTCATTGGTCGGATTGTATCACGTCACTGGAGATCGACCAATGACAATCTCTATCGAGCACAACGTTGCGACCCGCATCGTTGTGCTTGCTTAGTGAATTGCACAGCTGGAGTCCGCTTTACCAGTCTAACGACGGATTTGGCTGCGCTTACTTGGGTGTTTTCTGTGAAGCGACTGCTACTGATCTCCATTACTCAAAGGCGATATCGAAGCATTGCAGCTAGAACAGTTATTGAACTTTTAGGGCTCCAACCACCCGTAGCGACTACCATAGATGTTCATATGGCAACCGAAAACGACGGTTTAATGTGCTCTCGGAGGTACGACCAAATCAATGCAAATATTCAAATTCATGCATACAAATATTTGAGCGGGGATCGCGGGAACCCGCGCCTCCTATATTATTTGAAAATTTTCATAGTCCCATTTAGCCAAGCCAAAAATTGAATTGAATTGTCCTATGCATCCGTAGTGACGGTAGTCACTACACCATAGGGTCCTCGAACTCTTTTTATGATAAATACTAAAATTCAAAGAGGTATAATCATCCCCCAGTAGGTACTAGTTAGTAAGAAGTAACACTGGGGTTCACTGCATCATTACTCAAGGGTTTGTACCTATATAATAATGAGCCATTCCACGAGTTTAGTACGACTCTTCCTTAGTCATGAATTATTCCTTTAATAAATTATGCAAATTTTGCTTTGAATCACTGATTTGGAGGTACATCCGTCATTATGATCATAACATCTACATAATAATACCATACTACTTCCGCTGAGATACTCGTACTATCGATTTATCAAGCGCTTATATGCTCACTAGTTTTTGCCCGCGGCTGCGCCCGCGTGGATGTCGGTTATCGCGACCAAACATAGACTATGTCCTTTCTCATGGTCTAATCTACCCCTAAACCAAATTTCATCAAAATCGGTTCAGTGTTTTAAGCGTGAAAGAGTAACATACAGACAGACAGAGTTACTTTCGCATTTATAATATTAGTATGGATATATCAGAAAAGAGCTCACTGGAGAGATTTTGTGTTGTCAGTGGGAAGACCCGTCAGTCAGTCAGTGGTGCTACTTCGTCTTCTACACTGACGGCATATAAACTCTGTTCTTACATGGTTGGCAGCACGAGTGTGACTCGCCTAGTGATGTACACGTCCACAGGCCACGGTAACCACTTTCATCTGATGGAAAGTGTCGTGTGCTTGTCTGCTGTCTGCCAACTAACGGCCGTTCCCAATAACATACCTACTTACAGCTAAAGATAGATCGCAACAGTCAAATATGACGTATCGGCTGTTTAAATTCAAAACATGGTAACTAATTTTTTTGCGGGAAAGCGCATCGCCATATAATTTTATTTTCCGAAATTGGTGTGAAATAGGAGTTACTATGTTTTGAATTTAAACAGCCGAGCACTTCATCCGTAGATGCGATCCATCTTTAACTGTCAGTATGTTATTGGGAACGGCCGTAAGTGGTATAATAAAACTACCTTTAGCTTGCCAAGCATGCAAACGAAGCTATATTTGTCATGATTCTCGAAAATATTGTTAAGTTGCTTAACTTTATTTAATATCCGCGTCGTGAGGTCGTAACGGAAAAATACGAGATAAGGAAAACTCGTAATAAAACCCTGTACCAACCCGCGTGGCCAGCGTGGAAATAGTAGGCCAAGCGTCCCAACATTGGAACAGGCCTATGTCCAGCAGTGGACTGCAATAGGCTAATTGATTACACAGATTGATTGATAACTATTCTACCGCGGGCGGGGATCGTAGTGTTTATTGTCTAGATACCATTATTTTTAATGTTATCAAATACATGTTATTCTGAACGCCGCACTCCAATTCTGAAAATCAAACTTGTCTCCAGCAGCAAGAGTCTCCTGTTAAACTTCCCACTTCTTCAGCTTGATTTCATCTGCAAAAAGAACAGAATTGATTGTTAACGAGATTATTAGTTCACCTTTTTATCATGTTTGTTCCGGCGGTTGGTAATGTAGGGCGCGAACCGACTTAAACCGCACTCTGTCTCGGATCTCAAATGGTGGGGTGTAAGATCCAATAATGCATTTCCCTCGCACCACGGCTGACCCTGGGCCATCTCCGGTTTTGAGATGGTCCCTTCGATTATGTGAACCACGGTGACGCCATCGTGCTACGGAAATGGGGGCCCGTAGAAAGCACAGTCGCCCCGCCATATTATTAGTACTTTATTTATCACTATTTTAATTTTTGTATAGGCACTTACTATTTTTGTGCGTGGTCATAAGATATAAAAATCCTTTCTAATACGTTCAAATAAACAAAGAATAAACCTAAATATTTTATACTTTTATTATATGATATTTTATACAAAGGCATTTCAGAAATGGCTCTAATATCATGATTGACAAACATTTCGGAACTCGGTAGGTACCTACTTATTAGAGGAAAAATCGATTAAATACATTTAAAAGGAAAATAATTTATAGTTTGGGATTGGCTGTTAGCTTATCTACTGTTTTAGCTTACCTACTGTTTCTAGAACAATTGTTGGGTCGCAGTACATTGTAGGGCACACCACTCGGCCCACGCAAGTGGCAACTGCTCTCTCCATAATTCTCTGTAGAAGTAAAAATAAAGGGTGCACAACAACGTATCAATGTTTGACTACAACCAGATGAATGATAAACTAAATACTAAAATTTACACGATCACAACGTTAACAATGATCATACATGATGAATGATAATATAAACATTTATTTACCTGTCAATGTCGAACACAAGCGAATACTTCCATATCTTAGTACACACATAAGTAGGCAAAATCTCGCAAGTTATCCTTATTCGCGCAATGACGCCTTCCACCGAATCAGTTCTCCATCCACTAAGTACTCTACTACTTTTGTTACAGACGACAGTTCTGTGAAGCCAGTCTTCGGATATCCACTGGAGGAGCATTTGCGGGTGACGGGGCGCACCATCGCGTTCCCGATAGAACTGTGTGTGTGTACGCTGCACGAACTAGCGCTCAATGAAGAGGGCTTGTTCAGGATCGCAGGCGGTATGTACAGGAAAACAAACAAATGATAATGCAGCTAATGAAGTTAATAACCATAAGCGACCTTGTAATGGTATACCTACTGACAAACTAAATTACTTACTTATATAAATTTTGAGGAACCTGAAGGCCAATTCTCATAAAAAATGGTCTTCCTTGAAAACCGTTACCAAAACAGTTTTTAAAATTCCCTAAAAAAATGGCTATCTAAAAAGAACTGAAATGGCGCAATAACCAACGAATTATATTCTTGACTTGAAACTTGATTTAGCAAAGACAGGTGAAATTTGGCTTCCCTAAAGTTTGGGCCCAAGAAGCCGTTGAGCCTTTTTAGCTGAGTATTTATTTTAGCGTTTATTTGTAATTGACAAACTTTTATTTTACTTAAATCTAACAGTGATAAGATAACACATGAATACTTTAAAATTACAACTGACTTGACTATGGGTGCGCATCATTATTTTTCAAGGTAGCATCGTTTTGAATTAATTATTAGAAATATATGAAAAAACGTAAATAAGTAGTCGAATTACATCAATATATGTGTGAAAGCTTATGTAATTATATAATTTAGAAATAAAAAGGTTTTGTTTTTGTATAAAATATTTATTTTCGATGTTTATAATGTTTCTCAATTTGTTAAGTAACAATTACTTACAGAGTACTGTATTGTTTCAGGTACTTCAAAGGTTCGACGACTGAAGCTGTCCTTAGACGCAGGACTGTTCAACGTTCCCTTACCAGAGGCTTACAGAGACATGCACGTGGTCGCTTCAGTCCTCAAGTGTTATCTAAGGGAACTGCCAGAACCTCTACTAACTTACCGGCTCTACGAAAACTTCTTGATCGCATCCCGACAACCGACAGAACAAGCTCGACTCAACGCTCTCTGGGAAGCCATACACTTATTACCCGAAGCTAACTTCCAAAACCTTAGGTATCTAATCAAATTTTTGTCTACTTTGACTCAAAACCAAAGTACTAACAAAATGACCCCTTCGAACCTAGCTATCGTGATCGCTCCCAACCTCCTGTGGGCGGCCGACGAAAGCACCTTCGACATGAACATCACAACAGCTGTCAACTGCATTGTAGAGCTACTCATCAAACACGCTGACTGGTTCTACAAAGATGATGTCAACTTTTTCATTTCATTCACCAAAGAGGATCTACTTCCAGAGCACTGTGACTATGGTTTCACCTCAAACTTCGGTCACGGCTATAATCAAACTGCTGCTTTGAATCACGAGCCCGCGAACGGTGACTACAGCAGCATGAGTAAGTCTATGTTTGATTACAATCACCAAAGTCAGAGCAAGACCACAGACACCGGTCGACATTCGAGGAGTAACAGTCATGACACTAGTTTAATTCTGCTAGACAACCATATGAAAAAAGCTCAATCTAATAGTTCGCTGTCTGATCAATCTAGTCCCCCACTTGGT
This sequence comes from Eilema sororculum, assembly GCA_914829495.1. Lineage (NCBI taxonomy): Eukaryota > Metazoa > Arthropoda > Insecta > Lepidoptera > Erebidae > Eilema > Eilema sororculum. The sequence continues at coordinate 17,695,100 of OU618541.1, forward strand.
AGTCCAAAACCGATTATAAGGCGAAAAAATAAGCCTTTAGCGCCGGTTCCCCCCAACTTCACTCCTGATAAGAATAAGAAAGTTGAACCTGCAACGACTGCGGTAGAAGTCGCTAAAGACCTGCCGAATACAGCGAAGGTCGATAACGACAAGCCTGCTAAACCTCCGAGACCTCTCTTACCAGACAGTGGAAAGGTGATTTCGGGAGTACAAACTATTAACCGTTCTACGTACAGACAAAATAGAGCGATGAAGGAAGAGGCGGCACGAAGCAGTAGTCGAGAACATCTCTCCGATATACGCCGACAGAGTCTCGAGCTCGACAAGGAAAAGCTGGACTTACTGAAAAATTCGGACGGCAGTAAAGAGTCGACACTAATAGTAAAAAATGTGACTGCCCAGTCAGGGACGGTAGGCCGCTTGAAGATTGTCGGAGATGCAATTAGTGGTCCAATGTCCCTCGGCGCCGAGCGGATGACGACTGCTGAGAAAGCCACACCTACGCGGCAGCAGCCTACAACTAAACCGGTCGGTCAGCCTCCCCCTCGACCGGTGGCGGCGCCCCGTACTATTTTACCGGTGGCGCCCGTAGAGTCCGACGGAGACGTTCAACTACGCCACAAACCCGCAGTACCTGAGCGCCCTGCAACTCTCCGACCGCAGAGCTTCCGAGGGCCACGCTCCTCGCTCAGTGACGCCTCCGAAGTGGTGCCCACAGTGCTGGAGCGAACACATATTTACACAGTCGACAAGCAGCAGCCCACACTCATCCAAGTCGGTGGTGGAGCGAACGGAGGCAGCGAACAGAAAGACAACGAGGACACGCCGCGGGCGACCGTTCAACGCACCCACAGTTCTGGTGGGCGAGACGGCGAGCTAGAGGAGCCGAGGAGCCTGTGTGTCGCTAGTCGACAACTCTCGCAGTCGGAGGGAGATATAACGGAGCCGCCGTCACCGCGACCTCAGGCGGCGCGACCCCCGCGGCCGCTGGTGCCGGCGCCGCCGCCGCCCGTACAGGCCCCGGCGCAGGCCCCGCCCCCGCACTCCCCGCAGACGCCGGCTGCGGCCGCGTCCGGTCCCACTTCCAGTATATTCTCTGTGCCTCCACAGTCAACACCGACGGCTCCACCACAGAACGAGAGTACTGATCTTTAGCCGACGTTCAGCCCAGTGCCTATGCCGCGGCTAAGAAGACGACATTGAACGACCAGCTTGCGTACGCCGGTATGCCTTGCTGATGTCGATGATGCTTTATCGTGGCGACTATTCGGTGTTCGCAGTCGTGTGTCCCGAGTAGCGATGAGACTGATGTTCGCTCTTATTTCTCTGCAAAATCGACCCGCCTCTCGGTTGTGTAGAATTGCTGTTTGAGAAACATTTTCTTTGCATCAAATGAATGAGTATTATGTATTTATTTTTTAAAAGATAGCGATATTAATAACGTAACACGTGATAATGCAGTAAAATATATCTACTACTACTATTACTATACTAGAAATTACAGCTTTTGCGCGTAATACGCAGTTCTGACGATTAACGATTGACTCCGGGAGTTTATTCCAAAAAGACATTTCGACTAGATTGTCTACGTAGCTTTTGTATGCAGACTAATTTGTATTTAAAAAGTAAAATATTGTAAACTAGTTCATACGATGAGTGTATGTTGCAATTAATACTTGTGATATTAGAAAAATATTATCTACACTCCAGGTTGGATGACCGGTAGCAGGAGCATGCACAAACGTTAATGTAACCAACAGCCATATTTTAACTATATTTATGATGGTTCACTATCATTGAACACCATCAGTTGACCAAGACCAGTGTTGTAGTCAGTAATAGGAATGATTGTGTAAATAGCCCATAAACGTACATGGACACGTGTAGTCCTCTGATGAGCGAGGTCAACTAAGTGTCTCGACGACGGTGCACCATCGTGACTTGTCAATGGATTAGGTTTAGTAATCAACGCAATGCTGTTTCAATGACTATATTATTTTAGCTATAAGTATGTTATATAGTGTTTACAATCTTTTATGTGATATGCATTTTATTATTATATACTACAAGTATACCAGCTTCTGTTGTAAGTAATTTAATAAAATAGCCGAAACATTACTTACAGCTTTTCATTTACCTGGCATGTTTAGTTTTGATGAGGGCATAATAATACCCTACGCTATTCAATACTAACTTTTGCCTGCGGCTCCGCTCGCGTGGATGTCGGTCATCGCGACCTAACATAGCCTATGTCCTTTCTCATGGTCTAATCTACCCCTATACCAAATTTCATGAAAATCCGTTCAGTGGTTTAGGCGTGAAAGCGTAACATACAGACAGACAGACAAGAGTTACTTTCGCATTTATAATATCCTATGTCCTTTCTCTAGTGGTATAACCTACCCCTATACCAAATTTCATCAAAATCTGTTCAGTGGTTTAGGCGTGAAAGCGTAACATACAGACAGAGTTACTTTCGCATTAATAATATTAGTATGGATAATTTATCTAGCTAATATGGGTTCTAGTCTGATTTGCGAATAAACATAAGACATACACCTCCTGCATGGTGATTTGAATAGGCATACAAATATAAGCACTACGCGGGAATCAAACCCGTGACCTACAGACGTAATAGTCGAGCACGGATAGCAAAAGGTAATTTAATAAAACAAACATGTAATATTTTAATTAACAAATATCTATTTATTATTATTTACGTTTGCCATTTGACGATATAGTAGTTCCGTTTGCCAACTCTCAACAACGACACTAAGTTCGGAAGTATGTGGGCAGACTGTGTTATTACTTCATCTATCTTCTTTATTTTTTGATGGTTAATGTAGAATCCACCCGCTTGAATTATTCTCATTGCATCACCTGGAAATATATAGGATTTATTATTTTACATTACATACTTTAGCTACTAGGCGAGGTGAAGTCAAATTGACGTGTCCTGTAAGAAAAAAAAAATCTTTTCCACACAACCATTCTAGGACACATCAAAGCTAGATACATAACATAAACTCACGCCTATATTCCCCGAAGGAGTTAGTCCACTTTGTTCAACTGTTTGTTCAACGAATTGAACAAACTACAAATTAAGTGTCATTTGTTCAACTATTTATTCAATTGAACAAAAGCCACTATTATAGTGTACTTTGTTCAACTATCTAACCATTTATTCAATTGAACAAAATCCACTATTATAGTGTAGGTAATTGGTCACAATAAATCATATTAGGTACTCAAAAATGCACTCCAACCATCCATTTCATCATTGGTAACACAATTTTTACCATTATTTTGACTGGTAAAGAGCATCTAGCAGCCCACTGTGCATCTCGGTGATGTGTGCGTGCACGGCTGCATCTGTATTTTGACAGATTTTGAGTCGTGCGCTCCGCGGAGCCGGTCCTAAGGCAAGTAGGGTAAGGTAGTTGAACAAAGTACCTACACTATAATAGTGGATTTTGTTCAATTTAATAAATAGTTAGATAGTTAAACAAAGTACACTATAATAGTGGCTTTTGTTCAATTGAATAAATGGTTGAACAAACAGTTGAACAAATGACACTTAATTTGTAGAGTTTGTTCAATTCGTTGAACAAACAGTTGAACAAAGTGGATTAACTCTCCCCGAAGGGGTAGGCAGAGGTGCTAGCATCCACATTTCGCCTAGATACAAACTATCATAAAAGCCATATTAAATACATAATACACTTGTACTTATAAAAACAGTCTATCATAAATCCCTTTACGCATTTTTTTAAATCAAAATGCGTAAAGGGTTTTATAATAGTCTATGGCTATTTAGGTACGTTTTGGAAGCTTGCTTTTAGCGCTCGTTCAGGGGCAAAATGTCCAATTCTCAAAATGTCCAACGGTGTCTAAATGTCCAAATCCCAAAATGTCCAATTCTCAAAATGTCCAATTCCCAGAATGTCCAGTTCCCAAAATGTCCAATTCCCAGAATGTCCAATCTTTAAGAATGTGGTAATTTTGTTCAATAACACATCACAGCGCTTTATTAATACAAAATACTGATAGAATCAAAATATGTTTTATTTATAAGTAAAACATTAGACCAGAGAAGACCACAATATACCCAAAATCACAATTTTTTTATATAGGATAATCGACATCATATTTTTTTTTTATTAAGAAATATTAATTATATACAATTATAAATAATGTTGTCATAATGTGATATAAAAATCTACAATAATCAATATCATAATTTTTATAATTATGAAATATTAATTATATATAATTATAAATAATTTTGTCATAATGCGATATAAAAATATATAATAATCAACATTATAATTTTTATAATTATAAATTGAAACAAACACTATACATCGTTTCATAACCAAGTTAGGACAGAAAATACTTTTTGACTGCTTACTCAATCAAGTAAAATCATATTTTTTATTTATAATCAACAAAATATGTTTTATTAATATAATAATAATGATCAATATCATGAGATTTAAGTAATAATAATAATAATACATTTAACTTTTTTAACAAGCTAAGTCTCAAAAATTTTTTTTTTTCAAAACTGATAGAATGGTTTTGGCGCTGCTTTGAATGTTCCATCTGCGTTGTATGAGCCTGGTGATCTTAAGAATTTCTTCGCCGTATTTGTTGAAAATATTATAATTCTATCCGTGTCACCATCTTCACAAATCAGAAATGATTTTCCCAAGTTTTCTGATATTTTAATTGATCTCGTATTACTGTGTATTAATAAATTTGTATTCAGATATTTTTTGCGAAATCTATATTTTTTTTTATGGTATGAAATAACGGTATTAAATCTTTATCATCACGGTACTCTTCCCGTAACGTTTTCGAAGGTTCTTCACAAATTTTCTGAATCGTTCCTAAATCTGTACATACTGCCTTCTTCAAACACGATTTTACTTTATTAATATGCAATTGGACAAGATTTTGTTCGCAAGTGTGCGTAGATTCTCTTAATAAGATTTTCCTAACTTTATCTATTGTGACTGACAAATACAACGCCATAAAGAGCTTCCATTTTTATTAGTCACGTTTTTGTAAAATTTTAACCCATTACGAATCAAAGTAAGTTTATCTTTCTGATTACAAATGAACTCAAATTCATCAGTCATTGTAGATTTCGAAAATATACAAATTTAAAAAAACACACGTAAACCTCGAATAAATATTGTGACCACAGGTTTTATTGTTTAAGGCAATAACACGTAGGTAATACATCAAATGATATTTAATAAAATAATGGACGTACGGCGTAATATTTTTTCAAAAATACCCACACTAAAGAAACTTTATACTTTTATCACATGATGCGTTTAGTTTATGCATAATATTTACATTTTTCGTTTTGCTGGTTCAATAACCCTAGTACCTATTTGAAAACAGATTTTAAAAACTCACATTATCAAAGTAAGTTAAATACTAGAAAACTTGGGCACAAAATAGCTTGATAGATGGTGCTGTTAGCGTTACACGATGTGTTTTTGGTTGCTATGGCAAATGGGAACATTACAATAACAATGTTAGGGATAATAATTATATTATAATATTGATTTTATAATTCTCTATCCTATCGATAATTTTTGTTTCAATTTATAATATTGAAATTTATGATGTTGATTATTGTATATTTTTATATCACATTATGACAAAATTATTTATACAACTCGTGCGTATTAACATGGCACCTGGCTCGGGGCTTTTCACGGGGGAGCGGGAGGGGTGTATGCTGACGCTACTAGCCTCGCACGGCAGGAGCGGGGAAGCGGGAGGAGGGTGTTTTCGAGGCAGGTGCCATGTTAATGCGCACGAGCTATAGCTAATATATAATTAATATTTCATAATTATAAAAATTATGATGTTGATTATAGTATATTTTTATATGACATTATGACAAAAATAGTGAGTTTGGATATATTGTGGTCTTCTCTGGTCTAATGTGTTACTTATAAATAAAACATATTTTAATTCTATTAGTATTTTGTATTAATAAAGCGCTGTGATGTGTTATTGAACAAATTTACCATTCTCAAAGATTGGACATTCTGGGTATTGGACATTTTGAGAATTGGACATTCTGGGAATTGGACATTTTGAGTATTGGACATTTTGGGATTTGGACATTTTGACACCGTTCAACATTTTGAGAATTGGACATTATGCCCCTGAACGTTGTTCTTGGCGCTAACAGTGAAATTTTTATCAATTTCTACCCTACTACTTCGATGTAGGGTAGTTTCGAAAATAATTTGAATATCTGATTTTGTTCTTACTCTCAGTAGGGAAACACTTGGCTTTCATGCCGAGCTCCAGCACAGTGATGCCTGGGGACAGCAGCAGGCTCGTGACCGTCGCCCCGTCGAATATCTGTTCCACTTCCAAACTACTAAGGGTCACAAGCGACTTTACATCTTTGCTGTAGATCGCATCCGTTGCCTTCAGTGCTCGTTGTAGGCCTTCCTCTAGAAGTAATAATATTATGTGAGATATAAGAGGTTCATTCTTAGCTCAAAGAAAATAGGTAAACGACATAGTTACCAAGAGATAACTCTTAAGGTCAATTCTAACTGACAGTGCAAAGGCCAAAATTTGAAACAAAAAGGTTTGCGCCGCCCGGGGCTCCTGCCTATCCTTTGGATAACTATGATAATTCTGCTTAAGTAGATAAGATTAAAAATAGAACAGTTTGTGCTATTGCAGCACTGGGCATCCTTACGTATAAATACTTACTGCCATGAACTAAAGTTGTGAGTTGTTCCGCCAAGCATGTCTGAGGATATCTTTGCTCTGGATGTTGTTTATGTTTGAACATTATATCTTTGATTTCGCCTAAACTGTAGAATGTGAACAATTTCAATAGCTTCTCAACTTCTGTATCTTTTGTCCGAATGAAAAACTGATATAAGCTATAACAGCTGGTTTTGCTCTCATCGAGCCATATAGCGTTACCGGCTGATTTACCAAATTTATCACCTTCTTCAGTGGTCACTAATGGCAATGTTAAACCTAAAACAGAAATATCAGTGAGAGGGTGCCGGCATTTTGTGGTAAGTTTTCACTTCGATCTATGAATAACGAGGAAAAGTAATGACTGGCACGACTCAAGCTTTCAAAAGTAAAGCCTGAACAGAGATAGCGGTATGCACCACGATTATGATTTCACTTGATTATGTCGGAATCGCATCGGCTAAAATGTTTTACTTCGCCCTATGTAGACGGAAAATGTGGTATGTCTTAGAGTGGATATCTCAGAGACCACGACCGGCTGTGGCCCCTAATATAGGCGTCCCCGACGTGATAACCCCTCGCCCCTCCCTTATAGAGGCGCGCGCGGAAACAGTTGCTCTGTCAGAGAGCAATAATTGTTTCTGCGCACGCCTCTGTCTAAATAATGGTGATGCGGATAAACATCCTATTTTATATAAATGCGAAAGTAACTCTGTCTACCTGTCTATTAAGCTTTAATGCACTGAATCAATTTTTATGAAATATGGTACAGAGATAGATTAGCCCTTGGGAAAAGACATACCTATATTCGGTCGAGGTAACCGTCGGTGGAGCCGCGGGCCACGGCTAGTCGATTAATAAATGATCTACTTACCATAAACATTTTTTTTTACTGTCCTGCCAATTAGTTCATGCCCAGCACTTATGTTTCCCATCTGGTCACTTCCACCTAACTGAAACAAAATATTATATGTGATTAAAAATTAAAAAAAATTTAAATGTCAGCATGTGGAAAAGGCATCTGATGAGGCCGTCAAGCTGAGTGCCACCATTGTTAACATGGTGACCCTCTTTTCGCGACTTTGCCTTTAGCTTACCATCAGGCGAGGCGAAGTCAAATTGATGTGTCCTTTTATTAAAAAAAATACATAGGTAATTATGATTTCAATTCAGTAAAGAAAAAGCAAAGTAGGTACCTACTTTCAGCACATTACCTGAAATCTACAGTCATATTCTTTTAATAAATGTAACCAATCATAAGACTGGAATATCTGGTATGCAAATTCTGTGAAACTCATTCCAACTTCAGAGTTGATCCGACCCTGTACACTTTGTTTCAATAACATTGTGCCCATCCTGAAGTTCCGTCCTATTTCACTAACAAACTGTATTGCATCTATATTTCTATACCATGTCTCATTATTGACTATCCTGGAAAATAAAAGGGTCCAAATTATTATTTCATACATACATGCATATGCACATCTTTATTTCTGTGGGGTAGGCAGAAATAGTAGCTCACCATTAATAATGACGAGCTACCATTTACCTTACCTTACCATTACCTTCATACAAAATTAGTATTCGTGATATTAATGCTTGAAATATTATTTATTACATAGTGATTCCCACTAGCAAAGAGACCAGAATGAGAGTGTTGTGCAAAAAGCGTTTGGTTTTGCCTAAACCAGCTTTTATGACAATGAATTAATATATATTACATGTATAATGTGATGCTCAAGTCATGTAGTAACATACATGTTTGATAATCATACCTTAAAGGTTTTAGTTGGCTTGCATCTTCAGACCAGATATAATTTTGATGGTTTTCAAAGACTGTTCTCAAATTCTTTTCAATGCAGCTAATGTTTTCTTCAATGACATATTTTTGCAGGGCTACCCTGTCTGTACTCTTCCCGCTGGGATCACCAATGAATCCTGTAGCTCCACCTAACTAAAATATTACACGAAATAAAACAAAGATTGTTTTTTGTAACCTAACAAAAAAAAAAAAAAACAAAAAAAAAAAAGCCTAACAACTGATGATTTAGCGATGGTAAGATGCGCGAACGCTTGGCTTGCAGCTGCCTCCTTCAGCGAGCAAGTAATGGTCGAGAAGGAGGCGGCCGCGGCCGGTCGGGTCCGGACTAGACTCCGGTCGTCGACGTAGTCGGTTCGAGTCCGACATAACCGCCTTCACCGGCTCTGTGGGGGTGGTATCCGTGGGGATTTTTCGCACGATAAAAAAAAAAAAACTACTGATGATTTAGCAAAATTTTTGAGAAACATAAGTTACATTATTATTTTTGATGCCTATTAACTACACATAAATGCGAGTTCTAAATGGAATGGACCTAATATCAAAAGGTAGACTTGATGTGAAGCGGAATTTAAAGTCGAATTTTTGTATCAGCTTTTTGCTAACAAAAAATTCAATTCAAACTTTTTAGTGCTGTTTTTTTCCAAAACCATCTTGATTGACTTGCTGATATCTCTATTGCCACCACTATTCAGTAAGTACAGGCAAAACTACACCATGATTCCAATAGAGAGAGATAAGGAAATGACAGAAGATATCTTACCAATGCAATAGCATTATGGCCAGCTCTCTGCCAATGCAATAAGTTGATTATGACCAGTAGATTGCCCACATGCAAACTGTTGGCTGTTGGGTCAAAGCCAGCATATACACATTGTGGGGCCTTGTTCAGTAACTGTAAGATTTCTGAACTGAAACATAATATTTATTTCATAATAATGACATAGTAATGTTTAAAAATACATTAATGAATTAAAGAATGCACAATTTAGAGGTGGTTTTGAATGTTTCCTTGGCATAAGAAAGTAATTTGCTATGTTAATTTAACACAAATTAGACATAACAGGTACCAGTTTCGCCTGGGAGATCCAGGAAGCTAAAAGCAAGCTACGGCCTACCCCATTACACATTGTCGATATATCCATTTTATCCCGGCATATAATTAAAAAAATGAGGTCAGGACACACAAAAATATTCTAGCTGCTTACACATGTTTTTGTTTTCAGTTGCAGCCCAATTTTTAAAGGATTATTCCAGAAATCTCCACTGACAAATTCTCACCAGTAATTGCAGATAGTGAATAGATACAAGTTCACTAAATTCCAACATAATAGGCATGCAATTTTAGTAGATACACAATGAATAATAAGTGAATTGTTTGGTTCCTTAATTTTACTCACCCAGCAGTATTAGGAAACATATCATGATACATCCCCCTTTCGCTTAGCTTCAATATATTCCGGCTGGCAAAGGTGCGCTCGTAAGACCGTAACCATGAAATTTTAGCTCTTTTAAATAACAATTGTTTTACAAGATTCATGTTTACAGCGTTTGATATCCCCGAAAAATGTAAAACTTAACCTGAAAACGAAATTCTTTTCACATTAAATATCTGTAGTTCTGTATGAACCATATATATCTTATTGTAGATATTTCGATTAATATTAAGTGTTTATTTTCATTGTAGAATCCAATAAATTAACTCATTTTCTTAATTACATAAGGAGAATAAAAAAATACTAACTACATTTAGAGGTTAAACTTTGAATGAAATTCCAAATTGTTTTCAACTCAATTCAATTATTACAATTATTTTAATTCAACCCTTGAATTACAGTTACTAAATATAGTTTTTAAGTCAAATCACCGTAATTCCATAGAATAAATTAGTATTGTTTATAAACAACACAATCATAATGCTTTGACAACACAAAACAGATGACACTGATGACAGTATTGACACTGACAGTGACATTAATTGAACCACAGATATAATCTTAATTTTGTGCAAGAATTATACAATAATTTTGAACCATGCTGATGCATGCCAAAAACTGTATGAGTTCCGAGGTGTTTGGTCCGGAACTGCCGCACGGTGCACCCTGGACAACGAATACGACAGCGCCTCTTTCACGCAATATATATAATATTATAGTAGAAGTAGAGAGTAGGCAAGGGGTGGGCTGGCTCTTCGGTCATAGGCATCGAGGCACTCGGGGTAACAGCTACGGTCGCCCCAGAAGCGTGAGGATACCTCTCCCTTTTTCCGGAATAGGGAAAATACAGTTACAGACAGTACAGTATATAAAAAGGTACTCAATGGAGTAGGACGAATCCATCTAAAAACTATAGATGACCCAGGGTCAGACGAGGTACAATGCCTTATTATTCACACACAAAAAGTCGGCTATACGAGTGTACGAGTGGGATTTGCGCACCGAGGTTCTATAACTTACATAACATAACATAAACTCACGCCTATATTCCCCGAAGGGGTAGGCAGAGGTGCTAGCACCCACATTTCGCCAGTTTATGTTTAGGTCCCAATGTAATAGGTGGCGAGCCTATTGCCACTAACCGGGCACTTATAAACCTGCGATAAATACACACATAACTTCGAAAAGCATCGAAAAGTCATTGGTGTGTGCCATGGTAAACCTGGGATCGAACCCGAGACCTCGTCTCAGCAGTCCATTACCCATACCACTAGGCTTCTGTAACTTAAACTACAAAAAACCACAATATATTTTGATTGTGTTGATTTAGAAATTTTATTTTTGCAGTTTCGAGACGTTATAGACCTGAGTATGCGGTATGAATTTCACATTGATACCTCCACGCATACCTGAGAAAAAGGTCTTAACAGAGAGACGGACAGAAAGACAGACGGACAACGAAGTCACCCTACAAAGGTTCCGTCATTTCCTTGAGAACCTTACGGTACCTACGGAGTTTTGTGTTTTCATTGCGTGTAATAAAAATTCAATTAATGCCACAAAACATTTTTATTTATATAGAGTCTATTAGTAATACACATTATACGGCGTTCCTTTATACAATATTAATATATAATATATGTATTACTATAATTCTCGAGATGTTTTACTTTAATTATAACAATTCATCCAGGTTTACTGTGTTTCACTGAACTGGATCAATTGGTATAATTCATAATTCATCTAATAGTCATTCACTGTAGCTATAGATACATGTTTACAAACATTTTCAGAAAAAAATAGACTCAAATATTATATAACATTTTGCTAAACATTCAAAACATTTTTCTTCCAATAAAATCAATTCAGAATCAACAAGCTTTACTTCGTTATGAAACTCACTGACACTTACATTTTCTTATTTAATTCCAGACCATACCTATTGTAAAATTGTAGAGCAAATACAATATTTTCAGTCTATAACAGCAAGACAGTTAAAACTGATTGCAATCATTATGTTAGTTTGAAATGCAAGATTCAAATTTAATTGATTAATTTACCTGATTTGATTAATGTTCCGTATCATAGTGTTGTTTATCTTCATAGGTAACATAACCCAGTGGACTTAAAATACTTATATGTAACACACTAAGTTACTAAAATTTTAATTTTGGAACATATTGCTGTATAACTAAAATTATATGATTTTAAAACTAAACTTAAATACTAATTTTTAATATGTATTTGAAATAGTGCAAGATCCTTTCGAAATATCTACCTATTTATCAATTTTATTTATTACGATTTACAAAAATATGTACCTAAAAATGGTAATGACTACATAAGAACAAAAATCTTGAAGGCCCATTGTGTTCTATTTATCTAATAATTATGATAGTGAAGGCTATATATTATGTGATTTTACATATTGTTGGTACGGAACACTAATATTATTAATAAATATTATAAAATCAAGAGTTATGGAAAAACAAAGTAAAATGTTGTAGTAAATATCAACAATCTTTATATTATGTATCTATTAAAATTAGTTTAAGAACTGAAGTCAAAATTTTGATTAACACAGGGTACAATATAAAGATACATTAAAATAATACAGTTGGGAAAGATTGTATACCAATATTCTTTAAAATGTGCTATGAATTCACTGAGACATGAAGTCAGAGTAAGTACTTGTTTACTAAGGAATACTTTTTTAATACAAGTTTACTTGGTTATGAAAATACTACACCACGAATTTGGTTCCTCATCAAAGTTTAACTAAACATTTAATGATAAAACTCAAAAAGAATACAATATTTAATTAATACTTACAATTAAAACATGGAAAGCATAATTGAATTAATCTTCAAGGGTAACATTTTTGAAGAGATATGACATAGACTCCTTGTTGTGGATGCGACGGATCGCCTCGCTAAGTAGTACTGATATGTCAATAGTTTTGATTTTGCTGCATTGCATCTTTTGCAGTTCATGTGGGACAGTGTTTGTGACGACCACTTCGTCGATCGGCGAGTCTTCGATAAGTCGCGGCGCATCTGAAGACAATAGTCCGTGTGTCGCCAGCACGTATATTTTGTAGGCTCCACATTCCTTCAACACCTCGGCCGCCGCGACAAACGATTGCACATCGTCTATCATATCATCCTAGAAAAACCAACTTAATGAAAGCATTCTATAAGAAAATGCATGCAGAATAAGGTAAGTTAGATTAGCTAGTATATCTGTGAGAGAAATCGTGTTATTTCTTCACTGTACTCTCATTTTAATCTATGAGACGGCATATAGTGACTCAAAAACCAAAAAACACATTGCTGTCTAAAACTGATGTAGCGAGTGTTGTATGTCACCAGCCTTACATTCATTGTGAAAGTAATGGAGGGTAGGCGCATAAAAATGTTCCCCGTACACCGCGCGACGCTCACCGGTCAGTCATGATCATGGGTGCTATAACGCACCCGAAACGTCGGCAAAAGTATGTAAGTTTAAGAATTTTTATCGCGTCAAGTCCCGAAAAGGCTATTTGACTAAGTCGTCGATTCTTCCTAAAACTGCTTAATATGATAGCTTGTTCTGAAAAAATATGCGTTGTAAAATAAAATATTGCATATCTAAACTGAAACTATGACTTTTCATTAGTTGAAATTCCCTAAAAAAATTGTTTATACAATCAAATTCAATTCAAATATATAACTTTTATATACAAATTTTAAATAAGTTTTATTATTGATTATATACGTATAAACGGAACGTAGACTGAGATAAAAAATTGTCAAATAGCCTATTTAAAAAAAGAAACCTAGTTCTACTTCTAGTCCAGGAACATATTACTATATTTGTAAAAGTAACAAAACCAAAATACACAATTATTTATTCAAATAAGCATTTTTCAACTTAATAGTGATATCATTCAAGACTTTATTATAGGTATTTTCCTTGCGAGCATTCTCTGAGATTGGTATAGAAAAAATAAGGCCAACATTCTTTGATATGATATTTTGCTAAAACAAACTATAAAAAATATAAAATACTTAAAAAACTTACCACCATAATAGCGATTCTTCCACCAACATCACCAACTACATTAATAGGTGGCTTCTCTTTAGCAGGATGGACAGGGACACCTACTGACACATCCATGGTGCGGGACCTACTGTAAAAGTGAGTCAAGAATTAGTAAATTTCTTTTTTCAAGTGAAATACCTTGAAATTTTGATGAGGTTACAAAATACCGTAGGTATTTTTTTTAGATAAAGCTCTTAAATTGATGTGTATTTGTGAATTCTTCTAAAAATGAGATAACTTACTTAGGTAAACACGGTGGAGAGTAGCGCCCATCGACTTCATCACTTTCAGCCTCTTTTTGTTCACCATGAATAACTGCTATGGCCAACCTTAACCTTTCAGCGTATGATGTCGCTTTCTTAGCAGAACCTGGGTTACGAGCCACTATTACGGAGTTACGATAATCTGGAATCTAAATTCTTACTATTTAATTGCTGAAGATCTTGAATATCTTTTTACATAACAAATACTGTAATTTTTACTAATACCACAATTCTAGTAATTGTGGTATTAGTAAAAATTACAGTATTCCCTTAAACCCCTACAGTTACACTATGCTATCAACAACACTTCATTTATACAAAAATACCAATAGAACAAATGAAATAAATAAACGGGAAACTCATTACAAGAACTGAGCCTGGACCAATCATAAAAAAATTCCTTTCTAAATCGATTTGTATCATTACAAGAATTTGTTTACTTACACTTTCTTGGATATACTGAAGCAAGAAAGGAGATGCTCTTAAATTATCAACTGGACATTCATAAAAACCCTGAATTTCCTTCTGATGCAAATCCATTGTAATGATATGTGTCAAACCAGACTTGCACATCATTTTGGCCAGAAGTTTGGTGACGATGCAACCTCTTTTCCTCATTTTGCACTGTTTGCTGTATGGCAGATATGGGATCACCCCCACAATGGATCGTGCTGATGATGTCTTACAAGCGTAAGCCATTATTAACAGTTCCATGATGTTGTTGTTCACATCTCTGAAAATAGAAAACTTGTTATTGATCACTTGTTGCCTGCTTCACCCACTTGAAATACAAGCCTTTTTTTTATATAAACGCATCAACACGGTCTAGGGATATCTCATACTCAATTAAATAACTCAAAAAGTACTGGCCGCATTGGAATCTTTTATACACCGATTTGTTTGTAATTTATCTCAGACTCAAAATTTGAATTCCAAATTCAAATTTTTGAAAATTCTTTTGTTTCGGTGGCATAAAAATGTCTTGATGTGCAGGAGAGGGAATTTTCATTTGTGCGAAATTTAGAAAACAATACGAATTACGTTTAACTACAGTTTTTTTTTTCATTTTTAAACGAAAGATAAAGTTAAAATTGAGGTATTGTAGCCATGCAACGCCAACATTTGACGAGGGCGGAGATGTTACGAGCTGTGGGAATGCTGGAAGCTGGGTCTGTTCAGCGTAATGTTGCTGAGGCCATAGGGACCCACCAAAATGTAATTTCAAGATTGTGGACACGCTATCGTGTCACAGGTGAAGTAGCGGAGAGGTACCGGGAGCCAAGTCGCATCACTACCCCCAGACAAGACCGATTTTTGCAAATTACTGCGCGAGCTCAACCAAATGCAACGGCGACTCAATTGGTCCAAAGGCTGCGAGTGGAACACCAAGTGCTTGTGAGTGACCAAACTGTAAGAAGGCGACTGCATGAAAGCAATCTACGCTCTCGTAGACCACTCCGGGTCCCACCTTTACGGAGAGGCAATCGTGGACGACGATTAGAATGGGTTCGGAACCACGTGGACTGGGGCCGTGAGCAATGGTCCAATGTGCTGTTCACGGATGAATCCAGGTTCGGCTTCCATCCAGATTCACGAAGGACGCGTGTTTGGCGAGTTCCTGGACGATGGAGCCGTCTTCAGAACCCTCAGGAAGTTCACCCATACCAAGGAGGAACAATTATGGTTTGGGCAGGAATTCGTCTTGGAGAACGGACGGATCTCGTTTGGGTGCGGGGCAATTTGACGGCAGAACGATACGTCCAACAGGTGCTGGGGCTCGTAATCTTGCCCCACAGAACACAAATGGGGCAAGATTTCCTGCTCATGCACGACAATGCCCGGGCACACACGGCGAGAACGGTAGCAGCTTGGTTACATACACACAATGTTAGGGCCTTAGACTGGCCTGCTCAATCGCCAGATCTAAATCCCATTGAGCATGCGTGGGATATGCTGCAAAGAAGAGCTCTGATGGAAGTTCCTGAAAATCTGGCTACAAAAGATCAACTTTTTGCGCACCTCAGAAGGACATGGGACAATATTCCGCAGCAAGACATTGACGGGTGTGTAACGGTTGATATAATAACAAAAAATCTAACGTTCACTTGACATAATATCACTTAATATAATTTTATTTAATATAACGATCAGTTGTCATATTGAACTGTAGATATAATTTCATTTTATCTAATTTCTTTTGATATAATGAACACTTTTTATAATGCACATTTGACATAAAATTCGTTTAGTATATTATTTATTTACTATAATATTCATAATCTCTAAGTAACTTTTAATATAATTTAGAATATTCGATACGATTTTAAACGCCTGCTAACCTGGTGCTAGCAAAACATTATTGCTACTACTACTATTGTTCTTCCCTTTATACCCTATACATCACCCAACTATTGTTACCAGGAGGATCTGGATGCAATCTGGACTTTAGGGCACCCCGACTCGGATAGGTTAGGTTAGAAGGGGATGGCGGGGTCTACGACCCCGCCATCCCCTTCGTGGTTTTTTTTTTAAATCAACCAGAAGTAGGAGCCCCGCGAAGCGGGGCTCCGTCGACCAAGTCCGACCTCGACCAGAAAATTAGGTCAAAAGAACATTAGGTTAAATGAAAGTTATATTAAAAGAATATTATGCATTTTGAAAATTATATCATATGAACTTTATACAAAATGTTATTATATCAAAGGAAGATTATATCATATAAAACATTATATCATATGAAATTAGGTTATTTGATATTATAGCATATGAAAATTATAACATATGAACGTTATTTCAAGTAAAATTAGAGCATTTGTTATTATATCAAACATTACACACCCGACATTGACAACCTTGTTCTGAGCATGCCGAATCGTTGCCGATGTGTTATGAACATCATGGGCGCTTTTTCAGACTACTAACTAAGTTTATAAACAGAAATTAAATGATTTTTCTATTTTTTTCAGTTTTTGCTCATAAATTAAAAGTTAATTCATATACGGTTTCCGTCTATGCTTCATTTTTGTCCCATAAAATCCTGAAATTTTAATCGAAGTACCTTAACCATTATTAAAAAATGGTAGATTATTAAATAACGTATCTTTTAAATATATACATGTCATATAAATAATTAACACATTGATAATAATTCGCTTTTTTAAAAATATCCCTAGACCGTGTTGATGTCTATATAGGACACGTCAATTTGACTTCACCTCGCCTGATGTTAATAAGTTAAGCAAAGAGAAGAAAAGAGGGTCACTATTGTAAAGATATACCATGTTAACAGTGGTGGCACTCAGTTTGACGGCCTCATTAGATGCCTTTTCACGCCCCACTTAAAGGACCCTGGACTGTAGGAAGAAGGAAACAGGTGAGCTGGCTATGTGTTAACATTGTTTTTTGTATTGAAACTACTATGTGTATACCTGGAGTGCAGATTCAGGCCAATGGCGTTTAAGAAAAGAGAGTGAGTCAAACACTGATTGACCTGAATCCACACTCATATGAACAGTCAACTACAAAAGTAGCTTAACAAATTCTAATTTATTGAACACTGTGGCCCCTAAACCTTACATAAAACCTTACATTGAATATGTAAATTAAGTTCTGGGAATCATAACACTACATTTACTATAGACAGATGCATTCCAATATAAAAAGATTTGTAAAATATTTTAGTGTTAATCAACTTAAGGCATTGACTGAACTTCCGTACCGCGATAGAGTTTGGTTAACTATTAAGTTAGGTATACTATCTCATTGGACTAGACCCGATCATGTAGTTCTAGAAATGTAAGTAAAACAAAAAAAAACACTTGAGCTCAAAATGTAAAGCAATTAAACTAGTGTAATATTAATTTTATTCAGTTACAATTATAAAACTCGCTTTTTCTAAATTATGAAAGAACAGTACAGTGGGCTCCTAACCTCCAAATTAAAATAGTTTTATGTGTTTGTTAAGAAAACTCTTTAGCAGCTGTATAAAAAACCCATGTATCCTTATCAATTCATTTCATAATTAACTAGAATATAGTTCAGGCGTCTCACAGCTACTACTGTACTTTACTGTACATAGTTCTTGTAAATTACATTGTTTGAACAATGTGAAAACATAAACAAATGCCACTGTAATCTATTCTATGAACAGTTAACAAAGACTGTTCTGTTGTTGTACTCAACCTTGTTACTAACAGAAGTACTTACATAGTTGAGTCCTACAATTCAATTATTCCGTTTGGTTCTTATTGGAAAAATTAATTTATGTTATACATGTGGACAAAAGCATTTTATTATTAATGAAATGATTTAAGAAAAATACTCACTTAGTTCCAGTCTGAACAATATAAATGTTCTTTCCACGAATAGAGTCGGCAATCTCTACCATAGTTTCTCTGTTGGTTTTGTGGTATACAGAGCATCCTCCCATTCGTACTCCAAGACGGCTTTATGAAAACATATAGGCATGATTATCAAGAGAATACACAAGTAGGTTTTATACATCCTTGCCTATTCCTACAGGAATATAAACGCGTCAGGATATGTATAATAATTACATTTAATACATATATTAGACACACTTCAAAGGAGGTCAAACTACTTAACCTCTGCAAGTGTCAAACTATAGGTCAATACTTCCAACCTTGAAACTGCTCAATATTATTTGCTTGGACCTGAAACTTACTCAGCAATTAAATCGGCGAGCTCAGGATGCGAATTGCCGCTAATGATCACTATGTCTGACGTGGTGTTGTTCTCCATATTGCTCTTATGGGATCTATTAGTAAACCCCACAAGCCTGTAAAAAATAGTGCATATTTTAATCAGTGGCAGACCGGCTGTCATAAGTAACTTATTAAAGGAAAGGGACGTCACGTTGGATCAACTAGAAAAACAATGAACCTGGTTTTGTTGAGTAACATAATAACCTGATGGCAATCTTGTATATTAATTACGCAGAGTGATAAACTTCAGGTTTGTATTATTTTCTACAGTAAACCACACTTATAAAATGTATACAGAGATCACGAAATATTCGAAGATCTACACTTCTACGAATGCTACGGGCTAAAAAATAAAATTAAGCGAAGTGGGAAGCGATCACCATTCACCATTCACCAGTCAAGTGAAAATGTGTCTCACACAGATTGCATAAAGTGCCAAATTTTGCCAAAGAGATAAATAATCTGTGGTCTGCTAAAAGTTAATAATGAACCTCGTGGCCTCGGAATGCCCACCCAACGCCCAAATACCAAGATCGTGGAGAATAGAGGAGAAAAAGTCGGAAAGCACCAGAAAGCACACCTTACTCTGAGATGAAGCTCTCAGATGCAATGGAATTATGGATTCAACTCAATGCAACGATGGTGATGATGAATGAAGAATGAGAATGATCGCAACACATATTTGAAATCTTAAATTATATATATTCTGTGCTCTTATTGGTCTGTGGTCTGTGGTTATCTGTCGCTGTCACTTAATATGTCAATTGCAGCGTTGCCAATGTGTGGGGAATTCCCCAAACTGTGGGGATTTACAACCCGATTGGGGAATTTGTGGGGATTGCGCTTATGTGGGGAAAATGCGGGGAATTTTGACATTTTACTCTAGACCTGAGCTCGGAAGTAATTAGTGGTAGGTAAGTATCATAAGTATTGGTCAATTATTATTTATATGTTATTATTTGATTATAAAAGGGAAAGATCGTGGGTTCGAGTCCCACTTGAGCGCTTCATTTTTCCTGAGGTATTTCTTTGATTAAAGTTAAAGCGACTTATCTGGCAGTAAGATAAGTTGGTATCCAAGATTATTTTACTCTTTATTGGCACCACAACACACATGAGCCTCAATAAATAATATATAATATGTAATACTAATAATATGATGAAAATAGTGCATTTGCCAGGAAACTTCATAAGAAGAAATAATTTTCTTTGTCACTTTTTTAAGTGTGGTAATTCCTTCAAAAATTACTTTACGCCTGAAAAGCAGGTTTGAAAAGATTTTTCTAAAACATATGTTTAATTTTATATTTTTTTCTTTAATTAACATTTGTGGGGAGAATGTGGTGAATTTTGATTTTAGATGAAAATCCCGAAACTGGGGATTTTCAGTCAGGTTTGTGGGGAATCCGGTCGTGGTATTTGGCAACGCTGGTCAATTGTCAATTTTCATATTTTTCATGTCAAGTCAAATGTCAAATGTCATAACAAATAAACGTGATTCGTCAATGGATCGTGTTATTTTATAATAATTTGAGGTTAATAGGATCAAAACAAATTAAGATGGGTCTAACAAAGCAATACCTACGTTATGTACCAAGCGGAACCTTTAATGTAATTGCTAGTGGTGATTGTAACTGTACTCATGTGTCGTTGAATGGAGTAAGCGGTAGATATGTTGCTGTTGGAGCATGTGAACATGTTATTATTTGGGACCTGAGACTTGGCGAAAAGGTAACTGAACGTTAATAATATGATAGAACTATAAATAATTATAAAATAAATAGAACTATAAATAATTATAAAATAAATATAAATAATTATAGAACTGTCCTAATTCAGAAGATGACTTTAGAATAAACATGTGAACACATGAACAAATATGTAAGAAATAAATAGGATGTATATGGCTGTACTAACATCTTTGAGGCCCAAGGCAAGTCCGTGTACCTGCTAAGCAACGGACGACGCTCTGGTGTAGGCATTCTAGGCCTCTGGAAACTGCGGCTGCAAAAGCCGACATACCAAAAAATACCCTACCTGAACCTCACATAACTGTGTTAATATTTAAGGTTTCATAAATGCTTGAAATGCTTGTCCTCATTCTTTTATACATAAGTATTCAGGCGTTAAATAATCTGTGACCAAATTAATAATACATGCCTCAAAAAGAACAGTTGCAATGTGTTTCTGATGCACATTATTGATGTCAAAATAAATTCCTATTTTCATATTACACTGCATCATGCATGCCGCTGGATCGATATTGCGTATTATTTTTCGATTTATATTTTTATCAGAAGGTTCTCATTTGACAACCTCTGTGATGTGGCAGTTGTGAATGTGACTGCTATGCAGTAGGCGCGGGTATGATGCCCGTATGCATGAATATGAATATGGCTATTTGCATTTATCTGGGTGTTTCTATGTAAAATATATATGTATTTACAAAAAAAAGTATCTTATTATGGTTATCCATTTTAGATTCCATAACACAAGCTAGTTAAACTTACCATGGGTTTAGATAGCATTGTGTAGAATGTTGTGGAATATTTATTTAGTCATCATTTCATCATTAGAAGTAATTTTAATTCTTTAAAGGAAGAATAATAACATTGTAGACTATAAAATACTTTTGTATTTCAGGCTCAAGTTCTTCCTGGCGAGAATGTAGTAGTATCACAAATAGCTGCCAGCCCTAGTGGGAACCACATAGCAGTGGGATATGTAGATGGGAACATCAATGTATTTGAATTAACCAATAATGATGTAGTGTGTGTGTTTGCTGGTCACAAGTCTGCAGTGACTTGCTTGCAATATGATGAGCAAGGGCATCGTTTGGTTTCTGGTGCTAAGGTTAGTTAATTAATAAATTATATTATACCTGCAAAATTTGTTGAATCATGTATTGTGTTCTAGGTGTTTGTAAATCTTTTGAGCTACTGCATCAAAAAATAAATCAACAAATTAAAATACTGCATTATAGAACATTTAATGGATAACATATTGCCTATAATAATAGGTATGACACTCAGACACACCATTCATTAACAAGAAATGTGCTATTGATTTAGTATAGTATTAACTAGACTAATTCTAATTACAGGATACAGAAGTGATTCTCTGGGATGTTGTTTCTGAAACAGGAATAGCCCGCTTCAGTGGTCACAAAGGAGTTATAACCAGTGTCCTCTTCATCAATGGCAAGAATTGCATTGTCAGCTCTTCAAAAGACACATTTGTCAAGTTCTGGGATATTGAAACTAAACATTGTTTCAAGACACTAGGAGGACATCAAATGGAGGTATGATGAGTAACTAAGATATATTAGCAGATTAGACTAGGCTCTAGTCACTCTAGTGCAATCTTTCCTCTTAAGGTTGAGGCTCAGGTAAAACACATTATTGGAAGTAGTCAGAGAGTGAATCCAGGATTTGTTCAAGCTTTGTGTGCAACACTTCTTGTTTTATACAATAGATCTGTCTAGAAGGAATAAAAACAAGAAAGATTTAAATTCTTTTGCAGGTATGGTCAGCAGTTTTACTTAAAGAAGAAAGATATTTAGTTACTGGCAGTAAGGACCACGAATTACGTGTCTGGAAATTGAACTGGACTGTAGACACAAAGGATGAAGAGAAACTGGCGCATCAACTGGAAGTGGTAAAACTTGAAGAGACTGATAACATAGAGGACTCATCTGTAAGTCCTTAGTTGTTTATGTATATTATTTGTAAGTGTAATAAGTACACTGACATGGTTGCGATGGCGGCCAGATATTTTGTGTAGGAATATTCTTTTCACACCACCTGCTAGACAATGCCTCATTATATATCATGCAAACCTTACTCAAAGTAAATCATTATAGCCCTTGTCATTGCCGGGGTGTAATGTTGTACTGAATTTCATTATAACCCGCCGGGCAGTAATGTGATTCTCACTTCTCTTAGTTCTTATTGTTATGCATTTAAAGTCTAATTTCGTCAAAATCGCGCGGCGCGATTTGAAAATCGAACTTATTCGAAAATCGAGCTGGCCACGCCACGGCAAGCCGAACGAAAAAAAATCAATACTCAAAACAAAAGCCGCGAGTATTTCAATACGGTGCAATCAGTATCAGACAAAACTGCAAAAGAAGATAGAATACAACATTAAGAAAATGTCGAGTGACGAAATAGTATTTTAATAATTAAAATACTTTTTCTAGTAGCCCTGGTTTTTATTGTCTCGCAAAAGGTGAGAAAAGTAGAGTGTACTCCTCAGGGATAAAACTGATTTTGCCTTGGGCGTGCTTAAATCCTTCACTGCTCTCAGGACTCCATTTTAATTCCCTCATTTCGTTCGGGAATCAACTCAAAACCCCCTCGCTACGCTCGGGAGTTAAATCTGGAGTCCTTCGTTACGCTCAGGATTCAATATCGCGCCCGTGACATAATACAGTGCTTTATCCCCTTGGTGTAAAATCTACTATTATTAGTTAATACCCAATAAAAACTGATGATAGACTATGTATCCTGATAGAAAATTTTGTCAACATTGTTTTTGCTTGCAGATACTACAATGTCTACAAGTGGGCACTCTGGTGCGAGGTGGGAAAGGTCGGGTGGTGGGTCTTGCTACAGATCTAGGCCAAAATGTATTAGCGTGCCACGGAAACGACTCGTTATTAGAACTATTTTCGTTTTGTTCTGACGAAGAGGCGAAGTTAAGAAGGGATAAACGTCTTAAGAAACAAAGGAAAAAATTGACGTAAGTATTAGTAATGTGCGAGTAAAGTGTTCAGCATTGGTGACCAAGCTGCCGAGAGTTAGTAGACTTTTCGCTTTGTAGGCAAACTGTATCTTTCAACAAATTAATATGTCAGAAATCAAACACACCGCGTGGTTCTACTTGACGCGAGAATCCGGAAGTTTCGACAAATGAAGAAGTCATAGAAAAATAGCTATCTTTATATGGCTTTTTTTATAAATTTCATAATTCTGCCAACACTGAATAGTAGCAATTTTTTTTTTCAATTTTTTACAGAAAATTAAAGGAGTCTGGCGAAGCAGATGTCGAAACCATTGAGTTACCTCAGATGTTAACACTGGCAGACGAAGTGAGGCGACTTTCTTCCATCAAGCTGGAGCACAAATTGAAGTCTACTACACTACTGCTGGGCACTACGGGTGAACTGCGTGTGGGCGTGACTCTAAACAATAACACACTTGCATTGCATAGCTTGAAGATTGGTGAAGGAAATGAAGGTGAATTTGATAAAAATTCTGCAATGAATCAACATCGATTTGATAAAGACAATCTACTACTATTTTTTTGAATGGAAATTAAGACCTTAGGTTCATTTGTCCGCCCCTTGATCGAATAGAATTAGCGATCAGCACGCCAAATATATTTTTAATTTCAATTAGTTCTAATACAGTAATACTTTTTGATTTGCAGTGCAATGTTTGAAACAAATCACTCAGCAAGGTCATGAAAAGGAACCACGGTGTGTGGCTATTAGTTCAGACAATCTGGCCATACTTTCAGCATCAGTTGATTCTATCAAATTGTGGAGCAGGTAAGTAAACCATTGTTCTTAGCAGAACAATATGTCTGTCTGTTTTAAAACAATTTATATCTCTATTTTACCGCATCTATCATCACTCATCACATCACAGATGCACTCTTTTCATTAATCCATAATGTTATATTATAATAAACTGGCTTTTGCTCGCGGCTCCGCCCGCGTGGATGTCGGTTATCGCGACCAAACATAGCCTATTTCCTTTCTCAAGGTCTAATCTACCCCTATACCAAATTTCATCAAAATCGGTTCAGTGGTTTAGGCGTGAAAGCGTAACATACAGACAGACAGACAGAGTTACTTTCGCATTTATAGTATTAATATGGATAATGTCGAATGACTTTATAATTCCAATCGAAAGCACGAGTGATTTGATACCTGTCCTAGTCACATCCAAAGCTTTTCACCTCCGTGTCTGGGGTCCGCTTTTACCAATCTAACCTCCACAATCCATCGGCAATAACGAAGTATTGCAGTTATAGTTTTTTGATACCTATGTTTGGCTGTGGTGTCTACTTAAGAGTCGTACAAGAAATGTTTAAAACACTCGGGAAAGTGAAATGCCCAAGTGAGACTTGAACTCACGACCTTTCCCTTACAGGTGGAATGCTCTTCCAACTGAGCTTTTGAGCCACACCTGAATCACTTCAAATTTCCCTTTTCTTTACGGTAGAGTCATCTACCAACATTCTTACGAACTGTTGACACCAATGAATGATTATTCAACCATTTTGCCCGATGTTTTTCGAATTTTAAAGTTAGCATAATAAATGCTATACAAAATTCATAAAAAAATAAATGTTTATTGAATCTACAGTTAGGTATGTATCTCCAGGTCAACTCAGTCGTGCCTCCGCACGGTCCCCGTGCCGAGCGGCCGCCCGTGCAGCGTATGTTTCGCGCCGGGCGACCGCCACGCGCTGGTGGGGTGCGCGGACGGCGCCCTGCTGCTGGTGGACGTGGCGGCCGGCCGAGTGCTGGAGCAAGTGCCCGCGCACACCGGCGAGTGTTCTACTGTTGGACTTTCGCCTGATATGGTTCGTAATGTTCTTTATTGTCATCTTAGCGATGTTTCCATAGCTTTAATTGTTTGATGTATTGGTATTGGTTTGATGCCTCCGTTTAGGAACCATGGCGGACCCATGGGTCCTAAACCACCCCAGCGCAGTTTTCTCGTTTTGATTGACCTTTAAGTTATTAATAAATAAATATTAAATAAATATTCTACTACATTCTGCACAACGCTATCTAGACCCATGGTAAGCTTTTATAGCTTGTGTTATGGAATCTAGAATGTGGATATAAATACTTATATACTTTTTTTTTTGTAAATACATACATATTATACATAGAAACACCCAGACCAATGCAAATAGCCATATTCATGCATACAAATATTTGCACTGAGCGGGAATCGAACCCGCGCCTCCTGCGTGGCAGTCGCGTGCACTACCGCCACGCCACGGAGGCTGTCAACTGCAGTGCCAGCTATCGTGCCAAGTATTGTCTAGTTCCTAATTAATGAACAAACCGAGCGGGTTAGATTACTTGCATTGTCTGGCAATAGTCATGTTACAAGGATGTAATCTTAACTTTTCTCTTAAAATTCTGCCTAGTAGAGAAAATGTGTCTTAAAATAAAATGTGATTTTGTTTGTAGCGAGGTTGTTTCTCTGGTGGCGGCGATAAGACCGTGAAGCTTTGGTCGTTTGAACTTATACCGGATGCGACAGGAGAATCAAAAGCAAAGGTAGAATATTATATTACTATTGAACTTAACTATTGTTTATACTGGAGATTGATGGCACTTGGTGGAATCTGCTTAAACTTAACTATTGAACACAATATGCTCTATCGTTTCTGTTTTGCTAACACAAGTGCGTTATGTATGTCACTGTTAAGATTCACGGTGATTATTAATATTGCAGGTTTTATCACTTCTTCACACAAGAACGTTAGAGTTGGAAGAATCTGTGGTAGCAGTGAAAATAAGTCCAAACAATAAGTACATTGCGGTTGCTTTGTTGGATTCAACTGTGAGGATTTTCTTCCTTGACACTTTTAAGGTAATATTTTGTTTAATAATATGAATTAAAACGTTAAAATTTGAACCTTATCAATGTCGCTATACTTACTTACTTACTTCCAGCGGGGGACGCCGTCGACCGGACGGGTGATCTGCCCTCTTTGTGGGCCATTTCACCCAAATCCCCTGAATGTCGCTATAAGATTACTATTTACACGGTCACGTAAATAGGTACATCCCCGAGAAGTGGGCAGAAATGTATTAAAATCGTCAATTTAAAACAATTCTTGGCTTTATTGGCAAGTAAAACATCCTCGTTAACTATTTCATCCACAGTTCTTCCTGTCTCTGTACGGACACAAGTTGCCGGTCCTATGTCTGGACATCAGCTACGACTCCACCATCATCGCCACAGGGTCCGCAGACCGCAACGTCAAGATCTGGGGCCTGGACTTCGGCGACTGCCACAAGTCGATATTCGCGCACAACGACTCTGTGACGTCACTACAGTTCGTCCCGAGCACGCATTACTTCTTCACGACGTCAAAGGACGGGAAAGTGAAGCAGTGGGATGCAGACAGCTATGATAATATTATTACTTTAAATGTGAGAATTACAAATTTTGGTAGTCATTTAAGCATTGTTCATAGTCCGACCAAAATCGGTTTGCTTCGGTTTTCTAAACCATTATCTATATCATCGTTAACATCATAACTATTCCCAGTTAACGTCTAAAGTTTGCAATTTGGAGCCAGAGATTGATGTATCGACTTTTTCGGAGCGACGCCTTCTGACCCTCCAACCATAAGAGAGCCTGCGCCAA
This sequence comes from Eilema sororculum, assembly GCA_914829495.1. Lineage (NCBI taxonomy): Eukaryota > Metazoa > Arthropoda > Insecta > Lepidoptera > Erebidae > Eilema > Eilema sororculum. The sequence continues at coordinate 17,722,589 of OU618541.1, forward strand.
AGCAGATGTACTAAGCAAGTGAGCCTGGCTTTAAGGTCCTCTGCTCCGTTTCTGTGATATATAATTGTAAAAAATACACCCTGTTTGTGGCCCGAGGGAGAGAAAGTATAGGAGCGGTACAGCGCTAGCTTTTTTTTTATAAAGGACACGTCAATTTGACTTCATCTCCGTGATGCTAAGCTAAAGGCAAAGTCTCAGAAAGAGGGTCACCATTGTAAACATGTACCATGTTAACAGCGGTGGCACTCAGCTTGACGGCCTTATCAGATGCCTTTTCACACCCCGCTTAAAGGACCCGGACTATAGGAAGAAAGAAACACGTGAACTGGCAGGGAATTCTAGGTCTTATGCCTCGTATACACTACTCGTGAAGTTCCTCGGCGAAGTACTCGAGAAACTTTGCCTACAGTCTGAAGTGCGACACCACACACTCGTTCAACTTCGCGAGGAGCTCATTCGCTCTAAGGTGCCGAAAGCCGGCGCACGTTCGTCCTTATGACATAATGATATTGGGGTCCCAAATAATAGGCTCTGTTTGCACAGTTTCGAGGAACAACATATTTTCCTCCTGTTCCGATTGTATTTTGTTCATAATAAACACAATATGTGTCACACGCAATAATTATAACTATTGAGTACTGAAGTCGGGCGAGTAGTGTAGAGAGATACTTCGTGAATGCACTTCGTGCAACTTCGGGCCCTTGACTCGGGCTCAAAAACCGACAACAAATGGAAGTCGCCCGAGGCGAGGTAAAGTTTGACGAGGTAAGCCGAAGTGCATATCCACACTATCGTATTCGCCTAACTTCGTTCAACTTCGCGAGAAGTGTATAGGGGGTTTTAATGGTGCGGCATAGGAATGACTTTTGGTGTGTCTATAGTAGTAAGTATATCCCGGTTGTGTGCAGGGCCACGCGGGTGCGTGTTGGGGTGCGGCGGTGGGCGCGGGAGGACTCCACGTGGCGTCGTGCGGCGCAGACGGCGCCCTCCGCCTGTACGCGCGCTCCGACGAGCCTCTCGTACTGGGCGACGAGGACGAGGCCGCCGAGGGACTCGCCACTGGCGAACAACACGTACGTACACAGCACTTGGTATTTCTACTCGACACACTTTCCAAAACCAATACTATTCAATACTCATTACATCTTACTTCAACACAAGCGTAGCCAGATTTTAATCCCACCTGGATCCGCTAATGCTTGGACCTCATATAAATGGGTCTTAAAACGAGGCATCTATCCATATTTTTGGCAGGTGCTATTCGTACATACGTGGAACTGCATACACCAAACGTAGAATATAAAATAACGAAAATGTGTATGAAGGGACATTATTTGGGGGGAGGGACCGCAAAAATTTGGCTATATCTGCATTAGTCTTCGTTATTTTTCAAAATCAAAGTAAAAAATATTTATTCTGTATAACAGTGTACAGTAGTACCACGTTTATAAGTTGAAACGCGCCACAAAATCTTAACCAATCACAACGCTCCGCCAAACATGGCCCTTTATTATTGGTTGCCGCCTGCGCGCCATGTTCGAAACAATGAACAATGAGAGAGAAAGCACTACTCTCTGGATTTATTGCATTTTCAATCTTAGCGCAACGCAATAAAGTTGGTGTTTCAATAGCGTTGGCAATCGTAATTAATCGGCGTTAGCTTACTCTTCTGAACAGGCGAACTTTACCGATGCGACTTATAAATGTGGGTTCACCTGTACAGTAACATAAAAAAAGGAAAAAACCAAAGTTTATTTTTTAATAAACATGATATAGCTATAATTAAAAATGAATTTATTTTCAGGCGCCAGTACCCGGTCTACCTGGTTTAAATTTGGCAACCAAAAAAACGATTGGTGCTGAGAAAGCCGTAAGTATAATAGCGTTAACCAATTTTTTTACTCTAAAGACACATTTAACAAATGTGAGCTGTCTGTGTGTATTATTTTTGAAATTGTTATTACACAGTACTCCCTAGTTCTGTTTAATAAATCGGTGTTATGTAGCCCTGTTCTGATTGTAGGCGGATTCAATAATGGAGTGCCTGACGGTGGGTGCGGAGTTCAAGCGCGAGTTGAGCGAGGCGCGCGGCCAGCCCGTACAGCCGCCGCTCCTGATGGCCGCCTACAACTGCGCCACGCCAGAAGACTTCCTCGTGGAAACTGTTAGAAGGATACGCGCTAGGTACGTTAAAAATATCATTTTTGTAGGTAGAAAACGGAAAGACTGGGTTCAGATCGGAAAAAATACTCGTAGGAGAGATTCGTGGGTTGTAAATGGAAATTCCCTTATTATGTGGTGAGCATTGGGGTTGTCATTTTGACATGTCAAGCTGTGGAACGGGGTCACATATTTTTTGTTGACTGCAATAGGCGTATTGATTTCTTTTTATAAAGAGTATTATTAATCAATAACCTCTTGATCCTTAGGCTTAGGCCGACTTCGTAACCATTAGGTATGTTACCGTGACCTGATTGATTTCTTGTTAAAACCCATTTTGAAGCTTAAATATTTAAATCATATTTATTACCGATTAAAAATCAAACTTCTTCTTCATCTTAGCGTTAATCCCAGTCGCATCTGATTTGATCAATTCAACTTAGAGTCTGGGGTCCGCTTTACCAGCCTAACTGCGAATTTAGCTGAACTTCGATATTTAAAAACCAACATAATAGTTTTAATTAATTATTCAATTATTTTAATTGAAATTAACGTTATTTTTGTAGTGATTTAGAAGAGGCTCTGCTCCTAATACCGTTCAGCGTGGCGTGCGATATAGTGAAGATGTTGCCTCGCCTGTTGGACCGCGGCGACCACGCGGAGATGTTGTGCCGCCTCGCCACATTCCTGCTCAAGGTGCACCACGCGCCGCTCGTGGCCAACCAGGCCTTGCTCAAGCACATCATACAGATACAGGCCAAGGCGAGCATGCGCCTTAATGAGATAAGGGTGAGTAAAGAAAGGAAGAAAGAAAAAGAAAGAAACATTATATTTTATTAAGACGTGCTGCAGCACACAAAATCCTATCATGACTAACTTGCAATTTTTTTTTTTTACTACTCCATCTAAATATTTTAAATTATATATAATAATGTGCAATGGCAACACTGACCAACATTTCCGTTTTAGAATATTTACACTAATTCCCGTAAAAACGTACTAACTAGTTTATTGTTTTATAGCATTTTAGTTCGTTTATTTATTTTTTAACGACTTAAATACGTATTTTTATGACTTTTGCTTCAAGTAGGTCGGTCTATAAATAGTAAAAAAATTGTAGCGACTGATATCCGTAAATTGGATCACTAAGCAAATCGCAATAGCGCAAGTTTAATAGATTCTTTACTTGTTATATTTTCTTTTGTAGCTCACTATGTAGAATTAAATCTTCAATATCTTTCTTGTGTTCTGCAGAACTATACTCATCGTTTCTGCAAGCATATGTCAACATTGTATTTCAACTTGACAGGATATGGTTGGGTACAACGTGCAAGCACTTCACTGGCTCCGGCGGGAGGTGGAGGCGGCCGACTCGGAGCAACTGTTCAGAGAAGCGACCACGGAGAGGCGCGCGAAGGACAAACGCAGGCGAAACAGACAAGCCATAAAACGGCCCATACTCACTGTTACTTAGTCATGTCAATATATTTATGTAAATAGCTAATTAATGTTGAGTTTCATTTCTCTCTCTCTAAGCACACGCTCTTATCGGTGGAGTAATCGTCACTCTTCTCTCTGCTCCGCCAATTCTTTCACCTCCTGATACGTAGACAGAGAAGTATATAGACGAATTGATAGCTTCCATCGCATTCACACAAGAAAAAGACAAACTTACGCCAATGTCGTGTGAAGAAATGAGACAGAGTGACTAGATTTTCTGTCTCCTCTGCCGTGTCGGTTTTTACTACGGCCAGCAAACTAGTTCGCGAAACAAACTATAAAGAAAAATATGTACAAAAGTAAACAAACTTGACAGATTTTCAGTTTACTTTTATTTCTGTATTTATAACGCAATAATTATTCTTAGACGTGCTAAAATATTCGCAATTTGGTATCGTAACAGTTATTCAACATATATAGTAAACACAACTGAAGGAAACATGGGACGGTGCAGTGTTTTGAATTGTAAAAGCGATAGTGAAAGGAAATTACCAGGCGTATCTTTTCACTCGTAAGTAAATACGTTTTTAAAGTTAAAGGCCATTTCATACACATGCCACAGTGTATTATTTAATGTGAAGTACATAATTCATATAATTCTATTGATAAAATAGTCTAAAACAGCAAATAATAATTATCATAACCTACGAAATAAATTTTATTCGATGTTGACAGGTTTTGAATGTTTATTTGTTCAATATTATGGGTACTAATATACATGTTGTAGGTACTTCTTATAAATATTCTTATGTATGTAGTAATATCATAATTGTATTACAGTTTCCCGGAAAATACAAATTTACAAAAAAAATGGATTGAAGTTACAGGACGTACAAATTGGTTGCCAAGAAAGTAATCAAAAATATGTAGCAAACAAAATAAGTAAAAAATCGAGTAATTATGGAATATGAGTACCGTCGTGGCAGCAAAGTGGCACAAGCGGCATGCAACATCAACGACGTTTACGGAGAATTTGTTGCCTCCCGTCCAACTGATTTGTTTAAAAAGGGCATCAATAAACTGCCACTGCGTTGGCAAAGATGCATGAAATAAACAATACATGAAAAAAATCATTTAATTTTTTTCATACAAAACGGCATTTTCATTGGTAAAGACCTAATATATTAATAATTACTATTGTTATTACACATTTTTAAAATACCTAAAGGTATCTTGTTTTGAACTATTAAACCTTTTAAATATTTATGTTTTTTACTATTACCTATATATATATTACAACTCACTGTAAAGAATTGTATCCAGAAATAGAGATCACGATCTCCGGAACCTAAAAACAGAGCCAAATTTCAGCACGAATCAGGCGTCAAGTAAGGGGTTCACAAATAAATGAATATATTGCTCTTTCTGGCAATGGTACACGCAAATTTACTTTTCACTAAACATTTTTTTTCTCTCATAACTCATAAGACATACCTACAGATTCATCAACCGATTGCAGATACAAAGCGAAAAGAAAAAAAAATATTGCCTGTTTGCGAGTGAATTTATTCAAAAACTAGGGTAATTTATCTTTCAAAGTCGTCACACTTGTGTTACATTCCGCCATAGATAATATTACTATTTATAGCATAAACTTAACGATTTTAAGCATTAAAAAACATTTTCTGTCTCATGCGTGGACACGCTGAGCCTGTGTCTATTAAACGTAGTGTATTCAAAGTCTTTGTCCTGATACGATGTTACTTGTATCTTTCTTTTATCTGTGCCATAAATGTTCCTCTTGGACTACCTCTTCCTCTCTTTCCTTCTACCAGTTGGCCAATCATCTTTCCTCTTCGGTTTCCGATTATTCTCAATAAAGATCTACCCTCTTGCACCCTATTTAGTACTCTTTCGTTCGTCATCCTTTCTATCCAGCTTATCCCCTCCATCCTTCTCCAATTCTCCATCACTACATTTCGAACGCTTCCAGCCTGTCCCTGTCCCCCTTTGTCATTATCTATGTCTCACATCCATTCAGTGCAATGCTCCAAACATAAGTTTTTATAAATCTTTTCCTTTAATCTCATGATGAGGGCACTTCAAGAAGCGGGGGCTTCCAGTCCAGTTTATCGAATGTCTTCTCCAGGTCAATAAATGCCATATGTGTATCCAATCCCAATTCCATCATTCTGTCCACAATGAGTCTCAATGCCAGTGTAGCCTCCCTTGTACCTTTCTTTTGTCTAAAGCCGTTGCCGCAGCCGTCATCTCCTACTTCTCCTTCCACTTTGGTTCTTAGTCTGTTTTGCATTATTTTTAGCAGTATCTTTAGGACAAGGGAAATGAGGCTTAATGTGCGGTGTACCTCACATTTAAGTGTATTTGATTTTGTGTGTATTCAGTGTGACAGTGTGCTCACTTTAAAGTGGTTTGGCACTTTTCCTTCAGCGTACATGCGTTGAGTCATTTGGAACAATTCTTCATGCATTGGTGGACAAACGGCACATTTCCCGTCGCCGCCGTCCCGTTCTTTAAACTGTTTAGAGCTATATCAAGCGTTTCATTTACGATTTTAAATTCAACAGAAGTTTGGTAAATTTTCGGACTAAACTGCCATCTTCTTTTTCATCCTAGTGTTAATCCCAGTCGCATCCGAAGCTTTTTCAGCTTGGAGTCTGTGGTCCACATTACCAGTCAAACTGCCGATTGGCTAAACTTCGATATTTTCTGTGAAGCGATTGCCAACTGACTTCCACAATCCAAAGGCGCTATTAATGCATTGCAGCTAGACCAGTTTTTTTTTGTTGAACTTTTGAGGGCTCCAACTACTCGTAACGACTGCCATAGATGTTCGTATGGCAATCGGGACCGACGACTTAACGTGCTCTCCGAGGTACGACAGACCAATGTAAATACCCATATTCATGCATACAAATATTTGGAGTAAGCGGGGATCGAACTCGCGCCTCCTGCTTAGCGGCCGCGTTCACTACCGCTACGCTGCGGAGGCTGTCAGCTATACTGCTTCTATATCATACCACAGAAAAAAAAAAAATCAAGATGAAGCAGACCGAACATTAAATTGTAAGTAATTAAGGTATTTATATCTGTAGTTTACATCGACTGTCATACTGAATTTCGAAGTTCAAAATAGCGATGAACTGTAGCCCTAAAGTACCGAAACGCGACTCACGGTAGTGCGAAAGTGCGCCACGATACCCATAATTTCGAATAACTTCGCATTTAATAGACTTTCGCACTGACGTGCATTCACACATTAGACAATGTGTGAATCGATGTGGAATACTTTTGCACTACCTTGCTTCGCGGTGGAAAACATTCGAAATTATGGGTATCGATGTGGCGCACTTTCGCACTGCCGTGAGTCGCGTTTTGGTACTTTAGCGCTACAGTTCAACGCTATTTTGAACTTCGAAATTCAGTATGACAGTCGTTTACATCGGTTCATGAATCAGCAGGTGTACTTGACCGGCTTGCTGGTGAGGTTGGAAGCCCACAAGTAACAGAAATTACTAGGATTTATTAGCTAGCTTGAGTTGGTTCACGTCTGTAGTATAATGGCCGGGAATCGAACCCGGGACCTCTTGATCGTATGACGGACTCCAATTCCAAGTTATCGAATTGTGTAAAGGTATGAGGTGGACTGCAATAAAAAGCAATAATAGCTGCTATAATTTATTTGTAAAAAAATATTCTACTCACTACATAGCCAATATATCAGTTTAAACTTTAATAATTTAAGTATCCATCCCTGCGTAAGTCACATTATTTATCATCTATACAACAATAACTAATGTTTTCACAATGAGTATTCCGGTCACGTGTTCACTAAACAATCTCAACGGATAATTTATGCTGAAACTTACTAATACATAGTTATGTAATTTGACAACAATGAATGGTCCTTCAAGCTTTCTATATTGGAAAGTATTGCTTACACCATACTATGAATACGTCTTTACAAACAGAAACTATATGTCTGCTATATAAGTTTCAATCAGCTTATTATATAGTTACTACATCAAATTGAAGTTCGAGTACAAGAGAGAAACTTATCGGGGTCAATGTCTGGCACCTGGACAATTCGACTCACAGAATCTGGGTGCATAGAATATTTGATTTCTTAATTTTAAATATGTCTATTATTATAATTTACCAGGATTATAAGGCTATGTGACCAAATTGGTCTATTGCTTTCGTCTTTAATGCTATCCATAATTATTGGAAACTAATCGACAAAAAAGCGAATCTCCATAAACTGTGAGCCTCACTGCCCAGCGCGTATATAATCATTTAATTGACAAGATAGATTTTTATCTTATTCAGAATTTTCTGTTTCGTTACATACAATCATTGCTCATCATTCTTATCACAATGTTATTGCTTTTCGGAAACACACATCCACATTCTCCAACATAATATATCACAATGAATTAAAATACTTTTACATTTATCATTTTTCGAATATTACTCGAGTGAAATACGTATAGCGTAGAGATTTACAAAACAGAAGATTATGAGAGCTCTTGTCAGTCTTTAGTCTTGAAAAATGATTGAACATAATTATAATGTCGAATGGAATTTCTTGAATATGAATACTGAGCTCGTATTCCAGCATAAATTATATAATACATAACAGTATTGGTACTGTCTGCATCAGTGACAGACGTGATAATAAAACAAAACCACAAACGCATGCTTGTTAGAGCGTAAGCACACACAACACAACCGGTTTGTTAGTAACTAAATGACGATATACATTGTTCATCAACTCTTAATACCAATATATCCATAAATTAACCTAACATAATAATAAATAATCAAATTGGAAGATCTATATCATAGGTGTAATTTGTTGTAACGGCAAAGAAACACGAAAAATAGTTTCAACATAGAATCGATGTGTTCTTGCGAAAATATTTTGCAAATATGCATCTACTTACCACAACTACAATTAAGAATTTAAATTCGGAAGTCAAACTATATAAAAACTATAAAAATACAAAAATTATAAACCTAACACAAATGTACAGAGTAGAGTTGTAAAAAATAATACTGGATCACTACTGCGAGCAGCAATATTCGTGGAGATTTAGAATTGTTCCAGCGAATCGACGAGGACTACTTCGACACCCCTATAGCTGACACTCGCCTGTAAGTACGCGGACTATGGTCGTGCTGCGCGACGCATTACTGGTGCTCACTTATCATACGAAGCTGCGTCAGTACAACCCTGTGTATAATCTCGTAACTATGAGTATCAACGTTTTTGCTATACCGTTACGTTACAATAATCCTTAGAAACAAGACCTAGTTCAGATCTTCACCGACGCCAGCCACCACTTGTGGCTACAATTTAAGTAAATTTGAAGATTAAAATTTGATCAAATATATATACTCTTAGAAAAATAAACATGCCCTAGTTATTAAATATATCATGGTAATAAATTATCATGGATAGATCTTCTAAATTTCTATTTCTTAAAATCACACAGAGAGCTAGAATTGAGTAGAGAGCAAAACAATTTTAGATAAATGTAGGTACGTATAATAATAGTTCGACTATAAACGTTCCCGAAACATTATTGTCAAGGTAAACTGCTACTCCCAAACAATATAGTAAGCAATACTGAACTATATAAGCTACACCGACAACACGCAGTGTTTCCAATATAAATGAATAAATAATCTCAAATTTTAAAGCTTTATAAAAATACGATAAGCTTGACGTAAACGTTGAAAGGTTAGCTGCAACAGAATCATACGATCAGAGTCTCAGCTTCGCTACAGCCGAGCTTTGTCTAGCTAAGTATTATCACAATGTCTCATAGACAGCTGTATTTTACTGGCCCGAGGGGTTTCAATAATAAAACGAACTAATACTAAATTAAGTAGAGACGTCAAGTAAAGGACGGTGACAGAGTTCACAGCTAAATAAGTCGAATGGAAGCAATAACAAAACAGTTCAAGTTATGGTACAACCTAAATGCTTTCTGCTATAATATTGTATACGTAACACTGACCTTATGAGGTGAATCTGGTACATTTCACTGAATATAATGCCACAACGCTACTGTAACACGTTTGTTTTCTTAACTCTCAAAATGCCCAATAAATTGGATTGAAGAGTTAGTACCTAAAATAACTTTCACCTAACATTTACATATTAATATATCTATTTTAATAATGCCAGAAATTACACGATTCCTTTATTATATGTTAAAGGCAACAGCACGGAAATATGTAGTATTACTTAGAAAATGGTGAATTCACAATTGTTGTGGGGGTTTCATGGAATAATATTATGTTACAAAAGGTTTTAAGCATGAGTGGTAAATCAAATAATATGTTTCACTAACAGCGGACATTAAGATGTCCCAACGTAACTATATCAATATTGTATAGAGATTCATTTGTATCCTTATGATTGTTATTATTGCTTCACCTCATCTCGTTATCTTAACTAACAAAATACTATAGTGAAATAAAAAAATACTTACATTGTAAATACTGACCGAAATGGGAAATAAATTAGACACTTATAATTTACTGAATTTAAACGTTACTATTCCTAAGTAAATAATAAAATTTACAATATGACCTACAACTAAAAGAATACTTGCGTCCTGCAATAGGTAACCGTAAATATAATTTCAATAATATCAAGAGAGCATTCTAAGGCAACGACCTATTAATAATAAAACCCGATATCATAGTGTCATTATCTTTTTGAGATTACAATTACAGATCGAAATCGGTATCTGTGTTAAATTCGTAATGAACAAACCCGAATTATGTTGAAGGCAACTAGGAACTTTACAAGGTCCCGAGCTGCCACATAAGAGCTAAAATACACATACAAATATTAGTCGCTGTTCTGCAAGCTTAATTACACAGAGTTGATGTACCGGTAACGTACGTAGTCGGTACACTTAACTGTGCGAGAATATAAGAAAATAGGAGTAAGTGTATTTCGGCCTTAACTAATTGCACAATTCTTACACATGTATGACTACAATCATACATAGGTATCACAAGTCAAGAAAATATGTACACACGGACACTCCTCCGCTAATCCACTGTGGTACCATTTTTTGCACATTTTTTATTTAATGCTGAATACTGTTACTACTTCTGAAGCATTAGAGGTACAGTCGACAAGTAACTATTTATAATCATAAAAGTATTCAAGTCGTGGTCGACTACGCTTCACATTTCGCGACAATTTTCGATTCTAAGCTTCTGTCGGCCGTTTTAAGCATTAACTGTGAACAAACGTTTCAAATTGCTATTAACTCTATTTGGAATATTGTACGGTATTCTATAAAAATAAATATTTGATAGTTACACTTAACAACCTGACAAAACGAATGAAACGTTATTTCAACTATTGTCTTTAAACACTGGCCTCAACTATCACTATATATGTCTGTATATTTAGTTCTACGTTATAATGTAACTATACTTGGATGTACATATCATGAGCGCTTTTTAACAAGTGCAAAGTGTTTCAGTAACTTTTTTACAAGAGCTGTCAATATGCGAGTGATTTCAGGTTAAGTAGATAAAAGGGACATCATCTTATCCCGTGGGAGTCATATAAGGCGAAAATCAACATAATATAGGGACAGTAAACGTAAATCCTATTTAAATATGCCCTTTTAACAGTAGTTAGTATAATATAGGGACCGAAAAATATAGTTCGCGAAAACGCGTTGATGATGATTTGTTTGAAAACCTCTGTCACTCTATCGGAAATAATGTCAATGTAAGCTACGAACATCTTTTGTAAAACAATCACAGAAACACGTCATATTAATGATCTTCACACAATAGCTCCTTTAGAAGTCACCATAGGCATATTATGAAACTCAAAAATGATAGTAGTTCTCATATATATGAATAATAACTGACAGTTACAGACGTGATTACCGGAAGGCATTAATACAATAAGCGATACGAGGATAATGTAGTTGAAACGAAACAGTTTTAAAGATGAATGCTGGGGTAATGTTAACCATAATCTCAATGATGCAACAAAAGTAGCTAGTGTGTGTAAACTTTATGGTAGGTATATCCGTGGACACACGACGGGTTATTTAGTACGTTTACAGGATATCATCGGAGTGTGGATAGGCTGCGGGTACCGTGAGGAGCCGGCGGCGATGGCGGCGTGAGGCGAGCTATCACAGTGAGTCAGTGCGTCTCTTCGGTGGCGGCGACGTGCGACGCGACGAGGTTCAAGGGCGCTTCGTCGTACTCGGGTGTGTGACCAACCTGCACAAACCACATTTGAAACTTGAAAAAATTACCACCGAAAACTTCAGGCTGCGACTAAAGTAACCACCTGGCCAGCCTGACCAGGCTGCAATCGCGCCTGCAATCATCTTGCTAATGTACAGTCGACAAAGGAGATACGGTTGCACCTTTACATACAACTTTATATGAAAAAGTTCGATCGGCAGGCCTAAAAAGGCCGTATTGGATGTTTCATCTAAAATGACATTCATTTGCAGATTAGTAGATGACATATTTCAAAGACCGTAAAATGGTCGCGTTTTTTAATATGTCATTCATATTTCATCTCAAATATGAAAGAAATATGATCATATTCTAGTGACAATGTTGCTATGAAGTAAAAATATAGAGACACACCGAATCGTACTTTTTCCTAGATTAAGATTTTGCCATTAATACAGCGGTAGTTATTAATAAAACGGTAGTTATTATGGTCTATATACCAATAGATAATGATTTCCCATCTAATAAACATGAATTGAAGTAACAATAAAGCAAATACTACAAAAATATGATTTCTATTTATATTTTTATTTTTAGTGTGGCAATTTTTTTGTCTGACAAACTTTTAAAAAACTGTTGTCTTGTCAGTTATCATGGTTTGTTGTTTGTTAACAATAATAATGGGACTTCCGTTTTGACGTTTGTAGGTTACTAACGTTTAAGAGGGATTTAAGTGGAAATATAATCAAAATTGAAAGTTTTTACACATAAATTCCTGTCAGAGTCGTAGTGGTGTGGTTCAGTGTACTAACAATAACTAACTAAGTGTTTTGTGAGCGTCTTTTTAACAACTACAAGCGGTAAGTATGGGGGACTCTTCGGAGCCCCCAGACCCCCCCCCCCCCGCACCCCCTGATCCTCCTCCGGATGTAGATATGAGAGAATGCTCGAGTCGTGTACTCGGTAAAAAACGGCACATGGAAGAGCAAGAGCGGCTCAATTCCAAAAAACATATAGGTGATCCACAAGTAGCCAGTGCTTCTATACAAACCGTTTATAACCATCCATCTTCAATTGTTGGCGTAAACTCGTACAGTGAGGGAGACAAGGGCCCCTTTATTGTTCTCGTGTCTAAAAAGGAAGAGGATATGACAGCCGGTCATACTCTCAAACCTCTTAAGTTTGGACAATTTATGTCACATAATAAGATTAAAAACATCTGCCCAGGTGGCATTAAACGGGTAGGCAGGAATAAAATGTCTGTTGAATTTAAGAATCGCTTGACCTCCCCCCATCCTGTGGCTATGTGCTTAAGGCACGGCGGCTAAACAGGAAGACGGTCAATGAGAACAACCTGGTTTCTTGGGTGCCCACTCAGACGGTTGTCATCACCTTTAAAGGTCAGATCCTACCCACTCATATTTACTCCTTCTACATTTCCTTACCTGTTGAGCACTACCAATTCCCCACTATACAATGCATGAGCTGTTGCAGGTTTGGCCATATTGCCTCGCAATGCAGGTCTAAACCACGTTGCTATCGTTGCGGACAACCGCATGTGGGACAAACCTGCAATGTGGTAGAGTCTCAAGCAACATGTCTCTATTGCTTGGCACATCATTTTTCTATTAGTAAGGGCTGTCCCGAACAACAAAGGCAGAAATCTATTAAAGCTTATATGTCCCAAAAGGGCATATCACCAAGGTATCAAAATCGTTCTCAGAGGTTGTTGGGACTGCTCCTTCCCAGGTTGCCCACACCTCTCTGGATGTCATCTCCAGTTCACCTTCAACATCATACAGGAAGACTATATACAGGAATTTACGCCCCAAAGCGCCTCTCGGCAAATCATTTGATAGGGTTGCCCATCAGGCAATCATATCACAGGAGGTATCTTCTCTTCCTAACGGTTGTGCTCTTCCTAATTCCCAAACTCTACTTAATCATGAATCTTCTCCTTGCGAATCCTCTCTCTTACATGCATTATTATCAATCATTTTACAAAATAATATAACATTACCGCCCAACGTTGCCCAATCACTTTCTCAAATATTTAACATAAATAATGGATCCACTCAAGGTGGTTCAGTGGAACTGTCAAAGTATTAGGGCAAAAAGAACAGATCTGTACAATTTAATTAATAGTTACAACCCAACGGTCTTAGCTATCTCGGAGACATGGTTAAAGCCTGGAAGTGCGTTTCGCATCCCAGGTTATTCATGTGTCAGGGATGACAGACCAAATGGTTACGATGGATGTGCCCTGATTGTCAGTCGTAACCTCTCCTTCTCCCAATTTAATCTTCGCCCACACTCACCTCTAATGGATGTAGTTGCAGTGAGAGCATATAATATATCTTTTATATCTTTATATATTCCGCACCCAGATGCCTCTCTTATCGCTGATTTAGCGTTGATCTTCAATTCGGTACCAGCTCCAAGGATCATAATGGGAGACTTCAACGCTCACCACACATGTTGGGGATCAGGGGTGTGTGATTCATTTGCACACGTCTTGATTGAAATCTTTGATGAAGCCAACCTCTGCATCCTTAATGATGGGTCAAGAACGCGCAGAGCTGGACTTGCCCAAAACCCTAGTGCTGTGGACCTTACTCTTTGTTCCCACACTCTTGCATCCTTATTGAACTGGGAGATTCTTCCGGACACACATGGCAGTGACCACTTTCCTATCATAGTAACCATGCCTACAGCCGTATCTCCTCCTGTAAATGCTTCCCCCCTGTTCAGGTACAGGTTATCTGGGGCTGACTGGAATTTATAAAATCTCCCTGGAGAATAAAATTACATCATTCTCTGAGTCTGGCACGGATATCCTACTGTCATACAATGAATTTAGGGACGCCATCATTTCTTCTGCCAATGACAACATCCCTATCAAGACAAGAAAAGCTAAGTTTACCCTCTCCACACCTTGGTGGGATGCGGAATGTACAGAGGCAGTTAGAGTCAGACGCGAATATGGGATGGTATATGACAGGGCAATGACAGAAAGCAATCTGATAGCTTATCGACAGAAGGCAGCTCTGGCAAGAAATACTCTGTCAGCAAAAAAAAAGAGTGGATGGTTGAGGTTCTGCGAAAATCTGTCACCTAGGGCTCCTTCCACAATTGTATGGAGGCAGATCAAGAGGTTTAGAGGGTCTAGTAGCTGCGATAATGTCTGTAACAATGACCTGACGTCATGGATTGATGCCTTTGCTGACAAGCTGGCTCCTCCCTGGGTGCCTACTAGAGATTCTGTCCCCAGTTTTCTTCATACCCCTGCCCGGAACATTCTCATAGTATGCTTAATGAAGAATTTACTTATGACGAATTTCAGCTAGCTGTGGATGGTTTGAAAGACTCAACACCGGGAATCGACCATATCCCGTTCTCCTTCATTACTAAAGCATCAGATAGAACAAAATTATATTTTTTAGGCATCATTAACAGAATTTTTAATAGCGGGGAAATCCCATCCGATTGGAAAACCCAAATTATTATCCCCATTCCAAAACCGGGCTCAGACCTCACTTCCCCCAATAGTAGGCGCCCAATAGCACTCTCAGCAGTGTTGTGCAAGGTGACAGAGCATCTAATCAAACATCGACTGGAATGGTATGTGGAGAGCCAGGCTATGTTGGCTAAATCCCAGTTCGGATTCAGGAAGAGTATGAGCACTTTGGACAGTCTCGGCATCCTGACCACTGATATCCGTACAACTTTCCTTCGGAAGCACTATCTGGTGACTGTGTTTCTGGATGTGCAGTCTGCGTATGATAATGTACTGCTTCCGGTACTCAGGAATAAATTTCTTAAGCTGAGCATCCCTGAGAGGCTAGTTCAATTCTGCGCTAAGCTGTTAATGGAAAGATCGATAGTTATCAGGAACCAGCATAACCACCTGCCCCCTAGGACCATTTGGAAGGGCCTCCCCCAGGGTTCTGTGTTAAGCCCCCTCCTATATAGTCTTTACACACATGATTTGGAATTGGTAGTCCAACCCTTTTGCCAGATTCTGCAATATGCTGATGACCTGGCTCTCTACATGTCAGCTAGCTCGATGGACGTCATCTCTGATAATTTGAATAGTGCTTTAAATTACCTAAATGTGTGGCTAAGAGAGCATGGCTTAGGCCTATCTCCAGCCAAAAGTAGAGCAGTAGTATTTACAAGGAAAAAGAGCATCCCCCTTATTAATCTCCAAATTGAGGGTGAGACTATACCTCAGTGCTCTAGTGCAAAGTTTCTTGGAGTCTGGCTTGACTCTAGAATGACTGGGAACCCTCACGTGGAGTATGTCTTGGGTAAGTGTGAGAAAAATGTTAGCATCCTTCGCTCTTTATCTGGTGTATGGTGGGGTAGTCACCCTCTCACACAAAAGCTCCTGTATAATGCAATTATCCGCAGTCATATGGACTATGGTTCCTTCCTTCTAGAACCTTGTAATAAAGGTGCTTTGCTTAAATTGGACAAAATTCAATATAAATGTTTACGCATTATCTTGGGCGCAATGAAATCATCTCCAACTAATGCTTTGCAGTTAGAAGCCTTTGATCCCCCTCTTTTTTCACGAAGGCAGTACCTTTGCGACAGATTCCTTTTTAAGCTCATTCAAAACTCTCAACATATTCTATTAGATAAACTCAGAACTCTCTGTGACCTATACAACATAAACTCTAATTCTTGCCCCAGCAACCTTCCGTCTTGTGAATAGTTTCATCAAATTCCTCCGCCTTCCTAACCCAGTCATTCAGTATCGGCTGAACCCGCTTTATTCTCTCCCTTTCAAAGCCATAACATTCCATCCCCCGGTTGTGATTGATTTAGGAGTTCAAAAAGGCTCTAGGGACTCTAATCTATCTTTCAAAAATAGCATGGAGAACAATTATGAGGGATGGCTCAAAATGTTCACGGATTCCTCCAAAGTGAGTTCCAGTGATCCCATTGGAGTAGCTTAGTAATCTTGAGTTACAAGTGCCCTCCTATGGCTTCGGTATTTACTGGGGAATCTATTGCGGTCCTTGAGGCCGTCCGATATGCCCTATCCCATAACCTTAATAAGACTATCATCCTTTCCGACTGCAAAAGCTGTCTGCAGGCCATTCTTTCCCATCCCTTCCGTTCCAAGTCCAAATTCCCTATAATATTTAAAATTAGAGAGGCGCTATTCCTCTGCCATCAGATAGGCTTGGAAATTGCGGTGGCATGGATCCCCGGCCATTCCAATATTCCAGGTAACGAGACGGCGGATTCTTGTGCAAAAAGTGCAATTGGAATGGGTACACTTGAGCACTTTCAATTATTCACGCACGACTTAGTCCCAGTACTGAAGGCTAGTCTGTCTCGTACGTGGAGTGAGGATTGGCGTAAATCCAAAAGGATTAAGGGTAAATATTACGCGGATATTCAACCTGACATCCCCAATAAGCCCTGGTTTAAAAAGTATCGGTTCCTTAGTAAACATGCGACATCTGTTATTTCTCGCCGCCTCAAGCATGGCCCAGACCATGCTTGCACACCTGTTCATTTGGCAAAAATTAGGATAAGGGACCACTCACTTTGCGAATGCGGTTTAGAGGAGGGAGATGTTGATCATATCTTCTTCCGTTGTCCCAACCAGCGTATCTCACTGTACGACATTCTGCCCTCACATATCCCTCGTCCTACAACCGTCAAATCTCTGCTGGCTTTAGTCTACACACCCTTTGTTAAAATCCTTGCCAAGTTTATAGAAATTAACTCACTAAAATTGTAGGTAAATTCATTATGACGTTCCTATATATATATTATATCCTCCTATCAGTTGTTATTATGCTATGTGTATACCTATTTATTTATATGATAAGTAATGATATTTGTGTTGTCCTTTTGTTTAGATTCTGCGGGAAGTAACTACAAACTCGAGTCAACCGGTCACATTCTGGTCCACTTTGTCTCCTTCGTTAATAGCTCTACTACGGGACATTGGCGGAATTGATGCTCAGAGCACAGAGCCATTCATCAAGAATTGAATTGAACAATAATAATTTATCAAGTTTGTTAGCTGCAAAAAACATTGAATGGGCACCACGAAAGCTGAGTGACGGCGATATAAACGAAAACATAGCACATTATAGCATTAGCGACGGGTACGAAACAGATGAAAAGCGGAGTGGGACAGTGAAATTGTGCACGAGCAGTGATGGAGCGGTGGCGGCGCGGCAGCGATGTGAATAATCTATTATTTGATGTGGAACAGACGGATCTAGAAATAACAGATGAATCTATACAGGACATACACACCAGGAGGAGCCTGTAGTTCACATTCAGAGGATTTCTGTGACACTTTCAAGTAATGAGCTAGAAAATCTTAGATCTGGGAGTAATGTGAAGCAAGAAAATCGTGTAAAAGCCACCAGAAAATAATAGGATGGACATTTGTGAAGAAAATCTTACTTATGAAGGGTACAGAGTGAGAAGAATGGCGCTATGGAAGAAGAGTTGACATAGTTATAATAGGGACATAGTGAACAAACCTCACTCTCATGCTCACACCAACATTCCTTGACTGCTTGCCTCTCTCTACAAAACCGTGTTGTGCAACTATGGAATAAATTACCCGAGGAAGTGGTGTCAGCTGCGATGCTAACCACCTTCAAGTGTTGATTATATAAATAACTAGTGAACAGTAAACAATAGTAGTGACATGTTTGGACTGAACTATACTCCACCATGAAATCAACAATCACCAAATTACTGCTCCTCCATTATTTAAATTGTAATAGTAATATAACCCTAACCACTGGTAGCTTGGTCCCTGTAAGCAATGCCGGTCGGTTGGATACTGTTTTTTATATTTCTAAATATATCTTTCTTATGTAATTTGTATTGAAAAATATAATTTATAAGGATTTTTAATTGTATAAAGAGTTTTTTTTAATTCACCAACATAATAATAAACCTATACTCCGTTAAGATAGGCTAAACATAAAAAATCTTGATTGTGTTTTCATGTTTTATTTAAAAACTCAGTATATGAATATTTTTCTGTTCTTTGTTTTGTGTTTTAAATAAATGACTATCTGTTTAACACGCTGCGTTTTAATACTTTTCACCCTCAAGGGAGTCATGGCCACGACCCTGTCCTCAAAGTTTGTACTTGGCAGAAGTTTGTAAATTTGTAGTTTGCATAAGCAACTCTGACCTAACCTGAGATAAAAGTTAGCGCCAAAACCTCGGCCGTTAATCAGCAGGTGTATGGACTAACATGGTGAGGTTGGCCGCACTCACTCACGTCTGGCAGTTGTTATTTTAGTGTGGTGAGAGCCCCACAGAACAACGCGGCTTCCCCGAGCTCGCGGAATGTACATTTTTTCTTGCCTAAATAAAAAAAAGGGTCCTAAACATTTCAGTGAGGTTTAATAATACAACCATGATTAATGAAAACACCAAAATGACGAATAAATGTTAGTCCATAGTAACATCTAATACGTCACGAATTTGATATTTTGAATGGCTCATATATTTCGACCATTTTACTCATTTTCATACAAAACTGTCAAATAAGATGATGTTCATATATGAAACATAAATGAACAACATTTATGATTCACCAAAATTTACCATTAGTGAATTTTGACACGTGATCGTCATATATTATTATGATCATTTTATGAAACATCCACTACGGCTTTTTTAGACCTGCAGATCTCTTTTGTCGACTGTACCTACTCTTAGAGCGTAGGAAGCGCTTTTAAATCGGCTCAGTTAATCAGTCGATCTTTGATCCATACGCACCTGCGCTGGTAGGTGCTTATTTTTGGTCCGCAGTGTATATGCGTGAAGTAGCTCCTACTATAGGCCGTGCCAGATCGATTGAGAAAAAAGCTTGTAAATATCGTATTAGAACTAGTGATTTTCGTGTAACAAAAATAATTAAAAAAGGTTCACGCCAGCGCCACATGGCGCTGCAGATTTCGCTAGTGTGAAAAATGTTTACAACCCCTAAGAAATCTGATCATACTGGTCGCGAGATACAGGCCGATTTTCGTTCAAGATGCTTGCCGGCACGTATGTCGGTCGGTGTGTACCTGCGGGCGCAGCGCGCGCGTGTTGTGCGCGTGCAGCGCGGCCAGCAGGTGCGGCTGCAGCTGGCGCCGCAGCGCCGCCAGCACGGCCTCCTCCGCGCCCTCGCCGCCCGAGCGCGCGCTATAGTACGTATGTCGGTCGTGTGTACCTGTGGGCGCAGCGCGCGCGTGTTGTGCGCGTGCAGCGCGGCCAGCAGGTGCGGCTGCAGCTGGCGCCGCAGCGCCGCCAGCACGGCCTCCTCCGCGCCCTCGCCGCCCGAGCGCGCGCTATAGTACGTATGTCGGTCGTGTGTACCTGCGGGCGCAGCGCGCGCGTGTTGTGCGCGTGCAGCGCGGCCAGCAGGTGCGGCTGCAGCTGGCGCCGCAGCGCCGCCAGCACGGCCTCCTCCGCGCCCTCGCCGCCCGAGCGCGCGCTATAGTACGTATGTCGGTCGTGTGTACCTGCGGGCGCAGCGCGCGCGTGTTGTGCGCGTGCAGCGCGGCCAGCAGGTGCGGCTGCAGCTGGCGCCGCAGCGCCGCCAGCACGGCCTCCTCCGCGCCCTCGCCGCCCGAGCGCGCGCTATAGTACGTATGTCGGTCGTGTGTACCTGCGGGCGCAGCGCGCGCGTGTTGTGCGCGTGCAGCGCGGCCAGCAGGTGCGGCTGCAGCTGGCGCCGCAGCGCCGCCAGCACGGCCTCCTCCGCGCCCTCGCCGCCCGAGCGCGCGCTATAGTACGTATGTCGGTCGTGTGTACCTGCGGGCGCAGCGCGCGCGTGTTGTGCGCGTGCAGCGCGGCCAGCAGGTGCGGCTGCAGCTGGCGCCGCAGCGCCGCCAGCACGGCCTCCTCCGCGCCCTCGCCGCCCGAGCGCGCGCTATAGTACGTATGTCGGTCGTGTGTACCTGCGGGCGCAGCGCGCGCGTGTTGTGCGCGTGCAGCGCGGCCAGCAGGTGCGGCTGCAGCTGGCGCCGCAGCGCCGCCAGCACGGCCTCCTCCGCGCCCTCGCCGCCCGAGCGCGCGCTATAGTACGTATGTCGGTCGTGTGTACCTGTGGGCGCAGCGCGCGCGTGTTGTGCGCGTGCAGCGCGGCCAGCAGGTGCGGCTGCAGCTGGCGCCGCAGCGCCGCCAGCACGGCCTCCTCCGCGCCCTCGCCGCCCGAGCGCGCGCTATAGTACGTATGTCGGTCGTGTGTACCTGCGGGCGCAGCGCGCGCGTGTTGTGCGCGTGCAGCGCGGCCAGCAGGTGCGGCTGCAGCTGGCGCCGCAGCGCCGCCAGCACGGCCTCCTCCGCGCCCTCGCCGCCCGAGCGCGCGCTATAGTACGTATGTCGGTCGTGTGTACCTGTGGGCGCAGCGCGCGCGTGTTGTGCGCGTGCAGCGCGGCCAGCAGGTGCGGCTGCAGCTGGCGCCGCAGCGCCGCCAGCACGGCCTCCTCCGCGCCCTCGCCGCCCGAGCGCGCGCTATAGTACGTATGTCGGTCGTGTGTACCTGCGGGCGCAGCGCGCGCGTGTTGTGCGCGTGCAGCGCGGCCAGCAGGTGCGGCTGCAGCTGGCGCCGCAGCGCCGCCAGCACGGCCTCCTCCGCGCCCTCGCCGCCCGAGCACGCGCCCTCGCCCGCCTCCGCGCCGCCCCCGCCCCCGCCCGCCACTCCGCCGCCGCCCCCGCACGCCCCACCACCGCCGCTGCGCCTGGATTCTGGAACAGATACACCGCTTTGTACATAGCTGTCGATGTGCCACTATCATTATTGTTCAATGTTCCGTTTCTGAAAGTCATCGTTGCAAAGACATTATACTATTCCCCCTGCACGGGACACTGAATTCGACAGAAAAATCTTTATCTAATCCCATATTGTTAACATTGAAAAAAAAAATTATGACAGCCTTTACCTATACGCACCAAAATAAATTTAAAAAAATACATTATGATACAGCTCTTCTATTACTGTGTCATTCAAAAGGCTTTTTTCCATTACAATACAACTTCAGCTGGATTTCAACGCATTTTTTCTACATAATCTGTGCACGCCGCGGAATACGCATGCACGTACAGCAAGTGGATTTTGGCACTCAACGCTTCTGTCATTTAAAATTAAAAAAAAAACGAATTTGGCGGAATCCTAGTGTTTAGATTTAATATGCTCACATCTGTACTTCTAGCTTAGTTGGAAGATGAAATTGCGATATTTTTTAAACTCTACAATACTGATTGCTACTGAGAATTTAATAACGAAAGCAAGTAAAAAAATATTGACAAAATATATGATAATGTATTGCTAGCTTGGTTGATAATTTCAATATTTCCAACCATGACTCCCGCCAGTGGGTTCACGGGTCTTTGCCCACCTACAGGTGGTTCCCAACGAATTAGAATACAAACACATCTCTTCCCGTAGGTGTCGTAGATGCGGATAAAAAGGATAGGGCAATTATGGCAATTCTCAATCAGACAGTCATAAAAAGCTGCCCGTTTGGTGGCATATTTCATTAATAGTTTTGAAAGTTATTTATGAATTAAAAAATTAAGCTCAAGTACCGTTAACAGTGTTTTTGATCATAGTTAAGTGAAGTTAAAATTACACTGGTCAACACTGTTTTTGGCACACGAACTTTGTGATGATTTTTATTTATGTTGATGTACCCTCATTCAAAAATAATCATTATTTTGTATCAGTCACATCCAGTTTTTTTGTGACAGCTACATATTCATTTCTGACCTATTTACGAGTTTTTATTTGAATAAAGTTAATTTAGACGACTGTATAACGATTGCATTCAACTAACTTACGTTTGTTATATTGTAAACTAGCTGTGCCCGCGACTTCGTCCGCGTGGAATGTACTTAATAAAAAAAATCAGTTTTTTTTTAGTCTAAGTTACTCCTTATTACATAAGCTATCTGCCAGTGAAAGTCCCGTCCAAATCGGTCCAGCCGTTCCAGAGATTAGCCAAAACAAACAGACAGACAGACAGACAAAAAATTTAAAAATATATATTTTGGTATGTGTACCGTATATACATTCATATGCATGTAGTAGAAAGCGGTTATTTTAATATTACAAACAGACACTCCAATTTTATTTATTTGTATAGATATGCCGCGAAAGTGTTCTAATAAACCAGACAGTTTTTGTTATGTGTGTGGAAATCAACTTTTACATCTCAGCGTCGGAAATTTACGCCGTTAATTGAAAAGTACTATTTAGACTATTTTGGTTTTCCTGTACGCCACCAAGATAAATCCTGGGTTCCACATGTATGTTGTTCAACGTGTGTTAGACTCCTATTAGGTTGGTCTAAACAAGAATCTAGACATTTGGCTTTTGGTATACCAATGATTTGGACGGAACCAAAGGATCATGTAAGTGATTGTTATTTTTGTTAGATTCAAACAAAAGGCATAACAACTAAGTCTAAACACACTGTCCAGTACCCAATCATGTCGTCGGCCAACAGATGAAAAATTTATCACCATTGCATATTAAGCTCGGCCTGATGAACATTTTTGTAAAAGCTATGCCTAAAGATGGCAGTGGATTCTTATACCTGAAAGAGAAATTCACTAAACTCAGCGAGGCAAAAATTAAAGAGGGAATATTTGTTGGTCCACAAATACTGGAACTAATGAAGGATACAAACTTTGAAGGAAAGCGAATGATCACGAAAAAGTCGCCTGGAAATGTTTTATGAATGTTGTTCGAAATTTTCTAGGAAACCATAAAGCGGAAAATTACAAAAACCTAATCAGTGAGCTTTTAATTTCATACAAAGCTTTAGGAAGTAATATGTCTTTAAAATACATATGCTGTACTCTCATCTGGATGTTTTTCCCGAAAAATTGGGTGCTGTGAGCGACGAACAAGGCGAGAGTTTTCATCACGACATTTCCTTCACAGAAAAGCGCTATCAAGGGAAATGGAGTCCAGGAATGCTAGCAGATTACTGCTGGGGACTTAAAAGGGACCTACCAGAAGCCAAACATTCACGCAAATCATAGATATTTATTTTAAATTAAGAAATATTTTTTTATATGTTAGTGATTTTTGTACTTTTCAAGAAAATATAAATCTTAATGTCACAAAGAAACCTGATGTGTCAATTTTTTTCTGTTGATATATTATTGTTTGGTGGCCATAGTACATTCAAAATTTGGTATAAGTTATCGTGTGACAAAAAAAAGTTTGAATTTTGTTGACCAGTGTTATTAAGTGAATAAGTTTAGAGATTTCATTTTGAGTTTTAGTTTAAAGAATGATAAATAAAAGTAGCCTAGTCTAGCCTATAATTTAAATGGAATATTGCATAAAATTACACACGATCATGTATATTCTTACAACAGAACACTAATTCACATAAGTTTGGGTTATCGCAGGAGTGAGTTTTACAAAAATACTTGCGGTGGAATTGGACTGCCGATGCCGGTGGTTAAGATATTAGGAACACTCAGCTTTGATATCTCAGGTTACCGGGGTGCTAGCTCACCATTAGCAAGATAAAAAACTTGTTAAGCGTCATTTAGACGGAGCGAGTATTTCGCTTCGAATATACGATTCTCGAAAGGGCAGAAATAAGTTCCTTCGTCTAGTCTAAACGTTCGCAGAAACAATTGCCGCTCGCACGGCCACGCCTAGCGAGAATCGCCTCGCAATTGAATATTGATAGTGTCAGTCTAAACAGAGTTTTAAGACAATGACATAAGGCATAAAGTGGAATGTCACTTGCGGATCTTGTATGATATAATCGTATGGAGGAATTGAGCGTGTCAACATTTCAATAAGATAAACGTAGGACGATTATTGCTAGCAATTATCGCATACGATTATCGAACCGAAACGTGCGCACCATCTAAATGACGCCTTAATCGTTACAGCAGCCGTTTATCAGGTTTACTGGCGTCCTTAATTTGTTGTAAAATTTAATCACTAACAACGGACCTCAGACTCCAAGCTGAAAAATCTTCAGATGCGACTGGGATTAACGCTAGGATGAAGAAGAAGAAGTCTTACACCAATTGGACTATTAATGTTCTATGATTTTTATTAGTAAAAATTGATTATATTTAACTTGTATAATTTTCTATTCAGTAACATGTATTTTTATGTCAATTAATTACAAGATAATAAAAAATAATATATATTTTATTTACCTATTGTGTGTCTGTATTCCGCGCTGCATATCATAAGAATAATAATTAATTCCAATTTCTATAAATACAATATACATTATTAATTTTCATCTCGACGAACTAAAATTTCATTATAATATTCGTAATTATACACTTGGTCAATCAGTTCCAGAGTTCAATAAACTAATATCGGACCTTCCCAGTTGGATTTACGTTGACTAGTAAACACTGATACTACCTATATTCAGAAAATTGCTCAACAGTCAATACTCTACCTATACTGTCCCAGATTCATATTCTGTGAAAAATGCTTATAACTGACCAGATTGTCCACCCAGCCACCATGGTTTGTACACCATTAAGACGTATGTATGGTTTTCTAAGTCCTACCTCAGTGCATTAGTTTCAATTTTCAGAGGTGGTTCCTTCTAAATTGCTTGTTTGTGCAAGTTACTGCCTCACCTGGGCCATTCAAATTTTATAAATAGCACATACTAACAAGTTCTGTGGCTAGGCTATGTGTACTGTGCTACTTAGTACTACTTGTACTACTCAGCACTTGCTAGACTAGCAATAGGCTACTGGCTTTTAGGTTAAGTGTACTCACGCTCTTGTTTGTGTGATCGTAGATGTTTTCAACTACGATCTTTAGGGCCCAAGTCTAGAAGCCGGTACTCCTGATTGACAGACGAGTCAATGGCGCAGGTTTTCCTCTTCGTTGGGAGGTCAAATGACAGTGCTCATAAAAACTGTATGCTATGAAGCCGGAGAACCTCTTGTCAGCGGTCCCCGGGCTCTGGGCTCCGGGTTTCGGAAGTAACAAGGAATAAAGCAGATAGGAAAATGAAGATTTCGCTTCACGGAAAATGTCGAATTTCAGCCAAACCCGTACTTAAGACTGAAAAAAGGTAGACTGGGACTGGGCAGAGCGTGGTAAACGCCGAGAAGGGAGCTGGTAGTGGCCCTGGGAGAGTTCTCACGCTCGCCACCATGGTCGCGGCGATGGTTCGCGGCGCGGATACGAGGGCTGCCGGCGCCTACTTCTGTGATCAAGTAATGCTCGAGAAGGAGACGGTGGAACGGGAGCGGCGGCGGTGAAAGCGAATGAGATCAGAAGCAACTCAAGCGTCGGGGGTCACCGAATGACCGCCTGAGGGTGAAGAGTGGAGTGGGGCGGTAGAGGTGGTGTGCACTCACTGCTCTTGGGGTGCTTGGCGTCGTGGCGCGGGCGGCGGCGGCGCGTGTGGATGGTGTCGCGGCGCATGGCGGTGGGGCGCGGCACGCCGTGCAGCTTGAAGTACAGGCCGCACGCGTTGCACACCATCTCGCCGCGCGCGTCGCGCCGCCAGATGGTGGTGGTGTGCGTGCCGCAGTTGCTGCACGCCAGCTCCACGCGCGGGCCCGCGCCGCCGCCCCGCGCCCCGCTGCCCGTCGACGTCTCCGTCGGCTCCTGCTGTGAGCCAAGTGACATGCCTTGTGTTAATTTTTTTTTTTATCTTATTTTGGTCAAAACATGCGATCGGTTTCAGTTTAAACCGTAAGCAGTTGTATTGAGAGATGCCTGACGTGTTAGGCATACCCTCCCACTATTAGGGCCGGCGCCCATTATAGGCATCGGCGAGCTTCAATATTCATAAATACATTTGATCAATAAGTTCCTGAGTACATTAAATTAATATCGAACCCTCCCAGTTGGATTAACGTTGACTAGTAAACACTGATACTACCTATATTCAGAAAATTGCTCAACAGTCAATACTCTACCTATACTGTCCCAGATTCATATTCTGGCCAGATTCTCCTCCCCTGGTTTGTACACCATTATGATGTATGTATGATTTTTTAAGTCCTACCTCAGTGCATTAGTTTCAATTTTCAGGGGGTGGTTCCTTCTAAAAAGCTGTGAGCCAAGTGACATGCCTTGTGTTCAATTTTTTTTTATCTTATTTTGGTCAAAACATGTGATCTATTTCAGTTTAAACCGTAAGCAGTTGTATTGAAAATGCTTGACGTGTAAGGCATACCCTCCCACTGTTAGGGCCGGCGCCCATTATAGGCATCGGCGAGCTTCAGGATTTTTTTTTGCCAAGCATAACAGATCTTATCACTATCATCATAAAATTGAAATTTCAATGACGATCGTCGACTATTGTCTGCATCGATCGGCATTCTGCAGCGTTATGGTTACCAATTAAAGTTCAACCTTATATCTATAACAATAAGATCTATTGTTATTCGACAAATACAAATCCTCATGCTTGCCGATGCCGGCACTGGACGCCGGCCTTAGGCTGCCTTCTTTTTAAACTCTCTCAGAGGTTATCCCAGGTGTGTAGTGTTAATATTTAATAGCCATACAATACGCTCACGCTTCGGGTATTACCCTCTATTGGTTATTGAAATCTAACCCTCCGGGATAAACTTAAATAACCAGTTGAATAAAGGCAATATTGGTAACTAGCTGTTGCCCGCGGCTACGTCCACGTGTATATTGGTTATCGCAACCAAAGAGTCTAGGTATATCCTCCCCTAAGGCCTATTCTATCTCTGTATCAAATTTCATCTAAATCGATCCAGTAATTTAAACGCGTAAGCGAAATGGACAGACAGACAGTTAATTTC
Organism: Eilema sororculum; assembly: GCA_914829495.1. Lineage (NCBI taxonomy): Eukaryota > Metazoa > Arthropoda > Insecta > Lepidoptera > Erebidae > Eilema > Eilema sororculum. The sequence goes on from OU618541.1 coordinate 17,750,246, forward strand.
GCATTTATAATAGGTTTATGTAAGGATGTGGATATCATTTTATTGACAGCCTCCGTGACGTAGCAGTAATGAATGCGACCGCTACGCAGGTGGCGCGGGTTCGATCCCCGCTTAATGCAAATATTTGTATGCATGAATATGGGTATTTGCGTTGGTCTGGTCGTGCCTCGGAGAGCACATTAAGCCATCGGCCCCGGTTACTATACGAACATCTATGGCAGTCGTTACGGGTAGTTGGAGCCCTAAAAAGTCTAACAACTGGTTTAACGGCAATGCTTCGATATCGCCTTTGAGTTTTGGAAGTCAGATGGCTGTCGCTTCACAGAAAATATTGAAATTCAGCCAAATCCGCAGTTTGACTGGTAAATCAGACCCCAGACTCCAAGCTGAAAGCTTCGGATGCGACTGGGATTAACGCAAAGATGAAGAAGAAGAGAAGTAAGGGTGTGGAGAATATCTTTCATTCGAATTGAAAGCATGACATGTGTTTACTAAACTAGTGTTCTTTTTTTGACTTTGAGATCAAAAAAGAAAGATAAATTTTAGTACAAGGTCATTGTCTACCGTTTTCCTGTATACTGCACGTTCTCGAAATCAGGTTCACACCTCTAGTAATACTAGGACTTGTCCTGGCGAGTCCTGCGTCTATAACTGTTATGGTTCCTACACAGTTCAACCTAACTACAGATTGCCTAGAATAACGTCGCTTTCATGTTGATTTCATTTGACTCGAGTCAACAGGTGGTTTTACTATTGCGTTTTTATAAAATCTACTGGTGAGTAAGGCTAAGAACTCGCGGGGCGGTTTTTAACCGCGGCCATTTCTCAGATATTCTGCGCCGCGGTTGAAAACCGCTCCGTGAGTTCTTAGTGTAATACAGTTAAATTTTGCGATTAAGGGCCCATTATCGGCATCGGCGAGCTTCAAGATTTTTTGGCCAAGCATAATAGATCATATCACTATCATTATAAAATTGAAATTTCAATGACGATCGTCGACTATCGTCGGCATCGATCGGTACTCTGCAGCGGTATGGTTACCAATTAAAGTTCAACCTTATATCTATAGCAATAAGATCTATTGTTATACGACAAATACAATCCTCATGCTTGCCGATACCAGCACTGGGCGCCGGCCCTAAATCGGCAATTTGAATATGGAGAATAATTTTGACTTACATTTTCAGAAGCAGTTTGTGCCCATTGTGGGTTTGATAGAGGCGGATCTAGAGGGGCGATAGGCTGGGCTCGCGCGGGAAAGCTTTGTTTTCTTCTCGCTGTACCCGCCACGTTGGCACCGCGTCCTGATGTCTGCCACTCGCTATTCTGTTAATAAAATAATAATTATTACATTATTATCTATCCTACAATCGATCAGAGTCATAGAATAGTATAAATGTTATTTTTGGTGACTAAATTGAACATAATCACTATGTAGTTGACACGCGGATGCGTATAAGGACTATTACCGGAAAGGTTAAGTTTGTATGTTTTCATGGCGCTTGTTACTGTGCCGAAATCGGCAACTCAAGAGAAGCATAATACCATGTCAGTTCAAAATGATAACTTTTGTGATATTTTTTTTTCCCACAAACAAAACTGGCCCTGGATTCTACTAAAGCTAAACCACTGTCCTACCACCGCCACTGCAAAAGATAACATTAAATTTTAGACTTTATTTCTATATAATAAGAGCCAAAATTAAATAAATAAGTTCCATTACACCTTTACATTCACTCTGCAAACAATCATTTCATTTTAAATTTTAACAGCATCGCTTTAAAGTCAAAAAATTAATGCCGTTTTTTTCCAGTGGTTGTGGTATGACTCCAGTTTTGCTTGAGTAGAATCGAGGCCCTATTTGTATTTAGGAGTGGGTCCCAATCCAAAATAAAAGCAAGAGGACGCAAAGCAGGATTGGCAATATAATGGCAAATATTTAAACCCAGGACCTGTCTCAACGCCGACTTTTAACCTTCTAAAAAAGCTATAATGCAATATGTAGTGACAGACACAATACAGAAATGGACATAATATCTTTCACATAAATAATCATCATTGAACACAAATTGGTCACACATCAGTATGAATGAAACTCCTTACACAAACATCAATGAAATGATACAGAGATACTAATATAGCAAGGGTTCTAAAGTTAAGGAAAATAGTGGCGCGTGAGTAAATTTAAATAACACATAAACTGACAATGAGCAGATAAATTCATGCTGTCAAGTTGTCCTATGCTCAAGTAATATGCATTATTCGTGCCTGAGACTACGTCAGTGTGGTGTCGCTTCGTACTTCGTGCTAAAACAGTACTATACTGTTGATAAAATAATTTAACACAATTATTGATATACAGTGTTAAGAACTGAGTGTTGAGTGATATGTTTTACGTCAGTACCTACTTATATATTTCTCATATACTTCTGTTTTTCTCATAATCCGTAAGTCATTTCAGGGTTAGTCTTCAATTTATTCAGTTTGCTAACGAGGAACCAAGCCCAATATTACTTCAAGGATTTTAAAATCGTTATTTTTGCATATGTAATACCTATATAATCAATAACTTAACTGTAGGTATTTCGGAACACACTACGTTAAGAATACTAATTTAATCTAATAATTTTAGCAATCGCCACTTTTCCTTCCATTGGGGTAGGGTTTTTTGCTCCCGGCAAATTTTTAGTCTATTTTGATCTATTGCTCATTTTTTCGTAACTTATGTAGGTATTCCGAAATTTAAATAAATCAAAACCGATAAAATTAATTTGTAGCGACCGATTATTCAGAAAAATCTTCATATGATTTACCGAATGAGAATGTCTAATATTGTTACCCAACAAGTTCCCATTATTTAAGAAACCTGTGAAAATAATTTTAATAAATATACAGGAAGTACACATATTGGGAACACTTGTACTTTTTCCACAGTATTTATTATATTGAACCTGACCGGTTTCGCCTTACGGCATTCTCAAAGGTTTACATTTAGCAAAGGTTTTGTAAGTGTTCTCAATATGTGTAACAATAAATTCCACCAAGTGCCATCAATCAACAGTATAAATAGTATACAGGAAGTAGTTATTATAACGTGTCACTGTACTCAATTAGTTTATAAGTACCATACCTGAATATCAAAGTGAGAAACATTCGTAGTTAAAGTACCCTTAACCCATCCAAACGCATCGCGACCAAACGAACATCACACACTATATAGCTACGTGGCGAGTATTTAGCATTTTCTGACAAAAATACAATGTAAATCAATAAAACAGTTTGATTTGCTCTTAATATTTTGGTTTTAAGATCATTTGAGACTTTGTAGTCATAATTCTGACGCTAACTGTACATACAAAAAAGAAAAAGCAAAACGTACCGGAGAGACGGCGCCATTATTCGGTTGCTGTAACGTGGACGATATTGGTGAAGCAGGCGTTCGTAACGGCGACACTGTCATCCCCAACTGCTTGCTGTTGATTAACCGCCGTAGCAACTGTGTTGCTTCACCGCTGCGACCTGTTGTATAAATGAATTTTGTTTACAAAAATAGAAAGATATAATACTACTGCATATGGAGCGCTACAAAAGCAACGTTGTTTTAGGATGTTTTGGCCAATGATGATGTATAAGGACCAGGCTTACTACGACGATTTATAAAGCAGTTCAGATTTGGAGCAATCCAATACAAGTCCCTAAACGGTCGATTTGACGTTGAATTTAATCATTCCCTAACGGTATGACGCTTCCATCAGGATAGATACAAAAAACAAAAAAATCTTTTAAATTATCAAAGATATTTTTAGTTTTTATCCTGATGGAAGCGTTTAAGGTCTTGAGGTATCACAATGTTTATCATGTCATATTTTATGTACCTAATAACATTCATTTTACATGTAATTTATCTATAATTATCTCAAATAAATACTGAGGTATTAAGCAATGTAACTACGCCACACAGCTTTCATAGCCGCAGTTAATATTTTTTTCATATTACACGATAATCATAAACAATTTTAAATTTCAATGTATTAATGTATAAACTTAAAATATAGTTGGTGAGACTACACTACCCTGAGGCACCCCGAAACTATAGACGAAATTGTCACTCTCATGATCGCTTGCTCACTCGACCACTCTACATCCGATTTGTCAAGTTGTCTCTAAACCATTTTAAAGGATACCATGTATTTTCATATATTCTAATCTAGGCAGTAGGATGAGACACAGTGTCGAAAGCTTTCTGGAGGTCAAGAAAGACACCAGCACAACAATCTCGTCTATCTAAGTATGTGTTTATGGAGGATAGTAAGCCTTAGAACAACATCTTCAGTGGATTTTCTCTCTCAAAATCTAATTCCATTATTGCTAATGCGTTCATTTGCCTCTAGGATCATTACCAATCTAGCATCTTTTTTTCTTAAAGTTACTAGCTAAGTATTGAGAGTGAGTGAGGGATTTCCCAATTTTGGTATTCAGACCACAGGGATCAAGTAGTGAAACTATGCTTTAAATAGGACGAAGTCGGTGGTAATTTTATTCACACCTGACCTGGTGCAATGAGAGAACGTAGCCCATACACAATATCTGTGATTTCTCGAGGATCAGTTATTCGTATTTTATTTTTTATTTCGTCAGCATTGAACTACTGTGAATAATATTTTACAGCAGTAAAATTAATGGTATAAATAATATTACCATCAAAGCATAATCAAACACAGAAACATACGACATTTTGAAATAGCATTGGTTTAGTAGTCAAGATTGTAAACATCTACTATAATTTGTGACCCCTAATCCCAAAATCGTATTCAGTGATATTTCAGGCAACTTGGTCTCTGAGAACTTTAAATTTGAGGTTTTGTTATATGTTTTGCATAACAATAAGAGTACAGCGCCGCGTATAGAAATTTAATAGACATGTGTTGTTATAGAGTCCTTTTTTAACTGAAAGTGTTCATACGGTAATTTTATACTTCGAAAAAATCCGCCAAAATCCGTTCAGTAGTTTTTACGTCCATCGTGAATAAACACGAAGAGACAAGAATTCCAAAAAAGGATATTTTTGTTTTCAGTATACGTCCACTTACCATTTTGTCTATGGAGAGCTTGCCAGAGCGATTCTTTGTCCTGTTCATGTTCTTGTGGAGGTTGTGGAGATGATTGTGCTGATCGGGCCGATTGAGTTTCTTCTGGGTCGTCCTATAACATACACCCCTTCAATAAGTTGTTGCTGTGTATATTAGCCAAATAAAACGTGTAGGAAGTTACGACACTAGCAGACAATCCTTCTAGTTTCTATTGACCGAGAGTAACCTATTTATTATTTACTGTGTTGCTATAAGTAGGAATATGTAGATAAATGTTTACCTGCGACATCTGAGAAATATCCATCTGAAGCCTGTCTGGGTCCGAACCACTACTGCTTTGACTGCATTCCTCATAAGCTGATGAATTTTCCTTTATTGACGTTTTCATCTTATTGGTCGATCTTCCAAAAACGTGCTTGTATTCATCGCCACCAAAAACATGATGCTTATATTCATCAACAAAGTTTGTAGACTTATTTTGTGTGAGCGCGCTGTGGAAATAGGCATTTGTATGTTCTTGTTGTTCGTTTTGTTCAACCGGTTCGTTTTTAACTGAGCCATAAAGTGATAGATCCATCTCTTTATTGTCATGATCCTCGTTACTGCACGGACTCGGCGCGTTTTGCGCACCACTGTATGCGTTGTACTGGTCTTCTGTGTAATCGTGGGCATAGACTTCAGCGGGGGCGCCGGTCTGCGTCCTGTCGATCACGCTCGTGTAGTTCGGTGAAAACTTTTGAGATTCTTCGTTTTCTCGCTGCGCGACTGCGACAGCTTTACTTATAATATCAATGACGGTATTACAGTGCATCACCTCTCTCGCTCTATCTGAGGGTGGCAAACTCGGCACACTGTTGAACATTATATGAGGCTCATCTTCCGGTTTGATTGCATATTTGTTTGGATCGTAATTTTTTATCTGTAGTAGTGTGACCGCCGCCTGTCGGCTTTCCAAGTTTTTCATCTCCTCTGTGGAGTCCGGGGAGCCAATCTCGGCATATTTGTGTTTCACATCGTGTTCGAAGTCGTTATCATTCAATGGCTTGATAATTTCTTCCAACTTTGCTGCTGCTATATTCAGTATTTCCTAAAAAAAAAATAAAGACAATGTGTAAACATCAATCGTTATCCATATTAGTATGAGGATAACACAAATGAACATAGACCAATGAGGCGCTTGCTTATTTCATGTCACTCGTGATATTACAGCTCCTAACTGATAAGATAAAAATATATGTCTATTCTAAGGTAGTCTCAGTATCCTTCATAGTTTCACATCAAAATGTACTTCCAAACGAAATACAAAGTGAGTGACCGTTATGACGAGACATTTGGACGATGTTTGTGTACCTAAGCGATTATATAAGTAATGGTGTTTCTTTGTTGTAGGTGTTAATGATATTATGCGTCCTAGTTTCGTGGAGCCGCGCTCAAGAGCCCACCGCGGCTAGTGTTCCGTGTGATATTTCCATACAAGATATTAACAGTGTTACATTAAACTGCTCACGGCGTAATATCGATGAGATTCCTGATAATTGGCCGGAACGCATAAACAGCGTAGACAAAGGTAACGCCACCGAAAGCGGAGCGGGCTCGTTTATCATGCAGCTCTATCGCAAAAGTATGACGATGACGTAAACAAAACAAATATGTAGCTGCAACTCAAATCAGGTTTATATTTGCGCTCTAACATATATTTGAAATAACCATTGCGGCATCGGTTGATCTTGTGATCAAGCATCTGCTCGAGTTTAAGTATTTTTTGTAAAATACAAACGATAAAATTAACTCTTTATGTGCATACGTTACTTAGTAGTGTAGTTTATCGTAGGTGGATTCTATTAAATTTTATGATAGGTATTACTTAGTTTTATGAATATTAATAACTTTTTAAATACGTTATACAACATACCAAATAGTATTTTATATTTTCTGATACTATGTATAATTTAGATATAGAAAGCAGGGCAACATTAAACGGGGATTTACCTACTTTCCAGATGGGCACGTGTTCATAACGTTTTTCAACAACACGATATCGAACCTGTCGCAATTGCCTGCGGTGCCGGGTACGAGGGTGGCGGTCAGTTTCAAATCTAACGAGATCGTGGACATTGAGGACGATGCTTTCAGCAACATTGAGGGGCTGGTCTATCTAGATTTAAGCAAGAATAACATTACAAGTAAGTATGACTTCTATAGCAGGCTATGTTTCTTAGCTCTAGCGATGGAACCGAGTGGAGTTTTAGTGGTATGAATTTTAACTTGATACCTCCACGTATTCTTGACAGACAGACGGACAACGAAGTGATCCTATAAGGGTTCCGTTTTATCCTTTTTTGAGCTAAGGAATCCTAAAGATGTAAAAGTGAACCATTTAGGATTACAGGCTCCTTACTGGTTATTATTCAAATTTTCACCTTCTGCCACTGTTGCCTTAGAACACTTATTTATTTTATTATTAACGGAAGTCATAATAATCATAATCATAATCATTTATTGACAAAAACATATTTTACATACATGTGCTTAAAATGAGAATAGTACAATACATTTCGCTAGGTAGGTAATTAACGAAAATGTTACACTGGAACGGTCATATTATATCATAAGGAACAATGGCACCTGTACTAATGTATTTAAACATTGTATCACAGGTGACCGATATTTTTTTTTAGTTAAATATTAGACTTAGCAATATCACCGCGAGTGGTAGGCGTGGTTATACCCTGAACCAAACATAATGGGCAACGATGATGTTAGAAGCATCGATAAGCCGCAATTCACTGTCGGCAATTTTTAGAAAAAAAAAAATTGAGTATATTATGTTCGCAAATCTTTCCGGGCGCCTTTATAATCAACTGCTACACAATGAAACCTTACTACAGTGTAAATAGAACGCTGTATCCAAAAGAAACCTATAAATAACGAATAACATTGTATTATATTGCCTTATTAATTGTAATATTCACTCCTAAGAATGCTCGTCATGGAGATAATAAAATATGTATACAAGTGGAGAAATCAGATATAACGACTTAGTCATCACTTCAAATCGAAAAGTAACCCATAGTAATGAATCGCCGGCCATTTCAATTCGCAATAAATAAAATGATCTACTTTTTATTACCAAGCAGGTACACAGAATCACGATTGTGAACTTCTGTGGTTTGACAACAATAGCGTTAAGTACTTTAACACTGCAATAAAATATGGCATAAGATGAGATTATTGATCAGAAAACTTATGTAGGTCAGATATTTATGTCGACATCCACAAGAAAAGCGCAACTATTAATATCGTATACAAAATGACAAACATGATACCGGTGGGCATTTCTGTACTGCTCTAAATGTTGACACTGATATGAGAAAGCGTTTTTGTTGATGTTAGCTTAAAAAATAGTACCATTGAAGTACAATTTTACTGACCGATTATCACACGTAGACATATACCATGGTGGTGTAGCGTTAGCTCGTGTCTCTATGGGCATGAAGGCCTTTATTCGATGCCCAGCACGTGTAAACTGATATTAGGATTTTTTAAGAAAGTATCTATTTACTTAAAGGTTCGCACCTTTACTTGAAAGATAATTCGATTTTTGAAATAAATAATTATGTTAAGAAACCGCGTACTAGTATTCCTTATTTCAATCAATCAATCATTAAGCCCACCGCGTCTACTGCTGGACATAGGCCTATCCCAATGTATGCCATTTCGTCCGTTTCTCCGCATTCCGCATCCAGTTTGTCCTAGCCAACTTTTTCAAATTAACTAAACCAGAAACAACGCTTCACTTCACTCCACGGTCTTGTAGTATGAAACCCTTAGTAGATACAAGAATCCAAGTTCCAAACACTATCAGTTTTAACTTCTCTGGTATTATTTTTTACTAATCAACTATGTAATGTTGTTGTTCATTAATCTCTTAGAACCGGTATCGATATAGCGATAAAAATTAACGACGATTTCGCGGAGCGGTTTCCGATAAAATTTCTTAGTTGATTACAAATTTGAAACAATCACCGGATGGTTGTCATGAGCTCCAACCGAAATTGCCCTAGCCCTGTATTTCGAGATTCTATCCTTCATAAAATCTATAAACAGAATAATTATAATTTTAAACTGACGTGATTCTGCGTCTACATTGCATACTTTCTATTGTAAAGGTGAACGAATTGTAATGTTACGTTTCAACTATTTATGCGTGCGATTCGTAATAGATTTAATGTAGATTTGAAGTCCCTAAATATCATTATGAATTTGGAAACTGTTATGTACGTATCCCTATGTCGATAAAATACGAAAACAGTTGGCGAGATAATTTTGTAAAGCTAAAATAACAAATAGTTTATTATCTTTCCCTCTAAACCGATACGAACGTCTTTCATAACATTAGTCATCAACAGCGGTACATTTATTTATATGGTTTCGGAGAACGCTACCTACTTGTGTTGCAACTTTTTGATCAATAAAATGTCGTAAATGCACATCACAATTAACTTAAGGTGATGTATTGTGTGACCAGAAATAATGCACTAAAATCAGAATTACTATAGCAGAAAACAAAAACCTGTCTTTATATAATTAACTCTCTTCATAAGAAACAGACGTTATAGGAAATGATACATCATGCGTGTGATCACACTTAGCATAATTTCGACTCCGGCTGATGACTCTAGCTAGGATGTGATGACTAATTCAGATTAGATATCGAGATCTTTATGGCGTAGATACGTTGCTCTTACAACACAAACAATATTGTTTGAACAACTCTGACTAGAGCAACTTTCAAATCACTGAAGTAAATAAGTTTTAACTAACAAAGAAAAATATAAATATTAATCTTGTGGCAGAATAAAGAATTATTCATCTTTCTAACTTGTAATACAATGTGATGAGAGCGAAAAAAATATTAGTGCAACAAAAAAGAAGTGTTGTAAAGAATGAATGGTTAAGCAAACGACAAAGATCTCAATCAAAAGCCTCGGTTCAACGATCCGTAATTATAGTTTTGAGAGACAATTTTCTAATTTAAGATTTCCCTATGTTGATCCGACAAATGAAATTTTAAATTAGGACACGCCTTGAGAGATACAAACAAGTTTCTGATAACACTTAATAATAACATATAGATAGATTTGATGCCATAGAAAGTGAGAGTGATAGTGATATTATCACAAGCAATCTTTTTTATGTATTCTCGCAAAGATAACAGATAGGTACAAGACATCGCAAACAGATTACGTAAATGATTTGTATATAATCAGCATAAATACATAAAGTTGCTGACATGTAGATACTGGCAGTACCGAACGTTGTTAAACATGAACAAACGTAATATGTCATTTTGAATTTCACTGAAATCCGTTAAGCCATTACAACATAAAGGGTTAACAAACATACATACTAACCCACAAACACGCACGGACATATATTGAACTACGGAAGGACTTGCAGACGGGTTGCGCTCTGACCAACTGAACTGACCAATTAGTTCCGATCGGAACCCAGTGCGTGGTTGACATGTTTGATGTATTTGGGATATGGGATCCTCAAAACCCTTCAGTTAATTTGTGGGAGGTGACGAGAATGGACGATATGGAATGAGTATATTAAAGGAAGTTTGAAAGTGGCACCAGTGAATGAAACATTGAGAAGCGAGCGACAGTCGTGGTATAGACATGTTATGAGAAGGGATGAAAGTAATGTTGTAAGAAAGGTTTAAAGTATGAATGTAGCGGGCTTTAGGACCCCGTAAGCCCAAGAAAAGATGGATGGATTGCGTGAAAGACGATATGACAAAGAATCCCTTCTTTGCCATATCGTCTTCATAGTGACTGAACAAATTACATCTGACAGGAATTTGTGGAGGAGAATGATATATTGCGCCGACCTCAAATAATTGGAACAAGGGCAGGTAGAAGAAGAGGCAGTCTTCTTCTTGAGGCAGTCTCTCGATTGTTAAGCTATTGGAAATTTTATTTTCAATTTGTATTTTTCGATGGTATTTAGGTATCTACTTATCTCAAAATTATGCTATTGCATTTCTTCATTAATTGCATTATTGTATCACTTGCGTAAGATCAAATTTATTTCGCATTTTAGTTAATGAGAGTAAAACGAGATAACCAACTATAATTGAAATTGATCCCGGGATATAATATTGGTGAAATCATCTCTTTAAGTCTCAATGTATTGTTGGTATTGTACTGTAATCAGTATTTATAGTAAATCGTATTCTTCTACAATTGGCATTCCCGAAATAAGAATGACTTTTTGCTATTTTACATAATGTACGTAGCTACGTCTAGAAAGTTAAGGTAGCTATTAAAATATGCTGAATGAAGTTTGTTTATTCTGTTAAGGTAAGTCATTAAAGAGATTCTGGGTCACAGAGGCAGGGGTGCTTATGTAGAATGCAACCTATTTTTATAGCTTGCGTCTTTATGTGACGTAACGACTAACTGAATAACTTTGAGACGAATTTCACTGTTCGAAAGCTACTTCATGAAATTTATATGCGTCGTAAGGTGTCGTACCTATCGCCCTTTACTTTTATATTTAGTACGTAAGGAACCTCTGGGATAAATACATTATAAAGATACTTGGCAGTGCTTGCTGCAAATAAAACATGTAATTGTACCTAATGTACCTATACAATGTCCCTAACTATGTGGCAAATTAAGTCTCGGCAACCATGTTTTAATTACATTTGAAAATAAGTAATATCTGATATCTAAGTCTAAAATATATCTAAGTAGTCTAAATGACCATTACTGTGTTCAAATTTTAATGTGTTTTAACCCACAAACCTCTTTTCAGGTGAGACTTTGAGAAGTGAGGTATTCCAGGGTCGCTACATTGACGGAACATACGCCAGCATTGCATTGGAAACATTGAACCTTGCTTATAACGACATACATTCACTAGACCACTACCTCTTCCAGTATACGCCGAACCTGACGAGATTATACTTGAACAGCAATCCTATCGAGATCCTCGATCATGTCACTACCAGCGCATTGTCTAGCGCTACTAATTTAGAGGTAAGAGTATTCGAATTAAGTATATGGTATCATTGGCAATAAAATAAAAAGTTTTAATAACACACAAATATTAGCTGTCACTAACGCGATATGATTATATTATTAGCCCCTATCTTTATTTGTCGTGTAACCCCCGGGAAACGGTAGGAGTACGACTAAGCATTTAAGAGTTTTTAATAAGGTTTTCTCCCTCGCAGCTGGGAAAAGCCATCGTTTCTATTACGCGTTATCTGGAAGGTCTGTGCTGTGTCAGACCTAATCTGCATTGAAACCACCCATTCCGGATTGATTTTTTATAGAGGTGTTCTTCCTCGGAGCTCCGAAGACCGTTCCAATCAGTTGCCGGTCACAATTACAGGTTACCACTTCTACCAAAGAAAGTGATTGTATATAGATGTTGCTAATAAAAGGACAATGGCTAGTATCAGTCATCATGGCGTAGCCCTGCAAAAACCATTATTCTGGGCATTACCGGCCGGGATGACGGTTCGGCTGGTGGATCTATATCAGACTGAGTCCACCGCCTTTGAAAGAATTTGTGAACAGTAGGTAATATCGTGCTCGTAAATAGTGATTTGTTAACCGACTTTAAAAAGGATGAGGTTTTAATATTTGACGCAATTATAAAGATATGTAGGTTTTTCCTCGTTCATCCGCTAGGAAGAACGAGGTTTTTGTTGGTTAGACATCAACGCTCTGATTTGTTGCCCACGGTTTTATCAGTTCTTCTTCCCTTTATCAGGTGCATAAAGGTCGTTAATAGATAGCAATGTTGAATTAAAATCTACTCGTCATTTGACTAATCTTGACTTCTAAGGTAAAACATAAATTCTCATAACAACAAAAAGCACGTCCACAACAAAATAAGGTCATTGAACTTCGCACGAGTATTCTTCAAAATTTACAAAACAATAAAATTATGCAAAATTATTGAAATTTTACTGTATTGAGAGACAATTGTACTAGTATGTAAGGCCTGGATACGGCCACTTACTTTTTATTCTAGTAAGAATAAGGTAAGGTGGCAAACAAGTACATTGCCCAGACACTAGCTGACCACATCCCGTTCCCGAAGAGCTCTAACGAACCTAGTCACCAGCAGCAACAATACTATGCTATGCTAACAGCACCTATCTTTTGTGTTTTTTTTAATTACATGTTATACATATCAGCTAACGAACGTATTTGATTGTCCTTGTACGATTTTAATTTCTTGACAAATGCATTACTCAGTTGCATTTGCAATCACAATATGTGAACTAAACGCAATATCAAGATTTATCACTGTATTACAAATACACGCTTTTGCTAGTTGCTTGTCACTCTCCGGACTCCGAGGTGAAGACCTCGTATGCGACCGGGACTGACGCAAGGATGATGATGATGAGCTTGTCATCCAGTTTTAATGCATTTTTGTAAGGTTATTATTGTCTACGTCACAGGTCTACGTCCAGTAAATACTTAACAGTACTATATGTACCTGGATTTGTAAAATGTTTTAATAAGTAACTCATTCGAAAGAAATGCATCGCGTGCGAAAGTGCATTCTATTAGAGTGAACGTAAGTGGGCTACCTGTGCTGATTTGTAAAAAGGTCCTTGTGGTGGCCACTTTGGGCCACGACAGTACTGTAATAAATAAAAAACTTTTTTTTGGGTGCCGAATCCCACGTTGTGGCGTACCTACTCCCTTTACGTGCATGTCCCTCTGTTATCATTTATCATAAGCAGATGGAACAGTGGGACGGTATAATGAAGTAGCATGGTACCGTCTGTGAACTCTCTTAGTACGTTGAATACCGCATAGACCGCTTTTCGGTACAATAACCCTTATCCGTCAACGGATAAGAATGAATAACTACGAAAACCTGTTCCATGATAAAAAAAACTGTATTCAACACCTTTTAGATAAAATAAAAGAGTCAAGACATCTCAGATTTCACATAGGACTACAAGTTGTACGTGTTGGCTCTAACATTATGACTATTATGCGGCAAAATAACGTCTGAAACATTTTCTTCCGCGTTTAGCGTTTGTCATGAGTGGCAACTGGTAAGATGGGTGCTAACAAAGCGGTAATTTGAAGTCGGATCATTTGAAGTTTATGGGTTTTTGGATCCGTAAAATCGTAATCATGTGAATATTTATAAAGGATGTTATTTTTAATTTCACAGCTTTAATTAGTTTTATTTACGATTTACACTAATACCTATGGGGTACACGTTCTATTACTAATAGTCAAGTGTTACTTTGATGCATCATTTTATATGTAAACTTTTCATTTTCAGGTATTGGACCTAAGTAAGACTGACATTGATCACATTCCTTTGGACGCCTTCAGAGGCTTAACAAAGTTACAAATGATTGATTTGTCCCATAATCGTTTTGTGACCGTGCCCGAGAGCTTGAGCCTTGTTGGTAGTTCTCTACAGTACCTGACCTTCAACAATAACCCGATTGTTGAGCTGAATGACGACAGTTTTATAGGTAACTTGTATTTTTATACATTTTATTGTGTTGTACTCATAGGATACGTTGATAAATTACGTAAATGACCACAGTTTTCAAGTAATTTCGCTCATCAATTATTCACGTTAGTCTGTGGAAGCGAAATGAGCTAAAGAAAGAGAAAAAAAAGAAATTAGCTGACCCGGCGAACTTCATATTTTTTTCCGTCCGAGTGGCGTCAAATCCATTGCGTTGAGGCTCGTCGACAGTCCCATACTCGCAGGCGATGTGGAACCTCTCAGTTTCAGGAGGGATTTTGCCTCACTGTGTGGTTCACTGTGTGGATCATGTCAAATAGTTCATCTGAGCACAATGGTTTGTGCTCAGATGAACTATTTGACATGATGCCCATAGCTACATTCTATCATCGCACCGCTCGCCATAGACAGGGAATTCATTCCCACACATTGCATCCGAATGCGGTGCGCACCGTGAGGTATGAAAGGAACTTCATCCCACGTACGCTCAAGCTGTGGAATGAACTCCCTGCCATGGTTTTCCCAAGCGACTACAATATGGGGTTCTTCAAGAGGGGCATTAGAAGGTTTATTCAGGGTAGGCAGCGCGAGTGTAACGCCCCTGGTGTTGCATACGTCCATAGGCCGCGGTAACCACTTTCCATCAGGTGGGCCGTGTGCTCGTCTGCCACCTATATATATGGTATAAAAAAACCCGTTCCCGCAGCACCCTCTACTACATTAAGCATATATTAAACATATAAACCTGCCTCTTGAATTACTCTATCTATTAAAAGAAACCGCATCGAAATCTGTATCGTAGTTTTGAAGATATATGCATACATAGGGATGGACAGACGCGGAAAGCGACTTTGCTTTATACTATGTAGTGCGCTGGCCTAGGGGTGACAGGTGGAGCCGCCTGTCACCCTAGCAGAAGCAGGCCGCGGCGGCGGCGAAAAGTGCGCCTCCTCGTACCCGGGGCTAGATGGGGACACCGAGGTCCCCACGACCCGAAGGGGACCATCCCAAAAGAGATGGTCCTGGGTCTGCCGGGGTGCGAGAGATATGCTTTCGACAATCTCACCTCCGGCAACCAAGGACCCAAGACGGCGTGCGTTTTAGTCGGTTCGAGTCCAACATAACCGCCTCCACCGGCTCCGTGGGGGTGGTATCCGTGGGGATCTTACGCATGATAACAAAAATAACTATGTAGTGCAAGCAATACAAACAGGAGGGTGAACTAGAAGCCGTTCTCGGACCACGTTTTATTTAGGTACTTTGCAGTTTAATTTACAATCCGCACTCGTTATGGGTACTGAGCAAACGCCTAACCTTGGTTTCTTGTGTCAATAATATAAATAGGTACAACTAGGTGCTCTGTTATATTTTGTAAAATAATTAAATGTTTGTCAAACATACAAGATTTTTGGTAGTGCTTACTTGTATTAAATAAATATTCTAGGACCATACTACACAATCATGGCCCAAACTAAGCTGAGCATAGCTTGTGGTAGCGTAGTAGAACAGAATGAGAGTGAAATATGCTTAGGACTTTCTTTGTAAACACACAAACAAATGGAAACACCACGACCAATGTAAATAGACACATTTATGTATTCAAATACATATTTCCACCGAACGGAAATCGAACTCTCAACCTCACACGCAACAGTCGAACGCACCACCGCCACGCCTCAATCGTAACCAGTATAGTAAACTCGAAATATAGTCAATATATACACAGAAACACTACCTTGACGTTCGTCTTTTGTATTGGTTAATCAATAGCATCCACTCATCGCTATAAGTAGGTAATTTGTTATGTATTAGTCAATGTAAGAATGGGCTATGTTATTTGGCAACAACGTCAAACTGGAGCATAAACTATAACATCAACAACTATCTAAATAACTATTTCAAGAACTATTTACGCCATTTTTATACCGACGACGTCCGATCTTTTCAAAATGCCTTTACCCACGATTCAAGAAATAGTTGGTTGTTCCAAGTACACAGACGTAATTAAACAAAAAAAATACCTGATGTGCGATGTAGATGATAGATAACGGGTACTGGAAAATATGGAAGTACATAATAATAGAATCAGTTTTTTGCAGGTTTAACGAACTTGATCGAATTGGAAGTCGCCGAAAACGACTATTTGGATGAAATTAAAAAGGGTACATTCTCTCCACTCAAGAACCTAAGAGTGCTTCATCTCTGCCACAACCAAAACCTAAAGTATATCAGCCATAATGCTTTTCGAGGACTGAAAAACAGATGGACCTTGAAGGAGGTGAGTAACTTAGTTTCTAAAGTAAGAGTAGGGAGTGTTGAAGAGTCATCTATCAAAACCAGTAATAAACTGAAAGGATGCAAAAATAGTTTAAACTATCCAATACCCAGTTCTGCTAATATAAGTTCAAATCCTATACCAAAGCATTATTACTGTGACTAATGAATGATCAGTGAGTATGTATGTATGAGTGTCTGAAAATTCTAAATTTGTAGTTCGTCGTCGCATTTCGCCATTGGTGTTTTTGAGCTCACATAATAATATATGTTTCGAGCCTACTGACGTAAACCGGAAAATGTATCTTTCTGTTGTTTGAATGGTGGCTTACTGGTCAAACATTCTCCCTGTAAGATAAGGATCGCGGGTTCGAATCCCGCATGGACCGATCAAAACTTTGCCTTCTTCAAGTTTCTATTGATGCTTAGAATTTCCAAACAGAAATATCCAATAGCTGTCCATTGATTTAAACTTTAAGATGATATACCATTAAGGTGGCAAACAATCAGCCTATAAACATTCACATCAATCACACATTACTGATCTATTTACCTCCCCAACAACATTTGAAGAAGAAAGTGTTGACTAACTGTGGTTTTGGCAACCGGAAGTCATTCTCGTATAAAGCAGTTCCAAATTTGATCAGAAATCCAGTTATACCATTAATCTAACAAAAATATCACTGATAACTAGGTTGCACAAGATTAAACTCAGTTATTATTAGCTCATGGTAACATGATTTATCAAATTAGTTGTAATCATTTACAAATATATTCAGTAAGTGTATCATAAACATCACATTATAGAATGTTACACATCACTTTGCCCTACTTTTTAAGTGCTAACATGACAGTCCAAAAACCAGGTCATCTGCATCTTAGTAGTCATTTCAGCATTATGTTTTGATTTGATATACAATCAATCAACACATTGCAACATTTTTCATAATGGAGACCTTACTTAGATAACAAAAAACACAAGCACACAATATTATGCACACACTGCAGTGGAAAAACCCAAAAAAAAAAAAAGAATTAATATTTTTAACTATTTACAGTTCAAAGTTCACGTGATTAAAGTAATTTTTCTTATAAAAAGTATTATTACATATAGTAGAGTTTCTCCTTTTCCTATGTTGTTTAAATATCTTACATGTGCAACAGGTATATTTGGATGACAACAATTTGAGTGAACTGTCTACAGACTTGATGCCATGGAATAAGATAGATATATTAGGAATGACTGGCAACAACTGGCTGTGTAACTGTGAACTAGCTGATATTGTTACAAAACAGGGAGCCGGACAGAGGTTCAAAGCTGATGACATACCTTTGTAAGTATACTTAGAAACCACTAAAATATCTGTGAAATTTATCAGTAGTATACATTCAATATGGCAAATCAATGCCTCACCTTAATTACAAAGTAATCAATTGATAACAAGTAATTTTTAGTGTTATCAACTAAACTGGTTTTGTGGGTGAACCCACAACAACAACAAAAACCATTATCATTAAAGACATGTTTATTTACAAATATATGCAAAATAACATCCCATATTGCATACCTGTAAATTTGATAAACTATTAACATTTTGTTTTGTTTACAGCTGTGCAGCCCCCATGCGGTTCAGTGGTGCATATATAACCAACATTACTATAGAATACTGCCCCACTTTTGACACGACATTTGCCCCTAAACAGAGGTATAGTCTATCAAACTTGAAACCAAAACATGTACTGTGGAGCATTCTTGGAGTTGCAGCAGTAGCTTGCTTAGGTATGCTGTTAGGACTATTGGTCAACTCAATCAAGTCTGTTTACAATAAAAGGATCAGAAGTCAGCCAATTCGGTACATTAATATAAATGAAGACTCGAGTTTTGCATGAGTACACATAGCATTATCAAACATTAAGTAGTAGTGTATTTACATAACCATAGAACAAATTTAATACTTATAGATAATAACATGTAAATAAAAACTGTATCTAATATTTTGGAAATCAATAAAATACAATAAAAACATGTTCCCTTATTAATTACTTAAAACTCACCTCTTTTGAACCACATAATGAATCAGCATACTGCACAAACTGTTCTAATAGTCGTTCAGATTTGTGAGATAACTCTCTGAAGGTGTGAAATTCGTCAAGCTTGTGGGCACAGCTCCCACATAATACTTGTGGTAGTAAATCTTCTGGTGATACCTTAAAATTTCATTCATTACATTAGTAATATACTCCAGCTTCAACACACCATGTCATTAGGAGAGTGGATGTGGCCAGTGACCTTTTGCAAGTGTAATCATAGATGATGAGTCATTAATGCCAATCTGATAACAAACACATTAAAGAAACCTACAAGTTTTTTGTAATAGCTATAAGGATACTCTGTGATAGACATGGAATACAGTCCCCCTGCAGATTCATTCCCTTAAAATACAGATCTAAATTTAGATAATATTGAAATCTCAAAATAGCAGAGCATAGCATATTGTGGATAAACACAGTTAAGGGAACATTTATTTTAGAAGTGTATTTGTGGAGTGCGAGGGGGCCAAGGCGACGTGGGCCGGCGCAGGAGGCAGGGCGAGTGTCGCGGAGCGCGAGAAGATCTCCGCGCTCCTTTGTTATCAGCAACGCGGTCGCCGCTGATACAGCGCGCCTGCCACACGCTCGTATATCACTTCTCCGAATGACATTAGTCATACGGTCGAGCAATCGACGCGTGGGCCGTAATATGATATCACAATGCGAAAATACCCAACACCCGCGAGAAAGTTAATGGCGCTTATCAGCATCCACAATCTCATACGCTTACGCTAAACTTTCACACGAGAAAACTCCTCCTTCTTAGTGATCATTGCAACTAATAATACAAAATTGTTACCATTATTGACAAATTAGCCATTATCATCTCGGAAAGTCGTGATTTATCCTTATCACGGTCAAATATTGGAAGTTTAACATCACTGCAATTATCGCCACAGAATGATAAACAAAGGCGACACACTGAATGGAACTTCGGCGGCAAATTACACATATTTAGAAATTAAAACAGAGAAAAGTATTCACAATGAAAGAAAACATTTAGAAATTAATCGAGTAACTTAATTAAAAATTAAAAGGTTTTGTTGAAAATATAACTCAGCATGCGATGATGTATGTATGGTAGAATACATCACATCGCGATTGTCAACCAAACGAACGAGCAAGCTACACACACATTGATAATCTCTATTGTTTACGAAGCGTCGAAGCCTCGCATGTGTGAGCTTCAAAGGTATGTTCTAGTTTACGAACTGATAAAATGATAACATTATCAAAGTTACAATTTTTTATAACAAAAGCGAATTATGTTTAGATTTTGATTAACTTATGTAATTTATTATTTTTAATGATCAAAACAGTATTTTTTTTATTTCATTACTACGGTTTTTCTAATTTTGTCATAAAATTTTACATAAAACGAAGCACAGAAATATAATTTAATAAATTGATGAATAAATGCATGAATACATAATATAATTAATATAACTGGTATTTTGTTCATAATTTTATTATTATTGGAACAGTTTTTAATATCAGAAAATTATTTTGAGTTTAATATTATCGCACAGTAGTTTCAGTGGAGTTTTCGAGAATATCCACCGCTTCAAAAAAGCAGAAAACTCCGGGCTCCAGCTACGTTACGTTTTACGTTACGGTATGTTACGCTTATGTGCCATACAATGATATATTATTTATATAACATTCGTACACCAAGGAAAATTTCGGGCAGAGCGATTATTTTTTTGTTAATAGCCTTGTTATATAACTTTTCAATATCAATAATTTATATGATTTATATGAGATTGATCATACGGGACAAACTATTAAAGGATCCGTGAATTCTAAAAAAATACCTAGGGTTGAGCAATCTATTTTCGATATATTTTATCGACATTTACATATTTAAAGACCCTTTTTTTTTGTTCGTGCGGAAATCCCCTCGTATACCCCCCTGCCGAAGCCAGAAGGGGAGGTTATGTCGGACTCGAACCGACTAAAACCGCACGCCGACTGTGGGTCGCGGTGCTAGGCCGGAGGTGAGGTTGTCATCGACATATCCCTCGCACCCCGGCTGACCCAGGGCCATCTCTTACGGTTTGGCCCTCCTCGGGACATATTTGAAGACCCAGTGAAAGCTGTCAACCATATTTAGGCGATTGGCACACTGCAACGCTCGCCGCCGCGTCGAGCGTTGTTGCGTCACTCACATCACCTCTACGGAGCTCATTTTGTATAGAAAAAACGCGACGTCCTACACACTGAAAACGCAATCACGCGCGTTGCTGCAGAAGACGAGCGTACAGGTACAAACAGAAAACGGGCGTGATGGTGCGTAAGCGTAATACACGAGGTAATGCACACTGAAATCTGCTATCACGCGCGTGATTTTCGAGGGAATTTTAGTCCGTGAGCTTTTTTTTTTTTTTTTTTTTTTTATAACCGTGGGGGAAAATCCTTCATGGATGTTATGCCGGACTCCTACCGACTAAAAACCCCCACGGTAACGCCCAGAAGCCTATGGATGGAAGCCCCGGGTAAGCCCTCGGAAGGATGTCCCAGGACTCCCATCAGACCTACGGCTACAATTGCGGCCTCGCCTTGGGGGTGGTTCGGGTGCTATCCCGCGTCTATGGGGGGGTTTTCGGGTGTTATCCCGCTTCTTAAGGGGGGGGGGGGGCGTGCGTGAATCCCTCACGTCACGCTGCCGTCATGGGGCTGCTTCTGTAAAGACGGTGAGCAACTCACCGTCCTCAGGCCCCCGGTCATGGAGGCCGATGGTCTTCGGCGAAGACACGTCGGCGGCGCCCAAGCCGCCGACTGCGGAACTCGGGTGGGAGAGTTTTCTCCCGCTCTCGCCCCGCCGCCTCTTTCACGAGCATGACCTGCTCACAGAAAGAGGCGGCGCAGTCCCACTTACTCCCGCTGGAGACCATGGCTCGCACCATGGTATCGAGCGAGAGAGTGCCCACGCCCAGACCCACCACGAGGACCTGGCGCTGTTGCGCCCACGCCGTGCACTCCACCAGCGTGTGGAGCGCTGTGTCGTCGCTGCGCTCCTCGCAGTGCTGACACTCGGCCGTGGTTTCCCGGTGTCTTCGCCACAGATACCTACCGAAGCTACCATGCCCGGTAAGTATCTGTGACAACCGGTAGGAGAGAGCACCGTGTCTCCTCTCCAGCCACTCGTCCATGACCGGTCTGACGGCCGCAATTGTGGCGAATCCCCCCTTTGGTTGCTCAAGTCGCACCTTCCATGTCTCCACGGCTTCCTGGTAGAGCTGGGACCGCTGGGCCTCGATTTCTCGAGACGCAGGCCATTGGCCCCGCTCCAGCGCCTCCTTGCGCCATATAAATAGAGACGCAAGGGCTCTCGCTTCCAGGTCCCATGGAGGGGTCCCGGCTAGGAGGCATGCCGCCTCACCTGAGATCGTGCGGTATCCCCTTATCACCCTGACGGCCATCGCCCTCTGTGGGCTCAGCAATCTAGCCACATTACTGGCCGTCAGGTTCTCTGCCCATACGGGGGCCCCGTATAGGGCCATACTTCGCACGATCCCCAGGTACAGTCTCCTGCAGGGGGCGTTGGGTCCCCTGATATTGGGCATCAGCCGCGCGAGTGCGGCTGACGCCCCTCTCAGTTTTGGGACCAAACTTCGGAAGTGATGTCCGAAGTTCCACCGGCCATCGAGTACGAGCCCCAGATACTTCATCGAGGGCTCGATGCCGATGCTGACGCCCCCTACCTGTAGACTGGATCCCGCAGGTGGCCCCATCCGAGGTCCGTGGAAGCACAGAGCCTCGGACTTGTGAAGGGCGACCTCGAGACCCAGCCGCCGTATCCGACCCACGATTTGAGCATAGTCCGTGAGCTGTTAGAAATTCTGTGTAGGTTGAGACGAATTAAAATATTACGCGCGACGCGGCGTCGGGCGTTGCAGTGTGCCAATCGCCTTAAGTCCACCGAAGTTGAAATGACCGTAGGCGAATTGATTCGTGACCATTAACACATTTGTAATGTCTTCAATTAGAAATCATAAGTTTGTATTATTTATCATTTTAACATTTATCATCATTTGTATTATTTATAAAAAAAAAAGGATTCTTATATAAAATCAAATCATTTATTATTTTGCAGAAAAAAGCACTGTTATGTCGTACGTTTGTAAACCAATCAGCTCGAAACGTTTTATTTTAGGCAGGCAGGCGCCTAGCACATTTACCCTTGCCTCATAAATCTGTTTCGTCAATATTTTTTTGTCCATCCTATATTATACGTGTCCGAACCATGTCATAATCGTTTCTTTCTCTACCTTGTTCACTTGATTTTCCACCTTATCATAATATATATATTCCTAGTGCGAAGGCAGGGTGGTGGTATATGAATATCAATATAATATGGTGCTTAAAATAATAATTTTATTGTGTTACATAATATTATTATAATTTTATCGAAATTTTCATCCCTAGTGTCAAACAAAACCAAAGCATTGTGTCATCAATGTCATTATTGTCATTAATGTCAGTTACATATGAAAGTAGTTGTCATTTGTGTCATCAGTGTCAGTCATACGCAATCAGCACTCATGTGGGTCTGTCTGTCTGGGTCTTAGAGTATATCAAGAGGTGCCATACCTACGAAAAAAAACTGCCTACCTAAACTTGGATTTTATGAATGAATGGAAAGCAGTATGGCGGCCTAGTAGGGAATCCAGTAAACTGTCGATAACTACTTATCGATATAAAAAGAGCACAGACTAAAAATTTATACATTTGAAAGAAAAAATTAAGTGATTAGCTTAAGTGGATGCCGATTATTTGTATTCTCAGGTTGCAGTGTGCTTATGGCGTTCTGTCAGACTTTCCTTGTGATAGCCGGAGTTTCGAATAATTCGCCCAGAAGGACGTAGAATCTACAAAGATTCTTTACAGTCTTTGAGTAACGATATATATATATATATATATATATATATATTTAGTAGTACTCCAGGTACAGAACACATTGGCACATTTGGACAAAAAAGAATTCGAATTTTTATTTAATATTTTTGTTTTTTTTTTTTTGTAAAAAATATTTTAATATCTATTCATCAGTAATACCAGTACCATTATGCGATAGAATAATAAAAAGTCAACGGCATTTCAAAAGTCATTCACTATGTATGGAAAGTGGTCTTCGTTCTTTAAATATTTGGGAAAATATCGATAATTAAAATTCTATCACCGCATCACTAGCAATTTTATTTGACCAATCAGGTGCTACTACATCCCCACTACGTTGGAAAGCAAGATGAAGAATTGGCGTTTTCCTAATATGATTTTATGAATGAATTTCGTAGTAGCTTCACGTCTGTATATTTATGTCTATGGTCTGGGTCATAAATATTTTTATGTTGATATATATGTAGTGTAAATAACAAATAGATACAGCGTGAAATGTTGAATATTTGATGTGTGATGTGACGCACATATGCAGTGTTATGAAAACAGGAAAAGTGTTGTGTTGTAACACTTGTGACAAAGTTAAATTGATGCTATTTGTACATAAAGAAATAATATTTTATGCTATAACACCACATTAAATTGACACAAAGACAAGGAAGCTATATGTACCACGAATAATAAAATGTTTTTATATTAAAATAATTGAAATAAAATTAAATACACATATACATAATTAACTTAATAAGTTCACATTAAGATGAGTCAATCGTCGACTTCAGCGGCTGATGGTTCTGCCAGTTCTATTAGCAATGTGGATACCACTTCGGACACAGCTCAGCTGCTCAGCAATGAAGCAGCTACCACATCAAATCATCAATTTAATAAATCGGTGAACTTTGATGTATGTGCCTTCTTGAATTTTCTCTATTGATTGCCCTTGTAATGCAACATTATTATTTTATGTCTCTTTGTTAATATAGCTTGAATTAAATTTACTTTCTCTGCAATGATTGTTACTATTAGATATGAAATTTTCTTATCTACAGGATTCTGATGATGACGAATTACATGGTAGTCATGGCATTAGAAGAAGGCAGCCTCCACAAAAAATTGAGCCTGGCTCTTTGAATACCCTCTCGGCTAAATATGAAGTAAGTAACAGTCACCCATTCATTATGTATGTACATAACAACATCTAAGATGTATTTATTTTATTGCTATAGGTGTTGATTTCTTTGGTACAAAGAATTTATAATAATCAATGCATCATTGTTCCTATTAAAATTACATAGAAATAAGTATTATTACTGTTTAAACTAGTATTGTTACAAATTCTTAACAAAAGTATCAGCCCCTTATCATACATTTCTATGTAGTCTGTACAACAAATTTATTTTGTAGTTACTATGTAAATAATGTTATCATTATTAAATGAACTAATATGATTTGTTGATTGATGTATTCTATATTATCATATTGATAATACCAATTTAACCATAATTATATTTCAGAGTTTAGATTATGATACATGTGAGAATCATTTGCTTCTCGATGAGGAGCGGAAGCGTGGATACCCCTTTGTTGTCTGGAAGGATATAGCCCGGTGGTTCATTATACTACTGATTGGAATAATTACAGCTCTCATAGCATTTATCATTGATATATGTATCGAAGAATTCTCCAAAATTAAATATAGAGAGCTGAAAAAGTGTATCCTTTTGAAAATAGTATTTGCCAATAAAAACATAAGAGCAGTAATAATGTGTATATACGCTTGAATAATCTTTCACCTTGCAGCCCAGGGTCGACTTTCCAAAATGTTAATTCTTTATTTGGTAGGTCTTTTGGATTCCTCATTTTGCATATGCAACTGCTAACTTCAGCCTGACTCCTCAGCTCCATTAGGCTTTGTGATGATTCATACAGCAGAGTTTCTGGTTCAATCAGCAACAATCGGCAACAAAAAATACATGGTCTTATAGATTTGTGAATATTTATTCTATTGATTTAGTACTAACTTTCGGCCGCGGCTCCACCCGCGTGAATCACAACCAAAACAACATAGCCTACGTCCTTTTTCAAGGTCTAATTAATTTCCCTAAATAAATTTTATCAAATTCGGTTTAGTGATTTAGGTGTAACAGTGTAACAGATAGACCGAGTTGCTTTCATATACAGTTTCCGCATTTAAAATTGTAAGGTGAAAAGAGACTATTAACTGGTGCAAGGTCTTAATTAGGCAGAGCTATTTATTTACTTACACAGATTAATGCAATGTGGATATGCCTCGAATCTCAAAGTTAGTAAATTTATGCGCAGAAAAAGACTGTTATTTATTCATTGATAAAATTATTATGATTCTTTGTATTTATGGTCCCAACTGTGCTGAAATAATACCATTATAATAACATACAATAAGTAAACCAATTGCAAGGAAAAATGTTGTAATATGTATTTTGTGATCAACACGAACCATCAGAAAACCCGGGAAGATCCACATTAATATCAACATTTCAATGCAAGTACATAAATAACTCTACCTAATTCTGACCTATGATTATGTATGAGTGTATGACACATATTTATATTTCTTTCAAATGTGATTTCCATAACTATACAATCAACAGCTGTGGACACATATGTATTGCAAGATAGACTATACATACCCTATCTACTGTGGGTGTTATCCAACATATGTATTGTGTTTGTTGGATCTATGCTAGTTGCATATGTGGAGGTAAAGTGATATTGTGAACTGAATATTTGTATGATTAACCATATTAATGTATATTTGATATGAGGTAAGCTTATGTTTGTTTGCTATTGTGAGATCTTTGGTTTGATACCTGGGAAAAGTTTTATTGGATTTTTATGTTAGGTGAAATAATTTGTTTAAATACCAATTTAACATTTTAGCCAGTAGCAGCCGGCAGCGGTATTCCTCAAGTGAAATGTTACTTAAATGGCGTCAAAGTGCCCCGAGTGGTGCGTATTAAGACTCTCCTGGTGAAGGCGGTTGGTGTTATCACTGCAGTTGTGGGCGGGCTCGCTGGAGGCAAGGTAAGCATTTATTGTAGGGTACTATTGTCCACTTTACGACTGGCTTGGCACTGTCGCTCGCTGAACCTATATCTTGTATATCCAATCCATATAATTTCAAGGGGATAAAAGTGCATTTATTTTAATGCTAAGTAATTCATGACATTAGTGGAAACTCGTGAAGTAAGAATAGAGGGAAATGGCGGCTGTTGTCTATTCTTACCCCGGAGGGAAATAGGCGTAAGCATATGTATACGTATGGACGTTAAATACAATCAAAATCCTTATTAGAATCTGCATGGATCTTCCAAGCCTAATAGTTGCTCACACTTCCTTAATTTTTTTAGGAAGGTCCTATGATTCACAGCGGGGCGGTAGTCGCAGCAGGAATATCGCAGGGTAAAAGCACAACTTTCAACAAAGACTTCAAGATATTCCAGTACTTCAGGGAAGATCATGAGAAACGGGACTTTGTATCGGCTGGCGCGGCGGCCGGCGTGTCGGCAGCTTTCGGAGCACCTATAGGTTCGAATTTATCACTTTTAAACTCTAGTTATACCACCCTTCATGGAAGCAGCCTTTATGCCTATTCTAAGGCTTCAAATTTGACCGTAACCTATGAAGAAGAAATAGTGGTATCACTTGAAAAATATACATTTTGTGAACAGCAAACTTAATACCAACTGGTGGGCCGTGAGGTTTTTTGCTACCTTAGTAGTTCCAAAAAAGGCATCAGTACTAAAAGCATTAATATCGCGAAAACAAGCAATTGCAGTTTATCAAACTAGTGTTTACTGCGGTCTTAGTCACCGTGACCTAGTTCTAACTACCTACCTAATGTATTCAAGAACATTGGTTCGTTTATTATATTAATTGCCTATTCGAATCAGAATTTAATCGTAAGAAGGAAAGAGACCTGCCACATAGCTATGTAAGCGAGAACTTCTTCAGATCCTCCGATTTCGATCCGAGCCAGTATTGCGTGATTGGGTATTAATAAACAGACAACATGACCCCATTGTACCTACGCCATATTCTGAAAAATAAAAAAAAAATAATTGAAGGAGACCCATCATTGTGGGATCAGCGAACATGGCAACTTCTTCAAGTTACTTATGTAGGTAATACCAACCTACTAGATACGACGTTGAAGGTGTTCAGAATATTTTATGTACTGTAGCCATAGAGTATTCTGTGAATACCTTCAACCTCGGAGGCTGCTAGTTCCTTCACTCGTTGGTTTGGCTTATATGACTTTTATGGGAAAGACCGCGCCGTTTGAAAGGGAAACCTACGTCATCGTTAGAGCCTCGTCCGTCACTCAGCAAATGTACTGGCTTGCAAGTGAAGTTCGCCTAGCCCTAAACGATGGAAGCGAAGGAACATCGTGAAGGTAAAAAAAAAATAGGATGTACACTTACAATGTTTAACCTTACTAGGTGGCGTACTATTCTCACTGGAAGAGGGCACAAGTTTCTGGAATCAGGCGCTGACATGGCGAACGTTCTTCGGGACTGTGGTCTCGACGTTCACATTAAACTGCGCTCTCTCTGCTTACCACGGACGACCTGGCGAGCTAAGCTATCCAGGTAACAAAAAATCTTAGCTTCTTGATATTCTACCATATGAAAATTGCGTGTACATTTTCGTCCTAAAAGATACTAGATGTTAAATTGATTACAAAACGAAAAGTTCAACAACTCTGTTCAAAGCAAATTTTTAAACATCCTTTTCAACTTCAATGTTTCATACATATCTCTCTCAGATTGATTGTCATCAGACCATCCAAAGACTTGACTCCTCCAATGCTTACCTTTTCAATTAATAAGATAGTCAAACTATTGTCATGATTAGGTAGTTGCCCGAAAAGGGTGCTGTTTCTTTTCCAATATACTAATCCATTTAGAGACAAGATCGACTTTATCCTGTACCTAATTAGAAGTTGTACCTACAGTTATTCACTTGTCTTTAAAGCATTAATAGCATAAAAATAAATGTCAGTAATTGAGATGGGATCTTGTACTTTATGCTCATAATTGCAAAGTAACCATTTTTTATGTATGTCATTTACTGAGACTGAAATCTAAGGTTTTCATGTTTTTATGACTCTGGGCACTCCACTGAGGTGTTATTTCCAGGTCTCCTGAATTTAGGCAAGATGGAGCCCTTCCCGTTCCAATTCTACGAGCTGCCTGTGTTCATGTTCTTTGGTGTGGTCGGCGGCATGCTTGGTGCTCTATGGAACTACATCAACTATAGATTAGCCGTTTTTAGGATAAGGTACGCTTATAAACTCTTGAATGATACGATTTGTATTAATATTACTCATTTATTGATAAATCGTGCGCAAAAGTTTCCATCGAGTTTGAGGTCAGACAGGTTATCCGGTTATTAGATTGATATGAGATGATGATTCGTTTGGTATCAGAGTAGTATCAATATCTATACTATTATATATTTGTAAATTGGAAATGTTTATTCGCGATGGACGCAAGAACTACTGAACGGATTTTGATGCGGTTTTTTTTTTAAAGAAAGATCTTAAAAGACTTAAAATCTTACGTATGTTTGATTGCAATTGGTTCGTTGCTGTGAGTCGCGGTCACGGGATCAGTATTTCTGTGAGCCTGATACATTTGTATGAAGTACCAGGCTCACAGAAATTTTAAGGAACTTTATATGGGTCGCGGGAGCAGTGTGTCCTAAACCTTTCTATTCCGAACTTAATGCGGATAAAATCGCGGGTAAAAGCTAGTAATAAATATTACTCTATTAACACACTCAAATAACTGACAGAAAAGTCAGTAACGTTTAAACTAGCTCATACGACAATGATTTGGTTGGCTCTTAACGTAATTCCAGGTGGTTACAACATATATGAGAGGGGTATAAAGTATAAAGTTATGGTTATTCTTTTGATGATGCCTTCCTGTTTATTTATTCTATTCCATTATATCCATTTAACAGATTATCATGTAATTCTGAACAGGTATATAGGAACCCCCTGGCTCCGGGTAGTAGAAGCTTGTTTAGTTGCTGCCGCGAGCGCCACCTGTGGATTTCTCATGATGTTTCTGTTAAATGACTGTCGACCACTCGGCGAAGATCCTACTAAAGTGCCTTTGCAGGTAAATATTGTGATGATAAATATTAAGCGAAGTTAATATTAGCGACGCGGTGACGGTATTCATTACTCAAAAGATTATTTTTTATTACAGTTATTCTGCGCCGATGGTGAATACAACGCTTTAGCCGCAATTTGGTTCCAAACGCCTGAAGCTTCCGTACGGTCTTTCCTCCACGATCCGATT
The DNA here is from genome assembly GCA_914829495.1 of Eilema sororculum. NCBI lineage: Eukaryota > Metazoa > Arthropoda > Insecta > Lepidoptera > Erebidae > Eilema > Eilema sororculum. The sequence continues at coordinate 17,780,487 of OU618541.1, forward strand.
GGCTCGTACAAGCCGTGGTCACTGCTTGTCTTTGTGATCTGCTATTTCCTACTTTCTACTTGGACCTTCGGGCTGTCAGTGTCCAGTGGACTCTTCATCCCAAATTTGTTGACGGGAGCAGCCTGGGGCAGGCTATTAGCTATTTTGATACAATTTATGCTTCCTTCTAATGTGAGTATAGTATCTTTTAGTTTTTTATAATACGACTAGCTGGCATTACCTGACTGACCTGACTAGCATTACCGCATGATAGGTTTAATGAAACTAAGGTAGTTCGTAAAATATGCAAGGTGTGAATCAGATGCGGTTTATTGCCTCTGCCTACTCCAGAAGCAAAAAGGCGTAAGTATATGTATGTACTCGTAGGTATGTATGACTAATGACTAGGCAACTAAATATAACCCGATTGCGTAGCCTCCTCTTGCATACAATAATTGTTCTATGGCCTTCAAGCTTGAGTGCTATGAGTTGAACAAGTTCATCCCAGATGGATGAACGGTTCATCAGCGTATAGAGTATGAACATTGATATTCACCATGCGATAGATATTAAACTCGGATTCTCACTATTCTTCCCGCCGCGTCATACTACATACTCCAGTCACGCATCTTTAACATTGGGGTAGGCAGAGATAGGCGAAATAGCATCTTTCCACCTGCTATGATCCTTCGTTATTTATCAGTTTATGTGAGTAGCTATTACCTCCAAAACAGACTATAAACCCAGCGAAGTACGCGTTGGTCGGCGCAGCGGCACAACTCGGCGGCGTGGTCCGCATGACGATCTCGCTCACCGTCATTATCATCGAAACCACCGGACAGATCTCCAACGCGTTGCCTATCATCATCACGCTAGTCGTCGCCAAGTGGACAGGCGATTTCTTTAATGAGGTATGAATAGTACTTCATTATTTTATTTACAAGATACCCAACCCACTTTCAGCCTCACTACAAAACAGCTCTCTCCGAGACTGCTTTAGCTTACTATCAGGTGAGATGAAGTCAAATTGACGTGTCCATAAATAAACAAAAGCAGCTGAACTTTGATATTTTCCGTCAAGCAACTGTCATCATTCTGACCTCCACAAGTCACAGGCGATATTGTCCGACTTTTTGGGGGCCAACTACCCGTAACAAATGCTAATAGTTTTGTATGGCAATGGGTTAACGTGCTGCCCAAAATACGGAGGGGTCTCAACATGTTAAGACCAGGCACCCATATTTGATGAAATTATGTACTTAATAACTTCTTTTTTCAGGGCATTTACGATATCCACATACAGCTAGCTGCCGTTCCTCTTTTACCATGGGAACCCCCACCGTTAGCCCACAATATATACGCCTCAGAAGTGATGTCGCACCCAGTGTTCACTTTACGAACCGTAGAGAATGTCGGCCATATTATCGAGCTTTTGAAACTAGTGACTTATAACGGATTCCCGGTTGTGGACCCGCCCTTGGCTGACGATGTAAGTATAGTTACAATTGTTATAATTATGTATATAGCAAGCTCAAAAGTAGGCTCTCCCCAAGGGGACATGTATCCTGGGTCTGCCGGTGTGCGAGAGATATGCTTTCGGCAATCTCACCGCCGGCAACCAAACACCCAAGACGGCGTGCGTTTTTGTCGGTTCCAGTCCGCCATAACCACCTCCACCGGCTCCGTGGGGGTGGAATCCGTGGGGATTTTTCGCACGATAAAAAAAGGGGAAATGTATGAAATGGCTCGCAGACGTCATATGCGGTGGATTATCCGTCCGGCTTTTGGTAACCCCACTTTGAAATAATAATAATGACCAGAACTTTGGTAAATAATGATAATATCTATTTGTGAATTTGAACAATAAGACTGTTGAGTTCCCTCGAACCAATCACTAATCTAAATACTCATATTGTTACATATGTCTTCGTTTTTATCTATTCTTTGAAACAGATCATGAAATATGTTGCAGGTGGAAATAACAACTTACAAACGTCTCCGTGGCATCATTCTTCGTTCTCAACTTATAGTGTTATTACAAAACAAAATATATAACGAAAATGCAAACTCGACGTGGTCAAACTTTAATGTTGATATGAAGATGTTTAGGACAGAATACCCACGGTACCCGTCTATTGATGAGGTAAGAATAGAACCTACTAATACGATTTACACATAACTTATTTGTAGTAACACAAAAAATTTACAGATTTATTAATACCCGGCACAGGATACTAATTTATGCTAATTGTCATTATCACCACTATTATGCTTAATAATCTATTATTATTAATATAATATTGCATAAGTCCAAAATTAAATGGCATGTTTCAGCGTGCATGAAGAAAAGAATGAACTCTTTTTCATTAACCTGTCAAGCCACGCAACAAATAGAACAATAGATAAACAATAGACTCGCGAAGCCCGGGCACCGGTTGGTGTTTCATAGATTAAATTCTAACATTTCATTCTTATCAATAAAGTCTATAATGTAATGGCATGTTTTCCGGTGTCCATGTTATAATAGTGTTTGACAATTAGATGAATCAGGGTCCCATGGATTCGAGACCAGTCCTAGTCGTTATTGTACCTATTGCATTGCACTTTATATGCACAGCTGGAGATAGCGGACTGGGAGAAAACATGTACAATGGATTTGCGTCCATTTATGAACCCGTCCCCATACACGCTCCCGCACCGCGCGTCCCTGCCGCGGCTGTTCCGATTGTTCCGCGCGCTCGGCCTGAGGCACTTGCCTATAGTCAACGATGTCAATGAGGTAAGTTTTAAATAACATTGAGAATTTAGATTTTTAGAAGTATTGATCTTGATATTCATAAATAGCATAGAAATAATATATTACTTTTTAAATGTTACTTTGTAATGGAAATCTATATGTATGTATATATATAAAAGAAAGTTGTGTTAGTTACACTATTTATAACTCAAGAACGGCTCTACCGAATTGGCTGAAAATTGGTGGGAATGTAGCTTAGAACCAGGAGACGGACATAGGATACTTTTTATCCCATTCGACCTTCGCGTCGTAGAATTGCTCCGCATCGCATGCCTCTTGTGGCAACGTTCCCAGAAGACTGGCAGCATTGCCACGTTGTATGGCAATGCTTATTCTCTGACCTAAAAAGAGGCCAGCCCTCTGGTCACGAGAAGCGTCGACCATACGCTTCGCAATCTCTCTGAAGAGATTGCGAGCGCTCGGGCCCCAAGGCCCCAACGTTTCGACTCCAAACGGCACAAAGTCATAGTCTCCAATGAGTTTGGAGTATTTGCGCCGTTTGAGAGCCTCTGCGGAAGCAGCTGTGGCACCGGCACAGCCAGCCGTGCCAGGTATGTGGGTAGGGGCAATGGTGTCGACGCATGTTGCGTCCCACACCAGGGCTCTACCCATTTTCCATGGCATTAACGACATACCATCCGGTCTCTTGCCATCGTCGCGCGCCAAACCGTTAGGTTCAAGCACGGCTGGTACACCGGCGGTGACAAGAGCACGGCGGATTATGTCGTTGAGGCTGGCGTGCCGTGGCATTCGCCCAGCGCTCCTGCAGCACGACAGGCCATGGTGTCCGAGTCGGTCAACTGCTTCTCCACAGCGGCATCGATGCAGATAAACACACGGCGCGCCTAATCGGAGGCACGTGGCGATGCGGAAAGTAGTGTCGTCTAACATAGTCCCTATGTTAGATGACGGAAGAGCTTGCAACCAAAGACCCGATTCCCACACTCCAACTGCCAGTAAAGTCAGCAGCATTAGAGCAAGTATATAATAGATTCTGTCTAACTAAGCTGCAAAGCGGCCCGTCCCACTGACGCTGTGAGAAAAGGTTCCCTGGGAGATCCGTGTTTGGACATGCAATTTTTCAAGCATTCACTGCATCAGTCTTGCACAATACTTCCGAATTAACTAGTGTAGGTGCAAGAATTTTCCTAGTTAATTCTTCCGTACTGTAGACCGAAGACAGGAACGCTGGTAAGCTGACATCTGAAATTTTGCGAATACCGAGCCCACCTAAGCGAATCGGCAGAGACGCTTGTAGTGAAGCTCGGTCATTCAAAGCCACATTTAAAATTTTACTGAGTGTAATTTCTATAATTTTGTCCATTTTTTCCAAAATTGTGATTTTTTCCAAAATGGTGTTGATCTGAGCACATGGGTAAATTTGGGGACAAAAAGGCAATGCCGAAGTATTCTTCACCATTCACTATTGTGAAGGCCGAGTGTATATTAATTTTAAGTAATTAGATCCATTAGGCTAGGCCATGGGTTATATCTTCAACCTGAAATGTTTTCTTGGTTACAGGTGGTTGGTATGGTAACCAGAAAAGATATAGCCAGGTACCGCGTATGGCGTCATCGGGGTCACATGGGAATGGAAGAATTAATACTCTCTAGTGAAATTTAGAACCAAAGTAGACAACAGGTAACATTATAAAATATGGAAGGTAAACAGCATACCTAGAATATCCTAGATGGCTAAGGGTCTTAGAAACCATACTGTGCATTTATAGCACCATAGATAGTGCCTTGTGATAAATGTACATGTCCTTCAATCTGCTTAGGGCTGGCATAGACTGACGGTATACACACACAGTAAAGGAACACTGCATAAAATTTAAATTTAAATGATGGTCATCGGAGCAACAGAAACACAGGCAGTGGTACGAATAAGTTATTGTTTAAAGTTGATAGTAATTTGCAGTGGTGTGTTATCAGTTTGTGCTGGCCCTTATTATTTTCCCTTTCAATTTGACATCCAATCCCTAGAGAAAAGACCCAAGAAATATTTATGTATATTAATTGTCTGGTGCTTACTTTTTCATATATTTAAATTAATGTTAATTTAACTTTCAATCAAATGACATAATAATACCAATAACATAGTTAATAATTATTATTTTTGTATTACATATTTATGATTTGGTTTCACACCTTATATATATTTATCCTTAGTTAAATAACTTTTTGTATTGTAGATGTATTAGTGAATGCCAAATACAATATTGATAAAATATATGGACATGTGTGTTAGTGTCTAATCTAAGGAATGTAAATTGTGAAAGTATTAAAATTTTCTAGTAGTAGTATTCAATTACAAATGTTTATTTTATCATGAAACACAATAATTTAATATGGAAATTGCATTCCGATGGAATGACATAGTTGTATATACTGATTAGAATATGATAACAATAGAATTATAATTTAGTCAATTGGTGATCTTCATGACATTTGAAAACTTAAGTACAGTATTTTTTAAATTCTAGAAAAATAGCTTCATTTTATTATCTACCTGTAAAGAATTCTATTATATTAATTTATGAGTATGGACTAATTTCTATCATTGACAAATCTGAACTTTAATATTTGACTTGCCTAGATTGTATTGATAAGAAAAATAAAGTATAAGAAACTATGGCAAAAGCCATATGATTGTAGGCTTTATGAGATAGAATATATTTAGACAAGCGAGGTATGGTAACACCAAATACAGTTTTACAGTCTGGGACAAGTGCTGTACTTAGTATTGTTCAATGTCTTACTATTGATGTGATATTTTTATCTTAAGATTTAGACCGTTTGTAGTTCTCTTGTAATTGCTGTTATCATGGATTATGAAAATATTATGAATTTATGACACTATTGTGATAATTGTAGTACTGTAAGGGCAGGTTTGGAGTGCCAGTTATTAGCAATACCAGAACGCTTTTGCCTAATTGGGTAGCAGCACACTGATAACGCTAAGTAGCTCCCCAAACCTACCTTTAGTGATATTTATGTTGTCAATAAAATCAAATTATAAAATCAAATGTTTTATTTTATAGGTGGACACTTCAAAGCCTACTTAATCATCCATATTATAACTTAATATAAAAACTAAAACAGTCTTGTTGGTGCCAAAAGCATTTTTAATTGCTACAGCTTTAGTTGTTTTCAAACAATTCCCATCCGATGCCAGCCCATAGGTTAAAGAACAACAGCACTGGCAGTATGACTAATATCAACAATAGATAGTTCACGAATTCATCCATAGTCTGGGTATTGCTTTGTAACGTTTCTTAAACACTATGTTTCAACTAGATTTATATTCGGTAAGCACTATTAACTCTATTCTATTCTTCAATTTCCTTTTATATTGTGGCTTTTTTCAATAACCGAGTGATAAACAGTGATAATTAATTATAATAACACCAAAATATGACGATAACCTAAAAATGTTATTTGACAGATTTGACTTTGACTTGAAAGTTGACACTTCACATAGTTTTTTTTGTTTCTATACGTCACAGATTACCAAGTTATACCCCGTCCATAAGCGTCCATCATATTATTGTATTTTAGACAGATGGAAGTGATTGCATGAAAATTTCAAAATATCGACAAAGTTAAAAATCTCGATTAAAAAAATAGTTAATCGATAAATGAAAATATTATGTATGATAAATATATGATTTCATGTGGAATTATAATCTATTATCTTTCTGTACATAATAATAAAGCAGTAGATAGGTATTTTGTGTCTATACCTACAATTTACAAATGTATTATATAACGATTGTGGGCCATAACGCATACGCTAATCTCCAAAACAAAACAACTGACTTCTAGAAGCATTTTCCAACATGCTGATTTCCTGGTATTTATTGAAGAATTTCTGTGGTCTGCCTCTGAAATCCATCATCAGATCTTTATGCAATTTAAATGGGAGCATTTTGGAATAAACCTCTTTCAAATAAAAAAGAATTTTGACAATCTTTGACAATATGACGGAGTTACAATAATCATTTTTCCGTAAAAATCGTTTAATATAAAAAATTATAAACATCCGAATTGTTGTTTACAAATCGGTTAAAAACCGCCGGTTATGTAATATTTTTTAGAAGAATTGTGATATTTTCAAGTTATTATAATAAAAACACAGTCGATGGACTAACTACATCCCTAAAATTGCTTTCTGACTGACATGACGTTGTCAATGAGAAATGACGTATTGGCGCCTAATTTTTATTAGGATTTTCCATAGACATAAATATACAGACGTGAAGCTACTACGAAATTCATTCATAAAATCATATTAGGAAAACGCCAATTCTCCATCTTGCTTTCCAACGTAGTGGGGATGTAGTAGCACCTGATTGGTCAAATAAAATTGCTAGTGATGCGGTGATAGAATTTTAATTATCGATATTTTCCCAAATATTTAAAGAACGAAGACCACTTTCCATACATAGTGAATGACTTTTGAAATGCCGTTGACTTTTTATTATTCTATCGCATAATGGTACTGGTATTACTGATGAATAGATACTAAAACATTTTTTACAAAAAAAAAAACAAAAATATTTAATAAAAATTCGATTTTTTTTTTTCTTTCAAATGTATACCTATATTTTTAGTCTGTGCCCTTTTTATATCGATAAGTAGTTATCGACAGTTTACTGGATTCCCTACTAGGCCGCCATACTGCTTTCCATTCATTCATAAAATCCAAGTTTAGGTAGGCAGTTTTTTTTCGTAGGTATGGCACCTCTTGATATACTCTTAAGGGATTTTCAGGTGTTGACGCTAGAACAAAGTTAGACCGACCACTGTCAGTGAGCTGTCTAAAATACAATAATATAATGGACGGCATGATGCCTTGTCATCAGTTATTATTTTCTTCATTGAAATGATTGTGGATGAAGTTTTTTTTAATAGAATATTAGAACTGAAATTACTATTCCCTCTAACCCCTCCAGCTAAGCTAAATTGCTTGTGTTAGGAGTGGGTTCACGTCGGTAGTGACGACGATCGTAAGGCCGACTCGAAAGGTCCCGGGTTCGAATTGATGATGATGATGATGATGACGATAATGATGACGGTGAATGATAATTGATGGCTAAGTTGTGGGGACTTTTATTAAAAGCTCCCTGGGGAGATTTGGATTGAATACGTAGCCACTTTCCTACACGTGTATGCGGCTATTTGATGACATTATGGGCTATGGCTAAAATCCACCATTTTTCAGTTGACATTGATGTGATAGGGCAGGGCCATTCCTACAAAAAAAAAAGTTGGAATGCTTGTTCATAATAATTTTCTAATCGTTTAGGATTGGAAAAAGTGAATCGCTGAGGTAATCGGGACTAGAACCGACCATTTCTTACAGGGGGAAAGCACTGATTACTAAGCTACCGAGCCTCGCCTGAAGCGTTCCAAAGTCTCATATACAACCGTCATTGGGGACGACGATTGTTTTTTTCTAGTTAATAGGAATGACTGTCACGGCACCTTATCAAATCCTTTTTGCTTCAAAATATTATTTCCGGTTAAATGTGAAACTTCTTTTCAATAGCGATCCGCGCTAAGTACATATTATCTACATAACTTGTACCACCTTGACTTGTTCTCTGTTGTACAATATTAAGAACAATTATGATTATTCCCATTCACTGTTTTGTGTGGTGCGTGTTTGGCGTTTGCATCCATATTAAACATGAATTATCAGTTTATGTTGGCCTTTACGGTAGCGACTTCGGTTTTTGTCGGTTCGAGTCTGTGTCTGATATATCCACGTCATCGTTGATTCCGATGAGGTGAAACTGAAGGTATGGAGTGAAAATATTCATACTTTCATTTTTACAAATATTTGCTTTGGTCCTTGTGTAATGTAATGTAAAATATTATGTAGGTAAATACGAGTCTGATCATGATAATGAACTATCTTGAATGGAATGATACATCGTTTTTAATTTATAAAATTATAATCATAAAGTAAATAACAGTCCATAATCGCTCCTAAAACAAACTAAAAACGACACTAATGAAAGAAATGTTAGTTTAAGTATACAATCATTATTATTATATCATGCAAATATTTTACTACTTAATGATACAATTATTCAAAATACAATTCATTCAACAGGTAATATACATTTCTAATGACTAAACTAAGCCTCATCCAAGTTTAGTTGATAGAAAATTGCAATAGGCTATTTGACTATTTTCTTTTTTACTTTCGAAAAATGACTACTTTCTTATAATATAATGAACTGTAAAAGTAAAACTTTCGTGCGACAAATAGTTTTCAAGATATTTGATTTAGAAAAGTTCAATTTGTCGCGCCACCCGAAAACGCTCCATACAAAATCGTACGAAATTGTGACGTCACGCTTCTGTAGCGCGTAGTGCAAATGTATGGAGTGCAAGAGAATATCGCATTTATCTCGGTCTACGTTGCGTTTACACGTATATAGTTCATAATAAACGTAATTCAAAATTTAATGAGGTATCTAAAAAGTTATGTATATATTTTAATTGAATTTGATTGTTTATATTTTGACTTTTTTGGGAATTTCAACTAATGAAAAGTCATAGTTTCAGTTTAGATATGCAATATTTTATTTTGCCAGGCATATTTTTTCAGAACAAGCTATGATATTAAGCAGTATTGGGAAGAATCGACGACTTAGTCAAATAGCCTATTATACCAACAGTAGAGTCCCAAATGTTTTTCATTACAAATTACATTACTTTTGCAAATAACCTATCAGTAGGTATGTAGTTAGATGGAATAAAATTAATTATGTTGAATACTAATAAGGCATTGCTGGCCATTAGAAATGTTATTCATAAGTTCAAAGATTCTTTATTATGTCATCAAAATATATTTCGTGAGCATGATAATATTATTAATAATGTATGCACTATCTGCAAAATGTAATAAAAACGTCAATTAAATCGTCCAAAACTTTGTACTCAAAAGGGTTTTATTGACGTTATAATAGCAATTACTACTAATATCCTACAAAATATATTATATTAACTACTTCAACACTTGATATATAAATCTAAACTAAACATATTCACAACTTGTAGGTGTGGAATAGACAATTGATGGCTTCCTCAGGGTCTTCAAAATATCTCGGTTTGTCAACGCGTACGATACCGTAGTCCGGTTCTACGGCAGGCAGAATAATGCTGTTGTTGCCCATACTGCAGACAGTCGTGTTCAATGATTGATTCCTTGTATGAGAGACGAATTTCGAACACTGTGGAGTATTGAACTTGTGCTTCATGTTTGTCGACATTCGCTTAGTTCTGCCAACATTGCCTCTGATTGTTACTAGCATTCTATGATTTTCTGGTAGGTTGAGAAGTTCAGTCAAATCCTGGGAGCAGATTAGTGTGTTTTTATTAACTGTTCTCAATAGGTATAGTTTATATTTTATGTACAAAACCGTTTATCTTACCTTTCCGATGTGTTCGTACTTAGAGAACAGCCACAGGTATGTAGCCATTATACAGAATAGTTGTGATTCAGTGTTGCTGAACCTCCACATAAACTTCAATATCGGTGGTATACGATCTCTCTGAAATCAATAAAGTTCTTAATTGAGAGAGAATAGTGATTTATAGAGATTGAAATTTGGTAGTCATGTACGTATTTTTTTAAGAATACTACGCTAAATCATTAATCAGCTGGAATCATCTGGTAAAGATTTTCGGCTATTTAGCGCTATTTGTATTGTTTAAAATAGATATTTAGCTTGTAATGCGAAAGTGAAATCATTCTTTAATGTTTAAGAACTCGAATTATAATACGAATTAGACCTTCATTTTACACACTTCTTAACATCATTGTGTACAGTTGAAAAAGGAGATAGGGTTGCACTTTACATATAACTTTATATGAAAAAATGCTATCGTATCTCCTTTGTCGATTGTACATTTTTCAATGCAGGGCACTTCCTCTTTATCTCGCCTGATGGTCAGGTAAAGGGGAAGTCTCAGGATTGAGGGTATAACCTTACCAAGTAAATTTTAGGTCCTGTAACTTTATATCTAGTGAGATTGACGAGCACCGCGGCCGCAGACTTAAGCACTTCTATGCTAGAAATGGATCTGTTCGTCACTGACATGTATGTGTATACTCTTTGAACAATGGCCGATGCATTGTCGTGGTACATCATCGGGAACACTTCAGTCAATAACTCTGCAATAAACAAAACAACGGTTAATTATTTATTTAACGGCTAACTGAAATAAATAATTTTCTTATTTTGAACTATTGACGCGACGCTCGCTTAATATAAACGAGTCGTTAAAAGAGGGTTACGGAAAGTGTGATCGGGCGAGGCGAACGGAAGTTGAGCGGAAGACATAAGTGAAGACTGAAAGATAAAGTTATGTTTCGTATATTACTATAGGGGCAAGAGACAAGAAAAGAGAAGGAAAGAGAGGGAGGGAGGACAGAGAGAGAGACCTATTGAGTTTTACTCAAGTCGTGTGGTCCAAAGCATACTCGTTTTTAATCATTTTGACATTAATTTTGATCACCGTTAGTTGTTCGCAGTTATCGTTGTTCAAATCTATAACTATTTTAAACTCACCAAGAGATCTAAAAGCCTTGATCACAGTCTCAATACCGCTAATGTTCCGCAACACCTCCATAGCTTCGTCATTGCGCTCTTTCATGGTCTCTTGTGTAGATTCCAAAGCACCATCACGCCATCGTCGCCGAATTTCGGCTACTCGTTTATCGTGAACCATATTCGTCCTCACTGAATGGCCGCGACAAAGTGCCTAAAAATGAGGACTCGATACATACATATTCTCACAATTAGCTGTCTTAAGAAGTTCAAAATCAAGCTAGCTTGGATTTGTAGTTAAAATACATTCATGATTAAAACAATTATTATTATGAAAAATATATTTGTTAATAGTTTCTGAGCGAGAGATTCCATTTTATTCATATTGTAGACCGAACGTGACTGCTGCACCGCGTCCTGGGTACCTACGCATGGCGTGGCGGGAGACAAGGTAAAGAAAGAGCATTAGTCGAGAACGAATGAGATACCGCCTTGAGCGTTGGCGACGGACTGATCGAATACTCCCCCTGTCTCAATGAGCACATACGCAAGACGCGGTATAGCGGTTACGGCCGGTCTTTAAGCCAGGTTTAAGTTATGTTATTCTTACTTTCGACAAAGTTTTAAACATATTGAATATAATAAATGTTTAGCAAATTTGAAATCCCAGTGGGTAGCAATGATATACCTAGCTTACGAGTACGACATAAAATATTTATACAAATTTTACCTGAATTTTGGAAGCAGCTAAATGTCGCCGCTGCTCCTCTTTCGTCTTTTGGATAATTTCCTTCTTCGCTTGAATAAATCTTCTCACCAAGAACCCTCTTATAATAGACTGGAATTGGATGATGATCCGTTTCTTCTGCAAAAACTCGCAACGCATCAGTCGAGTTACTAATTTGCCACGCCAAATTCTTTGTACGTATAAAACTTTTTCTCGATATTGCAGGTATCGGGTACGGAGTATGTAACATCTTGCATATTTTTGTAAACATATCGCTGCTTCTATTCTACGTTGACGTTCAACTTTCATTTGCATTTTGAATCTGAACGCCAATTGTATTTGAACCACAGCGGAGTATAATCTGATGTAACGCTTTCTTGCAATAAAGCTCCTAATATGGCTTTGCAATTTTATCAAGGAATGTTTTGTTTGAAGGTACTTTTGTCTTTGAATCATCGTCATTTTATAAGAACAGTAATATCTCTGTATACACAACGTAGCATTCCTTATCATAATAAATCTCTTGTGAACAATATTCATTCGCACTATTGATTGTATTAATATTACAGTCTTCTTTAGGGTCAAAAATTCTTGTCGGCATATATTGCGTTTTTTCGTGGCTACATACCAACGTTGAATTTTACAGGCAGCCTCATTCTGTCTCTGAATAAGGATCTGTCTTGTTAGTAACTTTTCTCTCCAAAGTCTCTGAACGTACAGAACCTTCTTTAGATATTGCAAGTAACGCGAGTGGACGATATATCTTCTTGCATATTTTTGTAAACATATTGCTGCTTCTGTTCTAAGTTTCTGTGTAAGTTTTCTCTGCATTTTATCCCTATACGCAACCTGAATTGTTATCACAGCAGATAATAATCTGCAGAAACGTTTTCTGGCAATAAATCTTCTGACATAGCTTTGTAATTTTATAACCGATTGTTTTGTTTTAAGGTATTTTTGTCTCTCAATCGTCGTCAGTTTGTAAGAACGGTAGTAACTTTGAATGCACATGGCAGCATTCTTCATTATAGTAAATCTTTTACGAACGATGCGCATCCGGACTATCGATTGTATAATCGTGACGGATTTCTTTAGTTTCAAATAGTTTTGGCGGCATATATCACGATTTCTGGTGGCTATGTACCAGTGCTGTATTGTAGAGGCTGCCTTGTTCTGCTTCAAAATGCGGATCTGCCTTAAAAGTAGTATTTCTCTCCATTTTCTTTGTACATAAAGAACTTTCTGCAGATAATGCATATATCGCGAACGAATAATATACCGTCTGGCATATTTCTGCAAACATATCGCTGCTTCCGTTCTCCGTTTCTGTGTAAGCCTTCTTTGAATTTTATTTCTATAAGCGGCTTGAACTGTTTTCACAGCTGAGATTAATTTGCAATAACGTTTTCTTGCAATAAAGCTCCTGATATAGCTTTGTAATGTAACAATAGAACATTTCGTTTTAAGATATTTTTGTCTCTCTATCGTCGTCAGTTTGTAAGAACGGTAGTATCTTTGAATGCATAATGCAGCATTCTTCGTTGTAGTAAACCGTTTGCGAACGATACGCATCCGTGTTGTAGATTGTAAAAATATAACAGATTGCTTCAGCCTCAAAAAGTTTTGACGGCATATATCACGTTTTCTGGTGGCTATGTACCAATGCTGTATTTTACTGGCAGCCTTATTCAGTCTTAGAATGCGGAGCTGTCTAGCTAGCAACTTTGCCCTCCATATTTTCTGTACGTACAGAACATTCTTTAGATATTGCAGGTATCGCGCGCGAACTATATATCGCCTTGCATATTTCTGTAAACATATTGCTGCTGCTGTTCTATGTTGTTTTATAATTCTCTTTTGTTTTTTGTATCTGTATACAGCTTGAATGGTTTTTACAGTGGACAATAATCTACTGTAGCTGTTTCTAATAACACAGGTTCTGAAGTAACTTTGTAAAGTTATTACAGAATATCTTATTTTAATGTACTGCTGCCTCTGAATAATCATCATTTTGTAAGAACGCCAATATGTCTGTATACACAAAGTAGCTTTCCTGATAGTAATGAATCTCTTACGAACGATAGTCATTCGAATTTTACTTTGAACAACTGTAACAGTCTTCTTTAGAGTTAAAAATTCTTGGCGACATTCATCACGTTTTCGGGTAGCTCTGTACCAATGTTGTATTTTACGGGCAGCTTCATTCATATGCTGTATACGCTTCCTCACCAAATACCCTTTAATTATTGACTGACATTTTATAATCTTTTCTCTAGTGTTCAAATATTGACCTCGGATCTGTCTTGTAAGCAATTTTTCTCTCCAAGTTCTCTGAGTGTATATAACTTTTTCTAAATATTGCAGATATCGTGAACAGATGATATACCGTCTTGTATATTTCTGTAAACATATTACTGCGTCTGTTTTACGCTTCTGCATGATTTTGTACTGCACTTGGGCTCTATAAGCGGCTTGAATAGTTCGCACAGCGGAAAGAAATTTGCAGTAGCGTCTTCTCGCTATAAAACTTTTTACATAACTTTGCAATTTTATTATAGAACGTCTTATTTGAAGATACTTTTGTCTCTCAATCATGGTCAATCTATAATATCGGTAGTATCTCTGAATGCACAATGTCGCGTTTCTTATAATAGTAAATCTCTTGCGAATAATACGCATTCTGACTATAGATTGAATGAATGTGACGGTCTGTTTCAACCTTACGAATTCTTGACGACATTCGTTTCGTTGTTTTGTAGCTACATACCATTCTTGTATTTTTCGTACAGCCTCACATCGCCTATTTGCACGAGCTATTTTATTGGCTCGGTATTTACGTTGCACGAAAATGACTGCATTTCTGAATTTGTGATAGTCATTGTATATTTTTCGTGCTTCTCTCTTGAATCTATAATGTTTCTGGATGATTTTGGCCGCTTCAGTTTTTTTCTCGAAAATAACTTCATATTTCTTACGCCACCATGTTTGGATAACATTCGCGGCTTTCTCGAAAAGAGGAGCGCGGAAGACGTGAATAATTTGCCACAGCAAAGACAATGTCTTTTCCCTATGTCCATCAGCTATGTCTGTAGCCGTAATATCACCGTGAATGACAAAATTTGCTTCTTTCAATGCATTTAAAGCGACTTGAACATTGTGAATCTTTTGTAATCGTGATATGGCAGGCGTTCGGAGCTGACTCAGCAACCCATCTTTGATCAAAATTATCTCCATAACTTTCACTAGCCTGACTCCGTCTCTTATATCTAAAGCTATGTTATGGACTGCATATTTATATTCGTCTAAATAAGATTGCTTGTGACTGACGACATAGCCTAATGGTCTCAAATGTTTCGTAATATCACCAATTCCCGCGATCAATTCTCTAGTGAACCTTATAACGATTTCCCTGCTCTCTTTGCATACAGCGTTTCTGCAGAACAAACATGGGTCATGCGCTATAAGCTTCCTTTGTTTAGCTTGATCCATAAAGTACACTAGCATAAAGAACTTTTTTAGAGTAAATTTCTTTATAGCTTCCATGTAAGCTGGAAGGAGCATGTTTGGTGCACTTGATTTAGAATGTTTGTTCTTGAGGAATGGGTTTTTGAACATTCTCTGAATAATAAATGTCGTGAGCCCTTCGATATCGCTATTCGATTTCAAAGGCAAAACAAGGCCATATATGGCTTCAAGACCAATACGAAGCCATAGCGGATTGTAAGACAATAATAGCTCCATGATCATTTTTTGTAAACCAACATCTAAATGAAGGTTTCGATCAGTCCTGATCGCTATCAATTTTTTTTCGATCTGCAAATGCAGTTTTTGAAAAACTTGAGTCATTTCGGGACTTATTAGTAATGACCTCGCTGATTTTCTAAGACTTTCTAGTCTATGACTATTGTGGTATGCACTGGAAACTTGTTCCTTTGTAGGGGCAACAGGTACTTCTTTATTCCTATTCTCAATCCAAGCTTTGCCAACATCAATTTTTTGTTCTATGTTACTATCTAGATCAGCTGGCGGTGTTAATATGCAGTTAAGCCACCTCTTAAATTCCGATTCAAATCTTTCTACTGCTTCTTCATCGTAGAAGTATGTAGAGGATACGAAAGGATCTACAGTTGCGGACTGAGAGTAAACATTCCCTATCTGATTGACCGTCATATTTTGTATGATACTTTTATTCGATTCAAATGTCGTATTTGATATTTTCCCGATACTGGAGTCTTTACTTTTAGCCGACTGTCTATTCTTTACAGTTTTCTTAACATGAGTGATAGGTATTTTCCAAAGGTCCGGTTCGGCCCTTACAGCTTTCTTAGACCATGTTTGTCTGTTATTAGTATGGTTCGGCGTGAAGTTTTCACTCGTTTTATCAAAAGTGCGATTAATCGTGAAAGTGTTTTTATGTTTTTCAGATTTGTCAAAAACTTGAGTATCAGAAAACTGTGCACTCTCCTCAGGTATTGATTGTAGCGGTGGGGTTATCGATCTCGGAGGTGACCTAGCATCAGCTCGCAAGTCCCCTTGCCAAAAGTTATGCTCATATGGCTGCAGGTAATTTTTCTGATCAAAAGCATCTTTTTGATACTGGTATTCTCTAAAGAGAGCTTGTCGACACATTTTCGGCTGCTCTTTCAGAAAAAAGTGTGGTGGTCTTGTTTCATGTATTTGATTAAAGTTTGGTTCGATTGGTGTGTTTGGAGAGTCTTTAGTGTAAGTGTCTGAACTCAGTTTAATGGGATCGTCTAATAGGTCATGTGTATCGTTGTTTAGTTTCGGGAAAAATTTCCTTTCTGTCGAAAATCTTTGCGGAAAAAATGATAAGTCACTTATACGAGAAAATTCTGTATTGATAGAGAAGTTTGGACTGTTGAATTCCTTAGGTGATGATGTATTTGGCTGTTTCTTACTTACAACATTGGGTGTTTCAATGTAACTGTTGTACTGTGTCTGATGGTTCACTGTCACCCATTTATTTGGTGGGTGGGTGGATGTTATGCTGATAATAGAATGAGTTTGATTTTCCTTATCATCTGTGTTCTTTATATCTAAACTGTCATCTAGTTCACTTTCAGAATTCATACTGAATATTATTTTAGGTCCATTATCTAATTTCTCAGTTTTAGCTGTGTTGCTTTTCATGGGGGTAAAAGTAAGATTATCAAATAGCTCTGTAGCTGAAATATCATTTGTTTGCTTGTTATATGGCTTAAGCACATTGTGAGGAACCTGAGGTGTTAACAAACTGTTACCGGTAAAAGACTTGTCATATGTTTGTTGCAAGACATCAGGCTTCCTCATATTCGAGAAAACTTCAGATGTATCAAAATGGAAGTCAATAGTTGATGGCGAATCAAAAGGACATTTCATAGGACGCGAGTCAAATGTGTTATCATTAATAGTCTCATTTTCTTTGTTAGATACTAAAGAATACTTTTGTTTATATTGAATTTCACTATAGGTCTTTTTGATCTGTGTTGTATTGTAAACAGTCTCAGATTTCTTCTTGTAGATAGATACAGGTGATTTCTTACCCACTTTTTTCTTTATTTTACCAGGTGATATTTTGAAGCCCTTTACTTTGGCCCCTTTCTATAACAAATGAATAGCTATTAGTTTAAAACAAAAAAAGCTGAAGAAATAAAAAAGGGGCATAAGAAGGTTTTTACTCAGTGAGCCGTGCGAGTGTGACGCCCTTTTTTATTCGGAAATCCCTTCACGTCAAAGCCGGCGCTGATGGTTATGTCGGACTCGAACCAACCGCGCGGCCTTTGGAGTCATCAATTGCTGAGGGTAAAATTGCCAGCCTATGTGGAGTAGCGGTAGTAAACGCGGCCGGTGCAGTGCAAATATTTGTATGCATGAATATGGATATTTGCATTTGTCTGGTCGTACTTTGGAGAGAATGTTAAGCCATCGGTTCCAGTTGCCATAATATGGCATTTTGAACATATGGCATTCATATTATGAACATGTATGGTTGTTACAGGTAGTTGGAAACCTAAAAAATCTTCATAAGTGGTATAACTGCAATGCTTCGATATCACCTTTGGGTTCAGGTCAGATGGTAGTCAGCTAACAGAAAATATCAAAGTTCAGTCAAATCTGCAGTTGAACCGGTAAAAGTGGACCCCAGACTGCAAGTTGAATGCGACTGAAATTAACACTAGGATGAAGAATTGCCATTTGATTCACTTCTCCTCTGGCATATCCTAGACATCTTTGGTGTTACACTTGCGTCACTCTGGGCAGGTGTCTCATGTATAAAGAATTCTACACAGCGCTATCTAGACCCCACAGTAAGTGTTGCTGGACTAGCTTGGCTAAGTTTCAAAGGCTCTAGAATTAAGTCTACCTATGTTTTTGTGCATAAAGTTCAATTAAATAAATAATCATACTAAGATAGGTAATTTTGGTGGTAGGTGCGACTGAGACGCAAAATATTTACGCGAGAGTTACAGAGATAGGCAGAACGAGGTCAATGTACGAAAATCTTCATGCTCGGTGTCCGCACTTTACGTAGAAACACCCAGGTCCCAGACCACTGCAAATACATACATATAGATACATATTCATGTATACAAATAATTGTGCAGTGCAAGATTCAAACCCATGTCCTTAGTGAGGTAGTTAAATGCTCTATTTCTACAAAAACACAGTATTTATAATAATAAAATAATTACCAGGATAGACTTCAAAACCACGATGACATCATATCTGCCTCTGTTTTCATTTGTGAAACGAACAGTTTCTCTTGTAGCAGTTGGCTGTGTCGGGGTCCACATCATTGTCACACAGTAACAGGTTTCTGGCTCTAAAAGAACCCATTCTTCTGGTAACTCGATGGTCAGGCCAGGGGGTAAGGATCTTCCAAGGGTTATCTATAGGGTAACATTTTTATTTATTATTTATTACTGTTGTCATATAATTTATACTTCCATTTTAGACGACAGAATCTCTTCATTTGCCTACCAATCCCACTTACAGCCAAAGAAAAACACTTTGCTGTCCCCAGTTGGCTCTCCTACTTCCCTATAATTTGGTTTAAACCTGAGAGAGACGCCTGAACCTCAGCCTGTCAATCTCTAGTGTACCACCTTGTAATGAGGTTGGCTTGGGGCCTATGCTTCATTGTCATTCAAGTCTAACAGTAGTAGTAATAATTACATAGAAATCTCCCCTAACAGAGAAATACAGCATAAATACTTTATGGACATTTGCACACAATGTAAATCATCATGACAATGAAAGTGAGTGTAAAATAAATAAAAAGAACCAGACAACTCTATGGCAATGGTAAAGTGAGAACTGGAATAAGATGTCTAAATTTTGATAGTGTATAAAGAAAGGGGTAGCGGTATGAGGTCTACCAGTTGAGCCAGGAGTAATTCCATAGCTGGTCTGTACTCCAAATTGAATAATATGCCATTTTGATGAGTTAAAATTCTTCTTCTTCATCCTAGCATTAGTCTCGGTCGCAACTGAAGCTCTCACTCACCCGAGTTAAATTATTGAACTAAAGAAATGAGTATTTTACTTTTAAAAAAATTAATTATCATTTCATGTTTTGACACAATGTTTAAACCCATTGCTAACCTGTTGGGCTTGCTTCGAAGGATTAAAGACTTCCAAATTTCTCTCACAAGTGGTACCAATGAGGACATTATCGAAGACAACTTGAGGAGGCCGAGAAAAAGGAGCCAGCACTAAACGAGGGCATTCCTCTTCTGGTGATTCTTTTTGTACTGGCACCGTGCGCCGAGCTCGACGAATATGTTCAGGGGTGTTTTCGATCTAAAATGTTAACGATATACTCAATATTCGCTGGGTTAATAATAATTTTACAAACTGTTTTGCTTTCATCTCATACACATACTTGGAAATACATCGTTGGAAAATCAAGGTGCCGTTGTTGATCACAAATTATTTCAAACTATGCATTATAGAAAGCAATACTAAACTTTACACAGTTCAATTATAATACAAGATACAAGACGTACATAAACGAAAGTTAGATTAAAATTTCAATTCAAACAGTTTCTTCAAACTTCAAAAGTCAAAACCGTTTATGGCTAGGGATGGGCTAAGAACCGTAACTAAGGAAATCTCAAAGAACTGTATAGTGCGTCAAGAAAGTCGTGAAATTAATGTTGGAGGAACTAATATTTTTCATTGCATTTGCAACACTCAATAACTGTCAAACTGAGTTTTCAGCTGTCATTCCTTGTTTTGTTGTGGATATGTTTCTTAAATATTTTGTGTTCATTTAATTTATTTACATCTAGTTACAATATAAAGTTTAAAAATGAATTGCAATGTGTGTATTAGTTGTGAGAGACATGTCGTATTCAAAGTATTTCAGGGATATAGTATGATATACGGCGGGATTTCAAACCAGCAAGCTGGTTTCTGATTTGGAGTATATTTATGGCCAAACAGCTAAATAAGCCGGTACGTACATATATTTTAATGATAAACACGGTATGGGAAGTGTAATCTATTAAAAATTATGTGTATTAAGTGAACATTTTATTTTTCAAAGCATTGTTTTCATTTGTCGTGGTTGAGTCATTAACCTACGATTTTAAGAAATCGTAGTACGACACTTTGACGTTTTTGAACAGTCTTGATCCATTTTGTATTAACCACTGAGGCCCCTTGGACTATAAAAAAATTACACGGTATATACAGCTATATTTATCCAGTACCGTACGTTTTTATTTGTTTCAGATTTTCAAAAGCACATTTCAAGACATATCATTTCAGTATATGATGATATATCCAGTGAGTCAGAAACTATCGCGGATAAATTACGCAGGAGTTTCAAGCAGCATTTTGGGTGTTCAATACTCATTCCAATAAGTTAATGTTCTAAAAGATTATAGTTACATTATATTATAATACGTACTGTACCTACATCTTTTGTTTTCATTGTTTAATACTTTACAGTCTGTAAAAAAATCGACTGTCTAGCTATCACGGTTCATGAGACAGACAGGTGGGCTTTGGGTAAGGTATTGCTCAGGACATGTTTCTTAGACCTAAAATATGCTCAAAACATATTTCACACCCATGGTACCCATGGCCATACTCCTGGTGGTACCGTGGGTCTAATAAAGTTAAAGTGTACCACTGAGTAAGCGATTCTGTGACCAGAGCGGTGGTAGACGATCTCAAAGTCACCAAGCATAGATTATTACAAAACAATCTGCGCGCGCCAGGCCAAACAATTTGTTTATCTCGCAGCTTAGATTCAAAATAGTGTCCCGAGGCGTATACTAAAAACGTCCGACACGGCGTGTCGGATGTTTTTAGGATATGCCTAAGGCCTATATAAGACCCCCTATAAGGCCTCATATACAAATGAGGCCTTATACTCATTTATTGGGGTGTAAGGTTAACGGCATTTCCCTCACACCCCAGTTAACTTTGAGCCATATACGGGTTTAAGATGGCCCTCTTGGGTATCCTCATCTAACCTCTATACCCGCTAGTCACAGGAACCCGTGGCGAGTCTTCGAGCAGCTCTCTATAGGGCTGCTCCCGCCGCGGCCATTAATTGCAGTAAGTGGTAGCGTCTCTCATGT
This sequence comes from Eilema sororculum, assembly GCA_914829495.1. Classification (NCBI taxonomy): domain Eukaryota; kingdom Metazoa; phylum Arthropoda; class Insecta; order Lepidoptera; family Erebidae; genus Eilema; species Eilema sororculum. Next base: position 17,802,156 of record OU618541.1, read on the forward strand.
GCTGAGTAAGAGAGTGAAGCATTGCCGTTAGCGTTGTACAGGTTACATCGAATGGAGGCTTCTGAACACGCGCACCAAATTTAATATAATATCTGTGCTTCTAAATCCCGTGTGCTTGTCTGCCACCTGAGTGATTTGACAACCATGACTTCTGAACTTAATCACTCCGCACTCGTTGATTTCGATTAGTTGTTAAAGATTTTATTTGCAAAAGTTAATATGTAAATGTTGCTGCAAGCCCTGCAATCATTTAAAAAGGATATAACGACTATTCTGTAATTATATATAATTTTCTAGCTAGAAGTTTGATTTATCTCTAAAGTTTGCACCATTAGTGCCTAAATAAAGTGAATGAAATAATTACCGTATTTTTTTTTTCACTTTTATTCACCTACTATATACTATAAAAAGCAACAGATCAAGTCTGTTTAGTTATAGTGTGACAGGGATACCAGATTAAGCGCAGCAGCGCCACCCTCAATTTTCACGACTTTCTTGACGGGCTATACTGTATACTTTATCGACTATAAAATCGATATGATAGTAACATAGTAAAAAAAATTTTATATGTATATTTTTCAAATGCAAGCTGTTATTTTTAATTAAATAAATTAGTTTACCTTCACGGTTTACCGTGTTTAATTAAATAGATAGGGATACTGTTGCTAATGAATGATGAGCCACATGCCATTGCCCTATATTCCCTGTGTAGGATTTGGATAAAAACGTAGTGTATTCAAAGTCTTTGGGATAAAACAACTTGGGTTCGTGTAAAGGGGGCCTTAAATTGGAAATACGAAATATTTTTTTAGTGTGGCAATAATTGTCTCTCGCTGTCAATTTTTAACACGAAATTTTCGTTCATCCTTCCTTTTCATATTCTTACGTAGGTACACATATTATTTATTCCTACAAATTTATCACATTAATCTGCTTAACCTGTTTAATTATCATTACGGCGTTCGTAATTTACAGAACCCAATTGGAAACCATGGCTGACTCGCAGACAAATGAAAATACATGCGTAGTTTGTTTCAAGAACGTTTTGTACTATTCGATTGGGGAATGTGATCATCCCGTATGTTTCGAGTGTTCTACTCGCATGCGAGTACTTTGCCTGCAAAATGAGTGTCCTATTTGCCGGCAAGACCTTTCAAGGGTAAGTTACAGTTATGTGTATGGTGAGCTATCTTAGATCAGTTTAGATAGGTACTCAGTTTAGTTAGGTACTATAATAATTGTGCAACATAGTGTTATTACAAAAACACGCTGTATTATATAGAAACGCATTCAATAAGTTTTCTGAAAAGGAAACAATTTTTTTATAACTTAGGTCACAAAATCTTAGTTATGTGTCTAGTAGTAAAAATTCGTTATTAGTAAATATTGTGCAAACCTGACAATATTATTATCATACTGGCTGCGGTCACAATTATGTCAAGTCAAAAGTATGTTTATTTTACTAATGTAGTTATTGTTTTTGTTGAGAGGTATCCTCTAATTATTCATTATTTTGTTCACGAGTGAGTCAAACGTTAAATGCTTGATAAATACTACTGTATAATGTAAAGATAATGCCATGTTTTTGCTTCAACCTACTACAAAACTAAAATATTGATTTTGTTACATTTGTTTTTAAGTAATCTAAAACAAGTATTGCAATTTGAAAAGATATTTAGCAAACTATACCAAAAAAAAAATACCAGAACTAAATTCTTCATTAATATGCACATTACCCCCTGCGTCGTACAGTCGGGTAAAAAGATGGGAGTTAGAGCCTTTCACAAGATATATTTATTTATAAAGCTTCATGCTCAAGTACATAGGCGGATTTAATGCCATGGACATTCTCTACCTATCAAGCAAAGGTGGTGCAGAGAAATACTCAGTAGATGCATAGTTAAGTGTGTAGTGTGCATTGAGACAGTCTAATCACACTGTGAAAATGTCTACTGTGAATAGATTGTGACCTCTGACTGTGAATGTTACCACCTGATAACTATATTATTCTTATAAAATTTGTCAAAAATTCATACAAATATTACTCATACATTTAAATAACCAAAAATGACACAATTTTTTCAAATAATTATCTATACTGCATTTTTTATTGTATTGAATCAGATTTCAACTTAACAAATGTAGGAAGATGTTCTAAATACAAAAATAACTAATAACAGTACAGCTAATTGCATTTCTGCTGCTTCCAATAGTACGAAATTCTGAAGCCATAAAATGATACCCTTAAATCTCATTAGCTAATATTATTTCTGTTTCAAAAGTGAAATATTTATTAATTATAGGTACAATATCTATAAATTTAAATAAAAGTCTTTTAGATATTCCTTTGAAACAGTTCAAGCACCTTAATAAAAGAAAAGCATTACATATTGTATCCTTTAATTTCAGGTTGTTTTTACGGAATCCATCCAACCTTACAAAGAGCTTCGTAACAGGGTTTTCACTGACAGACTCTTTGAGAGGCAGTTTAAGATTGGGTACTGTAGTGAGGAGATCAAACAGGCATATGAATGGTTGTTGGAGAACCGGTGTAAGATCTGTGAGAAAATTCCACCTTTCCGTACATTTGCCATGCTCAATGACCATATGAGGAAGGTGCACGAAAGATACTTTTGTGATCTCTGTGTTAAACATTTGAAGGTATGTACTCTACTATCATTAAACTATGAATATGATAATACCAAACATCATATAGTCTATCAAATTTTCTTTGAGAATGATTAATAATACTTCAAATAAATTATGTTTAATTCATACTGAATTCTATTTATATACTTTAAGGAAAACCCAACTAGAAATTGACATTATATAGGTAACATAGAAAAGGATTTCAGTTATATTTCCATTGTAACATTTGTCGTGATGATGGAATAAAATTTGACTGACATTCTTAGATGAATTAAAATCTTTAATTACATAGTGCCTTCCAATATGTCCATAGCCTTTATTATTCATTTTGTGAGATGACCAACAGATCCCATTAGTTACAGCTTGTTTTATACTCCTATACTCCCTGAGAATAGCTACTGCGATTTGTCCACGGTTTTTTATCAGTTTGAAGAACCCCAAATTGTAGGGTGCCAAAGCTGAAAACTTAGCAATTTGAGCATCCAAACATTTGCGTCTACTTGGTTGCAAAAAGGAGACTCCACGCGGCGCATCTGGAAGCAGCTAATTAAAGTCTATGGCCACTCCTCACCATAATTGCTAGATCATTTTCTCCCGAGGGACACAATGTGAGGGTGAACCCCATGTATAGCGATTTTGCCTAACTTTAATCAAGTACAGTTAAACAAAAAATATTTTGTATACAATGTATTTTTATCATTTTAGATCTTCACAAACGAGCGCAAATGTTATACACGTCAAGAGCTCGCACACCATCGACGGAAAGGCGATCTCGACGACACATCACACAGGTGATGTCATATCACAACAACACATGTAAACATCCTCTTAGACATTCATACATGCACCCCACAAAATACATTTATGGATGATATCTTATTATGAATCATAAGTATTTGTATAAGTAGCTACAAATACAGCTACAAAGACAAATATTTCAATCTCCGTATTCAACAGTCGTAAAATCCATGATACATTCAATAATATAAGTTGTTTCAACCTATTATATTACAAACAAATGCATTTGTTAATTACTTTTGAAGACACACTTGTCTACAAGATGGCTTATGTAATTAATATGAGCTCATAATTTTATCTCTACGAGTCTAATGACCTGTAGAGATTTTAGAACTTCATAAATTCTTGTACCACTCCTTTAAGATATTAAATGAGATGCTTATGCTCGTGTGAGCGAGAGAGCTTTACAACCTTGTAAACTGATAGACCATATTGTGCTTATGTGTTCTAATATTCAAAACATGAGAACAATATTTTCGTATGTTAACCTAAGCACTCTCTTCTGTCTGGTTTTATTTAACCATCTAAACTGGTACAGAACTGCAACACTGCAACACATACCCTGAACTGGAAAAAGTATGAATATGGTGCTGAATACTCTCTTAAACAACATTTTACTAATCCTTAAACTAATATTATAAATGTGAAAGCTTGTGAGGACGAATGGATGTATGTTTGCTACCTTAGTAGAAGACCACAAATATTTGCCGTACATTTCACCATAATGTATAATTAGTACCTGTGGGTATCAACATTAATGTAATGTTTTTGTGATGCTAAAGTATACACCTATTGTTATCTTAATATTGTGAGATAACATCGTTATTAACCATATAGATTACTTGTTATCTAAGCATGGCAAATATTATTCAATACTAGATAATTGTCCGACATGTATCAAAATGCTTAATAAACTTTTTCCTATACACTTACAAATCATACCTATTATAGTAATATTAGAGTGTGATTTATATGTCGCCAAAATAAGAGGGCTTGTCAGCAAAATAGTAGGTCCGCCTAGTCGTAAATTCGAGCGACAAGCCCCTATTTCGTCTTGCATCAGCACAAAAAAAAAACGGCGCGCGATGTCATATTTTGCGGATAATAGCTGATATATTTGTCTAAATATCTAATGTATTTAGCTAAAGATTTACAATTTTATCTATGAATAGCTGCCAAAATATAAACTTGACTAAAAATATATTTACCATAACATACAAATTGTTTCCTCGTACGAGACGAGGTCGATCGTATACTATCGTATGCATAGAACACGCACAAAGCAATATTGATTCTTAAAAAGTACCTGGGCGATTGAGATAAGAAGGCATTTTATTCCTCGAAGAATTCATAGAATCGACGCTGGTTGTTATTGTACTTATTACAGAGTTAGCTCTTTGTTATAAGCCCACCTGTTAGCTGATAAATCTGCTAACGGACAATACACTTCCTGTCGGGGTTGGGTGGTTAGATGGCAATCGCTCTCATAAAATCCAAGATAAGACTAATCACGCGAAAGTGTAGGCGAAGAGAAACCAAAGTACAAGCTTTGGATTCAACGGACAGCATGCAAGCATTAGATGAAGATTGATACTTTTCCTATAGACTGAAATCGAAAAATCTATCTTTTAGTGCATTTATTCAGTTACTATCTGACAAACAGCGACAACAGTGACATACCTATTTAGAATTTAAAATTGATGTCGTCTGAAATAGTAATCTACATAATAATGTGAATATTGTTAACATAACAAATGAGATTGCTACAACAGCCTTGTACTTTTAAACTATAGTTCCAAAGCGCACAGTAATGGAACAAAAGATCAGAAATATTCGGGCTTGCATGAAAGGATTAATGGCAGTAAAGGAAACTCGTGAAGTATGTAAGGATATAGGCAAATGGCGGGCTGTGAAATGAAATAATAGAATCAAATTAAAAATGTTATTTGGTTTCCTACAGAGGACATCCGTTATGCGAGTTCTGTGAGGAGCGTTTTATGGACGCTGATGAGTTGTACCGACATCTGCGCAAAGAGCATTTGTACTGTCATTTATGTGATGCTGACGGACGCAACCTCTACTATGCATCGCACACCGCGCTCGCACACCACTTCAGGACGGACCACTATCTGTGTGAGGAAGGAGAATGCGCCGGACAACACTTGACGGCGGTGTTTAGAAGCGAAATTGATCTGAAAGGTTAGCATGATATGATTTCAGAAGTAAGGTGAACATCCACCTTTATAAACTTGGTTTACTTAAGCTCATTATCGCCAATTAGGTAAAGTCTACTACAAATTATAGAAAAACGCGATCAGTGATTCAAATCTAAACACATTACAGAAATAACACGATTGATAAAATATTAATGAATATTATCCTAATAAAATGTCTGTCTGTTTTTGCAAAGAACTTCTACTTCTGGTTGACTGACTGAATAATGATCCGCAGTAAACATGCAGACAAGGGACCGTTCAAGCCATTTAGCAAAGATATGTGTAATATCGAGTATGTACTCGTCAAATGCACTCATAATCGGATAGATAGCAGAATTTCGTAGTATTGCAGCTAGCAATAGAAAAAATCAATCTCAATATCGTCGCAAGTCGCAATACTCGCAATGCTTGACTACACTACAGCTACTGAAGACACAAAAAAAACTTGTTTAAACTTTTCATGTACCGACATCTTGTATCGAAGCAGTTGACTGCCTTACATTTAACCACGTTTAAAAAAGTGTAAAGGATAATATCCTTTACACTTTTTTAAATGTAGATATATATTATATCTCCGATCTGATGACGCAGTTGCTATCCAGTACAATCTAACTACCCTTTTCAGGCCCCCCATCCAACTGACTAGGGTGTTTTGCTGACTGATATTTGTAGGCAAGTAATATTGCGGCTTAAATATGTAGTGTGATTTCAGCGCACAAGGCGACCGTTCACGGCCGCAACATGCCGCGGGGTGCGGCTCGACAGGCGCGGACGCTCGAGCTACAGTTTAACATCACGCCGCACCCTGTCGTCACGCAGAGGACTCCCAGGTAGCTTACATCACTTCTCCTGTTAGCTTGCTAGCTAGTTGTCGGATCTATATAGAACTACAATGTCGATAAAAACTACACTACTCGAGCCCTAGTGAAAGAAATCATAAAGAACTACATAGTGCGTAAATGCCACGTCCTTTGTTCGTCCTTCGTGTGCCCTGAGTTCCGGATGTAAGTTAGCGTCCTAGACAAATGAGAAAACTCTGGTGTAGATTGTTTTGTTATAATTTATGCTTGGTGAATTTGAGTTTTCATCCACAGCCGCCGTAGCACCCCGTTCTATTTTCAAAAGACACCCAAGAAATGCGTAACTTGAATTTAAAATGTGCGCTATAAGTACACGTTTCTTGGATGTATTTTGAAGATGGTACGGGGTGTTACGGCTGTGTCGAGCTCAAGTTGACCAATCATAGATTATTACAAAACATTCCGCTCGCGCCAGGGCATTTTTACCCACGACGGAACGGAGACGGTAGGTATATGCGTTTGGGGTGAGAGGTTGTTTGTGTATTTATTTGTTTGTGCACATCCGTGTTGACATTTTCTCCGAAACTACCAATCCAATTTTAATGCAGTTTTGAGTTATGAGTTCGGCTTTAATTGTTGAATTCTCCAAAACTAGAAGTTCGATTTTGATGCAGTTTTCAATTTGATAGGTGTTACGGTGACAACCCATTAAGGGGCGCTGCAGTAAACATTTTTAGGACAAAGTCGGGGGTTTTTTAAAATTTTTCATTTACTTTTCTTGTATGTCTTGCGATCTAAAGTCTATATGGTTCGAGCTATACTGCTTGAATGAAGCACATTTTAGGTTCAAGTTACACAGTATGTATAAGTTTTCTCCTTACAGAGAGCGCGGTGAGCGCGCGCCGTCGCCCCCGCCTGCGCCTGCGCCGGCCGTTCCCGCCGACATCGATACGCGCAGCGCGGCGCAGTTCCCCGCGCTGTCGGCCGCGCCTGCGCTCTCCGGCCCGCTGCTCGCCGCGCACCACCGCGTCTACAAAGGTACGTGGTCGGACCCTGGACTGGCGAACAGCCTCGACCACTACTGCCTCTCGCAGACTGACTCTTTTTCTAACGTGGTTTACGTTAACCACGTTAGAAAAAAGTCAGTCTCTCTCTTGCCCCACCTCACAGAAGCTACTTAAAAAGATTAGGTTATGTTATGTGGGAATTAAACCGACTACAACTTAAACACAGAGACTACCAAAAATAGAAAAACGATTTTCGACCTTAATGACATTTGTTTTGGGTGAGATTCAGATAAACTACGATTAAAGATTTAAAGATTCATATTTCAGTAATGCAACTGGGATAACAACAACTAAAACTAATGAGGTGAAAGGGATGAGATTGAGTCGCGCCTCAATCTCATCCCTTTCACCTGCTATCCGCAAGCGTTCTGACTGTTTTACTTAGGTAATACATAAAATATACAATGAATATTGCGCGGTGTCGCAATTTCGCTGACATGATTATTATTTCGCATAAGTAGATACCGGTGATCATGAGTATAATAAAAACCTGGGTACTATGTGATGTCAATAAGGTCGACGATTGCTTGCACTATACCTCGTGCCAAATGGATTGAGAATAAAGTTTGTTGACCGAGTTGACCTTGCGACCAATTTGGACCGGTTACTTAGGGGTTGTAAACATTTTTCACACTAACGAAACCGACAACAGCGCCACGTGGCGCCCGCGTGACTCTTTATTTTAGTTACACAATAATCACTACTAAAAATACGATACTGCATACTTTATTCTCAATCGATCTGGCAAGTCTTTTTAAATATACCGAATCTATATATACTTTTAAAAAACGACTAACCGGTCCCGCGCCTTTGATCCAATCCTAACACAAATAAAGCTTAAGCTTAAGCTAATAAGTAAGTATGTATATGTATGTATTTTTGTGTGTATTTGTGTATGTATGTATCTATTAATATCTATGTATTCCTGGGGGTATACATCTCGTATACCTCGCACATCAAAATCTCTTATTTCATGTACACTAGACTTTTCCTCTGTGCACTCCCGGGTTTGCTGGAAGAGAACTCAGCTCTGAGTTAAGCTCGCCTTTGTAACATTACATATCACTATTCTGTATAAATACAATTTATGTGTACAATAAAGTGTAAAATAAAATAATAGTGAGTATGTTGGTCTGCCGCAGGCACGGACGGGCTGGCGCGCACCGATAAGAACTTCCCGACGCTGGGCGGCGGGCCGGCGCCTCGCCCCGCTCCTCGCGCCGCACCGCCCTCCGCCGTCGCCGCCACCGTCGTGCGCAACTGTACGTACGCCTATACTGTGCTAGCACAGTCTAACGATTCATACTACATACAGTCGGTCAACGAAGCCGTCTAGACAGAGCAATCGTGCGGGGGCAGGGGAGTGGTGGGGGACGGGTTATTACTCGGTACGCCCATACATTTTACTCGGTACTAAGGATTCAGGGCTGTCTCATTTGTAATCACACTAATCAAGTGTTTCATTTTTTTTTCATGAATAGTTTTGTTTGTTAAAATTGTTTTTTTTTTTTCGTTTTCTATATTTAGCGATCCAAGATGGCGGACACGAAATTTTTACAAAAATCGATATGGGTATCGTTTTCAGGGTTTTAGTGGTCACCGATTACGAATATATCATCCATTTAACGATTCAAGATGGCGGACTCAAAATTTTCACCAAAATCGATATGGGTATCGCTTTCAGGGTTTTTGGGGTCACTGATTGTGAATATAACAACATCCATTTCGCGATCCAAGATGGCGGACTCGAAATTTTCACCAAAATCGATATGGGTATCACTTTCAGGGTTTTTGGGGCCGCTGATTGTGAATATAACATCCATTTCGCGATCCAAGATGGCGGACTCCAAATGTTCACCAAAATCGATATGGGTATCGTTTTCAGGGTACTTGGGTTGCTGATTACGAATATATTATTCATGTAGCGATCCAAGATGACTGGATGGATGATATATTCGTTCAACCCCGAAAACCTCGAAAACGATACCCATGTTGACTTTGTGGGAAATTTCAAGTCCGCCATCTTTGATCGTCGTTAAAATGGTCGATCAGACAATTGCCGGCAGGCAATCATACGATGGGAAACTGTCGACTCCCAACTGATCGTGTGTAGCCGCAAAACTTCTTCTTCTTCTATCGTGGCGATGGCGCCTCGGCCCTCAAATTATCTTCTCCCAGTGTGCTGTCACCTGTATGGCGTTCTCGGAGGCACACATAAGGTCCTGCGGTGTACATGTGTATGGGCATTTAGCACATGTCAACAGGTGGGCCATTGTCTGTGGAGTAACTCCACATTCACATCGCAGGTCCGCCCCCTCCGAGAACCCCCATCTGGCCCGGCATTCCTTGCTTCGGCCAACCCGAGTCCGGAGTCTATTTAAAGACTTCCATCTGTTCCAGGGCAGATCATGTCCAGGCGGGAGTTCCTCTGAAAGCGGGACGAAAAGGATTGGTAGTGGACCCTGTGCTCTCCAGTGTTCGATTCTGGCTTGAGAGGGGTCACCGACAATTGGGCCAACGCACGCCCAGAAACTCCTGCGGCTTTTCAGCCTTAGTGGCACTTGAGGGTGATCGCTAAGGGGGTGTCGCCGGTCCGACTCCAGCTTGCCCCTCTCCACGGACGACGCCACGCATCTTCGGATATTGGGGGGTGCGATGCCAGCCAGTGGATATAGCAGCCTTACCGGGGTCGGCTTGAGGCAGCCAGTTATTATCCGGCAGGTTTCATTTAGAGCTACATCCACTAGCCCAGCATGGCTGGATCGGCACCATACGGGGCAAGCGTATTCCCCCGCAGAATAACATAGTGCCAAGCCCGTTGTTCGCAGTACCCGTGGTGTGGCCCCCCAGTTTGTGGTCGTCAGCTTCCTAAGAAGGTTATTGCGTGCTGAGACCTTCTGCTTGACGTTTTCGCAGTTTTGCTTAAACGTGAAGGACCTGTCCAGGGTTACTCCCAGGTATTTGGGGTGCATGCAGTGGTCAATGCTGATGCCACGCCAGTGTATGTTCAGCTTCCGTTTTGCCTGCCCGTTGCTCAGATGGAATGCGCACGACTGTGTTTTTGGAGGGGTTAGGCTTCAGTGCGTTGCTCTCGTAGTAGGAGCTTAGCTCTTCGAGTGCGCCGTTCAAGTTTGCCTCCACCTCCTCAAAAGATCCCTGTGACGTGAGGGCCAAATCATCGGCATAGAGGAAGCGGTTCGTGCGTGGGCTCCTGGGTTGGTCGTTGGTATATATGTTGAACAGTAGGGGTGCCAGGACACTGCCCTGAGGTATGCCATTTTTCTGCGTTCTCCAGCGACTCTTATCGGAACACAGGTGTACCTGGAAGCGGCGATTCTGCAGGAGTTCACCCAGTACTTCTGCGAGTTTGTAGTCTCCTGTGATACTTTCAGTCTTCCAGAGCAGGCGTTTTATGTTGACCGTGTCGTAAGCTGCGGATAAGTCAACAAAGACGGCACCGGTCACTTTGTGTGTCTCAAAACCATCCTCAATGTATTGAGTCAGGTTGAGGATCTGGCTGCAGCAAGATTTTCCTAGCCGGAAGCCGGCCTGCTCTGGAATCAGCCTGGGGTCTACGACGCTATTTAGTCGATTGAGAAGCATCCTTTCGAGAAATTTCAGTGTGTGGCACAAAAGGGAGATTGGTCTGAAGTTCCTGGGATCGTCAGTGGGTTTGCCTGGTTTCGGGATTGCAATGACTTTGGCCTTCCTCCAGACACGGGGGATCCTAACAGAGGCCATGCAGGTGTTAAAACCGCAAAACTGACAGCAGGGAATGGCAGGCAGGCCAAAATCGCTTTCATGTATGGGCGCTGTTAATTTAGGACTGCAGGCCGCCCGATACGCTCTGAAACTGCAGGCGGACTGATCGTGGATACTGTAAGATCTCTCGTTATACTGTGATAATACCAAATAAATCGCGATAAAATCGGTTAAAAATGGTTTTATTTCAATACACACGCACGCAAACTTATGTAAAGTAAAGAGATGTAGAGTAAAGAGAGGGAAAGGTCGTGAGTTCGAGTCTCACTTGAGCATTTCATTTTTTCCGACGTTTTTCGAACTTTAAAGATATGAGACTAAATAGTGGCATGCATTTTTTCAAGCAGACCTCTTTCTAGCCGCCATATTTTTTTTTGTAACAGCTAAGCCCAGCGTGTCCATCCAGCTGCACAGCCAGCCCGCCTCGGCCAGCAACTTCCGCCTCACGCAGACGGGTGGCAACCGCGGCATCAGCATCCCGCCGCAGCACAGGAAACCGCCGCCCATCGACGACGACGACTTCCCCTCGCTGGCGGGGCCCCGCGACGACCACCCCAGCATCGGGGCCGCCACCGTGCAGCCACCCAAGGTACGAGCGCTTCTTGTTTGTGTCAATCAATTATAAACACATTTTAAGATAGGAAGACTCAGTATAGTTCGTTTACAGGTTACTCTTATCAATAGTCAAGAGATGCAAGCTCTGAAGAATCACCAGCCCAGTTCTCAGTCGAAAAAAGCGCCGATGAATTCCGAAGCGTTCCCAGCGCTATCGTCGACCTCGGCGCCCGTCGCCCCGCCCCAGTGGATCACCGTTAAGTCCAAGGACAAACAGAAACCGGTCAAAACCGAGCCGCCGCCGAAGCCGAGAGAACCGTCCTTCAATCCTGTCGCCGATTTTCCGACGCTACCTATCAATCTCTCGAAATCAAAATCTAAAAAACAACAACAACAAATACAACAAACTCAGCCGTCGCCACCGGAAAACACAAAACCGAGTAAAAAAGAGAAAAAGAAACAAAACAGCAAAAAGGAAAACTTCGATGATACGTTTCACGTCAACGGAATGACCGACAAGTGGCTACTGAAAGAGTCGTACGCGTCCGTCAATAGCGCGCCGAGCGTCGAGAGCGGTAAGAAAATTAAAACCGTGGAGAGCTCGGGCCCCGCGAGCGCGGACAAGAACAAGAACGGCGGCACCGGGGACTTCAACCTCGCCGCCAAGGACTACCCGCCGCTCAGCGCCAAAACAGACAACTGTTTACCGACGAAGAAAATTCCGAACGGGAGCGTACCGCCGCCGCCCGGCTTCAAGCCCCGGCCGGCGTGCGACGGCATGACGTTCACGAACTCGGCGGGGCAGACGTTCCCGGCGCCGCCGCACGCGTACATCCCGCCGCCCGACTTCGAGCAGCGCAACCGCGCGCTCGTCAACAAGTTCACGGCCGCGCTCGGCGCCGCGCGCGCGCTGGACGAGTTCAAGGTGGCGTCGCGCGCCTTCCGCGACGGCTCCATCGGCGCCGAGCAGTTCCGCGCGCACTGCCGCGCCGCGCTGGGCGCCGCCTTCGACGACGTGTTCCCCGAGCTCGTGGCGCTGCTGCCCGACATCGCCAAGCAGCAGGAGCTCACCGTGGGCCGCGCCGCCGAGCTCGGCGCCTGCGCCACGTGCGGCCAGCTGCTCGCGCCGCCCGACCGCGCCGCGCACGAGCGCGCCCACTGGCCGCCCCTCGCCGCGCCCCCCGCGCCCCGCTAGCACCGCCTCGTGTGCATACGTCACTGTGCGCGCAGGACTTACCTAGGGAACTAAGTGCGCCGACGCTCTCGGCCGGCTAGCGCTGCGTCATTTTATACAGAACTGCCGTAGAAGTATCTATGGCGAGTTCGATCTGACCGTATTAGTAATTTATTGCAGTGTCGTCGGGTCGCATCTCGTCGAGTGGCGCGCGATGTAGATGCGCTCAAATTTGTATCTGACGAACTGTCTGCCCGTTTGTATATACATAGTTCTCTCATATAAGGTAGTTACGTGTATGGTAAAATGTTTATTGATGTGAGCGTGTTCGCACCTCGATGTTACGTAGGTATATGACATAATTTCGTAAACGCTAGCCTCGTTTCCTTTGACTGTGCATCGTTATGTGTGATCATAAATACAATCCACAGTAACGCAATTATTACAAGGACATGTGATTTTATAAATGTAAATGTTAAATGGTGTAAAATATATTGTTTCAAAGTTTATTATATTTTTATATACTTCAAACGGCAACTTTTTCTTCTTTTCTGTGAAATATTTGTGCAAAAGACAAGTCGTCGGTTAATTGCATTTTCAAACTTTAGAAGAAAGCATTTCATCTATATCTTCTGTTCTATAAAGATTCTATAAATCAGTCACAGACTGATAATGTGATTGTTTTGTCTTCTTTTTTTCGCCAAAAAGAAATAAACTGGCACTCGTACTATAAATAATAATCATACATTTTAGGTTCAACAGGCCTATGTAAAGTATACAATCCATACACAAGTATGTGTAGATCGGATTCTTTTCTAAATGATTGATAAAACTATGAACATTAATTTCATGACCGTGGAAGTAGATGGTAATTATTAAAAATTGTAATTTTTGAAAACTGTTTTTATTTATAACAGCTTTCGCCCTGGCATTAATTAGGGTTATTTATGACATATATTTTATTTTTTTTAATATATTTATATTTTATAAATATATGAAATATATCTTTGTGTTATCTTCATATCATGAGAGCCTCCGTGGCGTAGCGGTAGTGAACGCGGCCGTTACGCAGGAGGCAAGGGTTCGATCTCCGCTTAATGCAAATATTTATATGCATGAATACTGGTATTTGCATTGGTCTGCAAATACCCATATTCATGCATATAAATATTTGGTCGTACCTCGGAGAGCATGTTAAGCCGTCGGTGCCGGTTGCCATACGAGAACATCTATAGCAGCCGTTACGGGTAGTTGGAGCCCTCAAAAGTCCAACGAATGCTCTAGCTGCAATATGCTTCTCCCTTCGATATCGCCTTTGGGTTGTGGAGGTCAGATGGCAATCACTTCACAGAAAATATCGAAGTTTAGCCAAATCCGCAGTTACAACAATGGTAACACGGACTCCAGACTCCAAGCTGAAAGCTACGGATACGAGTGGGATTAACGCTATGATGAAGAAGAGATCATCATATCAGGGATGATATTTTGCCAATGTAAAGGGAGACCCTGTGACTAGGGTCAGATGATCACGACAGGTGAATAATATAGAACAGTTTTGAGTTGTGAAAAGAAACCTAGCTGCACTGTATGGCACCGTCGATTTTTTTTAAAAAAGTAGAAGAGTACTATTCTGTAGTCACCATACGCCCAAACTTTTTGAATGCCGTTAGGAAATACTGAATCGTCTGAAACAAGTTGAAACTCCAGAATACATAATATATTCTGGAGGTTCAAATTTGTTGATAGTATTTCCATAAATACTATCAACAAATTTCAATCAGCCTATCGCAGAGGCACAATATATGTACTCTTTGGACATAGGCCTTTCGCATTGTTGGGAGGCTTTGGCCTAATATTTTCATGCTGGGCAGACGGGTTGGCACAGGGTTTTATTTCGAAATTTCCTTCTCTCACAGTGATAATATTGTTTGCGTAAATACTATCGCGGCGCTATTATTGTAGGAAATACATTATGTTGAATATGTATTACATCTCAGGGTCAAAAGTATGATATTAGAAAATCTCCTTATCCATGATGGATAACGTCCATAACTGACATTAAGTGAAGAGATCAGATAGTTATCTGATACAAGTCGCTAGGTGTGGTGAAGTATCTTATCTGATAGCACGAGATGCTAACACTTACTCCTTATAAGTATTTACCGTCTGTCGATCCTTTTAGTGTGTATTCGGTGTTATGAATATCAATTCTCTCTGATAATGAAGATTTCTCTCATATTGTTGTGGTAAGTTTTTGAAGAGAAAAATACTTTATGCGATTCAGGCAGTTTTTTCCTTTCTATCGGCACTCCTTGAGTACCACTATTATTTTTGGCGATGTCAAGGAATAAAATCAATGGAATGAAATTTCTACTTCACTTCCGTTAGAAACAGCAGTACCTACCTACCTATTTTCGTGCTGATATGCCCATGGGTAGCCCATTATCCCCCGTAGCGTTGGAGTGGTAATGTCGGACTCGAACCGACTAACGGCACCATCTCAGTAAATTGCTGGGGTGCAAAGACTCAATAGACCAATTCCCTCCACCCGGATTAACCCTAGGCCATTCACAGCCCATAGGTATAAGTTGATTTCGGTTGATTATCTTAATCTTATCAAGTACCTACTTTGTGCTTCCATAACAAAATTTGATAGGATTATAAGAATCAATGTGATCTGGAAAATTACATGGAGGGTTCTTCAGATGAGCTTTATATAGTTTACATATTTATTTTTTTTTTTTTATTTTTTTTTTTTCTTTATATGAAATAAAGATTCTATTGCAGCTCTTGTGCGGCGTTAGTCTGTGCCGCCACCCCAAAACAGGCTCGCAGATTCCCAGATGACTTCATCTTCGGTGCTGGCACTTCGGCGTATCAGATTGAGGGAGGATGGAATGCAGACGGTAACTTCTTTTTTCAACTAGTTTAGGTCATTCTAGAACACATATTACAAGCATTTTTCCTGTAAGAGAAGGATCACGGGTTCAAATCCCGCTTGGACCGATCACAAAAAAATCCTTTCTATGTCGATTTGAATTAAGTAAAATTAGCATAATAAATGCTTAAAAATTCAATCAAATATTTTTAATCAAAAATCAAAGTTTAGAAAAACATTCATTGGTTCCAACAACATGGGCGTAAGAGCGTCGGTAGATTACTCCACGTCCCCTCAAAGACGGATATATAAAGAGAGAAAAGATTTGGATAAGTTCGTGCGTGGGTCTGGTAGCTCAGTGGTAAAAGCATTCTCCCTATAGGAGAAGGATCGCGGATTCAAATTCCGCCTGGACCGATCACAAAATTTTTCTTTTCTAATCGGTTTGAAAATATTACAAGCTCTTTCGTATACATGTTGGCTAAATGGCGTTGTTTTATGTGTCCTACAATATTTATTTGTTTATAATATGCAGAATAAACAAATAAATATTGTAGGACACATCTTACTCACTTTAGCTAATTTACATTGATAATATTCTTTTTAGACAAAGGTGAAAGTATTTGGGACCACATGACTCACAATACACCAGAAGTAATAGCAGATGTTAGCAATGGCGATATCGCTGCCGACTCCTATAACCAATACAAGCGTGATGTAGAAATGATGCGAGAGCTCGGTATCGATACGTACCGCTTTTCGCTAGCCTGGACAAGGCTTTTACCCACCGGTGCATCTAACTACGTGAGCGAAGCCGGTATTACATACTATAACAATCTCATAAACGAAATGCTGAAATATGATATTCAACCAATGGTAACACTATACCACTGGGATATGCCGCAAAAGCTACAAGAAATGGGCGGTTTACTAAATCCTCTCTTCGCGGAGTGGTTCGAAGACTTCGCACGACTTGCATATAAAAGTTTTGGTGACAGAGTGAAATCTTGGACCACGTTTAATGAAGGGTGGAATATTTGCTTTGAAGGCTATGGTTCCGTCACTAAAGCTCCGAGGTTGAACGCTACCGGTGTTGGAGAATATTTATGCGCTAAAAATTTGGCCTTAGCCCACGCTAGAGCTTACCATGCCTATAACAATGATTTTAAAGCTACCCAAGGTGGAGTATGTGGTTACACAATTGCTATAGCCTCCACTGTACCTTTTAGCGACAGCGATGAAGATAAATTGGCCGCAGAGTTATATAGACAATCTGAGGTAAGCTTAGCTTCATTTAATTATATTATTATGCATAGCAGTGATACCATTTGTATACCACGGCCTTTTAGATTACTAAGTGAATTTTGGAAATTCATGTTCCAGTCGATTATGATAAGAAAAATTGAATCGGTTCTGGCAGGATTCGAAGGAACTCTTACAGGGAAAATGATGCGACCACTGAGCCACCGAATCCTGCCTGAATTCATGCAAATTCTCCTTAATATTTGGCATCCTTGGCTTTAAAATTTCATTCAGTCAATTCATGTTCCAGTGGCAGATTTACACCGATCCGATATTCTCAAAGGAAGGAGGTTTTCCCAAAGAACTTCTGGAGCGTGTAGCCATAAAGAGTGCTGAACAGGGCTACAGTAGATCCCGATTCCCAGACTTTACCGAAGAAGAGAAGGAATATATTCGCGGTACCAGTGATTTCTTTGGCATTAACCATTATGGCGGCGGATATATGTCCTTCGACTTTTATAATGGGGAGTATACCATTGTTCCCTCATCAACTGACGACGTCAGGGTTGGATTTTACGTGCCCGATGATTGGCCTAGATCGTCTTCCTTCTGGCTAACAGTAAGTAGTTACGAGTTATTCTTCTTTAGTATGAGGTATACTTAGGATAGATAGATAGCTGAGTACAGTGATCGCTGTTCTTTTCGAGCCATAAGTAATAATCAATTTATCAATAAATAATCAAAGGGTGAACTTCAGATTCACGAGCTATGCAGTATCACTTTTATTTGAATTGTTAAAAACTGTCAATCGACAAACAATTCCGACTCAGTAGCACTTGGAGAATCGGCAGAAATGGCGCACATTGGGATAGGCATATGTCCAGCAGTGGACTGTAATAGGCTAATTGATTGATTGATAGTAGCACTTTGTACCAGTGTTATTTGTAATTAACCAATTATTTCTCTTTCAACAGCAAATGCCAAAAAGTCTATATATTGTACTAAAACTAGTGCATGATAGATACGGGAGTGAAATCCCGATCTACATCACGGAGAATGGCTGGTCAACACCTACAGGCATAGAAGACGACGGCCGAGTCAACTACTTCAGGGCAGCTTTGGAAGGAGTACTGGACGCCTTAGAGGAAGGAGTTAACGTTAAAGGATATGTCGCGTGGAGTCTGATGGACAATTTTGAATGGCTGGCGGGATATTCGTAAGTTGCGTTTACTAAAGTAAAAAGTATGAATCACGCTACATCGTGTCACGAGTTCGAGACACGGCCGTGCAAAGAATACAAGCAAGCATGATGGTATAGTATGAATAAAAAACAGCCTCTGTGGCGTGGCGGTAGAGAACGCGACTGCCACGCAGGAGGCGCGGGTACGATCCCCGCTCAGTGCAAATATTTGTATGCATGAATATGGCTATTTGCATTGGTCTGGATGTTGTATAATAATTATGTATGTATTTAGAAAAAAATATATAAGTATGTTTATCCGCATGCTACATTCCTTAACACAAGCTATAAAAGCTTACCATGGCACAGAATAGGGTGGGTCTAGATAGCGTTGTGTAGAATGTTAAAAAAAAAAATGGCGGGCGGGGTACCGGTAGACCGGTACCGAGAGTGTTATATGATTGGAAGTTCATTGTAGAATAATATTTTATTTAGTGTACCAAATTGCTCTACAAACTCTTAGTTCACTCATAGCTGAACACTATTAAAGATATTTAAGTGCTTCTTAATGTCTTCACAGGGAACGTTTTGGGCTATACGAGGTGAACTTTGAAGATCCAAGTCGTCCACGCACGCCGAGGAAGTCTGCGTTTATTTACAAACAAATTATCAAGAGCCGAGTGATAGACCACGACTACAATCCCGACAGTTACGTTATGACCATTGATTAAGGAGAAACATGTCCTTGAGATATATTATTCCTAGCTTGTTTATGTGTTACCTTTATTATAATAAATAAATAATAATGACAATCTAAGTATAATATATTTTATCATCGCAGACAGAAAGTGTAGATTTTTTGTATCTACGACATTCTATACTATACAGCGCGCTATCTATCCTCTCACCCGATTGCAGCGCCGCTTGCAGGATGAAATGAAAATGAATAATATCTATTTTATTTCAAAAGAATGGTTTACAAAGGTAATATTTGAAGGCTCCTTCAACAAATACCTGTGTTAGGAGCCTCCGCTCCTCCATTACAATAGCGTGTTATAACCAATTTTTGTGGTTCTTTTAGATTTAATCATTTTTAAGTCGTAAGTTAAAGCATGATGATTTTTCATTATTATTATTTGGATAACGGTTTTTTACCGAAATTCTTTTACGTTATTTTTTTATAACGTTATACACTGCATAAAGGTCCAGTAACGTTATGGAATGTTATGCTGAGCCATATGAGAACATTATCGAGAACAGAAAGAAATACCTTTTCGTGTGAAGTCCCTGAAGTGATAATAAAAGGTAAAATAAACAGCTGCGATATTTATATGTGTATATAATTTGTAACTTCAAAAGAAAACCCAAGTATAATAAAATTACAATAAAATTTGTGTTTACTTGTCACTCTTACCCCAACCTAGGAACCCTTTGACGAGTCCAGTCAGGCCGGCGCCCTGCTTCTTATTGTCAGCCGCACCAGTCTTGTCATCTAAGTTCGGGAACTCTACGAAGTTGCACGCCAAGTCAAAGAACAATGGCTTGCAAGGGATAGCGTCCATCGACGGCGGCAGTTTGTAAATGTTAGGGTTTTTAGTGAGGACCTGCGTGTCCTCACGGTACTCATCCAAGCGGTCCACTAGAGGCTTCTTATCCTTATACTTGCCGCTTGTATACTTCGTATCCTCATCTTGTTCGTCATCGTCTTCCAGCACAGAGTCGGCGTGGACCTCAAACTTGCAGCTTTCAATGTCCTTCTTCAAGACTTGCAACTTGTCGAGTAACGGTTTATCAGTAAGCTTACTAGCCAGCGACTCGGCCGTATAATTGCTGCATCTCTCGAGCATAGCCAACGCCTCCCTGAAGCGCCTCAGAGTAGTGAGCACTTGAGCTATATAATAACAACGGAACGCCCGGTACACCTTTGTCTGTATCTCAATTTCCTGCTGGTAAGCGGCGTCGTTTTCAAAGCCGGGGAGTTGCTGCAGCTCGGTGAAGTTTTGCAGAATGATTTCGTACAATCTAGTCAAGTCCTGCGGGCGTACTTTCTTGCCGTCGATCTGAATGTTGTTCTTGCGAGCTTCCTCCGCTTGCTGCACGAGAAGGTTGTTCCTCTCGATAGTACGCATCAGACGGACGTACATCAAGTAAGACAGCAAGTAGTTGACGCTCGACATTTGCGTTTCGGAAGCAGTTTTAAGTTTTGGGTCGCTTTTTATCTCGTCCTTGAGAGCCGAGATGGCGTCCTTAGAATCCATGAGAATGTTTTCTAGGATATCTATCTTAGCTTGTACCGTTTCAGCGTTAGTAACCGATTTGTCTAAGTCTTGCAATGCGATGAGGAAAAGTCGCACTTTCTCAGGGCGCACTGTGACGCGCCGACCGCGCCATTCCACTTCATGCATCACACCAGTACGAGACTCCCTGGAACAATATAGGACACTTTATGACGATCTCCCTCTACCCTGAATACTCTGCTACTGCTATTATTGGTAAATTATTTTAATAATTTGAAAGTTATGAAAACATATACTCCGCAATAACTGAAAAAAATTATACATCTCAAAATATGTACATCTATTATAATGAACAGAAAACGTAACTCACTTAGCCTGAGCCATAAGCGAGTCCAAGTTCTCGATGAGCCCCTGTCCGCGCATGGCAACGAGGTCGCCGGCCGCCGACTCGTCGCCGATGTTGTACGCGCAGAAACGCAGACTGGGCTTCAACTCCTCCACCTATTACCAGCAACACACAAGTATATACTGAAATTTAAACGCTTATTAACCAGCTGTGTTAATTAAATAGGTAGGTAAGTTGGAGCCGCCGTAATAAGTGCTGCTTTCATTCCGAGAGTGGAAGGTTAGTGGTAGTCGCTCTCACAAAAACCAACAAACCAATCTAAAAAGTGGACCTATGGACGCAACTGAGAATTCGTCAGGAGTTAGATAACTCTTGAAACTCCTTGTGATACTGTGCATAATTGGAGAAATAACTTCCTTGCCTCTAAAAAATCCTTACGGAGAACGCGTGCCTCCAATAGAACACGGGTTTGAAAAGCATGTTAGTGTGAAATGGCGCTCAGCACGCGACGGGGCGTCGGGGCGGCGCGGGCGTGCGGTTGCCGGTAGCGGCTCACCTTCTGCTTGTAGACGGCGCGCTCGTCGTCGGGCAGCGCGGCGCACAGCTTGCCCAGCACGAGCTGCGCGCGCTGCAGCGCGTCGGCGGCGGCGCGCCACTGCTGCAGCTCCAGCAGCAGCGCGCCGCCCAGCCACGCCGCGTACGCGCCCGCCTCCAGCTGCGTGCGCGCGTCGCACGACCCGCTTTGCTGCAATACCACCGCTGTATTAAAGCCAACTCAATACTTAATATCACCTCTCCAGCACCAAACAAGGTGCCTCTATTGCCAGCGTGAATGATTCGAATTTGCGAACACCATAATAAGGCGCAGGTTCCTATATAAGGGTGCTCTTCATGCTCCCGCTTGTGCAGTATGAGTCTGTCTCTGTTACAATGCCATTTTGACAGGTGTTAACACGCGCATGCACAGCACAGGAATGCTGACCGAACGGAGGAAAGTGAGTCACTTCGTGTCCTATATATATTCAATTCAACCTAATTATGTATGATATTTGATCCCAAATGAGATGGACAACCTTTGTGTGATCAGGGGCGGATCCAGCTTTCCAGCCAGGGGGGGGGGGGGGTCATAGTCGAGGTCAAAACTAGAATTAATTTGGAACATGTACCTACTTTAATTAAAAAAAAAATTATGTATAGGTAAAGTTCTGTAATTAATATTTTGAAATGATACTTATTTTTTGAAAAATACGTATTTATTAGTTATTAATTGTATGTACAAGCAACATGCGGCCTGGGACCCGACTTCGCCCGGAATACATTCGTAAAGAGACTATAGGACTCTTTATAATAGCGCTATCTACCGACACTGAAGTTGTTTCAAGATTTGGGCACAATTAAACACAATCAAACATGCGGCAGATTTTAAGTCTTTCTAATAAAAAAAACGCCAATGCACATGACGCGGATGTGTCAATCACTAGCAAATATACATGAATTCAAAAATATTGAGTGAGTCCTTCAAAAGAGACATAGCAAGGGCGAAGTCGGAGCACATCGGTAGAATTGCCGAGAGCCTCGGTCTACCTTCGGGAACTCGTGCATTCTGGTCTCTTGCCCAAGCTATCGCAGGGAATTTCTGTAAGCCTTCCTTTCCACCTCTGCACTTGGAAAATGATTCGTTGGCCCACAACGCAAAGGAGAAAGCCGATCTTCTGGGCAAACTCTTCGCGTCTAACTCGACCTTGGATGACGAGGGACAGGAACCGCCCACTATACCGCGGTGCGAGAGCTGTATGCCGGATATCCGGTTTCACCAACGGTCAGTGCACTTGTACACAGTGCACAGTAGCACTTACGTCCCTCGATATCCATAAGTCGAACAGGCCTGATGAAATTCCTCCCATAGTGTTGAAGATGTGCGCTCCAGATGCACCGGTCTTAACGTGTCTTTTCCAGCTCTTCTGGCTTAGTCCCGACATTATGGAAGACAGCACTGGTCCACCCGATACCTAAAAAAGGCAACCGCTCAAATCCATCCAACTACAGAGCCATTACCTCCCTTTTCTCGAAGATAATGGAGTCCATTATCAACTGCCAGCTCCTTCGGTATCTGGAGGGCTATCAGCTACTCAGTGACCAGCAGTACGGTTTCCGTAGGGGTTGGTCAGCTGGTGATCTTCTAGTATACCTGACGCATCGTTGGGCACAGGCAATCGAGACAAAGGGAGAAGCCATGGCGGTTAGTTTGGACATAGCGAAGGCCTTTGATCGGGTCTGGCACAAAGCGCTTTTATCAAAACTTTCTTCTCATGGGCTGCCCGAGAAATTGTGCGAATGGATTGCTACCTTCTTAACAGACAGAAGCATAAAATTCGTAGTCGACGGTAAATGCTCCAACCGAATGCTGGTGTCCTTCAAGGATGTGTGCTATCGCCTACTCTGTTTCTCCTCCAGGTTAATGACATGCTGCAAATTAGCAGCATTCATTGTTATGCGGACGACAGTACGACCGATGCCCACTATACTGGCCGCGCAACCATTTCTCGGGAAAACGTCAACGTGACCCAATATAAATTTGTATTTGAAATTGAAATCTCTTTAGATAAAGTTTCAATTTGGGGTAGACTTAATTGGGTCCGATTCAACCTCACAAAGACACAAGTTTGTGCGTTCACCACTAAAAAACCGCCGTAGGTCGTATTCCCTCGTTTTACAACTTGTGACTCCTCTGGTGTTGCGGGTGTCCATGGGCGGCGGCGATTGCTTACCATTAGGCGAATCGTCTGCTCGTTTGCCTCCCTATTCCATAAAAAAAAGAATCGCTTCCTCTTTAGGGTTCCGTAGCCAAATGGCAAAAAACGGAACCCTTATAGAATCGTCATGTCTGTCTGTCCGTCCGTCTGTCTGTCCGTCCATATGTCACAGTCACTTTTCTCCATAACTATAAGGCCTATTCTATTGAAACTTGGTAAGTAGATGTATTCTGTAAACCACATTAAGAATTTTACACAAAAATAGAAAAAAAAAACAATAAATTTTAGGGATTCCCATACTTAGAACTGAAAGTCAAAACACACTGCTATGCAAGCTTCCAACGAAAATTGGTTTGAACGAGATCTAGTTAGTAGTTTTTTTTAATACGTCATAGACCGCAATATTCGCCTTTCATTCATTTAACGCAAAATTTCATACAAAAATTCATTTAATACAAAAAAAAACATTTAATGAACTTTTAACAAAAACTTTTATATTAGGTTACTTGCAGCGAGTCGGAATCGCCCATGAAGGGTTTTGTCCGGTTTTTTTTTAAATAATATTAGTCTCCAATATAGAGACACGATTAATTTACAATTTTATAATAACTATGCATACAAGGTGTATTTTTGAAGCGGGGCTGTAAAGGCAGGTACCATAATCGTTGTAGGTAGTTACAGCAAAATGTTCTTTAGAGACCTTCCCTAACTTTTTGAGATATTTTGAACTGCATTCACAGATTTTGGAAAAATCGTACAGTCAGCAAGAAAAATGGTAAAAAGCTAAAAAAAAATTGGTAGCAATTGATCCCATTTCTTGAAATATTTACTTTGTTCAATTTATGCAAAACTTACCTATATGAGATTAAGAAAGTAATCAGAAGACGATGTGCCCAGGGGGTCATGACCCCCCCCCTGGATCCGCGCCTGTGTGTGATTCGTCTATATATCTATCATGGTCAGTAAAATGACAGATGCATTGCGCTTAGCAGAGCAGTCTACATTGTATTCCTTCGTTCTACTTTTCGGAAAATTAGTGAGGAAATGATGCCACAAAGAAATTGATAGGTATATTACAAAAATAAATGAAATTAAAAGAATGTATATAGTATTTAAACCCTTAATTACTTAAACTTTACGAATATGTATTACACACATCATGCATGTAACAAATCTGCTTCTTGCACTAATCCTAGTGGATATTTTAAAGTATGAAACCTACCTCACACAACTGCAAAAGCGTTTGAGCATGCGCGCAAGCCTTCTTCAATCGCGACACAAGATGGAATTTCTTTCTTGGTTCAGTGTTAGCTTCCTGTCGCAGCTGCATCGCATGAGCCCAAGCCCTCTCCGCTTGCAGAAGTGGCACGCAAAGCAAACGGTTCTCGGCGGAAGTTGCCGTCAGATGGACCGTAGTGACGTCGCGACGTCGGTAATGACGTCTGTCGCCCTGGAAATTTATTATGGTTAAAATCACACTTATTTATTTATGTATTTATTTATTACTAGCTGATGCCCCCGGCTTCGTCCGTGTGTAACTTGATTCCATTCTCGCAACTCATAGGAACCTATTTCCGGGAAAAAAAAATGTTCTGCATACGTTCCTTGACGTTTCTGTGAGCCTAGTATTCCATGTAAAAATTACCAGGCTCACAGAATTACCTATTCCGTGACAAAAGGGCAGTTTTTAGGGCATTTCCGGCAATTATTCTAATTTTATTTTTCTCGCCGTAAAAACCATCTTTGAACTTCAAACGAACATTAAAAAAAAGAATTGGCCAAATTGGTTCAGGCGTTGTAAAGTTATGCGATTACCAACATATTTAGCGATTAATTTTTATATTATAGATGATTTACCAACATTTGTTTACACTGTTACAAGTCACATAAGTAACATTAGTTATCACTTCATGTTTATAAGAGTTTTTAATCTGTATGGTATGGTATGGTATAACGGGCTGTTATCCGCAACTCCACGACAAGACGCGGTTTTTGCGTGAATCTGTAATAATAGATTTATTGAGCTGGCCACATCTTCCGAAAGACCGACAGCCGTTGGAGCAAACGAGTCCTAGAGTGGAGACTGCGAGAAGGTAGGGGGCTCCCTAGCCAGATGGACTGATGACCTGAAATGAAACAGGTGGCTGGGACAGACTGGCTGCGGAAAGCGGAGGGTTGGCCGAAATGGCGCATATTAGGAGAAGCCTATGTCCAGCAGTGGACTGCAATAGGCTAATTGATTGTATAGTATTTATAGATAGTCATTGGATATGTAGATGGTTTGGCATTTATGCATATTGCAATAGCTAGGTACAAGTTGAATACTGGATACACAAGTGACCATAAGGTATATAGAACTGTCCCATAGTACTTTTTTTAGGTAGACAGTTACTCCAGAAAAGAAAAAATAAAATAAAAATCAGACATGTAGTGCAAACCTGAGGAATCTTGAGCACTTTGCGCAGCCTCCTGAGCCGCCGTGAGCAGTAGCCACGGTACCGTTGAAAATCAGCATGACGTAACCCATGCTGTTGTTGGGCATCCTTGATAATTCGGAAAACTTTGCTGATAGTGAAGGAATTATAAGAATAACAGTAAGAAATCCCCCTGGGCCAAGCCTTAGAAAAAATTTATTTAGGCATAGTTTTGGCAGGAAAGCGTAGCAAGTGGCATATTAAAGTGAATTGTGACTCTACGTGTTCAATCCAAATCTCCCCATGGAGCTTTTAGTAAAGTCCCCACAACTTTACTGAGGCAGCAGTCATCTCATTCATCGTCATTATCATCATCATCAACATCATTAACCCATTATCATCATCGTCATCAATAATTTTAACTGAAGTTATAATATCATATACTTGACATTGGCTAAATGCGCAGCAAGATGCCAGAAAAACAAAAAAAAAAGCATTGATGTCTGGAAGAAAGTTTCAAGCAAATCATCCTAAAATCTCACAGGATTGAATGAAATTTTGAAGCATTTAGTATGCTATTCAAATCAATAAGATAGGAAAAATTTAATCTGTTCAGATGAGAGTGAGGTTCGAATCCAAGTATCTGATTATCAGTTGACAATAATTCTATAAATATCCATCCAACCACTTTAATAAAGGCACTAGTACAAAAAAAGAAAGTAGACCCATTACTGGGTGTCCTACCTACCTAATCTAGCTTTTACTACAGGATGGAGGGGAAAATTTTGTAGCAGCCTGTGCTACTGTGGATTCAAACTCTTTATTCTTTTGTGTTATTCAGCAATCTTAAGTTACTGAGTAAACTGAATAATAATATGCAGATCAGTTCGGAAGAAGTAAGACATCATTTAAAGAAAGATTATACATTATGTTTTCAAAGGATACTTTCTAACGTAAGAAGTCTGGGTGACTTCACATCTTCTTTAGAAGTTTCTTCAGACGATATAGGTTTCGCATCGCCAGAGTCACCTTCCAAAACCACCATTGTAACTATAAATTATACAGATTACACTTTTCACAGTTTTTTAATATATTTCGTTAAACTTAATATTTATATATTTTTTTCTCCAGAATCACCACACGACGGGTCTCTGATTCTGACAGTGACAACTGACAACACGACACATGCATGAAGGGGATGTTCGAGGAGCAAGCTTTTAGCATTATCACAAATAATGTTCACAAGAGTGCTTTAGATATGGCTTCCTTGGTAATCAGATTCAGGCTTGGGAGGCAGCCTGAATCTGATAACTAAGGAAGGAAGGACCCAAGTAGGGGTAGAGTTCATTAAGCTCCTAAAGTGCACGCTTTAAAGCTGTGTGGCACCTTAATCTTTTCTAAAATCTTACTCCAAGTTACATGTATTGTATACACTCGCGTGCCTATTTAAACTCCTTAAGCTATATAAGCTATTAATTAATACATATTGTCAGATTATAATTATATTTTTCCTGAAATCGGTGGGGTCAAACCGTACGAGTACGGTTTTGTGGGACAAGGCAATCTGTGGGGACAATATAAGATGTACATGTACTTATTGTAAATAAATACAATATAATAATAATAATTTCATATGCACTATTTTAATTTAACATTAGGAAGTTTATTTGTTTAAATGATATGAAATTATAGGATGGTGCAATGAAGTCAAATAAAAAAGAACAGAACATTCTTTTCCTTATGTGTTAGAGTGTGATAGAGATAGTATACAACATTCATGCTTAAAATATTGCAAATAATTTACACGGTTCGCAGTTACGTTGAAATTTTGAATTGTCAATGTCAAATTCCTCTTCTTTTTTCTTACTGTGTTAGGTTGGTGTTAGTTTTTACGTTTATCTTTAAATATATGTTTAATCGTGCACTAATATATAAATCATAATCTATAATTGACAATATCTTGTGTTGGTTACAATAGTAATATAGATATTTTGTTTCCAGGAAAGACAGTTTGACGAAATGGCAAAGTCAAAGAATCACACAAATCATAACCAAAGTAAGTAAATAATAGTGATTATTTAGTAATGATTTCGAAATTAAATCCGTGATTTTGTTCCGTACGTCTTGTTTCGTGTGGTCAGTGTGCAGTAAATGTAAATAAACGTATAGTTCTATACAATCTAACCTAGAAGCAATATGTAAACATCAACTTTAACTTACAGACCGCAAGGCGCACAGAAATGGTATTAAAAAACCAACGAAAGTCCGACACGAGTCCACCCTTGGTGTAAGTACCACATCTCTCTTCTCTATTAAATATAATGCATGCAACTGGAAATTGTTACAGACTAACAGACACAAGATGTAACTCTGGTTTTACTTTTTACTCGTAGTATACATATGCCATTGCAATGTTCATTACTTATTCGCGAGTATTCCTAAAGTATCTGAAATTGTGAACTTCATATTCCATACTATTTATGTAGACATCACTATATAATACCCCGTCCACCATATTATTGTATTTTAGACAGATGGAAGTAGTGATTGCATGAAAATTTAGAATATCGACACAGGTAAACACTTTGATTAAAAAAATAATTAATCAATAAATGAAAATATTATGATAAATATATGATTTCATGTGGAATTATAATCTATTATTTTTCTGTACATAATAATAGAGCAGTAGATATTTCGTGTCTATACCTACAATTTACAAATGTATTATAAAACGATTGTGTGCCATACCGCACATGCTAATCTCTAAAACAAAACAACTAACTTCTAGAAGAATATTCCAACATGCTGATTTCTTGGTATTTATTGAAGAGTTCCGTGGTCTGTCTCTGAAACCCATCATCAGATCTTTATGCAATTTAAATGGGACCATTTTGGAATAAACCTCTTTCAAATAAAAAAGAATTTTGACAAACCGTCTTCATATGACGGAGTTACAAAAATCATTTTTCTGTAAAAATATACAAATATAAAAAATTATAAACATCCGAATTGTTGTTTGAAAATCGGTTAAGCTAAGTAATATTTTCTAGAAGAATTATTTTCTGTAGTCGATATCGATTGTGACATTTTCAAGTTATAATAAAAACACAGTCGATGGACTAACTACATCCCAAAAATTGCTTTCTGGCTGACGTGACGTTGTCAATGAAAAATGACGTATTGGCGCCTAATTTTTGTTAGGATTTTCAGGTGTTGACGCTAGAACAAAGTTATACCAACCACTGTCAGTGAGCTGTCTAAAATACAATAATATAATGGACGGAGTATACCTAAATTAAGTTGTATCTTGTAATATGGCTTCTAAAAAGTATATAGGTACATTATACATAGAAACAATTAATGCCAATAGACATGTACAGGGTGTATTTTTAAACGGGGCAGTAAGGGCAAGTACCTTAACCGTTGCAGTTACAGCAAAACATTCTTAAAAGACCTTCCCTAACTTTTTGGGACATTTTGAACTGCATTCACAGATTTTGTAAAAAACTTAGCAAAAAAAATGCAAAAAGTTCAATTTTTTTTTTATGCCAATCGATTCTATTTCATGTGGGGATCAAAAAACTCTATGGGACCATTTTATCTTTCAATACTATAAAAGACAGAAATCGCCAAAAACATTTCGCATACATTTCGTACGGAAATATGATAAATCAACTCGAAACTCATAGGTCAGGTAAAATTTTGAACTTTTTAAATAAAAAAAATCATTTAAACATTTAAGAAATTGGTTTATGAAATAAAATGCTCAAAATGATTTCCATTTTCACGAATACATAAGTCTATCCTTTTTTGCACTGAACGAATGGCGGCTAATAATGTTTGAGCCGCCTATTCGGTACACAGTGGATAGGTACACATGGTCCAACACAGTGGCCACCTCGTAGCCCCGATCTAACACCACTTGAATTTTTTTTATGGGGCTTCGTGAAAAACGAGGTGTATAATACGACGTACGCCAGTGTTCAAGAGCTCAAGGATGCATTAATGACCATTTTACGTAATATTCATCCCAGAACATTATTAGCCGCCATTCGTTCAGTGCAAAAAAGGATAGACTTATGTATTCGTGAAAATGGAAATCATTTTGAGCAATTTATTTCATAAACCAATTTCTTAAATGTTTAAATGATTTTTTTTATTTAAAAAGTTCAAAATTTTACCTGACCTATGAGTTTCGAGTTGATTTATCATATTTCCGTACGAAATGTATGGGAAACGTTTTTGGCGATTTCTGTCTTTTCTAGTACTGAAAGCTAAAATGGTCCCATAGAGTTTTTTGATCCCCACATGAAATAGAATCGATTGGCATAAAAAAAAATTGAACTTTTTGCATTTTTTTTGCTAACTGTAAGTTTTTTACAAAATCTGTGAATGCAGTTCAAAATGTCCCAAAAAGTTAGGGAAGGTGTTTTAAGAACGTTTTGCTGTAACTGCAACGGTTAAGGTACTTGCCCTTACTGCCCCGTTTCAAAAATACACCCTGTATATATATACCTACAAATACATGGCATGAGTGAACCATCACTCTCTGATGGAGTAATTAAAATGTGCTACAGTCACTCAGGTTGCAGATAATTCATCAATGTGGCTGATTGTTGTGCAATAATTTAAAAATAAGATTAATCTAAAATACAGAATTGTTGAACAAGAAAAGTCCACCTTTTTTTTAGCTGCAGTTGCAGGAAACCCCTTTATTTCATTAGGGGTATTTTTAAAAGAGAAAATAGCACACAATAAACAATATGTACACATTTTATTATCCTACCTAATCTATTAGAAGTATGCCTACAGTGGAACCTCTTTTCCTTCTTCATCTTTGCGTCAATCCCAGTTGCATCCAAAGCTTTCAGCTTGGAGTCTGGGGTCTGCTTTACCAGTCTAACTGCAGATTTGGCTATCCTACAATATTTTTGTGAATCAACTGCCATCTGAACTCCACAACCCAAAGGTGAAATCGAAGCATTACAGTTAAACCAGTTGTTGGACTTTTGAGGACTCACAAACTCACAACTACCCGTAAAAACTGCCATAGATGTTCGTATAGCAACCGGGACTGACAGTGGCAGAGTACGTTAGTACTTTCCGAGGCACGACCAGACCAATGCAAATACCCATATTCATGCATACATATACTTGTACTGAGCGGGGATCGATCTCGCGCCTCCTGTGTGGAGGTCGCGTTCACTACAGCTATACCACGGAGATTGTCTGGAGTGAAACTTCTTATTTATTAATATTTTCCTGTTCCAGATGGACCCTAAGTTCTTGAGGAATCAGAGGTTCTGCAAGAAAGGTAACCTAAAGCCCGCCAAGCAAGTTGCACGTGCAGCTGAGAGGAAAGCCACGCGGGAAGCCAAGGCCAAGAAATGAACATCTAGCTTGTAAGGACAATAAAAACATTTAAACCCATTTAAAGTTTTATTTTAAGACTAAATGTTATCAGATTTATTACTTATCTCTATGATTATGTACATACATACATCACTCACGTCTGGAAATCCCCGAAGGGTAGGCAGAGGTGTACCTACTAGCCATGTTTCGCCAATTATGACTTTTGGTCCCACGACGTCGTAGGAGGCGAGTCTATTGCCGTCTAGCGGGCCCTTTGCCTTGGCTGGTATGTTTACTGTCGGATGGAGTACAACCCTATCCCTTAGTCGCCTTTCACGACAACCAGAGGAAGAACTGGGGTGGTCCTATTCTACTTCACCGGGAACCAACACGGCAATATGACCAAATTATCAAATACTTTAGTTTAATATTTATTATTATTTTATGAGAGGACAAGTAAGCTACTCATTGACTAACTTCTCCAGTTGCAATTATCCAATTTAAGTGGAGAGTTGCTGATACCTAGTGTACATACTTCGGTCATAATCAAAGAATACTCAAACAGGATCTGTGTTTAATTTGTTCAGGTCCAGCTGAATAGCAGCAGGTCCTGCAGCTCTTTATTTTTTTCAGACTTCAGACACAGATTCTACTTCTATGATCAACGCAAAGCACATCCAATATACTCTCTATGCAAAGCACTATTATCTCCACTGAATTGTTTCTATGTACCCTCAGCATACGGCGATGTTTGATTCACCCTCGGCGGGTTACGACCGCGTATGTAGGTTCAGCTCTGAACTTTGTGGAAAATCGGTGAAGGCTCCTTTAAGCGGGGCGTGAAAGGCATCTGATGAGGCCGTCAAGCTGAGTGCCATCATTGTTACCACCGAGACATTCCCTTTAGCTTACCATCAGGCGAGGTGAAGACATATGTTCATAGAAAATTGTTTTCCTACGGACAAATACCCATCTGGGGTCTGGTTAGTCCTCAAACAACTATCTACTAAAAAAAACAAATCCATACTAAATTATCCCTTTATTAGTACAACCTATTGTAATCAACATCTAAGATACACATAACAAAATAACGATTTCTTAAATTTAGGTACCATAAAAGCTACTTCGCCATAATAGCCTTTCTGTCTGAGGCTGAGGGTCAAAAACTTATTAATAAAAAAAGTAAAGAATGCAAAATACACATTGCTAAATGAAGTGAATATAATATGTAGTAATATACTTAGCATTTACGTCCTTTAAATAGAATCCTCCTATCCTATCGTAACGTACATGATACAAGTTGCACGTTACTTCATTGTGGCTACACTGATCATTAGCAGTGGATATGTAATAGAGGCCAAAACTCATTTTCGTTACCTACTTAAAGAAGATCATGATAAATTTTATTGATAATTTTTGAAGACCAAGTCATATTTCTGAAGTGAAAACTTCTTTAGGCGCATCGCATCGAACTCGCGTCATCATCACCTAATGTTGGCTCCACACGATGGGCCAGCGCTGGCACAGCGATATGGCCATACGAATTGGCGAGGCAACTACACGATGGCGACACGCAGTTGTGATCTGAACGTTGACTGAGATGGACGTGGAAGCATTAGCTGCTGTGTCTGCGGTTTCTTGCCGATATAATTCTAAAAATTGAGCGAGATTGAGAGACCTTATTATGAGGCCACGTATTCGTCATTTTTGTTTAAGTAGCAAGCACGTCCTCTCCTCCGCGTTCGAGCGCGCACTGTGGAATGGGCCACGTGTAGATGCGTACCGCCATCGCTGGCCCACTAAGTACCTTTGATGTGCGGCCGAAAAACCGACAACAAAGCCAACTCAAGACCATCGCACGCACCATAATAAGCCCTCCACACGCTGGCCCATCATAGTGGACCATCGTGATGGCCCATCATTTAGGCCAAGCTATTACGCTTGAGCCATCACCGAATGCGTCAAGTCACAATTCACAAATTCTTAGTTTTCACTTCTGTCGCACATCGGTACACCTGCTACTACGCCGCTTGTTTTTTTTCCTTGAACTTAAGAAAGCGGTGTTTAAAATTCTTCGACGTTTGTAATTTTACGCTTTGTATTAAAATCATATTATGTTTTCTAGATTC
The DNA here is from genome assembly GCA_914829495.1 of Eilema sororculum. NCBI lineage: Eukaryota > Metazoa > Arthropoda > Insecta > Lepidoptera > Erebidae > Eilema > Eilema sororculum. The sequence goes on from OU618541.1 coordinate 17,835,711, forward strand.
CGAACCAATATCATGATTAACAACCGGCTGATCACGATATTATCTAATTCGGAAATAACATAACACACCTAGGTATGTACAGTCAGAAGATTTGTAAAATATTTTAGTGTTAATCAACTTATGGCAAGTTGATTAACACTAAAATATTTTACAAATCTTTTTATAATGGAATGCATCTGTCTATAGTAAATGTAGTGTTATGATTCCCAGAAGACAAACTTAATTTACATATCCAATGTATTTTTTCACAATTTTATGTAAAGTTTAGGGGCCACAGTGTTCAATAAATTAGAATTTGTTAAGCTACTTTTGTAGTTGACTGTACATTTTGTACCTACATCGCAATCGCAACTACCAGTGATTACCAATGTTTTTATCAGATTTGCCGTGGAAAGTAAAGGCTGAATACCTATATGAAAATAATCTGAATATATGAAAATAATAAAACCTTGCATTCTAATGACAATTTAGTGTCAGCATAAACAGTAACCGGAGATTTATTTTCCAATAACGCATAGGTATAGCCTAAACTCCCAAGACACCTTGATATAAGTACATAGTTGCGTTTAAGTTGGTTTGCGTAAAGAAACAAGCATTTGACTTGGTCATTCGCTAGGTACCACAACAGACCTGTTTTGATTATGACAAAAATGTATATTTCTATGATAAATTGGTATGTTCTTGTGGGAGACTGCATTTTCGAAAATGAACCTTTCAAAACTTTCAGCTAAGTAGTACCACTCATCAGCCACCAAACAGATTTGTTGCAAAACCATTCACCAAAAAGATTATAATTATTTGTTTTGTTCCCTATTCACATTTTTAAAGTAGATAGGTACCAACATTAGGTATATTTATCATGAATCCTATAGAGGCATGCATAATCGTGAGAATTGGACTCCATTATTGATCTCACAAGAACTAATAATTCAGTGCCGTCACTTAATTTACATGCTAGTGTTTATCAGTTTATATTCCAACTATCTGCTAATAGTACTTGATATTATAATCTGGATAATACTGGAATATGTAACTGTTAAGCTTGTGCTTTATTAGCCTTTGGGCCCTTCGGGCCAGGTCCGTGAGCATTCTGCCCATTGGGCTTGTTTTTGTTTGAATCCTTGTATGGTCCCTTAGGCCCAGGTCCTTTCGGACCTTGTGGTTTATTGTCATCTCCCTTGTTATTATTTTTAGGCTCTGCAGGAATCCTCTTAATAAAGAATCTGAATGACAACTTTTTGTTACTTATGAAATGAGCCAGTAGATCTAATGGCAGAACTGCACATTTGCCCATACGAAAGACTTCATCTGCTTTTAGAGCATCGTTGAAGCAATGCTCAGTGTACACGATTTTTCTTCTAGCATTCTGCTTGCTGGTCACATGTATCTCATAAATATGGTCGTGAGCCACTTTCTTGCCGCCAATGTGCTGGATAGCCCAGTACGCCATCTTTTGAATTGTGTCTATTTTCATAGTGATTATAAAAAGCAGTTTACTTTGCGCGACCAAATAAACATACCGATCATCAGTCTTAATGTCTATATTAGTCAGTTCCACTTCCTCATCTGTAGTCACGTTGCAGTTGTCTGCATGGCGATCCTTGAAATGGTCCATCATTTCTTTCAATTTACCTATTATAAAAAAATAATCTTAATTATTATATTGTTATGTCTCTACATATATTATAGGAGCTACCCGTGCTAATTAAAGCATAGCAAGTATGACCTTATAACCACTGTGACTGAACAAACAAGCAAAGGGGGCGTAAGTAACTATTTGTGATGTTATATTAATAGTACAAATATAATATTACCGGTCCATGAACATTTCCCAAAGGCTACGCCTAGCGGGCATTCCATCTCCCTGAAGATGCATTCCTTGAGATGTTCATCAAGGTCTTTTGCTCCCATGACATAAACACACCCATGCCGTTTGTTAACACAAGGTACTTTAGCCTGAAAAATGAACCAAATTGAGCCATTAAGACTTATGTACCTATACAGCTATAGACATTAGGCATTTTGTAATAACTTGGCGAAAATCGTGCAAAGTCAGGTTTTTTTCTGTGAATTATCTTCACAAAATTAACTAAGTAATTGCACGAATCAGGCGCACGCAACCGTGCACAAGTACCGACACGAGGCGAGACATAAGACATGCTTTTTCTATTTCTTTATAATTCTGTCTGTAGCGACATTTTTCATTAATAAGTACCTTTGAAATGATCTCCTCCAACTGCCAGTTTCGCATCTGTGTGAGGGGTTGGCGGCATATCGGGCACATCGGCGGCATCAGGTTCTGGGTGCAGCAGTTGCACAGACTATGTCCCGACTGACACTGGTAGATCGGAGCACTCATCGTTTCCAGGCAGACGGGGCATTCTGGCAGCTCTACTGCTACCGTGGCCGCCCTATAATAGTAAAAAAATATTGCATATTTTACTACAGGCAGGCGTCCGGATTAAGCGGGACACATAGTTAAGCATACACATCTGCATTGTAAGACTTGTTTGATTAATTTGCCTTCAAAACCTTGTCCTACCTTTTTTCTTTTTTTCGTGCGGAAATCCCCACGGATACCCCACTGGCGGAGCCGGAAGGGGAGGTTATGTCGGACTCGAACCGACTAAAACCGCACGCTGACTGTGGGTCGTGGTGCTAGGGTGAAGGTGAGGTTGTCTTCGACATATCCCTCGCACCCCGGCTGACCCAGTGCCATCCCTTACGGTCTAGCCCTCCTCGGCGCGCCGTGGCCTGCTTCTGCTGGGGTGACAGGCGGCTCCACCTGTACAGGCGGCTCCAACTGTACAGGCGGCTCCACCTGTGTCCTACCATACCTACATACAGTGCAAGTTAATCCGCAATGATGTAGGGTTTCCTTTTTACCCGAATGTCCGGCCAAACTGGCTGGTTTGTTCGGCTTTTAAGTTTGGGGACCTGGCAACCTGGCAACCCTATGCATAGATCTCTACATACATCTACTCATATTAAAAATCGGCTCAAAATTCAGTCTCGATCAAATCTCAATCTTCCAAATGTAAAACAATCAAAATGTCAATGTTCTTTCTTGAAACAAAGGGGTCTGCAAAAAACATAGGTAGGTAGGTAGGTACTTACTTTCTATTAGCCTTTGCTGTTGCCATTTCTGCTAAGATTCTGTAAGAAAAACAAATCTTGTGAGAACAAAGTACCTAATTTCTTAATGTTAGCAGGACACACTAATAATGAGGTAGGTAGATAATATTTTTAGTGGTAAGTAAAGGACCAAAGAGTTCGAGTAGACCAGTAGACTCCCAGAGATCTTGGTAAAAATAAACTCACCAACTTAAATAAAATAGCTACCATTATGTTACCATACCTAGATACTTTATAATGCAGATAATGGGAACTTTCGCCAGTAATTTAAAGTACCTATTGCAATATGTTTTCAATAAATAATAGGTATACCCACTTACCTAAAGTTATGGTACTACTATTTTACATCTCAAAATCTATTTACCTACACTATACGGAAAATATGATTAAATCTGTACAGACCTAGGTACATGAATGCACAAAGAACATGAACAATGAACACTGGTGTCTTTTTATACCTACTTAAAAGTTGTTAAAAACTTGTTTATGTAGAACGAGTAAATGTCGGCTTCCATATCACTATTCGTAGTTAAACAATATAACAATTTAAAGTACCTATTGCAATATGTTTTCAATAAATAATAGGTATACCCACTTACCTTAAATAAAAGTATAAAACTAATGTTTATGGTACTACTATTTTACATCACAAAATCAATTTACCAACACTATACGGAAAATGTGATTAAATCTGTACAGACCTACATGAATGCACAAAGAACATGAACAATGACCACTGGTGTCTTTTTATACGTACTTAAAAGTTGTTAAAAACTTGTTTATGTAGAACGAGTATCAGTGGTCAGATAACAAAAATAATGTCGTGCAAATGCGATCTCAAAGATAAAAAAAATTTAGGTTTCTAAATCTAGGATGCGATTTAGGACAAGAAATTCGCTCGCGATTACACGTTCACTAATTTAGATCCTAAATAAGATTTGAAGGACGAGCGACAAACGACGGACGTGTCGACTGTCGAGTGAATTGCGACAAAATGCTCACAATACTATAAAAAAAAATTGGTAATGCCACTGAACGATTTTTTTTCCTTTCTAAATCGATTTGAACATTTTACATGCTGTAAAATTTCATTCAAATATTTGGGCGGAGTATTCAAAAATCAATGAATAAAATGAATGACAGATTATTCATTGGTTCCGATAGCATAGCTCGTAAGTGCGTCGTTAGATTGCTCCACCATCGCTTCAAAGACGGATACAGATTGGTTCGGGCGTGGGTCTGGTAGCTAGGTTCTCCCTGTTAAAGAAGGACCGCGGGTTCAAATCCCGCCTGGACCGATCATAAAAAATTTCCTTAATCGATTTGAATAATTAGCATACTAAATGATGTAAAACTTCATTAAGGTCGCCGAGGGGCGACAGAGCGTCTTGAATTTAGGAAACGTGATTACACTCATCCGATTTAGCTATTTAGGACGTTGGAAGCCATCCTTGTCCTAAGTCGCATCCTAATTAGGAAGCTAGTAATGCTACGCATTTTTTTATCTTTTAGATTTTAGGATGGTGTAATACCCCTTTAACCAATATACTAACAATCAATACATATATGCAATAAGCACTTACATCCTATCTAATGTCTACTGCAACTGTTTGCTGTTGTTTCCATTTATTTTATGCAACTGCAGAAAATGTTCAGCAATTTTATACTTACCTCGAACGAAACTTAATATCTTCCTAGCCGCTATTAAACTACTTGACCGTCACCGGAAGCTTTACTATTGAGAGAGCATATCCGTTTCCGTCGATTTCCTACCAGTTTTAGTACTTTTATTGACTTGCGCAGTGGTGACACCTGGCGGGACGGCCGACCTTTTAGTTTCGTAAAATGTGTCGGGCGATTTTTATGTCATTGGCGTTTCGTATTCCGTCGAAGCAACATCGTTTTAGTTGGAGCTACGCTCGTCAACTAACCGATAATTATTAATTTAAATTCAGAATAATTTACCCTCAAGTGGGTAAATAATAATATTCCTTTTAAAATTGTTTGAAATTCCAAACAGATTTGTGAGGAGGGAAGCCGTAAGTATTATCTACTTACCCTCCTTATTTATATTGACAAATAATTTGTATGTGATTAAATTATTTAACGGATTTTTCCGTTCGAATCACTACAAACTTTAATTAACCAGTTTAAATAGTACCTGTGTGGTTTTTAGCTAACAATAATAACTTTTCTTTAGGATTACTGTGCTTGGATTTTAATAAGATTTATTTTACAGAGATGAGTGATGGAAATATTCCAAATAGTGAAGCTCAGGCTGTGGCTGGGCCTAGTAGGAAAAGGACTAGAAGCAGCTCGAGCGGCAGTACTGCAAGCAGCAGCTCTTCAAGTTCAAGTTCATCTTGTTCAAAGAAAAGAGGCAAGAAATCGCATCATTCACGCCGCAAGAAAGGTAAACGTGCCCGAAATTCCAGCCGGACGATGGATAAACTTATTAAGGAGGTAGGTGAACTGCGCAATCTTTTTATGAATCAGGGTGTGAATAACCATGATGCGGTCTCAGTTTGTTCGGCGGTCAGTGGGGAATTATATACAAACCACGACGCCATTAGCGAACAACCTTTCGATGACCAGTCTCAAATTTTTTGTCCAGAATTTACATTCAATATTGAAACTAAATTAAAGGAACCCGCGGTTCCAAAAACTTCTGAACCCTATATAAAAATGTTACTCGATGTTCAACGGTTGGGTACTTCAGCCTGGTCTGAGGTACGATACGCCGAGACACAAAAAATATACAATCATTCGCCAGGGTTCGTTGAATTAGAGACTAATGACGAAATAAAAACGTATGATACATTACGGCATCTTGTATATGCCGATAAAACATTTGCGGCATTAACATATTGCATTCTAAAACAAAAAGAATCATTGCAAGACAGTATCCGTAATCTTCTTTGTTGGGCTAAAGATACAAATGTAAACGTAGATAATTTAAGTGAGAAGGTGACGGAGTTGTTTCAAAAGGGCGATTATAACAAAATATCTTCCGATTTGTTGCAAATGGTTTGCGGCCATAGAGCCGAAAGTATAGAAATGCGCCGTGAGTCTATCACAAGCAAAATTAAAGAGCCGTTAGTAAAAACTGCGCTCAACAAAATACCACCAACATCTGGATATATTTTTGAGCCTGTCGCCTTCACAAATACGTTGGAAAAGGCAGGTGGTGTACGCAAGGCATTTTGGCCTACTAAAGCCGAAAATGTTACCGAAATAAAATTCAGAACATCTAACCGCCGCTTCTCGCGGGAGCAAGGCCAACAAAGAACATCGGTTCCATCGCGTGGAACTCGCTATAATTCTCATGAACCAGGTCCATCTGGGTTCGTGCACGCCAAAAATAATCCACCCTCGCGGGGTGGTTATTACATGAATACCACTAATGATCACAATTATAGACGATCATTTCACAACCGAGGCTCGCGGCCCGACCGTGGCTGTAGCCGTGGGCGCTCGAACCCACAAAGAGGCTCTAAAGGTCACCAAACAGATAAGAGACACAAACAATGACTCTTACCATTTCCAGGCAGGTCAGTTAACGTACTTTCAGTCCCAATGGAAGGACATGGGCGCTCCCGATATAATAATGAAACTGATCCAAGGTTATTACATACCGTTCATACGAAAACCTCCTCTTGCTTTGCCAGATTTAATCAAAAGCCCATTTCAAACCCCAGTATCAAACGAAATGTCTGTCATTGTAGACAACATGAAAAAACAGAGCATTTTAACAGTGGTACAACATTCACCGAGTTTCATTTCCCCTCTATTTCTAGTACCAAAGCCCGACGGATCTGCGCGTCCAATATTCAATCTCAAAGCTCTGAACAATTATGTAAAAACCGAGCCGTTTCATTTAATAAACATGTATCGCATACCAAGCTTCCTACAACCTCAGGACTGGCTATGCAAAGTGGACCTCTCACAAGCATATTTTCATTTAAAAATAGCAAAGTCACACAGACGCTTCCTGCGTCTAATATACCAACAGGAACTGCTAGAAATGACCTGCCTGCCATTCGGACTAAGCACAGCACCCAAAACCTTCTCTATACTGACAAATTGGGTAGCTCAAATACTACGAGAACGGTGGAATTTAAGAATTGTAGTGTATTTGGACGATTATTTAATAGCTCACCAAAATCCACTTGTACTTCGAAACCATACCAAACTCGCAGTACAAATGCTACAGAATTTAGGGTGGCAAATAAATTTCGACAAGTCTGTTCTCATACCTCAGAAAAACCTACAATATTTAGGAATAGTGTGGAACCCTTGGGTCAATACAAAATCCCTACCGAAAGAAAAAGTCTCCCTAATAATCAAAAAGACAAAGGATGTTCTCGAACGAAAGCAAATAACTCTAAAAGAATTACAAAAAATAATAGGGCTATTCAATTTTGCAAGCTTTGTTATTCCACGAGGTCGATTAAATCATCGGCAACTAATAATGTTCATGGGCTCGCTGCCGGTTCTATCAACAAAAGTATTCCAGATACCTCAAAATGTTTGCAACGAATTAAATTGGTGGGTACAAAATTGTCAGACATCGACACCGCTACACTACCCGCCACCGGTGCACTTTCTGACGACAGATGCATCAGATCAGGCTTGGGGAGCACAACTCGACAATGTCGCCATATCAGGCGAATGGTCTCCAGAGGAACAACCACTACATTGCAATCAAAAAGAGTTGCTAGCGATATTACATGCCCTCCAGGGCCAGACTCATATGCTTCGCAACAGCTCCATCCTTATACAATGCGACAACAGGACGGCTGTCACTTATCTTCGGAAGGAAGGAGGTACGAAATCCCTACCCTTAGTACAAATTACGTACCAAATACTACATTTACTAGATCAACATCAAATACACTTCAGCATACACCATATCCCAGGCAGATTCAACAATCATGCCGATCACTTGTCACGCTTTCGCCAAGCTCCAGAATGGCACTTGCGACCAGCCAGTGTGAAAATGGTGTTTGCAAAATGGGGCACACCGATGATAGACCTATTTGCTTCCGACACAGCCCATGTGGTTTACAACTATGTATCTCGAGACCTGAAAGACCAACAAGCCCTATTTCACGACGCATTCAGTGTCCCATGGAACTATCCTCTCGCGTGGGTATTCCCACCGCCTTTCCTCATACCGAAAGTATTAACACATCTAAATCAGTCGACGGGCATATTTCTAATAGTAGTCCCTCGGTGGCAGAAGGTGTTTTGGCGCGCAGACCTCAAAGCCCGATCACTGACAGCGCCGTTAACTCTGAAAAATCTGCAAAAACATCTAGTCGACACCTCGACAGGATTGCCTCCTCCACAGGTGGAAAATCTTGTCCTCGAGGTCTGGAAATGTGGGGGTGGACCGAGGCGATAGAAACATGGAGCACTGATCAACAATCGCTACTTAGAAATTCGTGGCGAAAAAGTACCTTGAAAACTTATGAGGTGGCTTGGAAGCGTTGGGTATCTTGGTCTAAATCTAAAAAAGTTGATACTAAAAATCCCACTGGTTCAGAATTAGCGAGATTTTTGTCAGACCTATGTTTGATTGATAATTTATCTTACAATACCATTCTGTTACATAAATCTGTGGTGTCTACATTGTGTAATCCTGAAACATCAAGTCTATTAAGTTCGCATGTTCTTGTAAAACATATATTAAAATCCATCGCCTTGAAAAAGCCAAATTCACCTAAGCCACATATTTGGGATGTTAATAAATTAACTACTTACTTATCTAATTATCACATAGACTTGAATAACACCTTTCAAATATCACGCCATGCTGCCATTTTGCTTCTTCTTTGTTCCGGTAGAAGAATACACGATCTTACATTACTGCGTATAGACGGTAATCATTGTATAAAAACAGATGATAGTATAATATTTTGGCCCCATTTTGGTTCCAAAACAGATAACAGTGATCACAGGCAGTCTGGCTGGAAATTAATCCCTAACACATGTAACCGTAATCTAGATCCTATATTCTGGATAGATAAGACTATAACATTGTTAAATCAAAGACGTGTTACTGCAAAATTGTTTAACTTATTTATTACAGTTAGAGGAGTACCGAAACCCGCTTCTCGTACAGTGATTGCGAATTGGATAAAAACTTTATTCAAGGAAGCTGGTATCGAAGCCCCCCCTGGGAGTACACGATCAGCTGTGGCATCTAAAAGTTGGTTGATGAACCATCCTCTGGAAGAAATTTTATCTAGGGGAAACTGGCGGTCAGCCAATACATTCCAGAAGTTTTATAGACGAGAAGTATTACAAACTCAAGATTTTGATTCAAATGTCACACAGTTATTTAAGCCTATAAATTAATGCTGATTAAATATAAATAAATAAATGAATAAAGGAACTCTACCTGTATGTTCTACATTTCACTATTATGCAACAAGAATATATTTAATTAAGATATTACAATAGTATTTTTCATTTCTTATACCACATCACATTGGCGTATAAAGTGGCGACACCAGGCGATAACAAACAGACTCTCAATAGTAAAGCTTCCGGTGACGGTCAAGTAGTTTAATAGCAGCGTTTTACCTGAAATAAAACGCTTATTAAAATACTTACCTCACCGGAAGCTTTAATTTTTACCTCTGCCTGGTGAAAATATTGAGCCAATGACATAAAAATCGCCCGACACATTTTACGAAACTAAAAGGTCGGCCGTCCCGCCAGGTGTCACCACTGCGCAAGTCAATAAAAGTACTAAAACTGGTAGGAAATCGACGGAAACGGATATGCTCTCTCAATAGTAAAGCTTCCGGTGAGGTAAGTATTTTAATAAGCGTTTTATTTCAGGTAAAACGCTGCTATTAAGATTGATTCGACGTCATATACCTACATAATTTCACGTCGGTCTATCTGTATTTTTATCACATCTAACGACTAATGTTATCTATTGATTTGATAAAATAAGTAGGTAGGTACCTACCTAATTGTATCGAAGTTATAAAGTGGACATTTTGTTTTAAGTACTTAAATAGGTATTCTAAAAATTTTAGACACAGGAATGAAATAAATCCTTTGGTGTTTGGTGTACAATAAAATTATCCTAATGCTTTTGCAAGTATACCTACTTACCTTGAGCTTGTTGTAACTGAATAAAAACTGAAGTTAGTAAAGTAAACGTATTAGGTATGTGTACGAGAGAGTCGCTTTTACCAAAGAGTAAGTAATTTACACGACTGCACTGCACTGTACTGCACTTTCAGAATAATCAGAATGAATGCAAAATGCATTAAACAAGCTAACCTAAGAGAATACAATACTACGTAAGAAGCTAACAGGAAAATGCATTACTATTTTTATCTATGGGTCAAAATGTCGGCTTCCATATCACTATTCGTAGTTAAACAATATGCTTTGTGAGTATCTGCATAAAGATCAAATTACTCTGAACTTGTACTACTAGGGTAATCCCGAGAAATAATATCAGAGTTGCCGGTTTTTTAATCAGGTGTTACAATTATTTGTCTATGGTTTAGTAGGTATCTCAAAAAATATTTGAATGTAAAATACTTATTTATATGTATTATTATTTATAAATTTGGGCTCCGTAAAACTTATTTAAGTAGTACCTACCTATTTATTTAGTACAAAAGATTTTTCATTATGGTACTATTTTAGGGTTGGGTAGGCAGATCTAATTTCTATTCGCTTCGTTCAAAGCCCACTGGTGACGAGCAAGAGTAGTTATTCCAGGGTATTCCGTAGCTAGCAACCATTACAGAGAAAATCGAAGAAAAAGAATGAAATCCACGAGATTTAATTTTGAATAGGTGAATTGGAATTGAAGAAAAAAACTTCCTTTATCCACAGTCTAACGATTCATACCACATACAGCATTACAGCATAGACTACGCTTACAGTCTGTCAACGAAACTTATAGAAAGAGCAGGAGGGGAGTGGTGCGGGACGGGACATTACTCGGTACGCTCATACATTTTACTCGGTACCACAGACGTCGGTACTAAGGATTCAGGGCTCTCTCATTTTGTAATCACACTAATCACGTTTTTGATTTATATTTTATTTCATGCCTTGTTTTGTTTGTTAGAATTGTTTTTTTTTTCGTTTTATATATTTAGCGATCCAAGATGGCGGACACGAAATTTTCTCAAAAATATAAATGGGTAGGTATCGTTTTCAAGGTTTTTGGGGTCGCTGCTTACGAATATATCATCCATTTAGCGATCCAAGATGGCGAACACGAAATTTTCAATAAAATCGAAGTTTCAAATTCAATTCTAGTACAGATCAGATTCTGACTCAGACTCTCAGTTAGTTATTATTAGCGTTAGATATTAACACGAGTTAATGTGCCTTGAGAGAATAAAGAGACTAAATACATACCTATTGCAGAAAATAAATAAAAACTAAAGTGAAAACCCTGACAAAACTGCAAAAGGCGGCATTTTCGCAAACACGCAACGCGATGAACTACTGTAAGATTACTGGTTATACTATGCTTGTAACAATAAATTTTACCTACTGTAATTTGATTACTACTAGCGCCACCTGTGGCGATTTTAGTGGGACTCACATCAGTTAGTCGGTGTAAGAACTTTTGTGCTAGCTAGCACAAGATGGCGTTCGATTTTTTCTTTCATGTTAAACTATAAGAATTAGAAATATTCATAGCACCTAGATGGGAAAATAAATTGTTTAATTATAGGCTATCTTATTTAGGATAAAATTAGATTTGCTCAGTTAAATTAAACAGGTACAAATTCCGCATGCTCAAAACCGGAGTATTCAAGGAGAAAAATATGGTTGTAATCCAACCAATTTAAGATGATACTGTATTTTGTTTTGACTCCTACTTAGCAGGGTAGTATTAAAGTTGTTCGTGATGTGGTGTTTTTGATCATCGTTTGTTCTAATTTAATTTAAAAAAAAAAGGTTGTTCGGGAAGCGTCCACCAAAAGTGGTATAAAACTGAGGCCGCGGCTACATAGAGGATCTTTTTACTTTCTGCATTGGTGACTAGAACGTTTGTGCATTTATCTTGGAAAATACTTTGTACTCAGTTAAATTCGTGTTGCCAATTTTTTGGTAAGTGATTTTACTTGTATAGTGCGTCAAGAAAGTCGTGAAATTAATGTTGAAGGAACTAATATTTTTCATTGTATTTGCAACACTCAATAACTGTCAAACTGAGTTTTCAGCTGTCATTCCTTGTTTTGTTGTGGATATGTTTTGTATATCTTTTGCGTTCATTTAATTTATTTACGTCTAGTAACAATATAAAGTGTAAAAATGAATTGCAATGTGTGTATTAGTTGTGAGAGACATGTCGTATTCAAAGTATTTCAGGGATATAGTATGATATACGGCGGGATTTCAAACCAGCAAGCTGGTTTCTGATTTGAAGGATATTTATGGCGAACAGCTAAATAAGCCGGTACGTACATATACTTTAATGTTAAACACGGTATGGGAAGTGTAATCTATAAAAAATTATGTGTATTAAGTGAACATTTTATTTTTCAAAGCATTGTTTTCATTTGTCGTGGTTGAGGCATTATCCTACGATTTTAAGAAATCGTAGTACGACACTTTGACGTTTTTGAACAGTCTTGATCCATTTTGTATTAACCACTGAGGCCCTTTGGACTACTAAAAAATTACACGGTATATACAGCTGTATTTAACCAGTACCGTACGTTTTTATTTGTTTCAGATTTTCAAAAGCACATTTCAAGACATGTCATTTCAGTATGTGATGATAATTATATCCAGTGACTCAGAAACTATCGCGGATAAATTACGCAGGAGTTTCAAGCAGCATTTTGGGTGTTGAATACTCACTCCAATAAGTTAATGTTCTAAAAGATTATAATTATATTATATTATAATACGTACTGTACCTACATCTTTTGTTTTCATTGTTTAATACTTTACAACGTCTGTAAAAAAATCTACTGTCTAGCTATCACGGTTCATGAGACAGACAGGTGGGCTTTGGGTAAGGTATTGCTCAGGACATGTTTATTGGACCTAAAATATGCTCAAAACACATTTCACACCCACGGTACCCATGGCCATACTCCTGGTGGTACCGTTGGTCTAATAAAGTTAAAGTGTACCACTGAGCAAGCGATTCTGTGACCAGAGTGGTGGTGGACGAGCTCAAAGTCACCAAGCATAGATTATTACAAAACAAGGTCAAGCCAGGCCAAACAATTCGTTTATCTCGCAGCTTTGATTCAAAATAGTGTCCCGAGGCATTTATCATGTATGCGTGTCATTTATCGGGGTGTAAGGTTAACGGCATTTCCCTCACACATCAGTTAACTTTGAGCCATATACGGGTTTAAGATGGCCCTCTTGGGTTTCCTCATCTAACCTCTATACCCGCTGCTAGTCGGCGAGTCTCCGAGCAGCTCTCTATAGGGCTGCTCCCGCCGCGGCCGTTAATTGCAGTAAGTGATAGCGTCTCCCAAGTGCTGAGTAAGTGAGTGAAGCATTGCCGTAAGCGTTGTACAGGTTGCATCGAATGGAGGCTTCGGATCACGCGCACCAAATTTAACATAATATCTGTGCTTCTAAATCCCGTGTGCTTGTCTGCCACCTGAGTGATTTGACAACCATGACTTCTAAACTCAATCACTCCGCACTCGTTGATTTCGATTAGTTGTTAAAGCCCTGCAACCATTTAAAAAGGATATAACGACTATTCTGTAATTAAGTATATATAATTTTCTAGCTTGAAGTTTGATTTATCTCTAAAGTTTGCGCCATTAGTGCCTAAATAAAGTGAATGAAATAATTGCCGTATTTTTTTCACTTTTATTCACCTACTATCCTACTATCGTAATGAAATCATACCATAAAAAGCAACACATCAAGTCTGTTTAGTTATAGTATGACAGGGATACCAGATTAAGCGCAGCAGCGCCACCCTCAATTTTCACGACTTTCTTGACGGGCTATATGTATCAACATCCTTCTGCAATCTAGACGATTCTTAGTGTTATTTCGTTCTTAGGGTTCCTAGTTCGGGATTAGAGGACACCTTGGTCCTCAAAATCCATCTCAGCGTGTTCTGTGGTCGAGTTCCCAACCGCTGTCGGCGCAAGCCTGTAACCTCGACGTGAAGCATCTTGGCTGGTCGAGACTGCGGCAAGAGACGTGCGCAGACGCCGAGCAGGCCGACAACCGGGGTCACGTATTCCTTTTCTTTCTTAACTGTAACTTTCCTATATATATATAATTTCAATCTGCAAGAAATAACTGTATCAACGGTGGGTTGACCGACGTATACTACACCTACTAGCCGTAACACTCTGGCTACCTACTGCATCCAGGTCACCGTGGTGCAGCTGGTGAAAACATACCCATCTTTGTATATCTCTTTTTAATTCTATTGTCTGTAATCTCCTTATGTATAATCTTATCTATCTCTAATATATGTATGTACAACAGAGGTAATAGTGGTTTTCTCTGAAGTCTCCCCTAGTACTCCCACACGCACGCACACTTCTCTCCTCTGACGAAAAGGCGCCCTGGGATTTCATAGAGCTCGTGCATCTCTCTGCTGGGTCAGCCGGTGAGTAGTCCGTCTGACACGTTCAGCGATTACATGCTATAATGCTGTATTGTAACTTACTTTTAGCATATATACATAATACTATTTATAAACCTACATACAGTAGATACATTATGCTAATTTTAATCTTTGATGAGTATTATGATTGTTAAGAACAGGTTTACGAACTTTCTACAAATGATATCGCATATCCCAAGACAATTAAATTATCTGACGAGGAATATTAAGGAATATCGTTAAATTAAGTATGATTCAGAGCTTCAGATTTTGTACCTCTGATAAATCTATTGTCATTTTACGTGGTTTTATATAGTAAGAGTAGCTTTAAAATGCTGCTTTGGGCCTGTGAACAGCTGAACAGTGACTGTGACTTCGTTCTTTTTACCCGACTGCCGAAGGAAGGAGGGTAATGTTTTTTTCATAGATACATACACAAAGGTGAGTAGCACATCGTAAGTAATATACTAAGTATCTTGAGTTGGATTAACATTGACGTTGTAACGGCTCCGATCTGGAAGTTTGTAGAAAAAAAAAATGATTTCTATGATATCGGTTATGATGTTGTCACAACACTAAAGGTCCAGCAGCCAAGCCCAAAAAATAAAATAAACAAAATGCTCTATATTATTTACCTATGACAAGGTATGACTCATGGGTATGACATATTAATCTAAGGTATGACACATGACAGCTGCATGCTGCATGACAACCATATGACAACTCATGACAATAGGAATAGACTATAGAAAAAGAAAATCAAAATAAAATAAGTAGTTTGTTTGATTGAATATCTACAAAATTGATATTGAAATCGAGCGGTAAAAATTTAAGCAGCCTATTCTTCTGCGTGTTTATTGGGTTTAATTATCAGTTGTTAGTTTTACTAGATAGCGCAATGACTAGCGAATTACAGCAAAATACGAATTATAGTTCAATTAAACAAGATTCAGAGCTGCAATTGAAACTTATTGATAAATATGTTAAAGTTAACATAATTCGTAACTGCTCACAAATAGGATTTGTGCACTCTTTTGATCCAGTTACTCACAGGTAAATTTTATAGTAGGTACCTACCTACTTCATTCAATATTTCTAGCTTTTTCACAAAACAAGTATTTCCACTTAATTGAAGGTTTTTTTATATCATATCATCTATTTATTAAAGATTAAGCAGGCACCAAATATTTAGTTTTGTTCATTTAACATTCATGTTTTCTGTTTATCAAGTGCAGGTACTCCATGCCACCTATATCCCCGTTTTACTTGAGCTATGAGTTACACAAGATATGTATGTATTCAATTATAAGTTTTATTGCAGCATTATCTTGTCGATACCGCGAGAAGATAATTATAAAACAAGTCTAATCCCAGGTCATGCTATTTTGGATATAACCGAAGAAGTTGTAATTGCTGATATAAAACCTCCAAAGAGAAATCAAACATTAGTTGATTCAAAGGAGGAACTCTCAAAAAGAAGAAAAAAACTTGTAGCATGGTTTGAATCAAACCTGCTGCCAGTAACAGAACTAGATGATAAAATTATAATTGGCAATGTCACTCTGTTACCACCTTATAATAGTTTAGATGTATGTACTGATAATCCAATAGTAGCGTTACATGTGAAGAAAGTTTTGGAAAGAATGCCAGCAGACTTTGGTTTATAGTGATTCTGTTATTATTGTGAAAATGTAATAATAAAAGTGATCAATAAATTGGTTATGATAAGATTATAATAAAATTGTATATTGATATAATTTTTGTTTTATTATTTCACTGATCATTTAATAATTAATATTATGTATAATGAAGATGTAATATTGTTAAATATGTAAATTGAAGCACTGACAGTTACGGGCTGTAAGGATAAAATTAAGGAAGGTACAGTCTTAGTGTGACTGACAAGAGATGGCTCTCTATATCTCCGCATCCATTATGAGACAACAAAGAAATGGTGTAAGTTTTCTTATATTAGGGGAAATGGGTGAAATGGCCCTACGCAAGAGGGCGGATCACCCATCCGGCCGCGTGGCGTCCCCTGCTGGCAGGAAGCAGTAAGTTTTCCTATGTTCCTACAAAACTACTCACTAAAGGGAGTAAAACGGGGTGAATAGATGGGCCGTGTGCTTGTCTACCATCTAAATACAATAAAAAAAAAGAGTTAAATGGGTGTATGGAAATAAATGGTCACTAGATTTTTATTGATATAAATGGTTTTATACTACTAATCTATATATATAAAAATGAACCCCTATTTCCCTTGGTCACGACATCACGCCTGAACGGCTGAACCGATTTCGCTAATTCTTTTTTTGTTGTGTTCGTTATTGTCAGGAGAAGGTCCTTAAGCGTAGAGGGTATGTGGTTGTATGGGTCCCATAGGTATATAGGCTCCGTAGGTGTAAGTATGGGCCCCGGTGACCTATTGGTGTAGGGAGCTCTGTGGGCGTATGGGGCCCGAATCGAAATGCTTCCCGTTCTCAAAATAATTAGGAGAATTTGATACAGCTAATTGATTCTAATTTCTAAGGCGAAACGAAGATTGCTGGGACAGCTAGTTAGAAATACAATAAAGAAACCAATTAAAAACTAAAACTAAGACTATGTTTCGACTCCAAATGGCACAAATTCATAGTCTCCAATGAGTTTGGAGTATTTGCGCCGTTTGAGAGCCTCTGCGGAAGCAGCGGCGGCACCGGCACAGCCAGCCGTGCCAGGTATATGGGTAGGGGCAACGGTATCGACGCATGTTGCGTCCCACACCAGGGCCCTACCCATTTTCCATGGCATTAAACGACATACCATCCGGTCTCTTGCCATCGTCGCGCGCCAAACCGTTAGGTTTGCACACCGGCGGTGACAAGAGCACGGCGGATTATGTCGTTGAGGCTGGCGTGCCGTGGCATTCGCCCAGCGCTCCTGCAGCACGACAGGCCATGGTGTCCGAGTCGGTCAACTGTTTCTCCACAACGGCATCGATGCAAAGAAACACATGGCGCGCCTAATCGGAGGCAGGTGGCGCTGCCGAAAGTAGTGTCGTCTAACATAGTCCCTATGTTAGATGACGGAAGAGTTTGCAACCAAAGACCTGATTCCCACACTCCAACCGCCAGTAAACGGGCACGCTCAGCAGCATTACAGCAAGTATTTAATAGATTGTTATTTTATGCACGTTCGGGACTTCACGCGATAAAAACTTCCACTTACTTTCTGCCGACGTTTCGGGTGCGATGATACACCGCGATAGCTTAAAAATAAAAATAATATTTAATAGATTTTGTCTAACTAAGCTGCAAAGCGGCCCGTCCCATTTTGTCCATTTTTTCCAAAAAAATATTTTGATTTTTTGAATAATTTCTTTTACAAAATATCAAGTAAGTATCTGACTTCAAAGAAAATAACTACAGAATTTAGCTGACCATTTCATTTCTATTCACACTTTCATCTCTATTCACCCATTCATTGGCACATATTGGAATTGTTTTTAAATAAATATTAACATCAATTTAGTTGGAATCCCATCTTGAGCATTCATACATAAAAAAAACAATGTTTAATCATTATAACATCATTCGTTATATCGGTAGGTAGCTCCACCATCGCCGTGAGATGCTTGTCCTAGAATTTCGAATGCCCAAGATGTGTTCATTATAGCTCCTGTAAGTTGGTCTTAGCATTTTCCTTAGCATTTTCCATAGTCGCGAGTTCAAGACCCGTCTTGAGCATTCCAAAATCGATGGGAATATTGCCTGGTAATTGCTTTAAACATTAAATAAAATAGCGATTAATGCTAGAGCATTTTTTATGGTAATTTATTAATAACCCTATTCCATTATGACAGCACAAAATAATAAGCAACAGCAAAGCTATAAAATAACAGCAACTACGCACTACTGTGAACTGTCTCATTGAATAAGATTTTAAATACTGAATAAAATTTTCAACCTTGTATAAATGGGATAAGGTTGACTTTTAACTTGAAAAGTGCTCGAGCACTTTTCTGCCTGACCTGAATTGACCCTTATTTATTTGAGTGCAAAGCCACAGAATCAATAATATTAGATAGGTACTAGGTGCTAAGCGCGAGATTGTGCTAGTGTTAATGCTGCAGACACGCTTGAACATCGTCTGACAGAGTGACAAATTCATTTTTGATGCCGATCACCCAACCATACCCAACCATATTCAAATATTTGCAACAAAGTGTAGGTATACCTACTGGATAATTTTATAGTCGTTTCGGATAAAAAATAATTTGCGCACAGTTTCGAAAGCAAAGTCATCTGGAAGTATTAATTTGGCGAAAGAAAAAATTGCCCAAAAAAAAAAACTGTCCCTAAATTATTTTTATCCGAGACGACTATAAAATCCCCCGGTATATAAGAGTTTGCAAGCGTGACGAGACGAGAATCATTCTCGTTCAGTGACGTAGCCAGAAAAAGTGTATTGTGTATTTCCTATTTCCACTAATCTCAGCAACTGCTCAATGCTCAAGTCAAACATACATGATATACATAGAGACACAAACATTATCTTATCTAGTTATTCTGTCATCCATTCACTACAGTAGCGCTCGCACGAGTCGCATGCCTCGTATAACAACAGTCGCGCTTATCATTCCCGACAGATCAGTGTTGTCTAAACCCAGACAGCACTTGTTTCAATTTAGAAGGAAAATTAAATTGGTTTTATTCACTGATACATTACGATATTGTAATGACTAACAAAACGAATAGGAAGGTGCAATATTTGGCGGGTATTTGCGGTGAGTAGTTACATACCTACTTAATATTTTTGTGCTTGATTTCATTTTAGCGGGAACTATAAAAACTTCACTATGTTGAACTTCTGTAATATTGTTTTCAAATTCAGCGGCGTCCACATTTACGTTTACTGGAGCTACATTAGCATGGTCGTCACCGGCGATTCCAAAGTTCTTAAATAGCGAGGCAAATGTGGCTATCACTGATGTAAGTACCTAGATAAAAAAATTAATTAAATATAATTTAATGAATTAATATTGTATGCTCTAGGATTATATACCTACCTACTTACATATATAATGTTGCAGCCACCTAGCTAAATGAGCCGTTTAATTAACCGCCTAGCCAGTTAACTACTACTAACTAGTTTTTTTCTTATGCCACTTAGGTGGCAAACATGCACACGGCCCGCTTATGGGATGTGCAGGTTACTGTGGCATATGGACGTATGCAACACCAGGGGCGTTACACCCGTGCTGCCGACCCTAAAAAAGGTTATAATTGTCAAGCCAACCTCACCTGCAAGCCGGCGTGCCTGTTGATTGGCGGAATGCTGCAGACGAAGTTGAGATGGTCGTCGTATTTCAATCGACGTCTTTTGAGACGTAAAGTAGGTAGATAGTGTAGTGATTGAGACCTGTCGCCCTGTGCTGTGGCGTAACTATAGGACTAGACAAACATTTGATATCTCTCCATAATCACAGACATTTGAAGTGAGAAAAAAGTTGCCTGTTAATTTTTCATGATATACCTATCACTAAATAATTTATAAATAAACTATGAGCTACGAGTGCTGCGACGACGACCCTACTACTCTACCTAAAAAGTTATCATCATCACAGTGCCAATTGCATCCAAAGTGACATCCAAACCCTAGGTTCTCACTTCTCCTTTCCATGGCCAAGATTCTACGAGAATCTTGCAAGTGTGTTGTCGGTTTTGCTGAAGTCAAGTGTCATACTGAAGGGAGCAGAACGCAACATAAATACCTATATTGACATAAATTCAATGGTGTTGCATCTAATTGCGCTGACTCATTAGCATTACGTTTTGTTAATCGAGTCTTGTGCTCATTACCTATTATTTAAACTGGTTAACCCAGGTCACTGGTAATTTTTTTAGAATAGGTAAGTTAGGTACGGTTTTTTATCGTCTCCTATGCGGGAGAGTTATAAGAGCTCAGCTGTTGTAAGTTTTTTGAAAATCTGTTTTAGATATAGGCATCTACAAACATAAGTTACCTATCGCATCTTGCAAAATGTTCACTTTCAACATTGTGTCAATGGCGTCGTTGTAAGTATTGCTGCCAAAAACTCGTTGGCTACAATAAGTCCCATAGTGATGAGGATGACGACACACAATGTACGTAGGTACACTCTATTATTAGTCGATATAGGTATCTTGTATACTGGGTGATTTTATTGTCGTTTCGGATATAAAGAGTTTTTTTTTTATAAATAATATTCCACAACATTCTACACAACGCTATCTAGACCCATGGTAAGCTTTTATAGCTTGTGTTTTGCACAGTTTCGATAGTAAAATTACCTGGAAGTAATAATTTGGCGAAAGAAACATTTCTTTTTGATGATGTTCCGATACATCATCAAAAAAAAAAGTAATGTTCAGGTGAAAGGAAAATGTATGGGGGTTTTGAAAATCTTTCGACAAATTAATACTTCCAGATGATTTTGCTTTCGAAACTGTCCCAACTTCTTTTTATCCGAAACGATAATAAAATCACCCAGTATATGTAGGTAGGTACCTAATCCGTTTTTTAGAGATATTTAATATAGGAGCTTAAGTGTCTAAAGTAAAAGAGGTAAATAATTAAGTTTTTACTGACCATTAAAGCGAGTGATATTTTCTGACATAATATTAATTACTGTCTTTAGGTATCATTCTACTAGATAGCAATTATTGGCATAGGTAAAGGTCGCGGTGATTAGTGAACATACGGTATTTACACATGTCGCAATATATTTACACAGAGAAGCAAAAATTTCCCGATGTATTTCGAAATCAACTTTATTTTCATAATATAGGTAGCTATGTAACATTAATATAAGTGTCTCATAACCGCAGTAAAGTGTCACGATCATGATTGACCTTGGAGACATGAAAATATATTTGACCAGCTATTGCCCGCGGCTCCAACCGCGTGGATGTCGGTTATCGCGACCAAACACAGCCCATGTCCTTTCTCATGGTCTAATCTACCCCTATATCAAATTTCATCAAAATCGGTTAAGTGGTTTAGGCGTGAAAGCGTAACATACAGACAGACAGAGCTGATTTCGCATTATGTAGTATCGGTAGACCTATAAATCCTGCTACGTACCTATCAATAAATGCAAGGATATGGAAGGTGGAGGATAGGCAGAACTGATGCACATTGGCAGAGGCCTATGTCCAGCAGTGGACTGCAATATGTACCTACCTATCTACCTATTAAGTATAAACTCTATGTCAACAGACAGAAACATCATGGGCGGTGTCCCTGCTGCCAGCGGGGGGGCTCGGGGGCTGCTATGTTGGCCAGGTGCTGGACGAGAGGCTCGGCCGACGTGGCACGATGATCGGGGCAGCAGTTCCAGCCGTCTTAGGTGCGGTACGTTATGGCGTCATCAACCAAGTGCCTATACAGACTGCATCCAAGGAACTTTGGAGTCTGGAGTGATCTCATACTTCTCCTTGATTGATTTATCTTAACCATTAAGGGGGCGACTGCCGTCTGCTCTCCTTACCCCAGCCTCGCCCGTCAGCCAAAATGCGTATTGGCTTTGGCCTTGCTCTTATCAAGATAGTTTAGATTCCATGGATTCCCTTTTATCAGTTTAATATGTGTATGAGAGGTTTGATCCTTAATGATTGATCCGATCGACTGGTGTCCAAAAAGTTAAAGTACTGTACAGTGTTACTTATTTCCAATATTGCCGGGTCGATTAATGACTGTGGCAAGCGCGTTTCTAAAAACCTATGACCTATATAGGTTTAAGGAAATGCAGAATTGTTACTATTTAAAAAAACACAACATGGCTTTCCCTCCAGGTAAAAGAAACTTACTTATTGAGAAATGCCACTCTTTCTAGTGTTCTTATTGACACAATAGTAATATGCAATCGCCAATCGCACCTATGTTAATGGATCACGATACTGGATCGCGATGATTATTCACTGTTTAATTGCGCCCTATATTATTTCAATGGTCGACCTTGACGGTGCAAACCTTTTACAATAACTAAGTTCCTGATACCCAGGTAAACAAGCATACGTAATTCAGTAATAAATTGATGAGTGAATACGTACATACTGTACATACTATATACATATTTAATTATGATTACCTACTTACAACTTTGAGATTTGTTTGCAATGTGTTCGCACCACAGAGTAAATACATTGTGTTTCATACAATATACTTCGGGACACATATCTTGGACCTAAATCACGAGACAAACGAAGCCCTGACGCTTACAGATTATAATCTCGGGCGGGAGTCGAACCCGCGATATTTCCCTTACTGGGGGAAGGTCATAGGCTTTGTTGGTTAAGGTATCTTTCCCTTGCAGGGAGAAGGTCGTAGGCCTTGTAAGGGAAAGATCGCGGGTTCCTGGTCCACCCGCAAATATTTATTTTTCCTAATGTATTCGGTTTGCGGATTATTTTGTAATAATGTATGCTGTGAATTTGAGCTCGACCACCGCCGTAGTACCCCGTGCTTTTCTCAAAAGACCCCCAAGAAACGTGAATGTCGCGTATAGAGCACATTCCGAGATATATATTATGTCCCGAGAAATACCTAGGTAGGTAATACCGTATGATAACAGACTGCATTGCAAACGTCTTGTGTCTACTTAATTAATTAGCTATGTAAAATTAATTTCAGATTACCATGTTGTTGACAGCTACACCTTGGTTGATGTGTATAGCAAGATTTCTAATTGGTCTATCTAGTGGTATCATAGCTGTGGTAAGTGCGTTTAGCATATATTCTGACAGTGGGCAAAGAAGAGTCAGAGGTAGTAGATAGGACTATAGGACCTTTACGAGGAACACTACTACTACTTTTACTACTGCCAGTCGCGACGCCGTTTGGCCGGACGGGTGATCAGCCCTTCTATGTGGGGCCGTTTCACCCAATTCCCCTGTATAGACTGTCATGCATATTCGGATGGCAACCGGGACCGACAGCTCAAAGTGCTCTCCGAGGCACGACCAGGCCAATGCAAATACTCATATTCATTCGAGCGGGGTTCGAAACCGCGCCTGCTGCGTAGCGTTCACTACCGCCACCACTAGGTTGATAGCTATTTTTTCTCACAAGCTCATTCATCCCCATTATTTAAAAATCAGATTTTATTCCGTTATTTAGAATAGTCCCTAGCCCCAACAGTACTACTAGTACCTATATTCCCGTCCCGTACATATATATTCCCGTCAACCCCTCTAGTGAAGCTAAATTACTGGTGTTAAGAGTATGTAGGTACATGTCGGTAGTGTAATGCCCAGGTTTCAAACCCGGTCCTTGTGTAGGATCGACTCAAAAACTAAGCTGCCGATGACGGCAACGCGACGATTAAACACTACAGACGCTACCTACCTACATAAGAAGTGTAGGTATTTGGTATTTTGACAGATTGCAGGCTTTTTCAAATAGTCTTATCTAAATAGATAGATCATTTCTACAGGTAGGCACTTCTAGATTCATATTATTAATAGGCATTTCTCATGTGATGATCTAATGTAAGTAATTGTCTTTCAGGTAACCATGATATATGTTACAGAAATATCTGACAAAGAAATCAGAGGGTCCTTGGGAATGACAATTCAAGTAATGAACAACTTAGGGAGCCTAATCGTATATAGCATTGGGCCT
Organism: Eilema sororculum; assembly: GCA_914829495.1. Taxonomy (NCBI): domain Eukaryota; kingdom Metazoa; phylum Arthropoda; class Insecta; order Lepidoptera; family Erebidae; genus Eilema; species Eilema sororculum. The sequence goes on from OU618541.1 coordinate 17,860,090, forward strand.
TTCGTATCATACACGGCGCTCAATGCGATAATACTCTCGATACCAATAACCTACGCCTTACTTTGTTCTTGGATACCGGAGTCACCCTATTTCTACTTGAAGCAGGAAAGAATTGAAGACGCAAAACGAGAGTTTATGAAACTGAAAGGAATTAAAGATGAAAAGGTATGTTCGTTCATTTTGTTATCCAAATCGCCGCGAGAATTTTTTTTAAAAGGACACTTTGACTTTACCTCGCCTGATGGTAAGCTATAGGCAAAGTCTCGGAAAGAGGGTCACCATCGTAAACATGTACCTACCATGTTAACAATGGTGGCACTCAGCTTGACGGCCTCATCAGCCTTTTCACGCCCCGCTTAAAGGACCCGGGATTGTAGGAAGAAGGAAACACGTGAGCTGATAGGCAGTTCCAGGTCTTAACGGTGCGGCATAGGAACGATTCACTGAACAGCTTGGTTCTAGAGGTATATTCTGCACCGTATTAGGGTGACATCTAAACTCTGCACGTTATGTCCTGTGGAGGAAAAGAGCTCATCCAGAACATTCACCATGGTAGAGACGGTAAAATACTGCCAAAGACGCAACATTTCTACGCATCTTCAAAGACTCGAGGGTGTTCGTGACCTCAGGATTCCCAATAATTAGGACCGCACGTCGCTGCAACCTGTCGAGAGCATCTAGTAATTCTAGTAAGTACTTTGCAGAGTCATCCCAGAGATGCGAGTATCATGACCTCCTTCTGAGTTATTTAATCATATATCATCTCGGCGTAGGTAAGTATACTTACTGTTGCATACGTATAAAAACGAACCATTTATATAAATTTAGTCTTTACACTTAATGCTTGTTACCTGCCAGAGTAGAAAAAGAAAACAGGCCAATTTTGAAGAAAATTAAAGGATTTCGGCACTTTTAGGACCTAACAATGAAAACAAACCCAACACGAACGGGAGCATTTACTGGGCTACCAGAAGTAGGTAGGTACCTACCCTACCTACCCTGTTAAAAATTAACCAGGTGGACTGATAGTTGCTCCCCTCTTGTCGAGATCGAGTACACCCAGCATAGATCATATTAATCATTTCAGTTGATAGAAGAAGAGATCAATGCGATACGAATACACGTGAAAGAAAGCATGGAGAACAAATCAACTTTTAAGGAATTAGTAACTAATATGAAATACAGGAAAGCCATATACGTGGTGATAGGTAAGACATAGTTTTCACCTCTTTTTTATAATACGTTCTACATCATAGCGTTTAGCGTAAAACAGTTTGATTGTTCTTAACACCTCAGTTTTATGATCATTACGAGATTTTGTAGTCAAGATATTTCTGACGCTGACTGTACCTACTCTGCGGTGCTTTCGCAAATATAGTCCATGAATTGCCCCCCAATTCTATCACAAGACCAATCTATGACAATAATAGGCCTAGTAAATTTATTTTATTGTTTCATGAACAATCCTAGTTAATCTTATCTTCAGTTGTAAAAGCATAATCACATAATCAAGCGTTTAGGCCTCATAGGTAAATAGAAAAAAAAGCAGGCACCTACCTACCTACCTGCTGGTACACTGCTAAGCAATGGATGATATCTTTCTAGCGCAAGTTTTTCTATCAGGGTTGGGGAGTCCGACAGTAGATTAGCAAATAGGTACGTCATACACGATTGATTAGGAAGTTATCATGTACCTACTATGGTGTATGCTAAACTAAATTGTAACAATATTCTCAATAATATTTTCATATTATCTATTATTACATTTATTAATCATTATTATTCATTGACATGGTGAAATACTAATTAATTGACATGTGTAAAATTGACATTACGACTTAATGAGTCAATATCATTGTGATGAATTAATTGACGCATATCTTTAACGTTATAATCTCTTGGTACTTGTAAGATGGTTCAATTATCGTTTTTATTGCATTGTTGTAGGTACTTAACCAATGGCTGTCCAAAATAAATAAATATATATAATATCCAAATGTACAGTTTATTCCTACAAACACTGCAAATTATTAAATAATTTATGATAAAAAAAAACTTTTTTTGTGAAAAAATAAGAAGACACTGGGTCTCGAAGTGGAAGCTTTGGAAGCAATCGGGAATACGATAGGATGAAGAGATAATGACAATGTAGCCTCCTGCAACAATTGACCAAAAAGTCCAAGACAGCGTGTGATTTTAATCGAACCCGACACAATCACCCCCGTTGGCTCACCCCGACGGGGGTAGGAGAACCCGTACTTAGAAAAAAAAACCCTGGAAGAGACCTAATTGTAACATAACAAGTTTTTATTATAGTTCAGTACTTGAAACGTAATTTTAAACATTCCAATGAAAATTAATTCCAGGTTTGAAGATGTTGCAGTACATGACCGGTATTATCGTGATACAATCATATTTAGAGGTGATATTTCGGCAAACTAACTTCATGTCGGGGCCCATCTGCAGTATCGTGTATGGTTTTGTGCAATTGGGAGCAGGTAAGCACATTCTGTTACTAACGGATATTTAACGGAAGATAAATTCAAGCGGCCTCCTCCGCCCTCGATTCGTGCCTATCGTGGCGTGGTGGTAGTGAACGCGACTGCTACGCAGAAGGCGCGGGTTCGATTCCCGCTCAGTGCAAATATTTGTATGCATGAATATGGCTATTTGCATTGGTCTGGGTGTTTCTATGTATAATATATATTAGCAGATTCGAGGCCCTGGTTCGAATGTAGACTAATAAACTACCGACGTAAATTCAATCATAACACAAGCAATTTAGCTTAACTGAAGGGGTTATGAGTAATTTTCAGTTATTAGTAGGCGTATAGTGAAGGTGGTAAAGTGCGCCTAGCGGGCAAATACACCTACCACGATTATTTCGAAAACTACCTTTTGGATACTAGTAATGACATCTTACGTCGATGCTACAAACTAAATAATATGACATATTGAATAACACACTTGTACTTTTCCACTGATTTTATTTTATTTCAAGACCTGACCGGTTTCGCCTTACGGCATTCTCAAAGGTCTAGAAATAAAATAAACTCAGTGGAAAAGTACAAGGGTGTTATTCAATATGTGTAGCAGATTCCACCAAGCGCCATCAATCTCCAGTATAAATAATATGATTTGTAGCATCGACTTAAGATGTAATTACTAGTATGCAATAGGTAGTTTTTGAAATATTTGTGGTAGGCGCACTAGCCTACTAGGCGCACTTTGCCACCTTCACACTAGTACGAATTTATTTTTGATTTTTGATCATCATCGGGTTGCTTGTGTCAATTCTATGGATCTGGCACCGGTGGCGAAAGGTGAAAATTGTCGAAAGGAAAGCTAGTAGAAAAACGCTCTTTGATCTAGTTGGCCATTATGAATCGGGTTATAGGGACCTAAACCACTGGCTGGCACTACATATTATCTCCTCAGTCAAGCAAGCCATATTTTTTAGGTTTTGAACCCTTTGTCAATATAATTTTTATCTCTTCTCAACTTTCATACACTAGTGCAACATTCATTCTCATATTTACACTTCAATATATCTTCTAATTACTTTCAGGCATAGGCGCAACGTTTCTTACCAGATGGGTGGGTCGTCGGATCCTCATGTTCACATCTTGCTTCGGCGTATCCATCTCCATGACTTTAGTAGGCCTGTACTTCTTCCTACAAGACACAGTTAAAGTCACTCCAGAGACACTGAGAGCCTTCAGCTGGCTTCCTGTAACAGGCATTATCGGTTTTAACGTCCTATATGTCTGCGGTATTGGGAACTTACCGTACGTGATGCAAGCAGAACTATTCCCAGTTAACGTAAAAGGGGTAGCCTCCAGTTCGGCCACGATGCTCGCCTGTGTACTAGGTTTCGCGATAACTAAATGCTATCAACAAGTAAAAGTAGCATACGGTGATCATGTTGTGTTCTGGTTTTTCGCCTTAATAGGTTATGCGGGACTGTTTTTCATATATTTCTTTGTACCAGAAACGAGAAGCAAAACTTTGGAAGAGGTTCAAGATGACGTACAAAGGGGCACAGAAGAAGAAGAAGCAATAAATAGAGATAGTGATGTAGAAGAATGTAAATCGTTAAGATCTTGATTATATAAGATATTTTCTAATGCCTCTAGTTTTAATTAATACAAGGTACCTAGTTCCACCTTCATTAAATTTTCATTATGACTCATAATGACGTGAGTTATTAGGGGCTGTGCAATACTTTCACATATGTAAGTTCGTTACGGTTACCTACGGCTTAACTTACTGTACAGTTAATGGTACAATTGGCTTGCATTGGTTTTGTAGAGAGTTCTCGTATCGTGCATTAGACTTGAGTTAGATACCTTTATTAAGAACTTCAAATAAATTACTATGCCATACTATGAAGTATTGAGAGTAAAAATTCGGTTTAAACTACTCTAATGAGATATTTATAAGTGTGGAGTAGACAAGCCAAGATAGGTAGATGAATGGATATATATGGAATTAGTAGCGTACGTCGATAGTGTATGTGATAATTAAATAAATACAAACAAAATCTCGCTATAAAACTGTATTCAAGTGAATAAAATAAGAAATATATATACTGTTTGCCAGAAAACTTATAATATGGAAACCTTATAATGATTACCATTCAATGAAAGATACAATAAGAGGGTACTGCCAAATTATACAATGCAATAATTAAACTGAACAATAAAAAGTTTAAAGACTAAATTCTCTTAGAGTTGCCGTAAGAGTAGAGTGGAGCAAATGGCGTGTCGGCCGGCTCATCGCCGCTTTCTTCGGACGCGTCAGACTCGAACGTGTTGTCCGGAATGTCGTACAGCCGGATCAGAGGCTTGTTGGGATCCTTCATGATTAAGTATTTACCTGAAAACCATTTTATTTGACGTGAATATCCTGAACATTAAGAACTTTTGGTAGAAAGATGTTAATTTGAATAGTTGACAAAATTTCCACCGATACCAGTCGAAGCCGGCGGCGGTGGTTAGGTCGGACCGTCTACAAAGCACACCGTCAGTGGGTCGTAGATTGCCAGATACATATATCTCACACCCCGCCAGCTCGAAAGAGATGATCCTGGGTTAGTCTTTCGAGCTGGCCCTCTCCATAGTGACTCCATATAGCCCCCGGGTATGGGGCTAACCACTGACTTGGAAATTATATTTTTAGAGTTCTATACCTCAAGAGAAAAAAGCGGAACTCCTATATGATCACTATGTCCGTCTTTCTGTCAAGACATTTTTCTCAGGAATGCGTGGAGGGAGGTATCAATTTGAAATTCATACCACATACTCAGGTCTATAACGTCTTGAAGCTGTGCAATAATTAAACTTCTAAGTCAACGCAATTAAAATATGTTGTGGTTTATGTAAAGTTACGGAGCCCTCGGTGCGCGAGTCCGACTTGCACTTGGCACACTTTTTTTTAAAAGATGGCCCCATGTGAAATTTACTACATTATGTTGACCTTGACATAAGACCTTGTACCTTTATTTTTTATATTTGGTCCGTCAATTGACTGCACCCCGCTAGATGGCAACAAACCTTTTGCTAGTTGCATTGTAATGCAATGTATTTTGTGTGTGTTTTCGATAGTTATGGCTCACGAGTTCGTTAAGGTCGGCAACATTTTACTTTCTTTTGTGAAAATTAGGATACGAAATAAAATAAAAATATAATCTTCTTTTTAAATTGTGCATTTCAATAAAAACCTTATATATTGAAATAAAACTACTTTCTATCACGATGAACCTGATAATTAAAGGGATGATGGTATCATGAAAGACGATTCATTGTTACGTTTTCATCGTGTAGCAATAAAAAAACGGTTCAGAATACTCTAATTGTGGTAATGTGCAACCCAGTAGAGAAGACGACCATAAACTAAAGCTTGGATTACAATATTCTGCTAAGCATCAATAGACTTGTGAAAAACCATCCCCACAGTGTATTTCCAAAGTTGTTATACGAATTATCAGTAGGCTTATCATTCTTTAGTTTATTGGTAGTGACAAGCAGAGCAGAGCTAGCTAATAAACATTTTATTAAGCGATATTAGCGAGTTCCTTATTCTGTAAAGGCCATCCATAAATTACGTAACATTATTGAGATTTTTCCTCATTCAGTACTTCTTGAATATGAGTAGGTACACCTCGAACCAAACTTAATGGCGGCTGGGAAGTTTGTACGAGTGTTCAGGCCAATGGCGTTGGCGACGCTGTTTATTTAGAGAATTACACAGCAGGACTGACCGAGTTGTAGGCTAGAGATTCATATAGAGCACTATATTGATAACTGAAATTGCGAGGGGTCCTCTTAATTTCTGCAGTTAAGCTAAAATGCTTTTTTAAGGAGGAGCACGCGTCGCCTCTTTACGAAAAGCGTACTTTGTAGATGGTCCCTAGCGGTACAGTGTGATGGCAATTTTGTTATCTGATTCTTATATTAGTGTTATGATAAACTTCATTTTATTGCCGAAAAATGTAGTAAAGAGCGTACAAAAATTGTCAATAGATAAGATAACACGGCCATTGAACTTTTATCAGCCGTGAGTTAAACTCTATTGTGAAATACAATCACTAGGCATCAATGTCTATCCGTAAAATTATAATTTTTCGACGTTTCAATTCAAATACAGATCGGAGACTAATTTATGAACGGCAGCCATCATAATATTGTGCACAAATACAAAATGTACAGAAAACACAAAATCAGAATAATATGGTGACGACTATTATAAATTAAGTTAAATATAAATCATATTATGTTAAAAAAGTAACAGACAGAGAATGAGGATTTTCCCAACCCATTTGGGATGAGTCATTCATCAACTCGCGGGCAATATTTGGGATCGACTTTTTTTCTATCTGTGATGCTTCACTATTTTCCTTAAAGCGAGCCATCTGACATCTCCACAACTAATTGGCGATATCGAAGTTCTGTAGTTAGATTAGTCGGAATTTTGTAGCGCTCCAACTACCCGTAACGAATGCCATAGATATTCGTATTGATAGATTAACGTGATTTCCAGGGCACGGAAACACCAAGACGATTGCAAATACAAAATTTATGTACAAAAACATCTGACATTAGCAGTCTGCCGCTACGTCACGAATGTCGAACAAGTTGTTTAGTCGAGTTTGGTCCAATTGTCAAAAAACGCCTTGGGTAGGTTAGGTCAGAAGGCTAATTAGGTCCCCATTAGGCCTTCGTGGTTATTTTTTTTATAACCACCCAGAAACCGGATAGAAAGTCCGCAATTTTTTCCTGTTTTTGACAATTGGACCAAATGCGTATTTGACCAAACGCGACTAAACGGAACAAGTATAATAAGAGCGGTGAACTCACCATCCTTCTGCTTCATACAAATGTCGATGATACAGCGCAGGATGCCCCACGCGTTGTCCATGGACAGGTTGATCTGCGCCGCGAACTCGTGCGGCTTGAACTGCTGCGTGCCGAGGATCACGTGGCGCGAGTTGTCGCGGACCTGAGTACGCGACACGTAGCCGAACTTGATCTGGTCCGAGCCGGCCAGCAGAGCCTGCGAATAAACATCTTAATTATACCTGGACGCTAAATATGCTCAAAATATACGCGTTTTTTGAGGATAATACTGCTAGAGCAGTGGAGAAGCTCAAATCCACCAAGTAAGTAAACATTGGTGTAACCTGGTCGAAACATCAGGGTATGTACAGGTAATCAAAGATATGTATGTACCTATACCATGACCGCGTTAATTCCCGTTATTATTATTGTATAAGTAAATATTGATTGGAGATACAATAAAAATATGCAAAAATAGCAAACAGTCTACTTTAAAATGATCAGACCTAACAGAGTTCTAGTCTAAGGCTGGCCCCACGGTTGATGAAGCATTCGGATTTCCGAATCTCATCTAAACCGGATCGGAAAACCGTGTGTGTGCGGCCAGGCTAAAGGTAGATAGATGTTTTATTTATATGTTGTGGTGTGGTGTGGTACATTTGTAGAGCGTGTCCTGTCGTGGCGAACTCTTAGCATTCACAAAGCACAAATTCTGTGAATGCAGTTAAATTATTTTAAAAAGTTGGGGATAGTCTCCTAATAATGTTTTGCTGTTCACGTACAGCAAAACATTATTAGGAAACTTGGGAAAACAACCGTCAGCTTGAGGTACCCCACGCTTACTGCCGCATTTCAGAAATACATCCTGTATAGCTTTCCCCATACACAGAATAAATGTAAGATTAACTTAGTCTAACATCTTGTTATAGGGGCATTTGCTCTAAGTAAATTATGTCCTTACCTGGACGGTCCACTTGGCGAGCTTGCAGGAGTTGTTCCTGAGTTCGTTGGCGAGCACGGCACCGCGCTGCGTGTCCAGTTTCTGGCGCCACTCGACACCGTTGGCCACTTTTGAGTCCCACTCGTTAAGCGCCTTGATGCTTAGGAACTGGGTCTCGTTTTGAGGTCCCTGCATTACTGCATCGTGTTCGCATCGGGCAACCAGCACCTAGGAATGATATTATTTAAATGCCGTGATTAGCGGAACTAGTGATTGTGAACCAGTTTTGTCAACTTGTTGGCTCAACAAGCTATTTGGGTCCTGAAATCCTAGTTTGCGAACATATATTAACGGGATATATTAAGATAATTTCACGGAACGAAAACGATAAGCGAAAAAAAAAATAACGCTTACAATGCATTGTGCTTACAATGCATTGTGGTTACTGCGAAATATCCACATCGTGAAATTCGTGCTGAAAACGCTCGTGAGTCGTGATGCGATGTGTCAACAATCGAAATACCACATAGCGATACTGTCACATATCATACGACTACAACATACAAACGAATAAAACATACATACATACATAAAATCACGCCTGTTTCCCATAGGGGTAGGCAGAGATCACAGATCTCCATTTGCTACGATCCTGACATACTACTCTCGCTTCATTCACTCACATTACATTCTTAATGCATGCTCGTCGGTTTAGGGTGTTCCTGACCTGCCCCTTTTCTAACACTTCCCGGATTTGGTCCGGGTATGTGCGAAAAAAAACCGAACGAAACGAATAAAAACCATGACATAAACTTACAACGCCATTGTTGAGGTTCCACTTGCGGTAGCGGTACCCTACAGACGCGACCTCGCCTTCCTCCTCTTCAGACACGAAAGGATTCGCCTCCGGGAACTTATACTTCGGCTCGGTTTGACCATTCTTCAATACCTATAAGATTAACACAATATTTATCGATGAGAAATCGATGTTCTATATCTATATTGTTTCTTTTAATGATATATATATTGAGCACTGAAAACATATTATCTACACCTGTATAGAAAAAACATTTTAGTTTAGTTCGAAAAATCAATTCTAAAGTAAAAGGATTGTATCCTTTCACTTGGCATGTGTCAATATTTTCATCAATGTATTTGTTGAAATTACCATACCAATAGGGTGAAATGACCCACGCAAAATGGCAGACCCAGCGGTCACCCGTCCGGTCAACGGCGTCCCCTGCTGGGAGTAAGTAATGGGTTCTCACCTGTTGACTGAAGTTATGGTTAATGAACGTGGCCTCGAGCGCGAGGTTGCGCGGCGAGTTGATGGAATTCCCATCATCAGTTGGTGGCTCCACGGATGTCTCGTTTACCGTCAGAAGATCGAACTCGGTGTTGTCGCGCTTATCGAAGAACAACTTGTCACCTGAGATTATGGTGTCATATTAATATACTAGGTATACGTGAAATTATTTTCATAGTTTTTTACTGTTGTAATATTCTTCTAATTCTAATATTCCAAAAAAAAAAAACTGGAATTGTTTTGGGTAGTGGAAGTATATACATACCTATATATACTCACGCCTGTAAATTCCCAAAGGGGTATGCAGAGGTGCATTAGCACCCACATTTCGCCAACTATGATTTTCCACAATGGGATTGTCGAGGTCAGATGGCAAGTCCCTTCATGGAAAAAATGTATCGAAATTTCGGCAGTATCATAGTTATAGTTAGAATGTCAGATATACAGCCGATCCCAATTCTGACACAAATTATGAATAAAAAGTACTTAGGATTAACATAAACACAAAGATAAAACTACAGAAACAATTCATAATTTGTAGATTAAATACAGGGAATCTTACCAATCTTCTCAATAACAATATCCCAAGAGTAGTTGGAGCGAGTGCAACACATGATCGTGGCCAAGATGGCGTCGGTGGCATACACAGTGCCTGCTGTTTTACTCAGCCGCCGGATGACTGGGTCATCAGTAGTTGTTACCTGAAGTTAACAATAAGTTACATTACTTTTTACATCCTATCGTGCACATCAGTGGCGAAGGGTGAACAATTTTAAAAGGATAATTCCCTATAAACATATGACATCTCTATCACAGCTTCCCTTCAAAGAGCAACTCGCCAGGAACCCGGCTATTGGGATCACATATACTTTTCAGGAGAGTCCATATTTGTACTTCATTTAAAGATGTAAGTAATTAATGAAAAGATTGCTAAGGTGTGAAATGGGAGAGTTATCTCATGTTTAGAAAACTAAGTGTCTCATTAAATAGCTACATAATACTGGGGTGATTTAATATTGTTTTGGATAAAAGAAGTTAAAAAAACACTAACCGTATGGAAGATACGGTCTATCCGCTGCAGAGCCTTCTCATGTTTGACATTGACACGGTCATAAGCCTTGTCATAATATTCCAATGTGCCACAACACACAATATCTTCACCTGTGAAATAAAGAAAAATATTTTTATGACTTATCAATTAAAGCCTATTGCAGTCCACTGTAGGACACGAGACCTCTCTAATAATAATGTAGCTCCTAAGTTTATGCTTTACATATTCAGTCACTCGTAGTTACCTATTGAAACATATACATACCTTCTTTGATTCCAGGCAAAGATAGCTTAGCAAGACGAGGAAAGTCCATGTCTTCAATAGTGACCCACGTAGGCCTCACCGTGACAGATGCATCACGAATTTTCATTGGGGCACCTCTTTGGCCCCATCTCTTGCCGAGCTTGCGATCACGTTGCTGATAAAACAATTTTATTGTAAAGTAAAGCTATGTGGATGGTAGAAATTTCAAACGTGACACAAGTTAATTTTACATAATATGACCTCTTAATATACAACAAAAAAATAATAGTTTATAAAATCCATTACTTTAATGTAAAATTATTGATGTTAAGAACCATCAATAATTTTACATCAAAATGATTACCATAATATATATTGTGCTGTAATATTTTGAAAATATTCAATATCCAGATTGCGATAAACACTGGTTTCATTTAGATTTATTAAGCAACAATATTCTTATTAATATGAAGACTAATTTGTAAGCCATTCTCTACCAACTCAAATAATTATAAGCTAAATACAATAGTGGTTATATAACAAAATTCTGACTTGAAACTAGAATGTCTTATTATTTTTTACATTTGTTAATAATTTACTATGATTTCATTTGCATTACTCAATTGATTGATATAAATTTTAATGATAAAATATGGCTTACTATTGTGAAAGATCCCATTTTAAAATTTCTATAAAATATATCCTTTATGTTTGGTTTTAATTAGCAATATAAAAAACATAACATAAACTCACACCTGTATTCCCCGAAGGGGTAGGCAGAGGTGCTAGCACTAGCACCCACATTTCGCCAGTTTATGTTTAGGTCCCAATGTAATAGGTGGCGAGCCTATTGCCATCAACCGGGCACTTATAAACCTGCGATGAATACACACATAGCAATATAAACATCTGAAACGTAGTATTTTTAATTCCCAGTTCACCTTATTCAATGTTGTCATGCCACCAGGAGTGCGTGCTCCCCTGGCACCACGGCCCCGCTGTCCACGGGCACGGCCACGCTGGTACGGGGGCTTCTGCACCCTGGTCGTGTCCACTAGATGGAACGTACTTTCGTCCTCCTCATGATAGTAAGCATACGACGAACCAGCGCCGAATTGTGACGCATACTTATCTGAAAATTTAAGGGTGAGAATTGCAGTGAAAGTGCTTGTATCGTCACTAGATTAGTATGGTAAGAAACTTGAACAGGGACGAATATCTTGACATCTATCGGTAGAACAGCTTAACGTCATTATAACCTCAAAGAAGATTAAAATATAGGTAAACATACTGTGTCTGAATGCAAATAATGCGTACGGGAATACTTACTCTGGTATTTCTTGTCCTGTACCATAGTCCAGTCACTAATTTTACCTAAACGATCACCTTTACTAAAAGGTTGATACGGCATGTCTCGAAATTGATCTGGCATTTCGCATGGACCCCATCCTGTTGGGTTATCTTGTATTATCGGGGCTATGAACCGTATAGGCTCTTCTGCCGGTAACACATGTTCCGACATCGTAGCAATTCTACAGTATACACTATTTTAGTTATAAATCAACATAAAGTTACATGAATGCCACACGACACTTTCGAAATGACTTTTTGGTTGGCAGGAGAGTTTTTTTAGCAGTGTTGCCACTTGTCAGTATGAATCATAGACATAAATATACAGACGTGAAGCTACTACGAAATTCATTCATAAAATCATATTAGGAAAACGCCAATTCTCCATCTTGCTTTCCAACGTAGTGGGGATGTAGTAGCACCTGATTGGTCAAATAAAATTGCTAGTGATGCGGTGATAGAATTTTAATTATCGATATTTTCCCAAATATTTAAAGAACGAAGACCACTTTCCATACATAGTGAATGACTTTTGAAATGCCGTTGACTTTTTATTATTCTATCGCATAATGGTACTGGTATTACTGATGAATAGATACTAAAACATTTTTTACAAAAAAAAAACAAAAATATTAAATAAAAATTCGAATTTATTTTTTTGTCCAAATCGATTTTATTTTTGTGCCAATGTACCTGGAGTACTACTAAATATATATATATATATCGTTACTCAAAGACTGTAAAGAATCTTTGTAGATTCTACGTCCTTCTGGGCGAATTATTCGAAACTCCGGCTATCACAAGGAAAGTCTGACAGAAAGCCATAAGCACACTGCAACCTGAGAATACAAATAATCGGCATCCACTTAAGCTAATCACTTAATTTTTTCTTTCAAATGTATAAATTTTTAGTCTGTGCCCTTTTTATATCGATAAGTAGTTATCGACAGTTTACTGGATTCCCTACTAGGCCGCCATACTGCTTTCCATTCATTCATAAAATCCAAGTTTAGGTAGGCAGTTTTTTTTCGTAGGTATGGCACCTCTTGATATACTCTAAGGTATGAATAAGTAGCGTCATCTCAGCTGGATTGCCGCATGAAATCAGAAATACAATATCGTGACAAAATCCAACAAAATCTTTTGATAAATAATATTTAACTTAAATAAATTATTCTAAGCTTTAAGCAGTTGGAAAAGCTATTTTATTTTACCTAACAACTAACAATTCAAAATATCAGTTAAGGAAAAATCATTCTAATGTAACTATAAGTACAGACCCCGGCATCTAACTTGGCAAGATTTGACAGATGCGCACAAGTCGTTTTTTAGGTCTCTTTGGTGGTAAAGCGGGATGCGGGGGACGCGGTAGCGCCGTCGCGGACGTATGATTGGTGCCCAGTACTTATTCTTATCTATGATTGGCGCGTTAGTCGAGTCTACGTTCCGATCGCGCCCGGTTACACTTGCGTGCACGAAAGTTGTCACCACTATTTTGTGCTTTTATAATTTATTAGCGGTAAAACTGAAATAAAAAAAATGATCAACTACGAGTTTGAAAATTAAATTAGAATTCTAGAATAAGGAAGGCCAGTGAATAAATTTTTCTGCTCATAAAATAAGTCATAAAAGAATATGACAGTCATGACATTCCTTTGACATTCATGACTTACACGATGTGATCACATGATCCGATATTTGGACACTGGCATAGATTTTGAATACCTACACTACGTTTGTTCTTCTCTGTCTACGGACACTGGTCTTTTAGCAAGTTACGGATTAAAGGAAATCGGATTGAATTTATCGGATACATACTTATAATTTTTTAACGATTTCGTAATTGATACGACACCTTCGGTGGGGGTTCGCTCCTATACGTCGGAGCCGTTTAGTAACGAAACGACAGAAAGTAGTTCAGAAATATATTATGAACATTGCGTATTGTATGGTATATGACATGTGTATAACTGTGTATAACATTGTTAATGTTCCGGAATTTATTACCTTAGCCTAGTATTATAGCTTGGATAAAATATGGAATCACGGCGATCCAGAGACTTTCTAATTGCGTCTTGAGTTAACTGCGGACTTACGGTGTAAATAAAATAAAAAATATATAAACAACCTAAAACATCTCGTAGACTCCGATGGACTTCAACATTTTACAGAAGAGTTAATAGTGCGGTCTGTCGGTATGTACTAGCTCAACCTGTACCAAAGCTCCTATCAAGACATCTCAAACCAGAACCTGCTCTTGGATCGAACAGTAGAACTCCGCGAACGGACCACAGGCAACAAAACGTAGATACTTATGCCACCAAGCATGTGATGGGTATAGTTAGTGACAGATAAGCGGTAGGAATCCTTTCTATAAAGAAGGGGTCATGCATGGCTAACTCATACGGTAATGATAAATAACAATTTTTATAACTCTCACTCGCCTGGTAAATCCCTATTCCCTATTGAAAAACGGGAATTATGGGAACTCCCCATCTTAAAATAATTATCTGGCACGGAAGTCCCTAAATTGATATATTCGCATTACATAGCACACTTCCTACTTTGTAACAAAGGTCAGCTGAAGTTAGTAGGGGAATCCCCTACTCAATGTAGGTGTTTTCCCGCTTCTCTTTTGTTAACTAAGGCCCCTACTTGTGAATTAAAGTAGGTAAGTTACTTTACGTTGGGGAAATCCCAACTTAAAGTTAAACTGCATTTAATGAAGAACTTTTAGATAAATTAATTCATATAGGTACTAAAGAATATCACTTATTTACATTCTTAGACTATAATTTTAATTACGCACATTTAGATATGTGTAGGCCTCATGCACTTGTGACACCATTAAGGATATACCTTAGCGGGTCAACCTCACTTCACCTGAGCCAATACACCTGCTGATTGAGACGAGGAATCAGTCGACAGTCACTCCCGTAAACGCCAAACGGGTCATTAACAATCCTTATCAAGAAAAAACATTACCCTCCTTCCTTCGGCAGTCGGGTAAAACAGTGTGATGATTGAAAAAATTAAAAAGAGATTCGTGACCACGTAGATCCCGGTCAGATATATTATTTTGAATAATAAATTTAGTAGCTATGTAGGTATATTAGTGGGAAACCGGAATCAACGAAAAGGTTCTATCGAATATAAGTAACTTCAAACTGGTAGGTACAAAATGAATTGTTCAACTGGCAGCCCTGTGTTGGCTGTCTGGCTGAGTCTGTGTCTGGCTGGCTCAACTTCAACTCATTTCAATCAATTTAGTTTAGTACATGTTTACATTCGGCGAGTGAGGTCGCGTATCCGACTACGCGTAATTTATTTTTAAAAGTTGTCTCGATAATTGCAATTTTAGTTGATTATGATACGTAGGACAATTTTTTTATTGAATTATGTATTTCGAGGTCTGATTTTTGTGATACTAGTTTAATTAACACATAATTCGGAATTATTACATCCTTACCTTACCGGTTCGTGAAGTTTTTGTTTCAATATTTATATACAAAATGAGTGATAATGAAAATGTGGATGAGGTAAGTTCATTGGATACAGACAATGCTTAATTAATGTGTGTCAGTGGATGGTGAAAAGCATTTAATTTATTAAAAAAACCGAAGTACCTAAGCTCTTTTTTCAAAGTCGGTTAAAACCGTCCAATTGTTTATAAATATCTAAATAAGTGCCTATTACAAAGTTGCCTTAATTAGAGTTCTTTAGGTGATGGAATTTTATCATAAAAATTGTGAGGTCATTTAGGTACGTAGGTCTTAAAATCTAGGTCTTGATATTCATGTCTTAGTACCTAGGTATTCTGCACTTTTATAATGAATGAGTAAAGTAACTCAGTAAATATTTGTTGTATAATTAAATAACTATATCTGTAACTAACACAGTGTTAAGGATATTAACATGTTATTTACTGCTACATAACCTAGAATTTCATCTTAACTCTACATTGTTTTGAGGATGTTATTTCGAAACCAGACGTAAATTATAACACGTAAGTTGAGATAATAACAATCATTACTTTATACCAGTGGTTAGGTACTTACTATAACTTTATCAAAGACCTAAAAATAAAACCTAGAGCAATGTTGCCAGCCCTATGAAACTAAGAAACACTAAATTTTCATAAAAATCAGTACAAAATGGTATTTTACTATCGTAGTTGTAGTATCATTGTCTAGCTAGCACTGAGCTAGGTCTCGGAAACGGGGTGGTGGTTTAAGCCCTCGAAGGTCTAACAAAAGATGAAATTTATATGCTCCGTCTTATAGTAGACCCGTTTAAAAACCACACATGTTTACTTTTAGCGCTAACATTAATAAGTAGATCACAGCATAGTTTTAAACCCAACGTATGCATAGTTTAACTAGATTGTAATATTTGTTCTAGAATGTGGGCAAATAAAACAAGCTTTAAATGATTATTTTGTTTTTTCAATAGACGATCCACTTTAAACATTTGAAAAACACGAACAAAGTATATAATTTTGGATTTTTACTTCAAGCATCAAATGTAGTAATTTTACCGTAAAACAGAGGGTTGCCAACGCTGACCAAAGTGCTGCTAGTGTTATTTCGCCAACGTTCAGCTACTAACCATTATGCGTTCCAGCGCCTTCAGAATTATTTCACGACATTATCAGCATGTAGCAACAAGGGTTTAACATTTTAAACGTATCTTATCTGCCTGTGATTCGACCAGATTTAATAGACTTATCGCTTCTGGACACGAATTTCACAAATAGCCAAATTGTACGATAAAAACTAAATTAATGATTCCGGGCGAGGATTCAAATAGGATTAGGTTTGTAGAGTTGTTATGGATTTTGCCTGCGAATCAAACCTTGATTATAAAATACTTATGACCGACCGTGCTGTTATATATTGTAGTATTAAATATTTACATATATAGGTACATAATGATACTCACGCCTATTTTCATCCGGGGTTGGCAGAGACTACACCCGCCATCTGATTCTATCCTTAAATTCTTCACGAGCATCCGCTTTCTTTCATGTTTTCATGCAAGCCATTTGTTATCAAATATAGTTCTAGATTAATCTAGAGGTATTATAAGTTATAACCCTGATTAATGTAGGTATAGTGAGTTTTTTTAAATAAAAATGCTAATCATACCTACCTGTTTCATGGTAGAGCCATGCTTTTCAGCACAGAATAGATAATAGGATTTGAGAGGCAGTATGCAGTAGACACTGGAAAGGTAGGGAGATTATCTTTCCTTCCTTTTCATTTTCCCATTCTTCTTTTCTTTATAGAGGGAGTAATTTGCGGAAGTAACAATTCGAGTGTTGCAAGTTCATAATAAATAGCATCTGACATTATTGAATGGGAAGTGAGAGCCTTCGGTTCACGGAATTGTCGGTTTTATTATTGTAGGTATATTTTCATTATAGGATACATAGAAGCCACATAATAGATCAGGGTTTCTCAAACTTTCGGCTTCACGAACCCCTGCTAAACTTTCGAGATTTCAGCGAACCCCTTATCTAATCCTTCCCCACCCGCTCTTTTAGAAATAAAATTTTTTTGAAAAATAACGCACTCCTATAAAACTATTGTGTAATTTCTAGCAAACGGTAAAATAAAATTCAACTCTTTGCACGAGAGTTCAAGATACTCTTCCTGTCTAGCTGCCCAAAAATAAAGAGCTCCTTTTTAAATCAGCTTGCGGAGCGCATGAGGGTCACGTATTCAGTCACGAACATCTCCCAAGTGTGTCCACGTGCCTACGAGTCACCGTTACGTAAACCCCCTACCTTGTCGCGAACCCCCTACCGTCGGATGGCGAACCCCTAGGGGTTCGCGTACCCCACTTTGAGAAACCCTGTGTAGTTGAGAACAGTATTTTTATTAAGTATTTATAGTGAGGTGCACAGACGCAGGGCTGTTCGCTAACATTTGCTTGCATTCTCCATCAGTATCTAAATTAGCCCGTAATTCATTTACATCTAAATAAATGTGTTGTAACCTTATAAGTATACACTTGTATTAAGCGTTAAAAGGGTACTTGATTATCAACAGCACTTATTTAGGAATAGGTAAATATTATAGCGGGCAAGTAGATGATCGCTCGCTCGTACAAGTGTTTCACTTAACTTTTCGAGATCGGGTTCAAACTGCAGTTCCAATAACTTCTACATAAATACAAACTTGAAGTGCCATTTGTCAAAGGAATAATAATCTTTTAACAATTCCTCTCAAAGTTCATCACGATATATGAACACACATTTTTTTATATCGTTCCCACAAAAAGAAATGTGTGCGATAGGTATAAGGTACAGTCAGTGTCAGAAATATCTTGAATACAAAGTCTCAAAATGATCTTAGAACGAGCAAATAGAACTGTTTTATATATACTTAAGGGTGTACCTAATACCAGAACAAAGCGTCCACAGGAAGGGGACAAAAAATCAAGGAATTAATTTTGGGCACTTTGTTCATCATGATCGATCGAATACTGACTGTACCACGAAGTTCGTCATGCGCCGTTAATGGACTCGAGAACGGCGTGTGGGATTTATAGAACTCTTATTGTTATGCCAAGCTCGATTTTCAATGTTTCGAATGCAGTTTGGCGGCCCGTCTAAGGTCAACGAGTGACTTCTAACTGCGTAATTATATTTCATGATACAAAATTAGAGATACAAACATTTCATGATAGACTGACTCTTTCATGATAGATTGGTACTGTTTTAACACAAACGGTAATAAATATACGGTGGTGCTGCCTACAACCATGGTATGGAATGGTATCACGGGCTGTTGTCCGCAACTCGCGCGGTTTTTGCGTGATACCATACTAATAATAAAAATGCGAAAGTAACTCTGTCTGTATGTCTGTCTGTCTGTATGTTACGCTTTCACGCCTAAACCACTGAACCGATTTTGATGAAATTTGGTATAGGGGTAGATTAGACCATGAAAAAGGACATAGGCTATGTTTGGTCGCGATAACTGACATCCACGCGGGCGGAGCCGCGGGCAAAAGCTAGTTATTCAATACAGCAGACAAATATTACATTTGATGTAATAAGATTATCAATTTGTTTACAGATAATGGAGCATGGGAATAGAAGAAATCTCTATTTAATCACGCTATGCTGTAAGTTTGCAGTTCTTGCCATAATTTTAATAACAAATGGCGGTTGTCATATATTTCATAAGAAATCAACTATAAAACTTAATTTGAATAAACTTCACACTTCTTCTGCACTTGCCGATCTGGCTATTTGGTAAAGGGATAGATTATTATCTGGAATAACGCATAAACAGGAATATTAAAAAATTATACGTAGATGGACCTGCGGGCATCAGTTAGTTTACAATGATTTACTGTGTTGTGTGCTAAAATATTATATTGTTACTTACAGTGTCAATCGCATTCATGGCGCTAGGAGTGTCATCTGCCTGGCCCACACCTGTACTACCAAAGTTCAACAACAATGAAACCAACTTAGACATTACAAAGGTTAGTAAGTACACTATATTTGACCTTTTACGTTGCATGCTATAAATAGATGTACGTAGCCTAAGTAGTGGGCCGTAAAACTTATTTCTTGATCTCCAGAGACTAGGGATTTAGTTTTTATCTTCATAGAAACTATTTCCATAACTATCTACTATGAAGATTTATTAATAGTCACTGGATGTTTACAATTTTTAGGTTTTCCGTCACACGACTTATGTACAAGGATTTTAAAGGTAGAAAAGGTTTGTGTAGGTAATTATCTTAGATTTTTTTACGAATACAAATTGACTAGATATCTACTTACGAGCTTACATCCGTATGTACATTCAGCGACATAAATATCTTGACAACGAAGTCTCAAAATGATCTTAAAACTATGGTATTAATAGCAAATCAAACTGTAAGTTTTATTTATATGGTGTTATAGTCCAAACTATCGGTGTGTACCAAATTTCAGAACAATCGGTCAACTGGAAGGGGTCAAAAAACTAAATTATGATAATTTTAAGCACTTTGTTCGTCAACATCTTTCTGATACAGACTGTACGGTACGTCTAAGTACCTACTACTTAATTAAAGAGACTGATGTAGTATGGTTTCTACACTTTCTACCATACTATCAATATCAAAAATATCACCATAGCCTCGGTTATAACTACTCCAGAAAGATAATCCTGCTTTAGACATGTCGTGGGAGAGTGAGAACGCTCTACTTTACGATTTTGATCAGTATATTGATGTACTGATCAAAATCTATCTATCTATCCACTACCTACAGTAACTAACCAGCCTATCGTAGTTAGGAAGAACTGTGAGGATTTAAATAAGATTGGCTTACTTCGGTTTGTAGAGCGTTCTCTCTTTCCTACATATATCTAAGGCATGATTATCTTTTTGGAGTAGGTAGTTATAACAAAGGCTATGGTGATATTTTTGTAAACACGAATGGTTTCAACTACTCTATTGAAGGTATCAAACTGTCAGTCTGACGATAGAGTGAACCATGAGAGAAGGCTCTACAACACTGATGCTCTTCTTCCGAGCGTGCTTGGCCTAATCAAAAGTCGATCCACTATTTTTATTAGTATATTAATAACATATTTTTATTCCTATACTCTATGTTAGTAGATAATTATGAATCACCGACGTCTCATCCCATGAGAGATAGGTAGTACTCGAGTGATACACGTACCTACTATGTGCATTATGCAATCTGATCTCTGAAAGAGTCTCCATAAATTTTGTACTATATTTGTATCTTTAAACGTGATGAATGGGATTTGATAATGTATTGCGGTGTGCTTTGTTAATAAATACAGATGTAACATTCTGTTGAACTTTACGTTGTAAGTAATAATAATAATAAATAAATAAATATTTCTCAACATTCTACACAACGCTATCTAGACCCATGGTAAGCATAGCTTAACTAGCTTGTGTTATGGAATCTAAGAAGATAAACATGATGTCTCACTATATATAACAATGCCCCTTTCAGAGACACAATACTAATAGGCAGAAGAGATAAAAATATTCTCGGAAAGAAATGGTATGGTAATGTAACGGCAACTCTACACATCGGCTGTTTAGATTCAAAACATAGTAACTGAGTTTTTGGCGGCAAAGCGTAGAGGACGCATTGCGGTATTATTTTATTTCCCGCAATTGGCGTGGCGTGGCGGTAGTGCACGCGACTGCCACGCAGGAGGCGCGGGTTCGATTCCCGCTCAGTGCAAATATTTGTATGCATGAATATGGCTATTTGCATTGGTCTGAGTGTTTCTATGTATAATATGTATGTATTTACAAAAAAAAAAAGTATATAAGTATGTTTATCCGCATTCTAGATTCCATAACACAAGCTATAAAAGCTTACCATGGGTCTAGATAGCGTTGTGTAAAATGTTGAGGAATATTTATTATTATTATTATTATTAATTCGAGATTTTATGTATAAAAATGATGTATTTTTAGCCATAACGTCTTTGTGACTCTACGTGTTCAATCCAAATCTCGTGAGGGAACTTTTAGTAAAGTCCCCACAACTTTACTGAGGTAGCAATCATCTCATTCATCGTCATCAACATAATATGCTAACTTCTCAACCGAAAACATTGGAAATTTGGCTCTCCTGAACATTTTGGTTGGAAGGAGTTACTTTGTTTTGAATTTAAACAGCCGACATGTACCCCAGTTAAAAAAAAATGCAGTAAACAAAAACAATTAAGATAGGATAGGGGACTCTTTCACCCACGCTTAAGCCTCTTTGGGCCATTGTACGTGAAGCAAAACAATTCAAAGTGGTCATACTTATTATAATTATAGCACAGAATTACCATTGTTGACATAATTTGATTCTATTACGTTTGTGGTTTAGTTGATACTCGTACTGAGCGAGTGCTAAACATAGCTTTAGGTTCATATTCTGATAAGAGGTTAGTTGATTTACTATTCGCGTTATAATAAACATAATATAGTGATGAGCCTGACTCAGCCTGACAGATGATAAGAAATGTGAGGAAATTGCGGTATAATAATATTAAGAGCGAATGGTATAAAGCCATACAACGCGTGTCATGTTAGTGTTGTATAGGAATAAGATACTTTACGATTTTTACTTTTTTCTTTTTTGATTTGATGAATAAAGTAATTTATATCTCTGCCACTTAGGTACTGACACTATATTTTAAATCTATATATATAAAAGAAAGTCACGTTAGTTACACTATTTATAACTCGAGAACGGCTTAGAACCAGGAGACGGACATAGGATACTTTTCATCTCGTTCAACCTTTATTTTATTCCGGGTATAGGTTCCTGTGGGGCGCGGTCACGGGATCAGTAATTATGGGACCCCCGGTACATTTGCATGAAATTCCAGGCTCACAGAAACTTTAAGAAACTTTATCTGGTTCGCGGGAACAGGAGCAGTGTGTCCTAAACCTTTCTATTCCGAACTTAACGCGGACGAAGTTGCAGGCATAAGCTAGTATAATAATAAAATAAAATAATATAAAGATAAATTTAAAAGAAGTGATCCTATAAAAATTCTGTTATTTTTACACGAAATTAGAATCTGCTTAGCAAATGAATTAGCTCATATGAGCGACCATTTCACAAATTTTATAGGAATCTATTGAGTTTAAATGGAAATTTAAAAGAATCGCTAAATGTGGCGTTTTTAGCCCACAAATCTAGAGATTCGCTATATCCTAGCGCAAATAGGTACAGCTTACCATTAGAATAGCTGCAAAAACAATAGCTTGTCCTATGTAATATACGTTCTCGTAAGCGTAACAATGGATCTTATTTATGTTTCGATACTTACCCGTTTCACTAGAAGTGCCAATTTGCATAATAATACCTACTTACTTCATGTTTGTGTAATCATTTCGTTTGCCTTATCAAGTTATCGTATATCGTCGAGACGCACAGACTAAACTATATTGCCCTGCATTGCTATGTGGTAGGTAGGTTATCCAGCCATGAAATCATCAAGGTTACCGCAAGGTTGTCCTATTTTCATTCCATTTAAATTTACAGCCTTGTTCGGCTTTGCGGACTTAAATTCTACAAGAAAACGTGGGTTTACCCAGGCCTAGCAATTCATGCTTAGGTACAGATGCTTTCTTGCTGGCGAATAGCTCTCCTCCCGAGCTATGGAAGGCCCCTCCTTATGGAAGTGGTACATAAACATTGGTAGACAAGCAAGACCCATACTATACATAGGGCTGTATGTTTCCTAGCTTATTAGTATAAATAACACGGTAGTGTCGATCTATCCAATATTCCTGCATTGGCCACTGAAATTCTGGTTTCAGCATACCTCCTCAAACTCATAACTTATATTTTACACACACAAATTTGATTTTAATTCGAAACACATGTTGCCCTACGGACTAAGTACTTCAAAGAAACCGTATGGTTAACGTTATTTGGCGAATTTGAAACTGGCAGAAACATCAACAAATTTCGACAGTTGTATAAACAGACGAATAAAGATACATACTCACTTACTTAATTTATACATTATATACATTGTATAGTTGTGAAAATCATGTATTTTTATGTTCCACAGAAAGAAGTGGGGACAATGTTGTCCCTGTACCCAGTGGGGTTCGCCATTGGGTCCTTGGCCACGAGGTATATAGCAGATGCTTTTGGAAGGCGCGTCACAATTCTCAGTAGCGCAGTACCCATAGTAATTGGTTCGGTAAGTGTACATCGTTATTTGTCATGTATTAATGAAAGTATATTGATGTTTATGACCGCAGAACTCGATCGCTTGATGATGATGGTGACGTTGATACTTACATATGTGTTATTACGACTGTCGATACACTAGTGGGGTAGGCAGAGACTACAGTTTTCCACTTGTTACGATCCTGGCACAGATCTTTCGCTTCTTCTACTTTCATAATTGTTTTCATACATGCTCGCCGGTTTTGGGTACTCTTGACGTATGTCCTTTCTATACAACGTCTGCGATCTGATTGTCATACGTATGTCTACGTACCCCGCTGGGAAAAAGGCGTGACTGTATGTATGTATGTAGATAAACTAGATACATACGTTGTCATAAGTGAAAACGTATGTATCTAGTGTATCTAACATTTATTGACTTAACATTTATTGACTTCAAATTACATAATATTTGCGAACGTTTACGCGAAATGTGATTAAACCATTTAAACGGATTATATATATTATTGTATACTTATGTATTATTGTATCATATTGTATATGGTCACGTGACACCTTTTTTCTACGAATTCATTGGTTGTAGATAAATTAAGAGATAATATGTCTATGTTACCATGCTCAGGCTGCTGTAGGACTTATATTTATCTAAGGATTTCCTTGAAAAATAAACCAGTAGAATGAAAGTGATAGTTACCACTTTTATTCTATGCTTTGCTTCGCCGGTCAGCTTCATCAGTCATTATAACCACCTACTCCTCAGCTCGTGGGCCGCCTCACCCCTCCGCGACTGCGCGGGCTTAAATAACACTAGGGGTAGGGCCAACAAGACTACGCGAAGTCGGATTTGCAGCAATTCATATCTCATAACTTTTGCGTCACAAATTTTGAGTTATCAATACACACTAGATATTATAAAACTAAAAACAGCACTGTTTTTAACATAAATGACAGATGCAACTCAAACTCCGCGCCAAAATGTAAAGCAGTGTGCCAATCAAACAACAACAAAAAAAACAAAAATTTGAATTTGGAACCATAAACAAAAAAATTCGATCCCGATACTTTGTTGACTGCATGTACAACTCGTGCGAGTTAACAAGGCACCTGGCTCAATCAAGTGACGTTTAAAGTACTGACTGCAAAAGAAATTTTGAATTTTCGAGAGCGCCATATTTTATTAGATAAATTTCTTAAATTCTTTAATATTGATTAAAATAATTAATAGATTTCTGATCGTAAGATTAAAAAATAAACAATATTCATGGCATGTTTTTCTTATAATAAGCTTGTGTTATACTTACATTGTTGTAAAGCTGAAAGTATAACGTATTACAGGTTTATTCAATAAAATTACTGTTGGTGAAACTACTAGACATTTTTTATTTCTAAAAATGAAATTATTAATATAAATATATTGATGAAATGTTATCCCAATAAAATATTGTGATTGTTTATATGTACAATTTTCACATCCTTGATCGCACCCCTTATTATTAAACCAGGTTAAAGCTATTTTTATCGGAAAGGATATCAGAGATCACAGCAGTGACTAAACATGCCAAATTATAAAAGGACATAATAATTTTATTAGCGTCAGTTCCTTCAGTGGTAGTTTACTGCCTAAATTATGACAGTACACGTGCATACTGAGAGGGAAAAAGTCCTATTCATTATTTTTATAATATTATATTGATGGATTAGTTTAGTTTTTACTACGGTGATGATTACCGCCGTTGTAATAAGATTCTATATTGATAATGAGATTTATTGAAAGTGTGGATGCATGTTTGTTAGGTATTTAATCAAACCACACAACGGTAGAACGAATCTGGATGAAATTTGGCAGAGATAGAGAATTAAAAAAAAAGTAATACTTCATAATCCAATCAATTCAATTCGAAAAATCCAAGAAATCCATACTAATATTATAAATGCAGAACTTAGTAAATCTGTATGTTATAAAGTATTATGACGAAAACTCAATAAAATTAATCAATATAAATGTTCCAAATGTAACAGTAACAAAATCTGGTAATAAAAACTACGATATTAAAATGTACAACAGTCACTGCGATGCGGACGCTACTGCAGGACGAGAGCGGGGCATCGCGCGGAGAAGTGGGAGGAGAGTTGTTTGCAAGGCCAGGTGCCATGTTAACTCGCACGAGCTGTATTAATATATTTTTAGGCCTCGTAAATGTCCGTTTAAATAAAATTATGCCCGTTCGGTTATGGCAATTAAATTTTGAAGTATTAAGTTTCTGCCAGATGGAGGGAACCCTTATTGGCCATATAGAATTGTTTGAATAATTTGAAAGTAGTTCAAATAAATTATCTAACTGAGCTTATTAAATTAAGAATGGTAAAAGGGATTAGGCGCACAATGCCACATTTTCAAAATGAAATGCTGTAGCAAAATGACACATTCGCAAAATGCCCTTTATCAATATGCCACACTAGCAAAAGGCCACATTAGCAAAACGCCACACTAGCAGAATGCCACACTATCAAAATGCCACATTATCAAAATGATACATTCTCAAATGATAATTATAAGTTTAATATAATAATGTGCTACTTACTTTAGTGACAATAAAAGAGTGACTTATTGCAAGTAGGCTCATGATTTATAAATAAAACAAATAGTTTTTTTTATAGTATTTAAGGATCATTATTCATTTTCATTTTATTTTAACATAAAATAAATTGAAAATGTAATCTTAAATATCAGATGTTGTTAAGAATAAGAATCATACTACAATAAATTACAAAAATTATAACTTCTTCAAAAAAATAATTTTATTGTATAGGTATATTTCAAATTAGGTATATTTCAAATTTAACATGTTTTTCTTTTGTAATTTAGTCTACGCTGCACCTAAAAGTTACACAAAGATCAGCTTATTGTATATAATTATAATAAAAAAACACTATTTGTATAATTGCAGAAAAATAACTTTACGCAGAAATTCCGGTAGTGTCAAACCGTTATCATTAAACTTTTGTAATTATTTTTTATACTGTTCATCGAAATAGATGTCTTTACTTTTCGATTCTGCCGGAACTTATGAAATAAAGATTGTTGATATATATTGTCCCAGTATTTACTTTCTTGCTGCAATTTGTATACGAACAGATATAGTGAAGGTTTTTTAGGGATACGTCTGTTAATGCGACACGGGGGGACTGTTAAAGGGGGGGGGGGGGGGCACATGACTTGATCGGGTATTTTAACTGTTGCTGTATTTGCGTGTTTTAACCTGTCTTTATTCAAAAACTTTTTGCGTGACCTGTACAAAGTGTCCTTCATTGATTCAAATGTAGGCAATTCGCTGTCAATGTCCGGAAATTTTCGTTTCAAATCGTAGATATGTTTTTCAAAAATTTCTTTCACAGAACTTAAATCTTTACAAACAGTTTTTATTAAAGATCTTTTCCAATTATACACTTCATTTTTATAGCGAATAGTACCACATTTATGCTCCGTTTTTTTTATTATAACTTGTTCTGAGTTCTTGAGGTGTAGTAAAGCACTACAATATTATCTATGGACACACCGCCACACTGTAATCTTTTTTCCTTTGAGATATCTTTGTTTGTTGTACCTATAATCACCACAAATCAGACATTTGTACCTCTTTTGATTACGAACAATCTCAAACTCTGGATCCATTTTAAATCGTAATTAATTATTAATCTGCATAATAGCAAACAGGATAACAAATAGTTTAACTGTCATTACATTGATTTTATTTACCTTGTGAGTAAACAGTACACTAATTATATTATTTTTATTCGAAGTACCCACATTTGATTGTTACAAAATAAATTATTACTAATATTATACATATATATATATATATATTATTTATATAGACGCAAATAGAATAACATTAATATCATACTTATAATTAATAAATGTCAGAAGAATAATTAGAATTATGGTTAAATGTAAATATTTTTTTCCATCGCCATCTATTGGATGTATAGTTAGTCGGTTAAAGGATAATTAGTCGAAGTAGTTCTTAAAGTTTTATATAGGTGGCGTTATTCATGAAAATGCG
The DNA here is from genome assembly GCA_914829495.1 of Eilema sororculum. Taxonomy (NCBI): domain Eukaryota; kingdom Metazoa; phylum Arthropoda; class Insecta; order Lepidoptera; family Erebidae; genus Eilema; species Eilema sororculum. The sequence continues at coordinate 17,888,085 of OU618541.1, forward strand.
CATGGCATATTGCGAAAATGGCATTTTACGAAAATGGCATTTTGCTAATGTGACATCTTGCGATGTGGCGTTTTCAGAATATGCCATTTTGAGAATATGGCATTTTGCGAAATTATTATGTGTCATTTTGAGAATGTGGCATTGTGCGCCTAATCCGGTAAAAGAGCGGTAAAAATTGCGTCGGTTCTTATTTTATAGTTTTTATTTATTTTTAATCAACCTATAAATAGTAAGTAACCGATTTGACTATTAAATTTTATGACGTCACTAAATCTTTTTTCATAGAAGTTACCTTATAACTTATCGTTTTGACCAGTTTTGACGTTTAGTAAAAGTAACTAATTTGACTAGTCAATAGAATACCCAATTGTGATTAAAAGAATACGACAATGAAGACGAAGTGAAAAGACAAACCACTTCCGGCAACACAAAAGCGTTGAAATATTTATGCTCAGCTAATGCAAACATACATACTTATTCAAAATAGCTCTGTTTATTATAACTGTGATTTTATGTATAAGGTTGTAGGACTTGTAGGTAGGTTAGTGGATGTGCCAAAACATGGCCAAATTATATCATACGTATGTGACGCATGAACCGGCTGCGGTAGTTATTGCCTGATTCTAAGAATAAAATTATCATTGATCGATTCCAGATAATCGTGGCGTTTGCATTGAAGGCTTGGCTTCTGTACATTACAGCGTTAGCATGGAATTGCGGTACGGGTATGGTCAGCACTGTAAGTATACGTTGAAAGTCAAATATTTGGTTTGATATTTAAATTATTTAAATTGGTAGATTACTAAGTTAAAGTTAAATATCTATCAACTATTCAACACCTAGTGGCGGCTCTGGGGGTGGGAGTCCTCACACTCGCCACATTGCTCACAGCGATGGTATGATGCGCGAACGCTTGGGGTGCGGCCGCCTCCTTCTGCGAGCAAGTAATGCACAGAGGCGGCCGGTCGGGTCCAGACTAGACTCCGGGCCCGGGAAGCCCGCGCAGAGCGAAGGCGAACCGGACGTCGGAGGTCGCAGAACGATCTCCATCCTCCATGAGCGCTGGCCTGGGGGTGACCGGTGGAGCCGCCTGTCGCCCTAGCAGAAGCAGGCCGCGGCGGCGGCGCAAAGTGCGCCTCCCCGTAACCGGGGCTAGATGGGGACCCTGCGGTCCCCACAACCCGAAGGGGACCATCTCGAAAGAGATGGTCCTGGGTCTGCCGGGGTGCGAGAGATATGGTTTTTTGCAATCTCACCTCCGGCAACCAAGGACCCAAGACGGCGTGCGTTTTAGTCGGTTCGAGTTCGACATAACCACCTCCACCGGCTCCGTGGGGGTGGTATCCGTGGGGATTTATCGCACGATAAAAAAAAAACTATTCAACACCATCACAGTGGATTGCAGGAGGCTAATTTATTGAATGATTGGTTGTGGGTAGATACAGATTCTGTTTATTTACTTTTACTAGTTTATTTCTCGTATTGGTTCCCGGTGGAGTAGAATAGGACCACCCCAGTGTTCTTGTGGGTGTCGTAAACTAAGGAATAGGGCTGTTCTTTATCCGACAGTAAACATACAGCCCAAGACAAAGGGCCCACTAGACGGAGACCGTACGTCCCCTATTACGTCGTGGAACCGAAAATCATAAACGGCGAAACGTGGGTGCTAGTACACCTCTGCCTACGTCTCCGCGGATTTCCACAGATGAGTATATGTATGTATGTATGTTCTATTTTATTTAACATTTATATTTGACAAAACAGTAAAGATAAGAAAGGATTTAGTAAGTAATTAAAAAAAAGAGTTATGATCTCGCACCTCGTATTCACACCTCTACAATGTCTCATTTATTTTTCACTCCGATGAATGAATTGATTTTTATCAGTTGGTGACGTCATGCTATCACAACTGATTATCCATACACGAGTATACGCACGATTAGGATTGCTGGATTTTTGGCGCGCAGTCAACGTTGACTCCAACACTTCTGATTATATTTTCGACGAATCGATATCTACAGTGTTATCACCGGTAACGGTTGCTTTTTGTCAGTATGTACATAAAGTCGACAAATAAATTACGGTTGGACCACGGAGGACAGAATTTGAGTAACGGTTGTAATTTTTCATATAAAGTTGCAACCTTATCTCCGTATCTCCTTTGCTGACTGTACCTATAGCTGATTTTATTTTCTGCTTATCACTTAATTTAGTGGCTTTGACACAAGGTTGGTGTGTTGTCAAATAATTTTATCATTTACTGCGGTTGAACCGTTAACGACATACTACTTCATATTCTACTAATATCATAAATATGAATGTTTATAACGATTTTTCTTAGTTCATTATTCAATGCACTAACGATTTAACAGGTCGGGTTGAAAAATACACCTGAGGAGGGCCAGACCGTAAGGGATGGCCCTTGGTCAGCCGGGTGTGAGGGATATGTCTTTGACAACCTCACCTCCGGCCTAGCACCAAGACCCACAATCGGCGTGCGGTTTTAGTCGGTTCGAGTCCGACATAACCTCCCCTTCCGGCTCCGGCAGGGGGGGTATCCGAGGGGATATCCGCATGAAAAAAAAAAAAAAAAAAGGTGTGCGGTTTTGTTCATTTCGAGTCCGACATAACCTCCCCCTTTGGCCCCGGCAGGGGAGGTATCCGTGAGGATTTCCGCACGAAAAAAAAGGTTGCAAAATACAGGGATAGATAGATAAATCTTTATTGTACACCAGTAATACAGTAAATGTATGGACAATACACGACATTATGTACAAATGGCGGCCTTATCGCTAAGAGCGATCTCTTACAGGCAACCTTTGGATGGACATGTTTTAAATATTAACAGTAATAACTATGGGTAGTTATTAGTGTAGTCATAAACACATACACACATATACACATATATCACAAATATATACATTACACACACACACACACACACACACACACACACACACACACACACACACACACACACACACACACATACACATACATACACAATATACATTATTAAATACTCCACTAAATAAACCTAAGTACATACATTGAATGTCTATCATATTTACATAAACATACATACCTACATTAGATACACGCATATATATTTATTATACAAGATAAATATCTACTTACAAGTATATATACAGCGAGCACATACCCACTCAAACTTACATGATAAGGTAACTAAGAACCCAGATAGTGTTCTTTTACCATTTTTTTGAAAATGGCCAGGTATTGTGCACGTCTGATGGATACAGGGATATATTACAGTGTGGAATAAAACCTAGGATACTTCATGTTATTCTAAATTATAATCCACAAATAAAAAGGGTCCTACGTGGCAAGGGAATGGAATCAAAATTTCACGCGGCACGCAGGCGTCATCTAGTATTCAATAATTTATAAAGTACTTTTGCCACAAAGATATATTTATAATTATAATATCTTTCAAATCAAGCTGATTACAATATTCATAATAGTAAGATATCGAAAACAAACATATCCAACCCGTAGATCAAACTTTAAACCCTTACAGTCTGTTATATCATGTTAGAATGTTATCTATTTTCAGGTCATTGGATACTATCTGTCAGAAATCGCTGATAAAGACATAAGGGCAACTTTGCAAGTGATTACCAGTTTCACCTTTAAGTTTGGAACCCTCCTTACGATGGTCTTAGGCCCGTTCCTCACTTACAATACCTTGAATTATATTATGGTCGTCCTTCCTATATTTTTCTTCATCATATGCTGGTGGATTCCTGAAACACCATACTTCTACTTAAAGACAGGAAATGTGGAAGGTGCTAGAAAATCACTGCGAATATTACGTGGATATAAAAATGAAAAGGTAATAACTAAATTATTAGCATTTTCAAACATATCATATTTTTTCCAACTATTTCTTCTTAATATATATTTACATAAATGTCTCTCTTTGATAGAGCTTGGTACTGGTTCCTTCTTTCATTTCTTCTGTTTCAAATATTGTTATGCGCTCTTTAACAAAATTAACCGACTTTTAATGACCAAAGACCATGTTGATTAACAAAGAGTAGCAAAAAAATTTTCGAACTCAATTAGGAAATTTGATGAAAATATTTTTAACTTTGAATAGGTCCTTGAAGATGAACTGCGATCTCTTCAGACAGACGTCCAGAACGAAATGAGCCATTCCAGTTCAGTGAAAGAGTTAGTGACTGGACAGCAATATAGGAAAGCTATCATAATCGCTTTGGGTGTGTATGTTTGATCATACTTTGTGATTTTTAGCAGAATTTAACGATTTAATAGACTAAGTAATTTTTAAAGCATCAATAATTAAAACAATGTATTGTTAACAAATAATGCCTACAGAGTAGTTAGCCCCAAAAATTGTCCGGAACACAAAAAATATCTACATGTAAAATCTAAACAGTCAAAAATTTTAAATGTCCACACAAAGTGAAATATTTATGGAAAACGCAGTCGAATCAATTCCACTGATTTAGCAGTGTAATGTAATGAATATACAAAAAATATAATACATATTATTTAATGGTTAATGGGCTTTCCAGGTCTAAAAACTACTCAGATAATGACGGGCGGTGTCGTGATAAGGCAGTATTTGGGCTGGATCCTAGGGGAAACCAAACAGAAGATGGAACTGTCGACGGCACTCATCATTTATGGCTGCGTAACATTCGTTGTAGGTAAGAGAAATAACGTCATAAGGACCGTTTTAAACGTGAACAGTACACATAAGACATAATAACGTTATATGCCAATGTAATGCTAAATAACTTGCTTTGCATAGGTATTAAGAACTATGCTAGGAAGTGATTCATATTTGATTATAAAGCTAAAACTTTAAAATGAAATACTCGTAGCAACCATTTTTTTCGATAGTTCATAGAATACATAACACCTGCTGTTGCAGCAATGTACATTAAGTTATGAAAAAACCGAGTTACAAATGTAACTTTTCATATTTCTTCTATTTTTCAGCTCTGATGTCTTCTGTATTAGTGGATCGGATTGGTCGTCGGCCTCTCTTAGTGTACTCATACGTCGGGACAGGCGTGGCTCTTGGAGCAGTGGGCTTGTATTTCTTCCTGCAAGATGTCATCCTCATCGACTCAACCATCCTGTCAACTCTGAGCTTCGTACCATTCGTGTTCATTATATTATCGAATATAACATCTACTCTAGGCTTCAATTCGTTAATATTTATAATACCAGCCGAAATATTTCCTTTGAATATCAAAGCAGTAGCTATGACTAGTTTAAATATATTTGGTGCTATTTTAGGATTTCTTGTAGGGCAAGGTTATCCGTTAGTAAAAGATGCTTGCGGTCTAACAACTATATTTTTCATATTTGCTGTAGTTGCTATAGGAGGAGGTGTGTTTTCATTCTATATTATAACAGAAACTAAGGGTAAGCAGCTGAGAGATATACAGTTGGAGCTGCAAGGTAATGTGTATAATACTGTTGAGTTAGATGATAAGATGAGCACTGTTGTCATTGGTGATGAAGAAGAACAAGAGAGAAATGATACAGAACTAAAAGAATTAAACTCAGCATCTAAGAATATTTAATGTAATTTGTGAAAACGTTTTTTGTAAGTACGTTTCGTACAAGTGTACGAAAGATGTTTAAATAACTCATTATTGCATTTGTGTCATACGTATTTTGATATTTTTATTAGTCATAAGCATTTTCCGAGGATCTTTATTAAGGCCATGGGCCACTTCAAGCAGTCTCATGATGATAATTTGGTAATCTCATAAACTGCCAATTGCTTTACTCTCTTCACAATATTTTAAAATTTCTGATTAAGACTGGTTTAGTTTTTAATTAAAATAGGTGAATCTAGGAGTCGTAAGTTCATATTTTTTTACCAAAGTAATGTCTTGGGTACCTACGTATGATTCGTAAATATAAATTATTATTATAATTATTATTTAGGTTATTTCTGTATAGATGTAGGAACAGTTGTAACACAAAAAAGTGACAGAAAAATCAATATAATCGTGCCTAAATTCAAAAAATAATGAAGTCATCGATCTACGTTTAGCCAAACCGTCTCTTCATAGCTTCAAACTACTACAACATAATTCCTGATTTCGCTTAGTATTTAATTTTAAGACATAATTGAAAATTTTACAGTTGGCATTCATATATATTCACACGAGCATTAGCACGAGCCCCAGGTATTTCAGGCGGGGCTTGATATCGATGGGAGTACCACCTACTGTGAGGCTGGCTCCCGGATCTGGCCTGCGCCAAGGGCCATGAAAGAACATGGCCTCGAATTTGTGCAACCAACTCGTGACCGAGCCGCCAGATCCGTTCATATATTCTCATGTCAGTGCAAAGCGAAAAAAGCCGGTCAAGTGCGAGTCGGACTCGCGCACCAAGGGTTCAGTACAAAATTGGATTTAGGGTCCAATTAAGGGGTTCGTACTTATGCCACATAAACTGCAATTTATTATGCAATCATAATATATTGCAGTTTATGTAGCATAGGTTCGTCCCTTCGTCATTGACTTAGAACTTTGATTTTTGCACAGTTTCATTTCAAGACGTTACCGACCTGAGTATATGGGTTTATCCACTTAGTTATACTATTAGTTATACGATATAACAAAATGGACTGAAAAAGTCCAAATAGTTTATACTGCTTAGTATAACTACGTGGATTCGATTAATTTGGGTTGTTTTAGTCCAAATAGTTATACTGCATAATATAACTACATGGATTCGATTAATTTGGGTTGTTTTAGTCCAAATAGTTATACTGCTTAGTATAACTACATGGATTCGATTAATTTGGGTTGTTTTAGTCCAGAAAGTTATACTGCTTAGTATAACTACATGGATTCGATTAATTTGGTTTATTTTAGTCCAAATAGTTATACTGGATCCGATTAATTTTGATCGGATTCACCCATTTAGTTATATTCGTAAATAAACAATCACTTTATAATATTTATGGGCATTTTATGTTCCAACCAGTTCCAATACATTTGTAATTAAAGAAATAGTGTATATAAGGGCTGAAGAAGATACTGGTGCCGTTATAAAAACTATTATTATTTATTTTATTAACTTTAATTGTTAGAATTATTTATTTAACATTTTATTTTATTACATTTCTGTGTATATACTGCAGCTGCGAGAAATAATGCATAACGGCAACACTGCCCACCAGTATCTTCTTCAGCCCTTATATACACTATTTCTTTAATTACAAATGTATTGGAACTGGTTGGAACATAAAATGCCCATAAATATTATAAAGTGATTGTTTATTTACGAATATAACTAAATGGATGAATCCGATCAAAATTAATCGGATCCAGTATAACTATTTGGACTAAAATAAACCAAATTAATCGAATCCATGTAGTTATACTAAGCAGTATAACTTTCTGGACTAAAACAACCCAAATTAATCGAATCTATGTAGTTATACTAAGCAGTATAACTATTTGGACTAAAACAACCCAAATTAATCGAATCCATGTAGTTATATTATGCAGTATAACTATTTGGACTAAAACAACCCAAATTAATCGAATCCACGTAGTTATACTAAGCAGTATAACTATTTGGACTTTTTCAGTCCATTTTGTTATATCGTATAACTAATAGTATAACTAAGTGGATAAACCCGAGTATATAGTATGAATTTCAACTTGAGACCTCCGCGCGTTCCCGAGAAAAAGGTCTTGACGTTTAGACGGACAGACAGACACACGGATAACCAAGTGATCCTATAATGGTTCCATTTTTTCCTTTTGTAGTAGGTATGGAACCCTAAAAAATTATAAAGAAATTATGCCATTGCTTTTTTGGTCTCTACTCTACCAAACTCTACCAAGATCTTCTGGGCTCTAGCCAACATTATCCATTATATACTATGTGCCTAAACTGAATAAATGAAATTGATTCTACTTGCAAACCGGACTCCTGTTGATTGAAGAATAAGAATCTGGCACAGACTTTCCTTTAGGGTTTAAAGAATAATATATACAATTCAAGGAATAGTAGGAGAATCAAATCGGTGCAGACTCTGAATGTAACCAGGATTGGTGCTTAGATCATTATCACGATAAATAGGGTACACATATAATAGGGTATACATAGAATAATGATAAGTATAAAATAAACACAGAGGCATAGCTAGTCAGGTAGTTACTTAAGTCTTGATTGTGGAAGATATTTAAGAAGTTTTTAGGGTCTTCCCACTACCAGTTATTTAGCTAGTTTTCAAAACAAAAACGATAATAAAATTTATGTGAATACCGTGGTAATTTATGTATTATGAATGGAATACCAATCGTTCAATCGTATTGAAGTAACACGATAGTTCGTACGAATACCGCTAGATGGCTCCCACCCAAGATGGTTGTTTATGAGAACTTGGAACGCTTCAGCCTGGAAGGAGCTGTCGGTGGGTTCAAGGCCCGTCTGATCAATGCACTTTTTTCATTATCAATTAAATTGATAGATAGTTAGAATACTAATTACTTTTAAATTTATTTCAATGGTAATTTATCGTAAGAATTCAACAAGGAACGTAGTTTATTAATCTTAATTATTATTTTCATCCCTTAGTTTGTCTTAATTTTTTATGTTATGTTATCAAATAGGAATTAGCCTAGTCTAGCTGATTGAAATGGTTCAGCGATTTTATCTCGAAGCGAAATTGGCTGATACGATACTTGTGAGATACGTCTGATATTTTACAATATCAGTCGTATCTCACAAGAAAAATACATCATACTTACTATACTATACTATACTATACTATACTATACTATACTATACTATACTATACTATACTATACTATACTATACTATACTATACTATACTATACTATACTATACTATACTATACTATACTATACTATACTATACTATACTATACTATACTATACTATACTATACTATACTATACTATACTATACTATACTATACTATACTATACTATACTATACTATACTATACTATACTATACTATACTATACTATACTATACTATACTATACTATACTATACTATACTATACTATACTATACTATACTATACTATACTATACTATACTATACTATACTATACTATACTATACTATACTATACTATACTATACTATACTATACTATACTATACTATACTATACTATACTATACTATACTATACTATACTATACTATACTATACTATACTATACTATATAAATACTCATACACCTAAACAAGATATCCATATATTTTAGATCTGTGTTTTATGCTACTAAACTGTTAAACAAAATAATTATATAAAACCGATAGTATCTATTGACGGAGGGTAGTTATAATCATTAATCAATCACACAATAGAAAATAGTCATTAAAGATATTTAAGGCTTTTCTTAGTTAGTTATATCGATTAAAATAGTAAATAGTACAATATGATTATACTTTTTACGAAAAAAATACTTGTCCTGAAAATGGAAATATGCTGTGGTATGTTGTGTAAGTATTCGTTAATTCTTAATCGTTAAGAATCTTCAAAATGTTCAAACTTGCGTTTCTAGGTTTTTTATGATAATACTTTTTTACTATTAATGACTGTGCTCATTATTTAAGTACTAAGTGCAGTTTCTTCAATAAAACCAATGGTAATAATAGAAAACCAATATTTTCTATTTTATCTGTACTAAATAAAACTTGATCGTTATACTTTATGTTGCTGAACTTCGTGATATATCTAACTCAAATGTTAAATTATAAGAACCCATGGAACAGTTTTCAGTTTTGTGGCTGAACCAACTGTTTGTTTCCGACAATTTGAACAATACTCAATACACTACAATAATATCCACGATACGGTGGGTAGCGAATTGCCACCTGTTTAAAGGGGCAGTTGACTTGGGTAACATTAAGGCAATACGAACATCGCGTTGTCAGCTGTGTTGCTCTAAGGCTCTTGGTAATCAACAACAACGAGAAAAGACATCATTACCTATTTATAGCCGCTTTTCGACAACTAAATGAAAATTAATGTTTTACAATCCATCAAATAATGCAAGGGTTTTATACGATACATACTTACCTATATTATAAGTAAGTTTACTTCAGTCAAAGTAATGGCTTTGAAGACGTCGGTATTTATTTGTTTAGCTATGTAAAGTCATACCGTAGTGAAATCGTATTTTTACAATTTTGTATTTTATTTTGAATAAAAATATCAACGAATTTGTATGTCTTTTATTTTGGCTGTTTTTGTATGTAGGTTGGTATTTAATCAATCAATTTGGTCTATCGCAGTCCACTGCCGGGCTTAGACTTCTCCTAATGTTGGGAGGCTTACAGCCCTAACAGGTAGATATAAGTTTCTATCTCGAGTGAATCTATCGACCTATCAATTAAGATATCTTTATTGCTATCATCTCAACGAACGATCATTACAGAGCGTTTATTCCGAACCTGACCCGAAAACTTGACCCGGTCGCGGGTTAGGTTAGAAACTTGGAAATTGGTTCCCAAAATAACCCTCTTTCTATATAAACCCGAATTGAGCAGATCTGGCACTTCGCCGGCCGCTCCCGCGGCGCGCTCGCTTTTTCAAGGTTCTAACCTAACCCGCAACCGGGACAGGTATTCGGATCAGGTTCGGAATAAACATTATAGAGGGTAGGAAGAAACGATGTCACGAATCACCTTCAAGAATTCTCTAGATATGTGTTAATACCTGTATGCAAACTTTATCTTATCTATCTGCTTATTTAGCTATCGTTAGGTTGCACTTCAACTGACGCCGAGTGAAACGCATCCAAGCTATCTAAAAGTTAACATAGTAAATTCATCCCTATCTCGACTCTATAAAGCTCAAGATAAAAACGCGCGTTTTTTACATGCTTCCATGTATTTCAACTTTGCGCTGCATGAATTAACCCTTACTCAGATTTGTTTAAAATCAGTATTATGAGTCACACCCGTTTACCTGGTGAAGTAGGCACCCTGTCAAACAGGTCTGAATGTGTCTGAGTCCCCTCTTTTATTTATCCATTTCTATGCTTATCTAAGCCAAAATTGATGAGTCTCTTGTACTAGCTCGAGTAAACATTTTTACTTAGAAACTACTTATTCTTATCGTTTATTTACCGTGGTACCATTAGACAGTAGCATTGACGATACTCTGGAAAATTGTATTTGCCAATTTCCATTTCACCCAACCTAACTGTACGTAATAAGTATATAATTCTATTATGCTTGAGATTGCATTCGATTATGAGAACTCCTGCAAAGTAGTCATACTTGCGTACTGTCGTATTTGTTTGCACTCGATAAGATAAAAAGTTAATTTTTTTAAGTGTTTAAAACTCGACTACTCAGACCGATATTTACCACAACAATGATTTGGTCTCTGAATAATCAACAAGAATTATGTTTTATCATAAAAGATCTTGAGTGTAACTAAAATTGTGAAGTGGAAGTTGAAAATTATATATTAAAAAAAATAAAAAATTATATATGATTAATGATTGTTCAGATTTTCGTTCAATTGTGTGATCATTAAAAATAAGATGTCAAATAGGCGAATACAATATCTGGCTGCACTTGCAGGTAAGTCTTGGTGAAAACCAGCATCTAGGTACATAGGTACAGTTAGCACCAGAAGGATGTTGATTAACAAATTGCTCAAAATCATCTTAATTCCTTGGTTTTCTCTCCTTCTCGACAGGTTGTTGTCATAATTATTTGGTACACACCTTTAGTTCGGACAACAATACAATTTAAAATCAATAAAACAGTTTGATTTGCTCTTAGTGATTTTGATACTTTACAGGTCAAAATATTTTTGACTCTGACTGTACATGCTGTACAGTCAGTATCAGTCATGTCATTATCGTTTTCATTGGCGTCTGTCATGTCATTATCGTTTTCATTGGCGTCTGTCATGTCATTATCGTTTTCATTGGCGTTGCACGAACGTGCTTGTTAGTTTGGGGTCTTCTCTATTGTCTTCTCATTATTTGAAGCCGGTCTTCTATATTTATTTTGTGCTATACCGTTGTATTGTTAGTCACACTCAGCCCATATTTTGTTCTGTTACTGAGCATCGTGAAACAAGATTACTAACTGAAAAAAGTGGTACAATCGTTAGATGATTTTTCCATTTTGCTAAAGAATTTCCAACTGTCTAAAGGGGAGGCTTTTAAAAATAGAAAACGGAAAGCGTGTAGATAATGTAACAAAATTGTATCATAAGTATTTATTATCAGTATCTATAAACAAATATTGCGTTTAGATGTGGAGGTCACTTAAGGTTGATATCAAATCAATGTCAATGAATGATATTTCATTTCGTTATATTATTTTATTGATATTGATACAAATACTTGTAATTTATTGATCGCAACATGCTTTTGGATACAAGATATCATTTAATGAGGTACTATAAATAATACTTATTCGCAGTAAAATTCACAGAGATGTATGAAACCCGAATTGGCGGTCGGATGTAGAATTTTACACCGAGAAGATTTTTCTGTTGTAATTTTTTTGGGTGTTTGTGCCATTTTCTCTCGACTGAATTTTCAAATGAATATACTGCTAGTATGATAAGAATAACAAATAAAAAAATCGTTTCTGATCAATTATTCTACTTTGCATTATAATTTAAGTACTCAAGAAATATGTACGAACTCAAATTATCAACCTCAATATTAGGTTAATTTACGTTTGATCATAGATTGTGTTGGTCGAATCAGCTGATTAACGGTTTTATCTAGTGTGTTATCATGCAAATTAAACAATCCTAGTATCTATTTACAACATTGTTAACTAATAAAGTTTAAGAATTACCTACCTATGTTGTCTAATGAAATGGTACATAAGGAAAGGTTAAGCTATATCACTGTGGAGCCGCAGTTACTCCAAAAAATATCATTATATTTTAGACTTTATTACTATACGCTTAAAGTTCAAAATGAAATGAAACAGTTTCATTACACTTTTTCAATTACTCTGCAAAAAATAATTAATTAATTTTGAAATCTAACTGCATCCCTTTAAAGTCTATTATTTAATGCCGTTTTTTGCAGTAGCGGTGAAATTGGGTGGCTAAATTTCTTTTACATAGTTAGCACATAGAATTCTCCCTTTGCTGTAGGTATACCCAAAAAATTGTTCCCAGATATCCGTGGTACAGATAACTTACCTATAATCACAGCTATAATTTAGAGTTATCTCTATTGTATGATGAATGCTGATATTTTAATAATAAAATTAAACGTGTTTCAGTGTCAATAGTCACTCTGAGCAATGGGGTGACTTTCTTCTGGATGACAACCACCTTGCCAAGGTTACACAACAAGGAAATACTCCCTGATATCACTAATGTACGTACTTTGATTAATAGCCTCCGTGGCGTGGTGGTAGTGCACGCGACTGCTACACAGGGGGCGCGGGTTCGATTCCCGCTCAGTGCAAATATTTGTATGCAGGAATATGGCTATTTGCATTGGTCTGGGTGTTTCTATGTATAGTATGTATGTATTTACAAAAAAAAAAGTATCTAAGTATGTTTATCCGCATTCTAGATTCCATAACACAAGCTAGTTAAGCTATGCTTACCATGGGTCTAGAAAGCGTTGTGTGGAATGTTAAAAAAAAAAAAAAAAACTATAGCGTGTTACTGCAATTTGTATGTTAATAGAGCAATGTCTTGCATAGATATGGAAATACGAAAATAAACTAGTCGATAAACAGCGAAAACGAAAAGTTAATTTCACCAAGACAAGACTGGAACTTTACAAAAATAAACACTTGAAATAAGACTAGAATAATAAAAGAAAATAATAATATGGAAAGGAAATGATAGAGAAGTGAAATTATAGGATGTAGTTAACACTTATGTTAGCTGGTGGAGTGTCGCTTATCCGTGGCTGGTCCGATCAAAGAAACTGGTACGACACTGATGTGATATATTATGACAGGAGCATATGGGACCAGATTTTGGAGGCTAAGCCAACCTCACAGGCAAGCCAGTACACACTTGCTGACTGACGGACGGTCCAGAAGGACTGATACTTCCCTATCGAGGTCGAGGGCCAAACGGTAGTCGTAGCCATTTTAGTCGTGCAAATTTATGGGTTGCTAGCTTTTGCCTGCGGCTCCGCCCAAGTGGATTTCGGTTATAGCGAAATAGGCTATGCTATGTATTAATCGAGGGTGTCAGCTAACTCCATACCAAATTTTATTAAAATCGCTCCAGCCGTTTAAAGTAAGGCCAACGAAGCGAGAGAAAAAAGGTAAACAAAGTTTCAGCGGTTCCAAACATTTATCACTTCAAGTGCATTCCAGACAGGAATGACATTGTTCATAAGATGGCGGATCTGACAGTTTAGAACCGCTGTGCTGACAGCTTTCCTGTACAACGAAACACGCAATGACAGCGTCCCTCGGCCATTGGCCATTGTCACGTACGTGTGACGTGCGCGACAACGTACTCAGTAATGGTAGCTTTGTTTACCTTTTTTCTCTAGTCTCGTTGGCTTTACTTTAGACGTAAAAGAGTAACAAACATCCATCCATATATAAAAACTTTCGCGTTTTTAATATTAGTAGGATCTCTTTTTGACTTGTTTCAGGCCGAGATATCATGGATAGTGTCTATAATGGTTCTTGGGTTATTGATCGGCACCAGTGTATCGGGCTACATATCGGACAACTTCGGCAGACGCACCACTCTGATGGCCAGTGCTTTTCCCCATATTATTGCAACGGTAAGTCAGCTTACCATACACCAATTTTCGCCTTACCGGAGCAAACGATATGCGCTGCGTACGGACTCGAATGAACTAAAACCGCAGAATTCTGGAATACGCTCGGATTCTAGTGTGATTCTAGCTCAGCTACGAGACGCGGTGCTACTGTGATTCAGCTTTTTGCTGGAGACGGACACCCAGCCAATTAGCATAGCATCAATCATCAATCGAACCTTCATTTTGCTTACATAATAAAATTTAGTTTAGAGACTAAATTGTCGTGTTGGTTCCCGGTGGAGTAGAATAGGGCCACCCCATCATTTCCTGTGTCTGTCGTAGAAGGCGACTAAGGGACGGGGCTGTTCTTCATCCGACAGCTCGCCCCCTTATGTGGGAGTGGGACTGAAAATCAAAATCAAAAATAGTTGGCGAAATGTAGGTGTTGGTACACCTCTGCCTACCCTTTCGGCGATTTAGAGGCGTGAGTAAAGAGTTAAAGAATAAAACCTGCATAACCATAACCATGTACCTGTAGATTAACGGAGCTTTTGACGCTAGTATGGAAGCACTCGGTTGTCCTCTCGCGGTTGGTGTAAGATAGTATTTGCTACCGTAAAAAGCTGTTGAAACAAATTACGGAAAGGAGGATGAGAAAGAAGGTCCTGGGTTTCAAAGTACAAGTTTTGATTATGACCGGGATTGGCTAGTGTTTTGTAGTGATCATTTCAATAGATGCCAATTTGTTTCATTCAGGTGATCATATGGTTTGCTACAAATGTATGGATGCTGTATACAGGAAGAGTTTTATGGGGATTTGCAATCGGATTGAATTCAACAGTGAGTATTTCAGGTATTTGTGAGTAGCTCAAATGTTTAAATACTTGATTTCGAGTCTTATATGTTTATAAAGTAATAAAATATCATGTTATTTTGTTATAGTAAAAAAGATGTGAGTGGATCGGGGTAGAATGGTTGTGTATGCTTCTGTCGAACTCTGTTCTATTGTTGTCATTTCAGCATTCATCAAAGTTAAAAATATCTTCTGTATTTAATAAGTAATATTTAGTAATTTAGATTTGATATTTTCTTTTAACTATTTTCAGGTATCAAGCATATATCTATCAGAGATAGCAGACAAAGAAATAAGAGGAACTTTGACAGCCATAACACGAATTATGTTTAGTGTAGGAGTGTTGATAGTATTAACAATAGGCTCCTACGTCCCTTATCAAGTACTGAGTGGTATAATGTTAGCCTTCCCGGTATGCTACTTCCTAGCTTGTTTGTGGACACCTGAGAGCCCGTATTATTTAATAAAAGCGGGAAAAGTTGATGCAGCTAAGAAAGCACTCGAACGATTGGCGAGCGAGGATGTAAAGGTAAACTACATATATTTTAAATATTACTAAATTATTTTCTTTTGGATACAGTTTAAGAGCAATTTTTATAACTAAGCCAATTAACTTTTAAACTCTCGCGTTTCATGATATACAATAACAATAACGGGAATGAACACGATCATGGTATAGGTACATACGTACCTTTGCACGACACCGGCCATGGTGACAGCCTGCGACCACGGCCGGTGTAACCTGGTCGAAACGTCAGGCAAATCAAAGGTACGTATGTACCTATACCATGATCGCGTTCATTCCCGTTATTATTATTGTAAACTAAGCTAATTGTTACAGATGATTGATGAGAAATTGAGCTTAATGCGATCTGATGTGAGGAAGGAAATGTCGAGATCTGGCTCATTAAAAGAATTATTTACTGGTAAACAATATCGACGAGCGATTATTGCATCTATGGGTAAGCATACCAGATCTATTTCAGGAACCATCATTCTGCTTACTCTGACCAAATGTGGAAAATCAGTTTTCTTTCGTTTATTTTAACATGAGAAAAAAGTGATAAAGCCCTTGAATGAACTCACCATAGCTTTATTCACATTGTCGGAAGCAAAATGTCAAGTAATTAAATGTTAGATTTTGTTCAATTTGGGCAATACTCCGAAACTGCATGTACATTTCAATGAAAGGTTGTTATATAACTAATAATATAGATATAATTCAAATCATTTTAACTTAATTTCAATCCTTGCCCGGGGTAAATGTAATCGGACTTTTCTAATACAATGTTGTATGTTATATAAAGAATTCTGGAAATATGTTAAATACATGGTAAATAAATACGAGTGCCTTCCTACTCCTTTTGGCTTCAGCGGGCTTAATACTGAAAAGGTCAATGACGCGTTGTGTAACTTCAAAGACTGATTTGAATGAAATTTTATAGTATGCTAACTATCCTCAGCCTCAGCTCTTTAAGTTCGATTACATCAGGAAAAATAAATCACGCAGGCGGGACTTGAACCCGCGACATTTGCCTTACTGGGGAAATGCTCTTACCAGCTGAACCACCGCGCCTCCGCTTCCGAGAGTTCGTAAGCGTGTTCGTAGATGGCTCCACCATCGTCCTTAAGATGGATATATACATAGAAGGAAAATTTGAATGAAAATTGAAAACGCTTCAAGCGTGGTGCAGTGGCTCAATTGGTAAGAGCTGAAGAAGAAGGGAAAGGTCGTGGGTTCAAGCCCCGTCTGCGCGATTCATTTTTCCGGGTGTAATCGGACACAAGGAGCTGTAGCAAAGTTAAGTATTAATGTTTTTTCCATCTGACATCCCATTCCCATATTATAGTAGGTAATTATATCAATCGCTTATAGAGAAAATACAGTCACCGGGTATTTTTTTGCAGGTTTAAGGGCCTTTACGTTGTTAACGGGTATAATTCCAATTCAGCAATATTTTGGTGCAATTATACTACAAAGCAACTGCGGCCTCAAGGTATCAACTGCTCTTGTTAGTTTCGGAGTAGTTCGTTTTGTGGTGGGTAAGTATAGTCTATAATATAAAAATAAATCGCTAAATGTGTTGGTAAGCGCATAACTCAACAACGCCTGGACCAATTTGGCCAATTCTTTTAATGTTCGTTGAAATTCAAGGGTGGTTCTTACGGCGAGAAAAATTCGAATAATTGCCGGGAATCACGCGGGCGGAGCCGCGGGCAAAAGCTAGTATAGGATAAAAATATGACTGAAGATTTTTGCTAGCTGTTCCACGGCTCTGAGCATATGAAATGTTGATCCTGTTTTTGTGACCCTCAGGAAGCTAGTCCTGGAGAAAATAGTTTACATCCGATTCTCAGACCTACTTACCATGTACGACTATTTTCATAATAATCGGTTTCGGAGGAGTTTGCAGACAAACACGAGAATTTTATATATTAGATGTCGTTTGTGTGTTGGGTTACATCTAAGTATGTTACTAACAGAAGCCATATTTACTTTGGTTCTAGTTTTATTCTGATCCCGTTCCTACTGCACCTTCTGCTAAATTTTTATCTTTCACACAGACCTAACCAAACCTAACTCTATTAATTATACAAAATATTTACAAAACGATCTACTAGTACTCATTAAGGTCCTTTGGTTTCAGGTCTGATATCACCATTGACAGTTGACCGGATTGGTCGCCGTCCATTGCTTATCTTCAGTTATTCTGCCGCAAGTATCATTTTAGCTCTGGTCGGGTTGTATTTCTTCATGCAACAAGTGATAGGCATTGATGATGAATCTAACAATCCCTTCAGATTTGTTGTCGTCATTGGGATCATCTCAGTTAGTAGTATCGCTAACATTGGTTACAATATTTTAAATCTAATTATTCCTGCAGAACTTTTTCCGATAAATGTGAAGTCTATTGCAATGACTGTTTTGTTTGTTTCTGCATCAGTAATGCAGTTTATAGTAGTAAAGGGATATCAAATCATGGAGGACAGTGCAGGACTTTATGGAGTTATTTGGTTTTATTCAATTATGGCTTTTCTTGGTGCCGTATTTACATATTTTGTAATACCAGAAACGAGAGGCAAGAGTCTTAGAGAAATTCAAATTGAATTACAAGGTAATATTTATGATGAATCCGTTGAGAAATTGAACCAGATACAAGTAGCTACCGATAATGTATTAGATGATAAAGAATTGACAGAAATGATTAAAGTTAATAAGTAAATAAGGAGTTTTATTAACCATCATATGAAATCAACGTAAGTAGTATATGCTATAATTTCCACGGATGTAGATATTTACACCAAACTCTACGTTGTAGAAGCGAGGTGTACGTCTACACGTACCTACCTATAAGTCGCTACACATGCAGACGGAAATCGCTCTGAAATATAATGTAGGTATAAAATCAAATTAAGCCGTATAAAGGGAAATAATTGATGAAAGAACAAAATCGGTTTAGCGAAACAGACAGACGGTCACTAAGGTTTCTACAATACTTGGCAGGAAGACTTAGCTCAGCTGCCTATGCGGTTAGAAAAATAAGGTCACTAACTGATGAGGAAACGGCACGATTAGTTTTTTCAGCTACTTTCATAGCGTTATGTCATATGGTCTGATGCTGTGGGGCTCAGCTGCCGATATTGAGATTATTTTCATATTACAAAAACGCGCGATACGAGCAATCTATAGCCTCAGACCCCGTGACTCGCTGAGAGAAGTTTTTAAGGAAATTAATATTTTAACAGTTGCTTCCCAATACATTTATGATAATATCTTATATGTACGCAAGAATCTAGATCTCTTCAAAAAAAATTATGACCAACACAATTATAATTCTAGAAACAAAAATAAACTTGCAGTGCCAAAACTCAGGCTTCATAAGGTTGGTACTTCGTTTCTAGGCAATTGTTTAAAATTGTTTAATAAAATGCCTCAGGGTGAAAAATTGCTTATTAAAAAAAGGTTATTATAAATTAGACAAATACTTAAATGGTAAAGATGCATGGTCATGCTAATCTCATCTCTTGCTCGCACTGTAAAAAATTGCTATAAATAAAACCATATAAAAAAAAAGAAGGATAATCGAGTTCACCGAGTTTCTTGCTGGTCTCTTCTCCGTAGAACCAACCTACCGAACCAGCGAAAGAATCATTTTCCAATGATTTATTTTATTTATTTTTTCTGTGATTGACATTACTTGTAAAATTCTGACGTTCATATGTACTCTTTATGTGCCTAAACTGAATAAATGAAATTGATTCTTTGATTCTTTGACTAAGCGTTAGGACAGTTATGGGCTATTTCGATTTGTAGTTGTCATCGAAAATGTAGCGATAGTATTATGATTTACCTGTATTTAATGTTAGTTAATTTTATTAGCCGATGTACAGTAGGCTGCAAAAATGCATGGATAGCTTAAGATCGATAATCCTATGAACTGTCAAACCCCAGTTTATAAAAAAAAACTAGATGGCGCCAGTGGTTTTACTAGCTATGAGCGTATTTAGAGAGCGACATTAATACGGTTGTTATTATTATGCTAACTACCGTTTCATTCTTAATAGTAATATTGTATACCTACCTCCGTAAATATATTTGTCATCTTAATAAAAAAAACATTAAGTTAAACTACAAAAATCTAGTAGTATTCTATTTCAACGGAATAATCATATATTATGCAATGTTAGCCAATTGATGTGTCTATGCGATATATCGTGAAACCAAGTTTTAGAGTTTCGAGTTCGAACCCTGCCGAGAGCATTCTGTTTTTGTAATTACATTATGTTGATTCATTTGTGTTTGTATAAATTAATGTAATGAAAATATTGATAATATACAAAAAGAAGTAATAATGATGTTTCGTATATTTATTAAACTACTTTGATAGTTTTTTTTTCACATTTGAAAGAGCGCGGCGCCATCTAGTTAGATATTTATGAACCATTTTTTTCGTCAACAGATGGCGTTGAATACCGGCGCAAACGATTTAGTATTTGTAATGGCCATGCACTTTTGCTGCTCGCTGTACCTAATAGATATTTATTTACGTTGTGGGATCCATGTCGTGCATGCTTTTATCTCTGATTCAGCTGAAAAAATGAGGGCAGTGTCGTCTGTGTTTGATGTACCTACTTAATCATGTGCTGTGCTAGTTTTATGGTACCAAGTTCATTAATATAAATTACGAGCAATGTGCGCTCTTGGGAAATACCAAAGGAGGGAGATATTTCAAAACCAATAATGAGTGTGAGAACCCTGTCGCAGAGAAACGTGATATTATGGAAAATATACGCTTGCGATATGAAATTTACAAATAGAAGAGATTTTTTAGTAGTTATTGCTATTATAATTATGGTAGGCACTAAAAATTAAAAATAAATCTGGTAAAATATTTGTAACATTGTAATCACTCACTGTTTTCTGATTTTTTATATTTTACTATTACCCAGCTAGGTGCCTTGAAGTGTCTCAGCCATCTCGAAGTGCATTAAATTGTAAGGAAGTCCCCACACCAAAGCGACAAGCAGCAAGCATTCAGCAAATGTTTTTGGAAGCAATAAATGCGCCCATACATTTGCCTATATAGTACGTACATTCGAAAAGTAAAAAAGTATAAACAGGTTCTTAATATTCGGTGTATTACAGCCATTGTGTCGCCTGTTCCTTCTTTTCAACCTTGGCTTGATACTTTGCCGCGTCTCTACTTGATAGCACCTTGATACCTGAATTTTTAAATACGCAGAAATGATAACGCTATGCTTTTGTTCTCGGTCATATTGAAGGGAGCGTTATTATCATGAAATGTCAATTGTTGATAAGTGAGCGTCGCGCGTCGGTTAAAAGTGTCGGTAGCATAGTGGTTAGAAAGTAGGTCTTCGATCGAGAGGTCCCGGGTTCGAATGCTGGCTATTATACTACCGACGTGAACACAACACAATAACACAAACAATTTAGCTGGAGGGGTTAGCGGGAATTAGTACTTTCGGTTAGTATTATTCTGATATGGAAAAAGAAAATTATAACAGTCATCATAATTAATGTTTATGAGAAAGTTATAAGTTAATATTTTTTTATTTTGCATTACATTTACATTTTTTTTTAAATTTATTTAATTTCATGCACAAAGTACATTGGCGGACTTAATGCCGTAGGCATTCTCTACCAGTCAACCATAGGGTGGTGCAGAGCTAACGAGGCAGGCACAAAAGAAGTTTACGTAATGTTCATACAATATCAAAATTAATTATTTACATGCACTGAAGCAATAAGTACAATAATACATACTACGTATCAATAATTGACATCCATAATAGATATACCTACATCTACAGATATACACACACACATATATATATAAACAATATACTATATAAAACATATATAAACAATATAATATACCTACTTATATCAATCGATATGAACATAATACACATTTCATACACATATACATTACAAATATAATATATATCAATAAGAGAATACTACATATTAACTTTGAGTTGACTCCAGCTATCTGTTTGAAAAGCCAAAGCCGAACTTTTGACTTGAACGTATCCCGGGTCGTGCACATCCTGTTCTCAGAAGGCAGTGCGTTCCATAGAAGGACAGACTGAACAAAGAAAGAGGAGCCCAGGAAGTTAGTTCTGTGGGATGGACATGAGAGGAGACGGTTATACGAAGAGCGGAGATTTTTGTTGTGATTTGCACATAACAGTTGGAAGGAAGAAGTTAGGTAAGTAGGAGACGTAGGAGAGTAAAGAATGTTGTAAAGAGTTGTAAGGCAGCGCATCTTACGGCGATGATGGATAGGTAACCAATTAAGTTGGGAACGGAAGGCGGACACATGGTCATATTTACGAAGGTTAAAGATGAATCGAATGCAGTTATCAAGAAGACGGTCTAACTTGTTAAGAAGGTCTGCATTCAGGTCAAAGTAGCACACATCACCATAGTCGATCAGCGGATATATCAGTGTTTGCACCAAAGTTACTTTCGTCTTCCTAGGTAAAAAGTTCTTCATGCGGTACATAACTCGAAGTCTATTAGTAACTGTCTGATTCAAGTTCGTGACTTGTACTCGCCAGTCGAGGGAGGAATCGAGGTGACGCCCCAGATCCTTAACTGATGCACTAAATGGTATTATTGTGCCGTTATATACTACTGGTGGAAGGCTCCCAATATCAATTTTGCTGGCTATAAAATTACTGCCCACCATGAGAGCCTGACACTTGGTTGGGTTTACTTTTTTATTTTTTAATTTTTTCTTTAATTAAAACAAAAACAAAACAATAAAGAACAATAATAATAATAATAATTTGGTTCTGCTTAGCCCTGAACCCACTTAGTACTTTACTAGTGAATTCAGGGTTAGGTTATAGGTTACGAAGAGAGGGTCAGATGGTATCCCACCTCTTTTACATGGATGATTTAAAGCTATTCGCCCACACCAACCCTCAATTAATAGCTTTACTGAAGGTTACTGAAACATTCAGTAATTCTATTAAAATGGCGTTTGGTGTGGACAAATGTGCAGTCATTCATGTAAGGCGAGGGCGGGTGGTGGAGTCGGAGGGTATACAACTCTCTGATTCCACTAACCTCAGATCACTCCTCGTAACTGAGACCTATAAATACTTGGGTATGTCACAGGCGTTATGCATCAATGAGGTCGGCATGAAACAAATGTTACAGGAACGTTTCTTTGGCCGCCTGAAAAAGGTACTTAACAGTCTTTTGTCAGGTGGTAACAAAGTGCGTGCCTGTAACAGTTGCGTCATGCCACTCTTGATGTACTCTTTTGGCATACTCAAGTGGACTCAGACTGAACTCGATACCATCGATAGGAAAGTCCGGAATCAATTGACTGCATTCCGAATGCACCACCCAAGGTCGTCAGTCATGAGATTGTACATCCCGCGGAAATGTGGGGGTCGAGGTTTTTTAAATGCTAAGACCCTTCATAATCGCGAGGTGTGCAATCTCAGAGACTACTTTCTAAAGTCGAACGTGGATATGCATCGTGATGTAGTCAACGTAGATACCGGGCTAACCCCGCTCGGTTTGGCTAAAGAGAACTGGCGCAGGCCTACAATAGTTGGCACTGACAGCCGCAGGGAGGTATGACAGAGTAAGGAGCTACATGACAGGTTCTATCGGGCCCTTCACAGGCCCGAAGTAGACCTACTGGCATCCGTGTCCTGGCTACGTTTCAGTGACCTTTTTGGGAAAACTGAAGGTTTTGTCTGTGCAATTGCAGACGAAGTTATGAAGATGAATAACTACCGGAGGTATATCATGAGGGATGGCACAATTGACATTTGTCGAGCGTGTCACCAACCTGGTGAATCCCTCAGGCATATTACTTCCGGTTGTTCTCGTCTTGCTAACGGCGAGTGCTTGCACAGACATAATCAAGTAGCCAGGATAATCCATCAGCGACTTGCTCTGAAATACAACCTTGTGGAAGTTGAGGTACCGTACTATAGGTATGTTCCTGAGCCAGTTCTAGAAAATAGTCATATCACATTGTACTGGGATCGATCTATCATCACTGATAGGACTGTTGTAGCTAACAAGCCTGACATTATGGTGATAGACCGATCCGAACGCCGAGCATTGATTGTTGATGTCACCATTCCTCATGACGAGAATCTCGTGAAAGCTGAGAAAGATAAACAAGTTAAGTACTTGGACTTGGCTCACGAGGTTGTCGACATGTGGAATGTTGACTCAGCAATCATTGTACCGATAGTCGTATCAGTCAACGGACTGATAGCAAAGAGCCTCGACCAACATCTAAAGAGGCTCGGGTTGGATGGTTGGGTCAAGGGCCAGATGCAGAAGGCAGTACTCCTTGATACGGCGCGCATCGTGAGGAAGTTCCTTTCTCTGGAGCCCTAACCACAGGTAGCTTGGTCCCTGTATCCGATACCGGTGGAGCACTATTTTTCATATTTTTAAATATATGTTTTATTTTTTATATATGTATTTAAAAATGTAATTAATAACATAGGTAACCTATGTACCAGAAATCATGACTACATGGACATTATTTTTATAGCATCCATCATACAAATATTTTATTCACAAATATAATATATCACCTTAAGTCTGTTGAATTTCTGACTTCTGACTTCTACGAATTTATGTGAATTTCAAGGTCATGTTGATAGATGTCTTAGATATACATACCGTAATTGAAAAACACGTCTTAAATAAAACCAGTTCCTGCAAATATAATTACACTAATGTACATTCATACAATATATGATATTACCTATAATAGAGATTGCATTCACCAACGAGAGCTTCCACAAGGCAGACACGTTTTAACACAACTCTTGAAATAAATTCGATAAATAAAACATACATTAGCATATTGTATAAGTATTTTATAACTTAATTGACTGAATACTGGTAGTTGTTCGATGTATAATCATGAAGCATTATTTTTTACGATAGAAGTTTATTTTTAGTTTAGACAGTGTGGTGAAAGTTTGTTTGTTGATGTTATATTTGATTGAAGTTTTTACAGAAATTGTGTGATCATTTAATACAATGAAGTCGAATAGGCAAATACAATATTTGGCAGCGTTTGCTGGTAAGTATGTCATTAACTATCTAAAAAAAACAGCACTAGTTTATTTTCGTGGTAGCATTTTATTTCATTATGATTCAAGGTTTTGCAATTAAATTTATTACATTGTTAATGTTTACTATTCTTGTTACGTCACCACCGAATACCTACCGACTAAGTACTTATATTGTTAAACACGAAGTTACTATTACTAGACACAGCGGGCCAACTTCGACCGACTTTGATTTAATTGCTATACTTATTCCTAAACTACGGCAGTAGACTGGTTTCTACAATATTCAGTGATTTAAAAAAACATGTTGTTTCAATGTAATTAAACAATCAAATACAGAATAACTTTTATAAGGCTATTTACTCATTCCTAATTTACTATTTAGTTCAACTTATCACGAAATATGCGTGACATTAAAGTACACGACTACTTCCGAGTACTAGCAGAGCATCACGTCACGCGACACAGATTAGATAAGTAATACCTACTGCTAGCGTTGCGAATGACTTGATCTAGATAAACTCATATTATAATCGTTTTATGAAGTATACCTTATATTTTTATTTATATCTAAATCGAATTTTATTAGGCTATAAAGATTAGTCTACAACATGAACCTAAGTGATAGCTCCAGGATATTATAAAGGGTATTTCAAGTTTATCACATCCGTTTATTTTTTTTTCTGTTGTAACTGTAAATGAAAGGAATGATGGAAGATAATTTATTGCTGCAATGGATCCAATACTGCCATTATTACTAGGGCTAGTTGACAAGCCACAAGCCACCAGTTCGCGAGCAGCTTGTAAACTCGCTCTGGGTCATTGATCTTGTTTACAATCTGCAGGCACAATTCGATAGTTGAATTTAGTGACGTCACGTTGTCTAGGTTTGGTGTTCATGTACTCATTCGAGATGCATATGGCTGCTGCTTTTGAGCTCACATGCTAGCTTTTAAACTCACCAACTAGCGACTCTATTTTTAGTCCAGAGTCATAGAGACTCGATGAGTATTGAAAATAAATATAATATATACGTATATTATTAGCATTTATCAACTAAAACACAGACATCCAAAATAGTGCAGCGACCTAAGATCCGTATCGTCGCAAGAATGCTTAAAGCAAAGCCAACGAAGCGAGAGAAAAAATGTAAACAATGTTTCAGTGGTTCCAAACATTTTTATTTGAAAATTATTACGTATCACTTCAAACTCATTCCGGACAGGAATGAAATTGCTCATAAGATAGCGGAGCTGACAGTTTAGAACCGCGTTATCGCAACTTAACTCAGTAATGGTCGCTTTGTTTACCTTCTTTCTCTCGTCTCGTTGGCTTTACTTTAGGTAGGGTATGTTATAATAGTGCGGTGTATAATCATGAAATACGTCAAGGTGATGGCGACAAACGTCACAGATCACTATGCCAATTAGGTCACACCTGTGATAGTACGGTTACCTGCTAATACCTCGTCACTGGTGCACAAGATATAGGTACATACGCTACGACTCTTCTATTCACTGCCAAAACCGTACTATTTACTATCAATCAAGGAATTATTGCTGTAAAAGGCTAACTGCTTGAAATAAACGTACGGTTTGCATGCAAGCATTACCTAATAACAGTGGAGGAAGCTCGTGAAGTATGTAAGGATAGAGTCAAATGGTGGGCTGTTGTCTCTGCTACCCGAGAGGGAAATAGGCGCGAGCGATGTATGTATGTAAACGGTAAAAAGTTGTCTGGCTACTCCTAACATGCATAGCATCCATCATGGCAACCATATATTTAATTAGTAAATAAGAAATCCATATCCGTGTGGTCACAGAGGATGAATACAAGTATTACCACCTCATCTCATCCGAAGGCGATAAACGGAAACGTACGCAGACGATATCGCTGCGAGAGAAGGAAAACTCGAAGCAACACCCTGTACCAACCTGTCTGGCCAGCATAGAAATATTAGGCCGAAGCCATTCAACATTGGGAGAGGCTTATGTCAACCAGTGGACTGCGCTAGGCTAATTGTTAATTGATATCCACACTGATATTTTAAATGCGATAGTAACTTTGTCTGTCTATCTGTTACATTTTCATGCCTTTCACTAAACCAATCTTGATCAAATTTTGTACAGAGATGGATTAGAGTGTGAGAAAGGTAGCCTATGTTCTACTATAGCGGGTTAAAGAGGCTCAAATAATAGGCTTCATTTTTGAAGACAAGCTGATGAAGTTTGGTACACTGGTCGATTAGTGCTAAGGAAAGGTCGCCATAAACTATGTATACGCATGCGAAGCCGCAGGCAACATCTAGTTTTAGTATAAAACGATTACTGCCTGCATTTCTTCGTAAAATATCTACGCGTGAAGAATTTCAAGATAGGGTGCAGTATTTTCCCGTGGTATTCCCCAGTGGCACACCAGTGGGTTCAGATATGAGGGTCACTCAATAAAGATAACAACCTTATAACCTTACATACGGTTGTAAGTAAATAAATTACTCCCTGCAAATCTTCGTAAAATATCTACGCGTGAAGAATTCCAAGATGGGGAGCAGTATTTTCCCGTGGTATTCCCCAGTGGGTTCAGATATGAGGGTCACTCAATAAAGATAACAACCTTATAACCTTACATTAGGTTGTAAGTAAATAAATTATGGTCTGCAAATCTTCGTAAAATACGCGTGTAGATTGCAAAATGGGGTGCGGTATTTTCCCGTGGTATTCCCCAGTGGGTTCAGATATGAGGGTCACCCAATAATGATATCAATATCTAGGTACCTATTCATAATATTGTATTTTTCTGGGTCACCAAATATTATTTTACAGTCATTCTTGCCTTCTGTTCATACTTATCCTCTATCATTCTTCTCACACGACAAGGATTTTATCAGACGGCAATCATAAAGTCAAAATAAACGTAAATAATAGGAAGGATGCTTGTTTAATCATTGGATAGATAGAACTATGGTGAAGGAATTCATATTCATACCTTCATGTCCCTCTTTCACTGGATTGCGGCGCAAGCAAGATCGCTTATAGTGGGCCCTGAAGTCGTTTAGGGAAAATGATGTGACAAATGCAAGCATTTAAATAGTAAACATTAGTAGCTCTTTTTCTGTATCATTTTGAAGTTTTTGTGTCAGTTTTTATTAAGCTATCCGCAGAGGGATGACATTCATGCACCAGTAAATTTATTAATTTAGATGTCGATATTATTGTTCTCCATTCGATAACATAATATATCTAAGATCCATGTTTGTTAAATAAGATTATCTACTGTTTATTTAAGATATATGTGGGTGTGTTGGTGAAGTCAGCTGATTAATAGTTTTATCTAGTGAGATATCATGCAAATTAAACATTCGTAATACATCATTGTTTAACTAAGCTTAGATATTGTCTAATGAAAGATCATGAGAAATATTCTTTAATGAAGAAATATGAGGAAAACTTAAGTGTTATTATGTGTGCGATTCTGTATACTATTTTATCTCATATTTCCCAGATATCGTATTGTGATGTCTTTCTACACGAGTTAACGATATGGCGGATAAAATAAACACTTCAAACAAAGATATTAATTGGCGTGTGTGCGGCGTGCCCAGGTTATACCATTGCTAGCGATTCTATCGCTACTACTACCACGGGCCATGATAAGTTGTCTTGGTACTGTACTGTATTGTGGCTGCGTTTTGTGTTCATTTGCCATGAGTAGCAGTACTTTTTACCTGACTGTTTTGCCTTAGCCTTTGATGGCAGGGCTAGGATGTCTAAGAGCCCAGAACTCTTAGACATCCTAGCCCTGCCATCAAAGGCTAAGGCAAAACATTTATTATATCATCCGTATATCCCAGTTTACTAACTAGCTGGAGGAAGCCGAATAGAAAATGGTATTTCTTGTTCCGTGATGGCTTGTGTAAATAAGATTTCTATGGGAAGACTTTTGTCATTGACATTTCTGTGGAAGTACACCCGCACAATTTGAGAATCGATTCCCTGTACTTTACACTCTGAAATGTTGTATTCTGATAGGTTATTGCTATCTGTTGTTGTATTAAGAACTTACTGGATGGTGTCTACTGTCTTGTTTATGCTGTTTTTAATGATGAAATAAACGTATGTTTCAGTGTCACTGGCCAACATGTGCAATGGAGTAACCTTCTTCTGGATCACATCCACCCTGCCAAAGTTTATTAACCAGGAAATAATAGCAAACATAACACCTGTATGTTCCTAGAATAATAATTTTATCATTTTATTTGCAATTTGTATTCTAATAGTCTTAGATAAACATGGAAATACAAAATTAAACAAGTGGGCGCAATTTCACAGATATGAATAAGTTATTTGACCAAGGCAATACTGGAACGTAAATAGGATGTGAAACAAAATGATAGAGAAGTAAGTAAGATATTTGAACGATGTATGGCATCATTTGTAATGAAAGGCATAGCCTGGCATAGCTTGTCCATAGCCCTCAAAGAAAATGGGGTGACTCTGTTCACGAATGGAATACAACGTTAGCCACATAAAAGTGTTCCATGCAGGTTGAAAGAATTTCAATCCGCCTAGTATATCTTAAAAAAAAAAAAAATGTGTTTCATTCATGACTTGAAACCCCTATAGAGTAGCAAGATACGAGGCTCTATTATTACTAAGTATGAACAACCGGAACCGTTATTGCTTTTCAAACTACTTCAAAAAGGTTATTAAAAAAATCTCAACATGTTCTGAGTGACAATCTCGGTTGCATCCAATGATTGAATTTTGATGGAGACCGAGAACAGTTCTCCTTCCTTCTTCCTCTTCTTCTTCTCTCAAATACTATTTCGAGGTAGGTTCGAGAGAAAAGTCTGAGCAAGAGCCTCGACCGTTTGATCGGCAACTATTACCACCTAGTAGGCTAGGTCAGCTTCTAGCAACCTGCGTGTATATTTTCATAATATTAACTGTGGTATGAGACATCGCTACTTAACTCTTTTCAGGCCGAGATATCATGGGTAGTGTCTATAAAGATCTTGGGGTTGATATTCGGTAGCTTAGCAACAAGCAGCATATCCGACAACTTCGGTAGGCGGACCACTCTTACAACCAGCGCTATTCCACATATTATTGGGACGGTAAGTAACTTGTAATACATATGACTATAAGATTCCTTGATGTGCTTGGTCGTGAATACCATGAGGTAATTTAGCCTGCATATTTTGCATACGATCATGAGGTAACGTTCGATGCTCAGGACCAACAAAGTTTTGTTGTAAGAAAATTTCGATCACGCCTCCTAATATGTAAATTGCAATTGCCATAATCTGCCTATAATCTTAAAATCCAATAAGATGGTCTTTGGTGACTGTATGTTTGATCTTGTTGATGAACCAAATCAATGGTCACAGTGGGAGGAGCGGTATTAGCGGCTTGGCACTTTGACTACATTCTTTGACGAAGTCGATATCAATAGAAGCGTACCGTCAAAACTCCGCCACTGCACACGTTAACAAACTATACCGGGCTTGGAATTTAAATTATATCATTAAGATAATAGGACTCCGAACTGCTCGTTTTTCTGCTTATTGTAATTCTATGTCGCGAGTATTTTATTCAAATCACATAATATTTATAATAAGTACTGGCTCACATTATCCAGCGAGGTTCATGTGAGCTGGAATCCTGGAATTAATTTTTGATCTTATTGAGATTACTATCACAAACTACAAGGTTGCTTGATGTCTGAGCAGGCAAAGCACGAAGGGAAAACGTTGATTGACAGCAATGGGCTGAATAAATTATGAAATGTATTATGTTTTATGCAGGTATTTGTGTTGTGTGCGACAAACACATGGATGGTGTATATAGGAAGAATTTTATGGGGATGTACCATCGGAATGACTACAACAGTAAGTTTGTCATAAACTCCTATAAAATAATTTAGTTCTCTCTCTCTTCCTTCTCTTTTCGACATTTCGATTTATTCGCCATTATCAAACAGCAGTCGTTTGATCTCCTAACGTTGAGAAGTCTGCCTCAGAGCCTCGGTCGGAGATCAGTAGGCTTTCAGGACCTGCTTGGGCTTTGAAGATACTGGGGAGGTCCCATACACCCTGTGTTTTATATCTTGTTATAATAAGGAAACGGTGATGAATACCTTCTCGTGGTGCACCGAGGACAACAGTAACGCGACTTCTTCTTTCTTTATGAGAAATATTACTGCTTCTAGCTGACATTCTTCCGATGTCGCGGTATGTTAAAAGAAGGAAGATTCAAAATCAAACTTTATGCACAGCGTTGGGCACATTCGAATTCTTTTACATGGATGATTCGTAACTGTTCGTCCTCAACAACTTTCAATTGAGTTATTAAAGGTAACTGAAATCTATAGTAACCTGACCAGGGTGAAATTTGCTAGGGAAAAGATATTGAGAAACAAAAACAAAATATTGGTATTTAACATTTCCGAAACAATATGAAACAATATGAAGTTAATCTGTTAACAACTATTTTGAAACTTAGATTAAAACCATGTTTTCTTACGCTATTCTGTTAAATTTTCAGGTATCAAGCATGTATCTATCAGAGATAGCTGACAAAGAAATAAGAGGGACGTTGACAGTTCTTACACGAATTTTCTTTAGCATCGGAGTGATGATAGTTCTAACAATAGGCTCCTACGTTTCATATCAAGTGCTGAATGGCATAATGATAGTATTTCCGGCATTATACTTCTTGGCTTGTTTGTGGATACCCGAGAGCCCGTATTATTTATTGAAAGAAGGCAAGGTGGATGCGGCTAAGAAAGCGCTCTTGCGATTGGGTGGGCACAAGGATGAAAAGGTAAATTTTGTTTTTAGGATGATTGAATTATTTTGATAGGATAGAGTGGCTGAATAAATATAAACTAATGTTTTAGAGATAATTCTGAATATTTAGGGGGTGGCAAAATCACGTCCGTAAACTGTCTTAGAAAAGGTTTAATCAAATGGATTCATTATTACACTTCATATATTACCTAAATAAATACATAAAAAAATAATTTTATGGACTATCTATCCTTTGCAGGTGATAGACGAGAAATTGAGCTTAATGCGCTCAGATGTAAGAAAAGAAATGGTGAGATCTGGATCATTAAAAGAACTATTTACTGGAAAACAATATCGACGAGCAATTATAGCATCTACCGGTAAGCATTTTTTTAAATGTAAGACACCTTAATTTGAATTTACCTCGCCTGATGGTAAGCTGAAGGCAAACCCTCTTACCTGAGACTTTGTCTTTTAAACAATGGTGGCACTCATCTTGACAGCCTCATCAGATGCTTTTTCACGCCCCGCTTAAAGGACCCGGGACTGTGGGAAGAAGGAAACTAACTTGTTCTGTTTTGGGAACACAATTCCTACTACCTTTGATGATACTCGTAATAATAATATCGTAGAACATGATATAAATAAGGTCAACAAAAAAATCTAACCTTTCAGGCTTAAGGGGTCTTACGTTGTTAACGGGTATAATTCCAATACAAGAATATTTCGGAAAGATAATACAACAAAGTAACTGCGGCATTGATGTGTCGACTGGTCTTGCCATCTTTGGAGGAATTCGTTTGGTAGTCGGTAAGTAACATAGTATGACAGTTTTTTTTTATCTGGCTTAGATGTTTTAGTTCTGACGCTGACTGTACCTATGTTTAGCCGCAAATATTCTTACGTCGTTATTCTTGTTTCCAAGAAGTTTTCATAATACAGACAAGAGTAATTTACTACGCTTAAGTTTAAAAAAATCCTTGATCCATTCTTGGATCAGCCAAGTAAATATTATTACTGTAATAGTACTAATATTTACTTGGCTTGGTACGAAATTACTAGTATTCCTGTTAGCTCTCCAGTTAAGCTGAATGGCTTGTGTTAAGAATGGGTCACGTCATAATGGTCAAGATTCCAACCCGGATCCTTTCGACCGTAAGGTTGACTCCTTAACCTCTAAGCTATTGACACTTTATACGTTATTTAAGAGACTGAAATAACAATAAAACTAATCGAAGTATTTTGCTTTCAGGGTTTGTGTCACCATTGACAGTTGACCGGATTGGACGACGTCCATTGCTTATCGTCAGTTATTCTGTAACAAGTATTCTTTTCGCTGTAGTAGGGCTGTACTTTTTCATGCAGCAAGTGATAGGCATTAATAACGAATCTAGCAACTACTTCAGATATATTGTCTTTATTGGGATCACCTTAGTTAGTTGCGTTGCTAATATTGGTTACAATGTTTTAAATTTCCTAATTCCAACGGAACTTTTTCCATTAAATGTGAAGTCTATTGCAATGACTGTACTTTTTATTTTTGGTTCAGTACTTCATTTTTTAGTAGTAAAAGGATATCAAGATATGGAAGACATGCTAGGTCTTTATGGAGTTATTTGGTTTTATTCAATTATGGCTTTCATAGGTGCAGTGTTTACGTATTTTCTAATACCAGAAACAAAGGGAAAGAGTCTTAGAGAAATTCAAATCGAATTACAAGGTAACATTTATGATGAGTCTAATGAGAAATTGAATCAAGTAGAAGTAGTTACTGATAATGTATTAAATGAAAAGGAATTGACAGATATGAAAGTTAATGAGTAAATAAAACATCACGCTGACGTTATTGATGAATTAGTAATGAGCTAAAATACCAATTTTAATATCGATTCTTGATTTATGAGGAGAGACCACGTTAGAGAGACAATGTGGAGAACAATTTACAGCCAATGTTCCAGGGTTAAGATATGACGACGATCCTACGGTAATAATATACATTGTACCTGTACAATACTATGCAACACAACTGATCGATCAATTCGTTGTATTTTTCGTTACAATTCATGTATTGCAAAAAATAAACCAAAGAAATTGCCTTTATAAAGTACTATTTTGTTTTAATTTCATTTTCTGTACCTATCATTTAACCTGTTTTCCCTCATTAAATATATGATGATGCCATCGCTGATCCTGAACTGAGCTGTTCTCAACAGAAATGCTTACTGCAACGGTTTGTACTAATTTGTCTCAGTGAAACAAAATGTATGTCTTGGTTACCTGCAGGACTTTTTAATGAAAAAAATGTCCTCAATTCAATCTGATCAACTCATAATTATATTAAATAGTCTGTAGTTTATTCTTTAGTTCGGTGTATTTATGTTACTTTATGTGTTTTTACGTAATAAAGAAAATAATAATTGAATGCTTCTCGACCTAAATCATCGGGCTATCGGGCAAATCACGCCCGAGAGTGATGCTCTTTGTGAAGCAGATGTTCTTGGAGACCGAATATTGTACTGTTGAGGATTATAGTTTTCTTGAAAGCGTTAGGAAATTTACCCGTTGATAGTGCTAGGTTACAAATGTATGTAAGCGGAGGGTATATTACAAGCTCATACTTTTTTAAGAGATCGCCATATATGGGGACGCCATATATGGCGATCTCCTGCCCTGCCTGCCTGCCGAGCAACTACTGCTCATCTGTTAATAGCATCACCATAGAGTGTAACCTGCCAGGGATGTTCGGCTTTTTTAATAGTAACCTCCTACTCTTTATTTTGCGCGCTAGGTTTCCCCCATTTCCAGCTAAATATTAATTATTTATTAGCGGAGAGCTGCGGTGTGCCCTTACAGTGCAGTAAGTGCGTAGATGAATTTACTTTTTTGTACTTGTTTATAGCAGATCAGTGATGCTTAGAGCTATTAACTGCTTTCACAATTTCACTTCTTTCGTAGCAGATTTTTAAGTTCCTTATTAATTTATTGCCATAATTTCGATACCTAGCGAAAGTTATCTTTAATACATTATTGTCAGGCGTCTGTTTAATTTTTTGTGTAATCTATCGCGGTGCCTAATGCACCGAAGTAAAACAGGGGTAATCAATGGTTTCCTAGTTTGTTTACGGTTTGGAAGCATAATACTAATAAGTTGTTTAATTAATTGATTCATGGTTTCCCCCGCAATATGAGGGTCTTGTGTACTATACACATTTTTAAAGTCCAAGTTCTCCAGATCAGCATCTATCCGGTCATAATCAATTCGCACTGAATATTTTTTTGAGTTTGATTTAGGTAAATACTTAGACAGGAACAGAATAAGTACATCATTGTCGGTTAAGGCAGAGTACTTACGCCACTAGGCTGGAATTACCTACCGTAATTGAGTTTTCATGTTTTAGTGGTCGAGGCATGATTTATGCTGTCGTGTAGGTATTGTATGGGCCGGTAATAATAATAAACCATATGATGCTAGCAAGTTCAAGTACCTATGTTTGTAAGTTTATGCATGGGCGAAATCAACCCACTGTTCGTTATAAGAAACGCATAGAAAGATATTCCAGATTCACATGTTCCGGAAAGTTGAGAATATTATTCGGTTACTGCAATTCTAAACTTGCAATTTATACTTAAAATAGCGTAGCTGTGTCAGCATACTCAACATACAGCGGAACGAATTAG
The DNA here is from genome assembly GCA_914829495.1 of Eilema sororculum. Lineage (NCBI taxonomy): Eukaryota > Metazoa > Arthropoda > Insecta > Lepidoptera > Erebidae > Eilema > Eilema sororculum. The sequence continues at coordinate 17,923,740 of OU618541.1, forward strand.
TATTATTAATGCTATAATATAAGTTTTGAGTGACTATATTTGTGTGTTAGACTATATTCGTGAGATGTTCTGTCACAGAACAGATAATATTACTAGGTTCTGTTGTACCTAATAATCTTGGCGTAACTATTAATAGTTCTTTTTTTATTTTTAACCTCGTGTTTATTCTAGTGTGATATTTTTGAATCCTGTTCAATTTGGACCCTTCAATTTTCCTATATGTATATTTAAGTGCATAATAAATAGGACCGATGTACCTTTTACATAATGTGTAATCGGTACAAGATAGGTGCCTAAATGTTCATTCATAGATAAAAATTTCAGTGATGTGCTGATCCCATAGCAGAAATTTTAATAATTCTAATAAATATATTACAACATTCATTAATGAATTATACAAATTTTGATATCGAAATAAAGAATTATTGATTGATTGATGAATTTAAAGTGAGAAACTGCGAGTAACTATTCGCAGAGAGTGTCTCAGGGTTGAGGCATGATGGTGATTCTCATTTAATAAGATGTCGATGCGATGAACGATATAACGATTAATACGTTATATTTTGCGTTACAATTTATGATATAAAAAAATAATGATGTGAAAAAATGCCTTTTTATTTTTTATTTATTTAACTTCATGCACAAAATACATTGGCGGACTTTATGCCGTAGGCATTCTCTACGAGTCAACCATAGGGTGAACACATAAAATATCATGATGCCCTCGATTTGGATTGTGGGTAAGGTTTGAGTCCGAACGAAGGAAGAACGTTAGTTATTTAAGAAATGGTAAGTGTTGGGATCTCCCATTAAAATAGCATGACATGAGTAATAAAGAAGAACGAAGGTAAGCAACCAAAATACAAATGACAGTAAAAATATTTTAGATATAAATTTTTTCGTTCAATTCCAATTAATAATGTCATAATCAAATTCATATTCTCTGGAGATAGTAATTTAAAAAAATACTATTGAACAAATGAAATCAATGGAGAGAGTGTTAAAAATTAGCATAAACAAGAAATTTGGATTCAATAGTAGATTACTAATGAAAAACTGCCAAGATATTTACTATCTATATATTTCTATAATTTTGCGCCTTCATTTATTCCCCCAATAATGTTAAAATTTAGATGGAAGAGATCATTAATTCGGACGTTCATCTTAATTTTATAAATTTGTGTGTGAGACTTTGATATCGATTTTTATGGCCACATTCTTGTTCAAGTTCGGACCCTCGAGACATTCTGAGGAATTTGCATTAAAATCAACGGTAAGATTATAATGATGACTATAATATTAAATATACCTAATAACCTACATCGATGCAAATAAACATATTCATAGAGATACTGTACAAATGTGTTCGCTTCAACACCACACCACGCAAGTCTCCCATTATTATCATTTTTTACTCTTTGGTGAATGCCCTTGGCCCTTGAGCGAGCTCTGGTGTGGCAGATTTGATTATAGTGTGTCATACTATGACGTCATACGTGAACGTTTTTAGGTTAGGAATTGAATTATTTCGATTAAAATCTATACTATTGTTTTTACAAAACATCACTGTTAATGTGAATTTAACACTGTATGTATATATTAGGATCAAAGAAGAATTAATGACCTAATTTAACACTATAACAGTATTGTAGTAACCGTGATTCTGTGAACCGTTCAACAGTTATAGTGACGCCGAGGTATAAATATAGATGCCTAACTAACTGTTGATTCAATATCAAAACTTCCACAATGTGGTCACGTTTGCGTATAACTTTTACAGTACATTCGATAAGATAAAACAAATCATTACAGTATCTAATTTACAGTGGTTCGAATACAAGGTATAGACTGTTGTATATAGCGACAGTGAGTTTCTCAATTTATAATCATGAAACATTACTTTTATCTTCATTTCAAAAAAAGTCAAACAGATGATGTTTGAGTGGTAAATAGTGAAGTGAAAGTGTAATTTGTACGATTTCTCAGATTTTTATTAATTTGTGCAAATAACAAAATGAAGTCAAACAGGCGAATACAATACCTGGCAGCATTTGCTGGTAAGTGTGATACTGAATAAACTTATTGAAAAAAAAGAAGCACCTTTTACTAGTGATGTACCTACTCAGTTATTTATCTATGATAATTTTACTGTTGAGGATTATGTGTTGCTATACGCATAAAGTAAATTGAAAAAAGAGGCCAGCTTCGGTCGATTATGTTTTTTTAGTTAGATATGTCCCTGCCGCCCCTGTATGTCGCTAGGCTCTCAGTTTGGGGAACACCCAAAAAGTCCGTAATATTTAGTTCCGAATTGCAGTATACCAATTTCAAAAATTTTACAAATTTATTACTCCTAATAAACAAAACTGTGAAGGAATTTGTTTCCAATCCAAAAAACACGATATTTTTTTTCCGAAGGTCATAAATATGTACGAATTTTTCGGCTATATTATTCCCCCGCATTTCAGTGGCATGGTAATTCGAAATCCGTAGTTTTATTCCCTAGAAGGAATTTTTTTTTGGCTTATGACTTGAAGATTTCACACTAAATAATTAAATCGTTTTATTAGCAGTTATCAGTTATTTATAAACTATTGCTGCGTTCGGGGTTAGGGGCCATCTAATTATTATTATTTACATTATATTTTTTTTTGACAACGACATAAATTTATTTTATTTAAAAAAACAGAATAGGTATGTGTAGAATAGAGATATGAGATTGATTGAGAGATTGAAGAGATTATTATAGTAATACCACTATCTCCTTAGCTACTATTATAAAATTAAAAATAGACATAATTTGTACATGTGTGTGGTTAACATAATCAAGTAGATCAATCAGAAAAATAATAAAGACGATTTGTTGGTAAACGGTTTTCACTGACCAACAAACAAGCGTACTGACAAAGAACTGATGAAGGAACTGACGAAGAAGTAATGAATGACAAAGTAGTGAATGCCGCACGGAAGCTTAAAGGAAACAAAGTAAATAAATAACGTCAAAATTATTACTTGCCTATACTTAGTACGAGCTATGCAACAAATAATATTTACGTTTCAAAATTCTACTCAAAAAGGGTTTTCAACCCATGCTATGTTGCTCTATCTTGAGTTAGGTACATCTATTGTTTAATCAATATGTACCTAATATATGTTTGAATTAGAATACCTGTCGTTTGTCAGTATTTAAAGAAGGCTCAATTGAGTGCTTGTTGACTTTGTGATATCGTTTGCCTCCAGTTATAAAGTCTTTTTTACGAGTTAATAAAAATTCATACTATTATAGGTAAAATACATAGTATCCACTACGGATTTTGGAGTCAAACCAAATAAGACGGAGCGACAAGGTGTCTCCAACAATAGGTCCTATTCACTAATTGTGGTGGTAATTATTGGTGATGACCCGTCAGTTATGACGAGAGAAAACCTCCTACTCCTTGATGAGCGCACGGGATAGAACAAATCCTCTGCCCATTAGTAGAATGAGGGCTACTACTACTATTTGCAGTTCTTATATAATTTAATAACTCCCATAGCGCAGTATGTATCAGACCGATCTAGACAGACAAAGTACTCAAAATCTTAATACCTTGGTATTCTTCCTTCCTGTTGATAGATTGTTCTCCTTAAGTTCGGACCATAATACAATTTCAAATCAATAAAACAGTTTGATATTAACATTATTAATAGGTATTAACATAATTTTGACTATACGATGTATGATATTTTTAATAATGAGGTAAATATATGTTTCAGTCGCGGTGGCCAACTTGTGCAATGGGGCGACGTTCTTCTGGATCACATCTACCTTGCCAAAGTTTCAAAACCAAGAAGTAATTGCGAACATCACAAATGTATGTTCTGTAATTAATATCTTTATCGTTTGATTGCCATTTGTATGTTAGCAGACCAATGTCTTACAGAGATATGACGAATAAATATAGCAGATAGTCTATTTAATTTTTATGACCTCGTTGCTAGTAGTGGAGGACACTTCCATGAATCAATTTTTTTAGTAGGTCCTACACGATGTAGGATAAATTGTTTTGTTTGAACCTGAAATCACAGATTGTGAGACAAGTTAGTAGAGAAGTGAGTAAGAATATTGCTTGTCCGATACCAAGAAACTAGGTGATAGAGTCGATGATTAGAGATCATGACTATAACATTACAGCTCCACCTCCACATTACACCCTACAGCTCTTAGCTGTACTGTAGGGTTTTCTATATTGGGTGCACGAAGTTACGATGTTGGGTGGCTCAATATTGTAACTACTTAGCAATTATTTTACAATTTAATTTTTAGCACTACTCCTAATATGACTACGTCATACATTCACTTATGGGTGAGAGTCAATATATGTAGATTGAATTTTGATTAATAAAAAACAGAAATTTTGTATAGCCCGACCAATAAAATAAAATACCTCACCATATTGCGGAAAACTATTGGAACTAATTTCTTCATATGGCAACTATCTATGAGATGTCATTATGATCATCTGTCAATGTGGTGTCAATTGTGCGTGTTAATTAATGTGAATTTGATTGCGCTATATAAATGCCGAAAACTATTAAAAGTTATTTACAATATAACTAGGTAGGCTAAAAATTCGGAAGGATCTAAATAACATCACGAAAATTGTTGTCAACATGACGGGTAGGTACATCATAGAGTACGCGCAATGGAAATTGGCCAATTTTCTAATTATACCAACAGTAACTGTAACTAATTAGGTATTTAGATTCTGAGTTTGATGATTAATAAATATGTACTTAATAATAAAATTTGTTTATTTTCTATATTAACCGGACTACTTTAAAACATATATCCATACTGATATTATAAATGCGAAAGCAACTCTCATCGTCTCTATGTTAAGCTTTCACGCCTAAACCACTGAACCGATCTTGATGAAGGTATTCTCTCGTTTTCAATAAATTCATTTGCACTAATATTGTTTGCCATAATCATCCCCGACCATAATATTTACTTGCACTATTATCATTTATACTAATAACGTTTACCATAACAACTCAACAGTCATAACTTTTATTTGCCATAAAATGACTTTCTATAACAACATATGTCATAATAATTAGTTTCCATTAGTAACACATCTTATAATCGACTCTTGACATAATCAAAATTTGATATAAATATGAAAAATTCCATACTAATATTATAAATGTGAAAGTAACTCTAAGTAAGTCTATCTGTCTGTCTGTCTGTCTGTATGTTAAGCTTTCACGCCTAAACCGCTGAACCGATTTTGAAGAAATTTGGTATAGGGGTCTACCATGAGAAAGGACATACCTAGGCTATGTTTTGTTGCGATAACCGACATCCACACGGGCGGAGCCGCGGGCAAAAGTTAGTAATACATAATATTGTTAGGTCGAAATTAATTATCGTTAACACCCCGACTCAGTGCAATCCGACTCGGTTAGGTTAGGTTAGAAGACTAAGGCGGGAGCTCCGCTTCGCTTCGCTCCCGCCTTAGTCTTCGTGGTTATTTTTTTTTAGACCACCCAGAAGTAGGAGCCCCGCTTTGCGGGGCTCCGTCGAGCTTTTCCGTCCGTAAACATTTAATTTAATGCCACCTTTTGTAGTTTTAAACTCTTCACAACTTTCACTCATTCTCGACAGGACTAATAGTGAATTGACGACTAATGTTAATAAGGACTGTCTATTTATGTCAGACTTATTTTATTTTACCCTCATACTATTAGGTACTATAAGTGTGAATATGTTAATAGCAAAAAATATATTAACTTAATCATTAAGAATATCTTTATTTATATTATGGTGAATATAAGTTATGGAAAATGGCATTATTGAAAACGAAAATTATAGCAAATACATTTATGGATTTAAATTATTATGACACTTGATCGATTATGACCAATGGAATTAGTGAAAGTCATTTTATGTCATTTCTCGATTATGGCAACTGAAGCGTTGTTTGTACCTTTTATTGCGAAAAAGGGCGTTAAAGGGAGAGAAATGGGGATGACAGTTTGTATGGAAGTACGTTATTTTTTATCGATAATTGACATCCACGCGGGCGGAGCCGCGCGCAACATCTAGTATTATATAAATGCCATGCTCCTGTGTATGTCGCCTTTATGTCTGCAACAGTTTCATAAACTAAGATATTTGTACACTAGCCATTTCACATGTGTATCACTATACTTGGTGTTGTCATAATCATAGACGCTTATAGCGCCCCCGGTACAAGTTTTTTATTTTATTGGTCGGGCTTTAACTCATAAGAACACCTTTTGAAAAACTTGCCTTTATTAAAGTCTATTATACGAAGAATTTATCGTTAAAAGGAACAACCGGCATTGATGTACTCGAATCCTTTGCAGATATTCCGAATAAATAGACAAAGATAGATAAAATTCTGAATGCAATTATATTTTAATCAATTATGATTATAAGATATGTCTTCTTAACCCTTTTCAGGCCGAGATATCATGGATAGTCTCTATAGTAGTTGTGGGATTCTTGATCGGCACCATTGCAACAAGCAAAATATCCGACAAGTTCGGTAGGCGAACCACTCTTACCAGCAGCGCTTTTCCACATATTATTGGAACGGTAAGTAAATTGTCTGGCTTATCATTATCATACACTTTACGACATATTTCGATGTCCTCTGGGTCACATTGACTCTTAGAGATAACTTTGACTTTAAATTGACTATTATCTTATTTTAAATCAATCAAAAGACGGGTACAGTACAAACTATACCTACATGTACCTACACTTCTGACTCCTTTTTCAATAATCATCATTATCTAGAGGCGTGACTGTCATCATCATCGTCATCTGCATATAGACGTTATCCTGACTGCATTCGAGGCCGAGATGCCCTCATAGCTCAGGGTTCATCTTCTGACTCTTTCTGCTCCACTTCGCACGATCTTGGGCGTCCATGGTAGTGAGACCATATGCACGCATGTCACCCTCCGCTTGCACAGCTAGGCGCTTGGTGCTTGAGAATGGCGGTCTGAAGCTAAATGTAGATGACAGAATAATTGACGTTAAATCTGATCCCACACTTGTCCGCATAGGTGATGACTTGGTCAAGCGCACGGAATAGGTTAAGTACCTGGGATCTGTACTTTACGTGACTGGTGACAATGACTACGACGTCAAAGCACGTATTGCCGCCGCGTGGGCCAAGGGGTGAGAAATGACTGGCGTCACATGTGATCCTAATATGACAGTCAGGTTGAAGAGGCAGGTATATAAGACGGTCATTAGGCCTGTCTTCTTACACGGCTGTGAGGCATGGCCGCCATTAGAGCGACACAAGCAGGAGCGGTGAGTCACGGAGATGAAAATACTGCGGTGGATGTGCGGAGTCACGCATAAAGATCGGGTGAGCAATTCTCGCCTTCGTGGCATTCATTTTCGTGATATCGCAGATAAATGGGGGCGCCATTACTAGGTATTTGATATCCACGTAGCCTGGCTTGGCTTGCTGCAAGACGTGGCCACACCAGCGAAACATTAATTTAAAGTAGAATAGTACGCATGGTGCTAATGCTCATCAGGTTTATTACGTCAAATTTATTATTAATAAGAAACTATTCTGTTTTATTCAGGTGCTTGTTGTGTGTGCTGTAAACACATGGGTGCTGTATATAGGAAGGGTTTTATGGGGAATTACAATGGGAATGATTGGAACAGTGAGTTTATATTTATTATTTCTATACTTCATTGAATTTAAACATATTATTATATTTGAGTGAGCATCACTGCAGCAAAATTGTGCAGTTCCACTTTTGCACCATGTTAGATTTTGTAGCTACGTATTTCATTGTTGAATAGGAATTTAAAATCATTGATCCTTATGTTCTTACAATCTGCTTATTGCATTACAAATATGATGCTAAACGTAAATCAAGCTACTGTCCCAGTAAGATATTTATAAAACTGTTTTCAGGTTTCACACATATATTTGGCGGAGATAGCAGACAAGGAAATTAGAGGCACTTTGACTGTCATTACACGAATTATGTTTAGTGTAGGAGTGTTGTTCGTGCTAACTGTAGGCGCCCAGGTTTCATATAGAGTACTGACTGGGATATTGTTAGTTTTACCGATATGCTACTTCTTCGCTTGTTTGTGGATACCCGAGAGCCCGTATTATTTATTAAAAGAGGGCAAAGTTGATGCGGCTAAGAAAGTGCTCTTGCGATTGGGCGGGAGCGAGGCTGAAAAGGTAAATTATGTTTTATCGATGATTGAATTATTTTCATAGGTTGATCCAATTTAAAATATTTATATTTATTAATAAAATCTTTCTAAAAACAAACTTTTCTCTATAGACACTGTGTAAGTACAAAACCATAATAATAATTTTAGGCAAGGGTTGTGCTGATTTCAAAAGCTTGTAGGCGCAAGTTCTTTCTCTGTTTTTTTTTCACGCTACAAGCCTTTCAAATCAGCGCAACCCCTGCATAAAACTATTATTATCGTTTTAGTAAAAATATCTTTAAAGAATCTGCTTTAAAGATATGGGTATTGGCACATATTACCTACTTAAATATTAAGAATTACCTATTGGTTCGAAAAACATCGGAAAAAATGAAACGCTCAAGTGAGACTTGAACTCACAAATTTTCCTTCTCCTTATATCTCCGTCTTTAAAGTTATCTTTAACTTTAAAGTTAGCATTAAAAATGCTATAAAAAATTGCGTCAAATATTCGGGCGGAGTCATCAAAATTCAATGTTTAAAAATGGTTGAAAAATCATTCACTGTTTCCAACAGTTCGTAAGAATGTTGGTAGATGGCACCACCGTCGCCCTTAAAGACGGATATAAGGAGAAGGAAAATTTGAAATGAATCAGGTGTGGCTCAATGGCTCGGTTGGAAGAGCATTCCCCCTGTAAGGGAAAGGTCGTGAGTTTAGGTCTCACTTGAGCGTATCATTTTTTCCGATGTTTTTCGAACTTTAAAGTTAGCATTAAAAATGCTATAAAAAATTCAGTCAAATACCTATTATTTGATAGCGGGAAGTACTGGTTGTCGGGTAGCGGCTAGCGGCAAGTTTCAAGTAAGTCAAAGAATAAGTATAAAGTTTCCCAGTTACTTTTCAATTGAATTTTATAATTATACATCATTTTGGAATAATATAATTTGAAAAAGACATCAAAAAATAATTAATAGCATGGTTTAACTCAGTTTATTCAATATATAGGTAGGTACTATTTATTGAATAACAAAATGTTTTTTTCTACTGTTACAGGGAATTGATGAGAAATTGAGTTTAATGCGATCAGATGTGAGAAAAGAAATGGCAAGATCAGGCACATTAAAAGAGCTCTTTACTGGAAAACAATATCGAAGAGCAATTATTGCATCTGCGGGTAGGTAGTAATATAATGTACTAGCTTTTGACCGCGGCTTCGCCCTCATGAATGTCGGTTATCGTGACCAAACATAGCCTATTTATGTCAGCTAACGCCGCGCCGTACCAAATTTTATTAAATCGCTCCAGCTGTTTAGATGTGAAAGAGTAACAAACATTCATCCATCCATCGATACTACGAACCGCGTTTATAATATTACTAGCTTTTGCCCGCGGCTCCGCCCGCGTGGATGTCGGTTATCGTGACAAAACATAGCCTATGTCCTTTCTCAAGGTCTAATCTACCCCTATACCAAATTTCATCAAAATCGGTTCAGTAGTTTAGGCGTGAATGCGTAACATACAGACAGACAGACAGACAGACACACAGACAGACAGACAGATAGACAGACAGACAGACAGAGTTACTTTCGCATTTATAATATTAAGTATGGATTAGTAGGATTTGACACCAAAACTGTATATTTGACACGAACTATCCTATTCAAAACAATTTGTTCTGCATATTCAGAAAAATTTGCAAGTTATTAGGCTTAAGTAGGTTGGTAACGCAGATAGATAATCTGGATATAAATATTGAAGCTGAACATTCCTCATCCCTGCAGTTTATCATAATATTATAATATATGCGAAATATAACGGTAATCAAATAAAAAAGACAATCCTTTCAGGTTTAAGGGCTCTTTCGTTATTAACGGGTATAATTCCAATGGAACAATATTTCGGCAGTCTAATACAACAGAGCAACTGCGGCCTTAAGGTTTCAACTGCTCTTACTATCTTCGGTGTCATCCGCTTTTTGGTTGGTAAGTACATATAATGTAGGATGTCAGAAATACTCTTGCAATATGCTATTATTTATCCTTAGGGTAACTTTACTTTGTTGAGTCTTGCCAACGCTTCACTAATTCGTTTCGAGTAAATCATGTTTTAGTTGGTATGTCATGGCTAATATTGATGGCTTTTTTACATCTAATAAGTTATAAGAGATAGAAAAATAGCTAGAGATTTGTCATAAAATGTCTCGAAGAGATAATAAAAAATGGCAAAAATTCACGCAATTGGCTATAAAGCTTTTGGGCTGTATTACATGAATTGTTCTCAAGGAGTCTTTATTTAGGCTTGATTCAGTGAAATCAGTAACTATATACTCCTGCCTAGCTTAGACTATTGAACGACTTAGCTTACTTATATACTAATCAAAGTATTTTAATTTCAGGTTTGATATCACCTTTTACAGTAGACCGGATTGGACGTCGTCCACTGCTCATCTGCAGTTATACAGTAACAAGTATTATTTTGGGTTTCGTCGGGTTCTACTTTTTCATGCAGCAAGTGATAGGCATTGATAATGAATCTAACAGCATCTTCAGATATGTTGTGTTCGTTGGAATCACCGCAGCTTGTAGCATCGCCAACATTGGTTACAATGTTTTAAATTTTATAATTCCTTCAGAACTTTTTCCTTTAAATGTGAAGTCTATTGCAATGACGTCTTTATTTATTTTCGTATCATTAGTTCATTTTATAATAATAAGAGCATATCAAATCATGGAAGATTTCATAGGTCTTTATGGAGTTATCTGGTTTTATTCAATAATGTCTTTTGGTGGTGCAGTGTTCTCGTATTTTGTAATACCAGAAACAAGAGGAAAGAGTCTAAGAGAAATTCAAATTGAATTACAAGGTAATATTTATGATGAGTCCAATGAGAAATTAAATCAAGTAGAAGTGACTAATGATAATGTATTACAAGTAAAGGAATTGACTGATATGAATAAAGATACAAAGTAAATGAGGAGTTTTATTTTAATTTCATTTACAGAAGAATATATTTACAGTACCTCATATTTAAATGTGTACATTATATTATTTATACATTTAAAGATTCGGGGTTTGAAACTTTTAAGTGCTTGTCTCAGCACTTCTCACTGCAGTGTAGAGCAAATAATTCCGTAATTTCAACGGCTAAACTATTAGGTTACCTGTAAGATCCGTACCATTTTTTTAATATATGGTGAGGCAGTATAATTTTACCTCGCCTTTCGGGAATGGGGTCACCATTGGAGATACCAAAATTGTTACACCGGTGGCCTTCAATTCAACAGTCTCACCAATAAATGACAGCACCTTGACATGTTAAGATACACAGAAATCTCATTGTAATCATATTGAGTAAGTAACATTATTATCACGAATTGCCTTCAAGATCGAATACATAGGGAAAAAAGAAAGAAGGTTCTGATAATTTGTAAGAATATCGGTAGATGACTCCACCGTCGCCTTAAAGACGGGAAGGGAAATTTGAATCACATCGGGCGTGTCTCGGTAGCCGAATTGGTCAAAGCATTCCCCCTGTAAGGGAAAGACTGCGGGTTCGAGTCCCGCCCGAGACAGGATACTTAATGCTGTAAAATTCATTCAATGCCTTCAAGATATTTTACAAGGCAGAAGGCCTACCAATTATTGCATGGCATTGCAGCAAAGCATCAATATTGTCACTCACAGTCATGTTACCTGTTACTTCTGTTGAATTTAGTTTCCTTTCGTAATTTTATTATAATTGCCCAAGGTAAAGTTGATATGCCATGTGCGCTTGAAGTTATTAATAAACATTTCATTATTTGAAAACCAGTCGCGGCAAATTATATACGCGCGTTTAACCGTGCATAGTACGATATTACGAGTACGAGTATAGTAGAGATTGCATTTGTCAATGAGAGCTCCGGCAAGGTGGTCACATTTGTATAATACAGTTAAAGTAAACTTGATAAGATACAAAATCTCTTATCGCGTATATTTAAACTCGTCTACTGTATATTGATGTTTACTGAGACAATAAATTGATCATTGCACAATCATGAAGTACAATTTTATTCTAAAAGTTCATAATAAGTGTAATTAGAAAGTGATGTGAAAGTTTAATCAAGAACGTTATTTTTATTGAAAATTCTAAGATTCGTTATTAAATTGTGTGATAGGTAAAAACAATGAAGTCAAATAGACGAATCCAATATCTGGCAGCGTTTGCTGGTAAGTGTCATTGTAAAATAGCAGCTATTTAGTTCACAACGATTTATTTATTTTTGAGTTACTCATTGAATTTTAATACGCGTTGGTATGATAATTAACATTTGGTGGTAAAAGTAGTTGAAATGTATGTCACAATCACAATCAAAGCAAGAATTTCAATGTGTCTTTGCAAATAAGTTAGTCAAGGTTTAACGTGAATGGAGACCCCATTAACGTCTTGGAGGCCCAAACTAACCTCACTTTCTAGCCTGTACCCGCACCCTGGTGAGAGTACCTACAGCTTGAAATGTAACCGGGATTGACAATATAATGATGATGATGATTGTCAAGATTTATGTTTTGCTTTAAGCGAAGTGATACATAAGGGGGATAATCCATTTTAATTACATTTACCTACGCTTGTAGACGGTACCAACTGTACTATAGTGGTACTAAGGATGTTGACATAAATTATGTTGAGCCTAGAATGTTTGCTAAAATTTGCAAATTTCACTAAAGGAAACATTTCTTATTAGGCATGTCACATAGCAGTATTCGGTACTACTTTTGCACGTGCAGTTTCGATAACTGTTGTGAGTGACTGATTGTGAAATGTATTGCCACGCTCTCTTATCATTCTTACGTTGTATGCAGCCGATCTCATGTATAGATACATGAGATCGGTACTTACTTCATGTTTTTGCTCATATTATTATTAGATAAATTAGCACATGTTTTGATCAATAGCAGCTGCTCTCTTTGCGAATGAGGGGAACAGATATGAGTTGAAAATGAGTCAAATTATTGCCGTTTGATTAAAAAAAAGTTCGATATCACAGGATTAAAAACAGAACATTTGAGTATAACATGTATCCTGGTGTGATATTATTGATGTAATAATCGACTCCCAGATCCGACAGGAGAGTGCACTCTCGGAGTGTCAGTATGGGTTTCGTCCCGGGCACGGGACCATGAATCTGGCGTTGAACGCCAGATTCATGGTCCCGTGCCCGTCACTCCGCGAAGATCCTTAGGGCGAACGCCAGGCGTTCGATATTATTGATGTAATAATCGACTCCCAGATCCGACAGGAGAGTGCACTCTCGGAGTGTCAGTATGGGTTTCGTCCCGTGCCCGTCACTCCGCGAAGATCCTTAGGGCGAACGCCAGGCGTTCGATATTATTGATGTAATAATCGACTCCCAGATCCGACAGGAGAGTGCACTCTCAGAGTGTCAGTATGGGTTTCGTCCCGGGCACGGGACCATGAATCTGGCGTTGAACGCCAGATTCATGGTCCCGTGCCCGTCACTCCGCGAAGATCCTTCGCGGAGTGATACAAGGCGAAGAGCACGCCTCTGCACTGCCTATTCCTAGATGTCACCAGCAGCAGAGTGCTAATAATGTTGCCGGGTCAGTTAGTGCATAATATAAGAGGTTTGAATGTGATGTCATTTAGATAAACACATTTTTTGGGCTTATACGTTGCAAACGATGGCACTGTGAGAATGTGTAATGTGTGTGAATTGTTATGCCTATAGCATATTTATAGCTTTCATATTCACCTACCTCAATGTATCTATGCAATAAACACCCTAACCAATTTAAATATATATTCATGTGTGTGTGTGAGTGGGCATCAAACCCACAATCTCTGAATGCTCCACCGCTACGCCATAGAATTTGAACCTTTTGAAATTGAATTTGTCTGTTTGTTCACAATGGACACAAACGCTAGTACACGGATTTTGATATGGTATTTTTATTTAAAAGGTCTTGGTAGAATGGTACCAGAGATAAAACCAAAGTCGCGATAATAGACATCCATACGGGCGGAGCCGCCGACCTTAGTTATAATAAAGAATCAAAAATCAATCAACATCGATGTCAAAAAAATACCAAATCAGTTAGGTACGTGAAGTTAGGCAGAATATGATGTGTCCACTCTGTACCCTTTTTACCGACATCTTTCCCCATATTTTTATATTATAATCACTTTAGTGACATGTGTGCGGGGTGGTGCGGGGCTGCGATTATTACGTTCGTAGACTCCACCCATTCGCTCTAAGGCATCGTCTCTAGTAAGGACCTTAATTTGCAATTGATTCTGTACTCATATTACTGTTAATTAATCATTGAGTGTACTTATATCCTTTTTAGATCTCAGTTTTCATTATCACATTAGTCATCAAGTCATCATCCATGTTAAGGCGTCAGTCCTGATTGCATCTCTGAGCTCAGGGTCCGCCTTCCAGCTAATCCTCCTCCAATTCGCACGATCTCAGGTGTCCATGGTAATGAGACCATTTGCACGCAAGTCACCCTCCACGCCTAGCCCTTCTACCCGGACCCGGTGGGGGCACCATTGCCAGGCATTTGTTACCCACGAAGCTTGGTGGACCAGCGGGGGCAGCTCTCTTACATTTTATCTGCGATATCACGGACGTGGAGGCAGCCGTGGATGCGAATGTTCCTCACGCGATCTTCACGCGTGACTCCGCACATCCTCCGCAGCATTTTCATCTCCGTGACACGCCTCACAGCCGTATTTAATAAAAAGACAGGCCTAGTGATCGTATTATGAACCTGTCCATCAGCGCAATGTCATCATCATACATAAGCAACCACGGAGACTGCTCATGTGAGTTTTTGATGCTGTCCGACAAATAGTCTAATACCAAGAAATGATAAAAATAAAGTTACAAGAGTTACTGCTGAATAATATGACAAAATTGACGTGTTTATGCGTATGTCATGTATTATCACTAGAGTCTCTACAAAGTTTTGGTTTTTGATTCACTGATTATAACTACGTGACACGATTTTTATTTATGCGCACAGATATGGTTTTTGATTCCGATCTCACTGAGTGCATGTTCACTAATAAGCGCACTGTTAACATTATTAGCACTCTGCTGCTGGTGACATCTAGGAATAGGCAGTGCAGAGGCGATCCTTAGGGCGAACGCCAGGCGTTCGCCCTAAGGATCTTCGCGGAGTGATACAAGGCGAAGAGCACGCCTCTGCACTGCCTATTCCTAGATGTCACCAGCAGCAGAGTGCTAATAATGTTAACAGTGCGCTTATTAGTGAACATGCACTCAGTGAGATCGGAATCAAAAACCATATCTGTGCGCATAAATAAAAATCGTGTCACGTAGTTATAATCAGTGAATCAAAAACCAAAACTTTGTAGAGACTCTAGTGATAATACATGACATACGCATAAACACGTCAATTTTGTCATATTATTCAGCAGTAACTCTTGTAACTTTATTTTTATCATTTCTTGGTATTAGACTATTTGTCGGACAGCATCAAAAACTCACATGAGCAGTCTCCGTGGTTGCTTATGTATGATGATGACATTGCGCTGATGGACAGGTTCATAATACGATCACTAGGCCTGTCTTTTTATTAAATACGGCTGTGAGGCGTGTCACGGAGATGAAAATGCTGCGGAGGATGTGCGGAGTCACGCGTGAAGATCGCGTGAGGAACATTCGCATCCACGGCTGCCTCCACGTCCGTGATATCGCAGATAAAATGTAAGAGAGCTGCCCCCGCTGGTCCACCAAGCTTCGTGGGTAACAAATGCCTGGCAATGGTGCCCCCACCGGGTCCGGGTAGAAGGGCTAGGCGTGGAGGGTGACTTGCGTGCAAATGGTCTCATTACCATGGACACCTGAGATCGTGCGAATTGGAGGAGGATTAGCTGGAAGGCGGACCCTGAGCTCAGAGATGCAATCAGGACTGACGCCTTAACATGGATGATGACTTGATGACTAATGTGATAATGAAAACTGAGATCTAAAAAGGATATAAGTACACTCAATGATTAATTAACAGTAATATGAGTACAGAATCAATTGCAAATTAAGGTCCTTACTAGAGACGATGCCTTAGAGCGAATGGGTGGAGTCTACGAACGTAATAATCGCAGCCCCGCACCACCCCGCACACATGTCACTAAAGTGATTATAATATAAAAATATGGGGAAAGATGTCGGTAAAAAGGGTACAGAGTGGACACATCATATTCTGCCTAACTTCACGTACCTAACTGATTTGGTATTTTTTTGACATCGATGTTGATTGATTTTTGATTCTTTATTATAACTAAGGTCGGCGGCTCCGCCCGTATGGATGTCTATTATCGCGACTTTGGTTTTATCTCTGGTACCATTCTACCAAGACCTTTTAAATAAAAATACCATATCAAAATCCGTGTACTAGCGTTTGTGTCCATTGTGAACAAACAGACAAATTCAATTTCAAAAGGTTCAAATTCTATGGCGTAGCGGTGGAGCATTCAGAGATTGTGGGTTTGATGCCCACTCACACACACACATGAATATATATTTAAATTGGTTAGGGTGTTTATTGCATAGATACATTGAGGTAGGTGAATATGAAAGCTATAAATATGCTATAGGCATAACAATTCACACACATTACACATTCTCACAGTGCCATCGTTTGCAACGTATAAGCCCAAAAAATGTGTTTATCTAAATGACATCACATTCAAACCTCTTATATTATGCACTAACTGACCCGGCAAACTTCATTTCACCTTAAGAATTAGAATTTACCTCAATTGGCTGTATTAAGTTGTCCTAATTATTTTGAGAACAGAAAGCATTACGACAGGGACTCCATACGCCCACGGAGATCCTGACAGCAATAGAACATAACAACGTCTTTCGGGTCAGATATCCATACTAATATTATAAATGCGAAAATAACTCTGTCTGTCTGTCTGTCTATCTGTCTGTATGTTACGCTTTCACGCTTAAACTACTGAACCGATTTTGATGAAATTTGGTATAGGGGTAGATTAGACCTTGAGAAAGGACATAGGCTATGTTCGGTCGCGATAACCGACATCCACGCGGGCGGAGCCGCGGGCAAAAGCTAGTTTTATATAATGGTTAAGTATTCTTAAATGTTTCTATTTTCCGCGCATATTCTTTACTTTTTCTTTCATAAAACCCTTCTCCAGACAATAACAAACACAACAAAAAAAGAAAAAAGCGAAATTGGTCCAGCCTCAGTCAGTCCAGCCAAAAATGGGGATTCATTTTTATATTATATAGATTGAATTGTACATAAAAACCTACTTCTTGAATGATACTATCTATTAAAGAAAACCGCTTCAAAATCCGTGGCGTAATTTTTTTTATATAGGACACGTCAATTTGACTTCACCTCGCCTTATGTTAAGCTAAAGGCAAAGTCTCGAAACGACGGTCACCATCGGAAACATGTACCATGTTAACAGTGGTGGCACTCAGCTTGACGGCCTCGTTAGATGCCTTTTCACGCCCTGCTTAAAGGACCCGGGACTGTAGGAAGAAGGAAACACGTGAGCTGGCAGGGAGTTCCAGGTATTAATGGTGCGGCATAGGATTTTAAAGATCTAAGCATATATAGAGACAGACAGACAGCGGGAAGTGAATTATTTTATACTAGTGATTATATGTAGTGATCATGTTTTTATAATATTATATATTTATATAGATATTGTATAGTATTCTAATATACAGACGTAGTTTGTGACGTTATTGTTAATCTCTGGATCTACAGAACCAATTCTAAGAATTATTTCACCAATAGAAACCCACACTATTTATCAGTGTCATAGGTTTTATATTATTACACTACGAGTGAGGATCACCATCCGGAATGGTATCCAAAATCTACGTGCCTGGAGCCGTGGGTAACAGCTGATAACAAATAAAGTGTGTGAATAAAATAATCAACACAACATTCTCATGTATTTCTTGAGAGTTTAAAGCTTTAGCTTTTTTACCGAATTTACTTTCGGCGTCTCATAGAAGTGTCTTATCTGTCCACTTATGCATTAGTCTCGAATTGTGTTGCTGTCAAAGCTGCGAAAACGTGAAGCACAACCTCCCCATCTAACAGCCATCACGGCACTGCCGCCCGGCCCCCGCATAGGCACCCGCTAAGCCAAACTCTCGAGAACGTAACAAAAACGTGGCCTGTGACTTCAAAAGTCAATGTATTGAACGGAAAAATGTACCACTTATACTCCAGATCTTTGTCTTTCTTTTAGTTAAAAAATTACGTAAAAATTCTTCTCGCTTTAGAAGTAGTCCCCCCCCCGCTGAGGTCTCCATACGAGCAGACGTGTTTCTTGTGCGTTCCGTGTTTTATTTCTTAAACAGTGGTTTAAACACAGTACAATTACCTAACGTTGTTCTCTGTCGTTTACTTAAACAGTGCGTAACAAGTTGGTGACATAAACTCAACTATAAATAATTGATTTGTGTATAAAATTTAAAGATCAAATATAAAGTTGACGGTACTTTAATGTTTTTAGTGACTTTCAAAGTGTGTGCAAACCAGTCTTTTAAACAAAATAGTCGATATAAGTTAAATAATAATTTTTTTAAACAAAACTCTGTAATATAAAACCACCAGATCATTTATTTCAACAACATCGCTACGGCGTGCTTGGTCTGGAGGCTAAGCTCGACAACGAGTACGCTTGCGTCTCAGGTTCGATCCTGACTTATTAGTGCACTTTTTGGCATTTGATTACCTATTCTTTTTGGAATGTGTTGTTATTAGTACACTGCTTTACTATAAATTTTGGAATAAAAAATCTGATAAAAGATAAAAAAAAAAAACAAATTACAAAAATATATACACTACAAGGGATATCACCTGCACAGGCTGTTTACAAATTTGTCAACCGGTCATCTTATTCCACATTTTGACCGCTCCACCCTGCCAGCATGCCACTCAAGCGCACACCACCGACTTCGCCTACAAACTCGCCTGTACCTGCGCCACCCACTAATGAGACTATTCCTGTGAAGTCGAAAGAAGAGCGTGCAAAAAGGAAAAAACCGGCATCACTCGCAGTTCCTACTCAACAAATGTACACCTCATCATCGGCACCAAACTTAAATACCACCTGTGTTAGGACGAAAGGTAGTTCGGAGGGCGAATATGAGAAACTGAGCACCACGTTGGTAGACATGAGTAAAACAATAAAGGAATTCAAACAGCAGCAGGAAAAATCGTTCCAAAAAATGGAGCAAATTTGTACCGTGGTTGAGGAAATGAAACTTGCTGTTGATTACTTTGCGAATAAATATGAGACTCTTAAGGAAATGTACGACAAGCTAGAGGACGAACGAAAAGATGACCTGAAGTATATAAGGGCTCTTGAGGACAAATTGGAAATCTATGAACGTACTGCTAGATCCTCGTGCCTAGAAATACGGAACATCCCTACCTCTGCTCCGGAAACAAAGTCTTCGCTTGTTGTCAAGGTCATTAATACTTGTAAGGTCCTAAACGTACCTATACAGGAAAAAGACGTAAGAGATATTTATCGTATCAAGACAAAGGATCCCGCAAATAAGACTATAATTGTTGACTTAACCAGCGTTCTTCTCAAAGAGAAGGTAATTGAAATGTACCGCAAATTTAACAAGAGTGGCACCAAACTATGCACAGAACTACTTCGTATCAGCGGTCCTGCGAAGCCTATTTTCATCTCTGAGAACCTTTCGTCAAAAATGAAGAAACTTTTTTATTTGGCAAGAGAATTCGCAAAAGCTAACGAGTACAAATTCTGCTGGTTAGCCCATGGTAAAATATTTCTGCGAAGAAAAGAAAATGGTCCCTTAGCCCGAATTATGAGTGACGCTGATTTGGACAATCTAACCAGTCAGCAATGACTATCCATATCAAAAATGGAACCCAACACTCATCACCTTCATATAGATTTTACATTATTATATAAGTTTTTATCTTCCATTAATTCTTTTAACTATCGAAATTGGGTGATTAATGTAACCCAAATATTTAATTTTTCACTCACCTACTATCATGCCTTCATATTCAAACATACAGTACTCACAACATACAAACACACAAAACTTGCAGTAATTACAAATAACTATTATCGGTCTTCAGATAGTCTCTTAGCTATGATCACAAATAGAAGTCACAACTTGTTATTTTTATCTATCGTAAATGGATGAAATTAACCTTATAACGAATGATGTCGAACAAATTTCGGTATCGAAATCATTCATCTGCTCTCCAGAGGATAGTGTAAAGTTTTTAATTACAAATAGTTTGAAAATCCTGCAAGTTAATATCCGGAGTATAGGATGCAATTTTGATAAGCTATTGCTGCTTTTACGAAGACTCAAATATGAAATAGACATTTTAATACTGACAGAATGTTGGTTAAGTAAATCGCCCTTCATACCGGTCCTTCCTGGATTCAGTTCTTCAAGATCAGATTTTGCTAACCAAAATGGAGGTATTGTCGCCTATGTCAGTAATAAATTAAGCTGTATTTTTGAGATTCCAATATTTGTAGATGCAGAATGTCTTGTTATTAAAATCTCCAATAAACTTGCGCTTATTGCCATATACCGCTCCCCCTCTTATAAGGATTTGGATCCCTTTTTTAACAGCTTACAAAACACTCTCCATACTCTAAAATGCTTTCAAACTCTAGCTATCGTGGGTGATATTAATATAAATATAATCCTTGAAAACAAAGATCATATAGTGGATGAATATTTAAATCTATTGTCTACTTTCGGCATGCTTCCCGCTCATGTGCTTCCTACTAGAGAGCAGGCTTGTTACGACCATGTCATCTTTAGATCTCCAATTAGTGGCACTACCATGGTATTTGATGCTCCATTTACTGACCATGCACCAGTGCTATTCTGTTGTCCGACAACAACAACAGACTATGGTCATTCGTCAAATCGCTGCTTAAACCGCATCGACATTTGTAGCATTGTAAGTACTCTTGAATCAACAGACTTTTCTACTGTATTCGAGTCAAATGATCCTGAGCTGGCTGCCGAAACTTTAGTCAATAAAATATCTGATGTCGTGAAAATCAACAGCCTCAGAACCCCTATTCCAAATCGCAAACGGATCAGAAAACCCTGGATTACTCCGGGAATTTTGAGATGCTTTCAGCACAGGGATAAACTTTACCATAAATACAAAAAAGATCCGGAAAATCCTGTACACAAAACTGTGTTCCTACGGTACCGAAATTATTGCAACAACCTTTTGAAAAACATCAGGCGAGACTTCTATCGTAAACGAGTGGAAAATGCTGGAAACAATCCTAAGCTAACCTGGAAAATTATTAAAGATGTTGCAAATTTACAGAAACATAAGATACCTCCAAATGACTTATTGAAGCTTTCCAGCAGTCCACTTTCTTCGGTGGATTCTATAAATGCATATTTTGCCAATATCGGACTACAACTAGCGGAACAAATTATTCAACGCCCCAACTCTATCACAAACTCCCCTATAAATGCTACAAAACAGTACCTCCGTATTATTCCACCGTTAACATCTATGGCTATGCTCCCAGTCTCCTCAGATGAATTAGACGTAATAATTATGAATCTGAGGGACAAGTGCGCTGTGGGCTGGGACGGTATTCCTACCGCAGTTATAAAAGCTGCTCGGCACGTACTCACACCGTGTCTCGTCTATTTATTCAATCTCTGCCTCTCGGTTGGTAAGTTTCCATGCGTCTTTAAGAGGGCCATTGTTCATCCAGTGTTCAAGAGTGGGGACAGAGGCAGTGTCACAAACTATAGACCTATATCAGTTCTTTCAACGCTTTCAAAAATTTTTGAAAAAGCTCTCAACAAGCGGTTAATCCAGTTCCTCCAAGACAATAGTGTTCTGGCTGCGAACCAATTTGGTTTTAGAAAAGGATTATCCACTGGAGATGCTGTTTTGGACCTCACTAGCACTGTTGTCAAAAATCTGGAAAAAAGAGTGAAAACCGTTGGTATTTTTTTGGATCTCTCCAAAGCATTTGACACTGTCTCTGTACCTAAACTGATTTCAAAGTTGGAACTGTACGGAGTGAGGGGAGTTGCGCTGGACATGTTTCGTAGCTATCTGACCCATCGCACGCAATATGTACAAATCGAATCATTCACCAGTAAAGAAACTCCTGTTAGTTATGGTGTTCCTCAAGGTAGTGTTCTCGGACCTACCTTGTTCTTGATCTACATAAACGATCTGTGCAAGATGTCCCTACCCAACTGCAAAATCATCACCTATGCGGATGACACTGCTATTATTGTTGATGGTCGTAACTGGCTGGAGGCTAAATCAAATGCCGAACTCGCACTTCGACATGTAATGAGTTGGTTAGATTCAAATCTCCTTACCCTAAATTTAATAAAAACCAAATACATTGCTTTTTGTACCAACTTAGCTTCTCAGCCTCCTACTTCTTTCTCTCTTCGCGCTCACACCTGTCCTACTTCAGATGTAGATCGAAGGGAAGACGCAGGCCTGGAGAATCGTTGTACATGCACTTCTTTGGAGTCCACATTGTGTATTAAATACCTTGGCGTGATGATAGACAATTCTCTGAGCTGGAGACAGCAAATTGAAGCCTCTACTTCTCGCACTAGAAAACTAATTTATGTGTTTAGGAATTTAAGAAACGTTTTTAATCTAGATTCCCTTAAATCTGTCTACTATTCTCTCGTTCAATCTGTTCTATCCTATTGCATCACATCCTGGGGAGGAGCCGTTAAAACGCAGATGCTGGCGTTGGAAATAGCCCAAAAGGCTGTCCTTAAAACTATCTTGAGAAAACCAATTAGATTCCCGACAGCTGAGCTTTTTTCAATATGTAAAGTACTCAGTGTCCGGCAGCTTTTCATTTTAAACACTGTACTTCGTAAACACAGTGAAACATCTTATGACCCAAATTTTGCCACCTCAAAAAGAAGATCTGACAGAGTGTGTCATATATTACCTCGCCGAACAGCGGTTGCGGGTAGACACTACACCTATATTAGCCCGAAACTGTACAATACTATAAATAAAAAACTTATTATATACCCACTTCTATTAAAAAAATGTAAAAATAATTGTAGGGAATGGCTGCTAACTCTAAATTATGACGACACTGAAGCTGTGCTGGAGGGCTACTGCTAAGATACACACACACGCACGAATACCTGCAAGCGCGTACACACACATGCACACACGCACTCACACACGCACGCACTCACACACACACTCACACACACACACACACACACACACACACACACACACACACACACACACACACACACCCACACACACCTATTTAAATATCTAGTGTTTTATATTGCATGAAACTATCTGTAATACATTAAATTTTGGAAAAATTTTGTTATTCGGGAGAGGGCGTTGATATCTGTGTCACAGTTTATACTTTTGCGGATATCATCGTTGCTTTGTACTGTGTAAAACTGTTGATTGTTCCAAATAAAAATGTATTTGTATTGTATTGTATTGTATAGTTGCCAGTTTTCTTTTGAGTGACCTTTTTGCTTTGGGAATGATTTTCATATAGTAATTAAAAAGTGAGAATAACTAAAAATGTACCAAATGTAGACAAGAAACCAACAAATAAAACGGTGTAAACAGTTTTTAAATACGTCCACAAATAAAAAAGGAGTTGGTCTCTAAACATACGCCTGAAAACCAGATTTATCATTTTTATTCCTCTTAATTACAATATTGCCTTATTGATTGTGCAGTATCGATTTGCGCATGTATTTGCGTGCGATACGTGTCTATGTAGATGATAATTTTAATTTGTAATACTTTTGAATAACATGAATTTAGAATTAGATACAATACATGATTAATAACTAATTTCATTAAAAAAGAATAGTAATAATAACTGGGTGTTAGGATAGTAAGTATTAGGTAGCATATTGTGGTACATCTAAGTACATAATAATAAGTACCTATCTCATATTATAGATAACATTCTAACCTATGTCCGAGGCTCCACCCGCGGGAATGGTTCTACTAAACCAATTGCGGTTAAACAAAGTTAAGATTTTAATTTAAATATCTCCAATGTACAGACACGACCAATTCCCAATTTAATCTTATACTAAGTAGGTAGAAGTGAATGAAGCTCTGAATGTGAATCAAAGTGTGTTAAACATAATACTTGGACCGGTTATTAGTTCATTTCGTCGTATTAGGCCTTGTGGTGTCAATCGTCACAATCTTTATGATAGAATCGATATTGCTACTATTCTTAGGCTAGATTAATGGTCAGGTGCAGTATGAGAAACTGAAGTAGAGATACGTCAAAGCCTACGTAGTTTCACGTTGTGGTGGCCATATGCTACATTTCATGCAATTCGTGAGAGTAGACCTCACGTATCTCTTTTTTCTTCCATTCCATAGGCCACGACCTCTGGGGCTCAGCGGTAGGACATTCGACTGCAACTCGGATGGAGTGGCTTCGATCCCCGCTCAGCGTAATTATTTGCATGCATGAATATGCATAGGTATTGATCTGGTTGTTTATTTGTAAAATAGGTTTGTGTTTACCAAACAATATGTCTAAGTATGTTTAGTTTCTAGATTTCATAACACAAGTTAGTTATGTTATACTTACTAGGGGTTACTAGGTCTGGATAGCGTTGTGTATAATATCGTAGAATCTGATATTATCAGGCTGGTTAAATTCTTGTTTGCGCTTTAGTACTTAATATAAATATAGACCTCCATAATCTGATCTATAATCTAAACCGGAATCAAATTATTCTGTTCCTATGAATACTTGCCCCAACAAGTTGCACCTACCAATAAAGGCAAGAACTACATTTTATATTTATTGCCGCATTAGGAATGCAAATTGATGTTTAAATCGAACACAGTCAAGCTGATGTAACGAGAGCATTCAATTACTTAGAAGTAAAGGCATATCATAATATCATATACATATGTAACAAATATAATATGATTTGTTCACTGCAGTTTGATTTACAATCATGAACTATTTGGACAAAAGTACCTAATACTTACTTCATTTTAAGTTAAAAGGTTCTTGTCATTCGAACTAACGGTGCGTATCAAATATGAGTCTAATCAAAACAAGCAGGTAAAACTAAAAAAAAAAACCGTTTAAAAACTAAATTGTTATAATAAAGAACAAGAAAATGGAGACATCCTTAATTAATCCGTTCTTATTCAGTTGTCGCATGTCGGTTCAATAGACTCTAGTAACAACACCTATAAATTCTCAATAGCATATCAAACGTGCAGGTCACCTTTATACGTAGGTACCGTACCAAATTCAAATTTATGTTAAAATTATTTCAATATGTTTCTACTACGAGTGTATTTGTATCTGGTTCGTATCATTCTTTTTAATTTAAATGAAAATATGTTTCAGTGGCGCTGACCAGTATGTGCTATGGGGCGACCTTCTTTTGGATAACATCAACCCTGCCAAGATTTTTTAACAAGGAAATTATTGCTGATATTTCAAATGTACGTTATTTATTGTGTAACTTAGTATACTAAAAGAGCAATGACCTACATAGATATGAAAGTATACCTAAGGTTCAACAACAGATATGAATACCAGTCAGTGATATATTGGAACGGTAGGTATATACTTATGAGTAGTATGGGATAAATAGATTAATTGGCAGAGTATATTTAGCGTCAGTGGCAGCGATGCGCTCCACTCCGCAAGATGGGGACACCGTGGTTCGCACTCCCATTGGTGATTTCCGCACGGAAAAAGAGGTGCTTATATATTATAGTTCTTGCGTTAAAGGCTTCGACCCCCTCGCGGAAGGGACACCAGTAAATGTTTTTTATATCACTTAAATGGCAGGCAAGCACACGGCCCATCTGATGGAAAGTAGTTACCGTAACCTACAGACGTGTGCAAAACCAGGGGAGTCACACTCGTGTTGCCGACCCTGTAAGAACAGAGATATTCTGTGCCGTTAGTCCTGAAGACAGAGCAGGTATTCCCACTGATAGCAGTGATAGCACAAAACCTCTACAGTGAGTTCTAGCTACCCTACTCACCACCGGGAAGAATACAACACGAGGTTATAATAACCGCGGTTTTCTATAGGGCAGATGTACTTCTCCAGTCGGACTGTTTTATTGGAGAGAATTGGACAGATTGGGACGGAAATATCGTCGTGTTCTACCTCTAGTGCTGTCATTGAAGCATTATTGCTCCGAATTTTTTTACTGTGAACCGAATTGCATACAATTTTGGAAAAAATTCGGAGGTAAGACCGTATTTTTCGCTTCAATGACTGCACTACTCCGCAGTTTTCTATAGAGTGAAAAAGATTTCGACGCCCGATGATTAGCTAGCTAGAATAGCTAACTAATAGTACCTTACGTATGTAGTAAACCTATTATTTATTACCTATTCTGTGGTAATATGCTAATATTTTATGAACTTAAACACCAATTGAGGAGGATGGCAGGTAGAACAATAAGTTATTAACGTCCTTAGAAACAACAACATATAGATTATATTATACAGTCAAGCCTGTAAATCCCCAAAGGGTAGGCAGAGGTATATTAACATCCGGATTTCGTCAACTATGATTTTCAGTCCTAAGTAATAGGGGGCAAGTTTAATGTCGTCCAGTTGTCACTTCGTCGTGAATTGTATGTTTACTGTCGGATGAAGAACAAACTTCTATACTGCACGATATTATATTTATTGTCTTAACTCTTTTCAGGCCGAGATATCATGGGTAGTGTCGATAATGATCGTGGGTTTGATGATTGGCAGTGGTGTAGGCAGCAGCGTATCGGACAAGTTCGGCAGGCGAACCGCTCTTACGACTAGCGCTTTACCACATATTATTGGGACGGTGAGTAATACGTCTAGTTTAGATGCACCTTTATTTCTAGCAATTTAAGTACTTAATGTAATCTATGAGACTCCTCAACTCCTCAGGCCTTAAGGATCATATTTTCTATTGGGTAAAGAGAGGTCCACCTCAAGAGGGATCCTCATAGGGTGCTCCCTGCTACTGTAGTACTGTCTATATGTCAGAAAAATCTTAGCAGTACAAATGATGAAGAATATGATTGACAGAAATAGACTTATGGTAAAATAGTGACTCAGATCTAATAAAATAAATTGGCACTCTTTCTTGGTGGCAATTTGACTTTTAGGTAATATAATCAGGAAGATTTGCACGCTTTTGTCTATCTCAAGGATATACATTTATAGTATAGATTGGTAGCGATTATTTGAAGTACCTACACTGCCGTATCAATGCGAATTGGATCATGTTGTATCGATACGTTGATATACCGTATCGTATTGGAATTAAGTATATACCTATATTAGATACTATTATCTATTCTGTGCCTATACGATAACATCCATAGGTACTATTGTAAATGCGAAAGTAACTCTATCTGTCTGTTAAGGTGATTTTCCACCAGAGTGGCGAGACGAGACAAGGCGAGAAGAGAATTGAAATCGCTCTGACCCTTTTCCGCATATTCTCGTCAATCCACACTATTTCCACCGAAGATGCGCTGGGAGAGGATTGAAAATTGCCATTCAAATTTCAATTCTCTACTCGCCTCGCCTCGCCTAGCCACTCTGGTCTCAACCGTTATGAAATTTGATAAAAAGATGAACTAAGGCTTTGAAATAGACCTATCTTTCGTCGGGAAAAAGGGGATCAAACTAAGCGTCGGTAGCTTAGTGGTTAAAGAGTCGGCCTTACGATCGAAAGGTCCCGGGTACGAATCCTGGCCATGACTCTACCAACGTGAACCCACTCCTAGTATAAGCAATTTAGCTAAGTTGGAGGGGTTAGAGGGAATATTAGTAACTTCGCTTCTAACATTCTTTAAAAAAATAATTAAGATGGCCCAGGATGCTAGTGAAGCATTTTATATGTAAAAAAATCTAGTTCTACCCGCAGTAACAGCTATTTTTTTAGACATAAAACGTGTTGACATGATGATTTGAGGTTGAGTGTAGAGACTTATGCTTATCATTATTTACTGTAATTTCTGTTTAACAATCGTTTATTGATAACGTACATTGTCGCAGGTACTTATTTTGTTTGCTGCAAATACATGGATGCTGTATATAGGAAGAATTTTATGGGGATGCGGACTCGGAATGACTTCAACAGTGAGTTTAATATCAGTTAACAGTATATAATATCAGTTCCGGATGCCATTACGAACATCTATGGTAGTTGTTATGGGTAATTGGAACTCTCAAAAGTCCGACATGTCTTACTACAGAACTTCGGGATTGTGAATAGATTGAAGTCGCATTACTGAAAGAATCGAATATCAGCCTCTTAACAGTTTGACTGGAAAGCCGATCCGGAGTTGAGGAAACGCTTAGAGAATGGCGATGTATGGACGTATGGTTTCATGGAAAAACAATCCAGAACTTTTTCCGTAGTAATTGTAAGTTTCTGTAAGACTCAATGTAGGTACAGTGAGCATCAGAAATAAGTTTTTTGACCCCCTTCCAGTTGACCGTTAGTTCTGATATTTGGCACACACCTTTGGTTTGGACAATAATACCATATAAATCACTAAAACAGTTTGATTTGCTCTTGATACGAGAGTTTTAAGATCATTTTGAGACCTCATCGTCAAGATATTTCTGACGCTGGCTATACTTCCTTTAATGAAAATAATGTTATCTGCTTACCATTTTTAGGTATCAAGCATATATCTATCAGAAATAGCAGACAAAGAAATTAGAGGCACCTTGACAGTCATAACACGAATTGTGTTTAGTATAGGAGTGATGATAGTACTAACTATAGGCTCCTACGTATCTTATCCAGTTTTGACCGGTATAATGACAACCTTCGCGGCATCCTACTTCTTCGCTTGTATGTGGATACCTGAGAGCCCGTATTATTTATTGAAGGAAGGAAAGGTGGACGCGGCTAAGAAAGTACTCTTGCGATTAGGCGGACGCCAGGATGAAAAGGTAATCCTTGTATTACGAAGTATTGTAATAGTAATAACTTTTGAGTATAGTTTAGTATGGTTATTATATTGGTTCTATTGGTTCCGACAGTTCGTATGAGTGTTGGGAGATGGCTGGTCCTTCACCCTTAAAACAGATATCCATACTAACATTATAAATGCCAAAGTAACTCTGTCTGTCTGTCTGTATGTTACACTTTCACGCCTAAACCACTGAACCGATTTTGATGAAATTTGGTATAGGGGTAGATTAGACCTTGAGAAAGGACATAGGCTATGTTTGGTCGCGATAACCGACATCCACGCGGGCGGAGCCGCGGGCAAAAGCTAGTTTTATATAAAAGGGAAATTTGAATTGCTTCAGGCGTGGCGTAGTGGTTAAGTTGGTAAGAGCATTCCCCCTGTAAGGGAAAGTTCGCGGGTCCATGCCCCACCTGCGCGATTCATTTTTTCTTTTTGTAAGCGAAGTTTACTATGTCGAATAAGAAATAGGTAGTCATTATAAGAGAGTTAATAAATAATTGATATGAAACCAGTGTTAGTTTTGTTGCTTTGAAAATTGTCATAGGGCTTATCACTGGGGCAGTATCCCCTGAATATAAAAAAGTCAAAGTAGGTGAGAATGTAGGTATGAACAATAACTACGCCATCAAATTATTGGGCACATAAATTATGACGCTCGTTTTATAAATGCTCTTAAATAACCTCACACACCTCCTTTGTTCTATTATATTAATAGATTGGTTTTTGTTACTATCTAAATGAAAATTGTTTGAACAACTGTTCTAGGTGCTTGAAGACAAACTGAGCCTTATGAGATCAGATGTGAGGAAAGAAATGGCAAGATCTGGTACAATAAAAGAACTATTTACTGGAAAACAATATCGGAGAGCACTTATAGCAGCTACGGGTAAATGCAATATTTAATATTTGACACCAAAACTATTGACTAACCAGAATTAGTTTGCTTGCTTTGATCAAATATTAGAAGTTAATTTCTTTACTCGTGATTTTGAAAAGTGTCTACTGCTAGAATTTATACAAACAGCCAATCAATTAAAGAACGAAATCTTTTCAGGTGTAAGAGGTATTACGTTGTTAACAGGCATCATTCCAATGCAACAATATTTCGGTAGTATTTTACTACAAAGCAATTGCGGCATCCAGGTATCAACTGCTCTTGTTATCTTTGGAGCAGTTCGTTTTATAGTTGGTAAGTATAAATATTAAATCTATGTTGGTTAATTATTAGGAAGGCCTGCAATGGTCTCACTGTAAATACTGATCATGGTTGATAGTTTAAAGCTAACCTATCTTTGCTGGAAAAGCACATTCTAGTCATCCAATAACAATCCATGACAAAATCAATACCTTTTATTTGTACATATAAAAGTAATCACTTTCTTTATCTTCTCTTAATGACTCCTGCTACAGAAATGCTACAATTGCGTCATCTAGAAAATAATTAATTGGCAAAATGTCTAGTATGATTTCTATTTGACCCCTTCATCAAATAGTCAAAAGTAACAATCAATTGTTTTTCGATTTCAGGTTTGGTATCACCTTTGACCGTAGACCGGATCGGACGTCGCCCATTGCTGATCAGTACTTATTCCGCAGCAGGCATTTTCTTCGCCATCGTGGGGCTGTATTTCTTTATGCAACAAGTGATACGTGTCGATGATGAATCTATGAAACATTTCAGTTATGTCGTCTTCATTGGGATCACTGCAGCTTGTACTATCGCTAACATTGGTTACAATGTTATATATTTCATCATTCCATCAGAAATCTTTCCTTTAAACGTTAAGTCTATTGCAATGACTGTATTATTTATTTTTGGTTCAGTACTTCATTTTATAGTTGTAAAAGGGTATCAAGTCATGGAGGATTTTGCAGGACTCTATGGAGTGTTTTGGTTTTATGCAACTATGGCATTTAGTGGTGCAGTGTTTACGTACTTTTTGGTGCCAGAAACGAGAGGAAAAAGTCTTAGAGAAATCCAAATTGAATTACAAGGTAATATTTATGATGAGTCAGATGAGAAATTAAATCAAATAGAAGCAGCTACCGACAATGGGGTAGATGATAAGGAATTGATGAATATGATTAAAGATAATAACACATCACAGAATAAATAATATATTACTGTAAACTTTGACAGCCTCCGTGGCGAAGCGGTAGTGAACGCGGCCGCTACGCAGGAGGAGCGGGTTCGATCCCTGCTCAATGCAAATATTTGTATGCATGAATATGGGTATTTGCATTGATCTGGTCGTGCCTCGGAGGGCACGTTAAGCCGTCGGTCCCGGTTGCCATACGAACATCTATGGCAGTCGTTACGGGTAGTTGGAGCCCTCAAAAGTCCAACAACTGGTCTAGCTGCAATGCTTCGATATCGCCTTTGAGATGTGGAGATCAGATGGCAATCTCTTCACAGAAAATATAGAAGTTTAGCCAAATATGCAGTTAGACTGGTAAAGCGGACCCCCCAGACTCCAAGCTGAAAGCTTCGGTTGCGATATTACTGTAAACTTTGTCGGAATATAATATAACCAAGAAATTACATCTTAATTATTACGATTATAGGTACTTACTCCAAATTAGTCAATTGTATAGTTTTAATTAAAATTTATATTAAGTTAAGTAAAATTTCGATAAATTTTGATGAAAATAAATACTGAATCCTAACGATCAATAATTGTGAATTGTAATACTGTATGGAATCAAAGTGGCTAAAAAAAACGAAACACCTAGTTTGGTGACATATGTTATATCATGTGATATTATTTTATTTTAGTTTTATAGAGGGTAATTGTGCTGTGAATCACATCAGACGGTGTGGATACACCATCGGGGCGTTAATACCTATTGACAGTTTCTTTTTTGTATACTGAATATCATAATTCGGTGAAAGTATATCTAAGTCGTAATATTTTCGTCCTTTCGTGGTACGGTTAATTACACAAGTACACATAATATGTAAGTCAGATACTAGATGTTGGGAAAAAGCAAGACTAAAAGAATTGCATGTGGCTAAACTACTGAATTGATTTTTGGTATAATGTCTGGAAATGGCTCGCTATACACATGGTTCCAATTACCAACCCTTTGGTGTTTCCACTTCGCATATATTTCTTATAAGGTATCCATAATGTATACTTACATTGATTTAACTGCTGGAACGAATAAATTGCCATTTAGGCCTGTGTTCATTAATTAAGGTTTTTGGATGAAATATTGTTAAGTATTATATAAAGTTTTGGTGTTAAAATACAGTAAAAAATTGGCCTAGTCAACTAATTAAGTTTATATAAATAACTAGCTGTGCCCGCGACTTCGTCCGCGTGGAATGTACTTAATAAAAAAAATCATTTTTTTTTTAGCCTAAGTTACTCCTTATTACATAAGCTATCTGCCAGTGAAAGTCCCGTCCAAATCGGTCCAGCCGTTCCAGAGATTAGCCAAAACAAACAGACAGACAGACAGACAGACAGACAGACAGACAGACAGACAAAAAATTTAAAAATATATATTTTGGTATGTGTACCGTATATACATTCATATGCATGTAGTAGAAAGCGGTTATTTTAATATTACAAACAGACACTCCAATTTTATTTATTTGTATGTATAGATGATTAAGTAGTTACAAAAAAATTTTTTCCAATACCACAGGTTTTTAAAACGTGTACTTTATATATTTCAAGACATTTTTATGTATACAATTTCGATTCTCTAGTCAACTAAGAAAAATGTTAAATTTAAATAAAAATTCGCACTGTACAAGGTGTACTAGGAAGTGTTATTAAAGTTTCATATATCTTTTTATTTATCGAGAGTGGTGATAAATTTAATAAGACCTTTTTAAATTTGGATCATATAACATCTAGCGGCCAGCTTGAAAACTTAAAGTTGCGGTGTTCACTGTAGCTGGTTTTCATCCCATACACGGAGGACAGAATTTTCCTTCTCCATGGTCCCACTTGTCGACTGCTTAGTTTTGTGAACTCGCCAGAGATGTCTCTGTATTTAAATTTAGTTGTAAATGCTTGTTCTCGGTCAAATCATCCGTATTTAAATAACGAACTCTCTCTTAATATTTTAGTGTTAACGAAATCTTATTTTCAAAAAAAGAACGATGAACGAGGGTTCTGTTCACACTGTAGTAAAATTTGATTGAGAGTGGATAGTTTAGTAGTCGGTAGACATTCGCTTATTTATAGAGCGAAATTCCAGGAACAGTAGACCTAACGAAGCCCAGAAGGTAAGGAGGCCCTACCAAAACCTTTGGGGCTTTGCACAGCTAATGCACTGGACTGGGAGTGCACTTCATGCATTCCTGGTGAAACCAGGAAAATTGCTTCAACTAAACTATATATTATAATTAGGTGATTACGGTTTACTCAATAAAAATTCTTGTGTAAACCTGATAACGGACTTAAATAGTAAAGTTCGCAGTTAAACATGTGAGAAAATAAACCACCGAAACGAACCCTTTTGGTAAATTAGCCGTAATATTAAAACAAGGCTGTCAATCCATTGAAATAAAAACGTGCGCAGAGTACATTTTAAGGCACTGATTTGATTACGTACGTACGAGAAATTCGATTAATTTTGCTTTATCAGAGAGGAGGTATAAAGAAGGGGACATACCAGCAGTGTAGGAAATGTCTCGGTATTATATTCTTTTAATAAGGCTGTGCAATAGATTCATACTAATATTATAAATCGGAAAGTAACTCGTCTGTCTGTCTGTCTGTATGTTACGCTTTCACGCTGAACCGATTTTGATGAAATTTGGAATAGGGATAGGTTAGACCTTGAGAAAGGACATAGGCTAGGTTTGGTCGCGATAAACGACCGCGGGCAAAAGTACTCAATAAATTAATAAATCTATATTCCGCTGTTATGCCTGATAGAAAGAATGACATAAAAGTCTATGGGAAGTTAATCAGGAATGTGTCAGTTTGTGGGGATGTTGGGATGTTTATCACTGACTTACGATTGAACGCCTGAATGGATCTGACTGAAATTAGGTACAAACGATAGATTGACTAACTAGAACAACTTTACTTTTTATCTATGGAATAGGTACCCATCCCAATGGTTGCCAGAGCAGGATTAGAAATTTTACCAAGGCAATATTTTCAGGTAGGTATGCCCATAATGAAGAATATTACGTACTTGAGATAGTATAGACACTTCGAGCTCTAAGAACTGTCAAAAACACAGTGTCACGTTTTTTCATAGTGTGTTCGAGATCTAATGGAAATTGATGATGAGACAGGGAAGGGTTGACAGCTCTTTCACTTGATCGACGGCTTGCTAATTGCTATTTTGAATGTGTAAACATGAAGCTTGATGTCCGCTGGTTTTGTTAACACTAGATTATATAAATATTATGCTATGGTATTACGTAATTATGTCTAGTCGAGATTTTATTAAACTAGTTTCTTATACAGCATAAGTGGCAGACAAGCACACGGTCCACCTGATGGAAAGTGGTTACCGTGACCTATGGACGTGGACACCAGGGGAGTAACACTCGTGCTGCCGACCCTGTAAGAACAGTTTCTGTGCCATCAGTGCAGAAGACAAAGCAGGACAAGCCTTTGGTCTTCCCACTGACAGCACAAAAACTCTCCAGCGAGCTCTGGTTACCCTACGGGTACGGCTTTTAGTTGAAATGAGAGTTGTGTGTATTTTTACTTTATAATATTATAAATGCAAAAATAACTGTCTGTCTTTCACGCCTACACCACTGCACGGATTTAAATGAAATTGAATACGGAGAGAGATTAGACCTTGGGCAAGGACATAGGTTTGGTTGCGATAACTGACATCCACGCGGGGAGAGCTGCGGGCAACAGCTATGTGTATATATTTTGTGTAAACACTAGTAATGATGTATGAAATTTTAATCTTTTTCGAAGACGGTAGATTCGGGCTGATTTTTTTGATTGACTGTTTAATTTTAGTGGACCCATCCACTGAAATTAAACGTAACGGGACACGTTTAACTAACGTAAACTATGCCCTCTTGTAGATAAGTATTTAGGAGGGTAACCTGAGTAACGTCGCAACAGATCAGGGTCATTCTTAGAAATTTGTAATTAAATAAAATTATAGCAATGAGACCAATTCCTTTAAATTTCTAAGAATGACCCTGCTTCGTTGTGACTACACAGCGCAACGCATGAGTGGGGCTTCGCTTTAATGGCTCGAAGAAGTTAGTCAGTTTTCAGCACAACAATTAGGCAAGCCGCATCTTCAGGTGCATGTATGATATCGGAGATATAGCGTAGTTTAAATTAGTGCAACGTCGATCCAACTGCAATTTTATGGATTTCAAAGTTATTTAATCCATCTTTACGATGTACTATGACTATTTTGTGGTCTAACTTAACTAAAGAGCGTAAGGAGATCTAAGTGTAGCTGTGTATGCAAAAACCTCTGGGGTCGATATAAAACCCGAAGGTTGTTATAAAATCAAATATTTTAGGAATGTTCTGTTATCCGGGTTTTGATCATGACTTCTTTTCTGACTGTCTTCAAGGCTATTACACTACACCAATACAGGCCGAACGCTTTCAATATGGCACACGTAAAGCCGGGGTGGCTCAGCGCGATTTGTCAAAGCTTCCTATCACGATGCCTATCTGAAACATTTATCCTCAAAACAACAAAAGAAGAAAATACTGCCTACCGTTGAAAAAACACAGATCAGTGGACACGGGGGAAATAAAAAATAGGGATGAGCCGGTCTTGCGCAGTTTTATCGCAAAATTCCAGATGTTTAGTTTATGGGAGCATGTATTTTGTGAAGCTATTTGGGTGATAAAATAGATCGAAGAGTACCAGTACACAATCTAAACTACCATTTTAAAATGTTTCAACTTTGAAAATCTTTACATAACATTAAAATGCTGCTATACTCGTATCTCTTAATTCTACGTATATATACCTTACCGTGTAGCAGGCTACTACAGCAATAATTATGGCATCAATTATTGCGTGAAGTCCTGGTCTACACTACAGTTTACCAAGATATGTCAATAAATTAGGCAGTAAATCGTGGAACACACCTAGACCTTGTTGAAATTATGGCGGTAATTATTGGCATACCTATCACGGTAGCGTAACCGTAACATTATACACACAGTTATGCTCAACTAAGCAAGGTCAGTGCGCAGTCAGTATCAGTTCGATCTTGACTAGCAAAGTACTGAAAAAGATCTTATTACCATGGTATAACCATGATACCATGATACGGTATGATCACCAAAATAAAGCATATTGTCAAAAAGTTATGTAACCGTCTGCTAAACAATGTTAGTTGTATGAAAATATTGTAACTAATACTAAAAGCATTACCTAATAAACTAAAATACAATCGGTAACGAATCACTGGGCTGTTCAGTCGAGGACGAAATATCAGATTAAAATATTAGTAGATTATTGTATTATCGTTCAGCTAAATTGAAAGACAGGTCAAACTCATTTAAATAATTCCACCCGGAGATAAGAAAATTGCTTTCATAACGAAGTGGTGAGTGAACTAACAAGTAGAGCTTACGATGTTTTCACCATTAAAATATGCCTAAGGCTTAAGGGTATATATGTATTTTTAGCATTCCTTTATATAGCAATACAAAAATATTTTATCTATATTATCTATTCTACCCTAGAATAAAAATAGAAAGTTATTAGAACAAAAGCTCCTTCCATTTTCCCTTTCAAATGATTGGAAAGATATTAAACCGCCCTAGGGTAGAGAAAAATGCAAATGCCTTCGTTAGAAGGGTTTTAATACGCTTAAGCGAGTTAACAGCACTTATTTCATTGAAAAATTATCTTAATGACGTTTGCAGAAGTCCGCGTCTGACTTTACTACACTAATTTTGTTAATGTTGTAATTGTTAAAAGCTGACGGTTATGTGGAATTTTCGTTTGTGCAGGGTCGCCAGAGTTTGGATTGCCTTGGGTTGGGTAACTTTACTGACCTCGTGCTAACGATCAAAGAATTTTCGTTGATGCCAATAGCTTTATAGATATCTATACATTTTAAGGGTATGCTATATTGGACAAATACTCTGCTCTATATCGTAGGCAAAAACTAATGCAACATGATCTTGAAAGGCCAACAACTTGATTAAATCGAAATCACTTACACTTTTGTAATGATATTTTTATTGCATTTAGCTTTAGATATTTTAATTGCTAGGGCATGGGTTCGATTACCATTCCGTGCAAATATTTGTATGCATTATTAAATATATTTGTAAGTCTGGGTGTTTCCCCGTATTTTCAAAAAATGTATCAAAGTATGTACATCCACATTTAATGTTATTGGGGTCTAGATAGGGATGTGTAGAATGTCGTAGAACTTCCTAGAATTTTGGAGCCTGGTTCTTCTTTTTACAATTTTGAAAGTGGCCTCGTTAGCCCTTTGGTATAAACTCGAACTTACGTTCCGAGACCTTGGATTCGAGTAGATTTTAATAGGATTTTTCTGTACGAAAACTCTTAGAAAACTCAATATTTTGGAAAATAAAATATTGTTTACTCCACTTTGTACTTGGAACCGATAAATATAGCTATTAAAATATAGTTGTATTATATCTGTGTCTACCAGGAGCGAAGCTTCATTAGTACTCTGTGAGTAATTAACGAATAACGATGAAATTTAATTCACTTCGGGCCCCGATACGCTGTACATTATTTAACCACCAAATTGAGTTTCTTGAGAATTTATTAACTGAATTGTATCAATAATTAGTAGCTTAGTTCACTTTTCATACAAGGAACTTCTTTTCTTCTGTTATTATCTGGCAAAATAAATTAACTGCAGTGGTAACATTCGGGGACTTTGAGAGATTAAGTTTTAAAATAATCTTCGGGGATGGTAGCTGGCAGATGGAAGATGTTCTAGAACAAACTTTTCTCTCAGGGTAGCAAGATTAACCTGTTACTGCGATAAAAACCAACCGATCGAAATCATGAAAAAGAGACCTCAGGCTCCTGAGTGCAAGTTTTGGATACAACCAGTTTTCTATCGGATGGAGAAGACGATGTACTTAGTATTGGACCAGCAAAAGATACTATTTGCAGCTGCAACCACCTCGGTCTGCTTCTACTAGAGGGTAACATGTGGTCGCACTCCCAAGCCTACGCTCAGAGAACCAGACCTCTTGCTTGCTTTCCACTGTACCTCCCTCTGTTAGTCAAAGGGACTCGTATTAGTACCTATTAGTTAACAGTGTATCATACTTAACGTCCCTAATATTGTTACAACTTCTGGCCAGCGATCAATGTACATTTTAATGCAATTTATCTGAAACAGTTTTTAAGGATGTTATTATAAAAGTATCTGAGATACCGCGCCGCCTAACAAGATATTAAACCTTTTAAAGTTTAATACTCCCGGTACGATGATTCGAAGAAATCAGGTACTTCAAAGAATTTTATTTAAAATCTTTATCGCATTTCTTAGAGCAAGGTCGGGATAAAAATGCTCCATTGTTTTTTGACAAAACGCAAGGAATTTTATAAATGTTTCCTAATACTGTTCCTACTGCAATAGATGAGGTCGTATGGAACATAAAACATAATCTTGGGTTTCAGCTAACAGTGGGCTAACACCCTATAATCACAGAATAGATAACTATAATCATGAATAAGTAAACAGAGTTTATGCATTTTTCGATTAAGTGAATAATCGGGGTATTATTTTCTTTGGGAATAAGTATAAATTACAGTAGTAGATGGATTTCAATTCTAATCTAACCTAATATGAATCCACGTTGCGGTTGGTTAATCTGGAAGTCGTGGCATTAATTGTTATGACTACTCATGAATGAAAAGTATGCTAACTATACAAATCGAATACATAGGGAAAAATAATCTTCTCGGGCGGGACTCGAACCCGCAGTCTTTCCCTTACAGGGGGAATGCCTGACCAATTCGGCTACCGAGACACGCCCGATATGATAAGACGTATAAGATGGGAAATTTGAATCATATCGGGCGTGTCTCGGTAGCCGAATTGGTCAGGCATTCCCCCTGTAAGGGAAAGACTGCGGGTTCGAGTCCCGCCCGAGAAGATTATTTTTCCCTATGTATTCGATTTGTATAGTTAGCATACTTAATGCTGTAAAAATTCCTTCAAGTGTTTCTAATGGGATACATACGCGGGATCAACAGTTCATAAGATCAACAATCAATATGTCAACGCCACGAGATCAGTAGTTTAAAATGTCAATGGCTTACTACACCAATAAGTTATATTACCTTATTTAAGAGGCCTAAAGGATTTACTCATCTAATTGCAAAATTGTTTCGTAAAATTTCCATGCCCTATAACTTATTGTTTGTTTTTGTTTTAGACAAACTGCAAACCTTAAGAACATACTGGATATGGCTTAAACTTTCAAAAACTAGAAAACTACAAATTAGTAGATTTAATTTTTGTGGTCGAAGACGTACATAAAATTAGGTCATACGAAGAATTTTGTGCGCGGGTCCAAACTTGTGGATCGTACGAGAACGAAGCCAGAAAAACGTGCTGGATTTATAAATGCCCTCCATTTTTTTCTGTAAGGTTATTTTTTGATAGCTCATATCACGTACATTTTCTTTCCTTGTTACCCTTATTATGTGAGTATGAGGATCCATAACCCAAGTGTTCTTCCTACATGTTCAATTAATTACCAATTAGGTGCTTAATTTTACATGTACGAAGAGCACTTGGGCCGTTTTCCTTCTCCAATTTAACAAAAGGTAATAATCAGCCTTATTTTCTTTAGGAGTTCATATTCTATCCATCATTCTTTATAGCGATAAAATATATATGTAATAATAATACAAAATTCCTTGAGAATTGAAGAACAAAAATTGTGCCTATGTCTGCAAAATATGCAAAGCTATAACTACACCTATTGGGATTGAAATGTTATAACGATGCTTTTGCTCGACTTGATTGGGCGAGTAGGGAAATGTCATTATAGCAACGTAGTGCCTCAAAGAGGTTTTACCCACATGCGATATTTTTAACGTACTTTGTACCTAGGTAGCTAAAATTGAAAGCTTTTCATATCGAGGATTTGGATTTTTCACTTTATCTGTCTCTGTTAAAATCCCTTTATTTTATTACTTACTGTTGCCAACGGCTCCGCCCGCGTTTATGTCAGTTATCGCGACCAAACATAGTCTGTCTTCTCTCAAAATCTCTATCTCTTTACCAAATTTCATCAAAATCGGTCCTAATATGAACGCGCGTGTGTGCGGTTCAAGCGTGAAAGCCTAACAGTACCCCAATGTGTATGGCAGTAAAAGTTCTTAGAGTGTATAGATCATAATATAGAGCTGAAATACTTTGTTACTATATCTATTTGACGAATTGTGACAATTCACATGTGATACCTCTCTGAAATTGAAAACTTTTTAGGCACTTTCTTGTGAAGCAAGTTTTTTTACCATAGAGGTGGCAGATAACCACGCGGCCCAGCTTTTTTTTTTTTTTTTTTTTTTTATAACCGGGGGAAAATCCTTCATGGATGTTATGCCGGACTCCTACCGACTAAGAACCCCCACGGTAACGCCCAGAAGCCTATGGATGGAAGCCCCGGGTAAGCCCTCGGAAGGATGTCCCAGGACTCCCATCAGACCTACGGCTACAATTGCGGCCTCGCCTTGGGGGTGGTTCGGGTGCTATCCCGCGTCTATGGGGGGGTTTTCGGGTGTTATCCCGCTTCTTAAGGGGGGGGGGGCGTGCGTGAATCCCTCAGTGCGCATGTATGTATGAGGATGAGCCTAAGGCAAGCGGTGCGATGATATAAGTACTCACTTTTTAGACAGACCGCTTTTCTGTGTTCCATATAACATACATACATATAATCACGCTTTTATCATATATATATATATATATTTATAAGGTTAGGCAGAGGTGAATTAACCCCCACATCGGCTGTCTCCTTCTGCGAGCAAGTAATGCTCGAGAAGGAGGCGGCCGGTCGGGTCCGGACCAGACTCCGGGCCCGGGAAGCCCGCGCAGAGCGAAGACGAACCGGACGTCGGAGGTCGCAGAACGACCTCCGTCCTCCATGAGCGCTGGCCTGGGGGTGACCGGTGGAGCCGCCTGTCACCCTAGCAGAAGCAGGCCGCGGCGGCGGCGCAAAATGCGCCTCCCCGTAACCGGGGCTAGATGGGGACACTGTGGTCCCCACAACCCAAAGGGGGCCATCTCGATAGAGATGGTCCTGGGTCTGCCGGGGTGCGGGAGACATGCTTTTGGCAATCTCACCTCCGGCAACCAAGGACCCAAGACGGCGTGCGTTTTAGTCGGTTCGAGTCCGACATAACCGCCTCCACCGGCTCCGTGGGGGTGGTATCCGTGGGGATTTTCCGCACGATAAAAAAAAAAAAAAAATACCCCACATTTCACCACTAATTGTAGTCGGTCCCATGTAATAGGGGGTGAGCCTATTGCCATAATATTCCGGGCAACAATATGACTCGAGCCTATATCTGAGAGGCTAAGTCTGGACTTTATATTGTGATGTTAAACAGCCCAATCGCTTAGTCGCCTTTTACGACACCACATGGGAAGAGTTGGGGTAACCCAAATTCTTCTCTACCGGGAACCACGCGCCTGTCATCCAAGTTTGCGATATTCACGGTACTGTGGTGTAAACCCCAATTACCTCTTTACATAGTAAATATTTGGTACAAAATTGCCTCGCAATAGAAAATACTACGAAAGTTCG
Organism: Eilema sororculum; assembly: GCA_914829495.1. Lineage (NCBI taxonomy): Eukaryota > Metazoa > Arthropoda > Insecta > Lepidoptera > Erebidae > Eilema > Eilema sororculum. The sequence goes on from OU618541.1 coordinate 17,965,741, forward strand.
CGCTGTCTCCAATACGTCACATCATTCAAAGTAAGTACCCGTTGAAATATGAGCGTCGTTGACTGACAACACTGCACTACGGATTCACAGAGAAAAGGCGATTGGGAGACACGAGTCAATAAAATTCTTTGCACATATGAAACGTGAATAGCGGAGTTCTAATATTAGAGTTACAGTAGAGAAACGAGGTGGAATTAATTTTAAGTGCGGTATTACTGTCCATAACTACGATATGTAGACACTGATAGTGACACTCTTTGATTCGTTTTCTTTCTTTAATTTCTTTAGCGTCTATCTGCTTTTTCTCAAAATAGAATAAAAAATGAGGGACAAAAATGAGGGAGAAAAGGAGCTGATGAAAACCAGGTGGGCCCTGAACCCAGGCTGCCAATTGCCCATAAAATCACTAAGGGAGTCATCAGCCGAAGCATAGTGGCAGAGACCAATAGAAGATGGAAATCATCGCCTGTCATGAGACAATCGAAAATTTTCATAAAAGGTATAGATACAAAAAGAACAAGCACCCTGACGAAACTATCCAGGAAAAACATGAGGCTTGTCATAGAAGTGATAACAGGACACTGCCGACTGAACAGGCACCTGACACTAATAGGAGTAAAGAACGATCCCAGATGTCCGGAGTGCACGGACGCCGAGGAAACCAGCCTCCACCTGCTGGCCGAATGCCCTATGTACTCGCTGAAAAGATGGGAAATCATGGGAACAGACAGACTAGAACAAGAAGACATCGGAAATCTGAAGGTGGAACAGATCGTAAGTTTTTGCAAGGAAACAGGTAGGTTCAACGAAGCGCCGTGATTGCCGGACATCCCACATCCCATCCAAGGAAATAGGGGAAATGGGTGAAGTGGCCCTACGCAAGAGGGCGGATCACCCGTCCGGCCGCGGCGTCCCCTGCCGGCAGTAAGTAAGTAGTAAGAGGGACAAACTACATAGCGCTTTTTAGACCCAAGCTAGGCATAGCTATATGCGATATGGAGTAGGTATGCGGATAAATATACTTAGCAGCATTATACCAAAACCTTGTCACAAAATTAATTCCGATTACAATCGCTGATATTATTAATGGGTTAACAATGCGCCATATTTGGTACTAAAACTATAAGTAATTAAAAGTCAAAGTTAACAGTTTCATGTAGGGTGTAGAAATACATATTAATCGTTTATTTTTATGTAGATATAGCGAATGCAGCGAGTGCAGCGTGATAATAGGTTAAGTAACAAATTTGACTCATATAATATCATTGTAAAGCAGCACAATGAGCCAAATCGTCATATTCAAAGCTATTCATTAGTATATAAGCTTACGTTAGTATATATTAAGTTTATGTAGATAAGTTACACTCATATGAATTGAAGGGTTATTCCACTCTGACCAAGTCGTTGTTCCGATCAGAACTCAATGCATCGTTTAATTTGAATTTAGCCATTCGTTTATTTTGCTTCATTTGAAGCAAAAAATAATAAAATACTGGAATAATAGAAAACAATTCAAAGATGTTTGCTGTGTAAGGAATCCAGTAAGCCTAATAAATCTAGTACCGGGTGAATGCGAAAGGTACGGTCGCACAAAAAAGGATTTAAAAAATAGTAGGAACGGTACCATTATCCCGACCTTTTATCGAAAAATCTACAGTGCGGACCGTAACTGTGCCTTTAATATTTTTTCGTAGCTGTAAACATTTTAATTGCTTTCAAAGGCTAATTGAACATTGTTGTAAGTTATGGTTTGTTATAAAATTATTCCAAAACAATTCCAGTACAGTATTTATAATGTGGGTAAATTTGTAGACTTTAGAACAGAAACATCCATACAACGTGTGTTATTTATTTCAGTTCGATGAATATATCCTAATTAACGCCCGACGCAAAGAGAGGGGTGTTATAAGTTTCATGTGTCTGTCTGTAGCATCATAGCTCCCGAATGGATGAAGCGATTTCAATTTAGTTTTTTTTTTTGTATTAAAGGTGACTTATGTGCAAGTGTTCTTAGATATGTTTGATGAAAATCGATTGAGTCGTTTAAAAGTTATGGGAGTTAAAGTGGTGATGGGTAGTGATGGGGATTTTTTATTTATATTATTTTACGAACATTTTATTCTTCAGACAATAAATTTAATTCAAACCTTATTACTAATTAACGTACGTGACAATATAAAAACAAACTAACGTAAGTTCTAACGTAAAGTTAAACAGTTGATATTTCTTCCTCGCTGTTTTTCAAAGGAATCAGTTGCTCATCTTATTTTATTATGATTCTAATTATATCCATGAAGGGCTGAATCAAAGTGCACTTTTTCACAAGCATAATTTTTGAAAGTAAGTGATGCTCCAGAACGAAATAGAATGAGTGCCTTAGTGGGTTAAGCTTCACAGTGGACTCAATTGCATAAACTATATTTTTTATCAGCTTAGTGCTATTACAGTATCGTAATGTGGTTACTAGTCTATAATATGCTTTGACGTATGTTTTACTGTAACTCCAAAGATATTAAACTCATTGTAGCCAATAATATAACAGATGTTGGATCTTAAAATATACATTAACTTATTTTTCTTTAAACAGTCATGGTACCATTAAGGTACCATTTACTGCTACGCTTAAATACCAGTTGGCCTTATTAGTAACTGGAGATTGAAAAAAAAAGCAGTGAATTTTGTCTTTTTTTTTTCTCCGAGACTTTACGTATTGCCTCATAGATTTAGCTGTAAATGTCTAAATATTAATCTTGACGTGTATGTGAAATCTTCATCATCATCAGCCCGCGGCAGTCCACTGCTGGACATAGGCCTCTCCCATGACACGCCACTTAGCCCGGTCTTCGGCTGTCCTCCTCCACTCTCCACCAGCCACTCTGCGTATATCGTCGCTCCATCTAGTCGCAGGGCGCCCCACACTACGTTTGCCGGTTCACGGTCTCCACTCAAGGACTCGTTTACCCCAACGGTTATCGGTCCTACGGCAGATATGGCCAGCCCACTGCCACTTCAGCTTGCTAATTCGTTGAGCTATGTCGATAACTTTAGTTCTCTGCCGAATTACTTCGTTCCGGATTCGATCCCTCAGAGATATACCGAGCATAGCTAAAGAGCCATAGCACGCTGAGCGACCTTGAATTGGTGGACCAACCGTACCGTAAGTGTCCACGTCTCGGCTCCGTATGTCATTACAGGTAGAATGCACTGGTTATAGACTTTTGTCTTAAGACATTGTGGGATGGGCGACGAGAATACCTGACGAAGCTTTCCAAATGCAGCCCAGCCCACCTGTATTCTTCTTTTAACCTCACCCTGAAAGTGGTTTCTCCTTAGTTGGAGCATCTGCCCTAGGTATACATACTCTGAAACAATCTCGAGGGGACTTCCGTTCACAGCAATCGGCTGCCGGTCAACGTGCTCGTTGAACATGACCTTGGTTTTATCCAGGTTCATCCGGAGGCCGATGCGTTCAGAAGAACAAGCTAGGCCGTCCAACATTTGTTGTAGGTACTGCAGCGTCTCTGCCATTATGACAATGTCGTCGGCAAATCGTAGATGAGAGATGTACTCGCCATTGATGTTGATGCCGCGATCTTTCCAGTCCAAGGTTCTGAACATATCCTCCAAGGCGCTAGTGAACAGTTTCGGAGATATGACGTCTCCCTGTCTCACTCCTCGGCGCAGGTGGATATGTTCCGTTTGTCCATTCTGTACTTGAACGGCCATCGTAGCTGCGTCGTATAGACATCTCATCACCTCGATATACCACCAGTCGACTTGGCATCGCTGCAGGGACTCTAGAACAGACCAGGTCTCAACAGTGTCGAAGGCTTTCTCATAGTCCACGAAAGCTAGACACAAGGGCTGATTATACTCTTCTGTCTTCTGTATTATCTGCCGTACTATGTGGATGTGGTCTATGGTGCCATATCCACCTCGAAACCCGGCCTGCTCCGGAGGTTGAGCCTCGTCAAGTCTTCGTGCAAGACGGTTCGTGATGACCCTTGAGAACAGCTTATAGACATGGCTCAAAAGCGATATGGGTTGATAGTTCTTCAATAGGGTTTTATCTCCTTTTTTGAAGACCTTAATTAATAAAGATAGTAATACATTTTCTTCCAATATCTTAACCTATATCTAATAAAGACGATTAGATTGAACACATATTGGTAGAGTAAGTAATGTATTGTGGAATAATTGGTTCGAATATTGACCTAGTATCGTGTATATTGCGGTGTAGACTACAAATATTTATCCTATTCAAACAAAAATTTGTGGATGCTCATATTTCTTATGGTAGACAAATAAGTAGTACTCTCACTAACTATAACAAACTTCTAGCGTAAATAAACCAACGTGTTGCAAAAAATATATTTCCGCACTTATCTCGAAAGTACTCGTATATATTATATTTGTAGTGTAAACATTAAAAATTTGATTCGTTGGCGCAGTTAATGTATCTAACAGCCGTCGTCGGTCGCCTTAATCTTTGGCTTCGCGTAACTCGACAAACACTAATCTTGGCCCACGCTTTTGGGTTCATAGACTAATGAATAAATAGATTGGACTTACTCAAAATATCACAATCAAGTTAATCCTGTCGGTTGCAGGTGCTTCTGACCTGCGGGCCTAAAAATTCCGACTTTTTTTGCTAAACTCCACGCAATTTTGCTAAAAAAGAACTTTTGAATTTTCAATAAATTTCAATACATTTCTATAAAATTCGTAAAATGGTTACTTAAACGAGCTAAATCACAAAAATTAATTTAATAAGCAGATTCTAATTTCATGTAAGTATCGTGTAAAAGACAAAATATTATCCCAATATAATTCCAGTAATAAAGGGGCCTTTATAGACCTGCTGCTCTTTTTTCAATACTTTTGGCCAAGGTATGCATCACGCGATCGACCACGGCTTGCCCGCCCTTTCACATGTACCTCACATACTTGGTGCGTCATTAGCCTCCTGCTTTATTCGTTTTACATGCTCACACCACCTTAACATACCTTAGGTTAGTCTCCAAAATATGCTGTATTTTATAGGAATTCTATTTTAGCATAACTATTACAGTCACTGAGACCCAAAGCAATGGAATTATTTCGAGATGAAACGTACCAAAGCCGCGCCCGCACTACCACCACAAAACACACCGTTCTCACGCGTATATATATAAAACCTTTCAAATAGGTACAACGCTAATAAATTTTCAAAGCACCGTCATATCTGTATTATCATTTCTCTTTGTCGAATAAAACTCCATCCAGACTTATTTCCGGGGGCGCTCGTTTGGAATAAATAAACAAGCGGCCGCTCAAGTATAGAGCCTTGATTTTTCCTTATTGAGCCCCGCTAATCGATAGCCTGATTAAATAAATACACGTGCCTGTTTCGTGAACCAATGTTTGTCTTCATGTTGTTATAAGATGTTCAGCATACAGCATACACCACTGAGCCAGTTAGTCTTTGACCTTCGTTTCATAAAATACAAAGCATTTTTTTTATAATGAATACAACACGAAGTTATTATGGCCGCGGTATTCTGTAGGTTGGAGGTATTTCCTCTGTCGGGCTGCTCAATTGGGACGGGAATACCGTCGTATCCTATCTCCTAGGCCCTCCTTGCCAATATTGCAAGATTCTTGCAAGATTATAAAGTCTTGGGACGAATGCACTATGACCGACAAAGTTTCCATTAATATCGTTAGTCATCACAAGCTAGATGTAAACTTTGACGTACCCGTTACCACGATATAATTTAAACTAGCTGGAAGTTAGATGTAACACTAGATTGTTGAAAATTATAAGGCGTAATGTTAGTATTTATACGTTAAATATTTATTTGAATTATAGTTTAAAGAAAAAACACACCCGAATAGTTGCTTAGTAAGCTCGTCCTTCAAACATTTCTTTTCCTCTTTCAAAAACTTTAATAAATTAGTTAGCATACAGGGCAGGACTTAAACTCGCAACCGATTGGTTCTTCAACCCCCAAGTTTAACTGAGCTAAAGACACGTAGCTCAATTAAGTTTTATTTTTGACACGAAGTTTACAATTTAATAGCCTGCTAACGGATATGAAACCACCGCAAAAAATCCTTTTCTACCTTCAATTCATCTAAAAACTTAGTTACCAAGCCTTTAAGAAACCTATTTTAAAATGAAACGCAGACCAGCTTTAAACTCGTAAAGGATTTTAAATTCTGCTTTGTTTTATAATCCACCCGTTTAAGGTACCTTATAGTAGTGCAAAGCGGCTGTGTAAATCCAGTTAGGAAGGAACGACTACCATCTTGCATATTTTCCATGGCGTAATACCTACAATATTCATACCTGAATATCCTGATTAGCAATGTTCAGATCTGTTCCATGTTTATGTTTGTTTATAGAACCAATAAAGATAAGCATATATCCATTCCTAGCAGGAAAAAAATTAAGTCGATGAGCCTATTGGTCAACTGAAAACGTTTTTTTGACTCTGTTCTGCTTTTTAAAAAGTACTGACTACCTTACTATTTACAAATAAAGAAACAGGCCGTGTAGATATCGGCAATACATCGACAAGATTGATGTTGCGTCGCTGCCGTTCTGTTGTGAAACTGTATTTTAATCCGTACTCTGTAACCTAGCCTGACGATCGTGATATAGTGTTGTTATTATGAAATCGTAAGTGCAGGAACAGGGGTACAAGAAATTTATCTGTAAGAGAATTTACCTAATAAAAAAATGTATACCTAAAAGAGAAAATTGAAAAATATAGTCTAGAGGCCAGTGATCCAAGCAAATGCTTAAATTGAAACCCCATGTCCCTATTCTGCTGCCTAAGTACGACTTCCAATCATGTGCCATGTACGGAGCGTATCCGAATCTGCAAAATATTGCCGACGAATATTCGCTTCGATACGAAATTGCCACGTTAGAGTGTTGATCGGTGTCAGAAAGGTCAAGTGGGCGCTAGGTACACAGAATATTTATTTCTGTTTGAGCTGATATAGTTACAATTCTGGTATGATCAGAGGTAGTGGGCAATATTATGTTTAACCCCGTAATAATAAAATTAGAAGGGTGGGCACTAATCGCACTGAAAAGAAAACCTCTAGTGTTTACACCCATAATTATACTATATGGTTCCTGGCAAAGTAGAATTTGGGCCACCCCATCTCTTTCCATGCGGTGTCGTTCAAGGCGATTCAGGAATACGCCTGTTTAACATCATACAGATATATACAGCCCAGTCTCAGTCTCAGATGCATGGCTTAAATAAACAATAGTGCCTGGAATATGGCAATGGGCTCTCCACCTATTACGTGGGACCGTATACGATGATTGGTGAAATGTGGGTGTTAATTATCCACCTTTGGCTAAGTCTTCAGGAATAAAGGCGTGATTATAAGTATGTATGTACTCAAATTATGAGCTATAGGTACCTCTTGGAACACCAAACTTATACGTATGACCTAAAAAGCTGTAAAAGGCTTGCCTGTTCGAAACTCTGGAATAAGTTTGCGCTTAGTTTTGCGAGCGTTTGTGAAGCTTTGGGTCATGCTTGTGGCACACTAAATTAGTTTGTAATTTCTAACTGAAAACTACTTTAAATTAAATACTGCCTTTTATTTACATTCAACATGTGAAAATCGGCAATAGATATAATAAATAGCTAGCACATAAACACATCTACTCATAAAGTCACAGGTGACACAGGTTTTTCGTCTAAGTTAAAATGCTTGTACCTATGTATTTTGAAGGGATTCTTTTTGGCAGGCATGGCGGGATAGGTTTTCGTGAATGTTATCTATGTAATCCCTCCCCTCCGCCTGTGCTTGTTCTTTTCGCCGCTCTGCGCCCGTACACCTAGAATACTGTGTTCAACTACCTACACAATGATGAATTCTATTAAACTGTATGATTGAATGTAAGTATGGGTCGGGCCGTGTATCTTGGTCCTAAATCGCGAACCTATGTTTGGTGAATTTGATCTCGTCCACCACAGTGTAGCACCCCGTGCTATCTTCAAAGTATAACAAAGAAACGTGTACTGCACGTAAAGAGTACTTTTGAGCACAAGCTGGGTCCAGGATGTACGGATCGAGCTATTTTTGAATGTAATGCATACGTATATGCACTAAAATGTGTTGCATTTCTCACAAACCTCAGTGGATTTTTTGAAGCACGCGCTTAATGCCATGTATTTTATATGTATTTTTTAATAAGTTAAATAAATAAATAATAAAAAAAAACTATGTATTGTGTGTGTGTGTGAAATGTGAAGCGTCAGTTTAGTGGTTAATGCGTATGAAACACGTAAAGTATGTGGCGTCGGTACTTTAATGGGTGTTGATATACTCTGCCTACCCCTTTCGGGATTTACACCCATGAATACCTGTACCTATGTATGAACTGTAACTTCAACCAAAACATAGATTCCACACAAAAAATATTTTATACTCCCGCTGTTTTCCAGTTTACTTTAAGATGCATCTCTTGAGTTTTTTTAAACTTAGTTTAGCAACAAAAGACAGCGTGACGGGAGCGTGTACTGAAAACCACGCGCTTAAGATACAGTTGCAAGAATTTGAATTTACGTTGAACATCTGCTTGAAACGGCCAGGTGCTTAAATAAATTATGGTGACATTTAGCAAAAGGATATTAGGTAGAATAGCTTCCCTAAATATAGAAGTACATCATACTACTGGGTGATTTAATAGTCGTTTCGGATAAAAAGAATTTGGGCATAATTTCGATAGCAAAATCACCTGGAAGTATTAATTTGACGAAAAAAAAGATTATTACTTTCACCTGAACATTATTCTCATACTTTATTAATTATTTTTCTCCTTTTTTAACCCCCGACGCAAAAACGATGGGGTGTTATAAGTTTGACGTGTCTGTGTGTGTGTGTGTGTCGGATGAACCGATTTGGATTTAGTTTTTTTTGTTTGAAAGGTATATTAGTCGGGAGTGTTCTTAGCTATGTTTAAAAAAAAAATCGGTCCAAGATGGCCGCCGCCACAACATGTTGGAATCCATATTTCTTCCTAACTCCCTCAATATGGGTATCAAATGAAAGAGCTTGACCAGTATATCAATTTAAAAAGTATAAAATAAAAATTAAATTAAAAATTTAAAAAACCCCCGTCACAAAAACACCTCCAAAAAGTTGAAAATAAATGAATAAATTTTAATTCAACGGTTGCCATGTCGGGGGACCTTATGATATAAAGGAGTACCTAACCAGTTAAGGTCCCCCGACATGGCAACCGTTGAATTAAAATTTATTCATTTATTTTCAACTTTTTGGAGGTGTTTTTGTTGCCAAATTAATACTTCCATACGATTTTGCTATCGAAATTGTGTACAAGGTCTTTGTATCCGAAACGACTATAAAATCAAAGCGTATAGTCTGTAAAAATATTTTTTAACAGATATCGGTGCTATGATACTGAAGGTATATCGGTTCGGCTAATGCGTGTTAGAAGCTGCCATTTTTTAATTATTTGAAGAGTTTCGCGAGTGTAATAATGTAATTGCATTGATTCTATTGCATTTACGGTAACTATTGATAAGTTTGTATAAATATGTAGAAAGAGAAACAGTAAATTAAATAGAAATGTTATACGATAAGGGAATAATGTAAAAATATTTCTACATCTCACTGTTTTAAAGTGATTATTTTTTAATAGCTGCAAGTTATCGTTTCGTATTATAACAACCCCAGAATTCGGAAAAACATGTCACAAATTCAGTGATATATAATATTGATTGATCTGGTAAACTCTTATCACTACCCTAAGCAATAAAGCCCAGTTCCTCGATCGAACTTATATGAGTCCTCTGAACAAATAATATATCTTCGGAGGAAACTCGCAAATAAACAGACTGTAACGCAATATTTTTGCTTTTTTGAGCTCTTTGACTGTGAGACTGTATTTATGTTATCATAGCGTGATTCCTGCTTGCTTTCGAGGGTTTCAGCTCAGAGTCAGGGATAGCTTACTCCTTGCTTAGATAGATTTGGTTTGTGCATCTCTAATGGCCGTAGTGGTTACGGGAAAGGTCGTGAGTTCAAGTCTCACTTGAGAGTTCCATTTTTTCCGATGCTTTTCGAACTTTAAAGTTAGCATTAAAATGCTATAAAAAATTCAGTCAAATATTCGGGCGGAGTCATCCAAATTCAATGTTTAAAAATGGTTGAAAAATCATTCATTGTTTCCAACAGTTCGTAAGAATGTTGGTAGATGGCACCACCGTCGCCCTTAAAGATCGAAATAAGGAGAAGGAAAACTTGAAATGAATCAAGTGTGGCTCAATAGCTCAGTTGGAAGAGCATTCCCCCTGTAAGGGAAAGGTCGTGAGTTCAAGTCTCACTTGAGCGTTTAATTTTTTCCGATGTTTTTCGAACTTTAAAGTTAGCATTAAAAATGCTATTAAAAATTCAGTCAAATGGTAGTGGCTTTCACCTGGCCTCCCAATTCTATGAGTATATCCTACACCAGAGGGCGGTCTAAAAGCCAGTCAAGAAATAAAATAACTTGCTTCACTGGCAACGCAATAATAGACCTCCTTCCGATATAGCAATCCTTCATAGAACTCTTCTGATTTAACGAATGGATAGGAACCCTAAAAAGTTCATTTTGGTAGGATTTACTACCCGTTTTATAGTAATATACCATTGTAGCTGAACTGAATAATATAATACTTTAATTGAAAATTTCGTCGAACAAGAACGTAGTTAAGCCTACTGTCGGTACAAAGTGATTTAGTACTTTCCAGAACAACAAAGCTACGGAGTCTTGGTCTGAGAATCTACTGTTAATTGAGGTAGATCACAACCGTAACACCTAAGCTTCTAAGCTAAGCTTCAAGCAGTTAATTCTCTCAAACTCTCAAGTATCTTTAGCTCTTCATCTTCCACGCTAACTCCGTAACTAAGATACAGTGTGGCATTGTCTTTTAGTATTGATCTTATGATAAGGCAGTAAAAGGCGTAAAATAATGATTTATGTATAAGTATTTGTGTAATCTTCCGAGGACATGTTTAATATATTCCATGTTTTACTTTGTCTACCACCTAAATGGTATAAAAATAGGTTTTTTTATAAAAGGACACGTCAATTTGACTTCACCTCGCCTTATGGTAAGCTAAAGGCAAAGTCTCGGAAAGAGGGTCACCGTCGTAAACATGCACCATGTTAACAATGTTGGCACTCTGCTTGACGACCTCATCAGATGCCTTTACGCGCCCCGCTTAAAGGACCCGGGACTGTAGGAAGAAGGAAAGACGTGAGCTGACATAGGAATGATTCTCCGAACAACTTGGTTCTAGAAGGTATATTCTGCACCACATGCGGGTATTTTTTGGAAGGTTTTAGAGCTAAGGCGATCGGTAACTTTAAAATATGTTTACCTTCTTTACAGGACGATATATAAGTCTTATTTAGAAACTGTAACACTCGGTACTGTAAATAAAACACTTTTAGTTTTTCAGTGCAGACTAACATTTTATTAACATCTTATCCATTATCTACAGGTACTAACCATTTAGGTCAAGATTCATGAACAGCATTGAGACTTTACTACTATTTGAATATAAAAACAAGTCGGATATAGCGAAGTCTTAATGAACTTTGCCTTAGCCTTGGTCTTAGCATGGAAGGGGTATTAGAATAAAGCTATACCTCGAAAGTCTATTATAAATTGTATAACTTCACAAACGGTTGGAGATGGGTAGCATAACTGTAATGTTATAATTAGATTTCTTCACGCTTTTCATTCCCCTTACAACGACTGATAATAATGAAATTCTAATTCGCACGTGAAGAACGCGTAGAAGAGATCCGGCGTGAAATTTCATAATAGCCGAGTTACACATTCAAATAATAATTATTTCAAAATAACCCTTAAACCATTTTATCCTTATTATGATTCAAAATGATTAAGTAAACAGAATTTTGTATAAGATTTATTCTGTTTATATCTAGGGGTTGCCACTAATGAGAATTTAAATAATTTAGCCGCAGGCGTGGGGAGGAAAAATCCGTTAATCCAGAAAAAAGAAATGCAGCCGTGCGGTAATGTAAGTTATAAAAATAATTACATTTCGTCAGTTGGGGCCAGCTTACTTTATGAATTAGTATTAATTAAATAAGTAGATATATAATATTGCATAGAATGCTTTGTTTTTGTATTTCTACTCTACTATCAGTGAGTCATTGTTATTTATATTTCTGTTGTCTAGTCAAAGATTGAGAAAGAATAAATAAATAAATAATAAATAAATATTCCACAACATTCTACACAACGCTATCTAGACCCATAGTAAGCTTTTATAGCTTGTGTTATGGAATCTAGAATGCGGATAAACATACTTATATACTTTTTTTTTGTAAATACATACATATTATAAATAGAAACTCCCAGACCAATGCAAATAGCCATGTTCATGCATACAAATATTTGCACTGAGCGGGAATCGAACCCGGGCCTCCTGCGTGGCAGTCGCGTGCACTACCGCCACGCCACAGAGGCTGTTAAAGAAAAAAAGGCTGTCTATAGAAAGATAAACGCAAGCAGTTCAAGCTATGTAGGTATACAAGAGGTATTGGTACTTGGGTTACTCGTGTAATGATAGTACAGTATGTCTGTTATTATTATGTTATCATTATAACTGTGTGATGAGTATCAAATATCACTTACAAAAATACAACAGGATAAATAACAGCATGAGAGAGAGTGAAAAAAAGCCACGTCATCGTCAGTTTGTGTTACTATCAGTTTCGCACCACGATCTATGTCTTACTCACGCAACGAATGCCAAACTAAAAAGAATCAAACTTACCCCAATCTAATAAATTACTTAGAACATATAAGTTTTATATTCGAAATGCCAAACAGGGAAGAAATATACAACAAAACACATACACTGAGTTTTCGAAGCTAGTCGATGCAGATGGTTCGGAAGGCTTGTATCGTATTAAAATCTTAAGATACTGTCTCATTTGTAAGGCCTTATTAGTACTTAGCATGTTCTTTTGTATATCATGTAAGCGGAGCGTGAAAAGTTATCTGATGAGGCCGTTGGCACATTATTGTTAACATGATATTATGTTTATAACCATGATTTGACAGCCTCTGTGGCGTGGCGGTGGTTAACGAGCGGTTTCTATCCCCGCTCAGTGCAAATATTTGTATGCATGAATATATTTGCATCGGTCTGGGTGTTTCTATGTATAATATGTATGTATTTAGAAAAAAAATGTACTTAAGTATGTTTTTTTTTTTTTTTATATAGGACACGTCAATTTGACTTCATCTCGCCTGATGTTAAGCTAAAGGCAAAGTCTCGGAAAGAGGGTCACCATAGATTCCATAACACAAGCTAGCTAAGCTATGCTAATTACGAAGGCTGGAGCCGGAGGTTGCAAAAAAAACCAAAATTGTTTTAACTAATTTTAATTTAAAAATTACAATGGTAACTTAAACTCTAAGGTAGTGATAATCGGACAATGTTAGTACCAAGAATGAATTCACAAACAACAATTATTATTCTAGTTACAAAATGTTGCAATAATGTGTATGACGTTATTACTCGGAATGCTTGTGCTGAGTCGGCGCCTCGTGCCGGGCCGCTGTTGCGATGCGCAGTAAATGAAGCTATGCATGTCAGCGATCCGCCTATTACACCGTTGTGTAACATCTCCCTCCCGAAGATCAGCAACTATTTCTCAACAGCTGTTGAAAATGTTGCTGAAAGGTTCTCTATCTTAACTTCAGCAGGGTGGATATTCTTGCTAGATTCTGTATCAGCATGCATTTCCTTACTTATATCTGAGCCTCTCGAGCGGTACTTTCTATACAGTACAATCATACTGATTGCAGCTGTCCCGAATAGTATTAAGTACACTGGAACGGTTGTATGGTAGATGCTTGAATTACTGATGCTGTGATCTATTTGCAATGGAGGCTGTCTAGAGATTTTTCTAAGACTGTCATGGAGACTGCCGAGGTTAACTGTGTGAAGTTGTACTGTTGAATCTTCCGTCTTAAAGTTGTTCTGTTCCGGGGGTGTTAGTATCTTCAACGCGTGGCCCTTGATATGATTGTCAGTATTGATTAAAGTAAATTCTGAGGTTTTTATGAAGCAGTCTTTGGGTATGGTTGCTAAATAACTTCCTTGTACGGTCTTTAGTTGTTCTTGTCCACATGATGTCCAAAGTTTAGTAGGTGCCGGGAAGCTGAGAGAATAGTGCATTTCATCGAGCTGTTCAAAGGCTTCTCTATTTAGGATAATTGATGTGAATGTACATGAATCGAGCTGATGTTCTGTGATGAGCTGCTGCACGCAATCGGGTGAGTTCTGTATCCTATGGTTAGGGTTTTCTTCGCAGAAGTACCATGATGATAACTTCGGACATTCTGTCTGTATGTACATAGAATATGTTTCATGAATCGCTATATAGGATGAGGTTGGTATAAGGACTAAATTATTTTTATTAGGTATTATGGATAATTTATACAAGGTATAGGTTTTAGGCAAGGCTATCGGGAACTTTACGACTATTACTATTTTCCTATCATTATAATATGATCCTAACTTTAATATACTATAATAGTCTCTAATATCGATATTAATAATCTCGTCGTTCGAGTATAGTTGATTTAATTTGCTTAACATACTTTTTATACTAATGATATCTATAGCAGAATGAGCCACGCTTGACGCGCGGATAAGATCTATTGTGGTCTCTATTTTATACAGCTCGTTAGATAAGTTATCTACGTTATCATTTAAAATTAGAATGTATTGAGCTAAATGGGCATAACTGAGAAAATCTGCATGATTGGTGGCTATAAAGGAGTTTAATTTATCGGTTATCATCTCCTGATTTGCTATTATGTCATGTAAGATGCTAGAATGTTTGAGCATCCATTCTTTTGTTAAGCTTATGTGGCTATTGAATTCTGACCGTAATTTATCGTTATTTCCTTCTAAAATTTGAATGGCATTATCGTACTTGAGAGCGTCAGTGTAATCAAGGTTACCTGTAATGCTTTTGACGACCGATCCTAATCCGTCAATGAGACCGCGTTTGTTCCGACTAGGTTCAAAGTTCTGCAGTTGGGATGATATTCTTTCCAGTTTTTCTTGTAAGTAATCAATATGTGGTTGAAATAGTGCGGAAGTATTGTTATTAATTAATGGGCTTAATTTGTTTAACTGTAGCTTAACTAATTCCAACTTAGACTCTATAATCTCTAAATCTATGCAAAGTAAAAATGAGTGATAATGGGATACTATCTTTGTTGCACCCAATTTAAATGGAAGTAACCCGGGCCCATCTTGTAAGGGCTCAAGTAGTATCTCCTCCGCTCGTATCAGGTGGGGCAATAGTACCAGAAGTATCCTGTAACAATGGTTTAGTATTGAATGCTCGTTTAAGGCGTGATTTTGCTACGGGTCCATGTTTCTTTCTTGTGTAGATATGGATAGGTAGATCCGCGAGAACGGTATCATGGGTGTAACGGGCAGCAAGTTTTTGTCTTGATGCTAGCGGGTTTTTAACAAAGACTTGTTGATTTGGTTCAAATTCCTGTTCGGGTTCCCTATCCTTGTTTCTATTTTCAATCAGTTCCGTACGGGTATGTAACGAGGATTCATTCATAGTTTCATATACTCTAGTCATCTTATCTCGATGGTCTTGCACGTACTGCTGTAGCAAGAGCACGGATAAGTCTATGTCTGATGGGTCACGTGGGTCTGTGTGTCCAGTAATTACGTCGAAGGGTCTACATTTAGTGAAACTGTGGATGCTGCTATTGTAGGCTAGCAAAGCGTAAGTCATTAAGTTTATAACAGGCTCGTTTCGGTGTTCTAATCTCAAGATTCGGAGATGTTCTAGAAGGGTAGAGTGTAAACGCTCTATCATACCATTGTCGTTGGGGGAATGCGCTAGGGTTTTATGGTGTTGAATTTTATGGAGTCGCGTAAACTCACTAAACAACTGGTTGGTAAACTCAGGACCTTGGTCTGTAATTAAGGTTACAGGGACACCGTGGTGTGAACAGAATATTAGGAACGCTTGCACCACACTTAGCGCGGTAGCGTCTCTTAGATGGTACGCCTGTGCGTATTTGGAAAATGTGTCAATTACGGTCAGGTATTTTTCATTTTGGGCAGTGAATAAGTCTAGATGGACCACATCAAATGGTTTAGAAGGGGGAGGAACTATACAGAAACGTTGTTTGACAGGGTTGCGGTCATACTTAGCTTGACCGCATATGTTGCATTCGTTTATGTATTTGGTTACGGATTCTCGCATCTTAGGCCAATAGTAACTACGAGAAAGGGACAGATAACATTCATTAATACCGCGATGGTTGGTTTTCCCTTCATGGTACTTACGAATGATTTCTTGTTGGCGTAAATATTCTTTAACGTTCTCAAGTTCTGATTTCGTACAAATGATGTTCATTGAGGAGCTTTTGAATTTCTCTTGTATGATCGGAATAATTTGGTACATGGCCAAGGGTGGATGTATTATAATGCCTGTCCTGACTTTGGGATTCACAAATTCTTTAATAGCGTTAACTACGTCAGTTTCTAGGTTACTCTGGGATAATTGAATGGATGTGCGAGTATGGGTTTCGAAGGGTTTAGATACAGTAGGGCGTTTCTTTATGTCGCCTACAACTGTAAAACATATCTGCCTATTGAATTTATTTAAGGGGTCATCGGATATGGGTACCTCTAGGATGGGGTGTTCGGCACTAGTATGGGCTGTAAGCGTGGAGAATCCGCCTTCACTAGGAGGTCTTTCGGATGTGTTTACTGCAATGGAACTTACCTCTTCATTGTGTATTTCTACTCTGGACAAGGCATCAGCGTTTGTATTGCTTTTACCTTGCTTATAAACTACTGTATAATTATATTCGCTCAACTTGAGCCTCCAACGCGTAAGTCTTGAGCTAGGATCTTTTAGTTGCATAACCCATTGCAAGGGCTTGTGATCGGTTATAATTTTGAATGGTCTACCAAAGAGGTATGGTCGGAAATACTTCGTAGCCCACACTATGGCTAGAAGCTCCTTCTCGATGGTGCTATAGTTTATTTCACTTGAGTTTAATGTACGTGACGCGTACGCTATTGGTTTGTCTGATCCTATGGCACCTTGGGATAGAATTGCGCCTACTGCTAAGTTCGATGCATCTGTAGTAAGTAGAAACTCTTTATTGAAATCTGGGTATTGTAATATTGGGTCGTTTGTGAGTAATACCTTACACTTTTCAAAACAGTTAATATAATTTGTATCAGTTGTTGTAATTTTTGAACCTTTTTTTAAACATTGGGTCATCGGCTTAGTAATTTTTGCGAAATCGGGTATAAATTTGCGATAATAGCCTATTAGTCCTAGAAATCGTTTTATTTCGGTAGGGGTTTTAGGGAGTGGAAACTTTTGTATGGCTGCTATTTTGTCCGGGTTTGGTTTAATTCCCTCTTGGGTTATTACATGTCCAAGATAGGCAGTTTCTAGTTTTAAGAATTCAGATTTGTCCATCTGTATCTTAAAATTAGATTCTCTAAGTCTATCAAACACTTTACGTAGATTGACCATATGTTCTTGTAAGGATGTGCTGAAGACGATTATGTCATCTAGGTACACCAAACAAATTGTGTTTTGAAGGTCCTTGAGGACGCTGTCCATCACCCTCTGGAAAGTAGCCGGAGATCCTTTCAATCCCATAGGCATCCTCAGGAAATGGAAATGACCATGCTCTACATTGAAGGCCGTTTTAGGAATGTCATCAGGGTTCATCTCTACCTGGTGGAATCCGCTTGCTAAGTCAAGGGTTGTAAAATACTGACAGTTTCCGAGTTTATCTAATACATCTGCTATATTCGGGATGGGGTACTTATCATCCAAGGTTTTTTCGTTAAGCTTTCTGAAATCTATTACTATGCGCCATTTTGTTTTACCGGAGGCGTCTTGTTTCTTTGGAACTACCCATATTGGTGAGCTCCAAGCGGATGATGATGGCTGAATGATCCCTTGTTCCAACATTTTTGAGATTTGATTCCTAACTTCTTCGCGATGTACATATGGGTATCTATAAGTTTTTGTATATACTGGTACTTCGTCTGTAGTACGTATACTATGCTTAACCTTATTCGTAAATGTAAGAGGTTCTCCCTCTATATAAAATACGTCTGAGTATTGTGAAATTAATGATTCTAAATTAACTCGCTCTTCCTCATTTAAGTGGTCCGTGCGTAACCGTGATAGAACTTCCTTTGCACGAGATGTAAGAGGTTGAGGAGTGCTTTCTATATTTAAGATTTCTGCTTTAACTGGCTGGTTCATTGAAAAAATTAAATCGTTGGGTGTGGGATTATAAACTTCTAAATATCCGCGGTTCTGTTCTATCTTTGTAACACACTCGTTAATACAGCAGTTTGAAATTATTTGTTCCGGGACTAAGACATCGCCGTCCTTACTGTTTACCGGGACTCTAATTAATTTATAGGAATTGGCAGGTATAATATCCTCGTACAAGTTATTGTTTCGAGAGTTATACATTATTATTGGATTATTCGCAAATTTGGTTACAAGTATATTATTTTTAAGATCTATATTAGATTGCCACTTGTTCAAAAGGTCTAAACCTATCAAACCATCGAAGTATTCATGAAATTTGTAAATATAAAACGTTAAATTACTATTATCGTTAAATTCCTGAAAACAAGGTATTTGGATAGAATAGTCATTACGGCTAGTTGCATGCACGTTAGTTACTTCGAATGGATCATAAGTACAAGCTAAGTGTGAGAAGTATCTTTCGACGGTCTCAGGGCTTATGAAGGACTGGTTTGCGCCTGTGTCAATGAGCAGTTTTAAAGGTGGGTTCGAAACCTGAATATACGGTAAGGAACGTTGGGTATGTAAGTTAATTTCTATGTTAATTCGTTTGTACTCGGGCTTTTCTGAAAATCCTTAGCCTCTTGGGGGTTGTTGTCCTCGCTACGCCTGTCTTCGTGACCTGCATAGTACATGTTGTCGGTGTAGGGTGTTAATTCTTGCATCACTGTCATGTCATATTGTTGGTAGGGTTGTTCGTCATAGCTGTACTGGTTACTGTCATAGTAATATTCGGTATTGTCGTAATAGTATGGGTAAGGATCGTAACACTCGTTAACATTAACTTCCCTAGCCCTAAAATAATTTGAAGGAGGTGGGTTCCCCTGTGTCGACCAATCATGTCCACGGAACCCCATGGGTTTCGAGACAAAATGGGATACTCCACTCATTGGCTTAGGGTTATCATTCGGGTTAGGCCCTCTATTTTGGGATCTAGATGCGTTATCCTGGGGGTTGAAATTCGGGTTAGGCCCTCTATTTTGGAACCTAAATGCGCTATTCTGCGGATTAAAATTCGGGGGTCGCGCGCTGAACATTTGTTGCGTCCGCGAGGGACCTTGCTGTTGGGGAAATTGGTTAAAATTAGGTCTCCACATGTGTGGTGGACCGTAGGGCGGCATAATCGCGTTCTGTCGAGAGGAACTGGGTATATTAAATTTAAAAGCGCTCGGCGCATTACTCGTTGATGCTAAAGGTTTGACGTGGCTATTTGGATTTTGCAGCTTCCTTTCTGGCAACCGTTCGTTGCGTTGCTGCAAGTAGAGGGTGTTCATCTCTTCCTGAACATACTCTAATGCTTTCTCAATAGTCGCGGGACGCATGCACCTAACGCGTGAGCCTAAGGGATCGCGAAGTCCACGTACATAAGACTGTAAGGTTAGCTTCTGGTATAGCAAACGTTTCGCTTCTATAGTGGTGGTTACCGCCTCATGCAAACTGACATAGGTCATTATAGTAGAAAATAAGTTTTGACATTTTTCATAATATTCTTGCGGAGTGGACGAACCTTGGGATAGCAACGCCAAGTCGTTGTACAACGAGGTCTCATCACGTTGGTCTGCGAAGTTATTAATAAGTGCGCTACGAATGCCATTCCAATTTTCGGGAATTCCGTTCGTGTTAATCAGTCTAGCAGCGGGTCCTGTTATTTTGTTGAGGATACCATTCAACAAGGCTAAATTACTAAACTCCTTACCTGGGTCTGCTGACACGTACGCCTGCACCAACTGGTCACATAATCTAATAAATCGGGTTAACACATTGGTGTTCCCGTCAAACTCGGGCACCATGCGCAATGCTTTAAAAATAGCATCTATATCCGCCATTTTTGTATTACTGCTATCTAAAAAGCTAGAACCTATATTTCTATGACGATCTAATAAATCTGATCTAGATTGTTTAACTAACCTAGGGTTCCTCGATTGCCTGGGATGGAAAATCTTGGAAGGTTTTACACGGATATGGTAAAAATAAGAAGGAAGCAACTCAAGAACTATTCTAGAGTACTTACATTAACATGATTGGCTTTTCTGCGGTATCGATGTCTGGATACACCTCGTGACTGCAGCACTGGTAGGTTCTGGATAGCCGCTACGATCTTTGCTCGATGCACTGACTCTATATTTTACGACTATCCTACCGACTGCGCCAATTACGAAGGCTGGAGCCGGAGGTTGCAAAAAAAACCAAAATTGTTTTAACTAATTTTAATTTAAAAATTACAATGGTAACTTAAACTCTAAGGTAGTGATAATCGGACAATGTTAGTACCAAGAATGAATTCACAAACAACAATTATTATTCTAGTTACAAAATGTTGCAATAATGTGTATGACGTTATTACTCGGAATGCTTGTGCTGAGTCGGCGCCTCGTGCCGGGCCGCTGTTGCGATGCGCAGTAAATGAAGCTATGCATGTCAGCGATCCGCCTATTACACCGTTGTGTAACATGCTCATCATGGGTCTAGATAGCGTTGTGTAGCATGTTGGGAAATATTTATTTATTTAATTAATGGTGACCCTCTTTCCGAAACTTTGCCTTTAGCTTACCATCAGGGGAGACGAAGACAAATTGAGGTGCCGTTTAATTAAAAAAACCTGGGACGCGGATATATGGGAGCAAATACAAAGTAAGTTACACGTCAATATGGTATTTGCTTTATCAATTCGGTGCCATAAATCATCGTCTTATATGAGGCAATAAACAGGGGTCCAGTCTAGTACCTATTTCCAAAATAGAGACGTCAATAAAACTCTAATCGTCATAAATAAACAGACAGGCCAAAAGTGATCAGTTAAACAAAACTGATAGATGAAACTACATAACTAAGTAGTAAAAGTATTTAATCAATACACGTCAAATAAATCTTAGATTGAAGTTCCGTTACATAGCGCCCATTAACTTTCGACAGGCAATGAAAGTGATTGAGTGGATTATTCGAGATTCTAGAACTTTGGGTTATTTGAGGTAGGTAGGTTTTCGTTCAGCCTGTGTACGAAGCCCTTCCAAGGTCGTCTGAACCCAAGCCAAAGCCCTAGCTGTTACCCGCGACTTCGTCCGCGTTTAGTTCGGAATAGCTCAAACTCATTATTAAACATGGTGGAAGATTTTCATCCCAACTCGAACGGAAGTACTCGAAATACTGGAAATAGTGAATTTTACGCAAAGGAAACATTTCTTTATTTTAAAAAAGAAACAAAACTGTATTCAAATTATTTCGAAAACCCCCTTGATATCTTCCACCTTGTATTTTTAAATTAAATATTATGAAGACAGTCTTTTGAGTGACTGACTTATAAATACAGGGCTAAACTACTGAAAACTACGAAAATTGACAGACTTCTTCTATGGGCTTAGCAAATATTGCGGAAGGATTTTGAAAATTCAACATTTTGCTGACGAAATCATTATCAAGTATGTGATGAACATTGTTATATGTGGACTTGGTAATGTTCACCAGTTTTAATGGTTTAAATATTCTTCCTTCCTCCCAAATTCTTAACACATGCTGCCACCACTTACGAACTGAACAAATTAAAATAAGTACATCAAGTATCACACAAAATAGTTTCAAGAAAACCCGGAGCCTTGCACGCCCTGAGCAGTGAGCAGTGGTTCTCTTCTTTGCCAAGCCAATGGTGGGTAGTTCCAGTTTTATGATAAATTCCATTGACCACAGTCACATCGTTGTTCATTGCTTTACACACAGGTAGAGAAGAGGGGTGCAGTGGGCAAGAAAGCAAATACAGTATTGACTGGGATGGGGTCATATAGCCTCATTTTGCTATATATTTCTTGTAATAGTAAGCTTGTTTCCAGCAGATGATGTAGATACTTCCAAATTGATACTGGAGTTGATGTCCACGTGGCGGATTTTTTTGGTCTGATGAAATTTACCGGAACTGAGTGTTTCTCTGCCCACATTCAGTCTCTTTTATATAATAGGAGCAGCGGTATATTTTATACACCTAATACATAGGTTGGCTTCTCCTGGCGTACTGTTATCATTTCTGCGATAGATTTACGTATTTACTATTAGATACCTACTTATTAGACGGAATCGATAATATCGCAGCGGCGTGCCTTGGTAGTCATCAGGTCACTAACATTGTATAATGTCTGCAGTTGCATAAAGACGTTGTCTCTCTGGCTGTATTTTACCATTACTACCGCACCACGACGAGTGAAAGAGCCTATTAGGAGTCTTTCAACTAATCTCTCCTTCCTTCCGTCAGTCACATACGGTAGAAACATTGCCACCTCGAACCAAGCTGTTCGGAACTTCATTTCTTTATCAGGCGGTTAAGAACTGTATTGCTCTGCCCACACATGTGTTTTCTTCTTTTTAAGATCCGGAGTTTTTTTATATAGGACACGTCAATTTAACTTCACCTCGACTGAAATAGGGTCACCATTATAAACGTGTACCATCTTAACAATGGCGGCACTCATCTTTATGGGATCATCAGAAGCCTTTTCACGCCCCCCTTAAAGGACCCGGGACTGTAGGAAGAAGTAAACCGTGAGCTGGCAGGGATTTCAGGTCTTAATGGTGCGACATAGGAATGGGTCACCAAACCGCTTGGTTCTTGATGGAATATTCTGATCCGTATGTGGATGACATCTGAGTCTTGCATGCGTCGTCCTGTTTAGGAAAGGAGAGGGTGGAAATAATTGGAATAGCTCATCAGAACATTCACCATGGTAGAGACGGTAATACGATAGGGACAACTATCTCCCAGAATACGTAATGTGCTTCAGAGAAGGTGCAACGATTTACTTCCACCATGAGCGCGGCTTTGATGGTGATAGCTTAGGCTACCCATCACCCTAACCGAAGCAATCCCTGCTCTTCACGTTGAGACCGCCTATTTATGATAGGTAACCAAGGCAGGTATACTGGGGTACCTAACTCCAGAACTGCCCCATTCCTCTGTTAAATTTTAATCGGTTTGATTCCAATATTGCACTTGCCCCGATATGGTGGAATCGGTAGGTATCAATGCGGGATACCAGTTTCAGTTTTATGACTTCTCAGGCGGGTGGGACCACCTTGTCATTCTCCGAAATGAAGAATTTTGTATAGATCTAAGAATATTATATAACTAGCTGTTACCCGCGACTTCGTCCGCGTTTAGTTCGGAATAGTTCAAACTCATTATTAAACATGGCGGAAGATTTTCATCCCAACTGGAACGGAAGTACTCGAAATACTGAAAATAGTGAATTTTGCGCAAAGGAAATATTTCTTTATTTTCAAAAAGAATCAAAACTGTATTCAAATCATTTCGAAAACTTGCTTGACATCTTCCACCTTATATTTTTAAATGAAATATTATGAATACAGTCTTTTGTGTGACTGACTTATAAATATAGGGCTAAACTACTGAAAACTACGAAAATTGACAGACTTCTTCTATGGACTTGGCATATATTGCGGAAGGATTTTTAAAAAATCAACATTTTGCTGACGAAATCATTATCAAGTATGTGATGAACATTTTTATATGTGGACTTGGTAATGTTCACCAGTTTTAATGGATTTAATATTCTTCCTTCCTCCCAAATTCTTAAAACATGCTGCCACCACTTACGAACTGAACAAATTAAAATAAGTACATCAAGTATCACACAAAATAGTTTCAAGAAAACCCGGTGCCTTCACGCCCTGAGCAGTGAGCAGTGGTTCTCTTCTTTGCCGAGCCAGTGGTGATAAGTTCCAGTTTTATGATAAATTCCATCGACCACAGTCACATCGTTGTTCATTGCTTTACACACAGGTAGAGAAGAGGGGCGCAGTGGGCAAGAGAGCAAATACAGCATTGACTGGGATGGGGTCATATAGTCTCATTTTGCTATATATTCCTTGTATTGGTAAGCTTGTTTCCAGCAGATGATGTAGATACTTCCAAATTGATACTGGAGTTGATGT
This sequence comes from Eilema sororculum, assembly GCA_914829495.1. Classification (NCBI taxonomy): domain Eukaryota; kingdom Metazoa; phylum Arthropoda; class Insecta; order Lepidoptera; family Erebidae; genus Eilema; species Eilema sororculum. The sequence goes on from OU618541.1 coordinate 17,990,084, forward strand.
CCACGTGGCGGGTTTTTTGGTCTGATGAAATTTACCGGAACTGAGTGTTTCTCTGCCCACATTCAGTCTCTTTTATATAATAGGAGCAGCGGTATCTTTTATATACCTAATACATAGGTTGGCTTCTCCTGGCGTACTGTTATCATTTCTTGGATAGATTTACGTATTTACTATTAGATACCTACTTATTAGACGGCATCGATAATATCGCAGCGGCGTGCGTTGGTAGTCATCAGGTCACTAACATTGTATAATGTCTGCAGTTGCATAAAGACGTTGTCTCTCTGGCTGTATTTTACCATTTCTACCGCACCACGGCGAGTGAAAGAGCCTAATAAGAGTCTTTCAACTAATCTCTCCTTCCTTCCGTCAGTCACATACGGTAGAAATAATGCCACCTCGAACCAAGCTGTTCGGAACTTCATTTCTTTATCAGGTGGTTAAGAACTGTATTACTCTGCCCACACATGTGTTTTATTCTTTTTAAGATCCAGAGTTTTATTATATAGGACACGTCAATTTAACTTCACCTCGACTGATGTTAAGCTAAAGGCAAAGACTCGAAAATAGGGTCACCATTATAAACGTGTACCATCTTAACAATGGTGGCACTCATCTTTATGGGATCATCAGAAGCCTTTTCACGCCCCCCTTAAAGGACCCGGGACTGTAGAAAGAAGTAAACCGTGAGCTGGCAGGGATTTCAGTTCTTAATGGTGCGACATAGGAATGGGTCACCAAACCGCTTGGTTCTTGATGGAATATTCTGATCCGTATGTGGATGACGTCTGAGCCTTGCATGCGTCGTCCTGTGTAGGAAAGGAGAGAGTGGAACTAATTGGAATAGCTCATCAGAACATTCACCGTGGTAGAGACGGTAATACGATAGGGACAACTATCTCCCAGAATACGTAATGTGCTTCAGAGAAGGTGCAACGATTTACTTCCTTCATGGCTTTGATGGTGATAGCTTAGCCTACCCATCACCCTAGCCGAAGCAATCCCTGCTCTTCACGTTGAGACAGCCTATTTATGATAGGTAACCAAGGCAGGTATACTGGGGTACCTAACCCCAGAATACCCCCAATGCCCCATTCCTCTGTTAAATTTTAATCGGTTTGATTCCAATATTGCGCTTGCCCCGATGTGGTGGAATAGGTATCAATGGGGGATACCAGTTTCAGTTTTATGACTTCTCAGGCGGGTGGGACCACTTTTTCATTCTCCGAAATGAAGAATTTTGTATAGATCTAAGAATATTATATAATAAGTTCTACTATTACTGTCACACAGCCTAGTTTTATGTACTACCTATAGAATACTAAGCATAGAATTTATATTTTACTTCAAATAAAACTATAAATACAATAAAATACAACAAATACACAATAAAATAAAAAAGTTTAACAAAAGTAAATAAAAAACCATAAAAAAGGAAAGTTACATTTTAGATGGATTCGAACGCGACTCAGCTAAGTTATAAGTCCACCGCAGACGTATTGAGCCACAGTTACCATGAAATCATAGTGTGAAATAGACGTTTACATATTATGTCATAAAAACATTCTGTCCCATTCCTTATTATAATAGCGTGATGATATAAATTATGAAAGCCAGGAGTCTTTTTACCGAACCAGCTGCTTACTAATTTGTTGGATTCTTTGTTGTTGGTCGATCTATTCACACAATCACAAATTGTTAGCCGTGATATGCTATTATTGACATAACTTTTTTATTTATGAACCGATTTCAATAAAACAAACACTAAATGTTAAATGAATATATTAGTGAAAACCGCAACCAAATCCGTTCAGCCGATTCTGAGATTAGCGTGCACAAACTCACAGACAAACAGAGAAACAGAGAAACAGATAAACAGATAAACAGATAAACAGATAAACAGATAAACAGATAAACAGATAAACAGACAAACAGACAAAAATTCCAAAAAACGTTGATTTGGCTTCTATTACGTTTATAAAGTCCCCTTATAACAATTTTTCTCATTTCCTTTCCATGTACAGACATCGATCGTTTACAGATTTATTATATGTATAGATAAGTTCTACTATTACTGTCACACAGCCTAGTTTTATGTACTACCTACAGAATATTAAGCATAGAATTTATATTTTACTTGAAATAAAACTATAAATACAATAAAATGCAACAAATACACAATAAAATAAAAAGTTAAACAAAAGTAAATAAAAAACCATAAAAAAGGAAAATTAGGTACTGGTGAGTATACCTACATTTTAGATGGACTCGAACGCGACTCAGCTAAATTGTGAGTCCACCGCAGACGTATTGAGCCACAGTTACCATGAAATCATAGTGTGAAATAGACGTTTACATATTATGTCATAAAAACATTTTAACCCATTCCTTATTATAATAGCGTGATGATATTAATTATGAAAGCCAGGAGTCTTTTTACCGAACCAGCTGCTTACTAATTTGTTGGATTCGAGAGAAAATCGTTCGAGAACAATGTGAATTCTATCGAGACATTTGCTGTGCCGAAGATTCTGCAGTAACCTGACCTGACTTGGCTGAGATGTAGAATTCTGGCCTCTCGAAGTTCTTCAGATTCCTATGACTGAAATAATATCTTCTTGTAAGCATTGTTGCTTCTTTATTGGTTCGATCTATTCACACAATCACAAATTGTTAGCCGTGATATGCTATTATTGACATAACTTTTTTATTTATAAACCGATTTTAATAAAACAAACATTAAATGTTAAGTGAAGCCTACCACAATATATTAGTGAAAACCGCAACCAAATCCGTTCAGCCGATTTTGAGATTAGCGTGCACAAACTCACAGACAAACAGAGAAACAGATAAACAGATAAACAGACAAACAGACAAAAATTCCAAAAAACGTTGATTTGGCTTCTATTACGTTTATAAAGTCCCCCTATAACAATTTTTCTCATTTCCTTTCCATGTACAGACATCGATCGTTTACAGATTTATTATATGTATTTATTTATTATTTTTTTAAGAATATATAAGTACGATTTAAGATGAATGGTCGTAAATCGTACTTTTTTTAAGTTTTTAAAAATCGTTAATTTCTAAAAAGTTTTTAAGATTTATGTTAAAGTTGATTACGATTATAATAAAAGATTTGCTAAATAAACATTTTTTCAGAGAAAATACGGTTTTTCTTTACTAATTTTGAAAATATTACTGTTTTCCATTAAGGGGTACGAATTAGGCAAGTTTACCCTAAGTAGTAAAAGTATTTAATCAATACACGTCAAATAAATCTTAGATTGAAGTTCCGTTACATAGCGCCCATTAACTTTCGACAGGCAATGAAAGTGATTGAGTGGATTATTCGAGATTCTAGAACTTTGGGTTATTTGAGGTAGGTAGGTTTTCGTTCAGCCTGTGTACGAAGCCCTTCCAAGGTCGTCTGAACCCAAGCCAACCTTGTCTACAAGCTGATACACATTATGAATGACGGATGATGTTCCATCACAGATTTTCTTCATGGATTTGGGAACAGGATCAATAAAATATTCCTCGGAGTCAACGTACAAATAACACACATATACTTAAGTATGTAACAACAATAACAATAATAACAATAATAACAATAACATACAATAATAGCTTTGGATTAGCTTGTGCAATGTTGTTAAACATCAATACAATTAGCCCTTCTTAATTCTCTCTTCTACTACGCTTGTAGGTACTATTATCTACTCTATGCTTCTACGCTGATCGTTCTTCAGCAGTTATGGGAGCTCCGTAATGCGGTAACTACTTGAATGCTAAATTCATAATAGTCCATAATATTTAATCACTTCCCATAGCCATGTGTATACCTACAGTTAAATTTTATGGCACCACATCGTTACAAGGCCTGTTGATACCAGACAAGCGTAATGCGTTTTATAACTTTAACGTTTTTGAAAATTAAACTGAAGCCCCCTCTACTCAGTAAAGCCACAAGGGAAAATGGTCTCTATTTAAAGCTGTTCCGAAAATTCGCATAGGAGATAAGACCGTAATTACCAACGATCTTGTGGGAATAGCGGCAAAAATTCACAAAGCCAAATTTTTTTGCAATATACGCAGTACTTAAGTTCTTTTATAAGTGAAATAGTGATATTTCATTTTCATAGGTTTGCTGTTCTTAGTTATTTTGTTTGTTTGTAGAAGCTCTTACGTAAAACTGTTTAAAAAAATAGCAAATATTGCTTGTAATTTCGTTCGAACCGTTACATATTTTGTATAGGAAGGCCACAAAATATATTCTTAAACTTGCCTTAATTTTTAGAGATTTTGATTCTGTGTGTGATTTAAATCTCAAGATAATTGCTTGCACTTTATAAATGCACTTAAAATACAAGTAATGACAATGTAGCTAAGTGGTGTGGTAAGTATAAAAATTGCAATGACAAATATTTCATACAACTACAGACTTTTATTGCTTAGTTTTATAATGAGAAGGGATGCTATATAAGAAGGTATAGATTCTGAAACACAAAAAGAAAGAATACACTTATACATTTGTCAAGTTTTGACGTGCAATTAGTGGGATGTCGCTGCGCACTAATTACCTCATATCAATTGTGTCACCACTGCGCCGACCATTTGTCTTGGCTGACGTTTCAATAAGACCTCATTCCAGATCTTGGGTGCGAAAAGAAATGGACAATCCAATTTATGTAAGTATTTTCTCTTTCAAAATCTGAAACAAAACATACATTATACTACTCATGATTTTACACGATTGCGACGAGGTATTTAATGTGAAATTTCAGGTTTCATATGTATATAGTGTCGGGAAGAGTAATAAGCACACGGTTCAATGAACACTTTTATTGTGCAAAAATACTTTATAATGTAATACAAAATAATATATAAAATAGCTACTGGCTACATGGACGCCATCGCAGTGAAAAAGTGAATGAAGTGAAGAGACGCGCTAGTGTTGCGCATAGTAAAAAAACTAAAAACTAGTGTTGGGATTCCAACATGCTCCGGCTTACGAGGAACAAGAGGATCAATAGAAACAAATTATTCTAGCTACCTTATGCTAGTAGAGTAAACATAAATAAACATTATTAGACTTAAATATTCTAACTAACAGTTAACATTATCATCTATAGGTAAGATACAAATTTTTGTAACAGTTCGCACATGGGTATTTCCCTTAGAATTGATGACCTCTACTGCTCTTACATGACCATCATGGCCAGGAAATATTTTGGTAACTCTGGCCATAGGCCATGACATCATGGGTACATTATTTTCTTTTAAAATGACAATTGTGCCTATCTTAATGTTAGGCATAACATTTAACCACTTAGGTCTATTTTGTAGTGTATTAAGATACTGTTTATACCACATTTTCCAGAAAGATTGCTTAATTTGATTACATAATTGCCAAAATTTGAGTCTATTTTGAGGAACAGTAGTTACATCATTTTCAGGATACATTGTTAATGAGTTTCCTATTAAAAAATGACCTGGTGTTAAGTAATTAAAATCATTTACATCAGATGACATAGGAATTAGAGGTCTTGAGTTTAATATACATTCTATCTCTATTAATACAGTGTTTATTTGTTCATAGGTTAACAATTGCTTTTGTAATACTCTTTTTAGAAAATATTTAGTCATTTTCACAGCTGACTCCCACAGCCCGCCAAAGGTAGGGGAATACGCTGGTATAAAGTGAAAATTAATGCCTCTCTGGGCTGCAAATTGACATACTTGTCTTTGGTGACTTTGTGAAGTGTGCAATTGATAAAGCTCAGCTAATTGGTTCCTTGCTCCTTTAAACGTACTAGCATTGTCAGAGTAGATTTCTTTGGGCAAGCCTCTTCTAGAAATAAATCTTCTAAGGCAAGCAAGGTAGGCATCTGAAGTAAGATCTGATGTAATTTCGAGGTGAACTGCCTTTGTAGCGAAACACACAAATACACAAATGTATCCTTTTCCTACCAAGGATCGTCTCACACGCGAGAGTTTAATATCAATAGGCCCAGCGAAATCCACACCGACCTTTTCAAAAGGGCGACTCATAGCAGTCACTCTATCCGCTGGCAAGGAACCCATCAGCTGTTTGGAGGCTGTTGCCTTCTGTCTAAAACATGTTACACATTTAAGAATTAACTTTTTGACATACATTAATCCATTGGTTATCCAGTATTTTTGATTTAAATTACACAATAATAATTTGGGACCTGCATGTAAAAGCCTTTCATGTTCAGATCTTATAATACAATTAGTAACATGTGATTCTTTGGGTAAAATAATCTGATGTTTATGAGCATATGGGATATTAGAATGATGTAGCCTGCCACCCACTCGCAGGATACCTAAACTATCTATAAAAGGACATAAGCCTTGTAAAGGACCTTTTACAATTTTATTATTTTTTACACATTCAATTTCGTCTTTAAAATACAATTCTTGTTCATTCTTAATAAGCAACATCAAAGCATTATTCAATTCAGAACTTAAGAGATATTTGTGAGCTATTTTGCCACCTTTTATGTTATTTATAAACCGCAATATATAAGCCAATGTACGTACCATTCTGTGAATGCTAGAATATTTGCGCATTTCATCGAAAATATTGCTAGTAATTGAAGACACTCGGCTGGCGGAGAATGCTGACCCGGTTTTTGCCTCAGGCAAGTTCGCAGGTAAGTCTATTTTAAAATTAAATTTATATCCACTATCATGCAAAAATTCAGGGCCATTCCACCACAGGCTGCAGGCATGAAGCTCATTTGGCGCAACACCCCTACTGATATAGTCTGCTGGGTTATTCTCTGTATTTACATATAGCCACTGACAGTTAGGCATATTTTTAGCAATTGCTTTTACCCTATTTGCAACATAAGCATTAAGTTTCATGGGTTCTGTGTGCAACCATGCGAGGACGATTTGTGAATCAGCAAATAAATAGACATTGCTTATATTATATTTTAATTTCAGCGTGCAGTAAACCTTTGCCATAAGTATTGAGAGAAGCAGAGTAGCGTTAAGTTCCAATCGCGGTACAGTTTTATTTTTATTTTGAAGCGGGTTTATGCGTGATTTTGAACACAACAAATACATTTTAACATTACCATTTTGATTTGTAACTCGCAGGTACACGCAGCATCCATATGCCGTGGTACTGGATGCATCTGAGAATCCTATAAGCTCAATTTTACTTAACTCAGTTATATTTATATTTCTATTAATAAGAATAGGCTTCATTTCAGCTAGACTGGAGGAGAATTCATGCCATGCTTTCTTAATATCATCATCAGGCATAGAATCCCATTCAGTCTTGGAAGACCATAGCCTTTGCATTATAGTTTTTGCTTGTACGATAATGGGACTAATAAAGCCCATGGGATCAAATATTTTCCCAATATAGGAGAGAATATCTCTCTTTGTAAAATTATTATTATTAAATGGTTCTGGACAGGACATTTTAAATTTATCCTCTTTAACCATCAATTGTAAGCCCAAAGTTTTTAAACAATAATCATCGCTTTGTAGCTCTAAATCATCAAAATGCTGTTCAGCTGAAGGAATATCATATAATATTCTATCATCATTGGATGACCACTTATGTGTATGAAAGTTACCCAATTTCAGGAGTTGTTGAATTTGTGACTTAGCCTCTAAAGTATTATTCAAGTCATTATCTGCATAAAGAATGTCATCTACATATGTACAATTTTCTATAATGAATGAAGCTAGCGGGAAACTGTTTTTATTTTGTTGTGCTAGTTCTTTAAGACAACGAGTGGCCAGATAATTTGAGCTTTTCAACCCATATGTGACCGTATCAAGCCTAATACATTGGATCGGCTCATCGGGGTTATCTCTCCACAGTATATTTTGTAAGGAGGTATGCTCTGGTGCTACTCGTATATTTCTAAACATTTGTTTTATATCAGAGGTAAATGTAAATTTGCCACAACGAAATAATAACAATATCTCAAACAAGTCTCTTTGTACAATGGGTCCATTTAAAAGCAAGTCATTAAGTGACACCTTTTTGTTAGTTTTCATAGAACCATCAAACACTGTACGCAGCTTAGTGGTCTTACTGTCAGGCTTTAGGACTGCATGATGTGGCAAGAAATATATAGCATTTTTGTTTAATTCATACAGCCCAATGTCTACATAGTGACCGTGGTTTAAATTTAAATATTCATGAATGAACCTTTGGTACTCAGAGAACAGTTTAGGATTTTTATGTAATTTATTCTCTAAATTTAAAAATCTTTTTAATGCAAGATTAAATGAATCACCTAACGAATCATTGACTTCACTAAGAGGTAATTTCAATGGTAAATTTACTTCAAAACAATTGTCCTTTAACTGAACAGTGTCTTTAAATATACTTTCACAGAGCTCTTGCTCTGATGATTTTTCATCATAGATTTTTGGAACATCTTCTGTTTTCCAGAACTGAGTTAGGGTTTCATTAATATCTGACTCACATGTATTACATTTTAAGGTTACCTTATGGCAGACTTTTGATAAATTGGTGTGTGGTAGGGTACCTCCAATAATGTTCCCAAACTGAGTGTTGACAAGATGTGGTTGCGTACTGCTGGCCTCTGATGCAGACTGCTGGCGTTCACGCAGCGCCGGCAGCTCTGAAGGCAGCAGCACCTGGAAGAATATGTCCGCTCCCATTAATAAATCAATCTCAGCTGGTACATTAAACTGATCATCTGCCAATTTAATGTCTTTAGGTATCAAGATGTCTGAAATGTTAAATTTATGTTGAGGTAAGTTACATGTTATTTGCTCAACTATGTGACATGTGGCCGAAACCTTATAGGGCTTGGTTAAAGAATAAATTTCTAGAGGTAAGCAATGCTTCAACCTCGTTGTTGAGTTTGTTATACCTACTACATTGACATTACTACGAGTAGGTTCCGTATCAAGCAGCTGTAGTGCCCTTTGTGTAATAAAAGTCAGCTGGGACCCACTGTCAAGCAGGGCTCTAACATTGACTTCAGCACCATCCTGAGCAACAAGTTTCACCTTAGCTGTGGGTAATAGAACATCATTGTTATTGCTTGCTGCTAACGATGCGGTTGACACTGATCCAGTAGTTGTATCGCATACCTTTTCATCTGTGCCGCAATGCAGCAGGGTATTGTGTGCTTCCTTGCACTTTGAACACCGGAAGTGATATCTGCACTGCCCAGTGTGAGCGCGTAAGCAAAGTTTACATAGACCTTTTTCATTGGCAAACTTAACTCGCTGGTCTACATTTAATAATTTAAATTTGTTGCAAGAATATAATTTGTGTTTCAACTTACAGTATAAGCATGAAGGTTCTTGAGTAGCTGTGTTGGCCACTAGCCTACCAGCAGCTTGCCCTGGCTCCTTCAGCGACTGGCGTGTCTGCCCGTGGGTGATCCCCGGATCAGCATTCTCAAGCGCCAGTGCACGCTTGTCCATGTAATCTAAGAAGGCTTCTATAGTCGGCTCTTCATCGGCGTTCCTCTCGAGTTGAAATGCACGGGAGGTGTACGCATCTAATTTTCGATATAGAATACACAAAATTACAGCATCCCAAAATTTTACATTTGGCTCTAAGTTACTAAGTGCGGCAAGCATTTGTTTTACATAAGACACAAATTCTCTTAAGTTAGATGCCGTAGATTTTGCTACCGGCTTAATATCTAGCAACAAATTAATGTGCTCATTTATAAGTCTATGCCTATTATTATACCTCTTATTTATAAGTTTTAAGGCCTCTATATAACTTTCACCCGTCAAAGGCAAATTTTTAATTAAATCATATGGCTCGTTTTTCAGGTATGAGCGTAAATAGTAAAGTTTTTGTATATTATCAAGGCACTTATTATTATCAATTAGGGAGTTAAACAGGTTGATAAATGGTACAAATTCAGTGAACTTACCACTAAATATTTGTATGTCAATCGGAGGTAAGTTAACTTTAGGCACTGACATAGGAGCTGAACGATTGTCGCTAGCAGTAGCACTGTTACGACGATGGAGTTCCTCATCAATTGCAGTGATGATGAAATAATAGCTATTTTCTACTTGCTCGATATCCTCCTTGTCATCTGAATGGAGTAACGAGATTTTTATGTTGTGAGATTCGTATTGCGTAAACGTATCTATTAATTTTTGCCGTTTGGCTAGTAATGTTTCTTTAGAAATATTAATTAATGACTGCGAACAAGAGGATTGTAATCTCGTAATCGTACCTACCTTTTAGATAGCCACGTGCGGCGAGTAGATCCTTCAGCTCCATGGTTGTAATTTAACACCATTAAAACTTATGGCTAATTATTTTAAACTTATTGTTATAAGAAACACTTCTTTGTCGATTACAAACGCGACGAATTACTATAAAGAAATCGGAGAATTCAGAACAGAGACGCTTGCGCTGGCTGCAATGGCGGTTGGCGTGGCGTGGCGAGCGCTGTATTGTATCGCCCGGCGCCGACGCGGCCACGCCCACTTCTTGAAGTATATTTGTTACACGTTGCCGTTCTGCTTGCCGCGCATGCGCACCGCACCGTTGTATAACAAATTTAACAACAGCAACGTAGAATGTACTTAGGATGCTGCACTATATAAGTAGGTATTACGTCTGCAAAGCCGACGTGTGAAATAAAGCTGAGCTTGATGGAATTCCTTGATGTCCGCACTGCAACGCCGTACGGACGGGAACAATTTTCCTCACCAGGTGTCTTCTTAGATGTTATTATCGGCACTGCAATGCCGCGCCGATAAACTGGCTGAACTGGTACGTCAGGTCGGTCTGACGATCCACCTCTTCTTGCGTCTGCAATGCCGACGGAGACAAGATCTTGACCGAAAACTAGTTCGTTTCTCGAAGGACCATGTCGGGAAGAGTAATAAGCACACGGTTCAATGAACACTTTTATTGTGCAAAAATACTTTATAATGTAATACAAAATAATATATAAAATAGCTACTGGCTACATGGACGCCATCGCAGTGAAAAAGTGAATGAAGTGAAGAGACGCGCTAGTGTTGCGCATAGTAAAAAAACTAAAAACTAGTGTTGGGATTCCAACATATAGGTATGAGCTTTTTTGTATATTGAATTGAAAACTCACCGCTGGAACGAAGAATTACTCCAAGTAACATTAGATTTTACGAAGTCGGAGCAGGCAACCTAGTACAAATCTACTAGGCAGAGCATAACATTATAGAGTTCACAGACAAATTGTTCAAAACAGTTTTGTGAACCAATAGTAGATGCAATACTTATAAATTGTATGCTTGATAAATAAATAAAAATAATAATGTCTATTTTGTAGTTGGTACCTAGTTAGTTACTACAAAGTAGGTAATAGAAGTCAAAATAAATAGATAAACCTTTCTTTTACCGTTGTTATTTTCCAAAGTAGTTGCTATTTTTTATATCATAAAATAAGAATAATGTTCAAAGTAGAATAATCGAAAGAAAAACAAAAATAGAATACTCTCCAGCGTTCATCTCCAAAAATAGAAACATAAACATAGTTTAATAGTTGTCCTTTGAGAACAAACGAGCGCGTATCAGTGATTTCTAATATCTAAACTACTGATTGTACCGGACAAAACATTGTTGTAACGATAAAACTTAAGTAGGCACCAAAGGGATATTACAGGAGAAGGCCATGTTTACCTTATTTGAATGTGAAAGAAATAAATGTTATTGTTATCTTTATGTTTAATTCAATTCCCAACGTGGCCTGCGTGCGGAAACGTTCGCTTTTATGATATTGTAAAGAATCTCTTTATTTAATCGGATTCAACATTGACATTGGACTTAGCCTAGACCTTGCCGGTTAGGCTTATGATCGTTTAAAGAAAGTAGTAGTAGATACTAAAGAATTTTAGTTTTTAACCGACTTCGGGAAGGAGGTTCTTTGTTCAGATATTTGTTGAAAATTTAATACTGAAAAATAACACCTGTATTTTTATGGCAGCGATTGCCATGGTCAATCAAAAGGATTAAATCTCCTTTGAATAAAAGAAAATTCCTAAAATCTAAACTTATCGTCCTGTATATAGCAAAGGCGTTCAATCAAGTCTATATATATAGCACAGAGGTTTTCTAAGCGAACCACTCACAGACTGCCGAAGGGATTAAGCAAATGAACGTGAAGGCTTAACTAGCAACAAAAAACTTTAAAGTGCTTCATTTTCAAATCACCAAAGCTGAATTTAATATTTTATTATGAACAACGTAACGACAAATGGAGCGCCATTTTACGTGTCGTGTATACGACCCTTAACTTTATGTGCATCCGTCGCGCGTGGCTCGTATATTATACATAGACCCATTATTACTGGAGTAGACAGACAGTGATTCTGGTGCTTTACCCTTTGATTATAACTAAGCTTGTGTTTGTTGTGCTTTGACGATAAAAAAAAGTTATTGTAAAATTGATTTCTAATTGACTTCGAAACAGAGTGTTAATTTTATGACACATTTGACCGGGTAATTTTATTACTCTTTCTGGTAGGAAAATTAATTACGAAATGAATCAGGCATATCTACTCTTAGACTCGAGTCTACGAGGTGATCGTGGGTTCGTTACTCTAGGACCTATTGACACAAAAATAAGAATTAGTGTTACAGTCGCACGCTATAGGTAACTTGTGAGATTTTGGCCTAAGGAAGTATAGTTGAGAATGTAACCACTTCAATGTAACTTTCTGTGATAACTTACGAATAAATATCTTTAAAACAGTCGAAGCGAATCGAGTCTTATGAATCGACTGCCTGGCGTGGCGTGGCGTGGCGGTAGTTTTTTTTTTATACCACTTAGGTGGCAGACAAGCACACGGCCCACCTGATGGAAAGTGGTTACCGTGGCCTATGGACGTATGCAACACCAGGGGCGTTACACTCGTGCTGCCTACCCTGAAGAAACCTTCTAATGCCCCTCTTGAAGAACCCCATATTGTAGTCGCTTGGGAAAACCGTGGCAGGGAGTTCATTCCACAGCTTGAGCGTACGTGGTATGAAGTAAAAAAAAAGGTAGTAAACGCGACTGCCACGCAGGAAGCGCGGATTCGATCCCCGCTCAGTGCAAATATTTGTATGCATGAATATGGCTATTTGCTTTGGTTTGGGTGTTTCTATGTTTAAAATGTATGGATTTACAAAAAAAAGTATCTAATTATGATATCCGATTTCTAGATTCCATAACACAAGCTAGTTAATCTATACTTACCATGGGTCTAGATGGCGTTGTGTAGAATGTTGTGAAATATGAGTCAAGTTCGTCTTTGTACATTATAAATCACTAGGTAAGCGCATAACTCAACAACGCCTGGACCAATTTGGCCAATTCTTTTTTTTCAATGTTCGTTAAAGTTCAAGGGTGGTTTTTGGAACCGACATCCACGCGGGTGGAGCCGCGGGCAAAAGCTAATTATGTATAAAATCAATACTGAAAAAAACACATGAAAGTGTATACGGAGCCTAATAATCCTCTATAATAATATTTGTAAGTTAAAAGTGTATAAAGATCGAATAACTCTTCTACTCTATCTACTCTTAACACTCATTCCTTTACACGTTGCAAAGTACCCAGCATATTTATCTTATAACATTTAGAAACACATGGAACTTTCATTATTTCGTCCTTAACCCTTAGAAAAACGGAAGTAAGAGTACCCACATCAAACTGTAAATCGGATAATTCAGACGTGCGTCACAGCGAACGAAGTAAGCTTCTTTGTAACGACGACGGGTGTTTAATCCCTGCGAGGTAACTCCTGCAGTGGAGCTAAAGCTTTTATATGGCGATCAAACTTTGGAAATATTTATACTTGATAGAATTTAGGCCTGTCAGATGTTTTACCTGGGAAAAGTAGTGAACAACGTAAAAGGTTTGAATATAGAGATTGTGTCGAACTTCGAACTCGAACCGACTTGTGGTGTTCAATACTTTGCACAATAAAACACTGTTATCTAGTGAGTAGGTACGGTTCACAGTACGTCCGCTCGTCTCAGCCGAGTCTCTCCGAATAAACAGACGTCACTGTCAACTGCGCACTACTCATATTTATGTATGTCACACGACTAAAACTGCACGCCGTCTTGGGTCTCAATTACTGGGGCATAAGGGTAACATACCCAATAAGGCATTATCTTTCAAACGCCAGCTGATCCTGGGTCATTCTAGGGTTTTTCGAGGGCCCGTTCATCCTCAGCCGGAATTGGCTGTAGGTGGCAGCATCTCCCCTGTGAGCTGCTGCTGAATGTAAAAATTGAGAAAACTAAGAAATTTGTCACCAACGATGACAGGGAGGTAGATTTTTTGACTCACGTGTATTGTACGTTATCCAATCCAAAGAGCTAAATGTTGCAGCATGAGTCAAAACGCAGTTTCATACAACTTTTGGTGTTCTTTTAACAAAATCGAGCACAAAAGCAGTGAAGACTTAGAATCTATCTACCAACAACCTAACCGTGGCAAATTTACTAGGAGAGCTGCGAACTACTTAAAGCTACGACCTCAACTTTATGCTCCACTATCTGTGTTCAGAAGTCTATAACTCACAAGTGCCTTTTAACTTCAGCTTGTAATATCACGTATCTGGCTTTGAAAGTAATATTCTTGTTAACTTTATTGACAATTAAGTTTAAGAAAATGTATAATACTACTTGTTTACGTGACATAACTTGCAAATAACCTTTGTTGGTCGTTTATGTTCAAAACTGCTTAGGTAAGTTTGTAATAAAGGTGAAAAATGTAGAGATAAATATAGTTGTATATAAGTTAAAAGTTTAAAATGAAGTGAAAATGATATTTATTTCATACGTTACATATAATATCATTTTCACTTCTGTTTGCAGTGAGTTGAGTGACAATTTTTTTAAACTTTAAACTGGATTTTCTCAAAACTATGATTTTCGAGATAAATCACTTTTCACTGACACTCCAGTTGTGTGATGAGTATCAAATATTACTTACAAAAATACAACAGGATAAATAACAGCATGAGAGAGAGAGTGAAAAAAAGCCACGTCATCGTCAGTTTGTGTTACTGTCAGTTTCGCACCACGATCTATGTCTTTACTCACGCAACGAATGCCAAACTAAAAAGAATCAAACTTATCCCAATCTAATAAATTACTTAGAACATATAAGTTTTATATTCGAAATGCCAAACAGGGAAGAAATATACAACAAAACACATACACTGAGTTTTCGAAGCTAGTCGATGCAGATGGTTCGGAAGGCTTGTATCGTATTAAAATCTTAAGATACTGTCTCATTTGTAATGCCTTATTAGTACTCAGAATGTTCTTTTGTATATCATGTAAGCGGAGCGTGAAAAGTTATCTGATGAGGCCGTTGGCACATTGTAACATGGTATTATTTATAAACATGTTTTGACAGCCTCTGTGGCGTGGCGGTAGTTAACGAGGCCGCTACGCAGGAGGCACGGTTTCTATCCCCGCTCAGTGCAAATATTTGTATGCATGAATATATTTGCATTGGTCTGGGTGTTTCTATGTATAATATGTGTGTATTTAGAAAAAAAATGTACTTAAGTATGTTTATCCGCATTCTAGATTCCAGAACACAAGCTAGCTAAGCTATGCTCATCATGGGTCTAGATAGCGTTGTGTAGCATGTTGGGAAATATTTATTTATTTATTTAATGGTGACCCTCTTTCCGAGACTTTGCCTTTAGCTTACCACTAGGGGAGACGAAGTCAAATGAAGGTGCCGTTTAATTAAAAAAACCTGGGACGCGGATATATGGGAGCAAATACAAAGTAAGTTACACGTCAATTTGGTATTTGCTTTATCAATTCGGTGCCATAAATCATCGTCTTATATGAGGCAATAAACAGGGGTCCAGTCGAGTACCTATTTCCAAAAAAGAGACGTCAATAAAACTCAAATCGTCATAAATAAACAGTCAGGCCAAAAGTGATCAGTTAAACAAAACTGATAGATGAAACTACATAACTAACTAGTAAAAGTTGTATTTAATCAATTCACGTCAAATAAATCTTAGATTGAAGTTCCGTTACATAGCGCCCATTAACTTTCGACAGGCAATGAAAGTGATTGAGTGGATTATTCGAGATTCTAGAACTTTGGGTTATTTTAGGTAGGTAGGTTTTCGTTCAGCCTGTGTACGAAGCCCTTCCAAGGTCGTCTGAACCCAAGCCAACCTTGTCTACAAGCTGATACACATTATGAATGACGGATGATGTTCCATCACAGATTTTCTGCATGGATTTGGGAACGGGATCAATAAAATATTCCTCGGAGTCAACGTACAAATAACACACATATACTTAAGTATGTAACACACAATAACAATAATAACAATAACATACAATAATAGCTTTGGATTTGTAAGTATTACTTGTGCAATGTTGTTATATAAACATCAATACAATTAGCCCTTCTTAATTCTCTCTTCTACTACGCTTGTACTATTTATCTACTCTATGCTTCTACGCTGATCGTTCTTCAGCAGTTATGGGAGCTCCGTAATGCGGTAACTACTTGAATGCTAAATTCATAATAGTCCATAATATTTAATCACTTCCCATAGCCATGTGTATACCTACAGTTAAATTTTATGGCACCACATCGTTACAAGGCCTGTTGATACCAGACAAGCGTAATGCGTTTTATAACTTTAACGTTTTTGAGAATTAAACTGAAGCCCCCTCTACTCAGTAAAGCCACAAGGGAAAATGGTCTCTATTTAAAGCTGTTCCGAAAATTCGCATAGGAGATAAGACCGTAATTACCAACGATCTTGTGGGAATAGCGGCAAAAATTCACAAAGCCAATTTTTTTGCAATATACGCAGTACTTAAGTTCTTTTATAAGTGAAATAGTGTTATTTCATTTTCATAGGTTTGCTGTTCTTAGTTATTTTGTTTGTTTGTAGGCTCTTACGTAAAACTGTTTAAAAAAGTAGCAAATATTGCTTGTAATTTCGTTCGAACCGTTACATATTTTGTATAGGAGGGCCACAAAATATATTCTTAAACTTGCCTTAATTTTTAGAGATTTTGATTCTGTGTGTGATTTAAATCTCAAGATAATTGCTTGCACTTTATAAATGCACTTAAAATACAAGTAATGACAATGTAGCTAAGTGGTGTGGTAAGTATAAAAATTGCAATGGCAAATATTTCATACAACTACAGACTTTTATTGCTTAGTTTTATAATGAGAAGGGACGCTATATAAGAAGGTATAGTTTCTGAAACACAAAAAGAAAGAAGACACTTATACATTTGTCAAGTTTTGACGTGCAATTAGTGGGATGTCGCTGCGCACTAATTACCTCATATCAATTGTGTCACCACTGCGCCGACCATTTGTCTTGGCTGACGTTTCAATAAGACCTCATTCCGACTACTAACTACTGAGATCTTGGGTGCGAAAAGAAATGGACAATCCAATTTATGTAAGTATTTTCTCTTTCAAAATCTGAAACAAAACATACATTATACTAATCATGATTTTACACGATTGCGACGAGGTATTTAATGTGAAATTTCAGGTTTCATATGTATATAGGTATGAGCTTTTCTGTATATTGAATTGAAAACTCACCGCTGGAACGAAGAATTACTCCAAGTAACATTAGATTTTACGAAGTCGGAGCAGGCAACCTGGTACAAATCTACTAGGCAGAGCATAACATTATAGAGTTCACAGACAAATTGTTCAAAACAGTTTTGTGAACCAATAGTAGATGCAATACTTATAAATTGTATGCTTGATAAATAAATAAAAATAATAATATCTATTTTGTAGTTGGTACCTAGTTAGTTACTACAAAGTAGGTAATAGAAGTCAAAATAAATAGATAAACCTTTCTTTTACCGTTGTTATTTTCCAAAGTAGTTGCTATTTTTTTATATCATAAAATAAGAATAATGTTCAAAGTAGAATAATCGAAAGAAAAACAAAAATAGAATACTCTCCAGAGTTCATCTCCAAAAATAAAAACATAAACATAGTTTAATAGTTGTCCTTTGAGAACAAACGAGCGCGTATCAGTGATTTCTAATATCTAAACTACTGATTGTACCGGACAAAACATTGTTGTAACGATAAAACTTAAGTAGGCACCAAAGGGATATTACAGGAGAAGGCCATGTTTACCTTATTTGAATGTGAAAGAAATAAATGTTATTGTTATCTTTATGTTTAATTCAATTCCCAACGTGGCCTGCGTGCGGAAACGTTCGCTTTTATGATATTGTAAAGAATCTCTTTATTTAATCTGATTCAACATTGACATTGGACTTTGCCTAGACCTTGCCGGTTAGGCTTATGATCAATTAAAGAAAGTAGTAGTAGATACTAAAGAATTTTAGTTTTTAACCGACTTCGGGAAGGAGGAGGTTCTTCGTTCAGATATTTGTTATTTGTTCAGACAGCCTCCGTGGCGTGGTGGTAGTGAACGCGACTGCTACGCAGGAGGCGCGGGTTCGATTCCCGCTCAGTGCAAATATTTGTATGCATGAATATGGCTATTTGCATTGGTCTGGGTGTTTCTATGTATAATATGTATGTATTTACAAAAAAAAAAAAGTATCTATGTATGTTTATCCGCATTCTAGATTCCATAACACAAGCTAGTTAAGCTATGCTTACCATAGGTCTAGATAGCGTTGTGTCGAATGTTGTGGAATATTTATTTATTTATTATTTGTTTAAAATCTAATACTGAAATATACCTAACACCTGTATTTTTAGGGCATCAACTGCCATGGTCAATGAAATGGATTAAATCTCCTTAACAAATATAGAATCAATTAAATAAAAGAAAATCTCTGAAATCTAAATTTATCCTTCCTGTTATAGCAAGTCAAGTCTATATAGCACAGAGGTTTTCTAAACGAACCTCTCACAGACTGCCGAAGGGATTATGCAAATGTCCGTGAAGGCTTAACTAGCAACAAAAAACTTTAAAGTGCTTCATTTTCAAATCACCAAAGCTGAATTTAATATTTTATTATGAACAACGTAACGACAAATGGAGCGCCATTTTACGTGTCGTGTATACGACCCTTAACTTTATGTGCATCCGTCGCGCGTGGCTCGTATATTATACATAGACCCATTATTACTGGAGTAGACAGACAGTGATTCTGGTGCTTTACCCTTTGATTATAACTAAGCTTGTGTTTGTTGTGCTTTGACGATAAAAAAAAGTTATTGTAAAATTGATTTCCAATTGACTTCGAAACAGAGTGTTAATTTTATGACACATTTGACCGGGTAATTTTATTACTCTTTCTGGTAGGAAAATTAATTACGAAATGAATCAGGCATATCTACTCTTAGACTCGAGTCTACGAGGTGATCGTGGGTTCGTTACTCTATGACCTATTGACACAAAAATAAGAATTAGTGTTACAGTCGCACGCTATAGGTAACTTGTGAGATTTTGGCCTAAGGAAGTATAGTTGAGAATGTAACCACTTCAATGTAACTTTCTGTGATAACTTACGAATAAATATCTTTAAAACAGTCGAAGCGAATCGAGTCTTATGAATCGACTGCCTGGCGTGGCGTGGCGTGGCGGTAGTTTTTTTTTTTTATACCACTTAGGTGGCAGACAAGCACACGGCCCACCTGATGGAAAGTGGTTACCGTGGCCTATGGACGTATGCAACACCAGGGGCGTTACACTCGTGCTGCCTACCCTGAAGAAACCTTCTAATGCCCCTCTTGAAGAACCCCATATTGTAGTCGCTTGGGAAAACCGTGGCAGGGAGTTCATTCCACAGCTTGAGCGTACGTGGTATGAAGTTAAAAAAAGGTAGTAAACGCGACTGCCACGCAGGAAGCGCGGATTCGATCCCCGCTCAGTGCAAATATTTGTATGCATGAATATGGCTATTTGCTTTGGTCTGGGTGTTTCTATGTTTAAAATGTATGGATTTACAAAAAAAAGTATCTAATTATGATATCCGATTTCTAGATTCCATAACACAAGCTAGTTAATCTATACTTACCATGGGTCTAGATGGCGTTGTGTAGAATGTTGTGAAATATGAGTCAAGTTCTTCTTTGTACATTATAAATCACTAGGTATACTATAAATAAAAATGAATCGCTAAATGTTTTGGTAAGCGCATAACTCCACAACGCCTGGACCAATTTGGCCAATTTTTTGTTTCAATGCTCTTTAAAGTTCAAGGGTGGTTTTTACGGCGAGAAAAAATCTAATAATTGCCGGGAACCGACATCCACGCGGGTGGAGCCACGGGCAAAAGCTAATTATGTATAAAATCAATACTGAAAAAAACACATGAAAGTGTATACGGAGCCTAATAATCCTCTATAATAATATTTGTAAGTTAAAAGTGTATAAAGATCGAATAACTCTTCTACTCTATCTACTCTTAACACTCATTCCTTTACACGTTGCAAAGTAACCAGCATATTTATCTTATAACATTTAGAAACACATGGAACTTTCATTATTTCGTCCTTAACCCTTAGAAAAACGGAAGTAAGAGTACCCACATCAAACTGTAAATCGGATAATTCAGACGTGCGTCACAGCGAACGAAGTAAGCTTCTTTGTAACGACGGGTGTTTAATCCCTGCGAGGTAACTCCTGCAGTGGAGCTAAAGCTTTTATATGGCGATCAAACTTTGGAAATATTTATACTTGATAGAATTTAGACCTGTCAGATGTTTTACGTGGGAAAAGTAGTGAACAACGTAAAAGGTTTGAATATAGAGATTGTGTCGAACCGACTAAAACTGCACGCCGTCTTGGCTCTCAATTACTGGGGCATAAAGGTAACATACCCAATAAGGCATTATCTTTCGCGCCCCAGTTGATCATGGGTCATTCCAGGGTTTTTCGATGGCCTGTTCCACCTCCGCCGGAATTGGCTGTAGGTGGCAGCATCTTCCCTGCGAGCTGCTGCTGAATGTAAAATTTAAAAAAAAGCATGATTAGTTACATTAAATTATTAATGCCACCAACGATGATAAGGAGGTAGATTTTTGAGACACGTGTATTGTACGCTATCCAATCCAAAAAACTAAATATTACGGTGTGAGTAAGAAGCAGTCTCATTTAATTCTACGACTTATAGTGTTCTTTTAACAAATTCTAGCACAGAAAAACCATCCCTACTATTGCACAAGAGACACAAAAGCAATGAAGACTTAGAATCTATCTACCAACAACCTAACCGTGGCAAATTTACTAGGAGAGCTGCGAACTACTTAAAGCTACGACCTCAACTTTATGCTCCACTATCTGTGTTCAGAAGTCTATAACTCACAAGTGCCTTTTAACTTCAGCTTGTAATATCACGTATCTGGCTTTGAAAGTAATATTCTTGTTAACTTTATTGACAATTAAGTTTAAGAAAATGTATAATACTACTTATTTACGTGACATAACTTGCAAATAACCTTTGTTGGTCGTTTATGTTCAAAACTGCTTAAGTTTGTTATAAAGGTGAAAAATATAGAGATAAATATAGTTGTAGATAAGTTAAAAGTTTAAAATGAAGTGAAAATGATATTTATTTCGTACGTTGCATATAATATCATTTTCACTTCAGTTTGCAGCGAGTTTTATATATTAGAGAGTAGCTGTGCCCGCGACATTGGAGATTACCTGTACAAATAGACAGATATTGACATACAGACAGACAAACATATAGATAGACAGATAATAAATTAAAATCCATATCCATACTAATATTATAAAGGCGAAAGTAACTCTGTCTGTCCGTCTGTCTGTCTGTCTGTCTGTTTGTATGTTACGTTTTCACGCTTAAACCACTGAACCGAATTTGATTAAATTTGGTATAGGGATAGGTTAGACCTTGAGAAAGGACATAGGCAATGTTTGGTCGCGATAACCGACATCCACGCGGGCGGAGCCGCGGGCAAAGTTAGTTTGCTATAAGTATCGTGTATATGTTAACGTAAGAGGGCGGAACCCGCTTATGCGCATATTATCTAGGTAATCTGAAGACTATTGCGCACGGTGTCCACGAGCTCGTTTCGCTAGCTCCCGCACAGATGCATAATTTATGACTAAAACCATTGATTTCAAATGATTTATTAAAAAAACTGTTATATACACTTTACCGTATACCTGGTCGTTAATCTGCAGATTAACTCACTGCAAATTAAGTAGTTAATGTATAACTCAAATAATTTTTCGCACTATAACTGACGCGAGCAGGTATTCTACAGAATACCTAGTTAATCTGCACTCTAACTGATTTTCGCGCATTAACGGTAACAGTTAGATTCATTCAAAATATGTTATTTTGAAGTTACAAACACACTTAATCTTTATCCCAAAATAGATTTTCAAAAAGCAAAGTTAAAGTATACTTCTTAATCCAGTTGAGTACATTATAGATACTAAGTGCACGAGTCCGACTCGCAGGTGACCGGTATTTTTCTGGCAAGTGAATGTAAAAGAAAAATCCATTCGTGACTTTGATTTTGCCACCATCCTCCATTGAGTAGAATTTTGATCACTATAGATTGAAGTTGCCCATCCAAAAATGTAATGAATTGTTAAGAAGGCAAGTTCACTCTTTGTTTCACGGTAGGTACGCGAATATAGTAAAACTTAAATGAAACTCTCAACAAGTTTAAATTTGATTGGCACAATGTTTAACTGTGGTTAAAGTTCGGACAAAGAGACGTTTGCGTCGTTCATTAGTTTAGATGTTGACTCGAGTTTGGTAACTAGACGTTTGACGTTGAATAGGAGGTCGGATCGAAGCATTGATTGAGGTAACTCACTTGAAGCTAGGATAAGGAAACCAATTTCGCTTTACGATACCCAACGTTTTCTGGTTAAAATTTTGCAATGTATATTTTAAATTTAAACAGTGTCGCTTATTACTTCAAACTACAATGCAATATCATCATCATTTGCTTGCCTTCTTCCCAATTATTTTAGACCAGCAGTAACATCTGTGTCGCTCCTTTTCTTGCTATGTTCTGTTCAATACAATTCATTCATCTTTTCTTCAGGGCACCTTTCCTTCTAAAGCTGTGTACATCATATTTTGAACTTATCTAACAATATTATTCATGATTTCCCATAATTATTTCCTCAGCGAGACAGCAGCTCATTTTTAACTTTTCATTCACTAAGTAACTTTTTATGTCGTACGTATGTCCGTATTCTTAAAACATCACACATCTACAAAACCTGAAATACCAAAATTATAATGCTGTAAAGCAGACACACGATCATAATTGGCGTCTTTGGAGCCCAAAACCTGCTGTTCAACGGATGAAGTTTCAGCATTTCGTCCGCTAGTTGGACCTCCTGAGATGTAAAGTTGGCTGGGACCATGAAGATCTTGGTAGGCTCTATAAACTCGGGATTACTTTTTTATTTCTCATAGGTTTTATTAATCTATACGAATATCATAAATGCAAAAGTAACTCCGTCTGTTATGCTCACACCACTCAACCGATTTTGATGAAATTTGGTAAAGGATATAAGCTATGATTGGTCGCGATAACCAACAAAGACGCAGGCAACAGGTTTTAGAATAATGCTATGCTTCATCCATGTGAAGGAAAATGTGAATTTGTTTGAAGACAGCTTAATGTACTTGACCGAGAGCGTCACTGTTCGCCTTTGTTTACAAAGTTTATCCGCGTTACCATAACATTTGTGCTGATATTTCCTGTGTCCCAAGCTCAACTTTGTTTAGGCAAAGCTTCAACAACTTTCATTCAAAATGTTTGTCTTATAAATGGTTTTAGGAGATGGCGTGATTACTGGCTGGTGCCTCACGTGTTTACTTTGTGAGGTGAGTAAAGAGTGATATCATAACTTATAATTAAAAAAAACAAAGTGATAATGCGAATTATAAAGATAGGTAACTCAAGTGTGGTTTGTTAATCGACTTTAAAAGAAGGCGTTCATTTTAAATGACCGTTTACTAGTTCAAGAAGATGATAGCAAGGTGTTCGAATCCCCCAAATGTACTTGGGATCGACAATTGGTGAAATGTGGGTGATGATTCATATCTCTGCCTACCCTTACAAGAGTATACAGGAGAAAGTATCTATGCATAAAAAAGGTATGTACAAAAAGGCAAGAATAATATTTAGCAGATATTAGTGAACTCAGATTTCGAAATTTTACTTTTTCATGTTATTCCTGTTACAAAAACTGCTACTGAAATATATCAGTATACTTATGCACCCAGATTTTAGCGCTTATCTCTCTTTAATTATGATGAAATCATTTCTAAAATAACCAAAAATAACAGTGGAATGCATATTGCAGCAGCTTTTATTTGGTCCATGAATGTGCGAGCATAAGCATTGTTTTGGGTAAAATCAGAGTTACTTTTGTTTCTAAAGTGCAAACATTAATTTAGAATCTTATTCTAGAAAATATTTAAAGACACAGCAGTTTTGTCTACCAGACGAACTAGTCTCAGTCATACTAGTGACAATGAACTCCCGATTCCCCTTCCCACTCTTCAGAACACACCACTGCCACTGCAGGATAACCTCACTATCCTCGGTATGGATGTTCGCTGCAAACTGAATAACAAAAACTATATCGAGAGCATCATCAAATCAGCCTCGCGTAAACTCGGAGTTCTGAACAGAGTGAGACGTTTTTTCACGCCGGAGCAGCGGTGTCTTCTATACAAGACCCAAATTCGTTCCTGCGTGGAATACTGCTCACATCTCTGGGACGACTCCGCAAAGTACTTACTAGATGCTCTCGACAGGTTGCAGCTATTGGGAATCCTGAGGTCACGAACACCCTCGAGCCTTTGCAGATGCGTAGAGATGTTGCGTCTTTGGCAGTTTTCTACCGTCTCTACCATGGTGAATGTTCTGACGAGCTCTTCCAATTAGTCCCACCCTCCCCTTTCCTTCACAGGACGACACGTGCAGGGCTAAGATGCCATCCATTTACGGTGCAGAGTATACCTGCTAGAACCAAGCGTTTCAGTGACTCATTCCTATGCCGCACCACTTAGACCTGGAACTCCCTGCCAGCTCACGTGTTTCCTTCTTCCTACAGTCCCGGGTCCTTTAAGCGGGGCGTGAAAAGACATCTAATGAGGCCGTCAAGCTGAGTGCCACCACTGTTAACATGGTAAATGTTTACGATGGTGACCCTCTTTCCGAGACTTTGCCTTTAGCTTAACATCAGGCGAGGTGAAGTCAAATTGACGTGTCTTGTATAAAAAAAAAAAAGATTAATATTATATATTAATAAATTTTTGTGATTTCGAATAATCCGTGATAAATTCGATTTCAATGGAATTAAAAAGAGAGAGACGACATTCCATGGATTCCCCATTCGGGTGCCTGGTTTGTCGTGTGGCAAATAGGAACCCTGAGCAGATTCTGAGGTTTGTGACATGGTACACGGTTTAAAGAGCTCCTTTCCGACGTTCATCAAATATTCTGTTTCACTGCTAATGTGTTGCTCTACTCTACTAAATCGGCTATAAAGCTAGTAATGCGGTTTTACATTACGTGCTCCTTCTGATTCAGAATAACTTACGGCAGTATTGAGAAATTATAAAATTAAGTATGAGCCAATGAAGTGGCTCTAAAAATGAGAACATGATTATTTTAGTCTCTGTCTCTCAAAATAAAGGCTTCGGCTTAGTTTGAGAGACAGCAGAACATGTTTTTGAGCTTCGAGTAACTGCTTTATTGTTTTGTAAATCGTTCATATTGGTGTTCTTTTGACATGTTTTTTTATCGTGCGAATAACCCCACGGATACCACCTCCACGGAGCCGGTGGAGGCGGTTATGTCGGACTCGAACCGACCAAAACGTACGCCGTCTTGGGTCCTTGGTTGCCAAAAGCATATCTCTCGCACCCCGGCAGACCCATACTTTTGACGTGTGATAATAAATGAACTTAAACTTAAAAAAAACTTGTTTTATTATTATATGTATTCCATATATTATAATATTGTATATTCACTGCAAACAGAAAAGACAAAATTATTTAAGGACATTGTATCTGACATTGATATTATAGTATAGCTTCTTATTAAGGGAGCTTAAATAACAGTCCATGTTGTAGTAGTCAGTTTTCATTATCAAACCCAGTCACTAGAATATTACCTACAAAAAAGTTAATTATATAGCTATCCTAAAGAAGGCAACATTATAATAATTGCCCCTAATCCGGATAGGGTACTTGGTTGTAAACAACGGCGGTGTTATTTACAAATTATAATTCCAGAGGTGCGAGACCAGCTTTGTGCAAGTCACCTGATTAATTTAAATGGGTGTTCTTTCTTTGGAGTTTTCGATTATATCTCCAATTTAATCTCCTAACTTAGGACCTGGGCTCATTGGATTAACGCAAATTTCTCTAAGTCCCCAGTTTCAAATTACGCTTCTCTTTTCAAAATATTAATTATGAAAGTTTAGTTGGTTTGACTTCGGAAATAATTTGCTAGGAAATCGAGATGCTATTGTCGCAATATTTTTACCACTTTCCATGGTAATGATAAGTAAAATGCTAAGTGGAACATTATTTGTTTGAAAGTTTTCAGGTTTGGCTTAATTTTTAGGACAGTAAGTGTTTTAAAATTTAGAAAACAATGGTAAAAAGAGCCCTAATAAAGTTTTGAATCTTGAGTTTAGATCTTGAAAGAGCCCTAATAAAGTTTTGATCTATGACCAGGGCATATTTACCATTTACAATTTGCTACTTTCTCTAGATCAACCGAATATATCCTGAAGATCAGGTTTACTGGTAGCCGTTGTAGTATTATCTGATGTCCAGCTTAACAAAATTCGACGTCCAAAATTTAATTACACACATCATTTATAGGCCCGTATTCTATAACGACGCTTGGTTCTGAATCTCGATTCACAATTTAGCTGAGGACAGTTAGTATACGATCGTCGATCACCTGAATCGCGTCATTCCTGAACAACGCTTAAATGTGAATCGACCCTCAAACTGACATAATAACTGTAACCAGCTGAATGACGTCTAGACGTCAGATTTGAATAGAGATTATTTTCATGGTTATCATGGATATTTTTGATGAAATTTATTACTATCAGGCAGTTTTTCCATATTATAATAGAAATAGGTTAATTCCAAGGCGACAGTTACGCGATGCGCAAGACCCGTACGCAATAGATGGAAATCAGTTCAAAATAAAATATCGGTTTTCAATCAAAATTGTGAAAAATAATTATAATATTGCTCCTGGTTAGGAGTGAGCCCGTTGAGCCTGACCAACGGGGATTCTCGTTATCCCCAGAGTTAGAAATTTTTGTGTGTCTAGAATTTAGGATTCTACACCACAGGATCGTATCAAGTAAGTAAGCAGTGAGCACTGGACATAGTTTTATGTTATTTACTTTTATGCACTATGCAGGTTATGCAGGAAGGTTCTACAGTAATTTGCCGCCTAAGTGACCAGCCCCTTTGTCTGATTATTGATAGTTCACCACAGATATGCAATGAGTCTGGCAGACAAGGCAAGGCAAAGTAAACAGTCCAGGGTAACGGTAGAGGGCAAAAGAAACCGACGCCAGACAACATCAGATTCTACCTCTAGTCGTAGCGGATATCTACTCCACTACACTCCACACAAATCCATACTTCCATACTAATATTATAAATGCGAAAGTAACTCTGTCTGTCTGTATGTTACGCTTTCACGCCTAAACTACTGAACCGATTTTGATGAAATTTGGTAGAGATAGATAATACCTTCAGAAAGGCTATGTTTTGTCGCGATAACCGACATCCACGCGGATGCAGCCGCGGGCAATAGCTAGTAAATAAATAAAAACGATGCGCACCTGAAAACTTCCTTAATGTATCTGGACAGGCAGTCCTGGCGCGGTGAGATAAGGTAGAAAGGTTCAACTTGATATAAACTGGACTTGGTCTGAATATTGCGTATGGCTGACTTCGGGGGTTCACACTATCTACGAGTACTACAAGAATCAATATTGAAAAAAATAGCTGTGAGACATCATCATCCATATCCATACTAATATTATAAATGCGAAAGTAACTCTGTCTGTCTGTATGTTACGCTTTCACGCCTAAACCACTGAACCGATTTTGATGAAATTTGGTATAAGGGTAGATTAGGACATGAGAAAGGACATAGGCTATGTTTGGTCACGATAACCGACATCCACGCGGGCGGAGCCGTGGGGCAAAAGTTAGTAGTTTGATATTTTTGCTCTAACTAGTTAACTCTATATTTTGTTTGAAGTCAATATATTTTATCTTCACAGTTACTCTGTAGAAAATTACTGCACGTGTGCCAGCCAGCAGTGCCGAGGACTGTGGCTAAACTGTCATACAAACTAGCGACACACAATAGAAGATATTTAAAATATCTCACGAATATGTCTGCACATAGTCATCAACAAAACCGGCGAGCGTAGAAGGGAAAGATTTATACCAGGATCGTGAACTGTAGTCTCTGCCTACCCCCTTGGGAAAAAGGCGTGACTGTATGTATGTATCGCCATCAATTTTGTAGAACAAACGAGAGGTCTTCCTGGCTTGCAACGTGTAGATTTGTATATGGTACTATAGACTCCGCCTATATAAAATTGTTGTCACCATCAGGGGTTCAACACCATGAGGCTTACAGAAAGAGAAAACCTTATCCATACTTCCAACCCTACTTCATACTAATATTATAAATGCGAAAATAACTCTGTCTGCATGTCTGCCTGTCTGTATGTATGTTAGCTTTCAAGCCTAAACCACTGAGCCGATTTTGATGAAATTTGGTATAGGGGTAGTTCGATAACCGTCATCTACGTGCGTGGAGCCTCGGGCAAAAGCTAGTTTTTCTATAAACGTACAAGTAAGGAACGATTTGCAGATCTGTTATATAGCTGTAATGCGTTGATGAAGCTGATGGCGATAATTATGAAGTTATTGACGACGGAGATGATACTGGTGATGATTATTATAAAGGTGATGAAGACTTTGATGATGATGATTAAGAACAAGATTATGATGTTTATGGTGACGTTGATAAAGCTTATGATGAAGAAGATAACAAAAAAAATATTTTGACGATGACGATGGTAAAGCTAATGATGATGATGATGACGGCAGCATACAGAAATATAAAATCTTATTTTCCTTTAATTTCCAAGTAAGTGACATTTTGCTGGCTTATTGTGTAGCGGTAATGCGTTGATGGAGCTGCTGATGATGATGATGATGAAGATGACGAAGATTATAATGATGATGAAGATGTTGTTGATGATGGTGATGATAGTTAAAACGAAGATGATGAGGATGACGTTGATCAAGCTGAAGTTGAAGAAAACGATGAGGATGATCTTTATGATGATGATGATTATCAATATGAAGAAGATGAGGATGATGCTTAAGTTGACGTTGATGATGAAAAAGCCGATAACATTTTGATGATGCTAATGATGATGCTTATGATGAAGCTAATGATGATGATGACGTGATCAAGATGATACTGATGGTGATGATGGTGGTGGTGGCAGTGATGAAAATGAATTATAGAGATATCATGACCTTACACGTAAAGATCAGCTTTTGACATGAAAAAGAAGGCATGGTCTACGTAAAATGAAGCACATTATATTATCTGAACAAGAAAGAGCACCTTTGGTATTAGAAAAATAAGATTTCCTATTATTTCCCATCCCCTAGATTTTCAATACAGCAGGCAATCATACTCGTCTAATATAGATTGAACAACATTTTTGTCTGTTAAGATTAGCAAATAGTAATTAGAAATAAAATATAAATTTATTAGAAGTACAAATTAGTTTTATTCATTCTTATTTTCTATAATTTCCAATTTTCTTATAATTTTATTATGTTCATATTGTTTCTGCATCTCTTTTATCTCCTTTACCTGAAGGTGGTGTACCTACGGTGGTGTTCGAACTTCTCTTTCTCATCCTCTAAATTATGTTCTGAGACGCTTGCCTTGTAGTAGTGTAGTTCAACCAACTAAATTTTTCTGCAACTGTTTGCTTTGTAGGTGTTTCCAGCTCCAGCTTTCCAGTTTTTATAAACCTGTTACAGACTTCTGAGAGTCCTGGTACAGCCACTCGTACTTGAACTAAACATTTTCACTACCTAGAGCCAAGCTCGTGTTTTTCGTGAAGATTGGCTCCATCGGTTTTTGTAAGCAATATATGTTTGTGAATTTGTTTGCTAGGTACTTATTATATACTAAATAACAGTAAATTTTCAGCTGCCAGGAAATTAGACGCTTGTAATCACCAAAGCACCGATTACAATAAATACCAACTGTTATATCAACAATCAGACATGTCAGTCATCAGTCAACATGACAGCGAGGAAAATGCAGTTTATATAAAATGTCCTCAACTTTCATCCAATTGTTAGCACATAAATAGCATGCATAATGGTCGGGTTATAATAAACACCCATAGATATTTTCATGTTCCCAGATAATAAAACATCAAGTTACGTGTGAGTTTGGTAGCCTTTTTATTTGGTGGTGCAAGAGATAGGAATAAGATAAGTTATAACATCTTAAATATCTGACTCAGAGTTTACAACATTTATTTAATGTTAACCCTTGGTGAAGGGGCCCGATAGATTGCAATGACTTTGAAACATACTCGATCATCCTTTATTTTAATTATGAGACGGCTACATCCATGAAAACACGGTTCCTCTACTACCGTGTTCAGCGCCTCTAGCCAAGTGGGAATTACGTGGGAATTACGTTTGTATTAGATTCTTCAATATATGGGATTGACAGGTATCGTCACTTCAATCCCATACATTCATCATTCTATTGCACAGTACGCAGGTCAACAAATTGCCACTTGTCTAGGGTAGCAGGTTATTCGATATAGAAGTGTGCAATACCAGGGGACCCATAAAGTTAATTTATAACTGGGGGAACCAGACTCGTGCATTCGTGCTGCTGACCCTGTAAAATCTTATATATTATTGTAGGTACATCATATTGTAGATGTTTGGAAAAAAGAATGGATAAAAAATCTTCTTTCGTATCAATTTTTTCGTAGATAGTTATCAATCAAGATAAATTCTTTGTACGTAGCTGTCTATCAAATATCTTTAAAACAGTGGATGAACCTGAAATTTTAGGTACGTAGGTAGGTTTTACCCCCTAAGAACCTGCTCCCGGATGCATTGCAACCCTTGCACGCCAGACGAGCCAGCCCTGCTAATATACGCGTGAGTAAAGCCAACAATTTCGTGAACTGAAGTGTAGGTGGCCTCTCTATTCAATTTTGTCATATTGTTTTTGATTTGCAATGAACTATGAATAAAACCTTCCATAGTAGAACCTATTTTCGCCATTTATTTCACGCAATGGTTGTTTCCTATTTCACAATAAAAGTCAAAACAAACAAGGCAGACTCCGTCTTGATTGGACAAATACGTTTAGACGTTCCGTTTTATATAATATCACTTTACCACTTATTTGCCGTAAAATGCATTCAGTAAATTCTATTATTTTAAAACACCAGTTATAAGGCA
Organism: Eilema sororculum; assembly: GCA_914829495.1. Lineage (NCBI taxonomy): Eukaryota > Metazoa > Arthropoda > Insecta > Lepidoptera > Erebidae > Eilema > Eilema sororculum. The sequence continues at coordinate 18,021,627 of OU618541.1, forward strand.
AGTTTTGGGGGCTTCTCCCCAAAACTTTTCTTATCAAGTAGTTTCTGCCTAAATGATTCAAAATATTCCTCATTATTGATTATTTTCCAATTTCTATATTTTTTAAATTATGCGTAAAGCGGAGCAAAATTGCCCAATAAATAAAGAATGTAAACGAGAACGGCTGATTTAAAATGTTGATTCTATTATCTATGCTCTATCTGAGACTCGATTCAGGCGAATTGTGTTTTAGTGCAGATTGTGAACTACGTAAATAAAGATTCCCACTCAAGTAATGATTAGGCGATCTGTGTTTAAATCCAGTTTGAGTGTCATTCTAGAATACGGGCCTTAGTTACAAGTTTACTGCAAGTTGGTTATTTACAAGATGAATAATTAAAATATACCTATTTTGTGGACAAGACATTAATCGCGGTACAGATGTTGTAGCCATTTAAATACTTATCTACTAAATTCTGAATGTAATCACAATTCTAATAAGGCAATCGTTACTTACTTTCGTATTCGTCGTCTGTAGCGAATCAAAACGAAAATCATTAGCTTCGTTTGCAATTCAAATTATTCTTTGTGAACTTAGTTCGAATGGTTGTTAATGAAATTATGTTAGAATGAAAAAAAAAACAGTGTGTTGTGATAGTGATGTTTTGCGATTTATGTGTTTGGCAGTACTATGTTTGAATTATAATTATTATTCTATGTCGACGTCATTGGGATTGTCCGGCAGTGGACTGTGGTGCGCTAATGGGTGAAAAATTGTAAGACTTTGTATTTGTTGTTATATGTATAATGATGATTATATTAAGAATGTACAGACAGTCATACCCAAGATAAACCCATAAGGGCTTAACGGGTGCTTTTATATCCATATTTATATCGATATATGTAAAAAAAATATTGATATACTGACGCTAGTTCCCCTGTTTACATGTGATACCTGTTTTAGTCAGAGTGCAGTGTTAACATAGCATAAAATATAATTCTCGTTACATTTACTAGGAAGTACCTTTTTTTTTATCTTGCGATAAATCCCCACGGATACCACCCCCACGGAGCCGGTAGAGGTGGTTATGTCGGACTCGAACCGACTAAAACGCACGCCGTCTTGGGTCCTTGGTTGCTGGAGGTGAGATTGCCAAAAACATTTCTCTCGCACCCCGGCAGACCCAGGACCATCTCTTTCGAGATGGCCCCCTTCGGGTTGTGGGGACCGCAGGGTCCCTACTAGGAAGTACCTGGTTCCCCGGCGTCACAGGCAGGTTTTAGTCGATTTGATTCTCTGTCAGCGTCAATGATAGGAATGATTAAACTCATTGCTATATTTCAGTTCAGTTGCAGCTGATCAAGTTGTAGGCGTTAAATCCAAAGTTAGTACTTTGAAGTCTAGCATACCTACGATCTCTTTTCCATAATCTGGTTTTATATTTTTCTGTCTTGTCTTTTATGTGTTTTCTGCTTTTATATGTTTTGTCTGATCTCCCATCCGTCGATGACTTGGTTTGACTCCATATACCCAATACAAACATTCGTTGCCAACTATATCGCATAATGTTTAATTAACAAGACAAACTACTGAGACAATGTAAGATCAACCTACCTAATCTAGCTAATCTCATTCGCAATCCAACTAACATGACGTCTGTATGATATTATAGTACTAGTATTATAGTACTATGCGTGTCCAACGAAATATCAGATTAGACATTCAGCGAGTCGCAGGCAAAGTTTCTCGGTACCAACGATAAATTTAATCAAAAGTAAATTGAAGTAGTTAGAAGTATGTATAAAAAATCCATTTCCATCTTTAGCGAAGCGGGAGATAAAAGAATAAGAAAGAGCTTTACTAGTTTGTGAGCGGCTGGACTTGTGAATGTTTAATGGAAACTCTATGTCATCATCATCATCATCCACATAAAGACGTTAGTCCTGATTGCATCCGAGGCCACGGTGCCCTCGGAGCTCAGGGTCCGCCTTCCGGCTCTTCCTCCTCCACTTCGCACGATCTTGGGCGTCCAAGGTAGTGAGACCGTTTTCACGCATGTCACCCTCCACGACGCCAAGCCAGCACTTCTTGGGCCTACCCCTTCTACCTGGACCGGGTGGGGGCGCCATTGCCAGGCATTTGTTGCCCACGTAGCTGGGCGGTTTCCGCAAGACGTGGCCGCACCAGCGGAGGCGGCTCTCTTGCATTTTATCTGCGATGTCACGGACATGAAGGCTGCCGCGGATGCGTGAGTTCCTCACGCGATCTTTACGCGTGACTCCACACATCCACCGCATTATTTTCATCTCCGTGACACGCAGCATCTGCTTGTGCCGCTCCAACAGCGGCCACGCCTCACAGCCGTGTAAGAGGACAGGTCTAATGATCGTTTTATAGACCTGCCCCTTCAGCCTGACTGGCATTTTGGAGTCGCAAGTGACGCCAGTCATTTCCCGCCACTTAGCCCACGCGGCGGCAATACGTGCCTTGACGTCGTAGTCGATGTCACCAGAAGCGTGAAGTACAGACCCCAGGTACTTAACCTGATCCGTGCGCTCGACCAAGTCATCGCCTATGCGAACGGGTGTGGGATCTGTTGAGTTAAACGCCAAGTACTCTGTCTTCGCCACATTTAGCTTCAGACCGCCGTTCTCAAGCGCCTCCTTCCACACTTTCACACGTCGCACCAATCTGTTCCTGTCTGCGTCCATCAGCGCAATGTCATCAGCATACATAAGCAACCATGGAGGCTGCTCATGTGAGTCTCTGATACTGTCCGACAAAACGTCTAACACTAGGCTGAACAGGTAGGGACTGAGTACGGATCCTTGGTGTACCCCGACGGTGATGGGGAAGGTTTTCGTGTCGCCAACAGCGGTCCGAACCACGGAACCGGAATCTTGGTACATGTCTCGGATGGTGTCGATGTAAGCCTCTGGGACACCTTTGGACCGCAGTGCCCACCAGATCATCGCGCGAGGCACACAGTCGAAGGCCTTCTGCATGTCTAGGAATAGACAGTACAGGGGCGTGTTTCTCGCCCTGTATCTCTCCGCGACGATCCTTAGGGCGAACGCCGGATCCATAGTCCCGTGTCCGGGGCGGAACCCATACTGACACTCCGAGAGGGTACTCTCCTGTCGGATCCGGGAATCGATTATCCGCTCGTAAAGCTTCATGGTGTGGGACATTATCTTTATACCTCGGTAACTACCACACTCCTGCACCGATCCCTTGCCCTTGAAGACTGGCGTAATAACACTCAGCCTCCACTGGTTTGGGATTTTACCGGTGAGGAGGATACGGTTATATAGATTTGCGAGGATGCCCACACCACGGGCACCCATTGCCTTCCAAGCCTCGATGGGGACTTCGTCGGGTCCGACAGCTTTCCGGTTCTTCATGCGACGAATGGCAGTCTGAACTTCAGCAGGCGTTATCGGTGGCACTAGTCCTAGATTTGGAGGGAGATCTGGTGGCTGCACCTCTTTATGCTGCTTATTCAGCAGATCGTGGAAGTATGAGCGCCATCTCTCCTTCACCGCGACTTCATCGTACAACAGGTTTCCTCCAGGGTCTTTGATGCAGCGGCACTTGGTTATAGCCTGCACCGCTTTGGCCCTGGAGCGCGCCAACTTGTAGATGAGCTTTTGCCCCTCAGACGATTCCAACTTGTTGTATAGCGGTTGCAAGTGGTCTCGTCTGGCCCTGGCTACGGTTCTCCTAGTGGCGCGTTTAGCCTCTTTGTACTCGTCGTGGTCTTCGGGAGATTTGGACGCTTGCCACTTTTTAAAGAGGGCTTTCTTCACCCTGATCTCCTTCTGGACTGTGTCGTTCCACCACCAGGTGTCCTTGTCACACTTGCGTCCACCCTTAGACGTGCCGAGCACTGCCTTCCCCGCCTCAAGGATAGCTGCCTGAATCTTGTCCCAGCAATCTTGCACTGGTTCGTCTACAGCATTAGTGCACTTATCACCGATAGCTGAGACGAAACTCTGGGACTTGGCTTCATCAAGCAGCCACCACTTGATTCTGCGTTGGCCGCACTCAACTCGTTTGCCTTTGGGTTTTACGCGGAGGTCCATGACAAGGAGACGGTGTTGCGTAGTGAGACTCTCCCCGGGTATAACCTTGCAGTTGGCTACCCTACTGATGCTGTGCCTCCTAGTGAGCAGGAAAACGATCTGGGTAGCGCGCCCACCACTCTTGTAGGTGATAAGATGTTCGGGCTTCTTTTTGAAGTACGTGTTCACGATGGCAAGATCAGCAGCCGCACACGTTCTGAGGATATGCTCACCCTCTGGGTTACGGCTACCGTATCCATAACCACCGTGGACACGCCCAAACTCCTCACACCCACCACCCACATGACCGTTCAGGTCACCACCCAGAACAATCTCCTGCGACAGCGGAATGTCACGGAGCACTCCCCCGAGTTGGTTCCAGAACGAGATCTTTTCGGCTTCGCCACACCCAGACTGTGGAGCGTAGGCACTTATCAGGTGGGTTACAGTCCCATCGACAAGCACCCTCACAACCATAAGTCGGGCGCTATGGCGTTTCACCTCCAAGACGTCATCCTGAAGCCCCCGGGAGAGCACCACGCCCACCCCGGCTTGCCCATCAGGAGCACCTGTGTACATCAGCTGGTAGCCGTCTCCAATGAGCTTGGAGCTACTGCCCTCCCACCGAGTCTCCTGCAGGAACGCCACGGCCACCCTCCGCCTGGAGAGTACGGCGGCCAACTCCCTCGCGCGACCAGTTAACGTGCCGATGTTCCACGTTGCGAAGCGGAGTTTACGGGGATCGCGATTTTGGCCTATCTTCTTTAGCCGTGCCCGGCTCAGGCACGGTAGCCCTCGTCCACTTGTCACAAGAGGCGGGCGACACTCCTGCGCGCCGTTTTGCGGCGGCGCCCTATCCCTCGCGCGATCCCTTACATTGCCTATCATAAGATTTGGCTAAGTTTTGGCCTTTCCGGGGGCGACTGCCGTCTGACCCCCCAACCCTGAAGGGAAAGCCAGCGCCAGAGCCTCGTCCGTTTTTCAGCAGGTGCACCGGCTTGCAGGTGAGGTTGGCTTGGGTCCCGAAGATCTTGGTGGGACCCCTAAGCACCCAAATGGAAACTCTATGTAGAGCTTGCAAATAGAGTAGTTATAACTCCGCATAAGACTCTACAATGCAGTGTTGTAACGTTCATTCTAGTGTCTTAAGTCAGCGAGTATTCAGCGAATGTCAAAAATAGAGTTAGCTGTATAGAATTTACAAGAACTTATTTTTAGCTCTTAGTACACGCTTAGTGCACGCGACTGCCACGCAGGAGGCGCGGGTTCGATTCCCGCTCAGTGCAAATATTTGTATGCATGAATATGAATTTGCATTGGTCTGGGTGTTTCTATGTATAATAATATATATGTATGTATTCACAAAAAAAAAGTATATAAGTATGTTTATCCGCATTCTAGATTCCATAACACAAGCTATAAAAGCTTACCATGGATCTAGATAGCGTTGAAAAGAAAAAAAAAAATAAAAAAAAAATCTTGTAAATACTTATGATTACGATAGTACTTACACCTCGCCTGATGGCAAGCGAAAGGCACAGTCTCGGCAAGAGGGTCACCATCGTAAACATATACCATACTAGCTTTTGCCCGCGGCTCCGCTCACGTGGATGTAAAATAGCCTATGTCCTTTCTCATGGTCTAATCTACCCCTATACCAAATTTCATCAAAATCGGTTCAGTGGTTTAGGCGTGAAAGCCTAACATACAGACAGACAGACAGACAGACAGAGTTACTTTCGCATTTATAATATTAGTATGGATATGGAAGTATGGATTAATAGTGGTGGCACTCAGCTTGACTGCCTCATCGGACGCCTTTTCGCCTTAAAGGACCCGGGACTGCAGGGAGAAGGAAGCACGTGAGCTGGCAGGGAGTTCCAGGTCTTAATGGTGCGCCACAGGAATGAGTCACTGAAACGCTCGATTCTAGAAGGTATGTTCTGCACCGTATACGGATGGCATCTTAGCCCTGCACGTGTTGTCCTGTGAAGGAAAGGAGAGGAAGGGGCTAATTGGAAGAGCTCATCAGAACATTCACCATGGTAGAAACGGTAAAATACTGCTAAAGTTGCAACATCTCTACGCATCTAAAAAGGCTCGAGGTGGTTCGTGACCGCAGGATTCCTAATAATGCGGACCACACGTCGCTGCAACCTGACGAGCATCTAGTAAGCACTTTGCGAAGCCCTCCCAGATTGTGTTCTAGATGTAGATTATTCTCTTTTTTATTCAAATACGGTATCAAATAAAGGGACGATTCACCTGATGTCACGTCGTATCCCCCGCAACCCACCAGTATTTATAGGATGAACTGTGTGATATTTAATCTTTCTCTGCAACAAAGTTTATCGAGAACCATTCAGCCATTTTTATGTGAAAAGTAACAAGATTTCATTCTCAAAAACTTTCACTTTTTTAATAATATTGACAGGATAACGTAGTCATCATCATCCACATAAAGACGTTAGTCCTGATTGCATCCGAGGCCACGGTGCCCTCGGAGCTCAGGGTCCGCCAAGTTGACAGGATAACGTAGTAGTACGTGTAATATTATCAAGTATTTCCTCAAATAAAATAAAATTTTCATAGCAGCAAGAATATTAAAAGTATATATAGTGTAACAGGTTGCTCTTCGCCTCGAAGTCGGTCGTCAAAAGACTAGTGTCAAATTGTCAAAACCGCAAAATAACTTGAATAAACAGGAGGGTACGAATTAATTTCCTGCTGTCACTTTGGCGTATGACACTTCCCTTATTAGTACTTTTAGTGAAGAGGGTGGGGCGGATAAATGATCAACTACTTGACATTTTGCGTCTCGCCGTTTATAATTTTAAAGAAATATATATTTTATGGTGACATTGTTGCATACGAATCCATACTAATATTATAAATGCGAAAGTAACTCTGTCTGTCTGTCTTTCTGTCTGTCTGTATGTTACGCTTTCACGCCTGAACCACTGAACCGATTTTGATGAAATTTGGTATAGGGATAGGTATGACCTTGAGAAGGGACATAGGCTATGTTTGGTCGCGATAACCGACATCCACGCGGGCGGAGCCGCGGGCAAAGGCTAGTGCTATATAAAGAAGAAAGTATGAAATGATGACCAATAGAAAGTAAATAAAAATACAGTATGATTTGTAATACGAGAAAGAGTAAGAATGCAGACCTCGGGCCCAAAAAGGTCATTTTTTATGCAACTGATGTGATTAAAACATGGATGATGGGCTTAAAAACATAGAACCAACGAGCCATTGTCCGCTGTTCCACACACGTAAAATTAGTTACAAATATGAAGAAGAGGAAGAAAAAGATTTTACTAATTCACACAACAAACATAAAATTACAAACGATGTGCCTATTTTGAGAACCGCATAATAGATGGCGCTGTAAGTAACTGAAAAAGCGCTAAATCTGAATTCATAATTAATTACATAGTTGATTTTAGTTGCTCTAATGTACATTTATATTAAAGCAACAAGGTCAAAGTTTATTGTGTATATTGTAAAACATTATCGATAGTACTACAAAACATGAAATTTTACTGACACAGTCTAAATATACTTAGTATACCTACAGATCTTCTCCAATTTGTGTATTTCCTCAACTTTATTGAGGACGCGGAATACAACAGGGCGTTTGGGTCGCTTTCAGTTATGCACACTTAATTGTTAGTTTAGGACTAACATTACGAACCCACTCGGCAGTATAAAGTGTTAACAAAACAAATATTTACAGCGAAACAAGAATTCCACGTGATACTTCTTTAAACCTCGATCACACTGACAACTTGTGGTTAGTCTGAAATCTGTGTATGAGTTTAGTATGGACTGATTGACGCGTAACAGTCTATTAATTGAGCGTAACTGATTGAAGATTGAGCAAAGTTAATCCAGTATTGATTAGAGTTTAGAATTTCGATAACGGTAACTGGTAGATGTCTATTAAAACGTATAGGTACTTTTAATAAGTATGGCAGAGTGTAATTGGCTCTCAGAGCCAAATTACTGGCTTAGGGTTTACCTATAATAAAAAAGGTAGAAATAAAGATTATTTTGGTGATCCACCAGTCGCAGCCCAAAATACGTGTACTGAGCGTATAGACCACATTTTAGGTCCAAAATATAATTATGTCTTGAGCAATATAATCTGTGAAACCTTCATTAAATAAAACATGAAAGATGTGCATTTGTCGTTTACATGGATAAAAGTTAATGGTGGTTTGCTATTAAATTAGCAAACCACCATTAAGTATACTTTTAACGTTGCATTTACCTAATTTATATTTAACCCAATAATTTTAAAGTCATTACTGTCAAACCTATCGCAGTATAAAGAAGTGTGTACGAGGCTTTACTTAGTCCTAAGTACACCCGCCACAATGGCACCCTTTGCTTATCGTTAGTGGCCAAAACTAGAAACTGCTTAACAAGCGAGATATGAGTAAAAGATACGTACAAACAAATATGTTGGCGTAATTTAATGACTTGTTAAGGCAATTTATTGTTACATTAAAATATGAATATTATTACGAAGCTGCGAGGGTCCGATTAAAATATTATAGTAAGTATTTATCGGCTCTATATTGGACATTAAACGAAATATAAACATAAAAGAGCATAATTCTGTAAAATCTTATTTTTCAGTTTCCCCTGAATATTGGACCCATAATTAAGTTGATATAATATGAAAGTATGGGCATTTTTAATACATTTATCATGTTATCTGGACCCAAAAGAGATAGTTATTATTATTATATACTAGATATTATTTTGTAAATTCGCAATTTCTTCATTGAAATATGTACAACACATAAATAATACTAAAAGAAATGTAAAACTAGAAACTACGTACTAAAGTAAACTAAAAAAAAAATATTTTCATACATAATGCGCCGTGGAATTCCTCCGCAACGTCACCGGCCGGTAACGATCCCAGAAGGCTGGCTGCATTGCTACGTTGAATGGTAATGCTTACCCTCTGTACAAGGTAATAACTAGCCTTCTGGTCACGCGTAGCGTCGATCAGCCGCTTTGCTAGGTCTTTGTAACTTGATATAAATAAATATAAGGTAGTAGAACATAGGATTGGTACACCTTTTTTTTTTTTTTTTTTTTTTCGTGCGGAAATCCCCTCGGATACCCCCCCCTGCCGGAGCCGGAAGGGGAGGTTATGTCGGACTCAAACCGACTAAAACCGCACGCCGACTGTGGGTCTTGGTGCTAGGCCGGAGGTGAGGTTGTCATAGACATATCCCTCGCACCCCGGCTGACCCAGGGCCATCCCTTACGGTCTGGCCCTCCTCATTACGGTCTGGCCCTCCGCTAGGATTGGTACACCAGAGTTTGCGGTTTGATTTCTCGGTCCAAAAAATATTGTCCCTAGCAGGACAGTCACAGCCATTAGCGTCGAGTTTTGAAAACCAGCCCGAAAACATTTAGAATCTGAAAAGCCTAATGACATGTGAGTGATATACGCCTTTACCTACCTCCTTGGGATGAAAAAGTAGGGTGATTCCAAAACTGAACGGGGAATGCTTAGAGCCCGTTATATTGTACCTTTTATAGGTAGAATATAACTTACTCGATGGGCACCCATTCTGGTGTCGAAAGTAAAGGGTGCTATTCAACGTAAGTGCAAGAGGACGTAACTACGAGTAGCTTTGGTGAAAGTGCGTAAGGGTAAAATTACAAATTTTAGAGGAGAAAACACCTAAATTATGTTAATAAGAGATTGTTTGACACTAGTTAGGTACAAGGACATGGCCTACCTTATAAGTGACCTAATTTCATATACCTACATAAACATTGTAATAGTTGTAAACTTTAAATTATGCCAGAAAATATATTAGGTATATTAGTCTAGTAAACAATGAAATTAAAAATATAGGTATAAATTACACTACAAAATCAAAAATTCATATTATTTTCATACAACAATTGTCGTATGATTAGCAACAACTACCATACTTTTATTTACAAATCAAGCTTGAGTTTGAGTGAAAATATCTTTTGAACCGAATTTTGTTCTCCAATTTGAATATTAAAATATGAGAGACAAAGCTAGTAAGTGAACAAGTAGGTGAGCTGTAAATTCTCTTGCAACGGTAACATCTTGGACGGAAGCACTATATACACATTAAATTTATCTTAGACCAGTAAACAGTTGCTGTGTTTGTTCATTGTCTCGTAAAAGGAATCCTAATTGAAATGTATATGTTCTCCTACTAAATTTAGATTGCTACCACCTTTTATTTTACTTAACAATTTAATCAAATTAGCAGAAAAAGATTTCTCATTACTCAATATTTTGTTTGGGAGCAATAAAGTAAAAATTAAGTAGTTTTGCATTTGAGAAGTAACGAGTGAAGTTATCAAATTGCACTCACATATTTAGTAACTATAGGGATTAGATAACAAAAATATTATTATATCATTGTCTTCATAACAGAGATAGATAACTCTTGATAGTACACCAATACCTGTCACGATCTTCGCAATTCTGTCAGTTTATAATGATGTTTGCCTTTTGCGAGTATTGTTGTAAACTCATAGTTGAAATACAACAATATACAATGACCTACTGCAGTCCACCTGCAGTCCTACAGTCTGCAGTGCCCCAACACGTGAACAGAAGGAAGGGCACATTGGAGCAAGTGAAGCTATGATTAATGTCACCGGGTTCTGAGCTGGATATACCTAATGCCACATATATATCACCATTGTTGCGATGAACACTAGAAGATGAAGAATAAGATAGTTTCACCACGAAAACTAAAATGTATAAAAACAACTATATTATAGGCAATCTTATAAACATATAAATGTCCCACATTACATTACTCAATCACAAAATTTGGTTACAAATTTATAAAGCCGCCTGAGCGAGCAGCCTCGCAAGGCAGCTGCGCGAGGCAAATCCTCAGTCGGTTAAGAGGAGCCTCGCTCGAGGCAAACCCATTCGCTGTCCCGCCCAAGCGTGCCGCGGCCCGAGCCAAACGTTGTTGGTTTTTGTCCATGCTCAAAAACGCCTCAGTAGATTTGCCGCACGCGCCTCAGTAGATTTGGCATAATCAGGACGCCCAATGTCCTAATTATGCCAACAGAGGACTAAGGGAAGATGCGTGCAGAAACATAAACCGGAAAATCATGAACGAACAAACAGCCTCATGACGCTCTTGAGCAGAACTGAGTATGCCCCATGCTGACGTTGTCTCTTTTTGACTTGTGATTCACCACTCAGCGTTCGAGTCTCAAGTTTGGCTCAGCCTCGCTCCGATTCGGCTTTGCCGCGCGCGCTGTCGCTTGCATATTCAAATTGAAATAGTTTCGCGCCCCAAACGTTGCGAAGCAATCGTTTGAGGCCACCTCGTGAGGCTGCTCGCACAATCTGTACACAGCTAATAGTTCGTCGCACATGCCTCAGCCTCAGGCACATGACTTTACATTTATCTTATGCACCAGACCCAAACTACAAATGCTCAAGCTGAGTACAGAAACAACCACGCATGACGCATTAGAGTGCAAATGCCTATCCACACGGAGCGCACACCACCACCACTGCGGCGGCTTTCACAAAGATCGAATGACATGAATGCTCAGTGTGAGCTGAGCACACACGTCCACTCAGCCCGAGGGATGCGAGACGAACCATTCGCGACGCATGCCGCTCGACGTATGTACGCAGCTTAATAATAATTTCTGCAAGAGAAATGAGAGCTTATTTAAAAGTTTTCTTTACTACTTTAAGCATATTTCGTTATTAAATTTTCTTTAACCCAGACAGCTAAGAAAATGCTAGCTGTGAAACAATTTGATTTACGACGACGTACGTAGATACACTGGTGTTAAAATGTAATTTTATCTAAGGTCTATACGCTCTGAAACCAAAGTTAGTTGTAGTAATTAGTTGAAGTAAAAGTAAACGACCTTTAGGTATTTAATCATCGGAGAACGTGAGCTAGCACGTATTCAAAGTGCTGAAATGCATCAAATTCAATTTGTAAGAAAATGTTCAGAATAGTGAATGTAACATAACATAACATAACATAACATAATTGTTTGCTCAAGATTGCTAATTAAAACATGCTGTCGTTTTACGACAAATAATAGAAAATATGTCTCTGATCTTCATGCTAGAGTTTAGGTAGGTAGGTTGTATCTATTTATCTAAATAAATAAAATATGAGCCCGAATTAGACGTAAATCTTATTTGATATTTGACGTATGTGTGGGTTAATTGCTTGTCTATGTGTTTATGAATATTATTGTATATTGTGATAACTATTGTGATATAATCGTATATACATAAACCCCTATTATAAATGCAAAAATAAATCTGAAATAAGTTCAACTGAAACCATTTTAACTGAAACTTATTACCCAAAGGCATATTTAAATTAATAACCCGTATTACAATTAGGGTGACTAACTCGATATAACATCTTATTACATTTCCACAGCTGCATTTGTTATTATTATATCTCTTATTGCTTACAACAGCGAATCTCCCCTAAAGACCCTTTATAGCGCCGAATAACATCCCACAAAAGTAATGAGTTTGCTACCCAAAATTACGAAAATAAATCACCCTGTAATTGACGCATATTTTGCATTAGATAAGCCGAACATTAAAGATGACACCGTAAGATTGCATTATTGCAATAAATAATGAGATTCGCCCGCTGTCCGGGCGACTGACTTGTTTAGACGGTACAGTCCGCAATCTTGGGTCGGACTATAAATTTTGCTTGTAGAAACTACTCCTGCGAAATATGTCCCGAGTTTGAATTTAGAATAGCTACACATATTTTGGCGTAATGAACCCCGTTCATTTAATTTACCAGGTAAACTGTGTTTAGTCTTTTGTTTTGTGAAATAGCTTCTATACAATTCTGCTTATCCCTCAGGGGTTGTAATATTATACATTTTTAACAATCTTTGAAACTCTATCTGTCTTTGCCTCTGATTATCGCGTTGATCGTAAAAAAAATATGTACTTAAGTAAATAAGAAGTCTTACGTGTACTACACGTGTAGGTAACGACAATGGACTTGTGAAAATCACTTTGTAAGAGGCTTTCATAGTAGTTGCAACAATTAACTCAAGGAGCTCGGTCGGCCAAGATAATGATGAGGAATTAGGAACAGTATTTTTTTTGCTCGTCTGTTCGGATTCATGGCTGCAAGAATCATTTAAATCGAAAGACCCTCTTATTATTCTTAAAAGTATTTTAATAAAAGTGTACATCCTTACTTTTCCTTTCTTGTTTTAAGGAAAACATTGCAAAATACTTAATAATGGCTTATTAACAAGACAACGAGAAAAATGGAGGGGAAAATAGGTTTGGAGTATAAGAAGCAAGAGAAAACGACGGTAACGTAAAATTTAATGGCTACCTTATCAGCGGAACCAATTGAACCTACTAAGCTGTTGACTGTATAATTTCTATATGGGTGCTCGTTTGGTCTTACCATTGCATTAATGTACACTCACATTAATGTACCATTTACATTAATTATATTGTATGTGAATGTACATTACAGTACACGTTACATTACAATGTACTTTAAGAAAGTGACCCTAGTGAGATGTATTTTATTTTTTCTCATTCAGCTCGATACATTTAACCGCTCTTCATTTTGTACCTTCTCAAGGTACTGCTCTATGCTTACACACTTTAAAATCTTCTTTCACTTTCATTAAACCTTTTATGAAACCCCGCCAGTTGCAAGTGCTTTTAACCTGGCCATCTTTCAAAACACCATTGAAAAAAATTCTTACAATAGGTCATAAAATCAAAACATTAATATTAATACGTTTTTGTTTTATTCATATTTTACTTTTCAAAGGACTTATGGGCAATATCCAGCCGTCATTTTCCAACCAATTACTTCGCACGTCACCGCACATCACAGATTCAGTATTATAAGCAGAATTATTCCAAGTAAGTTCGAAAATCCCTGAATCATTTAGAACCGTTGTCAGTTTCCCCACACCCAATTGTCAGTGAGTCCAGTTATATTGAAAAACTTCGTTTGAATGCTCTTAAGGACGATATATCAAGCCCTCAAACTTTTTTGTTGGCTCAGCGATAGATAAATGCGTATTCATAATATTGGATCTCCTTTGAGAGGATAAGTTAGTGTTTTATCAGTTATTTCTACATACTGACGCCTGTTTATGCCCGATGGGCTAGGTAGAGGACATGTTAGACGACAAATCGTGATTGAGGATGAGGTTATTACAGTTAATTAGCACTCTAGAATTAATAATTAAAAAATTTATTGCTATAAAAATCTCGGGAAAAATGAAATGCTCAAGTGGGACTTGAACCACCTTTCCCTTACATGAGGAATGCTCTTCCAACTGAGCTATTGTGAGCCACACCTGAATCACTTCTAATTTCCCTCTCTTTATATCCGTCTTTATGGTCGATAAAAAAACTCTGTTCGACTAAGGTAGTAAACAAGCACACGAAGTATCTGGTACTTCTCAGGGTTGGGAGATCAGTCGGGAGTCTTTCTCAAAAGTAGTAGAAGGAATACGCCGACCCCGGACTCCGGATTCCGAAGTACAAGCTTTGTATGCGACCGGGAACTGCGTTATGAAGATGATAATGAGCTTATGATTGTATTTTTGTTAGTACAGATTTTATAACTAAGAGAGATGTGCCTTATTATAATGTTACTCGGGGTTCCAATTTAGCATGTGGTTCGGTGCATGTAGTGTCATAAAATGTATGGGAATGTTAGAACTAATTATGTTTTAGTACTAGTTCACGAAGTACTATTAAGTAAGCTGTGGCATTCTATGATAGCTATTGTACAGAACCATTGATGCCACAGTTAAAACCACAACGCTGGTTTGTGGAACCACGATCACTAAGCAATACAATTCATTGCACTAAATGAATACATGGTAGTACCCGTTTTACCCGCTTAGTATGGCCTGCGTGTGTCAGACTTTATGTAGGTACTAGATATATTTTCGGGTTTAATAATTACATAAAACTAGCAACGTTCTAAAGATACAAACAGAGAAGCCTTAATAGTGTTATACGGAACATTCTCGCTCATATTACATCTCACGGAACTACTTATCTGTTCTATTATTATGTATTTCAATATTTAGGTACTTTTATATGCTTAAGTTGATATTGTAGTGATAAGTGAAACTAAAAAAATGTCCTGTGACTAAACTACTGCTTATATTATATGACTAGCCGACACCCACGCGGGCGGAGCCGCGGTCAAAAGCTAGCTTTTGACCGCGGCTCCGCCCGCGTGGATGTCGGTTATCGCGACCTAACATAGCCTATGTCCTTTCTCAAGGTCTAATCTACCCTTATATCAAATTTCATTAAAATCGGTTCAGTGGTTTAGGCGTGAAAGCGTAACATACAGACGGACAGACAAACAGACAGACAGACAGGCAGAGTTACTTTCGCATTTATAATATTACAGCATGGATATTGATGATTAACACCATTTATAATATTCCACGTAAGTTTCAGAACTTTGTGGACTATATTTATTTGGTCTTGGATATACGAGTGTAATACCACTCGTAGCACAGATTCACAGTGAACTGTGATTGCTGGAAATGAAGGTAGGAGTAGTAATAACATAAAATATGCAGACAGTGCTGGTATTAAGTGCTCTTAGTGTAGGTTAAGTGCAGTGCAAACGAGTATCCTGATACCCACTTGCACTGAACCTCACTGCTTTATTAACAACTTTTGTATCAATTAAAAAGTTTTACTTTGTGGAAAATATAGGTTAATTGTAATTTTTTAATTTTAAAACACATAGTGCGAGAAATATATATCTTTGGCAATCTCACCTCCGGTGAAGCGTAGGCATTAAAGTTTATATTAGTTTTATGCCTAACAACTACTCTGGCAATATTACTCTACAATGTATTCTGGTTACTTATAATATTAGGTCCTTACATATGAAATTGGCGTTTTGTATGGGAGGAACAAAAAGTCGAATATTTTTAAATATAATAGTTAGCATACTTAATGCTGTAAAAATTCCTTTAATTGTTTGGGCGCAGTTATCAACAATCAATGTTTAAAAATGATTGTAACATCATTCATTGATTCCGATAGTTCGTAAGAAAATCGGTAGATGACGCCACGTCGCCTTAAAGACGTATAAGATGGGAAATTTGAATCATATCGGGCGTGTCTCGGTAGCCGAATTGGTCAGGCATTCCCCCTGTAAGGGAAAGACTGCGGGTTCGAGTCCCGCCCGAGAAGATTCTTTTTCCCTATGTATTCGATAATATATTTAATTAATCAAAGTATGAACCATTGTTTTCTATGCACTTTTGCCATCTCATAGGTAGTGCATTGATCCCTTTATTAAAAAACCCAGTCGGACGGGAATCAATAAAATCTGTGAAGGCGATTTGGACTGCCCCATCAGAGTTGAATTTTTTCCCTTGCAAGAAGTTGTCCAAATTTCGAAAAAAAATGGTAATCTGTTGGAGCAAGGTCCGGGGAGTACGGAGGATGTCTTAGACATTCCAATTGAAGCTCTTCTAATTTGGTAGCCGTCTGTTGTGCGGTGTGTGGTCTAGCGTTGTCGTGAAGCAGCAGTGGCGTGGAGCGATTGACCAGCCTAGGTTGTTTAGCCGCTAGCTTTTCCATCATTGTTTGCAATTGCTGACAATAGACATCAGCCGTAATAGTCTGGCCAGATTTGAGAAAACTGTAATGAACAATACCTTTTTTTTTTTTTCGTGCGGAAATCCCCTCGGATACCCCCCCTGCCGGTATGTCGGACTCGAACCGACTAAAACCACACGCCGACTGTGGGTCTTGGTGCTAGGCCGGAGGTGAGGTTGTCATAGACATATCCCTCGCACCCCGGCTGACCCAGGGCCATCCCTTACGGTCTGGTCCTCCTCAGGAGGGGGGACAACGGTGTCCCGAACTCGCCCCCGGAATGGGGAGGTCAGTCAGTGCCCTCCGACGCCCGAGTTGCCTGCGCGCGCGGGCGGTGCGATCCGCGAGTCTTTCTCGCTCGCGCCGCCTCTCTCGCTCCGCCGTCTCCTTCACGACCATTACCTGCTCGCTGAAGGAGACGCCGGCCGCCCACGCGTCCGCGCAGCGGACCATTGCTGTGAGCAGGGTGGCGAGGGTGAGAACTCTCACTCTCAGGGCTGCCACTAGCTCCCGCCTCGGACCGGCCCACACCGGGCACTCGGTGCGCGTGTGCAGCCCTGTGTCCTCGCTCGCGTCGCAGTGATGGCACTCGGACGTTGGGTTCTTTTCGATCCGACACAGATATCTCCCGAAGCACCCGTGCCCGGTGATAATCTGCGTCAGTCGATACGAGAGGCTGCCATGTGGCCTCTCGAGCCATTCCCCCATGATGGGCCTTACCGCCTCTATGACGGCATGCCCTGCGCGTCGTTGTTCAAGTCGTCGCTCCCACTCCGCCACCATGATCCCGTGGAGCCGGGACCTCTCGGCCCGAATGTCTTCGGGCTCGGGATCGTATCCCCGCTCCCGCGCCTCCTTACGGAACCGCTACAGTGCCGCAAGGGATCTCCAGGATCCACGGTGGCGATCCGGCTAGGAGACTCGCCGCTTCAAAGGATATCGTGCGGTACCCCCTAATGGCCCTGCAGGCCATCGTCTGCTGCGGCGCATGCAGCAGTTGCACGAACCTGGCCTGCAGGGTGTCCGCCCACACGGGGCACCCGTACAGGGCCATTTTTTTTTTTATCGTGCGAAAAATCCCCACGGATACCACACCCACGGAGCCGGTGGAGGCGGTTATGTCGGACTCGAACCGACTAAAACGCACGCCGTCTTGGGTCCTTGGCTGCCGGAGGTGAGATTGCCAAAAGCATATCTCTCGCACCCCGGCAGACCCAGGAACATCTCTTTCGAGATGGCCCCCTTCGGGTTGTGGGGACCAAAATGTCCCCATCTAGCCCCGGTTACGGGGAGGCGCACTTTGCGCCGCCGCCGCGGCCTGCTTCTGCTAGGGTGACAGGCGGCTCCACCGGTCACCCCCAGGCCAGCGCTCATGGAGGACGGAGGTCGTTCTGCGACCTCCGACGTCCGGTTCGCCTTCGCTCTGCACGGGCTTCCCGGGCCCGGAGTCTTGTCCGGACCCGACCGGCCGCCTCCTTCTCGAGCATTACTTGCTCGCAGAAGGAGGCGGCCGCACCCCAAGCGTTTGCGCATCGTACCATCGCTGTGAGCAATGTGACGAGTGTGAGGACTCCCACCCCTAGAGCCGCCACTAGGACCCGCCTCGGCGTGTCCCACGCCGGGCACTCGGTCAGCGTGTGCAGCTCTGTGTCCTCGCTCGCATCACAGTGATGGCACTCGGACGTTGGCTCCTTCCGGATCCGACACAGGTAACTCCCGAAACACCCGTGTCCGGTAATCACCTGCGTCAGCCGGTACGAGAGGCTGCCGTGTGGCCTCTCTAGCCACTCCTCCATGATGGGTCTTACCGCCGCTATTACGGCGTGCCCTACAGGGCCATGGACCGCACGACACCCGCGTAGAGTCTTCTGCAGTAGTCCTCTGGGCCCCTCAAGTTGGGCAGCAGCCGCATCAGCGCGTTAGCTGACACCAACAGTTTGGGGCGCAGACTTCGGAAGTGCTCTCCGAAGTCCCACCGACCGTCGAGTACGAGCCCCAGGTATTTCAACCGGGGCTTGATGTCGATGGGAGTACCTCCTACTGTCAAGCTGGATCCCGGGGGTGGCCCGCGCCGAGGACCATGAAAGAACAAGGCCTTGGATTTGTGCAGAGCCACCTCGAGACCCAGCCGCCGGATCCGATCCACGATTTGAGCAACAGCGGTCGTGGTCCTCTGGGTCGCCTCGCGGTGTGTAGCGCCACTCACCGTCACTAGCGTGTCGTCCGCGTAGCACGTGACGGTGGCTAATGAACAATACCGGCATTAGTCCACCAAACGCTCACAAGTAACTTTTTTGGGGTTAATTTTCGCTTGGGGCAGGATTTGGCTGGCTGGCCAGGATCCAACCATTGCGCTGAGCGCTTCCGATTATCGTAAAGAATCCATTTTTCATCACAGGTAATGATTCGGTTTAAAATACCTTCATTATTGTGCCGGTTCAGTAATGTAACGCAGCAGTCGACGCGCGTTTGCCGGTTTGCTTCAGTCAATTCGTGAGGTACCCACCTTTCAAGCTTTTTAATCTTCCCAATTTGCTTCAAGTGAATTGAAACAGTTTTATCACTAACACCGCAGCCTGCAGCTAACTCGGACGTGGTTTGCGATGGATCTGCTTCCACAATAGCCTTCAATACTTCATTATCAACTTGGGTCTCAGGCCGTCCACGGGGCTTGTTCTGCAGGTCGAAATTTCCAGAACGAAAACGTTGGAACAAGAAACGAACTGTGTTTTCTTTTGCAACATGACCGCCATAAACATCATTCACCCTTCGAGTCGTTTCCGCAGCACTAGTGCCACGGCGGAACTCGTACTCGTAAATAATGCGATATTTTAAGTTTTCCATTTTGTAAAATGAGTGACGCAAACAGAAAAAAACAGAAGAAAAAAAAAACAAATGAATGACGGTCATCGAAGCACAAATACATGAGTAAACAGCTGTACAAATTTGAATTTGGAATTCCTTACCAAAGAGGAGAAAATCGTGATTAAAGTGGCCAGCACGAAAAACGCCAATTTCATATGTAAGGACCTAATATTACGTTGATGTCAGCGCATTAGCCTGGGAAAATATATTATTGAATTCCATGTGAACTTTATGTAAGACTGCTTGGTGCAATCAATAAACGAAGACAATACGACAAACATGTTATTTTAATCCTGTCCAAATATTCACCCCGAATCGCATCATATCTCACCGGCAACGTACGACCCACAGATGGTGTGCGTTTCGGTCGGTTCGAATTCGTCATAACTTCGGGGTTTCCGGGGCTCGCGTGGGGATTTTGCACTTAGATAAAAAATGCAAATAATGTTACTAATTCCCTGAGAACGGGTGTACGCGGTCCTACAAAGATATTTGGGACTAAAACAAGATCACCTGTACACCTGCTGATTGACAAACGAGTTTCTAGTGCAGGTTTTCCTATTAGGGTTATGAGGTCAAAGCATTGTCACTCCCATGAAAGTTATATATAGCCAAGCTTAAAGTAGGAGTGATTGGACCCGTAGTTCCGAGGTGAAAGCTTCGGATGCAACCGGGAACAACACGAAAATTATGAGGTTTACTTATTTTCTTATAACATTCCATTTCGTTGCATACCATACACGTATATAGCTCTGTTTGCGTAAGTGGTGCCGGCCACGGAGCCGGTTGAGGCGGTTATGTCGGACTCGAACTGACCAAAACGCACGCCATCTTGGGTCATTGGTTGCCGGAGGTGAGATTGCCGAAAGCATATCTCTCGCTCTCCGGCAGACCCAGGAGCATCTCTTTGGAGATGGTCCCCTTCGGGTTGTGGGGACCTCGGTCCCCATCTAGCCCCGGGTACGGGGAGGCGCACTTTGCGCCGCCGCCGCGGCCAGCTTCTGCTAGAGTGACAGGCGGCTCCACCAGCGCCAGCGCTCATGGAGGACGGAGGTCGTTCTGCGACCTCAGACGTCCGGTTCGCCTTCGTTCTTCGCGGGCTTCCCGGGTCCGGATGCGTAAGTGGTGTGAGAGATTGCCGTCTCACATTTATTTGCTATCTGCAGACGCTTATTCATAATGCAGTATCTGCTGGGCGTAAAGCTCCGTTCCTTGCTCAATCAAAACTTACTAACCATAATGTATTCGCACTCATCACAAAGTCTCAACAATGACACCACTGAAATAAACGCCTGCGAACTACACACAGCGGAAATTAAAGTTTGAAACAACGTGACGCTTTAATTAAGTTACTTGACATTTTATTCACGTATTTAGTATCTGTTTGACTGGAATCTACGGATTAAGAACAGCTTAAAATATTTTTGAAGAACAGAAGTAGTTTTCTTAAAATATTTTTACGCTGAATGCTTTTTCACAGCATTTATTTTTTGATATCGTCAATTTACTGTTCACCATTTTAGAATCGACAACGTTTGAAATGGCGCCCGTTGAGTATTTCCCCAGTTTTCAACTCCAAAATAAAAGAAAATAAACCACTCCTATTTTTGAATCCAATCTTCATAAACCACAATATGGAGGGCACATTCAAGTGTAATAAAAACATTTCTATTGTTAAAACTTATCAATAGTTACAAAATTGAAAAAGGAAAATTTGTTTCACAAACAGAGGAGACATCAGTACAGGACTTTGTGTCTTTACCTGTAAGGTAACGATTTTATGCTCAGATGGTACTGGGCACAAAAACCTTTACATACTATTTGTTGCGGAGTAAGTAAAAGATGTTTTACCAGTTGGAACAAGATTAATTTATTTACTATTTACACACTCTTATATACTAATTATTCTACATGATTTTACTGAGATTTAGAGTGGGGTTTTACTCGTATAAGTTTAGTGCTGACATTATTGTTTATTGATACGTGTTGTTTATATAATATTATTTCCTAGTTATAGTGTACTTTGCCTATGACGCATAGCACGTCATAGTACTCCCCCCTTTATAAAAATGTTTGCTGATGTTGTACTTTTTCTGCAGTTGGTTACACTTGTTGCATTTCCTTGATTATTTTGTTTATCTTTTTGTCCATGACTTTGTTACTGTACGAGTCTGGTGATTGTTATTATTATTGCTGCTAGTATAATTATAGCGATGAGTACTCCGATCCAGATTTTTATTTTTTCAATTTCTGCTACCATGTGTGTGTTCTTTTCTGCCTTTTCTGCCAGGTTATTGTTCTGCACCATGTTTATTTGTTCCATTTCGTGGGTTTGACTGCTTCCCATCTTGTGTGTTGTTTCTTGTGGCTTGCTGTGGAGTGACTTTTATTTTCATTTTGCCCTTTTTATATCATTGTTTGAAACGGACGGTGGGTCGTGATATTCTTCCCGAACGTGTTCTTTTTATGTTTTGAATTGGCTCTGCCTTATCTTGCTCTTGATTTTGAGTTTCTATCTTGTCGTCGCTCGTCGTGAATGCTGGCTTTAGCCTGTCAATCGACACGTTCACTTCCCTGCCGTTTCGCTTGATCGTGACTATTTTGTTGTCACGTTTGACTACGAGAAACGGTCCGTCGTAAGGTGGTGTGAGCGTAGGACGTAGCTTATCGCATCGTAGAAATACGTGTGTACAGTCGGCTAAGCGTGGGTGTACGAATATGTTTTTGTTTGAGCTTTGTCGTTGTGGAATTGACGTCATGTGCGTTATGTTATCTTTAATTTTTTCCACAAACTCTGCGTATGTTGTGTTTTTAGAACAGTCGCCAAAATATGCTGCCGGTAATTTTATTGTTGTTCCGTAGACCAATTCGGCTGCTGAGTATCCAGTGTCTTGTCGAATGCTGGTACGTATCCCGAATAATACCGATGGTAATTCTTTCGTCCAATTTTCGGTATTTCCTCTTGCCATCAAAGCTGCTTTCATGGTTCTGTGCAGTCTTTCTACTTTGGAGTTTGATTGAGGGTGATATGGTGTAGTACGGATTTTTTGTATACCCAGGAATTTGGTTAGGCTTCTGAATAGCTCAGACTCGAATTGTCGTCCTTGATCCGTTGTTATATAATTGGGGCATCCAAAACGTGTGATCCAGCCATTGTATAGGGTTTTGGCTACAGTTTCTGCTGTGATGTCCGAAATAGGATATGCTTCTGGCCATGACGTACAACGATCGATCATAGTGACGATGTATCTTTTGTTTTGTGATGTCGTTAGGGGGCCCACAATGTCTATGTGTATGTGGCTAAATCGTTCTGCTGGCATAAATTTGCCCAGGGGTGATACTGTGTGCCGCTGAACTTTTGATTGCTGGCATTGTAAACATGTTTTGCACATTTCGTAAATGTCTTTGTGCATGCTATTCCAGACGTATTTTGCGGTTATCAACTTTTTTGTTGTGTTTTTCCCTGGGTGGCTCATGTTGTGAAAACTATCAAAAATTGTTTTTCTAAACTTTTGTGGTAGGTATGGCCTTGTTGTACCGGTGGATATATCACAATAAATTTTGATATTATTGTTTTGTATTGGTACCCGTGCCATTTTTAGTGACCTATTTTGTTTTAGTTTTGTTAACTCCGGGTCACTGTCTTGGTATTTTTTTACCTCTTGCCAGTTGAGAATTTGGGGTAGTTCTATTGTTTCTATTACCCGTGATAGTGCGTCGGCTACCACGTTTTCGCTGCCCGTGACGTGCCTTATGTCTGTGCAGAATTGTGCAATATATTCTAAGTACCTTATTCTTCTAGGGGATTCATCCACAGATTGCTTCTTGTCGAATGCATGAATCAGTGGCTTATGATCCGTGTATATTGTAAATGTGCGACCTTCTATTAGTCGTCTAAAGTTTTTTATTGCCATGTAAATACCGAGTAGTTCTCGATCGTATGTGGAATATTTTGTTTGTGTCTCGCTTAACCCTTTTGAAAAAAATGATATGGGTTTCCATTTTCCTTGAACTTTTTGTTGAAGTACGGCGCCTACACATTTTAAACTAGCATCTGTCATAATGGCTAGTGGTGTGTCTGTTTCCGGGAATGCGAGTGTTGTGACATCTCTTATGTCCTGTTTGCAGTGTTCGAATGCTTGGTTAGCTTCCGTATTCCACTCGATTGGCGTATTGTCATTCTTTTTGGAGTTTATTAAGTATTTGTTGAGCGGAGCTTGGTGTCTGGCGGCGTGTGGGATGCTACTTCTGTAGAAATTCATCATTCCCAAAAATCGACGTAGCTCCTTTACCACCTTTGGTTTTGGGTATTCGTTTATTGCTCGTACTTTCTCAGACGTGGGGGTGATTCCTTGGCTCGTTATATGATAACCTAAGAAATCTATCTCTGTCTTTTCGAATTCGCATTTGCTCGTATTGATTGAGATGCCGTTTTTACTTAGGCGATTGAATACTTCCTCTAATTGAACGTAATGTTGTTCGGTATTTTGACTTGCTATGAGTATGTCGTCCACGAAGACATATATATAGTCCAGGTCTCTGAACAGGGAGTCCATAAACCTCTGGAACGTTTGAGCTGAATTTCTGAGACCAAATGGCATGAAATTCCAGTGAAATAAACCCATTTGCGTGATTATTGCGGTCTTCTCTGGTTCCGCAACAGGGATTTGGTGGAACGCCTTCTTTATATCAATTTTGCTGAATATTGTTTTTCCACTTGCGATGTATGTAAAGTCTAACAGTCTTGGCAAGGGATATCTGTCGGGAACTGTTATTTTATTTAACGCGCGGTAGTCTCCGCACGGTCTCCATTCCCCATTCTTTTTCTTTACCATGTGGAGAGGCGATGCCCAAGGACTACTGGAAGGTTCTAATATTCCTAAGTTTATTAGCTCTTGGAATTCCTTTTTTGCTGCCTTATATTTGTCGGGTGGTAGTGGGCGTGCGCGGGCATAAACTGGAGGACCTTTTGTTATGATGTGATGCTGTATTCCATGCTCTGTGGGTTTTTTAAATGGTCTTGGTCTAGTGACGTTTACGTATTTCTCTAACAGGCGCTTTATATGTTCGGGTAATTTCGCGTCGATGGATCTAATTGAAGGCATGTGTATTTCTCTTGCAATTTTCGCAGGCGTCGTTAGTTTTGTTTCTTGGTCGATCAGCCTTTTGCCGTATAGATCCACTAATAATCTGTGGTGCTCTAGGAAATCAGCTCCTAAGATAGGCATTTTTACATCGGCGATTACGAACGTCCAAGTAAAAGGTCTGCGTAACCCCAGATTTAGCGTTAATGTGCTTTCGCCATAAGTTTCAATAATTGACCCGTTTGCGGCATACAGTTTGTAGTTGCTCGCGTTTTTCTTACCCTGTGCGTTTTGTAATACAGAAATATTTGCTCCCGTGTCTACTAAAAACCTATAACCACTGTTTGAGTCGGTTATAGTTAGACGGTTGGCGGGTTGTATGGCACAGAGTCCCGTCGTGTTCTGCGCTAGTTCTCGTTTCCCGAATTTTTATCGGTTTTATTTATCCACGAGCACGGCTGATCGCATTTATATGCTTTTGTTTTGAATCGTCTGTGATAATAACATAGCCGTGTACGTGACCGTGAGCGTGATTGCGACCTTGCTCGGAATTTGCTGCGTTGCATCGGTCGGCGATTACTCATACCGCGGAGCTCGTTTATTTCGACTCGCATAGCTGCAATTTGTGACGTCAGCATTGTTATTAAGTCAGCGGATTCCTGTGACGAGTTGTTTGTTTTGGTTTTATAGCGCATATTTTCATAAATTCGGTCCGCCATTTCGCATAATTTTGTGAGGTCGAGGTCTTCGGAGACTGCCAATATGGAGGTGATTGATACCGGAAGCTGTCTGAACCATAATAATCTGATGGTATCTTCGGTCATTTTGTCGCAGCTGGCTTCTTTCATTTTTCTCAACAGCTGTGATGGTGTTGAGTCACCTAGGTCCATCTCCGATAGCAATTTGTGGAAGCGTCGTTGTTCGCTTTCCTCATAGCACGCAATTAATCTTTCCTTGATTATAAGGTACTTGTCTGCGTTTGGCGGTGACGTCAGGATGTCGCTAACCTGATGTATGACCTCTTTTGGTAATTTTGCGATGACGCTATTATATTTATATTCGTCACCTTGTTTTTGGGAGGCTACGATGGCCTCGAATTGCGCGAACCATAAGCGCGGTGAATCTGTCCAAAACGATGGTATTTTCTCCGTAATGCTAATTGCAGCCACCACCTGGCTGTCGCTGATTGATTCAGCTGATGTGCCGGGGTTTTTTGACGGTGTTCCGGCTGGAATTATCGGTGCCATGATTGCGTTTAGCCTCTTGAAATTTCAGCTGGTTAGACCCGCTTGTGGGAAGCCAACTGAAATGTGCTATTTCGCTGATGGTGGTGGTCGGTAAGCTGGTGGGCTGTTGGGTGAATTTTCCCAAATATAGCTCCACAGTGATCTGTGATAGTTCCTAGGTTTGCTGCTGAAAACCTTTTCAGGGCTGCAGTTGGCCTGCAATTATATCAGCACTAGGAGATCACGTCGGGGTCACCAATGTTGCGGAGTAAGTAAAAGATGTTTTACCAGTTGGAACAAGATTAATTTATTTACTATTTACACACTCTTATATACTAATTATTCTACATGATTTTACTGAGATTTAGAGTGGGGTTTTACTCGTATAAGTTTAGTGCTGACATTATTGTTTATTGATACGTGTTGTTTATATAATATTATTTCCTAGTTATAGTGTACTTTGCGGAGTAAGTAAAAGATGTTTTACCAGTTGGAACAAGATTAATTTATTTACTATTTACACACTCTTATATACTAATTATTCTACATGATTTTACTGAGATTTAGAGTGGGGTTTTACTCGTATAAGTTTAGTGCTGACATTATTGTTTATTGATACGTGTTGTTTATATAATATTATTTCCTAGTTATAGTGTACTTTGCCTATGACGCATAGCACGTCATACTATTCTTGTCCTTAGGTTCATTTAATAGGTTGCTATAAAAATGATGGCATCCTGTATCCCACGGCATGGAATTATACGAAAATTTTATAGACAGATTGGCGGATTATACTGAGGTCCATCCTTTGGGCGCATAAATTAGGGGTTTCTTCTTGAGCACCTCCTAGTAATGAATTTCATAAGCAAAAACTTAAGAATAATAAATCACAGAAGTATAATGTCACATTTAGCTTTTTAGCAAAAACACAAATTATCGTACATTGTGAAAAGTACAATATAAATATTCCACACAACATTCCATACAACGCTATCTAGACCCATGGTAAGCTTAGCTTTACTAGCTTGTGTTATGGAATCTAGAATGCGGATAAACCTAATTAGATACTTTTTTTGTAAATACATACATATTATACATAGAAACACCCAGACCAATGCAAATAGCCATATTCATGCATACGAATATTTGCACTGAGCGGGAATCGAACCCGCGCCTCCTGCGTAGCCGTTGCGTTCACTACCGCCACGCCATGTATCTTCATTGATATGTAATCTACATGAAAGATACATATGACATTACATTGTTGGTATATAGGTCGATGAAAATTATCTTACACCGTTTGAGCGATCACCCTGAAAGTTGGCTGACATCTACGTGTTTTTCATGGCTTTTATGTCCTTTTTATAGCAAAAAATATCCTACGGGCAAAATCACTGCTTTGATCTTAAACAAGACAGATTTTTCAAACAACTACCATTATTTTCTTTGGTTTCAATACTACTTGAGCGTTGGTTTAGACGTAGAATGTCAAAAAAGAATATTTCGTAAACTTGTACAGGAGGTGATAAAGTTAAATTCATACTAATATTAAAATTGCGAAAGTAACTAAGTTACACTTTCACATGTAAATTATTGAAACGATATCGATGAACTTTGGCACCGAGATGGAATAAAGCTTGGAAAAGGACATAAACGTTTATTTCATGCGAAAAAAATCACTACGTTCTTTGTATTAATATAGGCTCATGATCATAAATATGTCACAGGTCATTTTTAGGGTTCCGTAGCCTTTTTTTTTTTCGTGCGGAAATCCCCTCGGATACCCCCCCTGCCGGAGCCGGAAGGGGAGGTTATGTCGGACTCGAACCGACTAAAACCGCACGCCGACTGTGGGTCTTGGTGCTAGGCCGGAGGTGAGGTTGTCAAAGACATATCCCTCGCACCCCGGCTGACCCAGGGCCATCCCTTACGGTCTGGCCCTCCTCAGGAGGGGGGACAACGGTGTCCCCAACTCGCCCCCGGAATGGGGAGGCGCACTATTCAGCGCGCCGCCGCCGTGGCCTGCTTCTGCTGGGGTGACAGGCGGCTCCACCCGTCACCCCCAGGCCCGCGCTCATGGGGGACGGAGGTCAGTCAGTGCCCTCCGACGCCCGAGTTGCCTGCGCGCGCGGGCGGCGCGATCCGCGAGTCTTTCTCGCTCGCGCCGCCTCTCCCGCTCCGCCGTCTCCTTCACGACCATTACCTGCTCGCTGAAGGAGACGCCGGCCGCCCACGCGTCCGCGCAGCGGACCATTGCTGTGAGCAGGGTGGCGAGGGTGAGAACTCTCACTCCCAGGGCCGCCACTAGCTCCCGCCTCGGTCCGGCCCATGCCGGGCACTCGGTGAGCGTGTGCAGCCCCGTGTCCTCGCTCGCGTCGCAGTGATGGCACTCGGACGTTGGCTCCTTTTCGATCCGACACAGATATCTCCCGAAGCACCCGTGCCCGGTGATAATCTGCGTCAGTCGATACGAGAGGCTGCCATGTGGCCTCTCGAGCCATTCCCCCATGATGGGCCTTACCGCCTCTATGACGGCATGCCCTGCGCGTCGTTGCTCAAGTCGTCGCTCCCACTCCGCCACCATGATCCCGTGGAGCCGGGACCTCTCGGCCCGAATGTCTTCGGGCTCGGGATCGTATCCCCGCTCCCGCGCCTCCTTACGGAACCGATACAGTGCCGCAAGGGATCTCGCTTCCAGGATCCACGGTGGTGATCCGGCTAGGAGACTCGCCGCTTCAAAGGATATCGTGCGGTACCCCCTAATGGCTCTGCAGGCAATCGTCTGCTGCGGCGCATGCAGCAGTTGCACGAACCTGGCCTGCAGGGCGTCCGCCCACACGGGGCACCCGTACAGGGCCATGGACCGCACGACACCCGCGTAGAGTCTCCTGCAGGAGTCCTCTGGGCCACTCAAGTTGGGCAGCAGCCGCATCAGCGCGTTAGCTGACACCAACAGTTTGGGGCGCAGACTTCGGAAGTGCTCTCCGAAGTCCCACCGACCGTCGAGTACGAGCCCCAGGTATTTCAACCGGGGCTTGATGTCGATGGGAGTACCTCCTACTGTCAAGCTGGATCCCGGGGGTGGCCTGCGCCGAGGACCATGAAAGAACAAGGCATCGGATTTGTGCAGAGCCACCTCGAGACACAGCCACCGGATCCGATCCACGACTTGAGCAACAGCGGTCGTGGCCCTCTGGGTCGCCTCACGGTGTGTAGCGCCACTCACCGTCACTAGCGTGTCGTCCGCGTAGCACGTGACGGTGGCACCGAACGCGAGCTCACCGCGAAGCACCCAGTCGTATCCGATGTTCCACAGGAGCGGCCCCAGGACCGATCCCTGTGGGACACCGCACGACATCTCACGCCTACCGACGCCGGTCGCACTTGGGTAGATGACGGCCCTCTCCGTCAGGTACGCCCCGACTATGCGGCGGAGGTAGAGAGGCACATCGTGGTACACGAGCGCCTCCCTGATGCAACTCCAGGGCAAGATGTTGAACGCGTTGGAGATGTCCAAGGACACCGCCAACATCACCTCGCCCCGGGCAACCGCATCCTCCGCCAGAGTCCTCACGCGCATGATGGCATCCACAGTGGAACGCCACCGGCGGAAGCCGTACTGCGTGTCCGCTAGGTCCGGCCCCACTCTAGAGAGGTGCTCGACGAGGCGCTTGGCAATCACTCTTTCGAAGAGATTGCCCACCTCGTCGAGCAACACTATGGGCCGGTACCCGGACGGCTCGTCCGAGGGTTCCGTAGCCAAATGGCAAAAAACAGAACCCTTATAGATTCGTCATGTCTGTCTGTCTGTCCATCCGTATGTCACAGCCACTTTTCTCCGAAACTATGATGCTTATTCTGTTGAAACTTGGTAAGTAGATGTATTCTGTAAACCGCATTAAGAATTTAACACAAAAAGCAATAAATTTTGGGAGTCTCCATACTTAGAACTGAAAGTCAAAAATGTTTTTTCATCAAACCCATGCATGTGGGGTAGGGTGTCTATAGATAAGTCCTCAGAAATGCTATTAGGGTTTCTAACAATATTTTTTTCTAAAGAATAGTTTGCGCGAGAGACAACTCCAAAGTGGAATTTATAAATATGTCCTCTCCCCTCTGACTTCTAAGATAAGAGAATGATAAATCTAAAATAAATATAAATGATGTACATTGCTATGCAAATTTTCACCGAAAATTGGTTTGAACGAGATCTAGTAAGTAGTTTTTTTAATACGTAATAAATCGCAATTTTCGCATAAACGTCATAAATTGCAAAACTTGCGATTTATGACGTACTAAAAAAACTTTTTTAATACGTCATAAATCGCAATTTTCGCCTTTCATTCAATTAAAGCATAAATAATTTTAAAAAACATGAACTACAAAAACTTTTTTATTATGATACTTGCTTACGGAATCCTTAATGGTCTAGTCCGACTCGCACCTGACCGGTTTTTTAAAATTTCGACTATAATTATGGTGATGAAATAGGGGATGATATCGTAATTTTTTATCGCGATGAACGATAGTCATGTGGACGGAGGCGCGGAAAATAATAATAATTGTATAAATGTAATTTATGTATACGTACAATAAAGACAAATAGGGGTAAATGTATATACAATTAATCTAATAAAGCACGCAGCCACTGAACTGTCACTGTTCTGGAAAATTCCATACATTGAATGCTTAATCCCTCAGCGGTCTAGCTATAGCCACAACTCTATTTTAGTTTAATTAAACATTGAAAACTAAGCGGCCGACAATTGAAATAGACACAGACATTTTATTATTAGAAAACACCTTTTTAATGAAAGTAGAAACACATTTCAATGAGAACACGTGTTAGACATTTTCAAGCGGTTGGGATTATATTATTGTTTTACGCTTTAGTCTGACGGGAAGCTTGATAAAACGTTTCCAAAGACTTGTTTGTTACTCAGCAAACAATAAATATTTCAAGAAGAGTAACGTGAGGAATTTTGCTGCTTTTCTATACAATTTCGGTGGCAGCCAAGCACAGCGGTCACGTGATGGAAAGCGGTTAACGCGCTGCGTTAATTAGTATAGTTATAAGTTATATAGTATACTAGCTGTCCCGGCGAACTTCGTATTTTTTCCTGCCCTCGTGGCGTCAGATCCCGTTCCCGCTGTACCATTTAGGGGGATGAAAAATAGATGTTGGCCGATTCTCAGACCTACTCAATATGCTCACAAAATTTCATGTGAATCGGTCAAGCCGTTACGTAGGAGTATAGGAACGAATATTGTGACACGAGAATTTTATATATAAGATAAGTTATAGACCCTGTAGGACCCTAAAATTAAGAAGTGCATAAGAACGCGTCCTAATGCACTTCTTTTAGGTTAGATTATAAAGACTAGAATATAGTACCCATATTTTTGTCGTGAATTAAAAAAAAAACTTTTTTGACGAGTTTTACTTTTTAAAAAATTAATTGAAACTACTAATGTTCCCTCTAACCCCTCCAACTAAACTAAATTGCTTGTGTTAGGAGTGAGTTCACATGACACGTTGGTAGTGTAATGACCAGGATTCTAACCCGGGACCTTTCGATCTTAAGGCCGTCTCCTTAACCATTAAGCTAAGCTAAGACAGTGTGTGGTCCTTTTTATTACGTGCGGTTTTCCGCGGATAGCCCCCCTGCCGGAACCGGTGAGGGACGTTAAGTCGGACTCGAATCGATTAAAACGCACGCCATCTGTTGGCCGAAGTGCAAAGAAAATTGAGGTTATTGGACATATCCCTCGCACCTCAGCAGGGCCATCTCTATCGCATTGGCCCTCCTCGGTAAGGGGGACCACGGAGAGTGTGTGGTATTGTGTGAATCGTGTAATTACATAGCTTAGGGACCGGTAGAGTGAACATGTACACGTATGTTAATGAAACCACAATACATATTGATCGCGTGTTGTAATTGGAAATAATACCACATTAATTATAATACTTCAGTGGTTCGAGCTAATTTTGTTTGCTCACATTTGTCACACGATGTTATATTAATTTGTCATATGATATTATATAGAATCCAATAGTAACAATATATATTATCATGATACCTATTTAATTTTCACATTTCTAAATTTCCATTATGATTCTTTTGAATTACCTACGCAAATGTTTAAAAGTTCCACCTGCCTCATTCAAAATATTTTTTAAGAATAAGTACCTATCTACTAGTTTAATGGGTACCGCCTGCCATCAAAATTAGTTTGATAGCAGGCGGTACCCATTAATTTTCTTTCGGTTTATGATTGGCAAATGGGTACCGTCTGCTATCAAACTTATTTTGATCTTTTCAGTGGCAGTCGGGTTTTTTATTTTTATTTTAACGGAGTGAATGCTTTATGACTCCCCAACTCCAAGCGGAAGCCAATACCAGAAATTAACTCGTCAATGAACATTTTTTTAAAAGAAGAAGTTACTAATATTTCCTCTAACCCTCCAACTAAGCAAAATTGCTTGTGCTAGGAGTGGGTTCACGTCGGTAGTGTAATGGCCAGGATTCGAACCCGGGACCTCTCGATCGTAAGGTCGACTCCTTAACCATTAAGCTACCGACGTTTTATATAGCGGTTTGGTGGCGATGCAACAGCTAGATCGGTTAAGATAGGAAAAACTGAATCAGCTCAGGCGGGCTTCGAACCCGTAATCTTTCCCTTACAGGGCGAATGTTCTGAACCCTGAGCCACCGAGCCATGCCTGAAGCGATCCAAGCTCTCCAAATTCTCTTTTACTTTCTACTATTAAAATGGACTAACTGACCCGGCGAACTACGTGCTGCCAATATTTTTCCACCCACGTGGCGTCCGATCCCATTCCCGCTGCACCCTCTACTATATTAAGCATGCATTATACATATAAACCTTATTCTTGAATTACTCTATCTATTAAAAGAAACCACATCAAAATCTGTAGCGTAGTTTCGAAGATATAAGAACACATAGGGACGGACAGATGCTGCAAGCGACTTTGACTATGTATACTTTAATGGATATAGGCAAAGCATTTCTAAATTTTAAATGTTATAATCTTAATCTCCTCTAACTACATCTTTATCTAAAACTAAACTGTATGTCCACCCATCCGTACACTCACGCCTGTAAATCCCCGTAGGGGTAGGCAGAGGTGTATTAACACCCACGGATCGCCAACTATGATTTTCGGTCGGCGGACCTATTGCCGTCAAGAGAACACTTTGTATTGGGCTGTATGTTTACTATCGGATGGAGAACAGCCATTACTGTACGCATGTAGGGTATTATAATATAGGGTGTCTCAATAAGAGTGCACTTTTTAATGTTAAAATAAAAACAAGTATTTTATGACAGAGTTGTGATGTTTTTATTGTATTTTAAAGAAGATATGTTCCGATTTAGTATGGAATAAAATATCCGACATTTTCATGATATTTTCCATGACTTTTGGACAGAGATGTGGCTATATCTCACCGATGACGCGTTGGATTTTCGATTTGAGCTCAGGAATTGTTTCGAGTTTATTCGCACAAATCCGAGATTTCTTAAAACCGAAAAGAAAAAAATTGCACGGCGTTAAATCGCACGATTTTGGTGGCCATTTGACATCAGAATTTCGTGAGATAATGTGTTCTGGAAATCGTTGCTGCTATAAATCGATTGTTTTGTAATATGTTTTGTA
This sequence comes from Eilema sororculum, assembly GCA_914829495.1. Classification (NCBI taxonomy): domain Eukaryota; kingdom Metazoa; phylum Arthropoda; class Insecta; order Lepidoptera; family Erebidae; genus Eilema; species Eilema sororculum. Next base: position 18,055,206 of record OU618541.1, read on the forward strand.
ATGAGTTTTTTCAATTGTTAAGCGTTGTTCTTTCGAAAAGCACTCCATTTTTAATAATCGGAATTAACTGAGGTGACAAAAAAAAAACAATTTTAAAAAGTGCACTCTTACTGAGACACCCTATACAACTGATTTTCTGTAATACCGTGTACAAGCGTATCGTGAATATTGAACCACAATAATGTAAAATCGGTACGAAGTAATAAATTAAAAAATATTTTGAATTTACAATACATATAGGTAATGCATATTCTTCATTCTTCAAGTAGATGAAAATAATACCTACAAAGTGCACGCAATGAACCTAGAAATACAAAACGAATGGTTAACACTAGGTGAATTTTGTATTCCCATAGCCTTAAAATGGCGTACCTTAATATACGACTGGTCACCGGCTCTCCTTAAATTCTATCTCAATGCATTCCAGTTGACCCTCCCCGACCAAAGCAATCTTGTCAGATGGGGAAAAGCCACAGATAAAACATGTAACTCATGTGGTGAAGCAATTGGTACTGGTGGGTTGTAGGACGCTATTAGACCGGGGTCATTACTCGCGCCGACATGATAAGGTATTAGAAATCGTACGTGAGGCGGTAAGTTTGGCGGTAGCTAGAGCGAAAAAGGGTTTAACCACAAACCAAAGAAATGACGTCGCGTTTGTAAAGGAAGGCTGCTCAAAAAAGACAAATCAAAAGCCGTACTCAATTTTGATAGCAGCCGCTGATTGGACATTACTCGCAGATTCGTATGAGAAACACTATAAAATACCGGAGGATGTTTGTGCCTCGTCATCCAGACCCGATATATTCCTATTTTCAAAACAGCAAAAGCGTGCAGTACTAGTAGAACTCACAGTACCGTGGGAAACTAACATACCTAAAGACCACGCTATAAAAATAAACAAATACTTTGACTTGACCAACGAGTTAACCAAAAATGGCTATGTGGTTAAACTCTACGCCGTGGAAGTGGGAGCAAGGGGAATTCCAGCTAAATCCCTGTATAACTTATTTAAAGACCTCGGAGTGCCAAGAGCTTCAGTAAGCTCTTTACTCAAACGAATATCTAAAACGGCGTTGATAGGATCTTACCAAATTTGGATAGGTAGAGGGGGGAACACGACTGACGGTGGAGGTGAGCGCTGATGCATCACAAGGTGGCCACCCTAAACCTACACCTGGGTCGCAAGTCCCAGGCGCCGTCGCAGTGTTCCTCTCTGTACCACGCCATGGACCCGGCGACCGCACGGTGAATCCATGGAATGCTAAGAACCGGATCTCATCTCTTTGCCTGAAGTTTCAGGTTAGACGGCCGTGGCTACAGACTGACTCAATACAAGACTGAACATTACTGTATATCATTGAGCGCGATAGTTTAAAAGTTTAAAAAAATATTTCGAATAGGTAAAAAGTTATATAATGACTAGCTTTTGCCCGCGACTCCACCCGCGTGGATGTCGGTTATCGCGACCAAACATAACTTTTCTTCTTTGTCATGGTCTAATCTATCCCTATACCAAATTTCATCAAAATCGGTTCAGTGGTTTAGGCGTGAAAGCGTAACATACAGACAGACGGACATACGGACAGACAGACAGACAGACAGTAATAATAATAATAATAAATAAATACAATAAATATTTCCCAACATTCTACACAACGCTATCCAGACCCATGGTAAGCATAGCTTAACTAGCTTGTGTTATGGAATCTAGAATGCGGATAAACATACTTAAATACATTTTTTTTTGTAAATACATACATAATATACATTACCATAATACCATAATATACATTAACATACAGTAAGATAGACAGACAGACAGATAAACATACAGACAGACAGACAGAGTTACTGTCGCATTTATAGGCGATTGGCACAGTGCAAAGCTCGACGCGGCGTCGCGCGTCGACGCGCGTTGACGCGAGAGAGCTAGTATAGTCCGAGAGATATTAGATTTTTTGTTGGTGTGTGAAGTAATCTAAAATTTTGAGAAAAGTAAAGTAAAGCCATCCGACCATTAGCTCAGCCTATATTAAGAACACTAGAGATGAAAAGAAAATGAGTAGAAGTGCAAGCTATTATTGACATGACATAGTAACTATTTTTTTTTCTTATATTCGTGATCAGCGTCATCTATTAACGCGAAAAGAGACGTAACTAAGAAAATGCCATTTAGGTTGAAAGTCGCTTGCAGTCTCTGCGTGTTCCGATAACGAGCCAAAACCGTGGTGTCGGCTCCAATACCCGATATTAGGCATCGATATTTGACATCTTCCGATCTCGGATGTCGGATATTGGATATCGGACGTCAGTTGATGTGAAAGCGCTCTAAATTTGCCGTTAAATAATCATGTTGCATTGCAATAATATTAATTTAAAATTCGACTCAAATACCTACACAGAAATTTCTAACAGCTCTCGGACTAAAAATCCCTCGAAAACACGCGCGTGATGGCAGATTTCAGTGTGTATGGAAGTATGGATGGATAAATTTCTGTTATTAGAGAAAACATCTTTAAGTCCGAATTAACTCCGAAGGTTAGACAAGCTGTGAGGGATACGCCAAAGGCTATTTTTTTCTCAACAAATAATAATCTAAAGATGGCATGTGGTTTAAGCTAGTTCTAGTGCGACGTAAGTCCCTGACTGGCTACGGTTATAATTGTATAAATGAACTTATGATATTTTCTAAAGTTTACGCGAATGTCACTCATTGAAATAAAACCACTTTTTACGGATTCTATCGCGATATATTTGTTATTATTACTTTTTAACCCGACGTTTCGGCTGCTTTGCAGCAGCTATTTTCGCGGTGTGACTCACGATGGTAGTTATCACATAGTTTGAAGTATAAGTTATCTCAAAATACCCGAATCATGGTGAATTATTGGTGTTCATATTTACGCAGAATGAGCTCAGTGTGTTGTTAATATAATAACAAATATATCGCGATAGAATCCGTAAAAAGTGGTTTTATTTCAATAAATGAACTTTATTCAATGAATACATTCTCGACGCCTATGTACAATACTGGAGCCATCAGATAATACCATGAATACATTAACCAGCATTCTAGAAAGATAACAAGTGTAGAGCTAGGAAAGTGTCAGGTGATTTGCATTTCATCAACATAAAACGCTTCAGCGAGATTTTATAATTTATCGAAGGTAGACGATCCTTTTGAAAGCCGTTTGAATAATAAATAAAGGGATGAAGGATGGAGTGTATTCATATTTTATATTTAGTTTCAATGTTGGAAAATACTATTATGCACGGACACTTCTCCAGTGACGAAGGGTCAAAATTTCCGACGGTCGGTGGGACTTCGGAGAGCACTGCCGAAGTCTGCGCCCCAAACTGTTGGTGTCAGCTAACGCGCTGATGCGGCTGCTGCCCAACTTGAGGGGCCCAGAGAACTCCTGCAGGAGACTCTAGGCGGGTGTCGTGCGGTCCATGGCCCTGTACGGGTGCCCCGTGTGGGCGGACGCCCTGCAGGCCAGGTTCGTGCAACTGCTGCATGCTCCGCAGTAGACGATGGCCTGCAGGGCCATTAGGGGGTACCGCACGATATCCTTTGAAGCGGCGAGTCTCCTAGCCGGATCGCCACCGTGGATCCTGGAAGCGAGATCCCTTGCGGCACTGTATCGGTTCCGTAAGGAGGCGCGGGAGCGGGGATACGATCCCGAGCCCGAAGACATTCGGGCCGAGAGGTCCCGGCTCCACGGGATCATGGCTAATAGCGCGGAATAGAAGAGCGGAGTCCCGGGATTCAAAATGTATAGGTCCTGGGGCCGCTCCTGTGGAACATCGGATACGACAGGGTGCTTTGCGGTGAGCTCGCGTTCGGTGCCACCGTCACGTGCTACGCGGACGACACGCTAGTGACGGTGAGTGGCGCTACACACCGCGAGGCGACCCAGAGGGCCACGACCGCCCTTGCTGTGACTGGTGGTCGAATGGACACCCATTCGGCGACCAGCCATGGCGACCCCCGCCCGGGTTCATCCCGGATGGTACATGGGAGGGGTCACCACAGTCCCACAGGCCCATGGGTGTGCCTCAAAACCATCCAAAACGGCGACGCGGAAGACGTGTCGACTCGTGCTGGCTCGGAGATGGAGTCGGCCGCCGGCGTGGGTGGCGGGACCGAGGATACCCTCGGTCTCGGTATCCATGCCGACGTAGGTAGGAAGAGACCCAGGTCGAGCGAACCAGGCAAGGGCCTGTTCCGTCGGCCTGGGTCTGTGTCATCTAACAGCGAGGAGGACCTTCCTAGTAAGAGGAAGATTGTGGCTACCACCGCGGGTAGAGGCCGGAAAGCCGACCTCTACAGAGCGAAAGGGAGGGTAGCAGAGCCGCTAGCGATTGTGCCCCCGCTACCAAGCGGGAAGGTCACGGAGGTGCCAGCGGCGCAGAACATCCTGGCGGCTCTTTCCCGCATTTCTGGCGCCGTAAAAGGCCAGAAAAATATTGCGGGAAAGAAGAGGGTCGTGGCAGACGCGGTAACGGGTGCCGCCAAAGCGCTGGAGGAGCTCCTGGAAAGGAGCGTCTCCAGCGAGGAGGAGAAACTCCGGGCTCGGGTTGCGAGCCTGGAGACGGAGCTTGCCGACTCCCGCAAGCAGCAACAGTTGATGCGGGAGGAGATCGATCAGCTGACGCAGCTGGTCCAGGGGTCCGGGGAGGCTCGGGGTGCGAAAACGCCCGCTCCCCGTGCCCCATCTCAGGTGACGCCTACGGTGGTCCAGCTGCTGGAGGCCATTGAGCGACGCCTCGGCGTCCTCGAGAACCGGGCATACCGCCCGCCGCTGGCGGCACCCGTCGTCACGTCATATGCGACGAAGGCTGCACCCAGTGGGGCTCCTGGTCCCAAGCCGAGGGCCTCCGCCCCCTCCGCCCCTAAGAAGACAGCACCTAGGGGAGGTGGCAACCCCGCCTCCCCAAGCAGTACAGCCAATGCTTCCGTTGCATCCCAGAATCTCTCTAGTGAGGGGGTCTGGGAGGTGGTGGGAGCAAAGAAGAAGGCGACTAATGCCACCAAAAAGGCAGCGAAGGCCGCCAAGAAGGCGGCAAAAACCGCCGCAAAAGCGGCAAAGGCCGCCGCGTTGAAGGCGCCAAAGACGCTTCGCGTTCCCCGTTCCTCTGCCGTCGTCATTACGGTGACGACAGAGGGCAGGGCGAGGGGCGTGGGGTATACCGAGGTCCTGAGACAGGCGAGGGCCGCGGTGGTCCTTAAAGCCCTCGAAATAGAGGAAGGTCTCCGGTCCAAGATGACGCGGACCGGAGCACGCCTCCTTGAGATCTCTGGCGCCACCAGTGGCTCCAAAGCAGATGCCCTAGCGGCAAAGCTAAGGGAGTCGCTGAACACGGGTGACGTCCGCGTCACCAGACCCAACAAATGCGCGAGTCTGCGCATTTCGGGTCTGGATGACGCGGCCACGACGGAGGAGATAATCTCTGCCGTCGTGGAGGCGAGCGGCTGCCCTCGTGATCAGGTGAGGTCAAGCGAAATCCGCTTTGGCCTGTACGGTCACGGGTCGGCAGTCGTGAGCTGCCCCGTCGCGGCGGCCCAAAAAGTGGCGGACGGACGAAGCCTTCTTATCGGGGCCTTCCTGAGAGCACAGGCGCATCTCCTGCAGCCACGCGAAGCCAGGTGCTTTAGGTGCCTGGTCGTGGGGCATGTGGGAGTGCAGTGTACGGCGGAAGTCACCGTGGGAGACCGGTCCTTCCGCTGTAGTCAGCCCGGTCACGTGGCCCTTGCCTGTGACGCTCCGCCACGCTGCTTTAAATGCGTGGCGGAGGACAAGGAGGCCGACCACTGGGTGGGCAGTAAGGCCTGTACTGCCTCAAGGCCAAAGCCCCGTCCGTCCACACGGGGAGGTGAGGGTGCACTCTCGCGGCAGGGTGCGGAAATGAACGTCCATTAATGGGCACCCATGTCCGCATCCTGCAGGTGAACCTGAACCACTGCGCTGGCGCTCAGGACCTTCTGTACCAGAGCATCAGGCAGTGGTCCATTAACGTGGTGGTTGTCGCCGAGCCGTACTGGGTTCACCCGGGTAGCCCAGTGGATCTGCACGGCCTGGCGACTGTCTTTGGGGGGACCGCCGCGGACGACTCGCGCCTAGCGCTTATCGCCCGGGTTGTGTCGCGGCGGAATATGAGGGGGTGGCTGTCGTGGCCGTTTACATCTCGCCAAACCTCGACCAGCATCAGTTTGAGCTATGGCTCCCTGAGCTGGACGTCGTTCTCGCTGCATGCCGGCCTCGCCCTGTGCAGGCCAGGTTCGTGCAACTGCTGCATGCTCCGCAGCAGACGATGGCCTGCAGGGCCGGGGGCAGGGGGGTATCGAGGGGATTTCCACACGAAAAAAAAATAAAAAAAAGGGATTCAAAATGTACGCATTTGATGTAAGCGAGATTGGCACTCGGATGATGATGAAGAGCTTCTGTCTGATGTGTGCCTTTGTACTTGCGTAACGTTAATCTGTGCTTTACGGGTGAGTGGGACGGGAATATTCCTACGTGTACCATTATTCCGTAACAGTACCAGCCAGACCGAGAACTCTTAGATTCGATTTCAATGGGTTGCCCTAAATAAGTCAATATAATTATGCAACAATATTCCTGTGGATGAACTGTCTGCCTATACAGGGTATATTTTTGAAACGGGGCAGTAAAGCTCATACTAAGAATGCAATAAAGATATGCGCATCAAACTCGAAATTTGTAGGTAAAAGCTATTTTTATTTACTTTTCAGCCAATCCTACCCACTTCCTATCTAAAACAGTTTAATCATTGAACATTTTTGATTTTCTTGCTGAAATGTAAAGGAAGCGTTCCTGGCGATTTCTGTCTTTCCTAGCACTCAAAGCTAAAGTTTAATGGACCCATAGAGTCTTTTGATCCCCACATGAAAGAGGATCGATTGGCACAAAAAAAATTGAACTTTTAGCATTTTTCTTGCTGACTGTGCGATTTATCCAAAATCTGTGAATACAGTTACAAACATCTCAAAAAGTTAGGGATGGTCTCCTAAGAACATTTTGCTGTAACTACGACGGCTAAGGTACCTGCATGTACTGTCCTATTTCAAAAATACACTCTGTATATTATTACTAACCTTTCACGACATAACGTAATTTTTATCTAGTATCTCCTGTCCTGTAGAACCGATTGGCAGCAAACAATCGTAAGGTTAACAGTCGGACAAAGACTTTTCTAACAAAACCGTTCAGTAGTTTTTGCATCCATCGCGACAAGAATATAAAAAAATGTAATATAACATAACCTTTTCAGCCCATTGTAAGTCAGCTAAAGATAACAAAAATACAAGTGAAGTGCGATCTATGTTACCAGTATAAAAAAAATTAACTAAGTATTAAGAACCAGTTTGTTCCCGTTTTTGTTACTTACTGTTTACTGACACGGATCTTGATGAAGCAAATTATTTGATTTTTGCTAAAAAGAGTTCAACAATTTCTTCTACCTATAGCTAGCTACTCGGCACTCGCGTTTCTAATTTCGTTTTTTTTTTGTTTTATTTATTCCCTACTAGCTTTTGCCCGCGACTCCGCCCGCGTGGATGTCCGTTATCGCGACCAAACATAGCCTATGTCCTTTCTCATGGTCTAATCTAACCCTGTACCAAATTTCGTCAAAATCGGTTCAGTGGTTTAGGCGTGAAAGCGTAACATACAGACAGACAGACAGACAGATAGAGTTACTTTCGCATTTATAATATTAGTATGGATGTAATTTCACCACGATAATCCTATATCTAATTAGTATCAGAATTATATCTATATATAAAAACCACAGCTCACTACAATTGATGTCATTATCATTTATAAACCAAATTTAAATCGAATTAGGCTTACCTGAATAGCCTAATTTTGTTCAAACCATTATAAGTGCATCTGAATCTGTTTAACATACATACGTACAATCACGCCTTTATACCTGGAGGGTTAGGCAGAGGTGACTTTACACCCACATTTCACCAGTCACTGTATTTGGTCCTACGTAATAGGGTTGAGCTTAATGCCGTATTCCGGGCACTATTGTTTACTCGAGCCATGCATCTGAGGCTGAGTCTGGGCTGTATTTATCTGTCTGATGTTAAACAGCCCTATCCCTTAGTCGCATTGAACGACACCGCATGGGAAAAGATGGGGTGGCCCAAATTCAACTCTGCCGCGAACCACTCTACTAATCGTCGTCGTAATTATTGTATTTCAATTACAACTCGTCACAGATGAATGGTTGTATCCTAAGAACAATGCTGTAAGCACTGATACTCGTAATAATGGTTTCATAAACTCAATGTTTATAATACAAATTACGTTTTCATCCCACCATCTCGGAAAGAGTATTTTTAATCTTCAATATCTGAGTGGAAAAGCCGTTAAGTTTGTGAATTAAAAAAAAACATTAAACCTATTTACTGCTACCTCTATGGTGCCGAATATATCATACAACTTTTTTTAATTTGTTAAAAACTCAGACTCGGAACCTTCTTGGTGTTCTTTTTTTCTTTTTTCTTTTGAAATAAAAGTGTACCTATCTTGTGATTGTAAACGTTTTTTTTTTGCATTTAGTCATTTCCTCGCTGAGGTGGAATGAAAAGTTACGTGTTGCACTCGAGTGCAAAGATTTTTCACCTCGTGCTCTTTTGTTTCCCTCGCTAACGCTCAGGATTCTAATTTTGAATCACTCGCTGCGCTCGTGATTCAATTTTAGAATCCTTCGCTTGCTCGGTCATCAAAATTGAACACGCGGTTAAAAAGCAACTTTGCACTCTTGTATAACAAATAACTATTTTTAGTTAGAAAGACTTTAAAATGGTTTTCTGAGCAGATATTAGAGCCTACCCTTAATTATTCATTTTTAATCACCGAGTAAAAACATCAATATCGCTCCAAACCCAAAAAATGTAAATTAAAGTGCTTACATTTTTATCTTTAAAAATCACTAACAAAACAGCGGCGCGCGGTATCTTAGTTTGGTTAGACACCGGGATGAAAGAGCGTTTCCGTGCAAAAAATTGTAAAGTATTCACGGAAAGACACTGATAAATTACCCCCGTGTTTTACAGACACATCTAACGATTTATTACGTCGCCCACATACAAATATTCGCCATAAATTCGTAAATATACGCTTACGTCGAACGTATGAGAGAGAAGGAGAGATCGATCGTTGTTCTACAAGACATGAGATATATTTTATTCTGCGTGACTTTGGTTTTATTTGATGGGATAAAGTGATGTGAATCTTGGTGTTGGTAACAATATGATGCCCACACTCTTTAAATATTTATAGATAAGGGTATGAGTTGGTCTCAAGATATTGGGGGACAAGACGGGATCCCCTACAAATCGGTACACTTTGCGTTGTGTATTCAGTACCTAATTGTTTATATTATTCGGATTATCATTCATTGTTGCTGATAATGCTGTAGTGCAGGATTCCTTCTCGTAGTTAGGAGTCGGAAAGCAGTTGCTCTCGTAAAAGCCAAGATAAATCAACCTAATAGTGGCGTACAAATTGGAATTACTCTACCGCGGCTTCGCTTTACAGAGCAAGCCAGTAGGAATCGGGTTATAGGAACGGCGCTGTAATATAAAAGCGAAGGAGAGTGCATTTTGAGCTCTCAATTACAGTCAGCAGCAGAAAGATGTTGACGAATCTTAATTTAGTTTTTTGACCCCCTTCCAGTTATTCGATTGTTCTGATATTTTGACACACTATACACAATACCAATAAATACCTCATAAAATAGTTTGATATGCTCATAGAACGAAAGTTTTAAAAAGATAGATCAAGATATTTTTGAGTTTGACTGTACAAAATTTGGATGTCATGGGCCTTGACTATAGGACGCAGATCATTATGCCTTACTTATACTAAAATATACTCAATATAGTCATGCCTTTCTCCCTTCAAGGTAGGCAAATACCTGATCTACTTCTATCCTTAAAGTTAGGAAGCTTATTCTGAAATATTCATATAGCGATTTTCAAATCGAAGTGTTACAATCCAACACTTGCACGCTTGCAAGACTCCTTTCGTAGTTAGCTTATAGAAACATTTTACACAGCATGTAGTCAAAGCAATTAGTGATTATAAATAAAATAATGTTAGTTTTATCCCAATTTATATTTTATAATTCAAAACTCTGAAATGTAAAATATACACATCTACTATAAAAAAAGTTAGCACTTGAGCTATTCGACAAAAGAAATATGGTTACTCTTGGCCCAACTACAAACCTAAGCAAAACTTCGCCTCTCATATTTCTCACTCATTTTCACATTTTTGCGGCACAACTTAGTTGCCAAACAAATATACGCCGGGGACGGGATCATCTGTCAAGGCCATAGCTCCGCTTAGGTCCCTACTAAACCCTTTATGCTTCACCACGGTGAATAGTTAACAGGTTCTCTTCACGCCCCACAAGAAAAATAGCGTAACGCAAAAAAGCCTTTTAGACACCCGGATGTGACTGAATAATTTATTAAGAAGAATGCTCTAAACAAAACCAGTTGAAGTGTTTTATGGACCTGTTTTTACATAACAGCCTTATTATAGCTGTACGTGATAATAAAATGTAAGTATTCGGGTTCCGTGAAAACAATAAGGGTATTGATGGAGGTTTTGGTCGATCCTCTTTTTGTCTGTGTTTTGGTTGGGTAATAAATAAAGGTGCCGGCTTTGTACAGCTGGAGTTGAACTGTTGTATAACACAAAAATGTCGAGCTAAATCCTTTGGATTAGCTTGGCAAGCTTACATAAAACGTATATAGCTTAGCGGTTAAGGCCTGGCCATTACTCTATCGACAAGAACCCGTTATTAATTAATTAATCTAATTAATTTAAAATTCTAAAACTATGTGCCCTTATCATAGTCACAGTCTATCAATTTGCAATTATTATCTCTATACTATGGTGAATGAGTTACAATTAACAAAGTAAACCATACTACCAGTAGGTAACATTCGATGTATAGTGCAAAGCGGAATATTAAATATCAGTCTATGATTATTATTATCAGTTATAGGATTGAAATACGGCCTCTGAGCAATTTTCTTGATAGTTGAACGTAGCATGTGCGTAGCGGTCGTAGCCCGTAGCTATTACGTAGCAGTGAAGCATGCAATGCAACGTAGCAGTTGTTCTTGTTGAATATAGATGTTGGTTTAATTGCTAGTGTATACCCAATAATGCAAGTATTTCTTATAAATATAATTCAAGTTTACATACATCGTTCAAAGCACGCAGATTGTTTATTTTTCTCTCAGGATGACCGAAACAAACTAATTCTATTTGTATGAATTTTTAAGCATTTATTATGCTCGATAATTCAAATCGATTTAGAAAAATTTTTTTTGTGAAATCGGTCCAGGCGGGATTTGAACCCGGAATCCTTCTCTTACAGAGAGAATGCCAGAGCAAATTCCTCATCGGCCAATCAAATCCCGCCTGGACCGATCACAATATTATTTTCCTTTCTAAATCGTTTTGAAATTAATTCTAACTTGTACTAATACCGACTACATGGTAGGTATGTAGTCGGTCATATTTATTCACTTATTTTAATCCTATATTCTAGTAATGTTTTTGTTTACGCAAAAGTTTGCACTACGTATCCCTCTGGATGTAATTTGCATACTGCGCCGTTTTTAGAGATCCATTTGCAAATATTTGGCGTAGCGGTAGAGCATCCAACAGGCACGTCAGAGGTCACTGGTTAGTCGATTTGATCAGAGATCAAAGGCATTCGAAAACAGTAGCAGGAAAGGATTAATGACAGTACAGAAGCTCGAGAAGTAGATATGTAAGGATAAAAGCAAGTGTCCGACACTTGCTTGCTGTTATCCCTACCTACCCTGGAGTGAAATAGTCGTGAATATATGTATGCAGTACAGAGTCTTCTTCTTCTTAGTGTTAATCCCAGTCGCATCTGAAACATTCAACTTGGAGTCTGGGGTCCGCTTTTTTGTGGAATGATTGTCATCTGACCTCCACAACCTAAAGGTGATATCGAAGCATTGTAGTTAGACCAGTTGTTGGACCTTTGAGGACTCCAATTACCCGTAACAACTGCCATAGATGTTCGTATGGCAACCGGGACCGACAGTTTAACGTGCTCCTCGAGGCACGGCAAGACTATGCATATAAATATTTGCACTGAGCGGGGATCGAACCCGCTCCTCCTGCGTAGCGGCCGCGTTTACTACCACTACGCCACGGCTGTCACTGTCTTATCATCAGTTGAACATCATGATGCAGAATGCAGTTCAGAGTAAAACAAGAATATCCGAACAGTACGGGTGAATGAAAATTTTCAGCCTCGATTACTCGACACCGGTGACCGGAGCCGTGCCTGTCTGAGCCGTGTAGCCTGTGGCCACAGCCTGTATAAACTGATTGGGATGTCAGGTACATCGAATGTGTGTACATAGTTGTTATAACGAACTTTGTGGTGTGTCGGTAGAGCGTTCGACTGCTTAGACCGCCGGTTGGATTCCCTCATAATGTAAATACTGTTTCTATGTATGATATAATTTGTATGTATTTATTTGTAAAAAAGAACAAAGTAGGTTTATCCACATTTTAGAACTCATAACTTAAGTTAGTTAAATTGTTTTATGATTTGAAAAACATCGGAAAAAAATTAAATGCTCAAATGAGACTTGAACTCACGACCTTTCCCTTACAGGGGGAATGCTCTTCCAACTGAGCTATTGAGCCACACCTGAACCACTTCAAATTTTCCTTCTCTTTATATCCGTCTTTAAGGGCGACGGGGGAGCCATCTACCAACATTCTTACGAACTGTTGGAAACAATGAATGATTTTTCAACAATGTTTAAACATTGAATTTAGATGACTGCGCCCAAATATTTGAATGATGTTTTTCGAACTTAAAAGTTAGCATAATAAATGCTATAAAAATCATTCAAATATTTTATGATTGTTGATATAACTCTGCTCCTCTTGTAGAATGTCTTAGAATATAATATACTTACCTTACCATGGTCAAATTATATATCATGGAATCTAATGTTTAAAAGAAATCTTCTTATTAATTTGTTAATAAGAAAAATTGTAAAAGAAATATACTGAATTTTTCATAACATACACGTAAGTGCAATAAATCTGAAATATCATGAAATGAAAGGTGAAATTCACAGCAGCGGTAGCGTAAAGCCTTAAATGCCTCTAGTACAAGATATAAAATCTTAGAGGATTTTTTTTTGCTTTTCGTAAAAAAAGATAACCAAAAAATCAGACAAATAGACATTTTCGTAATTATGTCTATAAAAAAGTCTAAGATAAATTTGTACTTGAGAGATTCAATAGAAACTTTGGGAGCTCACAAAGTTTCTATTGAATCTCTAAAGTTTTATCGAACACGTGATTATGAAACATTTAATCAAAAGTGAAGTGGACATTACGCTTTTTAAACATCTATTAAACCTTGAATTCTAAAACTGTTCACTCAAAAATTTAAAAAGTAATTTCGATGCATAACCAAAACCAAACCCTAAGGGCGTTCGGTGACAGCTAATCATAATAATGAGATAAGAATTTAATAGACTCTGGCTATCTGGCACCAAGCTGTGGCCTAACAATACCAGAGTAAATTGAACTCAGCAAAGAATTAGATTCGTAAGCTTCGAAAACATCGTCGGAGGTCTTTACCCGTGGCCCCTTAAACAAGTTATTTAAGAAGATTACGCGGTTTCATTGGCCCTATAAAACACTAATGTCATCTCAGCCAGTTTAGCAGATACTGCAGCGCATTACTAAAATTAGGGAGGTCACTGTCCGATTCCTAACGATGATAGACAGACGTTTTTAATAAAAATGTTTTAGTTAAATTAGTTGTAACATATTTGAGTATCAGTCAGTGGAGGTTTAACTTACATAGTTTTGCCTTCTCCAAACGGCAAAAGTGTGAGCATGAAGCGTTAATTATTTTATTATTAATCATAGGCTTGAGGCATGAGGCTGAGTCTGATATATCTGCGTCATGTTGCCCTATCCTTTAGTCGCCTTGGACGACACTGTATGGCCCAAATTCTACTCTGCTGGGATTATTTTTATATACTTTAATTATCTTGACACGTAAAAATGTACATTGGTTAGTGTTAAGTACTTACTTTTTGTAAACTACCGTCTGGAAAATACCACAGTGGAGTTGTTGCGCCGTTTCTTCTCTACTGGTGCCAAGGAAGCGGTAATAAACTTAGTTTTAAGCAGAATTTGTCGGCAAAAAGATGTAATAATGTTACACTTATTGTATAAAATTGCATGTCACATCTTTTTACACATATAACAGTAGATACATATTCTGATCTTGCAAGTGCATGGTTTCCTGTGCATTTTTTTACGAGATCGTAACATATATCGACGTCCTACACATTTTTCCTTCCCATTTTTCATCCCGTGCACTTGTAGAGGTTATTTTCATCAAAGGTAATGTTATGTTAGTTGTTTTACTTACGGCGTTTATTGTTGTTGCGGGATACAATTTTTACTAGCATATCGATGGGTCCTATGTTTAAGGGCCAAAGTGTAAAATGTCAACTTTACAGGAGAGGGTTCCGAAGTTTTTTTTTTAAAACCATTTAGGTGGCAGACAAGCACACGGCCCACCTGATGGAAAGTGGTTACCGCGGCCTATGGATGTATGCAACACCAGGGGCGTTACAATCGTGCTGCCTACCCTGAAGAAACCTTCTAATGCCCCTCTTTAAGAACCCCATATTGTAGTCACTTGGGAAAACCATGGCAGGTAGTTCATTCCACAGCTGAGCGTGCGTGGGATGAAGTTCCTTTCATACCTGTGGGGACGAGTTCCCTGCCTATGGCGAGCGGTGCGATGATAGAATGTTTTTTATTTCACTAAACGAAAAAAAGTGTTTTTGCAATTATTTAAAATATCTAATTGAAAACTGAGTTAGCAAATTGCGAAACGTATAAGGGTCAAAATGGCTCATTGGCCCAAATTAAGAAAAAACCGCACGAAAGCTCGTCAAACTACTCTTTGGCCCTTGTACGTTTAAATTCACGTCATATAGGCCCTAATACTTCAATGAAAAATCATGTTGTCATGCAGAAATGTTAGTTTTTTAATAGCTCACATTACTAATTACATCGATTAGATACGTTTACCATAAAAAAGTCAAATGGCCAAATTGTTAGTTTGGCCCATATACGTAGGTAGGACCAATCGATATAAGTCTAATAGTTACGCTTCTGAACACAAGTATAGAATATATCTTTTTCTATTCATCTATATCCTATTCCACGTTTGGTTTCGAAATTGACGTACTCGTACTTAATACATAAATTCTTTAAAATCTGTTTCATATTTTATGACAATCGAAACGGTATGTTTGGTAAAACCAACAATTCTATGAACTGACGGAGAACGCCACTTTCCCTTCAATAATGTCGAACCATGCTAGTTTGTCTTTGATTTGCAATATTATAAGTATGAATAGATGGATGATGGATGGATGGATGATGAAAGAAAGAAAGAATGAAAAAAGAAAGAAAGAAGATTTATTTACTGACGTTTAAGGTAGACTGTACAAAAGAATAGATAGGTACTTATATGGCATGCATTGAGTTATTTGTGCATCTCACACGCCAGCCGAAAAGGTTCAGGTTCAGCATGTGCTAGACAGCTGTCTAGCGCTGATTTTCAACCAGACCCAAATTGGTGTAGCACGGGTGCAAACCAGCTACACAACAACACAAAACAAAACAA
This sequence comes from Eilema sororculum, assembly GCA_914829495.1. Classification (NCBI taxonomy): domain Eukaryota; kingdom Metazoa; phylum Arthropoda; class Insecta; order Lepidoptera; family Erebidae; genus Eilema; species Eilema sororculum. The sequence continues at coordinate 18,070,992 of OU618541.1, forward strand.
GAAGCATGGATGGATGGATGATGGATGAAGGTTTGTTACTATTTCACGTCTAAACGTCTGGAGCAATTTGAATAAAATTTGGTATAGAGTTATCTGACCGTCTTGATTAATACATAGGCTATGTTTGGTCGCGGTAACCGACATCCACGTGAGTGGGGCCAAGGGCATAACCTAGTTTGCAATAAAACAGTATGTATTTGACAGTAAAATCGTAGTTTTTATTTTTTTAGCCATCATTGGTTGTCCTATAAATAAAGAATTCGTCCGATAGTACACAATACTAATAACCAAAATAATAAATAAATAAAATACGGAATTCCCGTTATTATTATTGTATATCATAGAACGCGATCCGATAGGTTTGTAGTCAGTGATATATCAACTACAAATTCGTACTATAATAAATAGCCAACTAATCGGATTGAATCGATTTTACATTGACAATGAATATTAATTGTACTACAGATTCTGGGTTACAGTATCAATGGCTCTTCAACATTGTAATGTGACATATTCATTTAAAATGACACTCATACTATTGGACGAGTGAATACCTACTTTAGTATTTATTCCGAATAAATGATTAATTAAATAATGAATGAATATTGCTCTCTGTGTAAACCGAATTTCGTATACCATGTGGTCGTGTAACTGTATTACTTTTGAGATAACTATTAACTCATATTCGAGGGCTAAACGTAGATTTCAATGTAATAATGACGCAAAAAAAGAAGCTAATACTGAGGCTTAATTATGTCGTAAGTTTAGTTCCCTTACGGATGTCCTCTAAACGTTGTACGCATAATTACTTCAGTACTAGTGATTGCGTAAATGGAATAGAAATCTACGAAGCCGTGTGAAAATTATAAATGAGAATATTATCATCATCGAATACATAGGGAAAAAGAATCTTCTCGGGCGGGACTCGAACCCGCAGTCTTTCCCTTACAGGGGGAATGCCTGACCAATTCGGCTACCGAGACATGCCCGATATGATTCATATTTCCCATCTTATACGTCTTCAAGGCGACGGTGGCGTCATCTACCGATTTTCTTACGAACTATCGGAATCAATTAATGATGTTACAATCATTATCATCATATTATATTCTCTTCTTAAACATAGGTTTAAAACGAGCATCTATGTATTTTGTTAGAATTCAATAAGAAAAAAAAATACAAATTATCATCTTATTTTTCTAAGAAAGTAATTTCAATTATCTGAATTTCTTCATCTTAACAAAAGCTATCACTCGACCCATTTTCGTTCGATATGACAATGATGTAAGCGAGTGTATACATATAGATAATATATTATATTAATATGCCGTTGTATTAAATTGCCGTGTTGAAGCCCGGTGGAATAAAATAGGAGCACCCCAGCTCTTCCTGTGGGTGTCGCAAAAGGCCACTAAGGGATGGGGCTGTTCTTTAACCGACAGTAAACATACAGCCTAAGACAAAGGGCCTGCTAGACGGCAATAGGCTTGCCCCCTATTACGTCGTGGGACCGAAAATCATAATCGGCATAACGTGTTAATACACCTCTGCTTACCCCTTCGGGGATTTACAAACGTTAGTAATGCTCGAGAAAGAGGCGGCAGGTCGGGTTTGGACTAGACTTCGGGCCCGGGAAGCCCGCGCAGAGCGAAGGCGAACCGGACGTCGGAGGTCGCAGAACGACCTCCGTCCTCCATGAGCGCTGGCCTGGGGGTGACCGGTGGAGCTATATATATATGTATGTAAGTAACCGTATGTATCTCACTTAAGCTAAATTCTGTAAAAATAAGAACCAATAAATCGTATATTAACTTAGTGCCTTGAGGTCTCAGCTATTTCTTTTCCTAATTATTGCTCCTTATAGCGCTATACAGTACAAAATGGGTGTAATAAGAAGATCTTTTGAAACCTCATTTATTAATTTTCGTCTCTCATTATTCTCGGCCCCTTTACAACATTGGTTGGTAGCACCTTAACAAGTCTTATGTTTCGTAGAAAATTATATTTGAGCGAGAATTCTCCATCACAGTGGAACGATTCTCTTTATTCCCTTCCGTTTTATACGGTGACGAATCGTTATATTTCTGCTCTTTCTACATAATATAGTTATATTATACTTGACAGCCTCCGTGGCATAGCGGTAGCGAAGGGCGCGGGTTCGATATCCGCTTAGTGCAAATATTTGTATGCATGAATATGGGTATTTGCATTGGTCTGGGTGTTTCTATGTATGATTATGTATTTATTTACAAAAAAAGTATTATAAGTATGTTTATCCGCATTCTAGATTCCATAACACAAGCTAGTCAAACTATGCTTATCATGGTTCTAGATAGCGTTGTGCGGAATGTTGTGGAAGATTTATTATTTGGTGTTACAATAAACGCAAACGTCACGATATTCCCGCCTGCAAATTCACAAAAGGGTAGGCAGAGGTATATTTAACACCCACAGGTTGCCAACTAGGATTGTCAGTACCGGTCACGTAATAGAGGGCGTGCGTCGTCAAACGGGCATATGTTCACTGTCGGATGGAGAGTAATGAATTTACTGACAACAAGTTTCTACTAACTTGTATGAAATTTATGAATGACCTTTTATTCCTAACAGTTCTATACAAGACTCATAAACTACTTATAGTGATTTAGAACAAAGTTATCATCATCGTCCTTGACCAGCCCTAGCCGTGGTTGAGCGCGGGCCTGGGGGTGACGGGTGGAGCCGCCTGTCACCCCAGCAGAAGCAGGCCACGGCGGCGGCGCGCTGAATAGCGCGCCTCCCCATTCCGGGGGCGAGTTGGGGACACCGTTGTCCCCCCTCCTGAGGAGGGCCAGACCGTAAGGGATGGCCCTGGGTCAGCCGGGGTGCGAGGGATATGTCTATGACAACCTCACCTCCGGCCTAGCACCAAGACCCACAGTCGGCGTGCGGTTTTAGTCGGTTCGAGTCCGACATAACCTCCCCTTCCGGCTCCGGCAGTGGGGTATCCGAGGGGATTTCCGCACGAAAAAAAAAAAAGCCCTAGCCGTGGTACTACTCATGGTTCTACCGGGTGTACTACAGATAACAAACGGTCCAATTAAGTATTAGGGCTTTATTTTTATACCACTTAGGTGGCAGACAAGCACACGGTCCACCTGATGGAAAGTAAGTTACCGTGACCTATGGACGTGAGCAACCCTGGGGTTGGAGTAACATAGCATTAATCAAGTAACGGTCCAAAATCATAAACACAAAATTACTAAATTCTGGAACTACGTAATTTTATTTATTTTAAACGATAAACAGCATATACCAGCAAACAAATATGAATCAATTCTGGCAAATCATAAAGGACACATTCACGAGCGTATTGCGCAGTCAACGCTAGTCAATGCTATTATAAAGTCCGAACGTCATAATCGCAAGCAATTTATTCAACAGAGAACACATTTCGGCTTAATCTGAAAATCAGACATACTTTTGTAATCTGAAACAATATTACAACAACTCGAAATATATCGGGAAAAAGAAGCGCTCAAGCGGGACTTGAACCCACGACCTTTACCTTACAGGGGGAATGCTCTTTCAACTGAGCTATTAAGCCATTTCTGAATCACTTCATTGTCATAGTCATAGTCATTTAGTTTTCAATATAGAACAATAGAATTGTTTCTTATTGACGTCAATTTTAATTCTAATTAATCTAAGTTTCTTCTTACTTCAAATTTCCCTTCTCTTTATATCCGTCTTTAAGGGCTGAATAGCTCAGTTGGAAGAGCATTTTCCCCCATAAGGGAAAGGTCGTGGGTTCTAGGCCCACTTGAGCGGTTCTTTTTCCCGATGTATTTCGAACTTAAAAAGTTTGCATAATGAATGCTATAAATGTTTCATTCAAATATTACAACAACTAACGTTAGACTATTAATGCAGATACTTTAAATAATAAGACTTAGTACTATGTTTGATGTTTATAAACGAGTATAGACTTTAATTACTGTGCTTTAAGATTACTATTTCCTTAATAAAACTTTGAAAGCTCTGTGCGAATCCGCAGTGTTCCGTTAGACCTAAACTATTTGGTTAATGTGGCATCGCATCAGCGATGGCACAGTCCTCGCTGATTCGATGTTAAGTGCTGAGAGGTGATTAGCACTTAACATTTGGTGATCCATTAACTTATATGCCATCACGGCATACGGCGTTTATTTTCATGATTTCCTGTAAAATTAATTTAGAGTTAACATTCATATCGATACTTCCATACAAATATTATAAATGCGAAAGTAGCTCTGTTTGTCTGTAACGATTTCAGGCCTAAATCACTGTACCGATTTTGAATAAATTTAGTTTAGGGGTAGATTAGACTTTCAGAAAGGACATAGGCTATAACTGACATCCACGCAGGGGCTCGATTCACTATCGCCACGTATCACGTATTTGTGAGTTTGTGAGTTTCGTTTCGATAACCTGGTATTCTGTACAGTCAGCATCAGAAAAATGTTGACGAGTATAGTACTCAAAATAATCTTAAAACCAAAATTTCAATATTATATTGATAATTAGAGTACTCAAAAAGTTGTAAGCATCCAGAGAAGTCAAACTATCTTAACAATCGGTCTTCCAGAAACATGTAAGTAAGCAGAGTGTTCATTTTCATATACGCAATCACGCTACTCAATGGTATCTAGTCAAACAAAGTGTTCAAAATATCTGGACAATGTCATTTAATCGCATTTTGCATCCCTTTTTTACTTATGTAGCCATCCTTTACACATGATGATGGGATGATGTGAGATAGGTGTATAAGTTAGAACAGGATAGAAAATTTGTCAAATTAATGACAATTTCTTTTGTATTTTTTATAGTTGCCAGTTGTAAGCCATAAACGTTACTATCCCCTTGCATTGGTGAGAAAAGAGTATGAATACGTAAGAAATAAATACTCGTATGATATGTAAATTACTTGAAATCTACATAAGTAGATATAAGTCCACGCGGACTAAGTCGCAGGCACAGCTAGTATTAATATAAATCATAGTATGGAATAGGGTTTCGTATTTCTAAATTTTTCTGTCGCTTGAATAATTATTAAAAATAATAAACACGACTGCTCCTGAAAAGACCGAAATAAGTTTGATAGCAGGCGGAACTAGGCGGAACCCATTGATTATCATTGGATTTATGAATTACAAATGGGTACCTCCACCTGCTTTTTTTGGTCCTTTTTATGTATTTTATACTTTATTTAATTAAAAAAAATAACAAAATCCATTAGATATAGCACCAAAAATTCACGGTTTAGTATCGATTTATATTTCATGTACTCTTATATACCTTTATTTGTGACCACTTTCATCGAAATCTTTTCAGCCTTAAGGTCTCTATTCGGGTAAAAAGTAAAAACAAAATAGGTTTAACTTTAATAACTATTTCACAGAGAAAGAAAAAGAGAAAGGAGGCGAAAATTGCGGTTCATGACGTATTAAAAAAAAACTTCTATTATAAATTATAATCTATTATAAAAAAACACTCTATTATAAATATGTTTGTAAAATAGTTTCGTATCTAACTGTACCTATTTTCAAAGAGTAGACATTTTGCGTCTATGTCATGTCGATGTAGTCATAATGCGTATTAGAGAATACGAGAAGTGGATTTTTGAGTACATAGGTCTATCTTGCGTTGCAGGACCCTTTATTTTTTACGTAAGTATTCATACTCTTTTCTCACCAATTGAAGTGGATAGTTTATGGCTTAAGCAACTGGCAACTATAAAAAATACAAAAGAAATTGTCATTAATTTGACAGGTTTTCTATCCTTTTCTAACTTATACATCTATCTCACATTATCCTATCATCATGTGTAAAGGATGGCTACATAAGTAAAAAAGGGATGCAAAATGCGATTAAATGACATTGTCCAGATATTTTGAACACTTTGTTTGACTAGATACCATTGAGTAGCGTGATTGTGTATATGAAAATGAACACTCTGCTTACTTACATGTTTCTGGAAGACCGATTGTTAAGATAGTTTGACTACTCTGGATGCTTACAACTTTTTGAGTACTCTAATTATCAATATAATATTGAAATTTTGGTTTTAAGATTATTTTGAGTACTCTACTCGTCAACATTTTTCTGATGCTGACTGTACGAGCTGTCAAAGCATAAGTTTACAGATACTTAGGTTTTTATCATTTTGACAACTTACGTCACCCATACAAATGGCTCAAACGTCATAATATACTAACACCACGTATCGCATACTTGTGATTATGGAAATCGATAACTTAATAACCTGGTATTCAGTAACATCTGTCAAAGTCAAAATTATGGTTTAGGCGTTAAATCATGGTTCTGAACTCGATGACAATGTTCTGCTCGATTTGTATACGTAGATACGTTCACAAAAATTATAAAAGTTTAAATGTTTTTTATCATAGGAAAATCATTCGGTAAGTATTTATTTACATTTGAATGACAATGATTGCTAAAATTTGTCGTTGAATAAATCCATACTAATATTATAAATGCGAAAGTAACTCTGTCTGTCTGTCTGTCTGTATGTTAGCTTTCACGCCTAAACCACTGAACCGATTTTGATGAAATTTGGTATGAGGGTAGATTAAACCTTGAGAAAGGACATAGGCTATGTTTGGTCGCGATAACCGACATCCACGCGGGCGGAGCCGCGAGCAAAATCTAGTTCACGATAAATATTATACGATAATCTTAATTGCGCTATCCAGACCTAAAGAAAACAGGGATTAACTAACTTGTGTTTTGTGATTTAGAATGCTGATAAACATAGTATTTAACTTTTTCTCATAAATCAATCCCACCTTTTTTTTGGTCTGCGAAAACCTCGGATACCTCCCCCGCCGGAGCCGGAAGGGGTTATGTGGGACTCGAACCGACTAAAACCACACGCCGACTGAGGGTCGCGGTGCTAGGCCGGAGGTGAGGTTGTCATCGACATATTCCTCGCACCAAGGCTGACCCAGGTCCCCGACTCGCCCCCGGAATGGGGAGGCGCGCTTTCCAGCGCGCCGCCGCCGTAAATCAATACCACCATGTATGTACAGTGAGCATGCAAGGTGCACAAAATGGTCATAATATCAAGGTATAGCTCGGGCCATATATCTTGGACCTATTTTTTTATATAAAGGACACGTCAATTTCACTTCACCTCGCCTGATGGTAAGCTAAAAGCAAAGTCTCGGAAAGGGGGTCACCATCGTAAACATGTACCATGTTAACAGTGGTGGCACTCAGCTTGACGGCCTTGTCAGATGCCTTTTCACGCCCCGCTTAAAGGCCCCGGGACTGTAGGATCCTGTGAAGGAAAGGAGAGGGTGGGACTGATTAGAAGAGCTCATCAGAATATTCACCATGATAGAGACGGTAGAATACTGCCAAAGACGCAACATCTCTACGCATTTGCAAAAGCTCGAGGAAGTTCGTGACCTCAGGATTCCCAATGATGCGGACCGCACGTTGCAGCGACCTGTCGAGAGCATCTAGTACTACTTTGCGTAGCCATCCCAGAGATGCGAGCAGTATTCCACGTAGGAACGAATTTGAGTCTTGTATGAAGACGCCGCTGCTCCGAGCTCCGAGCTTACGCTAGGCTGTTTTGATGATGCTCTCGATATAGTTTTTGTTATTTAGTTTGCAGTGAACATCCATACCGAGGATATTAAGGTTATTCTGCAGTGGCAGTCGTGTGCTCTGAGTCCGGCTCAGTGACAAGAAGCTGCCTTTTTTCCGAGATTTCACACTGCTTGGCCGCAGGATGTGCGTGATAACTCCCGTGTAAGGTGCTGTCGTTTGCATAGCAATTAATGCTACCGTTAGAAAGCATGTCATTGATATGCAGAAGAAAGAGATTGGGAGATAAGACGGAACCCTGCGGCGCGCCAACATTCACCTGCAAGAACTCCGAAGCTCGTCCATCACAAAAGACGCGAATACGGTGCTCCTGCAGGACGTTTGCAACCCAGTTGCACGATCTGGGAGGCAGGCCAAAGGTTGGTAGCTTGGAAAGCAGCGATGTGTGCCATACCCTATCGAACCCTAAGCTGTGGCGATGTAACCCAATACTAATTGCCAGTGACTCAAATCGCGAGATATAAAAGGCCCTGGGGCGTGCGGATTATTTTGTAATAATATATAATTGTCTTAGTGAACTGAAGATCGTCTACCGCAGCAGCACCCCGTGCTATCGTCAAAATTCATCCAAGAAACGTGTAATGCGTGTATAGAGCACATTTTAGGTCCCAGATATATGTCTCAAGCAATAATGAGATCATTTTGAGTACTTCGCTACTCAATGTCGATCTGTGCGCATCGCATTGGCATCCCTGGGCCGCTTTTCTGCTATGGTGACAGGCGGCTACCATTGTCACACACCAAGTCTACGGTCCTGCAGGACAGAGGTCATTGAGCTACCTCCTATGTTACGCCGTGCGCCGCCTGAGTCCTCGGTCGCATCACAGTAATAGCACTCAGTCGGGGTCCTTCTGTACCAGAAACAGGTGATCCCCCAAACGTCGTTTTGCGGAGATCACCGGTGTCATCAGTACGTCAACCATAATCTTTCCACATAGAGTGCTCGCACGATAAGTCTGCGCGTGAATGTTTATAGTGAAATGAGAACAATTTTCAAATTTTAAGGACAGGTGTTTTTTGGGTATAATAATAGTTTGAGATGTTTCAAAAAAAAAATCCAAAAACAAAAAATATTTAAAGTAAAAGTTTTCTATTCCCACCTTTTTTCATTAAAAAGAATCAAGTAAAGAACTTTAAATTTTTTTTTTCAAGAATGAAATTGAGTTTCGCTTTTCGATATTTAAAATAGATGACTATTATACGCACACGAAGACAAGGCTGAATAGCAAAGCGACCTCTTTGGTATTTGGGCTGAATGCATGATGTCTATTGCCAGTATGATGGTTAGATGTACGCGAACTTTTTTAAGGAAAGAAGTGTTTTTTTTTTATTACTTACCGCCCCAGGGCTTATCTCATTTGGAGGTAATAAGAACCTACTTATCGAACATGAGAGAAGTAAAAATATTATAAACTTTAACCATAATATTTAAAAAATTATGCTCAAAATATCGAAACAACTTTGATAGCAGGTGGTACCCATTTGCAAATCATAAACTGGAAACCTGGAGGACAGGTTCATGCCCCTGCTACGTACGCCGCAGCAGACGATGGCTACCAGGGCCATTAGGTACTGCACGATACCCTTCGTTGTGGCGAGTCTCGTGGATCCTACAATCGAGGGCCCTTTCAGTGCTATATCGGTTCCGAAAGGAGGCGCGGAAGCGGGGATACAATCCCGAGCCTGAATATATTCGGGCCTCACAGGGATATGGTGGTGGAGTAGGAGCAACGACTTAAGTAATTACGCGCAGAGCACGCTGCCGCAGTGTACCAATCATTGGGAGAGAGGCTAGAGAGGGCACATGGCAGCCCCTCGTATCGACTGACGCAGATTATCACCGGGCACGGGTGCTTCGGGTGGTATCTGCGTCTGATCGTTAAGGAGCCATCATCCGGGTGCTATCACTGCGACGCAAGCGAGGACTCAGGGCTGCACACGCTCCCCGAGTATTCGGCGTGGGAGACGCCGAGACGGGAGCTGGTGGCGGCTCTGGGAGTGAGAGTTCTCACGCTCGCCACCCTACTCGCGGCGATGTTCCGCTGCGCGGATGCATGGGAGGCCGGCGCCTCCTGGGAGCAAGTAATGCTCGAGAAGGAGACGGCGGAAAGGGACTCGCAAACCGCGCTACCCGCGGGCGAAGGCAACATGGACGGCGGATGCACAAACTGACCTCCGTCCCCCATAAGCGCGGGCCTGGGGTGACGGGTGGAGCTGCTTGTCACCCTAACAGAAGCAGGCCAAGGCGGCGGGGCGCTAAGAAGCGTGGCTCCCCATACCGGGGGCGAGTTAGGGACACCGTCGTCCCTCCTTCTTGAGGAGACCCTGGGTCAGCCCAGGTGCACGGGGCTATCGATGACAACCTCACCTTCGGCCTAGCACTCCGACCCACAGACGGCGTGTGATTTTAGTCGGTTTGAGTCCGACACAACCTCCCCCTCCGGCTCCGGCGGGTATCCTTGGGGATTTCCGCACGAAAAAAACGAAGAAAAAAACGACATTCAAATGTGCTCTGTAAGTGCTTGAACTGAATAAAGGAAATTCACTCTTTGGTTCTTCTTTTTTTATTATGTTCCATAACGGGCCTAACCCGCCATCTGCGTAACTATCGAGCGCACCGCAGCGCCACCCTCAATCAACACGAGTTTCTTGACTGAATTACATATAATATAATATATATATTGTAGAAAAAGCCGAACAAATAGTACAACCAAAATTTGTTTCGAGGATTACTAATATGTACAACAATAGGAATATTTGGTACCTATCCTTTAAATAGATGCTATGTTGGTAGAAATGCAATACCGCTCCGCTATAAAAAGTTTTTAATGAATGTTCAGAACGTAAGAAAATTGTTTATCATAGGTACCATAGACCACAAAACAACTTCGTTTTTTTAAGGTTTTCTTATTTTTTCTTGGATATATCACTATTCGATCAGTTGGTATTATTATAGTTGTTTAACTTATTTCTTAGGTCAAATAAAAATACAAATGACTTATGGATTACAATAATTGTATTTTATTAAACTGTAGTGCATATACATAAACTCTCATAAACTCACGCCTGTATTCCCCGAAGGGGTAGGCAGAGGTGCTAGCACCCACATTTCGCCAGTTTATGTTTAGGTCCCAATGTAATAGGTGGCGAGCCTATTGCCATCAACCGGGCACTTATAAACCTGCGATAAATACACACATAACTTTGAAAAGCATCGAAAAGTCATTGGTGTGTGCCATGGTAAACCTGGGATCGAACCCGAGACCTCGTCTCAGCAGTCCATTACCCATACCACTAGGCTACCGCAACTAGTACCGCATGTAGTGCAATAATGATAAAAAATATATCCCATATTCATCTAAACATAAGTAGATTTTTTTGAAGCACATAAATAATAATAATAGTTATAAGTACCTACTAATATTATGACAGCGCGATTAAGATAGCATAATTCTATTCCCGAATAGTGTAATTATTCATAAAAGTGAATCGTTGACACGAAAATAAGAAGACTAATATTAATTAAATCATAGTTCAAAACAATTCCATAAATAAGATTTATGTATGAGATTGAAAAAATTAATAATAAGAATTTATTGAAAAAAAAAATTGGCAATTCAAGTTATATTTTTAGTCTGGCATTATTTTCATAAATGTCATTTGTCATATGACATAAAATGTCACGTATATTTACTTGGTATTCTGTACCGGAAACTGACATAGGTTACTCACCGAAATTGCACGTTGCGTATATTTACGTCAGTAAAATCATAAGTAAATTTACGCAACTAAGTACGTAAGTTAGTGAATTGAGCCCCAGGCTGAGTATTTGTTTCTGATAAACACTTCTTCTCCATCTTAAGCGTTAATCCCAGTCGCATCCGAAACTTAGAGTATGGGGTCCACTTTACCAGACTAACTGTGGATCTGGCTATACTTCGATATTTTCTGTGAACGTAACCAACCCGAACAACCACGACTGCCTTAGATGTATGCATGGCAACCGGGACCGACGGCTTAACGTGCTCTCTGAGGCACGACCAGATCAATGCCAATACCCATATTCATGCATACAAATATTTACATTGAGCGGGATCGAACCCGCGCCTCCTGCGTAGCGGTCGCGTGCACTACCGCTACCCCACGGAGGCTGTCATACATTTATGTATGTTTATAATATTTTATTCTTTGATTTTGTCAGTCGTTTATTTTAATAAAGCACATTTCCATTTACATTTTCTACACAAAATACTCTTAACATTCTGTAAAGTATCTCGGCACGATTAATTTTTTTAAACTACTGAGCGATAAAAACTACTTGCGTGATGATATCACGGCATGGGTACCGATCACGCAAAACCCCTTTTATATCCTTTTCGAGCCCATAAGTTCTACGATAGTAATTACTTCAACAAACTATTGATATATTTTTCTGTCAGCAGAATTATTCATAGTTAACTATAGTAGGTAAATTTTCCGTTAAAAGGTACTTTTATTTCGTTGAATGACATTTGTGTAAACTTAGAAAATATCAGGTATTTTGTTTTCCCAACCAATTTTTGATGGGAAAATGAAATAATGAACTTATTATACCTTACAAGGACTGAAAAGAGGACTTGACGATAGGTGAATCAAAGACCATGCCATCGAAGTTAGCTAAAGCCTCCGTAGTTGTAGCACCGTCTTTACCGTCCCCAGTTTTCCTATACTACTAATTCACTCACTAAATCCCAGTAAAGTATTTGAACCGCCTTACAAGGTATGGGGCAAAATGTCTCGTTCAGTACTGTGGTTCGTATCAGTACATTTTGTTAATTAATCGAGGTACTCTTAAGCCCATTATGCACGATATATTTTGGACCGATCGAGTAGATTTAGTGGGTATATTTTGATGTGTGTTAATGACAAGATATTTTGATAGATTAGCGATGAAATATCTTTACCTAGTGTTACGATTAGATTAATAAACAAGGAGAAAAAAAATCAAGGGTATAAAATATCAGATCTGAGGTATAATTTAAACGCTAGTAGGTAGCTCCCTACAGAATACCGTGGCCATAATAACCTCGTGTTGTGTTCCGGTGGTGAGTAGGGTAGCCAGAACTCACGGAAGAGATTTTGTGCTTTCAGTGAGAACACCAGGCTGGCCCTGCTTCGTCTTCTGCACTGACGGCACAGAAACTCTCGGTTCTTACAGGGTCGGTAGCACGGGTGTGACTCTCTGTTGCACGTCGGGTTGGCAGCACGTTCACGGTGACCACTTTCCACCAGATGGGCCGTGTGCTTATCTGCCACCTAAGTAGTATAAAAACCCGTGATATTAAAAATTCTACCCATATTTTTATTTATTTATTATAAGAAACTCTACAGCTTATTTTTAGTGGTCTTTTTTTTACATTTACATATTACTTAAGCTAACAATGAGTTTCATGACATTCATAATGATGCATAAAACTAGATGTAGTTAGTTGTACCTAGTACTAAAAATTAAATAAAAGAAAATTGTACAATGAAGGTAAAAGAGAACATACATATTACAAATAGTCACATATCAAGTTTTACCTTTGAGAATCATAATGACTTGGGTGCGATACGACTTTTTTGATAGATGAAATATGTCAAGGTTTTCAAACCTCTCACCATAAGTGCGAGGTAAACGCGTCATGACAGCATTTTTGCCATAGTTGGTACGGTGATGAGGGATATTAAGTAGTGGAGCATGTCTAGTACGGTATTTTCTTGCACAGAATTCAACTGTTTCGAGAAGATCACAACTATCTAACCCGCCTCGCATGATATCGTAGAGTAGTAACATGTCCAACATCACGCGCCTGTCACAGAGAGAGAGAGAAGATTATAGTGTCTACAGTCTGAGGAGTAAGATTGATGGCGCTTTTTGCATTTGAAGTTAAGGAATTTTACGAACCTTTTCTGTATACTTTCTATTCTTTCAATATAGACATGATATTGTGGTGACCAGATAGGACTGCAATAGTCCAAGATGCTGCGGACATAAGCATAATATACTATTTTCAAACTGTGGCAGTTTCTGAAGGGTTCACAAGTGCGTCTTATAAAGCCAAGGTTTCGGGATGCTTTGTTAATAATTGTATCAATGTGCTGAGAAAATAATAATTTAGAATCTAACATGACTCCAAGATCTTTGACCACTTCAACTCTTCCTATTATATTATTATCAAATCTATAGGGATATTTAACTGGGTTTAATGAGCGGCTAAAACTTATGATTTGGCACTTAGAAACATTGACAGTAATATTATTTTGTAAATAATACTGTTGCAATGAGTTAAGGTCCTGCTGGATGAGTTCACAATCCTGTCTTGATTTAACACACATGTATATTTTCATATCACCCGCATATAAGAGGTGTTCAGCGAATTTAAAACATGACTGTATATCATATAGATATGCACAGTAGAACAGCGGTCCCAAGAGGAATCCCTGGGGAACACCAGAGGGAATATTCACAAAATCCGATCTAAAACCACCAACAACCACAGCTTGGGATCTATTCGATAAATATGAGCCTACCCACCTTAGTAAATGCCCATGAATTCCAAGTTTTTCTCATTTTGCGAGCAGGATGTTGTGATTCACACGGTCGAAAGCTTTTTCGAAATCCATATAGATCACATCAACCTGTCCACTTAACTCCATATTGTTTAAAACATAATTACTGAACACAGCTAAATTAGATACCGTTGATCTTCTTTTAATGAAACCATGTTGATTATGGCCTACACCATTTATTAGTTAATATTATGGGGTAGATGCTCTTATGAACTATTTTTTCAAATTATACCCGAATATTATACCTGCTACATAAAACCTATGTACTTGTAAAATAAGTGCACACTATTTTTTGATTGGCAAAGGTCTTTTCCCAATCAAGCTACTTCACCAAGTCGAGTGGGAATACTCTTCAATCAGCTAAGTTACGTTCGGATTGTAACAATCTTTGAAACTTCTCGTGTGCAAGGGGCATAACAGTGTTTTAACGCTCACATTTCCTCGTATTATTTTCACAATGAAAAGAGCTATTCATTTTCGTAAGTGGTAATTTATTCATGTACGTGAAATGTAATGTTACCCAATTATCAGGATTGTCTCGTGTTGCCTTGAACCGTGACGGCCTCAAATGAGTACGTTTCGACGTTAATAGCACGATATATTTAACACCTATTGTAACTTACTTTTATCCAATGGTAGTAATTTAAAAAGTAGAACACGAGTTCATTAGTAAAAAGCACTTTGTTAAAAATTTGTTAGAATTTCCATTTGGGGATTCGATATGACGTAATACGAAAAGCTTTTGTTAGGAAAGCCAATTAGTATGAAGAAACACTTATTGCTCATTATTCTAGAACCCAAGATGTACCTAAGTTAGTTAAACTTTGTTTACTTTAGACCTAGATAGCATGTCGTAGAATATTTATATAAAACAACTAGCAGCCCGTCCCGGCTCCGCACGGGGTAGACAATTATTTATAGTTTCGGCAGCGCATTCGACGAAAGACATTTTAAGACTCATTTTTCTACACCTTCGGTTACATTGTTCAAATTTTACCAAGGATCCCTTATTATTTTTAAAAATGAAATGTAGCCTATGTCAAATTGGAAGAATGTAGCATTCTATTGGTGAAAGAATTTTTTAAATCGGCCCAGTACTTTTTGAGCCTATTCATTACAAACATACAAACATACAAAAATAGGTACAAATCTTTCCTCCTTATAATATTAGTGTAGATAATTAATACGATTTTAGGGTTGGTAGACATCTGACGGAACATGCGTCGAACGTAAGTCGTGAGCGAACGTCACACACTAACTCAATATTGGTTAAGTGTGACCGATTGAATGATTTAGCATACATTTGTCTGTTTTTGCGTTACGCGACGTTCCGTCAGATGTGCATCGACCCTTATTGTTGAAATTACGGAATAGGAAAGTAATTGGAAGTGATCGCAATTCCTCCCAAACCACTATGCTGTTAATATGTTCAACATAACTCATCCGCGATTAACAACTTCTCTGTTGGCTTGTTTTCTGTTAAAAACTAAAGTTGCCTTTTGCCCAAACTAAAGGTGTGTGTACCAAATATCAGAACAAGCAGTCAACTGGAAGGGGGTAAAAAGACTTAATTAAGATCATTTTGAGTACTTTGTACGTCAACATCTTTCTGATGGTAACTGTACCTATTAGAAGTTTGTTTATACCACTTTGGTTAGGTTATGCCGTGTGCTAGTCTTCCTTAAACAGGACATGTAATGAAGAAGTGAATATGAAGATTAGATAGGCAATTACTTGTACCCCAATTATTATTTTAGTTCAGATATGAATCCAAAATTGAACTAAAAGTGTTTGGCTGTTCCCAAACTATTAAATTGATTACTCTGGAGAGATATGGACATACAATTCACAAATGTTTCACAAACATAGGTAGAAACGAGTTTATTCGATATTCTTGTTATTTCTGTTCAGTGTGCGGTTGAAATGTAGCTAACGAGTGAGCAGGCCTCACTGGATCTGCATATCGAACACCTATGATGCACCTCTATTATGTAATGGGAATTGCAGTGAGACTACGGACAATGTTGCGATGACGACATAGTATTCTATGGAATAATTTCGTCAGAATGGTTACGTCTACTATGCAGAAAATATTAAATAGAATAGCCTCGTTTGTATTTTGTTTCCGAAACAAGTAAAGGATGAGAAAACACTGGGATGGAACCCCTATTCTATAATATTCTCTTATTCAATAAAGGAGATACCGTTGCATTTTTTCAGATAAAGTTATATGTAAAAGTGCAACCGTATCTCCTCTGTCGACTACAATATTCCAGTCTTTTAAAGCTGTTGGATACCTCATTGTTATAAAATAATATATGCATGTTTACTGCCAAACTACCAATACAGTGCTGGAATGACCGTTTGCACTATTTTAGTGGAACTAGAATGGGCTCTCTGGAACCTGAAGTAAGCCATCAATCCAGTCACTGGTCCTTTTTTTATCGTGCGGAAAATCCCCACAGATACCACAGTGGAGGTGGGTATGTCGGACCCGAACCGTCTAAAACGCACGCCGTCTTTGGGTCTTAGGTTGCCGGAGGTGAGAATGCAGGAAACATATCTCTCGCACCCCGGCAGACCCAGGACCATATCTTTCGAGATGGCCCCCTTCGGATTGTGGGGACCATAGTGTCCCCATATAGCCCCGGGTACGGGGAGGTGCACTTTGCACCGCCGCCGCGGCCTGCTTCTGCTAGGGTGACAGGCGGCTCCATCGATCACCCCCAGGCCCGTGCTCAAGGAGGACGGAGGTCGTTCTGCGAACTCCGACGCCCGATTTGCTTTCGCTCTTCGTGGGCTGTCCGGGCCCGGGGTCTAGTCCGGACACGACCGGCCGCCTCCTTCTCGAGCATTACCTGCTCGCAGAAGGAGGCGGCGGCACCTAAAGCGTTAGCGCATCGTACCATCGCTGTGAGCAAAGTGGCATCCAGTCACTGATCTAGATTACTCACTTAAATGTAAACTTTCTAGTACCGGTTTACATTATTATTCTAGCACTGGATTCAGATGCTGAACTGAAATGCTGTCGGAATTCCAAGACTGTTGTAGGTATGTAAATATTTCTAAGTTTAAACTTTAAAGTAAGGCTGACTGGCTTACGGAGGCAAGACTGTTGTTGAGGCTTTACATAAGTTCAGTGGAAATACTAACAATGTTGTATGAAAATTGTAAATTTATTGTATGAGTTTATAATCTTTCTGTATGTAAATCTAGTGAAAATTTAAGAAATAAGGAAATAAAAAAATAAACATATTAGGAATAATAATATATTTTAAGCATTTACTATTATTCGATTATTGTCTGTCAATAATTTGGAACTTGTACCATCGTATATAACAAGTCTTAAACCAAATTTGGGATTCAATATAAAGAATAACCAAAGATGTAGTCTCATAAATCGATTCTGTAGATTAAATATTTTAATAGATATGAATACTAATCAAAACCCAGAATATTGATGTCTATTATTCACGCAGAAAATCTTATAAATAGGTAACTTCCAAACGAGTCAGTAATCCAAAGATATCTATTTCAAACGTAATTGCGAAATTAGGGGTCAAATTAGTAACGTGCTAGTATTGAAACCGACACCTCTCGATCCCTTATCCAATAACTTATGCTACCGCTAGTTCGAGATTGTCAAGACACTTCGTACAAACATTCTTGGCAGTAAGCAGTCGATAAACAAACTCTGAACTTTTTATGATTGCGATTATGGAGCTCTTAGGTACAGGAAACGATTAGCGTATTACAAATGGAAGCGGTACTGTAATGGATACACCCACCTCATACACTATCGAAGTGAAGCTACGCCTTAACATAAGCAAAAGCATTCACCTTAATTGGATGGGTTAAGGAAATTAGACAGACATTTTTCGATCTGGAATAAATATTACGTCATCATTGTTTAAAATTATTCCTTTATTCCATGTAAAAATATTCATAGCAAAATATGTAAAATATTGTAAAAATTATAATTTATTTTTAGAATACTTTACATATTTTGCTTAACTAGGTCAGTGTATGTTGACACTATTTGACACGTGCGCCCAAATTGTACACATCCGTTACATATATCTATATACGGTGAATAAACTAGATACATTTGTAATCTAATATACAGCTATTTCCATACAACTTCGATACAAATCCTTCTATACATATTTTTCCCCTACCCAGCTCTAATCGACCGAGACGCCGAGTCGTCAATTGGGTTTGGGATCTCGCTCAATATGCAGATGGCCCCTCGTTAGAGTCCGCTCTTATGTACCCACCTTTACAGAGAGCAATACATTTTCGTGTAGGTACTATTGAACATTATTGAGGCGAACTGATAGACTAAATTGTCAAAGAGTAGTTGGTTGTAATATGTGGTCCGACTAAAATGAAGTATGCTGAGATCGTACGTCAATTGACCAGTTTGTTCGCAGTCAGTAGTAGTGAAACGGCTATCTTGCTTTCATTGTATGAAATTTGACACAGTTAAATGTAAAAATTTTACACATAAAGAATGCACCGTTCACGATATTTAACAAGATGTTTGCCACAATGTTGGCCCAGTGTTGTCTGGAATCAATACTTATATCAATCTAATTAATCATTAGTTATTTAGTACTATAACATTATAAGCGCTTTGGTGCTTACTGTTAGCTTGTATTGTATATGTGTATAAATAAATAATTAGCAGTTGTAACTGAACTGGTTATGAGAATGCGCGGAAAGATAGTTTTTATAAAACAAAAATATCTTAACCTCAAATATTTTATACTCGCCCTGTTACTTCCCGTTAGTTTTCCTGCTAAAATATTACTTATGATCAATGAACGATAATTTTATTACCTACATTCTTAAAAAAAGTTCAAAAATTAACAGAGTCTAATTGGAAAAGAAAACAATTTGAGAATTTATTATGTTTTATAAACATATTGGTTGTGTAGAATCGATAGTAAAGTACTGCTGTAACAACTTATCCGAAGTATCTACCTACTCAATATAATATCTGCCAAATAAGTTTCATTACACAAGTTTTATTAAGCTCCCATTGTGCTGGCTCATCGCATTTTCGTGTACTAGGCAATTATATTGTTCCTATTTTGCGGCATTATACGAAAATAATAACCCTTCAAGGTATTAGAAGAAGCGTCCTTATTAATGTCAACATATACATAAGATTAATGACTCAGCGAAGTGTCCTTTTTCCGTTCATGTAAGCTAAGCTGTGCCGTAGCTTACTTAAAAACTTTCAGTGCGTGAAAGAGCGACTTTATGCGTTTTAATGTAAAGGACAGAAGTCACTTACGGATACATGAGGTGTCTGTATAGAATGGATAAGAAGATTGTGTAATCACATTGCTTTATGAATGGCGTAATTATTGGCTTCTAGTGTAATTATAGTGATGATCCATGAATCCCATAGGCATAGAATAGACATTTTACTAGTTCATTGCTTTTCTATGGGTGGTGGTGGTGGCAAGGGCAGCCTGTAGGCCTAACAGAAGTAATCATAAGATAATGACCTGTTGAAAAATGATTCATCAAACAACATCAATGATTCTCTGAAATACAGGAACGACTTGAGAGCGTATGAGTGACTCCAGCCTTCAATAATAATACACACATCAAAAAAAGTTTGCGATCACTTTGAAAAACTGAAATCTTTTTTGCTACTGTAGATTATATTATGATTTTTTCTTCTTTTTAGATTCTTAATTTAAAAATAAAGAATTAGAACACAAAACAATGACACCGTTCAATTGTTTTTTCTTACAAAAAGGCTTTCAGTCCTAGCTTACGCTCATTCAGAAATCTGATTTAGTGAATTATAACCGATTCAAGATATTTTTCGCGGAAAGTAGTGATTGAAAAAATGCCAAGAGGATTATCAGAGGTTTTACGAGCTAAAATAGTAACTTTGAGGGAAGAAGGATACACCACGAGAGTAATAGCACGCAGACTTGCTATATCCCAATCCTGTGTCGTGGCTACGTTGCAGAGGTACCACGGAATGGAGAATTTAGCTGACCGACCCCGCAGCGGTCGCCCAACTGTTTTGACAGCTGCCCAAAAGCGCTATATTAGATTGCTGGCAGCCCGTGATCCCACAATCAACGCCACTAAAATAAAAGCAGAAGTCAGGGCCGCCTCTGGGCTTGAAGTTAGCACGCAGACCGTTCGCAATTGCTTGCACCAGGCTGGATTACGAGCACGGAGGTCATGGCGAGCTCCGCTCAATTCCCGACAACGTCAACAACGAAGATTGCAGTGGGCTAGACTTCGGCAAAATGAAGAAGGTGAGGAAGAAAACATTTGGCAAAACTGTCTCTTCGTTGACGAATCCCGAATCTCCACTCATCCAGATAACCGACGTGTCCGTGTCTGGAGAAGACCAGGCGACCGTGAAAGACAAAGAATTGCCACTGGAACAGTTCAGCAAGGCGGAAAATCGGTGTCTTTTTGGGGTGGCATTATGATTGGAGCTAGAACGCCTTTGATCCCGTATCGGGGCTTCATGACAGCAGACATTTACAAAGCAGTTGCTATTGATGATATCGTCAAACCATTCCGAGTAAACCATGGGCACCAATTTGTACTGGTCGATGATAATGCGCCCGCACATCGAGCTCAACGAGTCAATGCTGCTCTTCAAGAATACGATATCACACGATTAGACTGGCCTGCCGGCTCGCCCGACTTAAACCCAATAGAGCACGCGTGGGATGCTCTTAAACGAACTGTATGGAACCGTGAGCCACATCCCCAGACAGTTCCAGAGCTCAGGGAAGCCGCTATTGAAGAATGGGATAGGTTACCCCAGGAAATGCTGGATAACATGATCCTCAGCATGCCCAGGAGGATCTCCGCATGTGTTCGAGCCAGGGGAGGAGTTATTTTATATTGAATTTACACCTTTTAATAATAAATTGTAGTTTAAGTTTAATTAAACAGTCGTTTTCTTTCTATGAAATTTCTATCACAATTGCATTATGATTAATGGCTCAATTTTTTTAAATAAATAATAAAAAATTGTTTTATATTTTAATTTCAAACAGGGTATTCCTATTTAAAGAAAGCATACAACATAGATTTTTTCTTGATAAAGTTAAATTTAAAGAATTCTAGGAGCTTATGCCATTGATCGCAAACTTTTTTTGATGTGTGTATGTAGCAATATTTTTAATGACTTGGGTTACATTCGGAGCGCATCGCCTAAACATATCCGCCAGTCTCTTATACCTTGTAACTCAACCTAAGTCCTTTGTCTCACACAACGATTATTCAGTAATATTGTTCCGTTATTGGACATAAAACAATGTAATAATTACCATCTAGCTGAGACATTTATCTTTTGTGTTAAAAACTTTCCTAGAAAATTATTGCTCCTCTGTAACTGAATTTTTTTGTCTTTTGGTAACATTCTTAGTAACTTTTAGCCTTAGAATAAATTTGGTTTGGTAAATAACTACATTTATTTTACGAAGGTAGCACACGGCCGGTCTGATGGTAAGCGTTAATGGGTTTCATAAAGGCAGGTAACGCTAGAGGTAAGTACATTGGCACTTAGGTTGGGTGTGGCGGCTTTACCCACCAGTAAATATAAAACGCTTTGTGGATAAATAGTTTTGTTTTTCCTGCGTGAAATGCAGGTTCAGTTATTCCACATATTTCATACTTTACACTAGTATTGATATGTTCGTAATATTCTTATTTTGGAAATGTATTGTGGACAATGTCCACAAGTGCACATAGGTACTCGTATTTGCTAATAGCTTATACTCATAGGTAATTTTGGTTTGGATTTTTCAAAGTAGGCCACAGAAGCAAATCTCTTCACATCAGAAGTTTCAATGAGTTTTTAAAATCATTCAGTAATCTTTTAAAATCAGTCCCAAAGTTTTGAATAGGTAGGTATGAATACTTACATTTTGTAAGTAAAATCATAAAAACCGAAGCAAATCGGCTACGTGTGTTCTTTTACTATTAGATACCATACTATTCAGATACTTTTTTTCCTACAGATAAGTAGGTAAGTATACATGTACAATAATATCACGTACACGCAACCAGTTTGTTCCAAGAATATACTTTTTAAGATGTATAAAAATGTATATTCAGTTGATAATAAATAAAACAGTTTGGCATCTCGAAATCCCATATGTCGATGATCAACCACGTTCAACTTCTTGCAGCGTGGTGTCATGAAGATCACATTTCATTTTCTTATAGGCCCGCAAAACAGATAGGAGTCAAAATTCACTAACTAATTTAGATACATAATCATTGAAGCCTGCTGCATCGTTTACCACTTCTTCAATTCCACGGTCCACCTCATTCCGGAACCAGGACACATATTTTGTTCTAAACAGTTACATACTTTACAACTATACCTACCTAGTGCGTCTAGTGAAAAAAAAAATTGCATAGACTTCTAGTACCAACTCATTACGCACTGAAAATTAATGGACTATTAATCGAAGTCATATCTACACGAATGCGTCAAACAATCGAAGGGTACTCGATATCGGACCAAGCTTCGCTTCACTGACGTTGGGAAGGGTAATGAGTAGGCATTTTTATATCCGTACACTCGATCAGTTAAGCCTATGTGCTCATCTCAATCAGGTTTAGACAAGTGTTTGCTGTCTGTCGAAGAGCCCACTGCAAAACATTATCTCGTAAATTGCTGTTCATATTTGTACATTGCGTTCCGATAACGTGGATATAAACACATCAATCAATCAATTAGCCTATCGTAATCCACTGCTGTACGTAGGCCCAATGTTGGGATATAACTTAGATGAAAGGTAACAGTGGTGCCTAGTTGAAATTTTTAGAGGAATTTATCATGAAAGTGTTTGCCCGTGTTTTTGCCAGAGTCTTCTGATACCGGGGCCGCTTTTCAAACCGGCGCGGGCGACAGCGGCGGTGGTAGGTACATTTGCTAAAAGCGGAAATTTGTGTAGCAGTCGAACGTTCTACTGCTACGTTCTAGTGCTCTTACAGCTGAACGTGAAAGGCTGCAAGATACAGGGGTAGTGTACAGTTTAAGCACATGAGCAATTTTTTTATCCTAGGAATAGGTTCCCATGGGTTCTGACAGCCTCTGTAGCGTAGCGATTGTGAACACAGCTGCAACTTAGGAGTCGCGGGTTCGATCCCCGCTCAAAGCAAATATTTCTATACATGAATATGGGTATTTGCATCAGAGAGCACATTAAGCTGTTGTTCCCAGTTGCCCTACGAACATATATGACAGTCCTTACGGGTAGTTGGAACCCTAAAAAGGCCCACAACTGGACTAACGCAATGTTTCAATATCGCCTTTGGGTCGTGGAGGTCAGGTGGCAGTCGCTAGTTAGACTAGTAAAGCGGAACCCAGACTTCAAGTTGAAAGCTTCGTTTGCGACTGGGATTAACGCTAAGATGAAGAGAGCGGGTTCCCATGGGTTGCAGGAACAGGATCAGTATTCAACGAGAGCATAAACACAGGTAGCAACTAATACGAGATTATATAATGAATTGCTATAAGCGCTCACCACTTCCCAAGCGCCCATTAACAAGGGCTTATTTCTTGGGATCAAAAGATACTTATGTATGAAACTAGGATTAACGCTTTCTCCAATTCAAATTTCTCTTATATCAATCTGTTTCAATGTGAAGGAATAATTAACATGCCAAATACATTTATAATATTAGCAGATTTGAAAACTAATACAACTAGGAATGAAAATGTTATAAAGTACCTACGTAAGTACTTTGAAAGCTATCACTCAGTGAGTGACGAGTAAAAGAAGGACGGAAATTAAGCAGACAAAGCCGGATATTTAATTTTTCATTTAATAATAGTGAAGTTCTTGAGTAATGTGATAGTTCTAAGCTTTTCTCTTTATTGTTGGGCTCAAACTGTGTACCAATTACGGCACATTATACGTTAGGTAAGTATACCCACATTTCACCTTTTTTTTTTCATTAATTTACAGAAAAATAGTGATAAGTTTATTGAGAAAGCTCAATCCAACTTGGATAGCTTAGGTGTTTTATAAGCATGCATAAACATAACATAACATAAACTCACGCCTGTATTCCCCGAAGGGGTAGGCAGAGGTGCTAGCACCCACATTTCACCAGTTTATGTTTAGGTCCCAATGTAATAGGTGGCGAGCCTATTGCCATTAACCGGGCACTTATAAACCTGCGATAAATACACACATAACTTCGAAAAGCATCGACAAGTCATTGGTGTGTGCCATGGTAAACCTGGGATCGAACCCGAGACCTCGTCTCAGCAGTCCATTACCCATACCACTAGGCTACCGTAGATCTTATAAGCATGCAGAATTAATAAATTTGTTTGATGAAATATGTTTGATGAAATGGCTAGACAAATTATTAAACGTTGTCGACCCGAGATAGCTTAGCCGTTTAATGAAAAGGCTGAACATCATTGAGCCCGTGAATTGAGCGGTTAATAAAGAACCTAGGCGATTAATTGAAGGGCTGATTAGGCTAGTTGGCTGTGATATATATATCGCCCTCCCCGGCGAATAATATGGTATTGTGCTATTACCACAGTTTAGGCTTTATTGCATTTTCGGTTCTTAGAGCATCGAATACACATTGTAAATTTTTTTTGTAATTTTTCAGTGGATATTTTTGAAAATACAATAATTCCCATAGGTCCATAATGAACATAACACTTTTGTTCAGTTAAATTAGAAATACAATTTGAACACGAATAAAACCGTAAACGATAATGCAAAGTTATTTTTTTCGGTTAGTTTCGGTAATGCATTTTTACAATAAATTACAGATTTTAATAAAAACGGTAATGTTTCTTACCGTATTATATAGATAAAATTCTAAAAGTAACGGGTTTTACATTGAAAGATTGCAATTATGTTGGAACGCAATGCAATAACACACTACTATTTTCGGTAATATTAGCAGAGCAAAAGCGCTCACATATTTTGTTTCCTTATTTATGAAAGGTATAGTAAAAAAAGGAATACTATATAAGGTAGAAAAAAATTGAAGTATCAGGAATTGGTCTTTCTATTCAGATGGGTGTTCAGGGCAAAGTAAAAATCGGTATATTTTTGCTTTATACCTCCATGCAATAAAAGCCCATGATATGCAAACTATAATACATAGGTTCTTCGATACTAGACATAGCCAAAACGAAGGCGATAGCATGCATTCATGCATAGAAAGAGCTTTAAAAAATAAAGTCCTTTATACTCCAGACCAAATATATGGACTAATTGTAAATGCGAGATCTCAAGAAGCACCAGGCTCAGCGATATGAGCCTATTGAATCAGCCAGAAGAACCAAGAAATTATGTGGTATCAACGAAAATAATTTCGGTACGGCTACCACAGTCTCGACCGGCTCCGCGACACAATGCGCGACAAATGCAATCACCATCCCGACAATCATCGCCTCACAAAAACTCTCTAAAGATCGACATACGATTGAGAGACTAGGTACAAAAAAGGCAAATCGAACACTTCATCTTCAAGAAGAAGAAGAATAAGAATAGTAGAAGAATCTATGATTACGAAAATACGGATCGTAGCCACTGATGCACGCATTCGACTAAAAGTCATCAGTGGCCGAGTCTCTTCGAAGAAAGAACATAATTGCAATAATCTCACATTTTCGAAACTACGGAAACAAAAAAAAGTCAAACGATGACGCAACGCAACAACCTACATAATGGCAAGTTAGCAAAAATGCAGACGGAACTATATGCAACTTAGCGCAATAGCAGAAAATGTCGACGCAGCACACGCCGTCATAGCAATCGTCAACAATGTTAACGTCAAGGAAGCACCGCACGCGGCCCGCATCTAAGGGACCAGCGGTTAGTCTTGAAATTACGATGACTACTGAAGAAAAGTACTCCGCAAATTAGCGGCACCCAGTTCCGGCGAAATGGAACTGCCCACAACTGGCATTGGCGCGCTCCAAAGAGAGATAAGACTGCTAAATCTTCAAAAAGCCATCGAGACCAAAGTGACCAGCCAGCATACACGGCCACAACAGGGGTACCACTAATAGCAGCGACCGCGTAGCCTGGATCCTACGACCACAGCAGCGTGTCGGCACATATAGCAACTGCACACATGGTTAACGAAAGAAGAAGACATCTCTCTCGTTAAGAAGCAGTCAGCAAAAAAGCCATACGCAGCTATATTTACAGTCTACTTCTCTTCTCAACCTCGCAAGCAACGTGCCGTCGTAAGCTTGGTGGAGTGGTACCAGCTAGTGGATACAGTCTGTTCAGGGGAGTAGGCTTAAGGCAGCCCGTTATAATGCGGCATGTGTCGTTTAGAGCAGTATCAACCTCCTTAGCATGCGCAGAGCGGTGCCATACTGGATACGCGAACTCACCCGCTGAGAAAGAGAGAGCGAGGCCGGTTGTCCTGACAACATGTCCAAGACGTGGATGTTAACCTTTGCATCAAATTTTGCCTGCTCGCCACTTTTTGTTTGGTGTTTCGGCAGTGGGTTTTATAGGCGAGAGCTCGGTTGAGAGTAACGCCGAGGTAACGTGGCTTTGGGCAGAGATCGAGCAATCTCGACCCCTCGCCACGAGATGTTAAGGAGTTGGTTTACCTCCCATTTTTAGTTTATTAGTCCATTATATGGTTATTAGTACATTCTCTTTGCGGTACTGGTCTGGGCTTTCCAAAGCTGCACCCAGTCTTAATTCAGCCTCTTCGAAATTTTTTGTTTGACCAGTAAGCGCCAGGTCGTCCGCGTATACATAGTGTTTTGTGTTCAGGGTTATTGGTTGGTGCACGATTTATCGGGTCTAAATCCAGCCTGTTCGGCAATGAGATTAGCCTCCAGTATTGGTGTTAGACGGTTCAGCAACATTCTTTTGAATATCTTGAAGGTGTGGCAGAGTAGAGAAATGGGGCGGTAGTTTTTAGGGTCGTTGGGGCTCTTGGCAGGCTTGAGGAGCGCTTTTAATTATATTCTTCGCCACAGTTTTGGAATTCTGAAGGATTTTAGGCAGTTGTTAAAGAGATCAAGAAGCCAGGACACTACTCTGGGCCCAAAATGTTTTATTTGGTCGACAGTGATATCGTCTACGCCTGCTGCCTTACTCGTTTTTAGTATTTTATAGTGTCTATAATTTCCTGCAGTGAAAAGGGCTGGCCAATTTGGTTGGTCGGTGAGATGACTGTCAAACTTAATGGGTCTTAGGTGTTGTGTCTTCCCGTTTAGGAGGAGTTGGTGGGCCGCTTGGTTTGACGTCACTCGACCAGGGTTGGCAGCGGCTGGTGGGTCATCTGTGAGTTTTCTCACAGCTCCCCATGCCTTCTTCAAGTCAGTGAGAAGATAGGACGTGACCACAAGCATCGCTCCCACTCCACCAATGGTGGATAAATCAGTATATAAGCCTGTTATTTAGTTTGTAAGACATTGCTTTATTAAATCATTGAGTAGTAATAAATATACTGCAACCTGACTGTGGTAGCTCTCTTCATTCCCGCAATATTATGTAATTTAACTAATTATTACTGTATTGTTTGATCAAATATTATATTTGCAATATAATATTACAAATAATCAGTTGACACAATATATTGATGAATACTTTTGCAAAGTAATATTACCGTAGACACTATCACATGCATTTCCCCGAATAATATGGTAATGTTCATTTACCGTAAACATTTTTAGCTCCATATTTACATGAACAATACTGTAATGTATTATTACTGACCACGGCAGCAATGGGAATAACACGCGAATAATATGGTAATGATACATTGTGTACTATAATTTTTATCTACATTTTCGGTAAAATGTTTTTCTTAAATTACTTTATTCCAATAGCCTAATGAAATAAAATTAACATAGAAACTAGTCTGCACAAAAATTAGCTTTCTTTTGACATATAAATTATTGCCATACAATCTACCTGCACTGAGATATAAGCAAAAAACAGTTATTTGCTTCTCCTGTAAAATTTGGAATTTGCGATTACCATTTTATTCGCCGGGAAGGGCGATATAATTCACTTTATTACATATAAAACTCACCTATTCAGAAATGTATGTCAATATCTGCTCTAGTTTACATTAAACAACGACACTTCCTATTCACCGCGTGGCAGAATCTAAAACTTTAGGTTAATTAATTAGATTTACCAAAGCATTACATAAAAGCGTATATTACGAACATACTCAACGTGCTTTAACACTAATTACTTTACCCTTACAAAGCGCTTCACTTAAATATTGATTATCTTCTAAGCATACACATTAGGTATATTTACATGTAACGACACGACAACTACTAACAAAATTATTACATCACATAATTCTTGGTTATATTTATCTAAAATACACGACGTATTTTTGTATCAGAATATATTTAATTATATCATAAATAGGTACATGAAATAAAATATTTGTTTGAGTATTTCCATTAACAAGTTTGCCAACCTTGTAAAAGAAGAAAAGCCCAGAAGTACAAAAAAATACCAATTTACAAATATCGGTTAGAAAATAAACAAGACATATTTTGAACTTCATTCGGTAGTTATTTCTTTTATTTTTACTTAGGTACACACTTTTATACTCACAGAGTGTAAAAAATGTTGATAATCAGCGATACCTTGGTGTAATTATCGATAGTAAAATGAACTGGAGTCTCCATATCGAATATGTTTGCGATAAACTCAGGCAGTTCCTCGCTAATATATCATTACTGAAAAATCGCATTCCATTTACAGTCAAAATGATGTTGTATAACTCCCTAGCTGAATCGTATATCCAATACGGATTAAGCAGCTACGGTCGTACGTATAATACATATCTGCAAAGCATTTTTAATCTTCAGCGAAGAATTCTTCGCAATATTGTTTCAGAAAACATTAAACAATAGTTCAATGATGATGACAATGGACTGTTTAAATATTGCAAGATATTACCAGTGCATACCCAAGTCAAGCATTTGGTAGTTAAGGAAAACTTTTTCAACCAAGATTTTCGGCACAACATAATACACGCGGGCGGTGGCTCGAGGCATGTTATGCGAGCCGAGCGGCGCGAATAATACCTACGGCGAACGAACGACTGCTTACCTGGTTCCTCGACTTATTAACGCACTGCCCCCGGAATTGCGTAATGTAGATACCATTAAGCCTCATAGTGTCAAAAACAGACTTAAATCACACTATCTAAACACACTTTTATAATGTTATTTAACACATTAGGCATACATTATAAACCGCATAGGTTTCTGTAATGCTTAAGTATATTGCTTATATAAATTGTGTAAACGATAAATAAATAAAAAAAAAAAAAAAATATACCTGTAGGAGAATCCGCAAAGAGGTTGGCAGAGGTGTAATAACACCCACGTTTCGCCAACTATCCGATCCGAGCCTATTACACATTGTCTTGGGTTTTTTTTAGTTCTATTATTAATTGTAAATTAAATAATATATAATCAATTGACTAAAATAAAATAAACCTGATTCGGCAGTTGAATATACCTACTATCAGCTATTATTGTTTAAAACTGAGTTTGTATTGCAATATTAAATACGCGTACTTATTTAAAAAAAAACACACAAAATGTTTCTAAAAATTACACAAATTGTTATATAATTATACATTTTATATTAAGGATAAGGATATCTCAATTCCATTTGGCATAAATCAAAGCTTAACACCAAGGGTGAACTTGATATTCCAAATCTGAAGATATTACTTTAATTATCCGTTTTGACTAAAACGATACGATGCCGACACGAGAGAATCAACATTATTCTCTATTATAGAATATTATAAAACGGCTCCATAAATAATGAAGATTAGAGGAAAGTGAAGCAGTGATTTACGTAGATATCATTATTTCAAAATCGATTCTTTACGCAGTAATCAGCCAACTGAAATAATATTCTTGTATTTGATCTGTAATTTATATTTATCTATTCAAATATTATGTAAATATGCTTTCTTATAGTTCTCCTATAAGAAATATATTTTGCTTATATAATGTACTAGCTTTTTCCCGCGGCTCCGCCCGCGTGGATGTCGGTTATCGCGATCAAACATAGCCTATGTCCTTTCTCAAGGTCAAAACTACCCTTATACCAAATTTCATCAAAATCGGTTCAGTGGTTTAGGCGTGAAAGCGTAACATACAGAAAACAGACAGAGTTACCTTCGCATTTATAATATTAGTATGGATTAGCTTTTGCCCGCGGCTTCACCCGCGTGCATGACGGTTATCGCGACCAAACATAGAACTGCGAACGTCAGCGAACTCCATACATTTATTAAAATCGCTCCAGCCGTTTAGACGTGAAGGAGTAACAAACATCCATCTATCTCTCCATATTTACAAACTTTCACGTTTATAATATTAGCAGGATATCATTTGTTTTTAAAGATACGAGACTTTTGAGCCATAAAGAGAATGTCAGCTAAAAAATTATGCTAAAATATTATCAGACAGTTTCGGAGGCTATTACTATGTTAATGAATTCAGTGTTACTAAGATTCACTACTGCGGAGATATTCAAAAAGTGAAATAGAGGGTCTAGTGTTTATTTTTTACTTTAATATCTCGAATTTAATTCAACCCATCGTGCTCTTCTGTACAGAATATAAAAGTAAACAATATTTATACTAACAGCTGATAGTTGACCAAACAGTATGAGAATGTCACCAGACGCATGAAAAGACCATAATGATATGCACATACGCTAGTACTATTTATTATATTTTCTGTGCTATAACTTAGAAACGTCTTTAATTGTTGAAATAGTGTGTAAATATTTAATACCTTTGAATGTTTAAATATTACAGCTAGCGAATTTTAGTAATTTTTACAAAAAAAAAACATCAAATACCATATAAAATAAGAATCTAAACAAATAGTAAGCAAAAAAGTTTTCCCAGGCCTATTTACTACTACGTCCAAATGTTATTTTTACTACAGAATCAGCTTATAAACGATTCGTTGAATACACAACAGATGGGACTGTTTCCAACTTACACATATATCGAAAAAACCCTATTATAACTTCGTGCAATGTTTACGAACACACTGAGAGTTACAAAAGGGTTGAAACTTCTGAGTCTTCATACCAAACTGCCTCACAATAATAATTTATGAATAGTCACAGTGAAATGTATTTAGCGTTATTCTTCTCAGACTTCACAAACTTTTGTAGTAGGTATACACTGTTTTGATAGTTTTTTTTTCTTATAAATTCACGTATGAAAAAGTAAAAATATTATGTAAAAATGTGTTTCAAGAGCCATAAAATGCTAGAAAACTTTTTAACAATCTCTAATTGGAAAATTCTTTTAATTGTATTTAGTTTAATTTTAATATATTTTGTTATAACATTTCAGAACTGGTGGGTTGTAGGACGCTATTAGACCGGGGTCATTACTCGCGCCGACATGATAAGGTATTAGAAATCGTACGTGAGGCTTTAAGTTTGTCGGTAGCTAGAGCGAAAAAGGGTTTAACCAAAGAAATGACGTCGCGTTTGTAAAGGAAGGCTCAAAAAAGACAAATCAAAAGCCGTACTCAATTTTGATAGCAGCCGCTGATTGGACATTACTCGCAGATTCGTACGAGAAACACTATAAAATACCGGAGGATGTTTGTGCCTCGTCATCCAGACTATTCCAGACCCGATATATTCCTATTTTCAAAACAGCAAAAGCGTGCAGTACTAGTATGTAGAACTCACAGTACCGTGGGAAACTAACATACCTAAAGACCACGCTATAAAAATAAACAAATACTTTGACCTGACCAACGAGTTAACCAAAAAAGGCTATGTGGTTAAACTCTACGCCGTGGAAGTAGGAGCAAGGGGAATTCCAGCTAAATCCCTGTATAACTTATTTAAAGACCTCGGATTGCCAAGAGCTTCAGTAAGCTCTTTACTCAAACGAATATCTAAAACGGCGTTGATAAGATCTTACCAAATTTGGATAGGTAGAGGGGGGAACACGACTGACGGTGGAGGTGAGCGCTGATGCATCACAAGGTGGCCACCCTAAACCTACACCTGGGTCGCAAGTCCCAGGCGCCGTCACAGTGTTCCTCTCTGTACCACGCCATGGACCCGGCGACCGCACGGTGAATCCATGGAATGCTAAGAACCGGATCTCTAAGAGGATAAAAATAAAGGGCTGAATACTTTACAATTAATATCATACTCCTGTTAGTGCGTGATATAATAAAATTATGTTTTAATTATAGTTTATACTGTCTTAGCATATTTTAAAGTAACATTTTGTCCCTTTACCACGTGCATTTTTTATATATTATTATCTAAGGCGAAGGTTTTTAATAATGTCAAATTCATTCTACCCTCACTCACGAAAAGATTTCGTAACTGATAAAAAATACGTCCTTTTCACCAAAGTGACTGTATAATTTGTTGTGACAAATTGCGGACCTATTCAAAACAAGCGGCTGTCTGTGCCTTATTTACGTAGCTTTTGTGAAATCTCCGCGGTCATTCCCGAGACTTTTTTGGGACCTACAGTAGACATTAGCCTCATTTGTGGGTAGCAAAGAGAGACTAATTATTAGGTTGAATAATTCTTAGAAGACCTCAAACGGGACGTACATTTAAAAAGTATTGGTAAGAGTCTAAACAGAATAAATGTAATGAAAACATTTTACGCTTTCTTAGACAAAAAAGAAGCAGAGCACCTGAAAAATCAATTATATCGAAATTTAATGAAATCAAGAAGCGTCCTCAGTTAATGTCATAGTCATAAAAAAATTATGTACGTTTTATATTAGCTATTCCTCCAGAAAATATTTTGTGTGTTTACTTATTTAAATATACTATTTAAATAAGTAAACACGCTGAAGGTTAACAGGTAGAATAAAAATCCTTGGTCATCTTTAACGACATAATATACAATCAGCACATGAAACTCAATCTTTCTGGTTCAGTGGCTTGAGATATATAAGGTCATTGACTCCAGCCACCCGTCATTGACACATAACTATCTTCAAAGATATCAACATATAATAACATGAGATACAAACTAAACTTTTTATGGAATTATATAAAAGTAAGATATAAAAGAGAAGTTACAAATTCAGAGAGTTATACAGATCAAACCGGGACCAAGAGTATGTCCCTCACAGAAAAGATAAAAAGGACATTGTCGATGGTCACGAAGGTATTTTATTATTTTTCCCATGAGGAAACGAAGTTAGGACGTTATGGGATCTGTAATGTTTGTTTGTTGATACTTTCATTGATTTTAAATGTAAAAAAGAAACCGCCCATGTCCGTTCTCAGCAAAATGGGCGCTTTACTTGTAAAAAGTTTACTAACAGTTTGCTCGGTTCACTTATTTCAGACTAGCTTTTGCCCGCGGCTCCGCCCGCGTGGATGTCGTTTATCGCGACAAAACATAGCCTATGTCCTTCCTCATGGTCTAATCTATCCCTATACCAAATTTCTTCAAAATCGGTTCAGTGGTTCAGGCGTGAAAGCGTAACATACATACAGACAGACAGACAGACAGACAGACAGACAGACAGACAGAGTTACTTTCACATTTATAATATTAGTATGGATATGGATATGGATATGGACTCATAACCAGGACATACTTAGTTGTTACCAGTATACCTGGCAGTTTATTTAAATATTTGAACCCTTTTAGTATCAATAAATTAAATACCATGATAAAAAAAAAAACAATTCAACGTTTCGACTGCACAAGAACAGAAGTCTTCGAGTATCTGGCTATGAAAATATGCTTTGAAATAACTGGTAATTGGTAAACGAATTGAGAAATTGAAGTTGAGACTCGTCGATACCAACTACGCACAATTTCACACAACAAACTGTGTGTAAGTACGCATTGAAAGGACACAAATTCACTGTCTCAATTCGAAAGCCGGCCAAGAAGGTTAGGTTAAACATATTTATACACTTGTATTGAATACCTTGTTCTTATTTGAAGTCAGTTAAAATGGACGTGTTCCTTCACCAGTGTAAACAAAACAGCCTTTGATCCAAAATGTTTACTTAGAAGTTAAAAAAAGTTATAGGCAATGATTTATCTCCGTTCCGTAACTCTGGTCTAAAGTTTTGCACACAAATTAATGTCAGCGGGAAATGTTCTAAGAAATTCATGTCGCCCTTAAGTTATTCAAATCAATATAAGTTTATTTGTTTGGAAAAGTATTCGTATCCACAATATTCTTGTAATTAGTTATATTACAGTATGCGTAAACAATACTTGATCAGTTTTAGCTCATTGTTACTACTTAGTTAGGCCTATATTTAGATTCGTTGAGTATTCACTGAAACTGTAGTAATTTTATTTCTTTTCTTGCACTGGAGTATAATCTCTGTGTCACGAGGTTTTAAAAAATATAAAACTAACAATCATACAGCTGCACACCATGCATTGAACAATTGTTTCTAAATCACACATTATTATTAATGGCTTTACAATAAACTATAATGTATTTAGCCGTAATATACCTGAACATAAACTTTGCGCCTGCTGTTCATATTTGTGATGTACGCAACACTCCCTATATGAGAAAAAAATAATCCTAGTATCTTATGGTAAAGGGATCTCATCTCCTAAAATTATGGAACTAAATTTGAATTTATGTACAGTCAGCGTCATAAATATCTTGACGACGAAGTCTCTAAATGATTTTAAAACTCTCGTATTAAGAGCAAATCAAGCAATTTTATTGATTTACTAGCTTTTGCCCGCGGCTCCGCCCGCGTGGATGTCGATTATCGCGACCAAACATCGCGTATGTCCTTTCTCAAGGTCTAATCTACGCTTATACCAAATTTCATCAAAATCAGTTCAGTGGTTTAGGCGTGAAAGCGTAGCATATAGACAGACAGACGTACTGAGTTACTTTCGCATCTATAATATTAGTATGGATGTGGTATTATTGTCCGAATTAAAGGTGTGTACATATCAAAACTAGCAGTAAATTGGGAGAGAGTAAAATTAATAGTATCATTTTGAGTTCTTTATACCTACGTCAACATCCTGGTTGAGAAGCCACTGCCGTCAGGCTCTCCAACAGGATTGGAGAGTTTGGATTTACATTTTACGAGTTTTGATTTGCATTTTTTTTTCGTGCGGAAATCCCCTCGGATACCTCCCTGCCGGAGCCGGAAGGGGAGGTTATGTCGGACTCGAACCAACTAAAACCGCACGCCGACTGTGGGTTGAGGTGCTAGGGCGGAGGTGAGGTTGTCATCGACATATCCCTCGCACCCCGGCTGACCCAGGGCCATCCCTTACGGTCTAGCCCTCCTCGGGAGGGGGGACAACGGTGTCCCCGAACAACGGTTACGGTAACCTATTGAAATATCGAATTTCTGTTACCCGAATCTTAAAACCCCGAAAACGGTTGGCAGAACTTTTAAAAGACAGATGTAATGAATGACAACTTTCTATAATTCCGTTTTTCATTTCCCAGATGAATCAATTTCCAGGTGTACTAAAACCAAATTTTCAAATAGTATTTTTTTGTTTTCCATAGTGTCATAATCCAAATATAGTTATACCAGATTCTCAGAATATTTTTTTTTGTTTCCCATCGTACCATTTTCCAAATAAACTATTACCAAATTTTCAATTGCCAGTCAGTAAATTGATTGTATTAGTTGCCTATTACAGATAGGTTTAAGTGTCAAATTCGACTCAGTAGGTTAGGTTAGGTTAGAACTGCGACCCCCGCACGAGCCGAGCGAGCGAAGCGAGCGTGCCGCGGCCGCGGCCGGCGAGTGCTAGAAAAATTCGACTCAGTAGGTTAGGTTTGTTTGTTTGTCTGTCTTTGTGTTTGTTTTTGTTTGTCTGGATATCAATAAACTGCATTTCAAAAATTTGTGTTTTAAAAATTCGGCTTTCGTGCATATGGATTACGGTCAGCTGAATTTTGTGCATTTAGATTTCGTGTGTCTGGAATTCGTTCGTCTGGATTATAAAACGTCGTACAAATGAATAAATAGGAAAATGAAATTCGGAGTTGCGATTATATGGCAAATAAAACTTCGGAATTTGGAAAACCGGGATTATGAATAAATGGCCAAACGTTTTCTGGATTATGATATTCGGAATATTAAAATTCGGGATTAAGATAGGTAACCAACGGTTACATTTGGTTGTTACAGTTGAAATTTAAAAACAAATACAAATAATGTAATACCACAGTTTATAGTTTTAATTTAAGTGAAAATTTTTAATCCAATATGTTTGTTTAACTCTCCCTAGCGAGTGAGCGAATAATTAACTAGCGCGCTGCATCCCCAGAGTGTATGGTGATTATAATTTGTTCCGCGTTTTATACAAGCTAATCTCATAAAGTACCATAAGTACCAGCCAATATGTGCAAATTTAATAAGACGACGTTTACAAATGAGTTGCTAAAATGATGAATGAATTTTATTTGTCAAAATATGGATAACAATTTTGTAACTGAGAATGAGAACAAAATTATTGACAATGTTTTTATGATTATTTATTTAGCTAGATTTTTAACCAATTTTTGTCAGCATATATTTATAATTATAATTAATAAGTAAATAATATGTACATAGTTTAATGAAATAAAGAAGTTATTAATTTAAAAAAAATCGTGATTAATTCTTGTTTAAAAAAATAAAGAAATTGCTTTTATAATTACGAATACAACATTTATATGAAAGTCGTGATTATTAAATAAATAGTTCAATGAAAATAATACTAGAGAGTAGTTTTTAACCCACGCCGCAAAGAGAAGGGTGTTAAAAGTTTTTCGTGTCTGTCAGTTTTTGTCTGTATGTGGCATCATAACACCCGAACGGATGAAGCGATTACAATTTAGTTTTTCTTATATCTAGTTTTTTGCATTAAAGATGACTTATATGTGCGAGTGTTCTTAGATATGTTTGATGAAAATCGGTTGAGCCGTTTAAAAGTTATGGGGGTTAAAGGGGGGATGGGGAGTGTCGGGGTATTTTTAATTTATCTTATTATGACAACCAGGTAGGGCCTCCCCATTCCGGGGGCGAGTTGGGGACCGTAAGGGATGGCCCTAGGTCAGCCGGGGTGCGAGGGATATGTCGATGACAACCTCACCTCCGGCCTAGCACCACGACCCACAGTCGGCGTGCGGTTTTAGTCGGTTCGAGTCCGACATAACCTCCACTTCCGGCTCCGGTAGGGGAGGTATCCGAGGGGATTTCCGCACGGAAAAAAAACAACCAGGTAGGTCTTAGGTTTGGCTTTGAAGATAAGCTGAGATTCATGAGAAAAATACTTACCTATACTAACTATCTATGCAACAGTTAGTAGTAATTTGAGGAAAATGCTCAACAATTTATTGTTAATGAAATAAAATGATAAACAGACAACATGTAATAATGTCTACGTTTAATAATTATTTTCAACTACGTGTAAATACCACCAAGGCTTATTTTCCAATAACGTTTCGAGTCCACGCGCCCTACGTAGTAACTTTCTACTACCTACTACATATCTACAAACATACATATACTCATGCCTGTAATTCCCGAAGGGGCAGGCAGAGGTGTATTAACACCCACATTTTGGAGGCGGCCGGTCGGGTCCGGACTAGACTCCGGGCCCGGGAAGCCCGCGCAGAGCGAAGGCGAACCGGACGTCGGAGGTCGCAGAACGACCTCCGTCTTCCATGAGCGTTGGCCTGGGGGTGACCGGTGGAGCTGCCTGTCACCCTAGCAGAAGCAGGCCGCGGCGGCGGCGCAAAGTGTGCCTCCCCGTAACCGGGGCTAGATGGGGACTCTGCGGTCCCCACAACCCAAAGGGGGCCATCTCGAAAGAGATGGTCCTGGGTCTGCCGGGGTGCGAGAGATATGCTTTTGGCAATCTCACCTCCGGCAACCAAGGACCCAAGACGGCGTGCGTTTTAGTCGGTTCGAGTCCGACATAACCACCTCCACCGGCTCCGTGGGGATTTATCGCACGATAAAAAAAAAAAACACCCACATTTTGCCAACTATGATTTTCGGACACACGTAATAGGGTTCACAGGTCGGGGCCGCCTTCTGAATCTGCTCATATAAGCAAAACTGGCTAAACGGATCAGTGAAATTTGACACAGACTATATAATAGTCTGGAGTAGCACATAGGCTACTTTTATCCTGGTTACTAGTAATTTTACATGGCGTTCTAACCACGGACCGGATAACCCCGTTTACAAGTAAAGCCTTTGAAAGGGTAACACGTAAGTAGGATAGGATAACTTATATCGCAGTGTTAGGTACCTTTTGATAGAGTATTCCTTCCATACCCAGCGAAATGGCTAACACGTTTATTCTGGTATCTACGTGAAGGAGTAACCCCTGCAATTGACTGACACCTTTGAAGGAGTTACATTCATGACAGGGTATAAACTTCTAACAAAGTTATGTCAGTCATAGTCACTTCTTCCCTTCGTCTTTCACGTATTCTGTTCTTGTTTTTAGGGCTAACAGATAATAAACCCAAAGGAACCCTGATCTTACAAAATTATGGTCAATACAAATTTAAATGAATGTATTAATTACCGTCACCCTTTTATACCTTGCATAGTAGGTACAGGCACTCATATTTCATTTACGCCAAGGTAGCTTGGCATAATCATATTTACAGCCTACGTAGGCTTTGTTTCGTTCATTATTCAACCCTTTTGTCTTTTACTGAGTAACTTTCAACCTCTTTATAATTTTTGTTATAGGAAAACATTATTCTTTTGAGATTTCGGGGTAACGAAATTGATTGATGTTGTAAAGCCGTGCTCAAATTTTCAATATCAATAGCGAATCAAGAAAAATTAACATTTTAAATATGTTCATCATCATTCATTGAGCCTTTGCCAACTCAGTTGGGGTGGATTTTATAGTCGGTGTGGCTGAACTTAGATATTTTCCGTGAAGCGATTGCCATCTGACCTCCAACCATTTGGCGATATCGAAGTTCTATACATAGACTAGTAGGACTTCTGAGGGCTCAAACTACCAGGACCGATGGCTTAACGTGCTCTCCGAGGCACGACCAGACCAATGCAAATATCCATGTTTATACATACATATATTTGCACTCAACGGGTATCCAGATCCACGTCTCCTGCGTAGCGTCCACGTTCACTACCGCCACGCCACAGAGGCCACGATATTGGGGGGTAAGGGGCAAAATTGAATTAAAAAGTTTTTAGTCTGAATCAGGCTACTTATTACAAAGCTTGTAATTTTGGAAATGATATTTCACTATTGAAGGAATTTTTACACCATTAAGTATGCTAACTATACCTTAAAACTATGCCTTAAAAGACGTATAAGATGGGAAATTTGAATCATATCGGGCGTGTCTCGGCAGCCGAATTGGTCAGTCATTCCCCCTGTAAGGGAAAGACTGCGGGTTCGAGTCCCGCCCGAGAAGATTCTTTTTCCCTATGTATTTGATATTTCACTAGCTTTCGCCCGCGGCTACACCCACATGGTTGTCGGTTATCGCGACCAAATATGGTCTATGTGTTGATCCAGCGTGTCAGCTAACTCTACATCAAATTTTATAAAAATCGCTTCAGCCGTTTAAACGTGAAAGAGTAACAAACATCCATCCAACCATATTCGCCATGCAAACTTTCGCGTTTTTATTATTAGTAAAATTTCTATTGCTGTTTTCATTTTATAATTTCCTGTTGTAAAATGATAATACTTACCATTAATAATGTATAGTAATAATAATATAGTCTAGCGATACCTCCAACCTTTTTGAATTGACCTGATCTCACCTGGCGACGACGGCAGAGATACCCAACCCAGATTTTTCCTGTTTCCATCAATCATTGTACTCGGGTATATAAGACAAATGACCTGTAAATTTTTCAAGTTCCCTTTGCTTGCAATTTTTTCGTCTCTTATTTTTATTTGCTTCCCTATGTGCTTTATTATGGTAATGATGAATAATGATTGTCATTCTTTTATTTTTCTGACGGTGTTTTTTTTGACTGGCCATCCGTGACAGATGGACAGACAGAAAAATAAGTAGACGGACGTGACGATGACGCGAGATTATATCTCTAAATTTTTTCTATGAAACTGTATAACGCACTTAGAGAAATGTTCACTTCAAATAAATTATTTCAAAAATTAAAAACCCGATTGCTGTTTAAAAGATCGAAAAAATTTTGATAGCAGGTGGTAACCATTTGCCAATCAGAAATCAAAAGAAAATGGGTAATAGTAATTAATGGTTACCGCCTGCTATCAAACTTGTTTCGATGGTTTAAATAGCTGACGAGTTCTTTTAATTTTTTAAATAATTTACTTTATTTTAAACTTTTGAGTTATGATATGTCACATATATATTTTTTTGTTAATCGCCTTCTGAGTCCCTTCATTTATATCCTACTCGATAAATTTGAAAAATCTTTTTATTTTGACAGCAAATATTTGTACGCCAAAAATCCAATTTGCTTTTGCGTTTTGCACACATTTTACACACACTCGGGAGGTGAATACCTTTCATTTGAGACCCCACTCATCGAAATCTGTCCAGCCGTTAGGCCTGTAGAGGGAAACAAAGAAAACTATACACATACATACATAATATACAAACATACAGAGAAGAAACATACAGAGTAGAGGAAAAAAATAATATCACCCTTAGAAAAAGAGTCACAAACACAAAATTCACTAGTCAAGACTCTGACGATCTGAGCATATTGGGAGATACATTGCAGACTGAGGGAGGAGATATCATTTCAGAATTAGGTGTACAAACAACACTTACACTACAAAATTTGAATAACATCATTATACAGCGCCTGAAGGAAAACAACAACTTGATAATAACAGAACTACAATATACAATACAAACTGAAATTAAAAAGGCGGTCAGTGAATTAAAAGAAGACGTGGAAAAAAGATTTAAGTATTTATCTGGGCAAAACGAGCAAAGAATAAAAGATATGGAGCTACTAAAAAATGAAATAATCAAATTAAAGACCGAAAATGAATCTTTGAAAAGAGGAATAACAGACTTACCTCCACCGAACGCGACCTCATCCGCCACACCATATAATATGGAAAATAATACTAAAAAGATAGTGATATACGGCTTTGCAGAATACAATAGAGAGCCAGAATACGATATACACGA
Source organism: Eilema sororculum (assembly GCA_914829495.1). NCBI lineage: Eukaryota > Metazoa > Arthropoda > Insecta > Lepidoptera > Erebidae > Eilema > Eilema sororculum. The sequence continues at coordinate 18,112,414 of OU618541.1, forward strand.
ACGACTCATACAACTCTTTAATGAAACCATGCAACTAGACCTAACTGGCTATATAGAAGAAATATATAGAGTAGGCAGACAAACCAAATATAACAGACCGCTGGTTATAGAATTTTTAAGTAAAAGATTGACTAGATATATAATAAAAAATAGCCACTGTTTCCAAGGAACAAAAATTGTTGTGTCTGAATTTTTGAGCGAAAATGACCGTAAAGAAAGATATATACTACGACAAGAAATGATAAAAGCCCGAAAGGAGGGTAAACATGCTATAATCCGAAATAATAAACTTTTTATAGAGGGAAAGCAGATTAATGATATTCAGGACAGAACTAAAACCCAAGAAATCGGACATAACTGCACTAAACAAGAAGAACAAATAAACCAAACCTTCCAAACAGAGTCCAATCTCGAGGCTCCAAATCATTCCTTTCGCAAAATCAGACCTACAATTTAAAATACTCTTCCAAAATATGCAAAGCATCTGCAACAAGCAACATACTTTAGAAGCCTTCATAACAGACCACCCGATCTACACTGCTATATGTATATCAGAATCCTGGTTAACCCATGAAAAGCTAGAAACTATCCAGATTACAGACTACAAAGTGGTATCCTCATATACCCGGACCAACCACAATGGCGGAGGAGTATGCATTCTACTTCGCGATCACATCCAGTATGAAAACATTCAATCAATAACTAATATGTCTGTAGAATTTGTTATAGAGGTATGTGCATGCGTGTTACCATTAGAAAATATATTGTTATTGTCTTTGTATTGGAATGGACGGGAGGAAGAAACATTTACAAGTAAACTGAAACAAATTTTAGAATATATAAACAATAAATACTCCACATTAAATGTAGTTATAGGTGGAGATTTCAATATTAACTCCTTAGAAAAAACGACAAAAATTAATATCTTTTTTGATCTCATGCTAGAATATAATTTCACACAACACATAAAAAACCCCACGCGCATCACGAAAACCACTTCAAAATGTATAGATCTCATTTTTACAAATTTTAACAACATCAAATTTTATACAACTGTAGAAAAACTAGGCTTCTCTGACCACAATGGGACTGGCATTCATCTTGAACTACCTCAGCAAACAAAACATATAAAATGGCATACGAAAGTAAGAATATTTAGTAAGGTAAATATGGAAAAATTCAAAACTAAACTTAACGAGCAAAATTGGCATAGTATTTTATCAAATAATAGAGATATTAATGAGAACTATAATGCATTCAAAGACACGTTAACAAATATACTCAATATATGCATGCCAGTACGAAAAATAAAGTTAAAAAATAGATCCAGAAAAAATTGGCTAACAGTGGGAATTAGGCTTTCTTGTAGAAATAAACGACTCCTCAAATTGGTCACACAAAGAATAAATAATCCAATACTAAAAGCATATTATAAGAACTATGAAAAAATATTAAAAAAGGTAGTCATAACTTCAAAAAAACTTCAGTACAAAAATAGAATAATTAAATCTAATAATAAAACTAAGGCAATGTGGAGTATCATAAATGAAAGAACCAACAAAAAAAGAAAAAAAGAAAACCAGAATATCAAATTAGAAACTCACAATGGACTTATATGTGAACCAAAACAGATAGCTGAGTACTTCAACAATTTTTTTGCGTCAATTGGGGACACACACACAGCCACTCCTAGATCAGATAGAGAGCCAAATGGCACATCAGTACTCCACCCCACTGAAAACACAATGTTTCTCAGTCCTGTAGAGCCTTACGAAATAATCACAATTTTGAGAAACTTAAGTAATAAAATGAGCTATGGCATCGACGAGTTTCCGCCCAGCCTCTTTAGATTCTGCGCTAAAGAACTAACATTACCATTTTATATATTGGTGAACCAGTCGTTCGAAGAGGGCACTGTTCCGGACCAACTAAAACTAGCAGTCATAAAGCCGATTCATAAAAAAGACTCCAAAACCCAGCCTAACAATTATCGTCCGATTGCTCTGCTGCCCACTGCCTCAAAGATCTTCGAAAAGGCGATGTGTAGTAGGATATACTCCTTCTGTGAGAAATTCCACATATTCGACGAAAGCCAAAACGGCTTCCGTAAAAATAGATCTACAACTTTGGCTGTCTATAAATTCATACAAGAGGCTCTAAATATTATAAATAACAAAAAATATGCAGTAGGAATACTTTTAGATATGACTAAGGCCTACGACAGAGTGCAGTTTAATATTCTATTGGGTAAATTATACGGCATAGGTATAAGGGGACAAGCTCACAAGTGGCTCTCGTCATACCTAACAGACAGGAAACAACTAGTAGAGATAGAATCCTTTAACGAAACCACTAACCAAATAGAAAAAATTCGTTCCAACCAACTTGAAGTGAAGGCCTCAATACCTCAGGGTAGCGTGATAGGGTGCTTACTATTCCTCATCTACATCAACGACTTGCCTAGAGCTATTGAGGGTCCATGCATACTGTTTGCGGACGACATCTCCCTACTCATCACATGTGAAAGTAACTTAAACCTAAATGAGAAATTGAATGTCATTTTAAAGAAAACGGCATCATGGATGACCGAGCATAATTTAGAAATAAACTATAATAAGACTAAAATAATCCCTTTCCACCCTCACCAAAAGCCACAATTAGCTGTAGATTTTAATTATGATAATAAAAAAATAGAGGCTGTTAAGGAATTCGACTTGCTTGGTTTAACCATAGATACTCACATTACTTGGAAACCGCACGTAAAAAAGGTGAGAGCAAAAATATCAAGGTTCTGTTATGCCCTACGGGAAGTAAAGAAGACAACCGATTTGGCAACTGCTTTGGTCACCTATTATGCGTATGCATACTCATGGCTGACTTACGGTATCATTTTGTGGGGAAATAGTACAGATGCACCTACTATATTTACCCAACAAAAAAGATTAATAAGAATATTAGCAAATATAGAACAGACAGACACTTGCAAGCCCCATTTCCAGAACCTAAAGATATTAACATTGCCTTGTATCTATGTTTTGGAAATATGTAAGTTTGTTCGTAAATACCCAGAACACTACACTACACGTGAAAACATACAAACTAGGTATGCACTAAGACATAAAAATAGACTGAATCTGCCTACCTCCAAACTCGAAATGCATTCTTCTGGTCCTCTGGTCATGTCAATAAAAATATATAATAGGTTGCCTGAGCCCATAAAAAATGAAGAAAAATTTTGCATTTTTGTCAACAAATTAAAAAGCTTCCTATTAAGTAAAAGTTATTACACTATACAAGAATTCCTAGATGATAAAAACTAATTATTACAACCCTATAACTTCACCTACAATTATTGAATTTTACTAAAACAGCAAAAATATTACACTAAATATACCAAATGAATAAAATAAAATGAATAATCAATTTAGAATAATCAATAATCAATTTAGAATGACATTAAATAATTATACATAAGACATCACTATAATATTACCGAGACATTTGACTTACTGATAAACTATAGACATTGAATAAATAACTTTTTATTTCTTTTTATTTGTATTGGTAGGACATAATTAAGATCTCATGCTGACACCAAAATATTGACATAATTTGTACTTTATATTGACATAATGTATCTTGTATTGACATTCTTATATTTTTTGTATTGATAATTTTCTATTTTATATTGACATGAAATTTTGTAATTTTTTTTGTTTTTTTATCATTGTGTTTACTCTGCATTAGTTTTTTATTAATTGTGTTCATATTTTTTTTTATTTTGTTTTTATGTATGTGTACCAAAAATGCAGGAATGACACTTTTAATATTGCAAGGATTAATGAAATGTAAAGTGAATGTAGTAAAAGACTATGTATAAGCAATATGTATTTGCATGATTGATAAAATGGACATGGAGCAACAATTTAAATTCTTATTATAATCTTTTACTGCTTTAAATACTATTGTTGACTCTCAAATATTAAATTACATCCGCTACTCACATCAATACTAATCTAGCAGCTTAAAAAAATAAAAATAAAATAGAAATTGCATTTGTACATTATTACAGTAAATAAATGAAGGATAAATATGTAGGTACATGATAAAAACATCCAAAACTAAAATATGGAAACTAAACTGTACAATAACAGATTCTTCCTCGCTCCAAACATTGTGCTGTGCCCGACAGGGTCCATAATTGTAACTTAATATTATTAACATGACACCTGTATCACATTATGGAACGCAATAAATGTATTGAGTATTGAGTATACATACATACGCGCGTAACACATTACGAAATTACATTACAAAAACAAAATACGCAGAATGAGTCTACTTTATGTTACTACTAGTTTATACAAGTTCCCACGACCCACGGGAAACTATTCCCGGTATAAGAAAATTCAATATATAATTTATTATTACCGGGTTTTTTAAATGATTTATTCGCTGATATCATGCCAACTGAAAAAAGGTATACCTACATGGGATCTTGCCAACATATTCTTATAAAGAACAATCACAAGTTACAATGAAAAATACTTAGTCGAACAATAAGAATGCTAAGAATTAACTGCCCTTAATATAACCTCCTTTTATGACTGACCCCATATTTTTCCGCTTTCCAATAAAGCATGGGATGAAGACATAACAAATACTCGTATATCTTGTAAACGATTGTTCTGAGGAATGAACACTTAAATAATGTAACATATCGGTTTGTTAATAACTCCAGTAAAATTATTCCCAGTTCATCAATTTTTGTCCGTCAGCCGGGGTGCGAGAAAATGTCGCAGAAAACCTTATCACGACGCACCTTCCCACATATATGTGTGTTTTAGTCGGTACGAGGCCGATATAACCTCACCCTCTGGTTCCGGTGGAGGACAGGGAGGGACCGTGGGGATAAAACAAAAAAAAAAGTTCATCATTCCACACCATTCCACATTTGTGATGAAAATCACTATTTGGATTCCAATTTTTATTGAAATACTAGCAGATCTGGTAAACATCGTCGACGTCCTGCCACGAAAAGAAGTAGGTACACAATTACACATACTAACAGCACAGCTTAGCCATGTGGCCCTTTAAAATGAAGAGAACATAATAATTGAATGAATTTTTTATAGCATTTATAATGCTAACTTTTAAGTTCGAAAAGGAAAATTTGGAATGATTCAAGTGGTGCTCAATAGCTCAGTTGGCAGAGCAGTCCCTCTGTAAGGGAAAGGTCGTGAGTTCGAGTCTCACTTGAGCATTTCATTTTTTCCAATGTTTTTAGAACATAATAAGATATGAAAAGACATAATATGCCATAATACTACATATAAATCCATAGTTGACTGGTAAAGCAAACCCCAGACTGCCCAGACTCCAAAGTTGAAAAGTTTCGGATGCGACCAGGATTAACGTTAGGATGAAGAAGAAGATAGGTGTAGATATTACCGTCAGGTAACTTAGTGGTTAAAGAGATGGCTTTAGGATCGTAGGTCCCGGGTTTGATTCATCACACTACACTTTTATTGTAAACCCACTCCTGATCGTTTGATTAGAGGAGTTCACGGGGATACCAGAAATTATGGATACAAATAGCCTTTTTTTACACTATTATAATTATTATACTATTTTATTTATAAAAATAAAAAAAATCGCACCATTGTCTCGCGGCCCGCACAGCCAGCGCGGTGACGAGCGGAGGCGACTCGAGTGTCGGAGGTCGCAGAACAGACTAAAAGAAAATCTCACTAATGTCTGTCTGTCTGAATTAGTGGATAATTGTGATGATTACATGGTGGATAATAGGTATACGTTTATATAAGACAGACTGCTAGATAAGACTATTACATGAAACTGTTTTTATCCCTTATAAATAAATAAATGATGTTGATTATTAAGACTATTTTAAAGTGAAACAAGTTGAAATTGATAGTACTTTTTTATTTAAATTAATTATTCTATGTCTATCGTAAAAGGTTTACGGACTTTTTATCGCTACTACATAAAATTTGCACAGGTATTAACTAATTGATAAATAAGTAATAATTGCACTGTAGAAGGTGAGTTTTGGCACTTCAGGGTACTTCAACGAGGTTATAGGAGTTTAGGCTATATTTATATCATACACACAAATGTCAACGAATCCGGCTGGTTGTCTTTAATAGCATATTTTATAAACATAGATATAGCGGGGAGTGGTATACAGGGTTGCGAAGTAGGTATGCCTCGAGCGAAGCCGGGTGGGTGGGCTAGTGGCTAAATAAATATCACATCAAAGCATTGATGGACGCTCACATGATAATAAGTGTAGTAATTATAGCTATTTAAATTCATTCTGTACAATGACGACAGCCTAATTAATGTGAGAATACGATTATAAAACTTTACAACTACAAGACATTTGTTGAAATAAAATTCAAATATGTGCACGTAAGTAGGTTTTTGTTTATTTTATACATATTTTGTTTTTAGAAAATAATATCAATTTCCAGTAAAAATATAATTGAAAGCACAATAAGATTTCTGCACGACAAAAAAAAGAAGATACTTCTTCTTTTCCTTTTTCTCATTCTTCATCCTAGCATTAATTCTTTTGTAAAACATTCTACCGTACAATAATGTGATCCACACTCAGAGAGGATAGTCAGGCAGCCAAATGTGTTTTGATTTATCGCTATATAATATCAATACGAGTAGCAGTAACCTGAAGCACACTGTCACTCACTCCTTGAGTTCTTTTCGATCTTTTCTTTATTACACGGTACTTGAGCTATGATAAAAACAGAAGAAAGTGACACCCTGTGTAGGAATTGTTGTGCTTTTAAGGAATATAATTTCATTATATTTAGCGCATATGTGGCTGGCTACGACCTTGCCAAGTGTAGGAGAAATAGTAAAAAAGGAGATTCCGCATTCTGAAGCATATACCTCGGTTACAATTGTAGCGACGTCTTCATGATGATGATGATGAGATCTATACTTTTTTTTTGCAGAAATGAGACTTGTATTTCTCCAACAGTTGGTGCAGCTCCTGAAGCTTTTGCATCAGCATTGAAATTCTTTGCAGCAGCTACGTGTCTCGTGCAAACAAAAGATTGGCCTCCAGGCGTTATTTTGAAAGGTATCGTCTCAAGTTTTAAATAATCGTAATTTCATCTTATTCTTATACTCAAATTATTATAATTCTTAGTAACTTATTATATCACAAAATAAAAACATACAGGGATTCGCCATATAATCAGGTCATGTCAAGGAATCCACCCTGTATCGTTCCCTGCATATTGCTGGCAGCATTTCAAATTATTGTATTGATATTTTTTTGAGTTCAGTAGTGCATGTTTACGACGAATGAGTGTATAGTCAACGCCACGATATAAGACCCTTGGCCTTGTCGCGGCTTTCGCAACATGTAATATTGCCACTATTGATGTTTTATTTTCCCAGATCATTTATTGTTCAGATATAAATATAGTAGTTGAACCGCAGAACTTAAAAATTCGCGCGTATTCAAAGTAAGAACGTTAGAATGTGATTATGTGAAACACTTAAAAGAAGAATATTATGTTAAATAAAAAAGATGAATTATTGGATGCAACAGTGGATAGGTTTATCATAACATAAACAGAGAGCGATAGTGATACAGGATCTACTACGTAAATACTGAAAAAAGAGAACGATTCCTATTTAGTGATGAAAAAAAAATGTCACGCTTGAATTGCAATGCTATATACCATAATAATACCTCACTGCTTTCCTCAAAAGACACCAAAAAATGCGTCCTGTGCATATAGAGTCTCTGCATGTTGTGACGTTATTGGGATCTTAGATTTGTATAACTAATAATATGCCCACTAGTATAACTTAAATAAATGTGCTGGCAATTTTAAACCAACCTGTTTTGGCCCCAACCAATCATCAAACTATATGGCGGCCTTGTCGTTTTTAGTTCTGAATTTTGTCGCGGGACTTATTTTGTAGCGTCGACTTTACTTACTATAATGAAGTAAGATGAAAATTTTAAATTGTTCGAAATTAAACAGTCCATTGTTCTAGAAATTAAATATTGCTTAATTAATTAACCGCAAGAAAATTATAAAATTTAATTAATGAATAAGAACATTATCAACCCCATATTTGGTTCTTAATTACACCTATATATTATAAAAGAAATCTTGTTAATATATAATTGTTACCTATTAGAGATCCCGGGAAATTTACCATTTTCTTTTCTCTATTTCATAAATATCCCGCAAATATCCCAATATCTCAAATAAGAATGTGAGTGGACGTATAGTCTAAATAAACAATTTACTGTACTTAATTTAAATTTTGAAGTCAAATGCTAGGTATATACATGAAATTATAACAAAACTCTAATTATTTTTGTTAAAACTATAAATAAAAGGCAAAAAATTGTACGGATATTATTGTGTGTGAATTCTATAACAACGTTTTTTGTTTTAGTTAAATACATCTTAATTCGAAATTCAAGGTTTATTTCGTGCTCTGGCTTTGTGAAATAAAATTATTCTTAATTCATAGATGGCCAGATTTTCGACTTCATTATTGTTGGTGGTGGAACGGCAGGCAGTGTATTGGCAAATAGGCTAAGTGAGGTGGAAGACTGGAATGTGCTACTACTGGAAGCTGGTGGAGATCCACCAATAGAGAGCGATGTAAGAAAATTAATAGATTATAAATAAATAAATATTCTCACAACATTCTAAACAACGTTATCTACATCCATGGTAAGCTTAACTAGCTTGTGTTATGGAATCTAGAATGCGGATAAACATACTTATATACTTTTTTTTAAATACATACATATAATACATAGTCCCACATTAATGAGTAACATTTCTATATTTTGATTAACAAAAACGGCGTATAAAAGATTTTGTTACACCACATAAATCTTAGAAAACCATAGACATTCTTTTGATTTTGGATGTTTTTATATTATTACATATTTTTATATATAGTATCTAGGTATGCACTGTTAATCTATTATTAATAACTAATTGTATTCTTTTCTAGATACCATATTTTGATTTAAGTCTACACGGGTCAAAATATGATTATAAGTACATGACAGTTAACAACGGAAAAACAAGTCAAGCACTTAAAAATAAAAGAGTACCTTGGCCGAGAGGTAAAATGTTAGGTGGCAGTAGCGGCATTAATGTAATGGTTTATGTCCAAGGAAACCCTCATGATTATCAGAGCTGGTATGATGAAGGAAATCCTGAATGGCATCCTAATATTACAAAACATTATTTAAAAAAAGCAGAAAGCTTGCAAGATCCATATTTATTGCAAAATCCTGCTGTCAGCAAACATTATGGTGATAAAGGACCTTTTACGGTAAATACGTATAATGTGTCGGTCTATGATGAAATCGACAATAAACGGGTACTTACAGCCTATGATGAAATTGGATTTAAACACGAGGAAGATTTAAATACCGCTCATAATTTAGGAAGTGGCACACTACGAGTTGCAGTTAGTCGAGGAAAAAGAGTAAGTACATGTGTCGCATATCTAAATACCATTACTCGAAAAAGAAATAACTTGAAGATAGGAAAAAATGCATTTGTAACTAAAGTTTTGATTACCGAAAATTTAAAAATATTTGGTGTTGAAGTCGATCAAAATGGTGAAAAAATGAGACTTTATGCAACTGTAGAAGTTATTCTCAGTGCTGGATCAATAAATACTCCACATTTACTGATGTTGTCAGGTATAGGGCCCAAACGACATCTAAGTGGAAAAAAAATAAAAACATTAGTTGATTCGAATATGGTTGGGAGAAATTTACAAGACCATACTCGTACTTCTGTTATGATTATTGCCGATGGACCAAAAGAACTGCCCAAAGCAGCTAGAAACTTTGAAATTATCAGGTACTTGTATGAACGTAAAGGGATTTTATCATATCACAGCTATCCCGACATCGCTGCATTTTATTCTGCCAAGGAAAATCAGTCATATCCAGATTATCAACTCTTTCTTAGAATAAATAAGAAGAATTCAGATACATTAAAATTGTCTGCTTCAGAATATATTGAATCTGTAGGAAAATCTATATTAGAACAAGGTAAAAACAAAACAGTTTTTGAATTCTATTTTCAACTTTTACATCCATACTCAAGAGGAAAAATATCGTTAAATTCTAGTGATCCATATGATTACCCTTTGATTTATTATGATAACTATAGTGATTCAAGAGACTTAGATAGCACAGTGGTGGGTATCAAACTCCTTCTAAGGATTATCAATACTGAATACTTTAAATCCACTCGCGCATTTTTGGGTAGGCATAAATTAAAAGCGTGTGATAGTTATGCGTTAAATAGTACTGAATATTGGAAATGCATAGTTCCTCATATCGCAAACACTCTTTATCATCCCGTTGGAACTGCAAAAATGGGACGTAGTATAGAAGATTCTGTAGTGGATAGTCGTTTGAGAGTGCATGGAGTTTCTGGGCTTCGTGTTGTTGATGCAAGTATTATGCCAACAATTACAAGTGGTAACACTATGGCCCCTACAATTATGATAGCTGAGAGGGCAGCTGATCTTATAAAGGAAGATTATAAAAAACGGAAAAACTAAAATGTAAATGCTAAATCTTTTAATTCTGATATTTAGACTCTCACAGTTTTCGTCGAGACAATTTACGAACTTCAACATGATCCTTATATTAAATACTAATACTCGTAATTGTGTTTATAATACAGCAATAAATTGGTCTTTTTTTCGATATTTGTTATTCCTTCACCCTGTAACGGCGAATTGAGACGTGAGCTTGTATGTACAATAAACTTCGGAACGATTTTTACTACACGGCCCAAAATGATCTACGTCAATTAGACTTTAACTCGCCTAATGGTAAGTCTCGGAAAGAGGGTCACCATTACAAACATGTACCATACTAACAATGGCGATACTCAGCTTGACGGCCTCGTCAGATGCATTTTCACATCCCGCTAAAGAACCGTGCAGCGAGTTCCAGGTCTTAATAGTGCGGCAAAAGAATGAGTCACCAAACCGTTTCGTTCTTGATGGAATATTCTTCACCATAGGCGGGTGACATCGAAGCTCTGCACTTGTTATCCTGTGTAGGAAAAGAGAGGGTGTGACTAATTGAAAGAGCTCATCAGAACATTCGCCATGGTAGAGACGATAAAATACTGCCACAGAAGCAACATCTCTACACATCTGTAAAGGCTCGAAGGTGTTCGTGACCGAAGGATTCCCAATAATGCGGACCGCATATCGCTGCAACCTGTCGAGAGCATGTAGTAAGTACTTTGCGGAGCCATCCCAGAGATGCGAGCAGTTTTCCACACAGGAACGAATTTGTGTCTTGTGCAGATCCAAATATCAAAATAACCAGTCAACAGGAAGGGGGAAAAAACAAGGCATAAGATCAGTTTGTTCATCAAGATCGTTATGATGCTGACTGTACATAGTATATGTTAAATTACCGATTGATGAACACAACCAGCGTTCACAGCGTATCCTTGTCTGTTTCAACTATCTGTATCAACTACTGGTCGAATTTTGATGCAGTCATGGTCGCAGGGTGACAAAATATGGTTGTCGTATAGTTTGAAGTGTAAGTTATATCAAGTATCCGAGTGATAAATTGTTGGTGTAGCTTTACGAAGAATGAGCTTACTGTGCCGTAGTTTTATTTCAATAAGTAATATTTACGTACACGCGACAGTATCATGGAAAAAGAAATGCATGTTAACTGTTCGAACCACGGAAGACAGATATGATCTATCATTTCCTTCTCCATGGTACAAACCCACATGTACATTTTATATTCATAATTAATTTCATGATGAAATAAGGTCGAGTGAGCAATATAAAGTCATATCAAGCCCATGAAAACTTGCGAGATTTGCGGCAATCCACAGTAACCTAAAGGCAGACCATATATCGTTTGCCCTATATTGTGGTCAAGTGGACCGTGTCTGTGGTTTAAACTTACAGTTAAGTTGTTTGAGAATTTAGTGGCTGCAAATTCATTTTTGCTTCTTTCCGCTAAGAGCACGGTTTGGTAAACCAAAATGAAAAATGTCTATTTATCTTCTTTTTAATGGATATATTGTTTTTTATACAGGACACGTCAATTTGATTTGATCAATTTGACCTCGCCTGATGTTAAGCTAAAGGCAAAGTCTCGTAAAGAGGGTCACCATCGTAAACATTTACCATGTTAACAGTGGTGGCACTCAGCTTGACGGCCTCATTTGATGCCTTTTCACGCCTCGCTTAAAGGACCCGGGACTGTAGGAAGAAGGAAACACGTGGGCTGGCATTCATAATAATTATATTTATATACTAGCTGTTACCCGCGACTTCGTCCGGGTTTAGTTCGGAATAGCTCAAACTCATTATTAAACATGGTGGAAGATTTTCATCCCAACTGGAACGGAAGTACTCTAAATACTGCAAATAATGAATTTTATGCAAAGGAAACATTTCTTTATTTTAAAAAAGAAACAAAACTGTATTCAAATCATTTCGAAAACTCGCTTGACATCTTCCACATTATATTTTTAAATTAAATATTATGAAGACAGTCTTTTGAGTGACTGACTTATAAATACAGGGCTAAACTACTGAAAACTACGAAAATTGACAAACTTCTTCTATGGGCTTGGCAAATATTGCGGAAGGATTTTGAAAAATTTTGCTAGCACCTCTGCCTACCCCTTCGGGGAATACAGGCGTGAGTTTATGTTTATGTTATGTTTGGATTTTGAAAAATTCAACACTTTGCTGACGAAATCATTATCAAATATGTGATGAACATTGTTATATGTGGACTTGGTAATGTTCACCAGTTTTAATGGTTTAAATATTCTTCCTTCCTCTCAAATTCTTAAAACATGCTGCCACCACTTACGAACTGAACAAATTAAAATAAGTACATCAAGTATCACACAAAATAGTTTCAAGATAACCCGGTGCCGTGCACGCCCTGAGCAGTCTCTTCTTTGCCGAGCCAATGGTGGGTAGTTCCAGTTTTATGAAAAATTCCATCGACCACAATCACATCGTTGTTTATTGCTTTACACACAGGTAGAGAAGAGGGGCGCAGTGGGCAATAGAGCAAATACAGCATTGACTGGGATGGGGTCATATAGCCTCATTTTGCTATATATTCCTTGTATTGGTAAGCTTGTTTCCAGCAGATGATACGAGTATAGATACTTCTAAATTGATACTGGAGTTGATGTCCACGTGTCGGATTTTTTTGGTCTGATGAAATTTACCGGAACTGAGTGTTTCTCTGCTCACTTTCAGTCTCTTTCATATAATAGGAGCAACGGTATCTTTTATATACCTAATACATAGGTTGGCTTCTCCTGGCGTACTGTTATCATTTCTGGGATAGATTTACGTATTTACTATTAGATACCTACTTATTAGACGGATGCGATAATATCGCAGCGGCGTGCGTTGGTAGTCATCAGGTCACTAACATTGTATAATGTCTGCAGTTGCATAAAGACGTTGTCTCTCTGGCTGTATTTTACCATTTCTACCGCACCACGGTGAGATGAAACGCAGAATGGTGAAAGAGCCTATTAGGAGTCTTTCAACTAATCTCTCCTTTCTTCCGTTAGTCACATACGGTAGAAATAATGCCACCTGGAACCAAGCTGTTCGGTACTTCATTTCTTTATCAGGCGGTTAAGAACTGTATTGCTCTGCACACACATGTGTTTTCTTCTTTTTAAGATCCGGAGTTGTTTTTATATACGACACGTCAATTTAACTTCACCTCGACTGATGTTAAGCTAAAGGCAAAGACTCGGAAATAGGGTCACCATTATCAACGTGTACCATCTTAACAATGGTGGCACATTCTGATCCGTGTGTGGATGACATCTGAGCCATGCATGCGTTGTCCTGTGTAGGAAAGGAGAGCGTGGAACTAATTGGAATAGCTCATTAGAACATTCACGATGGTAGAGACGGTAATACGATAGGGACAACTATCTCCCAGAATACGTAATGTGCTTCAGAGAAGGTGCAACGATTTACTTCCTCCATGAGTGCAGCTTTGATGGTGATAGCTTATGCTACCCATCACCCTAGCCGAAGCAATCCCTGCTCTTCACGTTGAGACCGCCTATTTATGATAGGTAACCAAGGCAGGTATACTGGGGTACCTAACCCCAGAATACTCCCAATGCCCCATTCCTCTGTAAAGTTTTAATCGGTTTGATTCCTATATTGCGCTTGCCCCGATGTGGTGGAATCGGTATCAATGGGGGATACCAGTTTCAGTTTTATGACTTCTCAGGCGGGTGGGACCTCTTTTTCATTCTCCGAAATGAAGAATTTTGTATAGATCTAAGAATATTATATAATAAGTTCTACTATTACTGTCACACAGCCTAGTTTTATGTACTGCCTATAGAATACTAAGCATATAATTTATATTTTACTTCAAATAATACTATAAATACAATAAAATACAACAAATACACAATTAAATAAAAAAGTAAATAAAAAACCATAAAAAAGGAAAATTACATTTTAGATGGATTCGAACGCGACTCAGCTAAATCATGAGTCCACCGCAGACGTATTGAGCCACAGTTACCATGAAATCATAGTGTGAAATAGACGTTTACATATTATGTCATAAAAACATTCTGCCCCATTCCTTATTATAATAGCGTGATGATATTAATTATGAATGCCAGGAGTCTTTTTACCGAACCAGCTGCTTACTAATTTGTTGGATTCGAGAGAAAATCGTTCGAGAACAATGTGAATTCTATCGAGACACTTGCTGTGCCGAAGATTCTGCAGTAACCTGACCTGACTTGGCTGAGATGTAGAACTCTGGCCTCTCGAAGTTCTTCAGATTCCTATGACCGAAATAATATCTTCTTGTAAGCATTGTTGCTTGTTTATTGGTTCGATCTATTCACACAATCACAAATTGTTAGCCGTGATATGCTATTGTTGACATTACTTTTTTATTTATGAACCGATTTCAATAAAATAAACACTAAATGTTAAGTGAAGCCTACCACAATATATTAGTAAAAACCGCAACCAAATCCGTTCAGCCGATTCTGAGATTAGCGTGCACAAACTCACAGACAAACAGAGAAACAGAGAAACAGAGAAACAGATAAACAGACAAACAGACAAAAATTCCAAGAAACGTTGATTTGGCTTCTATTACGTTTATAAAGTATAACAATTTTTCTCATTTCCTTTCCATGTACAGACATCGATCGTTTACAGATTTATTATATGTATAGATGTTACCGGAAATGTGTATCATCCGGTATTCTATACAATGCCTAGGCATTCTATACAATGCCGAGTGCGCAGCAGGTAATGTATGAAATGGTATCAAAGAATATTGAGGTTATAAAAAATGCAACCACTTAGGCTAATGCTGGATCTTCGCTTTCGCTTCAGTCTTCTAACCTATAATATATCCAGGTTGGGGCGCAGTGTCCACACCACGCAATTTACCTTGGATAGATTAGGTTAGAAGATTAAAGCGGGAGCGGAGCGGAGCGAAGCTCCCGCATTAATCTTCGTGGTTATTTTTTTTTATTCATTCAAAAATATAAATTTTCCACAAAAACATCCGCAAATATAGACAATAACCCATTTATTTCACACATTGCCGGTAGAACTGCAGGCATTCTATGTATTAACACACATTTCCTAGGATTTGTATACAATTCCTTGATTTCATACATTTCCGGTAACATATACGTATCACTAGATAGAATAAAGCAACAGATTTTGATGCGGTTTCTTTTAATGGATAGAGTAATTCAAGAAGAAGGTTTATATGTATAACACATGCTTAATATAATATAGTAGAAGGTGCAGCGGGAACGGAATAGTACGCTACGCGGGCGGAAAAAAATTGGTGGTACCAGGTTCGCCAGGTCAGCTAGTTTTTTTATATTTTAGTTCTTATTACTTAGAAATAACTTAATAATGGTGCCAATTCTGTTGTAATAAAGATTTAAACTTTATGGGATTTAAAATAGATTTTTTGAATAAATTATAATTACACACATTATAAACATTAATTATTTTATCATTTACACCCATATTAACATAAATAATAATATTTATTACATAAACCATTGTTAATAACCTCTAATAAAGGTAAACAAAACCAACACTTCAGTCACAATTTTCTTCAGCACACAATACCGCGAGTATCATGAGAATTGCCTAAAAAATTATAACACAAAAACAACGGTTCGGTTGTAAATTCTCGTAATCGGTCCCGAGCGAGCCTGACCCACATTGGCGGCGCCACCTTTGGCTATTTTCACGTGATTACAACACCGAAGATTATGTAGGCACATGGTTCGAACTGAGTCAGGAACTATATGTCCGTCCTAAGTAAACGGATATGTTAACAGGCCGTAAATATTTTAACAACTGGCCCTTTTCCGCAACTCGGCGTTCATAGTATTTATATCTTAGATTTTAAAGCAAAAACATTTTGGTGGTTTAAATAATAAGTAAAAGTATTAGAAGCTTGTTCGGTTTATAAGTAGGTGTCTATTAGGAGGGCCAGACCGTAAGAGGAGGGCCAGACCGTAAGGGTTGACCCTGGGTCAACTGATATGTCGAAGACAACCTCACCTCCGCCCTAGCACCACGACCCTCAGTCGGCGTGCGGTTTTAGTTGGTTCGAGTCCGACATAACCTCCCCAACCGGCACCGGCGGGGGAGATATCCGAGGGTACTTCCGCAATAAAAAAGGTGTCTATTACGATCTGTGTTCTCCTTGGGGGAAGCTATTTCGTATCACCAAGTAAATTGTTACATCATCAAAACTGATTAAACAGTTAAAATAACTTTTGATCAATCATGGCTCGTATTCCAGAACGGAACTCAGTCCTGAATCTCGATTTATAACTAGATATGAGGATAGATTGTATTCTAGATGACTGTTCTAATGTTATTGTGAGGGTCGCTTCTCAACTGAGCATTGTTCTGGAATACGGGCCTTTCAAATTAGATATGCCTGACGTTTTGACCACGTTGCGCTAGCCGTAGCCTAATTGGTTTAGAGGTCCACTCTCCGTCGTCGATTCTGTGAGTCGCATTCATCCACCCGTAGGTTCATTTCCACACACTGAGTCAGTCAATATGTCAGTGACCACGGCCAGGCGGCCGTGACAATACAATAGGGATAAGCGTGAATTTCTATAATACCTTATTGAACGAACACAATAGGCTGATGTGGGCAGAGAATCTATCACACTATGACGTGGGTGTTATTAAAGTAGTGCAGCAGTGTGTAATATTGTTAAAAATATTTCAAATAATATTCACACTTTTTGCTTTGATTCTTCAGTTAATCGAGCATTTAACAATTTTTTGATAAATATACAGCGCGTGGTCCCGGCAGAGAAGAATTGGGGCCACCCCATCTCTTCCCGTACGATGTCGTAAAAGGTGACTAAGGGATAGGGCTATTTAACAGCAGACAGATATATACAGCCCAGACTCAGCCTCCGATATAGGCTCGAGTCAACCGTAGTGCCCGGAATATTATGGCAATAGGCTCACCCTCTATTGGTGAAATGTGGGTGTCAATTCCTCTACCTAACTCTCCGGGGACAAAGGTGTGATTATATGTATGTATGTAGATAAATAAAGTTGAGTTTGAATAATATTGGACAATCTATTGAATTTTCAGTCAATAAATTGTCCAATAATACTAGATAATAGAACTGACTTTTCTCAACAAGACTTAGCAACATCAGAGAAGCACTGTTATTATTTAACTTGTAAGTAGTACTTGTACTAAATAGTTATCACTGACCAATGGCAGTACTAACGACTAAGGGCTAACGTGTTGCTTGTGAGGTATGCTTGAATCAACATCTGATGCTGCTGTGCTGATAGTGAAGCTACGGAACTCCTTAACGGTTGCCTATGGTGCTTTTGTTACGTAATAATGTCTTACTCACGTATATGCTTCAGGGCGTCAACATCTGATGCTGCTGTGCTGATGATGAAGCTACTGAACTCCTTAACGGTTAGGTGTAGGGAGATAGTACAGCCATTGGTGGATGGAAACTATTTAGTAACGTGTTGCTTGCGAGGTATGCTTGAATCAACACAGCAATCCACTAGCTAGCAAAGTTGGCACCGACTTCTAACAGATCGAAAATCTCTAATTTCTCTCTCTAAACTCTGTTACTTTAAAAAAAAAATCCTAGGTTTTGAAGTCGGTTAATTTTTTTTTTTATTATTTATAATATAAATTTCTTCTTTTCTGCCGGGAACCACGCGCTGTATGCGCGTGGTTCCCGGCAGAAAAGAATTTGGGCACCCCATCTCTTCCCATGCGGTATCGTACAATGCGACTAAGGGATAGGACTTTTAACATTAGACAGATATATACAGCCCCAGGCTCAGCCTAAGAAATAGGCTCGAGTCAACAGTAGTACCCAGAATATTATGGCAATAGGCTCACCCCCTATTGCATGGGACCGTCTACAATTATCAGTGAGACGTGGGTGTTAATTCCTCTGCCTAACTCTCCGGGGATAAAAGCATGATTATATGTATGTATGTAGATAAATTTAGTTGAGTTGCTTCCAAAGTTCGACCAATTGTCAGTCACTATACTGTCCAATAATACTAGATAATACAACTGGCATTTCTCAACAAAACCTAACAACATCAGTTAAGTATTGTTATTGTTTAACTTCTAAGATGATATACACATAAATAACTACCAGAGTAGCTTACAGCATCATAGATAGTTAGGGTAAGAAAGGAAGGAAAAAAGAAGCTTTTTTTAGTAAGTTACTTTACTCAAATTCGAAGATGGCCCTGGGTCATTCGAGGTGCCAGAGAAATGCTTCATGGGTCACTTTACAGCCTGATTATTTGAAGACCTGACACTTTGCAGTTTTGGTTGATTTGATTCGGTGCTTACACCATGTACCAAAAATGTTGATGCATCAAGTCAATATTAAGTAAGAGGGCTGTACACAGAAATATTATTAGGATAGAGCCGTGTGAACTTTCGAACGCTTACTCAGTACTTTAAAGACTAGCCTCTTATAACTTCCTTAAAAAATTCTTCTATGTTAAAAAAAAAACTGTAGAATAAAAATGGAGGAGTAGATTTAAAAAATAGACCCATTTCTTATCTCTCGTTATTATTATTTATGTACATTGAAAAAGTATTCACGCGTGACATGTAGGTGAACACTGCATAAGGCCATTCTATCCTAATATATTTCTGTGGGGCTGTACTTCCCAATCGAGCAAGTCTATTCATACTGACAGAAGCATGGAGCTACTGCCAAAATATGCTAACTAACTTAATGGGAATAGTTTCCGAACACGCCGTTGTGTTATATTGCTCTCGTGCTTGTCATGTAGTATGCAATTAGTAAATAAATTGACGTGTTTACATCAAACAAGATGTCTTTTATATTTATTTATTATATACTTTATTGTACGCCAATTACATTATTAATAGTATAGAAATTAGGAACACAAGAGCAGTACAAAGGGCGGCCTTATCGCTTTACGCAATTTCTGCCAGTTATTAGTGTGTGTAGTTGCTGACGCGTTTTTTACATAACATAACATAAACTCACGCCTGTATTCCCCGAAGGGGTAGGCAGAGGTGCTAGCACCCACATTTCGCCAGTTTATGTTTAGGTCCCAATGTAATAGGTGGCGAGCCTATTGCCATTAACCGGGCACTTATCAACCTGCGATAAATACACACATAAGCAGTACCCATACCACTAGGCTACCGCAGATACGCGTTTTTTTAACAATAACAATCTTAATTGTGTACTTGACTGTCTCGTCAAATGACTTAGTTTTTTTTTAAAGAATATTAGAATCGAAGTTACTAATATTCCCTCTAACCCCTCTAACTAAGCTAAATTGCTTGTGGTAGTAGTGGGTTCACGTCGGTAGTGTAATGGCCAGGATTCGAACCCGGGACCTCTCAATCATAAGGCCGACTCCTTAACCCACTAAGTTACTGACGCATTCAATAGTTACTTTTTACTAAACATCAAAACGGTAAGTTATAAGAAACTTGTACGAAATAAACAATTGTGATGTCATAATTTTTAGATGTCCAATAATTTAGTATTGTAGGTTGGATAGCTTATTAAAGATGAATAGAAACGATAAAGTAAGGACAAACGCAACTTTTGCCGTTCTTTTATTAATTAATTTCTATTAATTTAATGAAATAAAATAATAAAATACGCAATTTAAACCTAATCTAGAGGTTAAATATCTGTAGATGATGTTAGGTTGAAGGTGGGCGTGGATTGTTTATAAGAATAAAAATATATGAAGGGTATCATACGATACAGGTTAGGGATAGAAATAATATTATTGTTGAACTTATTTGAGAAAGTGGAGTAGATCCTACATACATAATGTTTTGTTAAGATATTAATACTCTAAAACTGGTTAGCTACACAAGAGTGTACGGGGATATAAAGAAAGGTATTTATTGAAAACAAAATCCAAATATAAGTTATAGGTAGATTTATCTTAATTTGTTGATACCATACTAGGTATAATCATCATAAGACCATTATTTGAAATCCTCTGTTAAAAAAATATTTACACAAGAAAAGTCGACATCCAGAACGCGACTTGAACTCGTGACCGGTCTCTGTCTGGAGAAATACTAGATTAACTGAGTTATATGGATACATTCTGCATTGCCCAATTTCTCTGCTCTGTACGTATATCATCGTAGAGTGACACCGGAGCCATCTGTTGAAACATATTCGAACTAACAAAGACATGAGGATCAATTGTTATGTTGGTAACTGTAATGGTGACGCTCTTTCCTCTTGATAAACTGAGACTTTGCCTTCAGTTTTTTAAGAGGTGAGGTGAAGTTATACTGACAAATCCTTTATAAAAAAATAACAAGTGAATTTCTTTCGATTCAATTACTTCAGTGCTAGTGCACATGAGATACCACAACATTCTACACAACGCTACCCATGATAAGCTTGTATAGCTTGTTATCGAATCTAGAATGCGGATAAACATACTTTTATACTTTTTTTGTAAATACATACATAATTATACATAGAAATACCCAGGGGATGCAAATAGCCATATTCATGTGAATAGGTACAAATATTTGCACTGAGCGGGGATCGAACCCGCGCCTCCTGCGTGGCAGTCGCGTGCGCTACCACCATGCCACATGACAAAAGAAAAGGGGACCAAAATGTAACATTACTTAGCTAATTAAAAAATATCAACACTCATTAACCGCTCCAAAGCGTGGACATTCACCCAGCCAAACGCCCGGTACTAATTAATTGTTTATCTACCCCATAAAAGGGGCCCTTTTTCTATTGAATTAACCTGCGAATTGTCATTACACCAATACTGTGTGCGTTATTGCCAAAGGAAGGAACCTGTTTATTTAGGATTGTCCCCAATGTAATGCCAGCGTTTGGTATTCATGACACTTACTTTATAGTCTACACCGTCAACAATTTATTAATATCTACTGAAAGTGCGATCAATGACGATGTCGATTTTATATCATTTTAACAAGATAACCGATTTTTAAATGAAAATTTTAAAGCATTTATTATGCTAACTATGCAAATCACACATATCAGTGTCCTATTTCCCTTACAAGGGGAATGCTCTAACCACTGAGCCACCGATCGTGGGTTTGAGTCCCGACCGAGCGACTCACTTTTTTCTGATATATTCTATTTTTATAGTTAGCATAATGAATCCTTTAAAAAATCCAAAAACTTGTAGGCTCAGTGGTTAGAGCATTCCCCCTGTAAGGGAAAGATCATGGGTTCGAGTGCTCAACCGATTCACTTTTACATAATGTATTCGATTAGGACAACTAAATTTGGATACATAATTGGTCATCTCAAAACTGTAGATGGCCGGTCGACTGGGGTGAAATTGCATTTTGGGTCACCTTGCACTCCGGTAATTGAGACTTGAGACGAGGTTTTGGATAGTTTGAGTCTAACAAAACTATCCTTGTCTAGGGATTTACGAAGGGAAACAATGTAAACGTAACTCTGCCGTGATTCTTTAAAAAGCAGTGATCTGACAATTTACCGATTTTGAGTTTAAACATTGAGCGACATCAGGAAAAAAAGGCGCGTCGACCTATCTAACCCCTTTTTCTGTAACTTATTTAGCTTTTGAGATATTTTTTTTATAAAAAGCAGTGAAGTGGTTTTGATACCAGTGCAAAATTTATAAAAAGACAGTCATATCACATTTATTCTTAAAAAGGCAGTTAAACTCCCTTAAATGCAAAATATTTGAGAATATTTTAAGCAAAAACTTACTTAAAAGGCGGTGTTGTACAAAACTGTCTTTTTCAAATTCAATTTTATAGAATTATATTCACATTAATTCACTTAAAGGCCGCTTTTGAGGAAAAATTTCTTAAAAGGCTGTCATGTGACTTTGGCTGCCTTTTTAATAATTATTTGATAGATATTACTTTCTTCTATACTTCAAAAAAAGAAGTTTACGTTGCCTTCAAAATTTTTATTTACTAATATTTTGAGTCTATCGGATACTAGAAAGCAGTTTTCTGGCAATAATTCATTAAAAGGCAGTCAAATTTTGTCGCGCTAGTCGCTAGTGAATTTTTGTGTTGATTATGTGTCAGAACGCTGACGGTCGCGAGCCTCGGCAGACGTAGGAGGGCGGTGTACTCTGCGTTCGCGCCAATATTATCGGAGTGCGCCATTATAGGTAAGCATTTTGCGTGTTCGTGCTTTCAAACTTAGTACCTAAAAATGTGTCTATGTAGGTACCTACTGATTGTGTGCCTAATTTTTAACAGTGAAATTGAACGTCGAGTGTGGCTACTAGCTGAGTTTATAAGTCATCAAGTACATGAACATTTCAAGGCGCAAGCGGCTGGTTTATTAAGTTGATGTTTACGAACTCCTGATACACTAATGTAAGTAAGTTCCCAAAGTTAAGTATCCTTTTTGATTTATTTATTTTAGTTACTTTATTATATTATTATATTATTATTTATATACATCCATCCACAGACAAACAAGATCATGTCTAGAATACGGTCTAAAAAGTTGATAGAGCTATGTAATGGAGGAGGAGGCTGCGTATCAAAGAACCGGGAACCTATCGATACATCCATGAACAGTCGATCTGATTTTTTGTCAATACAAACAACAATGGAAAAAACAATTACGTACGAATTTGGCGAACTTATAGAGAAAATAAGCCACCAAGACATCGCCGGTTCCTCAGGACTAGAGCCAAACTGGTCAAGAGAACCAGAAATATATAAAAGGTATTATTCATTAAATTTGCCTATATTTAATACATTTAATGAACACGGTTCCCAATTAGGGAAGATGGCTGAAGTCAATAACCTCACTAGTAAATTTAAAGAAACCGTAGGCGTATCGTCAACATCCTCAAAGCGACCAGCGTCCTCGATGATCACGACACCTTCCCGATCCCCAGAATCCTTGAGACGCAAAATACACTTACATTGTTTTGAAAATGCTCCGTCATCAGATGGTGATGATGACTATGGATCAGATGATTCGGTAAGGGATAAGACCTACGACCCTTCGTCCTCCAAAGCCAAGAGATCCTGTAGAAAATTTTCGACAGATATTTTATTTTCCCCTAGAAATACAGAACAAACGACAAGTGACTTGGAGTTGAGAGATTTAGTTCGTGATCCAGATATTGGCAATATAACTATAATAGATCCGGCACTCATTCCTTTTCCAACTTCTTCAACTGCAGAGTCTTCTGGCACTTCTAACCGCACACAAAAGTATCTTGTCAAGCCCGGGTGTGACGAAAAATGTCTCAAAAAATGTTTCACTAAGATCAGTGAACTTCGTCGGGAAGAAATCAATAGCTACTATTGGAGCTTAAATTGGAACGAACGGCGTATATTTTATAATTATTAATTGTGATATTAATAATTTAAACACGTTTGACGTGACTAAAGTTGTTTTCAATGTGCCATAAAGTTTAGTATTGTATAATTATTACTATCCGTATCTACTGAAACTGTTGATCTCTTGTTTAAGTGCCTATTAGTTATCTTAAGAATGAACAATGTTCCTAATAAATAATATTGTAAGTATGTAGAGGTACAATAGCGATCTAATAAAATTAACCAGTTTATGTGATCACCCGTAATTGGAGTTACACAACGTAAAGTTCGACTGAAGCTATAATTGTTTATATTT
The DNA here is from genome assembly GCA_914829495.1 of Eilema sororculum. Lineage (NCBI taxonomy): Eukaryota > Metazoa > Arthropoda > Insecta > Lepidoptera > Erebidae > Eilema > Eilema sororculum. Next base: position 18,136,704 of record OU618541.1, read on the forward strand.
AATAGACATACCTTCACTTATTTATGCACGTAAGTGTATACAAACTACTCTAAAAATACAATTAAGTATAAAAGAAAGAAAAAAAAAAAAAAAAATTGTGAAAGATACAAATTATACTCTATATAGTGAATATTCGTGTAACGAGTGTAAGTGACGTCATATGGTGACTAATGTATGAGCCGTGAAATATAGTTTTAAGTTTTGTACTGATTTTTGTACCCTGCCAATTAATAAAATTTCGATTTTACTATTCTTTTTTCCTTTAATTTGAAACGCAATTACCCGTGACTGCTGCTTATCCAAGCTCAGTTAAAAGAATTACATATGTGGATAATTGTTTAAAAAACAGCCATCTGCAGTTGAGAATTTTTGGCTGCTTTTTAATGATTTCCTTAGATGCTATATTTATTCAAAAAGTTTTTTAAGAAAGTAGTTCGCTGCAAAACTATATTAAAAGGCAGTTATTGGACTCTCACGTCTTTGTTAGAAATTTTTCAAATAGGATTTTTGTTTTCAATACTTTTTAAAAAGGCAGCTCAACGAATAAACGGCCTTTTAAAGAATTATGTACAGTGAATTTGGTGACAAAATGATTTTCAATAAAAAAAAATTAATAATAATTCACTAAAAGGCAGCTTCGGGACTGAAGCTGTCTTTTACTGGATTATTATAGTATGTAAAATTATCCTAATAATGCTAAAATATATAATTCATAAAATTTATTTATTTATATGTTTACAAATTGATCCAGTAACACTAAATAAGATACAACGGGCACCCTTTATAAAAAAAACCCACCATATATGTCATATTTCTTATGCAGATTAATTAAAGTAAAAAAAACTAAATGAAGACTGCTTTCGCGGTTTCTTCAAAAATCAGTGTTGTCAGAAGGTTGCTTTTTAAAGAATCACGGCAGAACTATAGACCAACGGTATACCTACAATCAGAAGAAGGATTATATTTATACGCCGAATTCCCTAAACGCTTTTATTATTATTTTAGTTAATCTCTCAAAGGTATTTTAATTAGGAAGAATCCCGGTAATATTTTCATAATTAAAACGAGGATAATCGACAAGGAGAGGGTATTGTCGTAATTACGTATTACGTAATGAAATAAAATTTTGTGCTGACTTATTCTATAAAACATCTAATTATTTATTTTTGAAAAAGGTGAAAATATTCACTTTAATTGAACAGCTTTTAACATAATATTAGTAACTGTCTAGTCTTAAAGTAAGTACATGACACAAGTACCTACAGAGCTTCATTTTCTTATATAAAAAATCAATAGTTGATAAGACAATTAAAAATAATTTTACAGTTATTGATGGAGTGCTAATTTTAATTGATTGATGCTATGCGAAGCATTGCATTGAGAACGTATCGAATATTTATATTGCTTAATAGATAGATATTCTAGTTTAACCTTATAAACGAAATTATTTAATTACGACCAATGTTTGTGACAAAAATATGTAGTGAAAGCTGCTGCTTGCACTGCTATATTTTAGCGAATAATTGACTTTATAGTGCGGAACTTTGTCTCAATTTTCAGCAAGCATCATCTATTTCACTCACACATACAGCTTAATAAGGAAGAGGAGTGGGATAAGAAATCGATGACTGAAAACGATACAAAGTCAGTGACAAAACAATTAATATTACCAAAAGTGACAGTAGCTGTGTTAGTGCTTTAGCGGCCGATCACAATATTCACAATAATATCAACACGGCGCAACCACATGGTAATTGGATAAAAGTTTTAGGGTAAGTCCGGGGGAGTTGGCCATAGTTTTTTAAAATAGAGATTACAAGAAAACTACAATTTATAATAGACAATAATCAATTTTTATTCAAACTTTGGTCATTAAACTTACATTTTAAAACAAAAAATATCAACTTCCACAATAATCAGTCTCATACTTTCCTTTTTAAAAAAAATCACGATTGGCCATCTCTCCCAGTGTGTCCGGTATAGTTGGCCATAGCAGCAAAGGAGAGATGGCCAGTTTACTAACATGCCTTTAATTTTTATTCTTTGTATTTCTTCAGCCCTAGCACATTCTTCTTTTTTTGCCCACATTTGGAACACATGTCATTTAACTCAGTACAGTTCTCGTGTACCCACAACTGACATAAAATGCATTTCAGCCAGTCTTCAGTAAGTTGGGTTACATAATAATTTTCGCCACGTCCCGCACAGTTATCCCTTTCACTGTATTCGTCTTGGTCATCAAACACCAACTCCACATCCTCATCGCACGATTCTGATAAATTTGTCAATAATTTTCTTTTTCTTGGTGTGCGTTTTAGTGGCTTTTTCTTTTTTTACCTTATTTTGTTTTTTAATACTTCTTGCGACAATTTTCTCTTCTTTTGGTCTTTTTAGCTTTAAACCCTGCGATACCATTTTATGCAGTGGCCGCCTTTCCTCATGCTTTATTTAATAAACCTCCAAAGGGTAGTCTTGTAATGCGACGACTGGGATTTTGTGTCAGTCAAAGACACTGCTCGTAAAAATGACTCTTCAATGATTTGAATACGAAACAAACAAAATCTGCAATCCTAAACACGAGACGAATCACAAGTACGAGATGTTGTTACACTTACTAATATGAAATATAAATTAATTATGTAATGTTTTGTTAAATGTGAAATAAATTTAAAAAATTACAGAACATATTTCTTAGATCAAGGTGAGATGGCCGTATGGCCAACTAACCCAGATATTATATTATGGCCATCTCTACTAATTGTCCGGGACAGATGACCTCACAATAATTTAAAAAATATATAAACAATTCGGACGCCAATTTGAGGTTAGGTTAAAGTTTGGTTCATAAACTGTCCTCAAGAATTCTAGAAACACGAATATCTTGCAATATTTTATCCCTAAACTCTGGAACGTAAACTCTTTAAAAACTTTAGGTACTGTACTAAACAATATAGGTACATTTTACTCAATTTTTGTTTCATTTTCGTCGGCGTTCGTGCGTAGCGTCATTCTCTCACACTGCACGAAGCGAACTGCCGCAAACGTAGTGCCTTCTAGTTATTAGAACTATGATTTTTTTCGGGTGGCCATCTCTCCCGTACGGCCATCTACCCCGGACTTACCCTATTGTAATCAGATTCTTATCTATCCGCACTATTACCAAAGTTTTAATTAGTTTAATTAAAATTGCGTAGCGTTGTTACAATGCCATCGTAATTTATATGCAAAAAATTGAATAGTAAGAACGAAATATCGAAAAGTAATATCATCTTTTGTTATGTACGAAAATTGCTAACTTTTGAAAACGTGAAATACGGACGATCTCGTGTCGTATAGGGATCAGATTTATCTGAATTGGATTGATAAAAGCGGACAAACAAACATATTGGTTTATTAGTCTGTCCTTGCCTTAGTATGAAGGGCATTGTACTTATTCTTGTATTAAAAACGTACGAAAATTGAGAGAAGTTACGCAAGTGAGAAATAAAATACCTAGCCGAATAGCACCGCCGCGAATAGCATCTAACATAGTAACTCAATTTTAAAGTTAATTTTAGTGTGTGAAATAGATAAATATTGTAAATGTGTTATGAGTTATGTAATTAAAAAGGACGAAAAGTAATAAAAAATAAACAGATCTGAGTATTTCTATATCTATACCCATCAGCTTAATAAATCCTAAAACTGCAGGGTTGAGGTGCGCTGTAAAATTTGGGAGTTCTACTTTAACAGTTAAAAACATATATAGTAGGACTAGTATTATATTGAATCAACAGTACTCCAAAGTTACTCCAAAATCACAGTTTATTCAGTTAGACTGAGGGTTTCGTTGTTTTAAGTTAAATTGGTGTCGTAATTTTCTTCGTCTGGGATACCAAACTTGATACAATTTGTCTTTTTCGTAAGCTGAAACTTCCGCAGCTGATTTATTTACTTCTTCGTCACAGTACATTTATAGTACAATATTGCAACTATGCTAACAGTTTATCCTCGTGGTTAATATTTCTGATATTTTATGAAATTTGTATTATTTTGTGTACTTAATTTGTATTATAATGAAATGTGAATATTTTAACTTTTTATTTTTGTGTTATACATCGACGCACGATGAGCTTGCATGAAACATCCAAAACAGCTGGTTTGGAAACAGAAATTGGACTCGAATTTAGATGGTTTTTGTTAGTCTTTGGTACGTTATTACAATTTGACACGGTATATTTACCTATTTATTAGCAAAACCTATCAAATTCCAATTTGTTCTATTGGTAAACTGTCCATTGTTGATGTCCAATAGTTTAATTGTATTGATTAATAATAACCATCAAAAGCTTTTTTCATATTTTATTTTATTTTAAATATTTAGGTAAGTAAGAAAATAGTCAGTAAAGAAAACAGGTAAGCAAAAAAAAAACAGTAAGATAAGTAGGTAAGAAAGCCTAGTATTATTGAGGCTCTCCGTAATTGCGTTTAATCCTTTCAAACGAGATTTATTACAATTTGTTCTCTTCGTGAATATCAGGTCTGTTTAACGAGCCGTGTTATTTCGGGTAGACCAGATAAAGCGTTTAAATGTTGCTATAGTTTAGATAAATTAATAAGTATTAATCCTTTTCTACTTTAAGTCTTTTGTGAATTGTATATAATGTTATACTACTGTCATTATCGTCAGTGTCGTCGTCAAGCCTTCAGGTGAAGAAAAGGATGAATCCTCTGAGTTTTCTCCATTTGACGGCTTGACGCTAAATAGGCTCATCCTCATAAAATCATAGTTGGCGAAATTAGATTATTAATACGCCTCTTACTACCCCTTCGGAAATTTCCAGGCGTGAATATATGTATGTATTTTTTCCAGTAGTAGGTACAATATTTATTCACACATATTTCTATGCAAACGATGTGGAAAAATACCTTTTTCGCTTTGTTAGCGTTAAACGAGTGTAACACCCATATCCCGATTCGCTCGATGTTTGTCTCTACGAAAATTGACAAAAGGGCTTTTGCAAATATTTTAACGGATGCCAAACAATAGCGGTACCTTTTTACATGTAAATTTGCCAAGTGTAGACTTAAATTGCAAACACATCCGTCTTTTATTCCCTAAACATTTCTGATTGGACATAACGGCCGTGCCGTGCGTATATTAAGCATGCGAATTTCACACTTAGAGGAAATATATTATCCACTTTTGAATGAAATACTTTTATTAGCTTTGAAGATTTATAGGTCTTTCCAAATAAATTACATTCAACGAATGAGTTGGAAAATAAGTTGAACGGTGTTACAAACGATTTTTCTAGATATGTATGTAAAACTGTTGATACACGATGCAAGTTCCTATTTAGTTTGTCGATTCTATTCGAATTAAACTAAATAAATTTTATAATTATTTCCTCTATTCAAGTAAATTACATATGAATTACATTTTTAAATATATCCTAAGAAAAAAAAGAACAAATATATTTAAAAATATAAAAAATAGTATCCCACCGGCATCGAGTACAGGGACCAGGCTACCGGTGGTCAGGGCTCCAGAGAGAGGAACTTCCTCACTATGCGCGCCGTGTCGAGGAGTACCGTCTTCTGCATCAGGCCCTTGATCCAGCTACCCAATGCGAGCCTCTTTAGGTGTTGGTCGAGGCTCTTGGCTATAAGTCCATTGACGGTTACGACTATTGGAACAATGATTGCCGAATCCACCTCCCACATGTCGACAATCTCGTGAGCTAAATCAAGATACCTAATTTGTTTATCTTTCTCAGCTTTCACGAGATTCTCGTCGTGAGGGATTGTGACATCGACAATCATTGCGCTGATTTGAGCGCTTAATTACATTTTTAAATACATGCGTTAGCCTAGTGGTATGGGTAATGGACTGCTGAGACGAGGTCTCGGGTTCGATTCCAGGTTTACCATGGCACACACTAATAACTTTTCGATGCTTTTCGAAGTTATGTGTGTATTTATCGCAGGTTTATAAGTGCCCGGTTAATGGCAATAGGCTCGCCACCTATTACATTGGGACCTAAACATAAACTGGCGAAATGTGGGTGCTAGCACCTCTGCCTACCCCTTCGGGGAATACAGGCGTGAGTTTATGTTATGTTATGTTATGTAAAAAACGCGTCAGCAACTACACACACTAATAACAGGATACTTTACTTATATAAAAGACATCTTGTTTGATGTAAACACATCAATTTATTTAGTAATTGCATACTACATGACAAGCACGAGAGCAATATAACACAACGGCGTGTTCGAATATAAAAATATAAAAAATAGTACCCCACCGGCATCGGGTACAGGGACCGGGGATTATTAGTATTATATAATTGAATGGACAGATTGAATATGACAGATTGTAACAAACAGACTACATCTTAGGTGCTAGCGGGGAATATATGTTGAAAATATTATTGTGAATATATTGTAAAACTGTTGACACACGATGCAAGTTCCTATTTAGTTTGTCGATTCTATTCGAATTGAATGGACAGATTGAATATGACAGACTGTAACAAACATACTACATAGACTTTTAGTGATAGTTACGTTTTTAGTGATAGACTTCCCCGCTAGCTTAAGTGCTAGCGGGGAAGTCTATCACTAAAAACGTTGTTGACAGCGATCTGTTCGTATTTATTGTTTTTTGTATGTATTGTTGCTAAGAATTTGACACATTGGTATAAATTCAGCCCAGGTTGAAGCTGAATTCGTTCCACTATATTTAAACTCTAGACTACCAACGACTAGCTGGCACTACTTAACTGGTGTGATCACGCAACACGAGAATTTATTCATACACAAGTAATTCTTTATTCATTTGAAGCGTACTTGTCATCAGGAATTTCAGCCACGTCCGCATTGTGAACATCGATAATACTCACATATATTTTGGTCGCTTTCACATGATTTACAATGAATATTCGTTGGACGTGATATAATACTTTTCTGTTTATAAAGCCGGCTTAACACATTGGTCTAACATGCGTTCAAATACATTCAGTTTATAATATGCTTTATCGATTAGGTACTTTACTTTACTAAGGCGGTCAAAATAATGTTCTAATAACATAACATAACATAACATAAACTCACGCCTGTATTCCCCGAAGGGGTAGGCAGAGGTGCTAGCACCCACATTTCGCCAGTTTATGTTTAGGTCCTAATGTAATAGGTGGCGAGCCTATTGCCATTAACCGGGCACTTATAAACCTGCGATAAATACACACATAACTTCGAAAAGCATCGATAAGTCATTGGTGTGTGCCATGGTAAACCTGGTATCGAACCCGAGACCTCGTCTCAGCAGTCCATTACCCATACCACTAGGCTACCGCAGATCTAATAATAGTTAAGAAATATTCGAGCGCAGTTTAACTTACATTGGCCCACCGCGTACAACCGGCATAAGATGTAGTAATTTTTAGAAATTACACATACTGCCTTCCTCTATAGATGTAGTTCGGCAAAAAGCCATTCGCTTCACAGTACCTACGGGAAACCTTAAAATTACCTACATTTACTTTTCTTTTTCCCTGAAAATACCGGATTACGGTGACAAAGGAGTAGTATACGGTTCAAAGTGACAAGTATCCAGCTCATCACGACATACTTAACCCTTTTTCTCAGTTGACTTTTAGAGAGGAACTAAAGAAAATGGAATGAAAGTGTTCTGTTATGTCGAATTTTTGTCTGCATAGTAAGAATGGCAGTGAAATGGTTCCGTGGCTCAAGTAGGATACATAAAGGTAAGGTTATTTATTCGCTTTTCTCGTTGCGTCATAATTTTGATAATCAATGTTCTTATTATTATTAGTTATAAAAGGACACGTTAATTTGACTTCACCTCGCCTGATGGTAAGCTAAAGGCAAAGTCTCGGAAAGAGCGTCACCATCGTAAAAATGTGCCGTGTTAACAATGGTGGCACTCAGCTTGACGGCCTCATCAAGTGCCTTTTCCCACCCCGCTTAAAGGACCCGGGACTGTAGGAAGAAGGAAACACGTGAGCTGGCAGGAAGTTCCTGGTCTTAATGGTGCGGCTTAAGAATGATTTACCGAACCGCCTGGTTCTAGAAGGTATATTCTAATAGTAAAACGAGGCCGGTAAGTTTTTTGCTGTTACATTTGGTTAATTGTCAACACCGAGTTAATTTTCACCTGGTGAAAGTATAACTAATGCATAGCATGTTTTATCCAATATTATATTGCCCTAACAAAGTTTGGGCAATATAGTATTGGATAAAACATGATCAATTTTGTAAGTACTTACGTGTTCTCTAGTTAGAATAAATCAACTTTTTGTGTTAATATTAATATATATTATATCAATGGTTAATAAACGTTTTGTTGTTTCGATTGTATTCCATACAGCGTAACTTCCCGTAACATAACTTGTACAACACACGCACCATAAGGGTTCACCCTCTCAGCCCTCGACAAAAGATGACGTCACACTCCCCTACACCGTATGCTTAGAGTAGCAGTCGTTAGGCCCCAGTGCCGGAAAGACTCCGTAGATTTGACTTGAGGAGTGTATTCAGGATCGCCTCTAAATATCAAAGTACCCATTGACGTGGGTCTCGGGAAGATAAGGTATGAAGGAAAGTTGATCGTTATGTTTTTTGATGTTTCGGTAAAGTTATTATGTTTGATCATATGAATATAAATATATGATCACGTGGGGTTTCAGTTTTTATTCAGTCATATTTTATTTTTTCAATATTGTAGTTCGATTCATGTTTTTTTTTCATTGAGAGTCCTCGTAATACTTCTTCTTCTCCTCATAATATTTAGTATTTAGGTATTTACTAAATATTATCTACTATATAAAAATAAGTCGGGTTTTCGTTCCTGACGCTATAACTCCAGAACGCACGAACCGATTTGGCAAATTTTGGTCTTGAATTATTTGTGGAAGTCCAGGGAAGGTTTGTACGTTGAGAAAAATTCGAATAATTGCCGGGAACCGACATCCACGCGAGCGGAGCCGCGTACAACAGCTAGTGTAGGTATGAATATTGAATAAGTTAAAATAATTACTATTATAGATCCCATCCCATGTGCTATTCTGTACAATCCATCTTTGTGATAATTTCACCCCAATCTATTCACCCGTTTATATGAAATAGGTATTAAAGAACACAAACATTACAAAATTCTACATTTCATTTATAACATTAGTAGAATAAAAACAAAAATAAATTTCTCTAAGAATATTTGCCGTCATAACGGCATGAAAATGTATAAGTGCGTATTTTTATTTGAATATTGTGAAGATGATAGATTACTGGATGATTGAGATGTCACTCGCGCATTGTCTCCTAGAGGGGAGAAGGATTAGGTGGTGATAGGGAAAAGGGAAAAAGGGGGAAATGAAAGGTATTGAGGTAAAAACACCGTTACTCAAACAACCAAACAAAATGGAGCTCGGTGCTAATTGAAGTTGATATTCAATCAAAGGGTGGTATTTCCTGTTGAAGTGAGCCATTCATAATGAAAAATGCTTCATATATTTTACTTTAAAGACATTATCGAAAGACAAATGCTATGAAGCGTTTGAATCAGTATTAAATTAATTTATCACAACAGATAAGGCGACAAACATTTACATTGTAGGTACAATCGCCAACGACAAATCTATGAATCAGAAATGGTCGGTGTTCACTGTATCAAGAAATATTATGGACTGAGTTTATCATTGACAAGGTTTTTTTTTATTTATTTAATTATTACTGGAAAAAATACAAACAAAGTGCTCACAATCATCTTAATTTCTTGGTTTTCTGTTGACGGATTGTTCTGTTCTGATATTTGGTACACACCTTTAAACCACTGAACTGTTTTTGATAAAATTTAATTTAGAATGCCTAGGCATTGTATAGAATACCCGTATTATACACATTGACGGTAACATATTCATTCACAATGCACCAGTTCCACTTTTTCCTGACACCGAAGTGGCCGGCGACCTTGTCTGCACAAAGGTTAAGTTGAAATTTAAATAATATTCATACCGTAGCCTATTTGCCTGTAACGATCGTCATTGGAATTTCAATTTCATGATCATGATCTTAAGGTCTATATTTATTCTTCACATAAAAATCCTTTACCATGCTTTACCACCAGTCAACGCCAACCCTTACAGAAGTATTCCTAACAGAAATACCCAATTAAATCGCACTCGCTACCGCTTTACTACCAAGATAGTTTAGGTTTAGAATATGTTTTATAATCCTTTGGTTTATAGACGGTTTACAAATATATTACTACGGGATCTAAGACTACTAATAAAACGTAAGTAAACATTATATAAATATTGAACCCCTGGCAAACAATACATTCCTCTGGGCTACGAGTATTGTGCCGTTACAGCCCAGATAGGTACTAAAACACGCGTAAGGATATTTTTTCTTAAAATAAACTTCATTTCTAAACATATCTACAAGTACATTCAGCTTGCTATACGCTGAGCTTAACCCCATAAAGAGTCTTTTTTCCTTTCGAAAAATGACATAAAAAATATTAATAAAGGATTATACTCGTATCAAGTGTCTCGAAATATGAGAAATGTCACTTTAACGTACACTTTGGTATCACGTTTCGTAACTGCTCCCCTTTGTGTGTGTTGGAAATTCTTCGTGCCTTCACATCAACGGAGCTAATGATAAGATAGGTTTGTAATCGACGTTCTCACTACCTTGGACGCCCAAGATCGTGCGAAGTGGAGGAGGAAGAGCCGGAAGGCGGACCCAGAGCTCCGAGGGCAACGTGGCATCAGATGCAATCAGGACTAACGTCTTTATGTAGATGATGATGTAATCGACCAAAACCATGTAGTATTTCGCCACATTACCCTGTATGGGCCTTTGTGGTTGAGAAACACCTGTACTTACTGCTTCCTTTTGCCCGTTACGACTCGCGTTACATGATCTGGTCAATCAGAAATTATCGGTGTATATGCGTATATTTTGAACGATTAACGTTAAAACGATCTAGCAAAATAAAGCCTGTTTATACATATATTTCCTTAGCAATCATAATTGTGAATTTTTTTTTAAATTTTTGATCAGTGCGAGAAAAGGATCCTTCGCTATAATATATGTCGTCCAGAAAACGTACATTTATAGCACGTCATGGTAGGCCCACTGATCCCTAGCAGGCTTCATTTTCGTATTTTCGCGAATTGATCTGTCAGAACCAACAATATACATGTGCTTTTTCTTTTATCGTTCAAAATGCGCAAATATTACCTTTATTCATAAAAACAAAAATCTTACTTTTATGAATCTACATTCAAATGAATCCCTAACACCTGTGTAATCCTACACCTACAAATTATATATTTTACTAGTAAATTTCCTTTATAATATACTTACAGCTAGCTATTCTAAGCCGTATAAAGTTATTGGGCGATGATTAACGAGCCGAAGTAACAAGTCAAGTTCATATGTGGCAGAATCGATTACGCTTTGACGAACTGGAAAAATTGCTTATACGTGTTCCTCCTATGGGCATCTATTTACTTTAGTCTACTGGACTTTTAGTATAAGATTGTAGATAGTGTCGGTTGTGTAAGTAAGTATTAGCTGTACATAACTTGTATTAGTAACATTTGATAGGAAATATGCATTTTATTGCTAGGGTTTTTTTTTGTAGGTACAGGGCAACCAAGACATTCATAGCTAAACTAACCTCAACTGCTACTGGTTGACTACTTACTCTTCCTCTTGGATTATACGGCTATGTGACGGTGTTTACGATGGTGACCCTCGTTCCAAGACTTTGACTTTAGCTTACACCCAGGGGGGGTGAAGTCAAATTGACGTGTAATTTTATAGAAAAAGTGACTGTTGTCTGACCTTCCAACTCCAAGGAGTAAGTTTTCGCAAGAGCTTCAACTGGCAATCAGTAGATAAACGGCTTGCAAGTGAGGTTGGCTCGTCTCCAAATAGCCCTTCATTTAATTCATTAATTGTATAAAGTTCTATTTATTTCTAAAGGTATCATATCATGGCATTATTAACTACCCCAATCAAAAACTTTCATACTAACAGAATTACATCACTATAATAAATACATACCAGCAATAAGGGCCGAAACTATATTACACGGAAAACTAATATTCTTGAGGGCTCGCTAAACAAGTTATCAAGTTTATTGTGAAACACCTATGTCAACTGCGCGCTCGTATTCTGTCGCTTTGATGTTTGTTTATGCTTACCATGCAATAATGGCAGAATGTCCCCATAATATTAACGCAATTCCACTGTATTAACGTTGTTTACATTATAAAATTGTAAATTAGTAACAAGGTAACAAAACAATTATGAAATTGTAAATTAGTTTTATGTGTTATATTAACGATAGCAACGATATTAAAACTAGTCTTAGTTAACAATAGACGCAAAACTTATAGAACGGACTTAAGTAGATACTTATGTAGTTTTCTTGTAAAAAGGGGTTGATCAGACTTAATATCTTGTGTTTGTTTGATGTTTGATCGCAGCTGGATGAGAACCGGAGACACAACTATTGTTGACTAAAAGACTGTGTACAATAAATATAATGAATATGAACGAGATACTCGTATGACCAACAGTGTAGAAAATTGACATTCACGTGGGCGGAGCTGCGTGCATACTTCCTACGATTGTCCTCACTCTACATAATATAAAGCAAGTCGCTTTCCCCGTCTGTCCGTCCCTAGATATGCTTATATCTTCAAAACAACGCTACAGATTTTGATGCGGTTTAATTAGATATATAGAGATAGAGTTAGATAATTATTAGATACAGTAATTCAATTATAATTAAGGTTTATATATATAATACATGCTAATATAATAGAGGGTGCAGCGGGAACGGAATCGGACGCCACGTGGGCGAAAAAAAATTGGCTGTACGAAGTTCTCCGGGTCAGCTAGTGTGGTATAAAACAATTTATTTGCAGCATTTATATACTGGGCAGATTCTATTCAATGTAACATGATAGTTTCTTCATATAATCTAACAAATAAAACAAATGATTAAAAAATAAAAAAGCCGACTGCCACTGTTTCAATCAGTCCAAATAGTCCCACCCTCCCCTTTCCTTCACAGGACGACACGTGCAGGGCTAAGATGCCATCCATATACGGTGCAGAGTATACCTGCTAGAACCAAGCGTTTCAGTGACTCATTCCTATGCCGCACCACTAAGACCTGGAACTCCCTGCCAGCTCACGTGTTTCCTTCTTCCTACAGTCCCGGGTCCTTTAAGCGGGGCGTGAAAAGGCATCTAATGAGGCCGTCAAGCTGAGTGCCACCACTGTTAACATGGTACATGTTTGCGATGGTGACCCTCTCTCCGAGACTTTGCCTTTAGCTTAACATCAGGCGAGGTGAAGTCAAATTGACGTGTACTAGATAAAAAACACTGAAAAGATCGAAATAAGTTTGATAGCAGGCGGTACCTATTTGCCAATCATAAACCGAGAGACAATTAATGGGTACCGCGTGCTATCAAACTTATTTCGATATTTTTAGTGGGAGTCGGGTTTTTCCTCTTATCTTCGGCAGTCGGGTAAATATTACACTTACATAGTAGGTCAGAAGGGTGAAATGTAGTGTATTCGCAAGATTAGTTCCACACGTCGGCAGTTAGAAGTTGAGATGTGAGAAATGAACGGTAAAGTAACGAAACGGGCGGTCAGACTACGAGTGCTCTAATTACGTTATGAGAAAATCTGGGAGTTCACTCCCTTGGGCGCTAAGTAATTTAGGATCATAAACAATTTAATGTTCATGAAAGGCTTTACAGTTTTCCTTGTTTAAAACGTATTATGGGAAATATTAAAGAATAATATGAAGAATATTTTTAAACATATTTTCTATATATATATATATCTATTTTACATTTTTTTTGTATTTATTGTAATTATGAACAATTTGTTTGTGTATGATTGAAAAACTGACACGTTAAACCAAATAACGTAAAAGGTGGTTTTTGAATATTTATCGTCACTTAGATACCTAGCTGTGCATCGGAGTTATAGGATCTTTTTTGCAACTCTATATTTCTCCATTGAATTTACCTATAATTTCATATCATTAATTTCTCTCTTTCTCCCCTCTCTCTTGATAGAAAGACTTTGTTACTAAATCGCATTATATGTTAAATGTGATTGATTATTAAAGTATTACTATACAGTGTTCCGCTAATCAATAAATTGTTATTGAATGGAAATTAAACCTAAACCAAACTAATATCTATGACATGCACTTTACTGAACACTGACTGACCATAGCGCAGTGTAACAAATATTAAGAAGGTATGTAGGTTACATGTCGCAATGAAAAACTGAATGCTCGATGTATATGCTAACATTATATGTCCAGGTGAACGAGAATACCACCATAGTAATAACACAGGTGAAAGCAAGAATCCATGGATCCTCAAAGACGTCCAAGAACTTAAAGAATCTGTTGACAACCTAAGTAAATTCACTCCTCGAAAACGGGTTCAAATTTTTAACCTTTAAATTAGATCATTACCAAAATTACATTACCATACTGAAGAAAAAAAATTACAATATAAGTACTATCTTCAATAAGCTGGGCTTCACATTAAATGGAAGGAAATTCATATTTTGCGGCATTCCTAAAAAATACTGTTATTTTTTTAAAACTTTATTAATTTACTAGCGTTAACGTTTTACAGACTATTTTATAGATATGATTGTTTTACAAAGCTTCTTTGACATATATTTATAAGGTTTATAAAATATATATTTTACTTAGGTACTTATTTTTCGTATAAAATAAATACCCATCGATAGTTATTCAATTTATATTTTACAAAAGAATGTTTGTCCCATTTTATCGTTCTCTATTTTACTTTCATACTACTTCACGATCAATCCAACCCAACTTGTGTTTTAGAACTCCCCAAAGTAAACCTAATGGATTTGGTAAAATAATACAACAAGAATAGTTACTTCTTTTTTACGTACGAAAAAGGTTTTGGTATTTTTTCGAATACGATTGTTTGTGATATATTTTTTGTCTATGTGGTTTTTACTGTAATTTAATTATAAATTATAGTGTAACAACCAAACAACGTAATTGATCCATATTCATTTAGTCTACTCGTATATAAAGTTAATTGTGTTAACCAGATACAATATTCGTATAATTGGCAATAGTTTATTGGTTTAATCAGCTTGGTTTAGATGTAATTACATTAGTTGATACATTTTATACCCACATTAGATTTGGTTGTTCAAACCATAAATGTAAGGAATGATTTCATTGGGTAAATTTCTTCCTGAAGTCAAACGTGAAATATTAGAACATTCCGCTCAAGTAAAATTATTATTTACGGCTGTGGCCGCGTGTTGGGAATAGTAATTTATTAGTGAACATCATGTATTTATTGTTATCGCATTCAGTACAATTATCACGCTTATTATAGCATTTAGTATAAGTTTATTAACAATGGATTGAATTTTTATATTTCGACTGAACAGCAGACATTTTAAAATGAAAGTAATTAACCTTCCAATTTTTTAATGTAACAAAAACGAAACAAATTAATAGGACCTTAAATTCACTTTCGGAACAGTTCTTTTTAACTTTTATAACTTCATACTCAAAGTTCAATAAGGTGATTCAATCGATAAACATTTTTAATTATAACAAGACTCTCCCTAATTTTGCCCGGGGGAAAAGTAGGAAGGGTTTTCATTGAAACGTCAGGCGAAATTGATGGGCTCACCGTGTGCCGTGACCAATAGTCGTGGGGCGTTTGTATCGTTGGGTCGCGTCAGTCGAACGTCCGGAGTCAGTGTGGCCACACGTTTGTTTACCGTGGACACGTCCCGTCACGCGGTCACCACGTGGACTTGATATGTCATAATAACAATTTTCATTTATTTTATTGTTCGCATATCTGAACTCTTTGTAGCTTTGTGTTCGAAATTTAATCTTGAGCTGAATTAACCGTTGGTGTAGTGACGTGGACTTTGGGGTTAAGTAATGAGTTTCGTGACTACCTATATATATGTATAGTTGTACTTTCTGATTAATTAGCAACATGTGGTGGCGTATTTGGTTCTTCGTCGTCGGTTTCCTGGCGCTCCCTTCCTGCGGCAACTCTGATAATTTTGGTTCGTGTAAGATTTATTACTAACATAATTACCCTAGCATCCCCTAGCTTGTAGTTAATGGCATTTATGTTGATAATACCTTGTTGTCGATGTGTTAATGTAGTTGAGATTCGCTTATTGTGATTGTCAGTATCTATATGTGAAAGGTCATGCGTCAAATTCAAATAAGGAACGTTTGTATTTTTTTTCTTTCTTAATAGTAATTAACATTGAGTCACATATGTCAATGCTATGCAAAAATGCACGCTATAACAAATTTAGCAAAGACTATTATTGCACGAATGCATTAGCTATATTTAGAAGTGTTGTGTATTCTCGTAAGCTAGATAAGATGTTATTTACCGATACATCGTTTAGTTGTAAGCAGGTCTTTAACGTAACGGTAATCTTTATGTTTATCTTAGGCCGTTTGATGTAATTAGCTAGATACTTGTATATATAATTAGGTGTACTTTAGTCTTCTGAATTTAAGTGTTTGCTTTACAGGAATAAATGAGTTTATTATATTCATTTAGGACACTACAAGCTACTTTTTACTAGAAATAAAACTATCATCAACAGATTTTATAGCGATGTTGTTTTATAATTCATAATGTGCATTTTTCAAGGTTGAAACTCAAATGTACCTTGTCTGCTAGCTGGTACATCTACAATTTGACAGAAGAGGTTCTGGAGTAGGCTTAATTTATGGTTGAGGGTAGGTCACGCAGTCATCCCCGGAAAAGCCAAAATAAACCAATTTGTTTCTTCATTCAGAAGGACACAGATTGGTTGGCAGCACGGGTATAACGCCTCTGGTGGTGTAACCACTTTCCATCAGGCGGGCCGTGTGCTTTTTTGCCATCTAAGTGGTATAAAAAAAAATTGAAAATAATTGTAGACGAACAAACTGAGCTTCAAAGAACTAGCTTTAAATGAAATTGGGAGCAGAGCACGGAGGCTGAAGAAAAATACACTACATTTATTAATGTAAAAGCAGATAAGTTTCGCGAATACAAGCTTAACTTAAACACATTTTGCAACCCGAACTATAGCATCCTTCAAGGTTAATACCATCACGTTTTGACAGCAGAGATTACTCAAACAACTTCTATTGAATTAGAACCTTTCTACGTAATTCGTAGCAAAAGCGTTTGGATAATCACAACATCATTTGCTACGAGGTTACGAACGCCTACGAATCTTTACTGCTACGCGGCGTTCAATTGGGCGGCATGCGAGTTACGATCTTGCATAATACTCGGTTCCATTAACTCGAGTGGAGTTGAAGTTTGGAACTCAATTAAACTTTTCTTCTATTATGTTAATGAAGCACGCATTCTAATAAAAAGTGCCAACTTCTGTTCTAAGTTAATAAATTATGAGATAAGGCGTTTTATATCTTCGGAATGTTAATTGAGCGATTATATTGCCTTTCTACAAATCTTGAAGAAGGATTTTAATTATAATACTGCCTGAATTCGTTTACTGTTATAAGAAGTAAAATGATCGTGGAAGGTTTATTACTAGTCTATTTTTTTACTATACTCTCATTACAGTACCACATAGAGGCGCATGGGGTGGGGGGAGGGGGGGATCCCGCTATGGTATACGGGGCTAATTCACCTGCAAAGCGGTACTCCTGCAGGTTGATGAACAATATATTTCTTTTAATTATTTTATTTCTTAAAACATCTATCTTTACAGGTTGTGCCCAATACGATAGGTATAAGTCTTTCAATAGGGATTCTGGTGTCAATGGCAATCGCTCCCTTAAACAACAGATACAGGACTCTCTAAAACCTACTAACAAGAAGTATGGACTCCATAAGTTTGAAATAAATGAATTTGATTTATTCACTATTCTTAACAATATTTTGGATTCATCTCAGAATGCCAATTTTTGCGGAATGCCAGCTTCTCGAAATGCCAACTTTTTGGAATGCCAAGTTCTCGATTACCCAACTTCTTGGAATGCCAAGTTCTCGATAACCCGACTTCGCCGAATGCCAGCTTCTCGAAAAGCAAAGTTTCTGGGATGCCAACTTCTCAAAACGACAACTTCGCTTTTATAGCATATTTACAGCACTAACTTAAAATAATTTCAATAGACAAAATAATAGTACTTTAATGTTTATCAATTGTTCGTTGAAGAATAGATAAGATCACATCTTTCTCAATTTTCTTTAACAATTTTATTGAACCTTACAAGCCATTTTCAAACAATATCAATGAAAATTCATAAACGATATTGTTAAAGTTCATGCAAGAGTGATTAAAGCGCTGTTGCTTTGAAATTGATAGGTTGTATAAAGTTGCGGACAACTGCCCTCTCGCAAAGGCAGCCTTATAACAAAGCTTTGATGTAAGCTGAACATGTTGGTATACTGAATGCTCATGAATTGCCAATTAACGTATCGGGCCAGTCTTTGTTTAAACGCCACAATAACCTTTTATTAATAAATTAGTATTTATACCTATTTATGTTTTAATAATTTCAACAGCCGAACATTGTATTTTAATCTACTTACGTCTGAGTGATCATCGTTCAATGTTACTTACCTTGTTTCAGTAGAATTAAATTGTCAAGTGGGTTCTTTATTAACGTCGAAATTATGATATGGAATTATACTTTGCTTTCCTCCTTTCTCCTCTCTTTCACCCTCTCTCTATCTCTCTCTCTCTCGCTTATTCATAAGAATAGTATTAAGTATCTCTAATTGAAATAATACCTTTATTTATTACCAGCTTTTGCCCGCGGTTCCGCCCGCGTGGATGTCGGTTATCGCGACCAAATGTAGCCTATGTCCTTTCTCAAGGTCTAATCTAACCCTATACAAAATTTCATCCAAATCGCTTCAGTGGTTTAGGCGTGAGAGCGTAACATACAGATAGGCAGACCGACAGAGTTACTTTCGCATTTATAATATTAGTATGATTTATTATCTTTTTTCTTAATCTCTAATAAGGCAAATAAAAACAAAAAAATAAGTAATTCATTTTTCGATTCATTTTTAATATAGGTATAAAAAAAGAATTGGTATTTTTGTTAAGCCTCTCAAGCACTGTTAGAACTGTTAGAACAGTTTAGCAGGCATTTTGTCAACATCATAGATATTTTATAGTATGATAAATAAATTTAAAAAAAAAGTGAATTGGCATCAGTAATGTGCCCACTTGTTAGGTTATAAGTCGAACCCACACTTATAAAAATCCTACCCTGCCATTCCTTCAAAATCAGTAAGTAACCAGCAAATTTATAACCTTATTTAGGAGCTTACAATATTTATTTAGGAGATAACAGTAACAAACAAGACTGGACTGGAATTGATTATCCTATAAATATATACTAACCTCATCCATTTTCTTTACCCGGAGCAAGAACAATAGATTTAAAGCTCATACTATTAAACAGTATCAAAGTAAATAAGAGCAGCCAGCCTAAGCAACCGTGTACTGTACTCCTTGAAAAGACATCGGGCTTGAGTACTACATTCTGTACATTGCTCGGTAATATAATAATGCTGAGAAACGTGTTACGTTTTAGCCAGCAATATATAACAAAATAGTTTGAAGAGGACAATTTTCACACAGCTTTATGTAATTAGGGAGTTGGCTCTGACAACATGACGGTGGCCTTGGCCCTCGTCAGTCTCTTGATGGCAATGATCATTTGTCTTCTGCAGATCACAAACAATAAAGTATAGAAATTAATGTGGTCTATTTTTATCACATTCAACTCGATTTTTCATATATGGTTTAAATTGCAGATTATTCTGTCATTTAATATTATTGTGAAAGCGAAGTGAATTTTTAACAAGGAAATAGTCGCGTGATGACTACTGCTATTTTTTGATGCTTCGGATTCGAAGCTACCTTTTTTTTAAAGTATGGAAACTACGGACATACCCTCCGCTGGAGCCAGCGGGGCGGCTATCTCAGACTCAAACTGACTAAAACCGCATTCCATCTCGGATCATCAGTCGACGATGATGTGTATCGACTGACATTATCTCTCACTACCCGCCAATCCAGGGCCCAGGCCCCCTCGAGTGTAGGACTACGGTGTCCCCGTCTTTCACCTTAATAGAGGGGAAGTGCTCACCGCGCCACCACCGCGGTTAAAGCTATCCCTATATAATTTTTTTACTAAAATCAGTTCTATGGAATATAGATATGTAAAGGTTACCGGTAGCAAGGCGGAGTTACTTTTGCATTGTATAATACTAGATACTAGTATGGAAATAGAACATTAATCTCTGCGGTAAGTAACATGCAAATTACCGGCGCATCTCCCGCCTTTCTCGAGAATTCGTGCAGCTTTTGTAGGCCATTACTCGTTTTTGTCTCACCTCTCTAATGTGCACATAATTTAACGGTGAAAAAGTTTGGAATGTTTAAAATTATTATCCTTTAAATGATCCGACTACTATCGCGTACGATATTGAAGGTTCTATGGGTCTGTACTTATATTAATATGATTCTTGTTGCTGGCAATTGTTTTGATGTTATATATCTTAAAGAATATTAGAACCGAAGTTACTTATATTCCCTCTAACCCCTCCAGCTAAGCTAAATTGCTTGTGTTAGGAGTTGGTTCACGTCGGTAGTGTAATGGCCAGGATTCGAACCTGGGACCTTTTGATCGTAATGCTGACTCCTTAACCACTAAGCTACCGACCCGAAATGGCTCCTCCGCCTTCAGTCTGTCCAGTGGACTGTAATATTGATTGATTAACTAGATATTTCTTTTCTTAATTTATATTTGTAAAATCTACGAGGTAAATGTCAATAATTTATCTGTAGGTACCTCGTATCGTGTGGCTGACGCGATAGAGACCTTGCGGTTTTAGTCGGTTCCCGTGTACGTGGTATCAATTTGATGTTTCAACATACCAACACGTATAGCGACCGTTAGCTCCGGTAAGGTGAAGCCCAGAAGCGGAAACTCCCGTTGAAAAGATAGTTTTATCTTATTTTTTTACGTCCAAATTATTTACTTTATATTTTAATATGACTATTTACTAACTAATCAGCATTATTTTCTTTTATACCACACTTTAATCTGTAATTAATTTAAAGTTATTTTTTCTGTATCTCGTAGGTCCAGGCGTTGCGCGTTGTAGAGTTATGGTAAGCGCATAACTCAACAACGCCTGGACCAATTTAGCCAATTCTTTTTTAAAATGTTTGTTGAAGTTCAAAGATAGTTTTTACGGCAAGAAAAATTCGAATAATTGCCGGAAACCGACATCCACGCGGGCAAAAGCTGGTGTTTGAAAAAATATTTTCTTTCTTTCTATATTATAACGCCAAGGTACAATATTCCTAAAATAAAACTCATTGTTAGTCATTCAAAATAATAATATGCCGAGCCACATGATTAGCCGTTATCCCGAACCACAAAAACGAGTTTCCTCTTCATGATATTAGTATAATATGCTGACGCACCTGAGATCCGCGAGGGTAGCTACAGTAAATGGAGAGGTACACTCGAGCACACGTGTTTATCAATATTGTGTTAGAATATGAGACTTCCCTTCGATGTTCCTTTCGTGAACCTTGTTATACCATCTTTTAATCAAAACAAATTATATTGTTATGTATGATACTCTCGGATTAAGATCGTATTTAAGTAAAAAATCAGAACAATTTAATTGAAATTGTAATAAATGGTCAAAGATTTGAGAAGCTCTAGGTTTACTAGAGCTTTTAAAATCTTTAACAACTTGTCTCGTAATAAATTATAGCTGTAAGTTTATACTACTTTAATAAATCAATTAGGTAATCCATCAATTACTTTTGGTTTAATTTCGACTTGTTTTTAAAAATAATAATTCTGAAATCTGCCTCACATTTTAAGTGATAAATGTTACTACTTTCATATCAAAGAAGGAGTGTTCTGTGGTTTTCTTTTAAGTGAAACACATTTTATGTAGATTATATAATCGATTTTAATTATATAACGTTTGCGATTAGAAGGCATATTGGATTATCAGCTAATTATTTTAGTAAATTATTTCGAGAGTTAAAAAGAAAACGACTGTACCCGCTAACGACAGTTTATAGGAATATCACTGTCCTATGAATATCATATGGTGTCATTTAGGACCTTTTCTCTTTGACAAGTCGATATCTCTTGCGTCTTTGTGTCTTTCAATTTATCGATATAAAACACAGTTTTTATTATATTCTTAGAACCATTCCTAAACAAGGAATCATGTTTTATTTGCAATTAAATAAATAATGAGTTAAGCTTTTGTTTACAAGAGAACTCTTTTGTGTTGATATTGTTAAGCTTTCGAAACTTCTCGGTTCACTTCGTTTACACTTCGCAACAGTTCATTCTAAGTTTCATTATTTACTACTACAACTAGTTTCGATATGTGTTTCAACGGGCTACAGAGTAAATACAACAAATTGTACGTAAAACGGATTAACAGAACAATGGCTTCATTCTGGGAATTTATGAATGGTAATCCGTAGTTTTTTTTTGCTGTGCGAGTTTTACTAGCATACTATTAATTTTCAATTTTAAATGAGTACAATTTTACATACATACATAAACTCACACCTGTAAATCTCCGCAGGGGTAGGCAGAGGTATATTAAAAACCACATTTTGCCCAATTTTACTGCCAATAAAAAAGAGTACCTACTGTAATATTATACAATATTTATATAGATATTTTGTATTGTACAAACATAACATAACATAACATAAACTCACGCCTGTATTCCCCGAAGGGGTAGGCAGAGGTGCTAGCACCCACATTTCGCCAGTTTATGTTTAGGTCCCAATGTAATAGGTGGCGAGCCTATTGCCATTAACCGGGCACTTATAAACCTGCGATAAATACACACATAACTTCGAAAAGCATCGAAAAGTCATTGGTGTGTGCCATGGTAACCCTGGGATCGAACCCGAGACCTCGTCTCAGCAGTCCATTACCCATACCACTAGGCTACCGCAGATTTTTTATTGTACAAATAAATAATAAAAAGAAACATATAATAAATAAATAAAGTTACTCTGACGTGGTGTTCAATATACAGAAGAATTTTTCTCGTAAAGCAACCCTAAACCTTGGCAATCATGCACACGGTCGAACGATAAAGTATCGGAATAAATTATGACTTAGTATAAGCAAGTATCTATAAAAATACAACAAATTTTTCTCATGCCCATAAATTCTTCTATTTGTAAGCAGCGTGTGACTAATATCATGCTCTAATATCAAATATCTAATACCTACCAAATATAGGTGAACGCAACGTGGTAATAATTGTTACGTCAATAACTTTACTCTGATAATTTTAAACCTGCCAAATTCTAAAATTTCATTTTAAAACTATATGGGTCATTTTAACTAACAATGACGAAAATGTATATGAAAGTGGCCTCTACGCTAAAGCAACATTAATTGATGAATTTCACATAAGCGGGACAAAAAGGTCATGTGCGTGATCCAGGGCCTCACCCACTCGTATATTAATTAAAAACGTGACAACCGCGAATTTAGCCCTTTTCATGCCGTGACTGACTGGAGTAACGAAACAATGTCGGTGAATATATACAGGGCGAAGTTTACCAGGATTTAAATATTAATGATGTTGAACGTGTTGCAATATGGCCATATCGCTTCCGGGCTCTGATTTAGTTGGGACTATGTGAAATTTAAACTTTTAGGTCGTGTGTTAAGAAGGTCATGGAATTTATAAGCGTCATTGAATTTTTATGGTGTTTATTCAGCGAGAAAATATCAGGTAGTCGTTTAGTCGTCAGTGACGATGGGACAAGTGCCTTAACGATAGGGGCTGTTTTATAACTACCGGTAAATATATAGCAAAAGAAAAAATAAGGTTACCGGCTGACGGAACAGATCCGTCTCTTGTAACTTAGGAACGAAAAACACAGCTATTCAGTGAGTATTAATATACCATAGCCTACCTACCCCTTATTGAATATAATAGATATTTATGTAATCACTCGAATTTGCTAAAGAAAATATTCTAATGACTTTAATAGACCCATATTCTTCTATAGTACAGTACTCTGTATTCGTATACAAAAGTTACCAGAATGAAGCTGGCAGCACAGCCTTGTTGAATGTAACCATTTTTTGTCACAAGACAATGTCAGCCCTTACTCCTTATCTGTATAAAGGTTCTAAACACACGAACTTAATTGACCTGACCCTTCATCTGAAAAGATAATGATTATTATGTAAGTAGGACAAAAAATAAGATTTGCTTAATGATTGCGTTGAGAAATATATCACTCATTTGGATTGGATAAACCTAGCGAATGCGATATAAAAAAGACGACGAACCGAAGACCATTACTTGCTAATGATAAATAGGCAGTATAATTTGTGAAGTCATATACTCGTAATATTATCTTATAACTTTTTCTTAAAATTACTACCATAACTATTTTTGTTCAGTACTTTGTTCAGTATATAGTACACTACTTTACAACGAGAATCAAGGATTGAACAGAAATGAAACAAACAAAATTTATTGCCCCGCAATAGGAACACTTCCTAAAACGCTCGCGTTTCTCTAAAACTGTGACTTGCTTTGATCAACCAGGCAGAGAGAACCCGCAGTCACTCAGCCTACAAGTAATGGATCACTCAAAGTAGGTACTGAAGGTGATCCATTACTGTATTTCTATCATGTTGGTGTATGTAGACCCCTGTGAATATACAAGCTCCAATGCCATTGGAATAAAATTCTTCAAGAGATTCTACGAGTTGCATTCGTTCAATCGTAAGTTGCCCAAAGGACCGGGTATACATAAACAAACAAGAAAACCAAGTTCGCCATACCTAAGTACCTACACTTAGGTATGGCGAACTTAGTTTTCTTTTTTGGTCATAGTTTATGTTATTTGCAGTTACAGGTTGGCTGGACGATAGCCTATGCCAGAGGTTCAAAACCACAAGTTTAAAGTGATAATCTTTATTTTTGCCGGTCAGGTTTATTAGTTCCACTCTACAGAATTTAGAGCTAAAAGACGCACTTATCCACTACCTATACCTTTTACTAAAATAAGGTGTGACATAAGAAAGCTCTGGCAAATGTAGATACCAATTGACGCTAATTCTGTATTGTTAGACTAACTAAAATACGCTAAAAATACAAATTGTATACTTAGTCATTTTCTAAAATAAGTTTTCGGACACAGATTAAATGTTATGTGGGACTCGAACCTACTACAAGGACTACTAAGAAAAAAACACGATTTTCGACCCTAATAACAATTTCATAATTACATGTCCTTTCGCATAAATAGATGTCACTGATCATGAATATACGAAAAAATCTGGATTCTATGTGACGTCCATAAGGTTGAATTGCTTGCACTAGTCGCCCGGCCGGCTGCCTAATAATTATGTGTTCATTTTCCCGGAATTGGCCACACACTATATTAATCTTTTTCTACGAAACGACTAAATTTATTATACAATCTGGGTGTATAATATTATAATTGTTATTTTCTTGAAGTGAAAACTTACTAAACTATAGGCTCATTTAGCACTTTTTGGGTGAACAAAATCATGAAACTCTTGCCATCGTCACTTCCGTCACGCTGATTTCACGACGATACAAATTCACAAGTTGTTTAATTTTCGGCAAATTGTAGCAATTCACATGTTAAAGTATTTTGGGTGAACAAAAACTTTCTAGTTCTATTACTCTTGGTATGTTGGTACCTACCTACTTGTTTATGAAGTAAATAGTTTACTTTTTCGCAAGTTACTTAGTTCTCACTTCTATCGACAGTCCCCAGAGACTACCCCGTATGTTTTTTTAGAGAATAACATCTCTATAAGCATAGCTATATTATCTTAGTTGGTAGGTAAAATTTGACTCTAGCTCCACCTGTCGCCTTTAGCGTGACGTGGATAAATCGGATGTCAACCATTCAACACGATGATTGACACTCGATTAAATATTTCCATTCACCCAGCGCGAAATATAAGCGCAAAATATATTTTGTGCTATACAAAAGTTCAAAGAACTTTTATACTGTGAACGCTTTGAATATGAAGTTACAAATTCAGTTGTGTATCGATACATATACACTTATAAATACGGCGTCAGAACGATCATGATCTTGATTACATACATACATACAATCACGCCTTTATCTCCGGAGGGTTAGACAGAGGTGACTTAACATCCATTATTTCACCAGTCATTTTATTCGGTTCCACGTAATAGGGGGTGAGCCGGGCACTATTGTTAACTCGAGCCATGTAGGTATTTGAGCCAGAGTCTGGACTGTATAAATATCTATCTGATGTTAAACAGCCGTATCCCTTAGTCGCCTTCACGATACCGCTTGGCAAGAGATAGGGTGGCCCAAATTCTATTCTGCCGGGAACCACGCGACTATTGAATGATTGATGACGCTCTTGATTACAAAGTCTTAAAATGATCAACCAGTTCAAACTGTTTTATTGATGTATGATTTGAGATTGACATGGTCATTTACATTACTAATAAAACACTCGCTGGGATATTTACCATGTTTTTTAATTTTCTCGAGTATCCCATATTTCGGTGCTGTTACAAGCACCATGACCACGGATGAACTGATTGACCGCTGAGCTAGTTGTTATTGGGCACACCGTATTAATCTACCCTCTTCCGCACTCGTTTTTCACTCGCATCGTCACTACTATTCTCACACTGAACTCGAACTAGTCCGCGTTCTCACACTGATCTCGATTACGTTCGAATCGACTCGCATACTCGATACTCGAGAAAATTAAAAAGCATGGTAAATATCCCGGCAACTGTTTTACTGTTTTATTGATTTAAATGAATTGCATTATTACCCAAACTTAATGTGTGTACCAAATATAGAAGGCAGAAAAACCAAGGCTTTAAGATCATTTTGAGTAGGTACTTTGTTCATCCAGATCGATCTGATGCTGACTGTACAGTGGAACACAACAGGAATAGAGTTAGTAAATAATATATATAGATACATTCAAAATTAGGTATTGTTGATGTGACCAAACGTGCAGCTATTGCGACAACAAGAACTAAATGTGTTATGATATATCACTAATAAATAAGTATCTGTCTTAATTAATTAATTAATAATTAACGCACAGTAACAAAAACTTAGTTTGACATTTGACAATGTAAATCAATGCTTTTTTTTACTGTTTATGAACAAATAAATTCTATTTTATTCTAATATTACTTTCCATATAGTGAGTCAAATGTGAGCCTATCAATAGTTAAAAAAAAATTGGGTATAATTTGCAGACTAGCAAGAGATAATTACACGTTGTTGAATACTGAAATTAAAAGTGATATAAATTATAATATATTACATACCGCTTTAATATTACGGGTTACTTATTTTTCTGAGTTAAAATTTAAGCAAAATACGTCTTGCAAACAGAATCAGTATAAGAAAATTTGATTCCATGGAAGTTTAATGGACAAAGCGAGAATCAAATAAATATTTCGCATAAATAATTTAAGCTTATGCTGAATTAGCATAGCTTTCGTCTTTACGGGGTACTTATTCGTTCTCTTCGCTATCCATTAACGTTAAATAAAACAATTTTTATTTGTACTTTATATCTTGACATTTTATTTTTACTAAGACAAAGGAAAACAAACATAATTCGGTAAAAGCATGAAATTCGATATTTGAATGAAGATAAAATAAAAACAAACATGATATGAAATGTTCTGACAGTTGAGATTTGCTATCGTAGACATTTTAGACTTGGTGCCCTAGAGTTCTATTTTTTTTAAGTGCGGAAATCTCCACAGATGACCCTCCACCGGATTCAGCAGAGGTGGTTATGAGAGACTCGAACTGACTAAAACCGCACGCCGCCGTCTTGGGTCGTTAGTTGCGGAAGTTGATAATTGTCCCTGGCTTTCTATCACAGTATAAAAATACTGACTTATCAATTTAGATAGCACTAAAGTTTAAGTTCAATAAAACCTTAGCTCATCAATTTACCCACATCAACACCATTTTGGAAGCATCTAACAATTTGGAAAAAATTGTCAAAATTATAGAAATTACACTCAGTATAATTTTGAATGTGGCCTTGAGCTTCAGCGTTCTGTCTTCGGTTTAAAGTTACGGAAGAATTAACTAGGAAAATCCTTGCACATACACTAGTTAATTTTGAAGTATTGTGCAAGACTAATGCAGTGAACACTTGGAAAATTGCATGTCCAACTCGAAATACGGATCTTCCAACGAACCTTTTCTCACAGCATTATGGATCGCTCTGCAGCTTAGTTAAACAAAATCTATTAAATACTTGCTCGGATGCCGCTGAGCGTGCTCGTTTAATGACAGTTAGTGTGGGAACCGGGTCTTTGGTTGCAAGATCTTCCGTCGTCTAACATAGGAACTATGCCATCGATGCCGTTGTGGAGAAGCAGTTGACCTACTCGGACTCGAACTGTCGTGCTGCAGGATGCCAGCCTCAACGACATAAGCGGTGTGCCAGCCGTGCTTGAAACTAACGGTTTGGCACGTGGCGATGGCAAGAGACTGGATGGTATGTCGTTAATGCCATGGAAAATGGGTAGGGCTCTGGCGTGGCACGCAATATGCGTCGACACCATTGCCCCTATCCATATACTACCACTGCTTCTGCAGAGGCTCCTCAAACGGCGCAAATACTCCAATCTCATTGAAGACTATGAATTTGTGCCATTTGGAGTCGAATGTTGGGGCTTTCTAATTTCTTCAGGGATATTGCGATGCTTCTCGAGACCAGAGGGCTGGCCTCATTTTAGGTTGGAGAATAAGCATTGCCATGCAACGGTGCCAATGCTGCCAGTTTACTGGGAACACTGCCACAAGAGGCATGCGATGCGGAGGATGCGTTCTACGACGCGTTTCAATTTTAGTCTTAGTTTTAGTTTTTAACTGATTTCTTTTATTTTTATTTGTAATAAGTAATTGTATGTAATAGTACTTAATAAAAATCACTTATAATATGATAGCTCAAATAATATTATGTACCTTGTTTAAGTAGAATAAAGATACAATTATTCCAGATACATATATTCAATCTTGACAGACTTTTAAGCTCAGTCATTTTTGCTTCGCAAAGTGCTTTTTATCATACGTCAATCTTGGTTTTATATTTGTATAACGCCATTTCGTCTCGCATGTACACATATTCGAGTCTTATTAAGACTTATTTTATGACAGTCTTGTCATTTCAAATTGTTAGCTGTGACTGTATGAAAGCATTAGACATTTAATTTAACAGTTTAAAACTTTTATTATATAAGTTAAAGAATTAACTTTATTACCAAGAGGTATAATATAAAATTATGTTGCTTCTGCATTGTGATTAAAACCTTGGGAATTATTTTGTAGTATATTGTATATATATATATCTACGTAACTATAACATTGATACTATTAAGTAACGATTTAATTATAAATATAAATATATTGAGCATGAATTCAGTGGATTGTTTTTCGTAAATACATTTTAACGATCATATAACACACATTTAATTGAATTAATCGCAAAATATGCGACAGAGTTTATCCAATTTAAAATGATTTTACCTGGCAAAAAGATACCTACTGTTGCTCGGTTGGAAACTTTTACTAAAAATTGCAACAATTGGTATATTACACGGGAAATATGTTTTTACGACATACCTAAATTTCATAAAAACCGCAACTGGTTATAAAAAAAAATCTTAAAATGAACTTAACACATAATAATCACTGCTTTGGTACTGTGTTCAAGTAAAAGCCTTGGCTATGAATATCCATCAGGCCCCTACGTAACTTAAGAGGGGACTAATTGATTTATCAGTGGGATGGCCGGAACCCATGTACTCGTATTATATTGCTGAAATCTATTTTCGTAAGTTCGAACTAGTTAAAATGTTTTCTTTATTGTAAGTAAGTATTATTACATTATTATAGTATTATATGTTATATACTACTACTTTATTATAGTTATTGCGACGTTACTATAGTATTCTACTATACAATAGTATATACCTTGTTGTAAAGTAAATTAATTTAACATTTAACAGAAGGAACAATTTTTCACGTGTTTCACGTAAGGCTGGTAGAATATTTAAAACTCTCTTGTGTTATGGGTATGTTGATAAATATTGTTTACTTTAGTTACTTAAAAACTTTCGGTTATTAAATGTGAGCTTTTTTATGGCCAATATTAAAATGATATAATCAATACTAAAGAGAGTAAGTATATGGCGTACTGCTGAAGAACGGCGACCCGTCGAAAACCAGCTGATGCAAACATAGCTGAAAAACGATGCTCTGGCGCAGGCTATACTCCCGGTTTTGGGAGGCTAGATAACAGCACTATAGGATTTATAAAATCAAGATAAGCCAATTAATAAGAAAACGAGGACTAGGAAAGTAGAGTTAAGGCTGCGTGGCGCAAATTTGGGATTCAGATGATGATGATAATAAATATTATATAGGTACCTAGCATAATGCTTGAGTAAAGATAATAAATAATAAATAAATAAATATTCTACTACATTCTACACAACGCTATCTAGACCCATGGTAAGCTTTTATAGCTTGTGTTATGGAATCTAGAATGCGGATATAAATACTTATATACTTTTTTTTTGTAAATACATACATATTATACATAGAAACACCCAGACCAATGCAAATAGCCATATTCATGCATACAAATATTTGCACTGAGCGGGAATCGAACCCGCGCCTCCTGCGTGGCAGTCGCGTGCACTACCGCCACGCCACGGAGGCTGTCAATCAATAACCTAAAGATCATTCAATAACCAAGAGTCGAGTCGCAATATGATGGCCTATTACTTCATTTAAGTACCAACAGTAAAGTAAAATTATAAAACGCATTTACCTGAAAAAATCATCAAGGAAAAAATATATAATTCACTGAACAGTCTTCCAATATTCGATTATTCTGTACTCTTAATTAATTATCGAATTTATTCATGAACCATTTTGATAAAGAAGATGGTATATTTTATACTCTATAAGCGTTTCAATTGATTTTTTAATAGGAAGCCCGAACCTCGTACTTTGGTGAGATTGAATCTATATTTTTATGATATAACCTGAAATATGGTAAGTCTTAAAATTTTTAATAGATGTTAGAGATACGATAGCATTTAAAACTTACTGTGGGTACGTGTGGCGATTAAATAGCCTTATTTTTCTTCTTCTTCTTCTAGTGGTAGACAAATATTGTATACACAATCCTTATTATTTACAATTGTATTCATAACATTAAGAAGTTGACCTTTGGATTCACCCAATGGTCAACATCGTGTTTACTGTACCATCCGTAGAAAATACAATGTTTACTGACCTACATCCATACTCCAGTCATTTACCAGCTATTAAAAGCAATGGCTTACAGACATAAACCCATACATACATAT
The DNA here is from genome assembly GCA_914829495.1 of Eilema sororculum. NCBI lineage: Eukaryota > Metazoa > Arthropoda > Insecta > Lepidoptera > Erebidae > Eilema > Eilema sororculum. The sequence goes on from OU618541.1 coordinate 18,168,275, forward strand.
GTAGGACATTAGCATTTTTTAAAAGAAAATTTCGTTTTACGTTTGAAATGTGCCCTCTGCGTCTGCCAGCCCCTTCGGGGCAATAAAAACCCGGCTAAAAGTAAATAGGTATTCCGTTCGGTCGGTATGTTAACATTCAGAAGCACCTTTGTATCTCGTGGGATAATACGTGAGGATAATGTCCGGGAGTGTTATTATATAACAAGGATGATTTTGTTACTTGGGAATTCTCTGAAACTTTAGTGGTTCTTTGGCAGTATTAAACTGAGGGGCCGACTTTGCTCCGTAAGTAGTCACACATTCTTGACTTTATTGTAAAGTATATAAACAAGTCAAATAAATTGGAAGGAATATTGATATCGTATCACGTGGATGTGCTGATACCGACAAAAGGACTAAAATTCGGTTAGCATTGTCTCTAATTTAAATTGATAATGTGACTAGATGAAATTATTAGTACCTAGTTGAAAATAGGTGCGACAGAGTCGATGAGGAAAGTGGAGGATAGGCAGAAATGGTGCACATTAGGAGAGGTTTATGACCAGCAGTGGACTGTTATAGATTTGAAAAAGAAGATAGAATTGAAAAATATAACTTTAAGATAGAAAATGTTTTCTGGTATGATCAAAAGCACAAAAATAACTTCTTCAGATATTTTTTATTGTATTCTTTATTCCTGCACCAAAGCACTTTTGATCATCTCTGTTTACTAATCAACCACGTCACAAATAATTCTTCATCGTTCCATACCACAGTAAGAATCGCCCAATAATAACGAGCTATCGAAAGGTGTCTTTGAACGATTCGAACCCTGGTACGAAAAGCTCGTGGTAGCAACTGATTATCAAACCCTGGTGGTAGGACGTGTAAATAGTCCGACCACTGGTGTGTTTGCACACAGAGCGTATAAGAACCTGTGACCTGAAGTTTGGTTGTAATAGAAAGAAAATACACATGTGACCGCTTCTATGAATGAAAACGCAAGAGAACCGGCACTGACCTGAGTTCCACCTCGTGAGGATTCAGCTGCAGACAGGCGTGGTTCCTGGCACGTGCTGGTGGGTAGGTAGGTGTCGACCGGCCGGTGACTTTCTTGAGTGAGTCGTTTTCTTCCGATACACTTCACTTATACTGACTTGAGAATGTGGCCAAAGGAACTTATAGAATTACACAGAAAAAGAAACGAGGAGTTGAAGTACTCAACTTCCGTTCGGAGCGGCAGCGGGTCAGAGACAAGTAAAAATGCGCGGGGAGATCGTCCGCCGTGACGCTTGAGAGTGTCGCTCGTAGGAACTTCAGTCTCAAGTATAGTTCGAAAAATCTGTGCACAGCGCCATCTATTGGCCTTCTTCAACACTAAGTGGTCAACAAATGAGCGCCAATACTCAAACATTATTCGTTCACAGAAGCGGTTTTTTTAAATTACAAAAATTGAAATACAATTAAATTATGTGGGAAATAATTAAGAAAGTACATAAGCGCTCCACCACCTGGACTGATGAAGATGAAGGCCTCGGATGCGACTTACCCCTTGCGTTGCGATAGATATGACTAATCACTCTAACTATTACAGTATCTCCCCATGGGATACAAAAAGAAAAAGTAATAACAGTGCACCAATTGTCATTGAAATTGACGTATCCCGTCATTACATTCACTTTACGCTACCGTTAGCTGTTAGTCAGGTTTATTGAACAATTCAGACAATTGTGCGAACTTATTACATTTTGCCAAGGTTATAACATAAGCTGACTATATGACCAAAATCTATAATCCAGAGGCACTTTTCAGAAAGTGATTTTATACCTACCGTTAGGTGTCAGGCAAATCGCTCCCAAATTTATCAAAAACTATTCCAAAACTCTTGTACGTTTTATGTCACAAATATTAATGGTTATCAAACAACAATAAATTTAGATTAACTCTCACAACACGTTTTAAAATGAAAAAATATCAAAAGCAGTTTAACACTTTTATGGCCAACAAAACCTAGCAATAAATAGTCCGAACATAAGCCTAAATACACTTAGATCATATGAACTCTATGTAACTTCCATCTTATTAACATGCCATATACACATATTATAGCTAAGTACTAAATGTACCTACGTAATGCACACATTATAATAAACTCAAAACGGACCCGGCCATCAAAACTGTAGTTAAGTACTGTCCTTTATTTAAAACTTTAGAATTCTAGTCCCTTACCCAGAATTCTGCTTCAAATTATACCTTATAACTGTTAGTTGGATCAAAGTTTTACATTTATTTATATTTTTCGACCTTGAAAGTTTTAGAAAGCCTTCTCATGTTAACAAAAGAGAATAGCTAGCAGTAATATGAATGTATATTCTTCAGTGAAATAATGTGGGCCGGAAGTTAGTAAGGAAAATTTATGGTCGCCATGGTTCATTCTCAGGCAAAGGCTAAAAATTCAATTTTTGATATAAAATGCTCTTCAAGCCTATTGTTTCATTTGCTATTGTATTATGTCCCCATGTTTGGACAGTAGCAAATTGAGGAAGTTATCAAGAGGATGGTTCCGTTGCGACAGTTCATCATCGTCTTCGAGTCAGTGCACAGTTGCGTCCAAATTTTGCACTTTGGAGCCCGGATTTGACCTATTTTTGTGACCAATATATGGGTTTTTTCCGGTGCGACTTTCATTAAACCTCCCAATACCAATATATTATGTGCGCCAGAGCCTGGTGGCGAGGTTGATTTGAGCCCGAAGATATTGGTAGGGTCGGAGTTACGATAGCTGAAAGGTTCATTCATGATCAAAAAATCACTTCAACACGATTCTTAATTTCATAACCCAATCTATCAAGTGAATTATGAAAATATATACAATCTATTTAGCCTATTGGCGTCCAAAGAGTATGTTTATGAGATCTCTGTAACCTCCTGAAATTATTCTTAAAATCTTACGACCGCGTGCAAATATAATCTTCACTTAAACCATAAGACCAAAGAGGTAATAAGAATATCAATGCGATGCAATAAAACCCTAACTGTTAAAGTTTTTATCACAGCCACAAACCGTCATATTAAAAGGTGAGGAAGATGGTTGAAGCTCTGCTTTTCGTTTATGAGAATAGCGTTGGAACCAAGGAATCTGTATGAAAATCAACGCAACCATTAGCACACTCAGTTATTACAAGTAGGTGATATTAGTATGATTCAACTAGAGGTAAATATAATTAAAAATCAGCTTTTGACCTTTCTAACCTTACTTTCATCTTTTTTATCCCATTTAGATGTAGTGACAGACAAGCACATGGCCCACCTGATGGAAGGTGGTTACCGTAGCCTATGGACGTGTGTGTCTTCGCCGAAGACCATCGGCCTCCATGACCGGGGGGCCTGAGGACGGTGAGTTGGCTGCTCACCGTCTTTACAGAAGCAGGCCCATGACGGCAGGGTGACGTGAGGGATTCACGCACGCCCCCCCCCCCCCCCCCTAAGAAGCGGGATAACACCCGAAAACCCCCCCATAGACGCGGGATAGCACCCGAACCACCCCCGAGACGAGGCCGCAATTGTAGCCGTAGGTCTGATGGGAGTCCTGGGACATCCTTCCGAGGGCTTACCCGGGGCTCCCATCCATAGGCTTCTGGGCGTTACCGTGGGGGTTTTTAGTCGGTAGGAGTCCGGCATAACATCTATGAAGGATTTTCCCCCACGGTTAAAAAAAAAAAAAGCCTATGGACGTGTGCAACACCGGGTGTGTCACGCTGGTGCTATCAACCATGTAAATACAGAGAGATTATGTGCCGTCATTACAGAAGACGAAGCAGATCAAGCCTTTGGCCTTTCCAGTGACTGCACAAAAACTACTCACCGCCGCCGGTAACACAACAGTAGGTCAATAAAGCCGCTCTATTCTGGAGGGTGGAGTTAATCCGCAGATATTTTCATCTATAACTTGATGTCTTTCAAAAATTTGGAGAAACTAGATTTGCAGAATATACTTAATATTTAAACATACACCTATCCAACCTAGACCTAGTATACTTTTGCTAAAATGAAGAAATAAAAGGCCTAATCCGAACTATGAGATGAAAGTCTCAGATACAACCCGGATTAACGCTGAGTAACCAAGTATATCCAGGATTAGTGGTTTTTTTATTTTTTTTTATCGTGCGAAAAATCCCCACGGATATCACCCCCACGGAGCCGGTGGAGGCGGTTATGTCGGACTCGAACCGACTAAAACGCACGCCATCTTGGGTCCTTGGTTGCCAGAGGTGAGATTGCCAAAAGCATATCTCTCGCACCCCGGCAGACCCAGGACCATCTTCTTCGAGATGGCCCCCTTCGGGTTGTGGGGACCACAGTGTCCCCATCTAGCCCCGGTTACGGCGAGGTGCATTTTGCGCCGCCGCCGCGGCCTGCTTCTGTTAGGGTGACAGACGGCTCCACCGGTCACCCCCAGGCCAGCGCTCATGGAGGACGGAGGTCGTTCTGCGACCTCCGACGTCCGGTTCGCCTTCGCTCTGCGCGGGCTTCCCGGGCCCGGAGTCTAGTCCGGACCCGACCGGCCGCCTCCTTCTCGAGCATTACTTGCTCGCAGAAGGAGGCAGGCGCACCCCAAGCGTTCGCGCATCTTACCATCGCTGTGAGCAACGTGGCGAGTGTGAGGACTCCCACCACCAGAGCCGCCACTAGGACCCGCCTCGGCGTGTCCCACGCCGGGCACTCGGTCAGCGTGTACAGCTCTGTGTCCTCGCTCGCATCACAGTGATGGCACTCGGACGTTGGCTCCTTCCGGATCCGACACAGGTAACTCCCGAAACACCCGTGTCCGGTAATCACCTGCGTCAGCCAGTACGAGAGGCTGCCGTGTGGCCTCTCTAGCCACTCCTCCATGATGGGTCTTACCGCCGCTATTACGGCGTGCCCTGCGCTTGGTCGCCCAAGTCCTAGCTCCCATTCCGCTACCATGTCCCTGTGGAGCTGAGACCTCACGGCCCGAATTTCTTCGGGCTCGGGTTCCCGTCCCTGCTCCCGCGCATCCTTTCGATACCGATAATACCGATATAGCATTGAAAGGGCTCTCGCATCCAGGTTCCACGGTAGGGATCCGGCAAGGTTACTATTGAGTGGTTGAAATTTTGCGAATTGCACTTATAAATTGAAAAGTCAGATATTTATGAGGTAAATAATATAAACTCTCAAAGGACCAAGAGGTTTAATAGCGCTTGTGGGCTTTTAATTATCGACTATCAGAGACCGTTTTGCACTAAGTTCAAAGATATTAGCTTGTATACAGGCGCAATACCCATAAGTTACAGCATTATTCCCATGAGGGGCCATATTTGCAACTTGTATGTATAGCTCTGTATTGCACTCCAAGCTCTTTGGGTATATGTAGTTGACATTAATTCATATATCTATGATGCTGGTGTTACAATATTTCAAGATCCCATTGCTGCCAGATATCACATATTTTTTGACAAATGAAATATTGTGTGTGATTGAGTAGTGTTAGTATGTACTATGGTCGCATCACCTGCTAGTGCTGCTCCTCCAAGGCACTAGAGTCATGCCATCAGGCCTCTTGTCGTCAGATCTGAGGCCGAACGGCTCGAGCACGCACAGGACCCCTGCCGATACCAGGGCTCTCCGGATAACTTCGTTGAGGGCATAATGACGCGAGAAATTACCCGTACACTTGCGATGACTTACTGCGTGATGGCCATCGGCTCCCACCGTGGAACCACAGGTGCATCTATGGGATTCACACAACTATGTACAAAAGTTAATGGGTTACCCCAGAATTATTACATGCAACATTATTAGGAAACGAAATGAACACTTTTTCTTCCTGTTTATACTGTTGATTGATGGCACTTGGTGGAATCTTCTACACATGAGTGAGTAAGACACTGTACTTTTCTACCTACTATATTTTATTTTTCACCTGACCGGTTCCGCCTCACTGCATTCTATTTTTTTCTTCCACTCACATTACTTAACCTTCACTTATAACTGTAAAAAACATTACCCTCCTTCCTTCGACAGTCGGGTAAAAAGTGGAGGCGTGCATCGTTTTTGAAATAAACAACAGAGTGTAAAATTTCACGCAAAGGCTGTTAATATAAATACTCCAGTTTTCACGGTCCTTAATATTTATAGCATTATTTTATGCAAATATTTACCTACATAAAACAAAACAAATATAATATTATACACCACAAACAAATAAATATGTCTAATGTCCATTGTGTTGAATAAATAAACATTGACCGAACAAAAGGTGGGATATCAGTATTTTCATTTCAATAGACCTCGATTCCATTTTGAGAGGTAAACTTTTTTATTCCAATAAAATGGATATGTAAATATTCATCAGGTGATTTTATTTTGGGTTTAAGGTCGGCTGGGTGCTCTTACTGGACTACACCGGAAATATTCTTAAGATGTATAGTTATAGGTAACCTATTTCTATGAATAAAGGTATTGACACACAATTTTTGAAGTGCAAACTTCGCGCTTCGAGCACTTTTTGGGTGAGATGAAACTCGCGTCATCGTCACTGAAAATCAGAATGGGCGAAGGCCCCGCCCATTCTGAAGTCACGAAGATAGTTTTATAATGAAAACTGGCACATTGAGAACTTTTTGAGTGAGCAAAAATCAAGGAACTCGCGTCATCGTTACCGAAAGCTTGGCCGTCACCGAACACATCACAATTTACTTGGCTTTCTAACGGCAATCCCCAAGGACTGTCCCGTATATAATAATTTCGACGTTATATTATGTTATCATAGAATAGTAATGATTGAATTGATGATGCAGTGCTTTATGCATGCATATGTATAGGTATATGTAACTTAATTTACATATCATGACACGGGTATATGTTCCAACATTAATTAACTACGCTGTTGTTGCCATACCAACTGTCATTGCATCGAGTGCCGGTATTCACAGATTATTGTTTTAAGCCTACGTATTATAATAATATACACTTTTGGTATATTCATTTTACCATTATTAAGCATGCATGACAAAAATAGAAACTACTACTTAGTATGTAAACTAATACGACAATTCCTGCCCAGTTTTTTTTTTAATTTTGATAAACAAATGGGCAGAAAGAATGGGAAATCTTTTTTTTTTTAAACTTTGACATATTGTATTATTTGCTCAGCTATAATGAAAGTAATGTCAAAAACGTCGTTATTTTTCCAATTAAGCCCTATGATATATTAATTCATGGTAGACCCAACTATGTATTATTGGTTATTGCCCATTAGACTGTAATGGATGCTACACTAAACACTTTCAGGTCAACCAATGATATTGTTCAGTTCACTGCGTATAAGAGTTTAACCCTTACGTTTTACTATACAACTATATGTGACCTGAAACGTCTGTTTTTTTTAATAACAGTACACGTCAATTTGACTTCACCTCGCCTGATGGTAAGCTAAGTCTTGGTAAGAGGGTCACCATTATAAATATGTACCATGATAATAATGGTGCCACTCAGCTTGACAGTCTCATCAGATGCTTTTTCACGCCAAGCTTAAAAGACCCGGGGCTGTAGATAGAAGGAAACGCCTGAGCTGGCAGAGAGTTCCAAGTCTCTGGTAGGGAGTATATTCCCCAGTAGAGCTATAAATGACTACATGTATCAGCATTTTTAAAGATTTGACTACTAAGAGAGGAAAACAGGCGACTAACCGTTATGTTTACAGTAGTAATTTGCGAAACGAATTTTTATGATCTTTATTGTTTTATATCTTTTTGATTGTGATTCACATCACAAGTTTTATTACATTTTTGCTTCATGCATGATGTTACACTGATGATAGCGGGCGAGGCGAATGATGAACCGATGGATCAGTTATAAACTTATAATAATAACTCATTAAAATCAATAAAATTAAAAATAAACCAATAAAATTAAAAAAACTGTATTAACTGACTTCTAAAAACAAAAAAGAGACACTGAAAAGAGAATAATTACGGAATTTATAGCTTTACTGATCTGTTAGAAGTCGAAGAATCAATGAATAAAAGTATAGTTCGTAAGAAAATCGGTAAATGACTCCACCGTCACCTTAAAGACGTATAAGATGGGAAATTTGAATCACATCGTGTCTCGGTAGCCGAATTGGTCAAGGCATTTCCCCTGTAAGGGAAAGACTGCGGATTCGAGTCCCGCCCGAGAAGATTATTTTTCCCTATGTATTCGATTTGTGTAGTAAGCATACTTAATGCTATAAAATTCATTCAATCAACAGAAATATGGCCAGTTGAGCTAGACACCGACTTCTTACAGATCAGTAAATCTATAAGTTTTGTTATTTTTCTCTTTTCAGTGCTTCTCTTTTGTTTCTTGAAGTCGGTTAATACTTTTTTTAATTTTTATTTAAAAAAAGGTTTGGTTTATAGTGCAGTCGCTACAGGTGGTTGAGTATGCAAAATCCGAGTGACGGCTATGACCAGATTACCTAAGACCCTAAATAATGACAAAACATAATATCTTGCCGGGTGTGATGGTCCCTTCCCGCTCCCCCTCTTCGCCCATGCTATATGGGCGTGCGTACGCGTTTAATGTGATCTACATCTATTGATGTACTTAGTCGTGTTTTGTATGGGAGGGATTACCAAAGTATTAAGATCATTTTGTGTACATACTTTGCTTATCAAGATCGATATGATACTGACTGTACATTATGATCTAAATATTCAACTAATAAATACACAGTACCTAGTATTTACTTAAATACTATTTAATTCATAACTGGTACTTTTCCGCTGTCGTCCTACAGTAATATCAACATAAATGAGTCTCGACATGCAAGTTTATAACTGTAATTTCCGTAAATACGTTTCTGTAATTATTTCCGAGCAGTTTATTCCTGAGTGATGCATTAAAATGGTAGTGTTGTGTTAATTTTACGGTTTCATTGCCCTATATATTCTGTTGGTTAAGTAACTGTTGTAGGTTAACTTATTAAGTACTAAGTTGGGATTAACTTTGTTGTCTGTAACTTAGTTGGTTGTGGTTTTAGTTTACTGTTGTTAAATTACACATTTTTGCGAGTTTTTGGTTTATTAAGTAGCCAGCACACGTGTTTCTTTCTTCCTACAGTCCTGAGATTTTTTAAGCGGCGCTTGAACAGGCATCTGATGAGGCCATGAAGGTATTGTGACATTGTTGGTTAGGTTAGGTGAACCTCACTCCTGAAAATTTGCCTTCAGTTTACCAAAGGATTGAACAACAATACGTTTAAATAGCCAGCACACGTTTTGAAACACGCTTCAATTCGTGTGCTGGCTACTTAATAATAAAAAAACTCACAAAAGTGTGTAATTTAACAACTTTGCGGATTTTTTTTTCAGTATGTCGTTTCTAGGTGGAATTTACATCCATTATGGTGATTAAAATACGCAGTAGGTACAATTAATAGTAGTAGGGCCCAACTTGATATTTTTATGCTTCACTAAATTCAAAAATTAAGTCAGTATCTACTTCACAGTACAAGTCGTTATTGACTCATAATAAACTTTCAGTCGCCTATTCTTTATGTAATAGTAACTATGGCGATGCGGACTTTAATCCACTGTATTAGTTTGTTACCAAAAGATATATCATATAACACTGGTGTTATGTATTTTCTTGTCCTCAAAAAATCCTATCTTTTAACACTTCAGTAGACAATTACTTTAGCTCTGATTTAAAAAAGAAACATCATTGAGGCGTATTTAAAGAAAGAGCCTCTTTAAAAAGAAAACTAGACAATGCCACCCACATTAGGATCGAAGAACAAAAGAGGATCTCGTCACATATGACGCCGACGCTAAGGGAAATTGTGCGAAACAATAGTCGACCAGATAATACGAATAAAAGGTGTTTGCACAGCACCCTATAGATAAGAAAGACGGCTTTGTTCCCTTGTACATTTTTGTACAGAGTGATAAGGTACAAAGGAAACTATAGCGAACTTGTAATAATCGTAGATTCATTATGTTGTTTATTAGAAACAAAAGGTTTGCAGGATCTCAGGCTCTAGTAGGGTAGTGACGGGGGTTCTGAATAAAACATATCTTTATTTAAAGACACTACCCATAAATATATATTATGGTAAAAGGTTTTAAGGGTATGCTCTCATTTTTCACTAGTACGTCACTCTTGCATGTCATTTGGGGTTGATTTACTTACTTGCTTTTAGTGAAAGTACATACTTGTATTATAGGTACACAAAAACACGGACACCAATGTAAATTATCATACTTATTAATTCATAAAAATACTTTTAATGTAACATTATAAATTATAAAACCTAAAATCTTTGAAGATATAAAATTTTAAATTATGTCTAATAAATGTACAAGTTCACCCTTACAATTTAATATCTGATTTGATAAAATATAGTCTTTTGAGAAAAACATTGCTGAAAAACCAATTAACCCAACGTAAACTTCGTACAATATACACCAATAACGATATTCGAGATTGCAGAGCAAGTTGTTGAGGTTGGCTAGTTCATTAATAATTATAGAACCATAGACTTCAGCCTGGCCTCCATTAACGGCGACATGACAGCGCGTCAATGCCTGCAATTTTGTGAACTTCGAGCGAACACACACTGTGCGAGCTTTATCATTCATTCGTCATTTACTGACGATCTATCTATACGAATAATAAACATGTATTTAGTGATGATGATTTTAGATTAAAAGCACTGAATTTAATAGTAAGAGGGTCTCTGGATGATAGATTTTTACTGATTTTAACATTATTTCGTAGTGTTTTGAAGAGCTACGAAAAAACACAATACCCGTATATGCTAACATCAATACCTACCAACAATTTAAGTATCTCAAAGATTTACATAGTGTCGTTATAAAAATAAAATAGCATTGACAAACAAAGAGTAGATCCTTGCAAAATAAATTAATGCGTTCAAATCGTTACAGCATTTTTCTATCTAACATAACATAAACTCACGCCTGTATTCCCCGAAGGGATAGGCAGAGGTGCTAGCACCCACATTTCGCCAGTTTATGTTTAGGTCCCAATGTAAGCTATTGCTGAGCCTATTGCCATTAACCGGGCACTTATAAACCTGCGATAAATACACATATAACTTCGAAAAGCATCGAAAAGTCATTGGTGTGTGCCATGGTAAACCTGGGATCGAACCCGAGAACCTATTTTCTATCTATTTATTGTATAAACATTTCTTTATTGTGAAGTCTTAAAGCACATAATTATCTAGTTACTAATTCAACTACATTATTAGTTATTCCTAAATATAATGAATTTTATGAATGAAAATTCCACTTCTAGATATAAAATATCAACATAACATCGCTAGAATTATTATCTATTCTGTGATTACATCGTGAAAAGGTTCGCATAGTGACATAAATATTATATTACAAGGAGGCGTCCTAGTTCTGTAAGTTTCATGATTTCATTATTACAAAATTGTTACTATTTGATATACAGAAAATAACTTTATTATATTTACATAGTATTTCAGGATCGTAGCAAATGGAGATCTGTGATCTCTGCCTACCCCTATGGGAAACAGGCGTGATTTTATATATGTATGTATATATATTTTTGCTCATTTATTTAAAGCTTTATGAAAACTTGCGATTATGGTGATGCATTGCACACTCTAGTCACCTGTGCACTGTAGGTAGTGTAATTTTTGTTTTGTTGTTTAATATAATAATTATACTCAGTCAAATATGTTTATGCATTGTTCAGCATTATATTTAATAGAATGTTGAAGAATATTTATTATATTGTTGCCATTGCCTACATGTAGTGTAACCCAAGTGACAGGTAATCTATAAAACAAAAGTGATACTTTACTGTATTTGCTCTACTGTCTTATAGAAAATATGATGGACATTATCATATGAAGGAATATAACTTCGCTTTTGTTATCATCATAAAGTTATCGTTTCCAAAAAGGCATACAAAGAAAGAAAAAAAGAAAGTGTGGCCTGCCATTCACTGCCATCGATGGGTACAATAATATAAAAGTATTCCATTTACAAATCCATCTAATACTTTCTACTTTGTCTCTCAATAACATTGAATGGCTGTGTACCTTGTTCAAAGTGTATTTTTTTCTTTTCTCTCTATTTCTTCTATTTTTTCTTGACTCAATTTTCTTTTTGATCTATTTTCGGTCATTCGAACCTAGCAAGAAGAGTCTTGTGATTAAAATAATTACGGTAGCTTGTTGGACTATTTTTGTATTTTGTTTAATATTGCTCAAGTCAACCATGCTTTTTAAATCTTTGAAATTTTATTATTTTACTGAAGAATTTGTCTGAATTATATTTTTTTATAAGTTCTGTACTTATTGAAGTACTCTTTATTGATTGATTTCAGATAAGAAATATCTAAAATTAATCATTATAAAGAACGATTCTAAAAAATAAGTCCTTTAATTCTAAATAATGTATATTGCCACAGCTACTATTTAATAATATACTTAAATTAATGGATTTTGATATTCTATGGAAGATTTTTTTTGACACACGAAATTAGTATCTATATGGTTAATTATAATACTCATCTTCATGTAAAAAGAACTAAGTACCTACATATGTTATTAAGAGATTATCAATTAATGGAAATGGAGCTAGATGTTTTTTTCCATGCTTGAGGACCCGGTAGCATTAATTATGTTATCTGCTCTGTAATGAAATAGGGAAAATATGGCAGAAAATTGCCCTAGCAAAAACAATCTGCTATGCTTTCACTACCAATCTTCACAAGATCACCCGCTGGGTTAATTTGAAAATTGCCTGAAAATTGCCTCTAATCAAAATTGATCCAAATTGATCCAGCCAATAATATATCTACCACTTATATCATAGAGGTACTACATTAAACATTTTAATTAATTTCTTAATAAATGCAAAAATATGGAACGAATTATTAAATCCATAATAAATTTATTAAAAGCATTTGACGTTATGAAGAAACCTTCCAAAATTAGGGCCACCTTTCTGTAGGTATAACCACTTTTAATTAAAGTTATAACTTTTGAGGTTTGAGCTGTACTGAGATCAAACGATAAGCAATGTATATTTAACATTGGAACAATAGAAGTTTCCCAATTGAGTAGATGTTTTTAACAAAAATACAAGAGTAGGTACTCCAAGGACAGAACACTTTTGCGAAATCAATCGTTAAAGAAAAACAAACGAAAGCTCACGAACTCAATATCATTGAAATCGTTATCGTGAAAGTTAGGTTCGTAAATAAAAACTTCATATAAGTACTAATACCTTTGTTGCGCTTGTTGAGTCCATGAGAGTAGTTTTTGTCAAGTGTTATGTGAATACAAGACAGCAGTGCTGGTTCTCGGTGGAGTAGAATAGGGCCACTCCATCTCTGCCTGTGCGTGTCATAAAACGCCACTAAGGGATAGGACTGTTCTCTATCCGATATTGAACTTCTGTACAGCCCCAGCCAAAGGACTTGCTCGACGGCAATGGGCTCCCATCTTATTACATATGACTGAAAATCATAGTTTTTTTTTTCCGTGCGGAAATCCCCTCGGATACCCCCCTGCCGGAGCCGGAAGGGGAGGTTATGTCGGACTCGAACCGACTAAAACCGCACGCCGACTGTGGGTCGTGGTGCTAGGCCGGAGGTGAGGTTGTCATCGACATATCCCTTGCACCCCGGCTGACCCAGGGCCATCCCTTACGGTCTAGCCCTCCTCGGGAGGGGGGACAACGGTGTCCCCGACTCGCCCCCGGGACTGAAAATCATAGTTGGTGAAATATGGATGTTAAACACCTCTGCCTACCTTTTTAGGGATTTTCAGGCGGAATTATAATGTATGTATCAATACAAGTCGTCTTTCAAGGTTTTTGAGAGTGTAGTCTAATGTTCTATAGGAAGTAACGAGATTGTATATATAATACATTTTAAAACTATAAATTAGTAAGCTAATCCTTTTAGTTTTAAGAGCTTTAAGTTCCCCGCATGTTGTTTAAGTCCTCACGTTGCTACTAAACGAGTGTCAGCCTTGCTAATGACGACACGGACTAAAGCAGTTTGCACGTATGCTTTTAGTGGTCCACAATGATTCGGAAATTTATTATGCTAGTTTTTTTTTGTTATTTTGGTCGTAACGTGCGATTGGTTTCAGTTTAAACCATAAGCAGCTGCTTTATGACATTATGCTAGTAATTGTGCAAACAAATAAGATTACTCAACAACTGAACATATTTCAAAACTAGCTGTTACCCGCGACTTCGTCCGCGTTTAGTTCGGATAGGAATAGCTCAAACTCATTATTAAACATTTCATTTCTTTATCAGGCGGTAAAGAACTATACTGCTCTCCCCACGCATGTGTTTTCTTCTTTTTAAGATCCGGAGTTTTTTTAAATAGGACACGTCAATTTAACTTCACCTCGACTGATGTTAAGCTAAAGGCAAAGACTCGGAAATAGGGTCACAATTATAAACGTGTACCATCTTAACAATGGTGGTACTCATCTTTATGGGATCATCATAAGCCTTTTCACGCCACCCTTAAAGGACCCGGGACTGTAGGAGAAGGAGTAAACCGTGAGCTGGCAGGGATTTCAGGTATTAATGGTGCGACATAGGAAAGGGTCACCAAACCGCTTGATTCTTGATGGAATATTCTGATCCGTATGTGGATGACCTCTGAGCCTTGCATGCGTTGTCCTGTGTAGGAAAGGAGAGGGTGGAACTAATTGGAATAGCTTATCAGAACATTCACCATTGTAGAGACGGTAATACGATAGGGACAACTATCTCCCAGAATACGTAATGTGCTTCAGGGAAGGTGCAACGATTTACTTCCTCCATGAGCGCGGCTTTGATGGTGATAGCTTAGGCTACCCAACCCATCACCCTAGCCGAAGCAATCCCTGCTCTTCACGTTGAGACCGCCTATTTATGATAGGTAACCAAGGCAGGTATACTGGGGTACCTAACCGCAAAAAAACCCCAATGCCCCATTCCTCTGTTAAATTTTATTCGGTTTGATTTTAATATTGCGCTTGCCCCGATGTGGTGGAATCGGTATCAATGGGGGATACCAGTTTCAGTTTTATGACTTCTCAGGCGGGTGGGACCACTTTTTCATTCTCCGAAATGAAGAATTTTGTATAGATCTAAGAATATTATATAATAAGTTCTACTATTACTGTCACACAGCCTAGTTTTATGTAGGTACTACCTATAGAATACTAAGCATAAATTTATATTTTACTTCAAATAAAACTATAAATACAATAAAATACAACAAATACACAATAAAATAAAAAAGTTAAACAAAAGTAAATAAAAAACCATAAAAAATAAAAATTACATTTTAGATGGATTCGAACGCGACTCAATTAAGTTATAAGTCCACCGCAAACGTATTGAGCCACAGTTACCATGAAATCATAGTGTGAAATAGACGTTTAATTATTATGTCATAAAAACATTCTGTCCCATTCCTTATAATAATAGCGTGATGATATTAATTATGAAAACCAGGAGTCTTTTTACCGAACCAGCTGCTTACTAATTTGTTGGATTCGAGAGAAAATAGTTCGAGAACAATGTGAACTCTATCGAGACACTTGCTGTGCCGAAGATTCTGCAGTAACCCGACCTGACTTGGCTGAGATGTAGAACTCTGGCCTCTCGAGGTTCTTCAGATTCCTATGACCGAAATGGTATCTTCTTGTAAGCATTGTTGATTCTTTATTGGTTCGATCTATTCACACAATCACAAATTGTTAGCCGTGATATGCTATTATTGACATAACTTTTTTATTTATGAACCGATTTCAATAAAACAAACACTAAATGTTAAGTGAAGCCATCCACAATATATTAGTGAAAACCGCAACCAAATCCGTTTAGCCGATTCTGAGATTAGCGTGCACAAACTCACAGACAAACAGAGAAACAAATAAACAGATAAACAGACAAACAGACAAAAATTCCAAAAAACGTTTATTTGGCTTCTATTACGTTTACAAAGTCCCCCTATAACAATTTTTCTCATTTCCTTTCCATGTACATACATCGATCGTTTACAGATTTATTATATGTATAGATAACTAGACAAAAGCACATCGTATAAAACGACGTAGCAACCAATATTATAAAGAATATATATTATTGTGTTGTTGAACAAATAAATTAGATTACTTAACATTTGAAAATTGGAAATAGCTCGACAAAAGCACAACGTACAAAACATAACATTGCTACCGATTGGCTCATGCCATAATACTGTTTAGAAAAGTGCATCATCAAAAACGGGGCGAAAAATGCGTTTTGTATGAGTAAGTTAATGTCAATATTCTTTCTACGGCTAGGTAACAACCTCAATGGACAGTTTTGAGGTGAATATTTTTTTTGTATTAAAATGAGATTAAATTTGCTGCGTCTAGATATAAAGTTTTTATATAGTTTAAGCCGATAAGTATATACAATTTGAGGATGAATGTATTAACAAACCGTATAAATAATGTACAAGTTTTATTGTAATTGTTTACTGGCTACTGGCCTTCGATTAAGATTTATTGAAGTCTGATTTAAAAAGTTATTTCGACCCTTGAAGGCGAAAGGCATAAAAGTATATTCGTGTACATTTAGTTCGCATCTTCAGTAAAACAAAAGAAGAAAAGCAAAGTCAGACTATAAACATTCTTTTATTTTTCTTCAATTCTTTCTTCCTTTCACAGACGACTGAGAAGAAAAAAATATGTATTTAAGTACATACTAGCTTTTGCCCGCGGCTCCGCCCGCGTGGATGGTCGTTATCGCGACCAAACGTAGTATATGTCCTTTCTCATGGTCTAATCTACCCCTATACCAAATTTCATCAAAATCGGTTCAGTGGTTTAGGCGTGAAAGCGTAACATACAGACAGACAGACAGAGTTACTTTCGCATTTTATAATATTAGTATGGATTACATACATACTCACGCTGTAAATCCCCGAAGGGGTAAGTAGAGGTGTATTGACACCCACGTTTTTCCAACTATGATTTTTGGTCCCACGTAAAAGGGGGCAAGCGTATCGCCGTGTAGCGGGCATATTGTCTAGGGCTGCATGTTTACTGTCAGATGGAGAACAGCCCTCTATCCCTTAGTCACCTTTTACGACACCCACAGGGGTGGTTCTATTCTACTAAATACAGTTCACAAAATATAATATAAAATAATAAACAATTCATTTTAGCAGTTGTTATGACTAGCTTGACTTGAACTCATTGACTATCTAAAAAGCGACTTCACAATAAATAATCTTCAAAATATTGTTTAAATACACTTCATTATGTATTCCAATTCGAATCAAATATTCAGCCTTGCATATTTGGGTTAAAGTAGTGCCGCTCACGAGGCAAATTGATGTGCGCACATCGGTGTGTGGTGTCGTGAGGCAGGACCTCAATTAATAGGGTAATCAGGGGTTAATTACCAACACCGCATGTCTAATGGACTCAAAGAGAGTACGTATCTCTAGTGATCGCCGTAACTAAACTTATTAAACGTGACTAAAATGATTTTGGACATTCTGAGAAATTTGTTCTCGTCTTTGAGCGAACAAAATAAAGTTCCATCTCGACTTTGAGTGAAAAAATCATGTTTGAATAATAAAATAAAATGAATCGTGATAGAATCTGTTCAAATATTATAATTTATATTATAATATTTGTGTAAACTTCCGAATGATAAATTATATGTTACCAAAAAAGAAGAAGAAGAATATAAAGAAGAAGTGGTTTGTTTGTGAATAAAGTTAATTGTAGTTATTGTACGAGTATTATAATTAATTTTGACTTGAAATCACGAGTTCACATAAAAGGAACAGAAGGTTTCGGTGAACAATTTCGTCACTTACTTTTTATATTCTGTTTACTTACACTAGCGTGGTCTCTTAAATATTTATTTAACTTCTCGATTTCATTCATTAATAGTCAATATATTAAGTCAGTATATACTTGACGATGCAATTTTTAAACAATTAAAAATACCTAATAAAATATAACTGTTGTGTATGTAACGGACTTTTCCAGGTGTATTTTGCGAATTGATATTTTGCGATGGCCGGTGGAGGTGGTTATGTCGGACTCGAACCGACTAAAACGCACGCCGTCTTGTTTCTTTGGTTGCCAGAGGTGAGCTTGCCGAAAGCATATCTCTCGCACCCCGGCGCGATAAATACGGCCTGGACAGATCCGACTATTTTATTAGACTGTTAGAGGTATCAATTTGTCGAATTAGCAGTACCCTTAGATGACAGAAATCATACCTTGGGGTTGCTGTGTAAATGGTAATAAGTCAACCTTATGACAAACGGGATCTTTGGTTTACTTGAGATGTAACAAGGTTTAGATATTGTCCTTGTATTATATTAGTATTTTGGTTTAGGTAAATACCACAAATATTAAGCAAGTGGGTCACACACGATACCCTCACAACTTTACTGGAATAGTGTTTCAAAATATCTAAGTTAATAATGAAGATTATTTTGTAGAAAACGGTACTATTATATTTATTGAACACAGCGTAACCATTATAGGTAGGTCGTTGTATCCTCATATTATGTTAATATTTAACCTAATGAAGTTCCAAACTTTTTTATCATTGTTATATTATAAACGCCTTCATAGAAGTTTGCCATAGTACATTTATCAAGGTTTCAATCAAAGAGATTCCAAGAGTAGAAGCATTCTCTTACTTAGTTCACTAAAGAATTGATAGATGGCGTTAATTTAAGAAGCGTACGTGTCCCTTTGTTCAAGTACAATATTTTTTATCATTTTCAGTGTTCTAAAAGGAATAAAACTTAATAGAAATTTTTATGATCTTCGATTATTTTTACTTACAGTAGGTACTGACGTTCTACACATTGGATAAGATTTGATTGCCAAACAAATATTTCTAAGATCCACATCTTCGTAGTAGGCAGGTTCGTTGAGTCTAATTTCCCAGCGGAGTCCCAATAGTAGTTTTGAATAGTTCTCTTAGCAGAAAATTATTTTGCTTCTTTTGTTAGAGCTGGGTCTTCTAAGAGGTTTGGTTGTAAAAGCATTTTTATTTAAACGAAATTTTGGTATGAAGTCTATACAAATTCAGATTTACGATTTTAAAACATGTGACTTGAAAAACAAAATTTCTCAATATGTCTTAAGCAAACATGAGTGTTTTCATATGGATTTTTTTGTATCGTACTTAGTATAAGTACTTACTTATTAATTTAAAGGAGTTCTTGTAGGTATAATAAAATATAATTTATCTCCGCGAAGCCAGGTGACTATGCTATTTATGCGCGCATATTGTTATGTCACTAAGTAATTACTGGAAAATACAATGCACTTTATATCGAAAGCTGGGAATCGGGTTCGGGAGTAATGGCGCACATTATAATAATATATGTTACAATATAATAATAATATATGTTTATTGACTCAACAAAACAAATCAGGTAAGTTCACAAATATTTCTAAACGCATAAACAGGCATATAACGATATTCACATGACATGTTCTACTGGTTCCCAAACTAAGCAAAGCTTTTATTTTGGGAGTCAGTGCTCCAACGTATAACAATCATAATGGCCTTGGTGATAATTATAAACTTATTTTTTAACTTATACAAACCTGTAGGAAGAGACCTACATCCATCAGTGAACTGCGATAGGCTAGGTATTGATTGAAGTAACAACAACAAACAGTACGAAATAATACTTCTTTTAATAATATTATAAGTCTGTGAAAGTTAGTTAACTTGTGTAAGAAAACTTGAACTTCTTACCGAAGAAAGGAGGTGAAAGGTGTTACGTTGATTTTGTTCTCATTATGTGTATCAAAAGTCTTCAGCACTATGAAGTTATGTTACTTAGTAGTTTCACAGTCCCGACTGCCATAAGAATATCCTAAACTAAATAAAGTCCAATAACTGGTATATCTGCAATGCTTCGATATTGCCTTCAGGTTGGAGGTCACAGCCAAATCCGTAGTTAGATTGGTAAAGCGGCCCCCAGATTCTAAGTTCAAAAAAGGATTAACGCTAGGATGAAGAAGAATACTATGAAAATAAAGACTTGCTCAGTGAGGGTTCCGTGTAAAAAGGCATCGGGGATAAACCTTGTAAAGATCCTGTTGTACTTAAACACCATATCAGGTCAATCATTCGATCAATTGAAATAATTCAATTTACCAACGCTAGAGCGAGTAAACGGCTGCGTAACTTTGATTTTTTCACAGTTTGGAGGGGTTCAACTTTAGTAGTATTTAGTTAATAGTGTCACTCACCTGGATATTTGCCATGTTCATTTTTTTCATTTGGTTATCGATATTTCAGCGCTGTTTCGAGCGCCATGAATACTCACTGAATCGACTCACACGGGTTTAGTCATAGGTCTTGTGAACATTGGAATCACTGGATGCCGGACACTCGACAGTTGAAACCCGTCTTCCCGGTTGATGTTTTACAACTAGAATTGGAACTAGAAGTTTGAATAACTAGCTCGGCAGTCGTCAGTACACCGTGATCATGGCGCTTGAAACAGTGCCGAAATATCGGTTACCAAATAAAAATAATGAACATGGTAAATATACCAGTGAGTGTAAGACTATTATTGTTATTGACCATGTCAAGCTCAAATCATACATTGAGTATTTAATATATAAATTTTCGATGTAGATCAAGAATACATAATTATATCAGTTTGATATTTCCATTATTTCTAGAGTTAATATATTATATTGACAGATAAACAGACAGATAGACAGTTGAAAAACACAGTGATACCTACCATTCAAATTCATGAGGTACAGATCTCTAAAAAGCAGAAAATTCAAATACCTTTTGGAATTGAGTAAGTAAATTAATGACATGTAAAGAGGCTCTTTTCTGTCTATTAATCATGATTTAGAGTGGCGAACTTTCTAGAACGCTTACAAACTTATCCAAGGCGTTAAGTGTAAGTTGTTAGTATACTTAAACTTTCAAGTTTGAACATTCAAGACCTAGCCAAGTCTGGTGACGTCGTCAGATTTGGTCTGAATTTACACAATCTGTGAATAAGACTTTAAAATTTAGTGGTCCGATGTGTCTTTCCTGAATACTGTTAGACTGAAATTGTGCTACGAATATTTTGAAATAGTTAATTGGATACTTAATGAAAAACACACATTCTTCCACACACGTCCTTATCCATCACTTCACTGCAATCTACATCGATAAATGCCCTCAGCCCTTATACTATTAACGCAACAAGAGTCAGGAGACTCCTGTTTACAATAACGATAGCTATAGGATTAACGTTAAGAGACGGACTAGTTTTTGAATAAAATGTGCAATTATTATGGTGTAAGCCCACCAAGACTTTGAATGGCTTAGACAACTTCACTTGGAAACTTGTAGGTACATTGACGGCTAAGGTGCTGATGCACACTTTTCTTTGTATTGAACATCTTTTCCATAATAGCCAACATAAGAAAAAGAGGATAGTCGCAGAGCAAACACTGTGAATATGATTCCATTGTTACTATGTAATAAGGATTGAAAAAAAAAATCATTTTAAGACAACGCTAGGTTTACACATGAATAGCTTAACAGTTAAGAGCTAAAATATTTTTTTTTATTTTTATTTTTTGTTCTTTATTGTACACTTTGGTATTCTTACAAAATAAGTGATATATTATATACATAGGCGAGCTTAACTCAAGGTTGAGTTCTCTTCTGGCCAACCCGGGAGTGCACAGAGAAATATTTCGATTCATATTCATTTTTTTCGATTTAATTATCACCATTTAAACATATCCCTTAATTTACGGATCAATGGTCACAAAATCAAAATAAAAATTTAAATGTCTCTCCATATTATGTTATATACGCGTTATGAGTTTAAAAGCTATGTAGTCAGGCAGAACAAGTCACGTATCGTATAATATACCCCTGCGTATTCATAGGCATGAGTATGTCTACACTTCGTGATGTTCTTAAGAAACTTGGAGAGCAGCAGTCGGTCCTGGTTGCTATGCGAACGTCTATAGCATTCGTTGTGGGCAATTGGAGCCATGAATAGGTCGACAAACAGTGGTTGTGGAAGTCAGGATAGCATTCGTATCGCGGTTAGACTGACAGTCGATCCCAGTTGAACCTTTTTATATCAAAATGAATCAGTGAATTAGCCAGGGTTTACTCTTTAGAACGAAACCATTGCAGGCTCAAGTTCTTCAAGATCATTAAGTAAATCATTCCTGTGCCTAACTATTAAGACCTGGAACTCCCTGCCAGCTCACGTGTTTCTTTCTTACGAGTTCCGACAATCCCGGCTCCTTTAAGCGGGGCGTGAAAAGTCACCTGATGAGGCCGTCAAGCTGAGTGCCGCCATTGTTAACATATTACATGTTTACAAGAGTGACCCTCTTTCCGAGACTTTGCCTTTACCTTACCATCAGGCGAGGTGAAATCAAACTAACGGGTCCTTTTATATAAAAGTCTAGATGAAGACCTACTTATTTCTTACCTTGATCCTCCTTTCCTCTTACGAGGCTAAAAAAGTAGTAATCAACATAATTTGAGGTTAGCTTTGTCTAGTTGACAAATTCTGCTCCTAACTCACTTTAGAATGACTGCGATACTTTCGGAAAGGCACAATGTGGGTTACATAATTTACATACAAAGGTGTAAGGAAAAAGCGCCGTCATTGTACCTAATTTCGAAGGTCTTCAACGTTAAGGGTGCTTTTCGTCTATACCTTTTCGAGGGTTCCAAATATAAATATATTGATCACGAGATTGGCTTAGCTGGCAAAAACGTGATAAGTACTTTGTAGTCATATTTAGAATTCTTTTTGTTGAGCTATTACACAACAAATAACTAGATAAGCAAAATAATAAAGAGTATCACATTGCTCCATACTGATGATACAGAAGGATGAACATATCAAGGTATTTTCGAAAGTAAAACAGCGCACCTGTATGCCAATGAAAATATTATGCGCTATAAATTGTATGCTTTTTTTTCTTTTCTTGTATAATTTCCAAAAAACGTCTTGAGGGCCGCCAAGGTGATAAGTGAAACACACTTGCTCAGGACGAGATAATTTTATTAGGAACTTACACGGTGAGGTCATTCCATTGCGGAGAATCTTAACATCGACTTCTAATTTACGCCATCTATCAACACTTGATCGAACTAATTTTCTATACAAACTTAACATTCCGCCCACCATGGACAACACGTCCATCGAATGCACAAACTACAAATGTAAAATAACAATGACCTCAAACAACAAGATAAAACTATACAAGACTAAAAATTTCTAACTAACCTAATATGAATTTGAAACATTAGCAGACAAACAGCATAACAAGGTTTATCATAATCTAATTAGTGTTAGGTAATATGATAAGCTTAGAGACGGGTCTTTTAATAACAGAACCCTTACATTTTAAAGAAACAACACGTGTAAGCTTGTCCACACCAATGTGCTTATCTGTTATTATACCATACAACCACCTTGCTGGTGGTACATCATCCTCCTTCACCAAAACTATATCTCCCACCTTAGGCTCCGGAGTAACTCGTGACCATTTATAACGGTGCTGGAGTTGTGTCAAATATTCATGCGACCATCTCCGCCAAAAATCCTGAAGAAGCCTCTGAGTAAAATGCCAACGTTTCAGGGTGCTCATGTTAGACCTCTCATAATTAGTATCTGGCGCTAGTAGCAAAGGTTCACCCACAAGAAAATGTCCAGGTGTAAGTGGGTATGGATCTTCTGGATAGGAACTAAGTTGAGTAATCGGCCGTGAATTAAGACACGCTTCTATTTGACATAAAAGGGTCGTCATCTCTTCGTACGTTAAAGTACTATTGCCTATTACTCTCTTCAAATGGTGTTTCGTGGACTTCACCCCAGCCTCCCAAAGCCCTCCAAAATTCGGAGAGTGGGGTGGGATGAAGTGCCAGTTGGTTCCGTTTGTTGCTAACCAGCCTGCTATATCCTCTGCCACTAAGGATCCTTCCTGATGAAACCTGTCTCGCAATTCTCTATTTGCACCAACAAAGTTAGTGCCATTATCACTCCACAAGTCCGCACAATGCCCTCTCCGTGCAATGAATCTCTTAAATGCAGCCAAAAATGCCTCTGAAGTCAGGTCACTGACAACCTCGAGGTGGATTGCACGAGTGGCCATGCAGATGAATAAGCAGATATAACCCTTTGTGGAGCGATAACCACGTCCCTTTGTTGGTCTGATAGCAACCGGTCCAGCATAATCGACACCGCTCTGATGAAAAGGGCGGCAAGCAGTGACACGAGCTGATGGCAACTGACCCATCAGTTGTTGGTTCGTTTGTGCAGAGTGACGAAGACAAGCAACGCATTTATGAACGTGCTGCCTTACTAGATTTTTTGCGTTTATAATCCAATACTGAGTTCTCAAATAATTCAGCATTGATTGTGGGCCACCATGAATGGTACGCTCATGAGCATCCGCTACAATCAAATTTGTTAAGTGTGACTTATATGGAATCAGTATTGGGTGCTTGAGATTTTCTACGACGTCAGCCTTCTGCAATCGCCCACCAACTCTGAGGATACCTTCTGCATCAAGGAATGGATTGAGAGAGGTAAGTTTACTGTTTTTACTTATTGATCCTACCTTTTGTAAACTCTCTATTTCTTCCAGGAAACCTTCCCTCTGACACAGCCGTATACAGGTAAGTAATGATTTATTAATTTCATTATATGTTAACCATCGTGATCTACTTGGTTTATTTATGCTAAGAAATCTTCTACAATAGGAAATAACTCTAATTAATCTTTTTAAACTTGAAAATCTGGAAATAATGTTTATTTCTTCTGTAGTAGTGTGACATGAAACCTTATTCTTTTTACCTTCCAAATCTGTCTGCTTAACTATTCCCTTCGTATAATGGACTGTAAGTTCTTGTAGCCACTTAGGGCCACTTTTCCATAATTCTGTTTTACTTATATCATCTGGAGATAAGCCGCGAGATGCAGAATCTGCTGGGTTATCTTCAGACTTAACATGCGACCACTGGCAGTTGTCTGTTATTGTTAAAATTTCAGAAACTCTATTCGCTACGAAAGTCTTCCACTTGCTTGGGTGACTACTCAACCAAGCAAGGACAACGCTATAATCTGTCCATGCATGGATATCTTCCTTTGGAATATCTAATACCTTAGAGATTTCTTGGAGCAATTTGGCTAATAGTACAGCTCCACATAGCTCCAAGCGAGGTATTGATATTTGTTTAACAGGAGCAATTTTTGATTTAGAAGCAACTAGGCTCACATGAATATCGCCATTACGGGTTACTGTCCGAACGTAGACTACAGCAGCGTAAGCTACGTTAGATGCGTCGGAAAATCCTTGCAACTCCCTCTTAACATCGTCTCTGCTTGTCCCGACCCATCTTGGAAGCCGATATTCAGTTAGATGAACCAGATCTCTGCGATATGATATCCAATCTTGGAGAATGTCAGATGGTATCTCATCATCCCAATTCACACCAGCAAGCCATATTCTCTGTATAAACACCTTAGCCGTTGTTATTACGGGTGCAATCCAACCAAGTGGATCAAATAACCTCGCAATGTCTGAAATAACTTTACGTTTAGTCACCGGTGCTTCAAGTTTAGGAAGGTTAACAGTGTACTGAAATTCATCGCTAGATTTGTTCCAAGTTAATCCTAGAATTTTTACAACAGAGTCTAGCTTCATTTCAATGTTTTCCTTCGTTGACGTTGCTCCTTTTTGTATTTCTTGCAGCAATTCATCATTACTACAAGTCCATTTTTGCAGTTCAAATCCACGAAGACCAAGAAGTTCGTTCATCTGGTGGTAAACCTCAAGTCCTTCTTCGACGCTTTCGCAACCTGACATGAAATCATCCATGTAAAACTCTTTCATAACTCTGTCTGCCACCAAAGGATACTTGTTGCCTTCATCATACGCTAACTGTTGCAAAACTCGTACAGCTAAGTAAGGTGCTGAGGATGTACCAAATGTAACTCGTAATAACCTGAGATGTTGAAGTTCTGCATTGGAATCCCTACGCCATAAGAGGCGTTGAAAATCAACATCTTCCTCAGACACTTTTACTTGTCTGTACATCTTTATAATGTCGGCAACAAGGCATATCGGATAACAGCGCCAATGCATAATAATATGTCTCAAATCAGGCTGAAGAGTCGCGCCAACGAGCATATCTTTATTTAAAGATGCTCCGTTACTTAGTGGGCACGATGCATCAAACACCACCCGCAGCTTGGTTGTAGTTTTATCATTTCGAACTACGGCATGGTGTGGTAAGTAAACGGCAGTAGGTTTACTAATTTCCGGTTTTGGAACGACCTCCATGTGGCCAAGCTCTAAATATTCAGAAATAACATCTGAATATTGAATTTGTAATTCAGGATTATTCAATAACCTTTTCTCCAAACTATAAAATCGCCTACGAGCGACGTCATAGGAGTTGCCATACTGACATTCTGGATCACTCGTTTTGAATGGCAACTTTACCACATAACGACCCGATGAATCTCTTTTACAGGTTTTTGTAAAGAAATCTTCGCAGGCCTGCTCCTCCTCGGATAAAAGACCGCTGGTGTCTGACGATGTCTCCTCGACCTCCCAAAACTTCTTCAACAAATCATCAGTAGATAGTTGAGCATGCATGGTTACTATTCTATCTAGCTTCACCGAATGATGGCTTTGAGGAGAGTATATATTACCAGAGAGGATCCAACCTAGCTTGGTATTTTGTGCCATGGGAAAACCAGGCAGACCCTTGATTACTCCTTTCAATAAAATCTGGCAATACACTTCAGCACCCAGAAGAACATCAATTTTGTTTGGCGTACCAAAATTGGGATCGGCTAATATCAATTCCGAATATTCAGAGGATAAAGACTTGAAAGCAATCTTCTTTTCCGGGAGAAGTGATGTTAATTTGCTCAACACGTGAGCTTTGACATTAACTACAAAGTTGGGATCATGGCGTGACTGTACCTTCAAGGTAACAAACCCTTTAGACTGCAATGCTGCACTCTGTTCACTGCCAAGTCCTGATATATAACTTTTATTTGGGATCTTTCTTAGACCTAGCATCTGTACCGCTGACTCGGTTATGAAGGATGCTTGTGATCCTTGGTCTAATAGAGATCTCAACACGAATGTTCCTGTTCTCGTTTCTACCTTTATCAAGGCAGTGGCTAACAATACCTGACTGTTAACGTTAGAAAAGCAGGAAACAATATTTGATACTGCGCCCTGTGAAGATGATGACGAAGTTGAAGCGTTATCCGTATTATCTTCCTTCTGATCACTAGAATTGATCTCACCTTTGCTGGCTGTTTTGGAATGAAGTAAAGAGTGATGTCTCTTTCTACAAACACGACAAGTGGTTGGATGACGACACGAAATCACTGAGTGGTTTGAACCAAGGCAATTAAAGCATAATTTATTGGTTTGGACAAAGTTACGACGTGCATCTACGTCTTCTTTAGCAAACTTCTTACAATTGATTAACTTGTGAGTATCGGAACAAAATTTGCAAGTTGCTGTTGCGGTTACATGCATAACCTTCGGACCACGAGAATCATTATTTGACTTATTCTTACTAACTTTATGGTCTAAAAATTCAAGAGATCGGAATCGTTGATTCAAAAAATCTTTAAATTCATCTAACGTAGGTAACTCATCGATAGTTTTACAAGCATGGGCTTCCCACAATTTTCTCGATTCGGTATCAAGCTTTAAATTAACAATGTGTATAATGATTATGTCCCATGAAGAAACATCAATACTTAAATTTTTAAGAGCATTTATACATTCGACAGTTGTATTTAATAACACCCTTATGGCACGCGAAGACTCGGATTGTATACTCTTTTGGTTCAAAAAACGTTGTAAAATACCATCTGCTAAATGTTTCTTATTATTATATCTTTCGGACAAAAGGTTCCAACAGTCTTTATAATTAGCAGCCGTGATAGGCACGTGACGCAAAAGTTGTTCGGGTTCGCCCGTTAAATATCCCTTAAGATAGTGTAGGCGTTGAACGTCGTCCAATCCCTTGTTCTTGTGTATCAAAGATGTAAATAAATCCCGAAAACTAATCCATTCGGTATACTCACCACTAAAAGTTGGAATCGTAATCTTGGGTAAGTTGGTAAGGGATTGGTCGCCGTGAAACTCCTTATCCTTAGAATTAGACATTACAACCGATTGAGCATTCTTAAATGTACGCAAACATTCTTTTAATTCCGCCTTATAATCCGTATAAAGTTCTTCAGTAACACTATATGATTCCGATGTGTAATAACTTGTTGCCATCAATGCCGTAGACTCAAATTCAGCAACAATTCGGTCATGTGTATTACAATACGCGGTCCAATATTCGTTCAATGTTTCTATCCGAGTTTCTACATAGGACTGCGTTATTCTTTCCTTTGGAGATTTTTTGAAATTAGCTCTTGCTTTCTTTATTTTCAATTGTGTATTATCTTGAACTTTAATGAGCGCATCCATTTTACAAAATATGAAGTAGCTGTATTCTCCAAATTAGTTCCAGTAAAACCAAACAAATAATGTAGCAGCTCACTCAAAATATTCTAAGTCGATGAATTTTTTGATGAAATATTCTAAGTCGATGGACTTTTTGTTCAAATTTTTCTAAGTGTTTTGCACTTTGTAATTCGGTAGAAAAACCGGCATAGGTTCCCCGTATGTTCACTTTTAGCGAAATTATTCTAAGTTCATGCAACACTTAATATTTACCACTGAATATTTTGAAGTTCTAATTTAGCTTGATTTTTAACAATGTCTATGTATTTTAAACCACTCGAAATTTTTCTAAGTCCAACTTGCTTGAATTGTATTAGGTCAAATGTACTCACGGTTTGTCACTTGATATACTTCACTTATTGTTCTGGTTCCAATTCCCTTGATCCGCTAATCGCTTCCGCTGCCGCTTGAGCACAAACCGCTGTCCCGCAAATCCGCCGATGATGTTGTATCACTTCCGTTATGTAGTACCAGCCGATTCACCAGTAGATTTGGAGATTGATGTGACGTCACCACTTGTCTTTGTCCGGCTCCGACAGGACCATGTATAATTTCCAAAAAACGTCTTGAGGGCCGCCAAGGTGATAAGTGAAACACACTTGCTCAGGACGAGATAATTTTATTAGGAACTTACACGGTGAGGTCATTCCATTGCGGAGAATCTTAACATCGACTTCTAATTTACGCCATCTATCAACACTTGATCGAACTAATTTTCTATACAAACTTAACATTTCTAAAATGGACGAAACAAAAATTGGGTAGGCTTGTCAATACAGTCTGCGTAAATAAATGTGTGGAAACACTAAACATTTATCGGGCCTACTGTACTGTTATTCTGTATAAAATTGAGGATTACGTGTTGTATTTTTGCGAAAACATTTTCTCATACGTATTAGTATAACGTCTGTCTCGTAAGATACTTTGTATGAAATTTTAAACAGACCAATTCGTTTTATATTTTGCACATTATAAGAGTAAAGACAAAATAAACTTAGTATAAAGCCCAATTTCATTATTTATAAGAATAATTAAATATAGTACAGGCTCAAATTTTGCATCAGTAAGTACGTTATTTTATAAGTGAAGCTATTAATTATTAACACCGATTATTAATTTCTCACCGAATCTTCATTCTATGCCTTGAATAAGATTGGAATATGTTATGATAAGATTGCTGATGAAGACTGCTGATGACCGCTGATAAAATGGGTACTTCCAGTTTGCCCCCACCAAGCATGCCCACTGATGGGGCAATGTGGAAGTCAGTTCAATCTCGAATCTTGAATTAAACCCTGTAAATATTTGACAAGTTAACAAAATTCTGTAAACTATGACGGAGTAAAAAAAAAAACAAACTTTCAATTTTCAAATAGCGCTACACAACGAACGACCATGCTCAATACAAAACATCTTCAAACTAACTTCTTAATTGAACGCTCAAGACTGATTGCTACAGGAACTTTTGAAGTATTCATTCATCACTTTCAACAAACTCGGTATACTTTGTAAAACGTCAGTAAAGCAATAGTAATCCTAGAAAAGTTTCCAGTATTGTGAAAATATCCACTTAATATAAGACAGGAGTTACAAACACGAAAAGTTCAACTGTCAGCTACGAAAAAAGTTGGCAAAGTTAATCTTGACAAAATGTGCGTCATTACACATCTCGATAGCAGACCTGACAAAATTGTGACGTAATCAGGTTGTCGAGACGTTGCTTGCTTGTACATATTTGTTGTATTATGTTCACGTTGTCGTTGATTACTGACAGGTGTACATTAGTCCACGTGTACTTATCTCATTGTACTGCTTTGATGAATATTACTTTACATGATATTGTTATGTTGTTATGTTTAAGTTAGGGTGTACTCGACATGGTTCCGTAGTCTTGTTGGGATTAAATCCCAACGAAATTATGGAACCAGGTTGAGTGAGTACCCTGTTGATTCTCGGACTCAAGTGAGAGGTGGATTTGGATGAAAGCGAAAATAACGTCAAGATGATGTATATGAAGTTGCAAAAAAAGATCAATGTCAATAATTTTAACTATATTATATTTCAAATTAAAAATATTTCAATTTACAACAAATTCGAAATCCATACTATAATATCAGAAATGTGAAAGTAACTCTGTATGTCTGTATGTTACGGTTTCACGCCTAAACCACTAAACCGATTTTGATGAAATTTGGTATGGGGGTAGATTAGACCTTGAGAAAGGATATAGGCTATGTTTGGTCGCGATAACCGACATCCACGCGGGCGGAGCCGCGGGCAAAAGCTAGTATATAATATATCAAATTTGTTGTAATCATGGTTCAAATCCCTAGAAGCTATTTTGTCTTGGAGCGGTAAAGACCCGTTTCTGTTGTGTACAGGATAAATGTGATCCTTGGTCGTTGATTTGTAAACTTAGTTATTGTTACAATATTGTAATAGAAGCTTGACGAGCTGACTGTCTCTCTTTGATGAGATTACATTATTTTGGAATACGCGTGACATAATCTTGTTAAAATTATGGCTGAAATATATACCTACATAGATATTTATTAAGATAAGACAAAATGCTGTGCTGATGATAATATTATTAGCCTTGAGACATTGTTAACCTTTGTATTGTAGTGATAGTGTCCGATTGATAAGTCAGAGGTCGGTGCTTGAATTATCGCAATTACTTATTTGTATGCATGAATACGAATATATTTGCATTTATCTGTGGGCTGCTTTGTATAATATATATAGATATATGTATAGAGAAAACGCTAATTATGCTTACTTTGGGTCTACAATCTAGATAGCACTGTATAAAATGCCTGGGCTTCGCTTATTATTTTCTATTGGTTTATCTACTTTTACGACAGCTCTGACACCCCAAATCTACGAGGAAACCCTGTGTTAGAATCTCATCCCCTGATTAACATGTGCAAAGACTAGACTTTGGGCCCAAATGCATTAAAAGGGTGGCATTGTAGGGAGCCAATATATTTTCTTACAAGTGGTGGAAGCAAAAGATGTATGCTAGGATCGTAGCAGGAAGAAAACTGTTCTCTCTGACTAACCCACTGGGAAAGAGGCGTGACTGTATGTTTGTAAAAACAGAGGTACTCAACGTTCTGAGTAAATATCCAAAATACTCAAATGTTAATTATAAATTAAGGATGCTATTTTATGTCTCGTTTGAACTTGACTATTCACATTAATTAAAGTTTTCTCCTCCAGGTCTTCTACTGGACACACTGAAGATTATACACCGACAAGTCTGTGATGATGAAATCGTTTCCCTGACATGTCCTAGAAGTACAATGATCAGTATAGTCGTGGCTCAGTATGGAAAAGCCTCCGAGAAACAAGGTTGTCCCGTTCTGATTACAAAACAATCTGAAGAGAGTAAAAATTGTAAACGACCTAATGCCATGCAGGTGAGTAATTCTTAAATTCAAGGTGATTAAGATAAGTGGGCTTACCCCGAAAACTTTGGTGAACCGTGGAGTCCATTACACACCGTTTCATTACGTTAAGATTGTTTAAACATAAATATGACCCATTTTTTAATAAATTTACTCTAAATAAAAAAAGTCTAAAATGAACTGCTCGTTGCTTATTGCAAAATATTCATATACGACATTTCAAATACGACTTCACAAAATGGTGCTTTTCGAGTACCCAAATATTGAAATCGAGGGTTCCCTCGATTTAGCAATCATTTAGCTAGTGTGCCGTTTTTGTCCTTCGAGTGATCAAGGCATATTTATACAAAAATAATCTAACGAACTGATGACATCTTTTTCTTTATGAGGTTAATTATGGTAATGCAATGTGGTAATTTTTCTCTTAACCGTTAATGAGATTGTGTCGTGTAAAATGGGGAGATTTCACTTCAAGAGTCAAAAGATTACACTGGATTTGAAGTTGCCTTCTGTAATCTAAGGCCGTAGCCAATGCAATTAATTAAGGATTTATAGGACAGACATCGGCTGTTGTCAATGTGGGGTTCGACTAAGCAAAGTTGAATAGCAAGTTTCCCTCTTGCATTTTACTTTTACGTATCGTAACTGCTACTTATGGTGACTTGCTGAACTTTTTGTCATAGACACACAAAATATAAGAAAAAATACAACTTGGTATGCGGTCTGTATTCATAGTGCAATTTCATTCGCACACAATTTTGTCGTAATGGTAGTATTTTGTACAAAAAGTAACTGACTCCTATTATGGTGTAGTAAAGGATCTTTACTACTAGGTACTTTATACTCAACCCCTATTTACTAGGTTTAGGTTGGTGTACGGTACAATTCCAAACAATCTACCTATATCTATCTATCTCCAGGGATTTGTCTTTCTGTTTTCCATCTAAGTACAGCCAACGTCAAAACTTGCTTAGGTAAAATATATATAAACTCATTGAAATAAAACCACCCTTTACGGATTCTATCGCGATATATGTGTTATTATTATTAGCGAAATTCGCGTAAACTTTAGAAAATATCATATTTATAAACTGTTTTTACTTTCAAATACATTACTAAATTGCTGTTAAACTCTGTAGTTATTTAATATCCAGAGAATAAAGTTTGGCCAAGATTATTTTCATTACTAAGAGTCAATAAATTCATATTTTGAAAAGGTATCTTGTACTGAAATATTGAAATTAAAAGTCAAACTTCTTTATTCGTTGGGAAATCGCCAAGGATACCCCGACGGCTGGCAGTGTGGTTTTGCTGGACTCGAAACAACTGAAACTGCACGTCGTCCTCTCGAGTGTCATATGCTGGAGTTTAAGGCTTATGGCATAAAGGGTATGAGGTTCAAGAATACAGCATTTTCCTCAAGTTAAGAGTCCGTACTTCCTTTGTAGTCCTAGCTTAGCATAGGTAGGTAGTGGCCTGTCAATATTTTGTAACATAAGCATATTGTAATGAAAAAAAATGGTTCCATGGATAATAATCTAATAGCATTATATTAATGACGCAGAGAAATATTACACTCAAGTTTATGGTACGCTAATAATGATGTTGAGAGCTACTAACAAATTGCCGATAGTTATGACAAGCGATTTGTCTGATCAACAAAAAGTATGACGTCAGCTTTGTCCTAATGACCTGAATCAACAGTAGTTGGTACAAAACATCAATTATTGTTCTTATAATGTAGATAGTGATATATGATCAGTTTACTAACAAGTGTATAATTTCTCGGACTTGACCTTTTCGATATCCAGTTCGCAGTAGCGCGACTCTGACTTTTCGAGTTTTCTATCATTCCCAATTTTTTTTGTAGGACCAATATGCCGCTTTTTTCTCAGTATTAGACCAATTTGTCCATGTGCTTGGTTGATAAGAACATGAAATAAAAAATATATAATAAAATAAATTTTCGTCGTTAGGCAATCGTTTTTTGACGTAAAAGTGTTTGAATTGCACTCTTACTTAAAGAGTTGTGATAATCGACATCCACATAATAGTATAATACCCGGTTCACAATATTCCAGTCCAGTAATCCAGCGAATCAATCCAGTCCGATGCTGGACTGGATCGTAGTCTTCACATTGTTCCACTGTTTTAAGACGCGTTGCAACTGACTGACAATCCACTGAGTGTAGGTACTGGATTGCTCACTGGAATGACAGATTCCAGTGATGGCACATTATTCCAATAGCATTCGAGTACTGGATTCTCTCATTGGACTGGATTGCTACAGGAATAATGAGAACCGGGCATAAAATAACACGAAATCGCAATCTACTTCTCCACAAAAGAAACTTTTCCCGAAAGTTAATAACAGCAAAGCAATAAATACGAGGGTCCACTTACAGCCTCCAAGTGAAATACATGATAGAAATATTATATTAATGTAATTAGTAGACACCCAATAGATTTCTCGTTGTACTGTGTTGAAGTAATATATGTAGGTAATAATACGAAGTATCTTATACATTTTTTATCCAACGAATCTTTGCTAATTATATGGAAAAGTTGCAATAGAGAATGGTTACGAGTACCTGTAGAGGTGGTGAACTAGACACAGTGATGTACTGGGTAGTGGAGAACTTAATTAGAGATTAAATAAATGATGGTTTAGATGGCACATTGGATGCTGTGACTGGAGCAAGATATCTAGATAAACGAAAGTTGGTGGTTGATGGTTGTTATCTACATTCTTCCATTGCAGTACTCGCCACAGGCATTGTGGTGGTCTTTCCAAGCGACAATAAATTGGGGTTCTTCAAAAAGGACGTTAGAAAGTTTTTACAGGGTCGGCCGTACTATACACATACTTGTACTTTTCCACAGTATTTATTATTGAACCTGTCCGTTGAACATGCCAGACAAGGCGAAACCGGTCAGGTTCAATGTAGT
This sequence comes from Eilema sororculum, assembly GCA_914829495.1. Classification (NCBI taxonomy): domain Eukaryota; kingdom Metazoa; phylum Arthropoda; class Insecta; order Lepidoptera; family Erebidae; genus Eilema; species Eilema sororculum. The sequence goes on from OU618541.1 coordinate 18,203,237, forward strand.
AAATGCTGTGGAAAAAATACATGTGTTTTCTCAATATGTGTAACAATAAATTCCACCAAGTGCCATCAACAGTTTAAATAGCTGTGACTATGTTTATATATGTCGAAATACTTAAAATCAAATATGTTCAAATCTTATATTATGACTGCTGTTATCTCAAAGTTTTAATCCTGTATAACACGAACGTATAACAATATCCATTAGATTCTACATTAGCCTTCGATATTCGTTCCTGGCAACTACTCATTGGTATTGTAAAGCATTTATATTAGCCGCTGGTCGAATCCTAATTACCTAATCTATAGTGTCAGCTTGCATTCGGACGATTCACCCATGGAGAACAAATGTAGCGTTATGTAATTGGGCTGTGATTTGTTGTGACGGGGTAGTGTAAATGACTGTAGTGATTGGTTAGTAAGGTAATCGAATTAAATATCTATATCAATGCATAGCTTTTATAATGGTTCGGGACTTAGGTATTGCAATTAAGGCAATTAAGGTAAAGCAATTTATGCCGATTTCAATTTTCTACTCGACCAACAAATCGAGCATGCTGTGGCTGCCTTAAAAGGTTGAACAACCATAAAGTATTCTGGGTGTATATGTGAAAATTTTATTGTATTGTTGTACTTAACCAATGGCTGTCCAAAATAAATAAATAAATAAATTAAAATGATGTAACTTAATTTTGCCGACGTTTTGAATGCGTTGCAGCATCCTTTTTATTTATTTTTTTCGTGCGGAAATCCCCTCGGATACCGCCCTCGCGGGAGCCGGAAAGGAAGGTTATGTCGGACTCGTACCGACTAAAACCGCACGCCTCCCCGTTTCCGGGGGACCTTGAACTGTTTCGATAATATAACGAAGTGCTTAACCAGTTAGGGTCCCCCCGACATGGCAACCGTTGACTCAAAATATTACTAGGTATATCAAAAGTTAAAAGGCAAACTCCATTTATTTTCAACTTTTTGGGGGTGTTTTGTGTGACGGGGGTTTTTAATTTTTTTTAATTAATTGTTTAATTCAGTGCATAATTCCATCTCAATGGTATCACGTTGGCTTTCAGTTCAAGAAGTAAGCCTGTATATGAAGATAATTACAAAAAGCGTGGGTAAGCCAAGAAGTAGTCGCAGTAAGTGGAAATATGTTGTCTCTGCCTACTCCGATGGGAAAGAGTACTTTTATGTAGATACTGACACTTGCAACGAGTTGACATAACTAAACATCACACTTCAACTACTTTTATTACCGTAGAAACACTATTTTATTGTAGAAAGACATACGAGTATCAATAGGATGGCTTCAATATTTCACTTCATAATAAAATATCTAAAGTTGAGATTATTTCGCCTTACATAAAGAAGTGCGTGGGTGGTATTAAAAGTTTTGTAGTGTTCAAACCAATAAAGTTTATACAAATATGTAAACTATTTTATTAGTTTTCAAAATATTCACACGATAAATCCAATGTGTGAAGTATTCAATAGGGTGGACTGAATACTTTACACAAAGGCTTCAGTCACCTCTACTACGGCTGACTGAAAAGTCGTTATTGTTATTTCTGCGTCCATAAAACGTATTTCATCTTTATTTTTCGGCAATAAGTTATTAGGTTTCACAAGGTGCAATATCTGCAGAGATATGGGTTACACTTAAGAATTTTGGGCCCAAGCTGACTTTATTTGCAAGCCAATACATCTGCTCATTGATAGACAATGTTCTGCTGGTTTTTTTCTGAAGGTCGAAAGACCAATCACTGCTAAGGCAAACTAAAGTATAGAAAGGAGGAGTAGGGCATAGGACGCTTAGCTACTCGAATAGAGATACACTCAAGACAGTTATGATAAAGTGGACTTTCATAGAAGATAAATATCTAAATTAAATATTTCTATAATAAATATCATGTTCAAAACGGCTACTTCACTTTTCAATCTAATCCGACAAGATTCCGTTTTATTAAAATCATGTTCCTAACACGTTCATTTGATTAACACGTAAAACTCTTTCACTGCCTACGTAATTTTGTTGTGAAACTTTATTCATATAATTTGATTATTTGGGCCATAAAACGTGCCTCCTTTGCTCTTAACAAGATAACATGGCTGGCATTTAAAAAGTTTAGGTTATTATCACGGCAAAAGGATATGTTTCAAAATGAACGCAGTTATGGCCTGGCTCTTTTAGAATCAACTCAAAGAGAGGCGAATTCACACAAAAAGTCTGGGGAATATTTTCCTGGATACATAGCCAAAAGTTATACAGGCTAGGCATAAAAAACTACTACGGTGATAAAATGTTTGACTAATTGTACGAGTTTTTACTAGTATAATTGAACATAACGCGGTTCAAAATCGGATTAAACTGTATTACTGCAATGCGTTCCTCGAACGCGGCGTTATATCATTATTGGGTAATAAATATTATCTTTAGTTAGTTATTTAAAAGATCTCTTAACATGGATTACTTTCGTAGTTAGATACATTACGATTTGACCTTTTAATTAAAATAAGAAATGCATTCCTAACACTAAGACAATGGAGAACTTCAAGTGTGTGAATTTGGCTATTTTAACGCGGTATAAACGATTACCCAATCAAGGTCACTTGAAAATATCAAAAAAATAAGATAATATTCTACAAAATGCTAAAAGCGATTAATTAATAGTCTTCCTATGACGTTCCTTATCACACTGTTTCTTGTTCAATCAACGTCACAGCAGTTAGGTATACTTTCAACCATTAGGATGTTTTTAAGATTCAATCGCCTCGTGGATTGTCTTGGATATTAATTTATATTCTTCTATCTAGTAAAGCCAAAAGGTCCATTCATCAAACCTTATCTGCTACTCCTATAACAGCGAAATTGCGGAAGCCTACAGAATATATAAACCATTTAACACTTAGGTGGGCTAATATACCGTTTCTCATCTTTGACATAAAAAAAGAATAATGGCTTTAATAAGGAACATTAGATCCTCTTTTGCACTTATAGTGATGTTATTTTTTAGGCGCTATCCAAAGTTTATGAGGCTTGTCCTTGTAAGGTTATATAAGTTGTATATCAGAAATAATACTATTCAATATTGGCTGATTTCTGTGGAACATAGTTAGTAGTTCCACCAAAGTTTTGGTGCCTAAGTCAAGCTCATCTACTAGCCAGTACACTTATGGATTGACGGAATAGGCTCTGGTGCAGACTTTCTTCTCGGGCTTGAGAATCGAACGTCAGTCATCAGTCAGTCGTCCTCATAAACAATAATGGAGGAGCAAGAGAGCGATTCCAAGGATCCAAATTGTAAAGCTTTGGGTGCAACCGGATTTGGTATGCTCCTGTCCCTGGAGATACATTGGTGCCTGCGATTGATCACAGTTATTTTTTACTAAATTCCATAGCGATATTTATTTCTTGTTAACTATTAATCCGACGTTTCGGCCACTTTTCAGCAGCCATGGATACAGAGTAACTAATTATGGTAGTTGTCATATTTAAAGTACAAGTTATCTTAAAGTATCTTTATTATGAACAAGTACAGTATAAATTTATTAATGTGTATTTTTCTTTCACAGTATTCGCTACTGCAGACAGTAGTGGAAGCATGTCAGAAGAAAAAACAGTGCACGTTTAGCACAGTGCCTAAGTCGGGTCTAATAGACCCATGTCCGACGCAAAGCAAATACATAGAAGTCACGTACAAATGTCGTCCAAGTGAGTATCTATTCTACACTTATGATGCAAAAGTAAGTCTGTCAGTCACGCTTTCGTGACCGCTAAATGTATTTTGATGAAATTTGGCACAGGGCAGATTAGACCTTGGAAAAGGAAGGTTATGTTTGGTTGCGATACCCGACATCCACGTGGTCAGAACCGCCGGCAATAGCTAGTATATTATATTTAAGGTAGTGAAATGACTTCAACTGTCTTCTAGTTGCAAACATAAATACGGCAATAATATAAGAACTATCCATAGTATGTACAATTATTGTAATATTTTCTAGTCCTAGTACATAATAACTTTTTTCCCCTAAATAACTCAGAACTGATAATGGAAGATGTGCAAACACTTCAATAAAAAAAAGATAATCACGATGGTATAAAATAAAAGCAGGTACAGGTCGGGATGTTTTTCGGGATTCAGGACTGTCCCTAGTGAACGCAAATAAATCCACATATTGTGAGGGCATTACTGTCGAGTGAATGGTTGCTATTGGTACTGTGATGTCAATCACAAAGAATCCTTATTTTTTTATACTTTTCTACTGAACCAGATAGAACGGCATTATTTTTATTTAAGAGTAATAAATTTATCACAGCTTTTGATATTAAATTCATTTCATTGCAAATTTTTGGCAATAGTTTATCTCTATTATGGTCCACACTACAAAATAATACGAGCAATTTTTTATTACAATGTTCGAAAAGTTCGAAACCCGCAAATATGTAGGTAACAGTACACTTACCGTACTACTATCGTAGATAGGTGGATTATGGTCATGAACCACATTTTTAGGATTTATGAAGGCTTTTTAGAGTTCCTTGATGAGATGATGATGCGAATTAATGTAATCTTGAATGTTTAGATTGACCGGGATAAAAGTGCTAAAGAAGTTACTCAAAACTAATTATAAATCTTTCTTTATTGTAATATCACAATATTCATGCTAGAAACCTACGGAGAATTTTGATCGATATTCTTTGCTATTAATCAGACTGTCAGTGGTTTGAATTAATTGAGTATCGCCTATCTATTACTACGTAATTCCAATTCCCCTCCATTTAGTGATACCGTAATTATTCTACGCAGACCGCGATATATCCTAACGAGCACTTCTAAAATTAATGAGTTTGCTTTACAGATTAAATCTACGTTCATTTTTTAAAACAGGGATAAAATTAATTACGAACATGTTTTAACGTATTTCACAGGTGCTTTTGAGTATTCTTTTCGGAATCTACGTGTTAGACATTCTAGGCAATGTAAGGAAATGTACATTTATTATATTATTTCTTAATAAATGATCTTGTTTCATCTAGAATGTCTAAGGTTTGTTCAATAACATGTTCTAAATGATTTAAAGGGTGAGTAATGGATCATAAAAGTCGTTGAATTTATTACATCGTATGTGTCTTCTTCTTTTTGTTCGGAGAAGGATACATCATCATCTGATAGTTTAAATTTCTCCATAAAGTCATCATTATAGCAGCTTCAAGTACATTCGAGGATGCTACATCGGAGTCCGAATCCTGATTTTGCCAGATTTTTCTTTTCCTTCTCTCTTTTTGACATCCCTGGCAGTGATGCCATTGCACACCGAACAGTAACTCTGTCTATTGCTACATATGTTAGAGGTGCATTTTAGAAAGAAACACCCATATCAGAGAATGCTGGCTTTGTGTTGTTTGAATCTATGTCGAAAATCTTACAGTTTTGTAACAACAACAGGATCCGTAAGTCAGCTATAGAATTTGAAATTCATCATGTAAAACTTGATATACTAGAGAAGCTTGAATTCATTGTTACAAAGTTTCTCTGCACTACCTTTGAAGTCAACTACCGCTTAGCACCTTACTCATTTGACTTTTATGATTCACTGGGTACGAAAAGGTACAAGGGGTACTTCTTTAAATTTATTTTTGAACGTAAAACTTTAAATGAAAATTGAGTTCGTGTAGAAAACTACTTTGTTGAGAAATTAGAGATTTAGTAAATTTAGTTTCTAGATTTCATTTTGTTAAAGTTAATTTTGTTAACATAGTAGTAATATCACTCAAAGATAAAAAATAAGTTCAAATTAATTAAAAAAGCCTTTTCACAATCAAAAACAGTATTCCATTTAAGGAAACCACACTATTGAATGGAACGGTATCACAGTTTCAAAACAAAATCGATTCAAATAAATTTAATTACACTTAATATTAAATCAGTTCAGCTGTAACTTTTAACTTTTCCAATAAAGGTGAAATGTGTTTTGAAACTTCAATCGTAGTGGTGCATACATTACATGATACGAGTATATCCATTACTGAAAGTGGTTCGCACATTTATAGGCAACGAAAAACCCGATTATCTTCGTTCGAAAAACAAAAAGGGGGCAACAGATTCGATGATCGCGTGATGTAACTTTTTACGAGCTCCTGGCAGTGTACTGAAGTGATTTATGCCTGGTTAATAAATACCTGGAGAGGTGAATGACCTGGGGTAGGGGAGTGTACAGGAGTGGTTCATAGGTGCGGCATACATTAACCGATGCAAGCGAGCGTTTAGTCGCTAATAGATTTTTATTCCTTTTTGTTGCAGACCGTAGGGTAGATTTGCAGAGCGAACTACTAACTTTATTAACGGTAGTAGCTTTACGAATAGTTATATTTGCAGCCTCTTTTTAACCTTAACATAATGTGATTGTTTTAAATTTATTTATTTTAGGTACATAAACAGTAATGCATATACAGTTTATATATCTTTAACGTGAATCCGGTTTTTTTTTTCAATATAGATACTTACCTATTCCCTTTATCTAATTTCTTAGTTATTTTTAGACTAAAAAGTTGTTTAAGTTTTGAACAAATTCCAAGATCTGATGACGTATTTAAAAACATTTATAAAAGTTTAAAGAAAAGTAAAGACACTATTTCAGCTTCCAGTCTCATTTACAATTCATATTAGAAGTCTATCTACTAATTCGTGAAAGTTCTTTTCAAAAAAATCTTCATTTTTACGATGTTATTCCGTACCCTCCGAATACCAGTTTTCATTTTACCTTGATGGATGTCATGACATTGCATTTAAAACACTTAGATTCACAGCGTCACGGAAATGACCGCTCGAACGCTCCCCTATCGAAGTCATTAATAAAACTTGTGGTAGTTACACTCGTTCCAGTATACTTGCTCTAGACTTGAACCTTGCACAAGTATCTTCGAACACACCTTCCCAATGACCAGTACACTTGCACAAGTTTCAATGTTGCACTAGTATATTGGAACGTGTGTTGCTACCATTATAGGTCCCCGGCAGTAAAATACTCGGGACACTCTAATTGATAAACGAACACTTAACCAGTGCTTTTACCGTATTGGTTTCATATAACATACTAATGGACGCAGAAGGGTTGTGTTCAGTTTACTTCAACAGCTAAAACAAAGGGTGAAAATTACTCAGCCGACGTTATCGAAACTAATTAGTAGTAAAGTAATATTCTATTAACATTATGAAAACTTGTATCCGGCTCTCGAACAATAATGGAATGATAATATAATATTTATTGATTAGATTTCTTTAGTGAGGTGTGATGAGATTTAATAGAACTATTGCCTTATAGAATTTATACTTTTTAAGATTAATTGTGTAACACTAGGCGACGGTGTAGTCATCTACCGATTTTCTTACGAACTATCGGAATCAACGAATGATGTTACAATAATTTTTAAACATTCGCCTTAAAGACGTATAAGATGGGACATTTGAATCACATCGGGCGTGTCTCGGTAGCCGAATTGGTCAAGGCATTCCCCCTGTAAGGGAAAGACTGCGGGTTCGAGTCCCGCCCGAGATGATTCTTCTTTTTCCCTATGTATTTGACTCACCGGGATATTTACCATGTTCATTGTTTTTATTTGGTAACCGATATTTCGGCGCTGTTTCACTATTAATGTTAATGGCCATGTCAATCTCAAATTATAATTTTTAAGACTTAAGCATTTGAATAGCATTTTGCGTGAAAAGTAGGTCGTGTTATCGTGTATAAAACAAGATTATGTACGGGGTTAATAAGAGTGTTAATGGAACCACGTATATAATGTAGGTACTATTTCCAGATTGTACATGAAAAGTTCATTATTTATTTTTATTTATTTATTTATTACATCTTAGGAAAACTTACAGCTAATAATGTAGTTTTAAATATATCATTATGCTAAGAGACGGCCAATTAAAAGTTCTCACTGTTAAGCAGTTCAAATTATGTAGTAAGTATTAGGTAGACAATTTACTTTCACAATATTATATGCAGGCCTAAAATACAAAGGGATGAAGCAGGAAACAGCCGAGATCATCAAAATGGATACACAAAAATATAGTATTTAATTATTGTCAAAGAAACAAGTATAGGTAATTAGTTTAGTCACAGGAATTTCTTGATGTACAATTACTTTAGGAATATGTTACTTAGATACAAGATATGGTGAATAACACTATATCTTGCATCAGAAGAAAATAATATTGTACGTATGTATTTATGTGTATCTGGTGGTGTATTTTTCGAAAATGTGGCAAATTTAATGATAAAAACAAAGAAACTGTTAATAAACAAAAAATACAGGTTCATTATGAGGGTGACAGATCATAGGTCTCAGATTTAATTGATACTAGCTTTTGCCCGCGGTTCCGTCCGCGTGGATGTCGGTTATCGCGACCAAACAGCCTATGTCCTTTCTCATGGTCTAATCTACCCCTATACCAAATTTCATCAAAATCGGTTCAGTGGTTAAGGCGTGAAAGCGTAACATACAGACAGACAGACAGACAGACAGACAGACAGACAGACAGAGTTACTTTCGCATTTATAATATTAGTATGGATGTATATTGTGAACGGGTACTTCCACGTTGCCACACTAAGCGTCCCCACTGGTGGGGTAAAGTAGGGCAGCCTGAAAATGGTGCACAGTATTATTAAGACTTAATTACTGTTAATGGGATATAAGCTTTTCAGCTACTATCAGCTATCCTCCTGATTCTACTAATTCATCTGATATACCACTGACACTGCAAAAATTCCACTTAATTTAATTTTAGACTTCACTGATATGTTGTTGCAGTCTAAAATTTAATGGTATTTTGTAGAATGTGTGAAAAAATGTAATCAACTGTTTTTGTTTGATTTTGGAATTTAATGCCGTATAAATAAAGTCTAAAATTAAATGGCATTTTTGCAGTGTCAGTGGTACGGACAGTAGTTGACAGTAGAATCGGGGTATTTTTCATTTATTTGACATTTCACAGATGTATTCCGAAGTCGAAATGTATGTGAAGGTGAAGGCATTACGCTCAGCTGTAACCCTAACGCCAGGATTGCGATCTTGGATGCTGAGTATGGCAGAACGAAGTACGAAGCCACCAGGTGCCAGGCACCAGGGGTGACGAATGAAAGTAAGTTAATAATATATAGTAATGATAAGAAAATTATCAACATAACATAATCATACAGATCTAGTAGATAAAACTTTCAGTTTTGTACGGTACGCATATAAATAATCGATTTTTGATTTTTTGACAGTTTTATGGTGAATACGTGGGTATTCACCATAAGACTGTTACTTATTCTGTGTCTTGGGGGTAAATTGAGGGTGATTTGAGGTAAATTGTTTATGTCGGTAGCGTAACGGCCAGGATTCGAACACGGCCCACACTCACCTTTCGATCGTAAGTTCAACTACTTAACCACTACGCTGCCAATGAAACTTAATTGCTTACTGAATTTCTGTTCCGTAGTCTTGTTGAGTAAAGTAGTGTATGGTATACGACAATACACTTATGTTATAGAACATGAGACTGGAAATTCGATTTATGAACTTAGAGAGACTCTCATAAACTATATTAGAACTAATGTCCGTTAACAATATCGGACATGCCGACAACAACTAGTTCGATTTATAACTATAGTAGGGGACAGCTTCTATTTTTAAAGTTTGTAAGTTAACGATGTTAATACATAGAGTGTAAAAAGTTGGAACTCTATTGTTAAAAAATAATGCTTAATAAAATAAATGTTTTGTTTTGCTATGATGATGATGATGATGCCTCCGACCAATTTCGGTCATGGCAACCACTTCGACTCGCTGTTTTGCTATATTTTATAATTGCAGACTCATTAACAATTATTTTTGCTTTTTACTTACTTTATTAGATATTGAAATAAAACCACTTTTTACGGATTCTATCGCGATATATTTGTTATTGTTACTTTTTAACCCGACGTTTTGGCTGCTTTGCAGCAGCCATTTTCGCGGTGTGACTCACGATGGTAGTTGTCACATAGTTTGAGGTATAAGTTATCTCAAAATACCCGAATCATGGTGAATTATTGGTGTTCATATTTACGCAGAATGAGCTCACTGTGTTGTTAATTCTTGCTGGATTTTGCTGCTTACTGGGTTTGATTAAGTGGATGACTGGGTCCCAAGCTGGTGGTACGGTCCATCCATCCTCTCTATTAAAATTTGGGTGTTTTTTAATTTCAATAGCCTCGCGGATCATTCTAGGAATATATCGGTGTTCTTTGGCGAGTATCTGTGGTTTGTCAAACCTTAGGTAATGGTTGGTGCCTTTTTGCGCGTGTTCACATACAGCTGACTTTGTTGAGCGTTGGTGTTTTATGTCAGCTATGTGTTCCTTGACCCGAGTGCCAATGCTTCGCTTGGTTTGACCAATATATGAGAGCCACAGTCTATTTTGTAGACCCCTGCATCTTGTAGAGGTAGTTGGCACTTGACAGATGGTAAAAATTGACTTATCTTCGTTGGCGGCTTGTAGTATGTGTTGATTGAAGCTCGCTTCAAGATGTAGCCAATCTTGTCAGTGACCCCTCGTACATACGGTAGTACAGCAGGCTGGCGTTCGACCGTGGCTGGTGCTGTGACTCAGGCGCGGTGGTTTGAGCTTGTTGTCTTGCAGTACTTGCTTGACATGTTGAAACTCAGCGTTCAGGTGTGTCTTGTCTTGTTGTGTTGTTGCTGCAAAGCAGCCGAAACGTCGGGTTAAAAAGTAACAATAACAAATATATCGCGATAGAATCCGTAAAAAGTGGTTTTATTTCAATGAGTGACATTCGCGTAAACTTCGGAAAATATCATTTATTAGATATTTTAATACATTGTGTTTTATTTAAATTTCATTAAATTAAACGGGTTAAGTTAAATTACTTTATTTATTTATTTTTGCCTTTATCAGCCTCTGCCCTATTGGCCTTACGAGGCTTTTGGCTTCTTTGCCCCAGCTCTTAAGGGTCTCTACTCCACCGCCATGCCACTGGCACGAAATAGTACAGCGACTCCAAGCTCGGTGTACTTAAGTCGTGTTTTATATATTTTTGAACAATATATTACAAGATGGTTGTCCGGATTTTTATAATTACCTTAAATAAGAGGTTATGACAGGTTGTCCCAATACTTTGACATACCTAAATATTATAGAAACAAGCTCAGAAGCCAATTCTGTATAAATTGCATTCAGATTTTGCACTCTTTTTCTTGAACTGACTATTCAATATATTATTTACCAGTACGAAATTGATCACAGCTGGGTCACAATACCACAACAATACTCACAATATGTAGTTCGATGTGTCGTAGCACCACTTCAGGTGCGTGCTATTTTCAGGTTTACATATTGTATAGATACATCTCATTGTAATAAATTGAGTAGACGTATGTATAAAAAACTAAGTATTCTATTTATAGTGAAGATTTAAAGTTACAAAACTTTTCCCCCTCAAAACTCTGTACAGGTAAGCAAGTCTTAGCGGTAAAAAAACGTAGTAGGTAAGGGTTCTTAATCGAACACGGTCGCAGTCCCCAGTTTCAATTTTCTTCTCGCATTGTGAATTTACCTACGGAAAATGCTACGTAATGTCCTTCAACAACCTGCGAGAGTATTAGACTATTTAAAGGTAGCAGCGAATATAATCGGAACAAAAAATACGGCTCAAGAAAGTATTCTCAAGTCTTCAGTAATTCAGGAGACAAAAACTAAATGAGGCCACGTTTTTGGAAGGTGAACTAACAAATCAACGGTATTTAATCATTTCTTATACGTTGAATGAATACTTTTTATTTACTTTAGTTAGTCCTTGTTGTTGACGATGTCACGAAATTTGTAATCGCATTAAAAACTTCAAATAAAAAAAAAGAATTGAGAGATTTTACACGAACTATGTGAGTTATTTTGAAAGTCAATTCAGCATTTTCTTTAAAAAATATCAGCCGCTCTAAGCTGTCCTACTAAGATTCACATTATATTTATCGAATTAAATTATTCTATTAAAAATCAAATATAAATTCACCTTAACGCTATGATACGCTTAAATACGGTGGTACTGTTAAAATATATTTTCAAAGAAAAATGTCGCGTGTCAGCGGCATATACTCGCCAATTTACTATTATTAAACTATTGTGTTAATATGCCAAGGTGTGTCCACTAGCGAGCTCAGTACATTTTATATGTTCATGACATATTTTCATGTGCTGGTCCACATTTTGTAACATTTACTTCCGACAAAAAATAAATAAGTAGAACGGTTGCATCACCCTTAAAAAAGGAATGAGTATTTTTTGTATTATCTCTAGCCAGCCCGATGTGGGGCGGTATGAAATGCTCCGTGAATTAGTTTCTTTTTCCTGTAAAAACAACGAATAGCTTGGAAATGTAGGTGACATGTGAGTAATAAATTTTCGACTGGACTTGTTTGGACACATTCAAAACATGACCTTATTATTATGTATTAGACAGTCATTCTATTTTTATTAGAGCTAATAAAAGATATTATTATGCCACTGCTGCAAAAATTGTACATAAAGAAGGAAAGTTGATTTCTTTATTTTATTAATCGTCAATTCAGTCAATTATTCTGTTTTAGAAGGAAACTTTATAGTCGTGGAATAGCAAGGTCACAATAGAAACAAATAAGACAACTATAACGAAAAAAAAATGTTCGGTATAAGAAAATTTATAGAATAGGTACGAGCAATAAAATTTGCGAATGTTTTTATAAAACAAAAGCAGTATTCTGTGAATTGTTATCACAAAACACTTCCAGCTATCTTAGTATCAATAGGTAAAATGTGTGGAATATTCATAACATTATTATTAACATCGCATGCTACAAATATTATTGTAACATTATATTTTATGATTTATTTTCCTTGTAGCCTGCTCAGATCCATACGCGGTGAAGACAGTTATTCAACATTGCCTAGGAAGACGTCGCTGTTATGTTGTTGCTAACAACAGAACTTTTAATTCGTCGTGTCCATTAAACTCGAAACCATATCTAAAAGTTGCATATGCCTGTGGTAAGTTCAAATCTAGTTAATATTTTTATAATTGCAATCTTTACAATACCCTTCTATACCATTGTAGCTTGTAGGTTCTGCTCAGAATGATTCTTCCCAGTCTCGCTAGGTGGCACCAATTGTCACATTTTGAACATACATTCCGGATTTTTCGACATTTTCAGATTTTTGTTTTTAAACACTTCTTGTAAAGTATATTATTAATGTCGTGGATCGTGTAATCCGACATTCAGAATCGAATAATAATTAAGTGTTAATTAAGATCTAATAATAAAGATCGTACTTCACTTTATAATGTAGTAGTTCAATGGTAATATCGTCACTTAAGTGATATTGTAATGAGTGTTTTAGGTTTGATATTCACTTGAGACATTTATGAGTTTATTTTAAAAATTCTGGTAACTATAAAGTTTGTGTCCGTTAATTTTATGATGTAAAGATTCAACTATGCTCCTATTATTTTCTAGTAGGTTTCTAGCTTTGTACTGAAAAAAAAAAGATTTAAGAACAATTTATGAATAGACAACCTGTATGATGAAATGTTAAACATTTGACAGCATATGCAGAGGTCGCTTTGTCGTTGTTAATGGAGGCCAGTTTAGCATAATACAGCATTGAACTGACATAGAAGAAGAGAGAGAAATAAAACAACACCAAGACACGTCGTCCCAGTTATTATACAAGTAATTCAAGTTCCCAACTACGCCATTCCTGTGCATTTTGTAACTTCCAACAATACAAATCTCTATTTTACCTTGGAACTTTGCTCTTTGCTCCATTGTTCGTTGCAAAGTATGAAGATGTGATCGCATTAATGTCACCATCGCATTTACTGTTTCAGATTAAAGTGTTTAAGTTTCGTAAAATGGTTCCTTCTTAAACTTCATCATCATCATCTTTACTTCAACCTAAAACTGCTCTCATCTGAAAGATTCGCTTATCCAATTATTAACTTTAATTTTATTAAATGGGAACTAGATCATCTCTGAAATTGATGAATAAATATACTATAAGTACTTCCAGGTTATCAATTTTATATAATTTTTACACCCATACGTAGGTAGGTATTAATAGATTCTTATTACAATAATTTCTTAATACTTTGTTGAGTATCAATTAAACCTATCTTGTTTAGTTTAGTTGAATGTGAGTGAATTTAGAGACATTTTTATTTCAGTTCCATTTGGCATTCTCTCAGAAAAATACGAGAGTCCAGCGGAGAGAGACGAGACAAGTGGTATAATTAATAATAATAATGAGTCTTATTTTGACGAGTCAGGTAAGATACAAAATTACAATAACGGAGACCTCATGGGAAAAATAAAATTGTATAGTAAGCTTAAATTATTTTTTTTTAATAGAAGAAGAAGGGGAAAAGTACAGAGAGCTTTATACTGATCAGGCACAGCTACCACCTCTAGAGGACAGCCCACCCCCCACTCGCCGCAATATCGAAGAAACTACTGTACATGAAACTCAAAATACTGTGGCAGTAACGGAACGGATACCAGGTATTTATCACGATTATTATCCGGCAATCATCATCATTTAAGTTTAACGTCTCTTCCGGTCGCATCTGAGGCTCCGTGAAAGTCAACGTCTCCGTCAAGATAAACCAAAAAGAGAAAGAGCAAACAGACCATGTTTGCTCTTTCTTATTTTGGTTTGTCTTATACGAAATTTATGATAGTGTCAAATATTTGGCCTTCTATCTCCGAGCGGAAAGCCTGAACCAGATCCTTGAGCATCTGGCTATCAAGTGAGGTTGGCTTGGGCACCAAAGATCTCATTTGGGCTCCATATACATTCATTAATGCACAATAATGATCAGTGTGCATTATAGAGTGTTGCTAAAATAAAATTATAAAGTAGTTAACCAACGTAAACACTGTTCTATTTTGAAAATTAAACAAAAATGTATTCATTAATGTACTGACAGCATTATCTCTTATTTTTCTTACAGAATCACATCACCATACTTCGGTTCTTCTGTTGTATGCCGGGATCGGAATATTAGCTTTCATTTTTGTCATCGGCATAATCATTGGTGTCAGGTGTTATTTAAGTAGAAGAGCACAAGAAAACTCAAAAAATGGCGACATGTATACCACTGAAGCACCCAATGTTTATAGCGATGCCTTTTCCGATATTGACAATGATGCAGATATAAGTCATATCTCAGGAACGTTCCACGATCCTCTTCATCCAGACATGATACTATACAAAAATATTCCTGGCAGTAGAGGAACTCTACGAGCTATGAAACCTCTATGTACGATATATCCTTCTACAGTAGAAGCTAGTATGTACGGTAACGTAGATTATGTGCCTTCACATACGAGAGATCAGGTTATGGCCCCAAGATTTACAAGAAGTAGGAGTAACGAGGAAGAAATGGAGCCACATGTTATGACTAGTCCAAGAAGTTTAGGTGCGCCCTCCAGTAATCATTACTACGGCTGACATCAAGAAGTTGGAGGCAGAAATGATGTCTCCAGAACTTACTGTTTCTAGTGCAATCTTAAATGACTTTACAACGAATTTTAAAACTTAAAAAGTTAAGGGTCGTGTAAATAAATGAGTGTTATATCGTTGAACGGTTAAAGACTATGGGATGTGTTGATTTATGTCATTTTAAATACATAGTTGAATGATGCATTTAAGGATATCTATTGCTCTGCAATACTCTTACTCTTTCATATATTCGGTATATCTGTCACGCTCGTTAGGGAATCACTTATCTACCTTTGTATATCATCTATTCAGCACATTCGTATTTCAAGTTTAGAATTCAATCCCATCTGTTAATGGTCATAAATAAATTATATTTTATTATCCTCTACAATGTCTAAATATACATAAAACTATTTGTATAAACAATGAAGCTTCATTTATAAAATTTCGTCCCACATTTAGTATAATATAAATCCTTTTATAACATTTTTTAAATAAAAATGTGGAAAATCTGTGTTTTATTTGACAGCAACGCCACAAAGATGTACAACAAAAATAATGGGTGAGTCATTAACCGCAGTTATGCGATATTTTTTCTTGTTAAAATGCGATGTAATGGTCGCGTGGTTGATGTCATTATTCATGGAAATTAAGGGGAGATTTTGGTGGCTATCACTCAAGAAGTTAAATAGGGGAGAAGGATAATGGCATGCTGAATAGCGACTAAGTTATGCATATGAAAAATAAAAAATAGATTACAACAATAAATTAAATCATTTCGGGTAATAATTTAAGGAGCAAAGGTCAAAAAATAAGATATTTTTATTTAAACGTCATGGCAGTTATTGACAAAGAATGAAACTCTATTATATTTCTAGAGGAAAGATTTATTACGATCCAAATTTTAAAAGCACTCTATTGAAAAGATCTAAAGTTAAAAGGTGACTAGGTACCTAACTATCTACTAAAGCACTTACCTATTGGGTACTTAACTATAATTAATACTAATGGGAGTTCTAAATTACTTAAATTCCTATTCATTTCTCCAAACTGAGCAAACGTTAAAGACTGTCTTCACCTCGGTGTAAGGTATATTTATTCGCATTTTAGAACCCACATACTTACTACAAGCTACGCTTGGTTTCCTCTTTTCCATCCAGACAGCGCTATTTAGTTTGCACCATAAAAAAGAGAAATTATACTTATTGATACCTAGTTCAATCAGTTAAACTAAATAACTTTTTATACCATCTTTTTTTTAATATTAATAGGACACGTCAATTTGACTTCACCTTGCCTGATGTTAAGCAAAGGCAAAGTCTCGGAAAGAGGGTCACCATCGCAAACATGTACTATGTTAACAGTGTTGGCACTCAGCTTGACGACCTCATTAGATACCTTTTCACGCCCCGCTTAAAGGAAGTGATTACTGTGACCTATAGGCGTGTGCAGGACCTTTTTAAAGAACCTCATATTGATTGTAGTCGTTTGAAAAAACCACAGCAGGAAGATTATTGAGGTATCTGCCATATCACACTGCGCAGAAGAATAAAGCATTTTAGCTGCCTTATCTGAACAAAATTACAGTAAGTACTAATACTATTTTATCATTTATAAAAGGTGACTAGAATTGAATATTAAAATACAATATTGATTGAAAGTTTTATTATCATCATATTTTTATGAGGGTGAGAATTTGATTTAGTTTTGGGGCTGACTTGGGTCCGGAGCCTCGATTTGCATAGTTTTACAACTGTAATCCGAGAAGCTCACAACTTGAGCGTCGTATCAATAGTTAAACGTTAGTTTCTATCATAATCAGTTCAATAAATCTCATTGATTATGCGACGAACGACTGAGGAATAATTTCGCTATCGTTATTAATAACTTTATTGGATAAGTTACCTCTGCTTTTGGTAAGGAACGAGTGTGTGAACATATCTACCCTGAAACAAGTTCTTTTAAGGTGCGTTTGTTAAAAAATTGACCGAGTTCACTCGATGACGCAGTTACTCATTTATAAAAAATAGGCATCGTTACAGCTAATAAAGCTCTCTTTCCAAAGAACTCGAACGCAACCATAAATCACAATAAATAAAAAATAAGAGAAATACTGAAGTTTCCTTCCTTTTTCTTGGGACGGACAACAATCTACATAAAGTCAGTCGTGCGGCGAAACTTTATTACGGCTACACAGGTCGGATTAGTTCGCTTGAATGTAGCTAGATGGCGTTAGTAAACTTTGCTATGAATATTCATCAAAATGTAATTCCTTTTTGAAGGTTGAGCGTAAGTATTATATGTATATTGAAATGTAATTTTTTTTAACCATTTTAATTTATTGCTCCTAAAACTTCTCGTGCTCTGGGGATTAAAAAACTACTTTAACCTACATGAATTTATCCAATGTATTAAAACGATTTCAAATATTTAAGTATTATTTTTAACTTTTATCGTTGACTGTACAAGTTTGTTTGTTGATGTTAATTTGTTTTGCTGGTGTTATTTTGTTTACACCTACACCAAACAAGAGATTACAAGGGGAACCGTACTCTAAGACATTAAATTAACGAGTGCACTTAATTCACCTGTGTGAACGAAGGACATCTGGATGAGTCCTTTTATTATTTAGTATTTAGCAGACTTAATTAATTCTGATGAGTTCTGTAGGTTATGTAGTTAATTAAGTTTAATTTAAAAATTGAACGTTTCATTATTAATAATTTTAATACGATAAAATTGCGGATTAACTACTAAAATTGTTATATGTAAAAACATACATTCAACACACACAGTGTATGATTGCGTTAGGTGAAAAACTAAAGTACCGTACAGATACAAAATGCAGTAAGTGAAAATCTAATAATGAAGTACGAATTTCACACAGAAAATGTCACCCGCATTATTGCCTACAGTTGGAACTTTAAATAAACGTATATCCGAGGAAATACCAGTCTTCTATGCTTATCTTAAATAGCTAACCATTCTACAAGTCGTAAAAGTCGATTAAATGAAAGCTGGTTTTAGAAAATGTAGATTGCAGACGATATAAGCACTGTTTCGATTGTTCCCGCAAGGTATACGTATTGTGGCAGCGAATGAATTTCGATTTAATTTTATTTCAGTGCCGGTGGGTATTAAAAGGCTAGGACGGGTACTTCGGGTCGGTATGATCGCGGTATTTGTGGGTCAATTAACGTTAGGAGAATTCCTAAAATTGAAAGTTCCCGGTGAATATCACCTGGGGGGGGGGGGGGGGGGGATACGCTGGCTATTGAAGAAATCTTTTTTTTAGAGTTCAGCTGATAATATTTTTGGCAATTATTTTTGTAATTATGGTCAAAATGTTTCAATGCTGTTCATGATGTATTAAATAACTTACCTACTAGTGAGAAGTTTTATTATTCGGAAGTCTTTTATTATTCGAAACTTTTGCATGAAAAGTTGAATGGTAGAAGAAGCTGGTGATACTATTTACAGAGAGCAGCAGATGGCAGGCACCTAGCACCACGACCCACAGTCGGCGTGCGGTTTTAGTCGGTTCGAGTCCGACATAACCTCCCCTTCCGGCTCCGGCAGGGGGGTATCCGAGGGGATTTCAGCACGAAAAACAAAAAAAAAAAAAAAAAAGGCTGTCATCTTTGTCTTCCCGGAAGAAAGAAAGGCGTAAGTATGTGTATGTAAGTACCGTGGTCACGTGATGGAAAATTATTAATGTGGCTTCTAAAGACTTGAACATCAGAGACGTTGCCTGCGCGTAGGCCTGCTTACGAATTAAAAACATTTTCAGAACAAAGACTCTTTTTATTTGAGTATTTATTAAGAGTAATAAGTAATAATAAGTTGAAAGAAAAACCAAATATCTGATTATTCGGCAACAGACACAACAGGTACACAAAAAATATTTCATTTTTGTATATTTCTTGCATATTATATAAAAAACTGATATATTAACATCACAAACAGATCAAGAATATTATTTCTTTGTAAGAAAATTTAAGAAAAAAACATTTTATGAAAATGGAATTCTTGTTAATTTCCATTGTTAAAAGTTATATTTCTGACGGAAAAACTTGTCCTTTTAGTTTGATGTTGCAGTCCGTAAAAGTACTTTTAAAGACCAGAAAAATGAAAAAAGAGGTTTATTTGGCAGCACTAAGAAGAATGGGTTATACAACTTTTTAGGGTTCAGTAGTTAACGTAGAACTCTTATAGTTTTTGATATACCTATGTATATCCGTCTGTCAGTCCATCCTAAAGCTTCGGTGCATAACATGTTATGCGAATAATAATCTTCCATAGTGCTTCTTGTAAAAGTTTGGTTAGCATTATCACAAGTCTTGTAAATTAATGAATTCTGTTATTAGATTGCCAATGAATGAATGAATGAATGTATGAATGATTAAATGAATTAATGAAAAAAAAGAATAAATGATCGAATAAATGAATGACTAAATGAAAGAATAAATGTATTAATGAATAAATAAATGAATAACTGAATGAATAAATGAATGAATAAATAAATGAATGAATAAATGATAATTTATTCGCTCGAAATACGGTACATTGCACTTACAGTGGTAGGTATGAATTTCACCAATATTGGCATGCAAAATTAAAATGTAACTGCATTTTCTTGTAAAATAAAACTCCCGTTAGTTATCATATATTTTTTCCACAGTAGTCAAATTATGTGTGTGAATAACACAGACAGTATGAATGAAAGAAAGAAACAAAATAAACATTCTATATTAGCTGTTTGACATTCTGTCCGAGTTACAAAAGTGAACTGCGAGAATGGTTTATTGGAATCCTCGCAGTGGGTTAGCGGCTAGTGGCAATTTATGCGCATTTTTGTCACTGTTACGAGTTCTATTACAAATGGGTTTGAACAATATTTGTCTTTGAATTGTTAGTTTCTAGGAAAATATTTTCATGTGTCTGTTCGACACGTTTATGTTTTGCTTGATGTTTTTTTAGATTATCTAGGGGGTACAAATACTACAATACTATTAACTAAATATTTTATGTTTCTGCGTTGTTAGCCTTTCTATTTTATGTTTTTTTATAAGTGAGCTTATGGGAGTTTAAAACAAAATATCTTTTAAATTTGTCACTTTCAAAAGCAATACCAAATGATAAGAACAAAATCAACATTATTTGAAATTAATTTTTAAAAAATCTGGCTCAATGTCTCCTAGCATATTCCGTACAGTAAAACAATTCTTCGCATATTTAATTTTAATATAACTAACCCAGAAATTTCTAGTCGTATTACTAGCAACTGGAAAAATAACTGCCAGAAAAACTTAGAGTATATTTCTTGCCATAAATAGAATCTCCAAAGCTACGCATAGTAATAATTATACATCATTTAAATTGCAAATACGTAAGTAGTAGTGACCATGGTCCCCCACGGCGACGGCGCACTAAGAAGCGCGCCTTCCCATTCCGGGGGCGAACCGGGGACACCGCGGTCCCCCCTACCGAGGAGGGCTAGACAGTAAGGGAAGGCCCTGGGTCAGCCGGGGTGCTTGGGATATGTCGATGACAACCTCACCTCCGGCCTAGCACCACAACCCACAGTCGGCGTGCGGTTTTAGTCGGTTCTAGTTCGATATAACCTCCCCTTCCGGCTCCAGCAGGGGGGGGGGGGATCCGAGGGGATTTCCGCACGAAAAAAAAAATTAACCATGGTCCATGGTTTTATGTAAGGCGGTTGGCACACTGCAACGCCCGACGCGGCGTCTCACGTTGACGCGCGTAGACGCGGGAGAGCTAGTATAGTCTGAGAGATATTAGAATTTTTTTGGTAGGTAGGTGTGTGAAATAATCTAAAATTTTGAGAAAAGTAAAGTAAAGCCATCCGACCATTAGCTCGATAGCCCAGACTATAATGAGAACGCTAGAGATGAAAAGAAAATGATTAGAAGTGCAAGCTATTTTCGACTTATTGACATGACATAGTAACTAATTTTTTTTCTTATATTCGTGATCAGCGTCATCTATTAACACGAAAAGAGACGTAACTAAGAAAATGCAATTTAGGTTGAAAGTCGCTTGCAGTCTCTGCGTGTTCCGATAACGAGCCAAAACAGTGGTGTCGGCTCCAATACCCGATATTGGGCATCGATATTTGACTTCCTCCGATCTCGGATGTCGGATATTGGATATCGGACGTCAGTTGATGTGAAAGCGCTCTAAATTTGCCGTTAAATAGTCATGTTGCATTGCAATAATATAAATTTAAAATTCGTCTCAAATACTTACACAGAAATTTCTAACAGCTCTCGGACTAAAAATGTGATGTGTGATGGCAGATTTCAGTGTGCCATACCTCGCGTTTTCTGCTTGTACGCGCGTATTTTGCGGCAACGCGCGTGATTGCGTTGTCAGTGTGTGGGACCCCGCGTTTTTCTATACAAAATGAGCTCCGTAGAGGCGATGAGCGCGACGCCGCGTCGACGCAACAACGCTCGACACCGCGTCGCACGTCGCAGTATGCCAATCGCCTTAAGAAGAGATTACTTTATCAGTTTGACAGTTCCAAATTGAAAAGTGAATTGGCTACTGCAGGTATTGTATCTTTATCAGTCTGGTAATTCCAAATCCAAACATGAAATAACTGCATGATAATAGTTTAATTATTCTTACATCAAAGTTATCGAAGTACTATAGTAACATAGTTCTTGTCATATTTCTCTTTGAGGTGTTCTACTACACAGAAGATGCAAAAAGGGTTACTTGATTTCAGAACGCAAAAGCATTGAATTAGAATCAGCATCTGAGCGACTCCAGCGTATACAAAACATGTGAACGTATTTCTTTTATATTTCCTCCCTTTTCCTTCAAATTGTTAAAGTGCTAAACGTTTGCTTATATAGCAATTCGCTCAAAACACGGTCCGTTTGTACTCCATGTCGTTAGGGTGGTGATTTATTGTTATAGGCCCCATTTGTTTCTTTAGTATTCATGTAAATCCTACCAAGGATTACTTATACCAATAGAAATCGGTACGTGTCACGAATTCTCATTTGTTTTATTAAACTTGAGGCTGATGTGTCTAAGTTTAACCGAGATTTTTGTATTCATTTGCGTCATATAGCACGTTTGTGATAGTATATTTTTATGTCACTTAAATGGCAAATTATGCAGGACTTGATGTGAACACAAATGGAGTCACTGCCGATCCTTAATACCCTTCTTGACTCTCTTATTGTATTCGCTTCCAAGTATCAATGCAGCCTGAAAACGATCAAGCACTTATAAAAATAATCCAGCCAATTAACTATTTAGACGACAAAGTTCCATTACTCCTCGATAATGTGTAATAACTTTCACGTTGTCTCACTGACTGCTGTCGTTCTCAAATAGCTAACAATTTCAAATTGTGCTACGACAAAGTTTCCATAGTTTGTCGTAGCACAATTTGAAATGCACGTAATGCGTGAAATTAACTTACTCATACTTCCACATCTCATGGAACTAAATCCTACTATAAATGTGAAGTTGATCATCATAAAAGTGAAAGTTTGTTAAGATGGATGGATGAATGCTTGCTCTTTTATGAAAAACGGCCGATAGGTTTTGGATGAAATTTGGCACAGACGGAAAAACACATAAGCTACATTTTATTCCGAGAATAGATTTTCAGAGGTTTTGGGCGAGAAAGAAATCACTCAAATCAAATTCACGCCAGTGGGGCCACGAGGAAAAGCTACTATAATATAAAGATTTTCAAAACTAAACATCAATCTGTTAAAACATACTTGTGGAATTAACAAACTACGTGTCCATAGTGCGTAGAAATATGTTATAAGCTTCTAACAGATACAAGAGCTCATTTATTTTTGAAGCCCTTCTTTCGGGATTCGCACCACGTCCGCAGCTACAAAGTCGTAAGCCTTCTCTCAAACTTACTCGACGACCTCACCAAAATGGCAATGTTACGAAAATACTACAGCGAACCTAAGTTACGAACAATGTTTTCAAACATCTTTCAAGAATATTTTACATTTTTACTACGATGGTTTTTTTGTATATAGTACCTACTAGTACCTAATCTTGTTTGAACAGTTGCAGCCACTCTAAGAGCGTTCTCAGAGGCGCTCATGAGTTTCTCCGGTTACAAACAAAACATGTTACTTACCTATGACATGCCATCGACTTGAAAGGAGAAGAAGAAGTACATATTTATCATTAGTAATCATATATTTCTATTTCTAAACTTTTGAACTTGTAGTAGATAAGGTATCTATTTAAATAATCTAATAATTTAAATTCAAACGATGTCCAGAACACTATTGAGCCCACTCCCAATTACAGACTCAAACGGATTAAAAGTTACCCTAAATAGTAATTTTCTGAGCCACAAAAAAAGGTCGTATTTTTATCCTACACTTTTCTCTCGTCTAACTTAATTACTTACTTAAAAATGTTTGTTAAATTATTTCTATTTATAGTCCAAACTTAGGAAGGCTCTGAATAATATTACGGAAGCAGCGAGTTACTATACATAGTATAGAAGTATACCTACATAGATTTATAAAGAACGTACAACTAATAAATAAAACGTGCCGATTCATAACTTATATGAAAGTAGCGTGCGTGAAATGGCGACAAATAAGACTCTCAATAAACTGTGAATATGCGTGGTAGAATGTGTGTTTTACGGAGATTACAAGGTGCTTTAACCAGGTGAACATTAGATTTATAGTTTCTTGTTATTTCTCTTGGTAGTTTCAAAAAAGTTGTTTAAAAATTAAATAGCAAATAATCATGACATAAGGTATTGGTTGAGAGTGGCTTTAACGGACAAATCTGGCTTATTGATTTCCGGTCAGTGTTTTGAGATGTGGTAAAGGTAGAGAATTTCACAACGAGCAAGAAACTTCTTCAACTCCCCTTCAATAGTATCATCACCAATAACTCGTAAATTGTTATTTATAACCATAATAGAGTAGAAAAAGGGGGTATAAAGAAGGAGTAATAAAGTGGGTAGGTTCAAAACTTGAACCTGGTAAACCTAAATTCTCACTTCTCAAGCACTGATATCACACAGTGTTAACCTCGTATGCACTTAGAGAAGCTATAAACTTTTAGAGCCATTCATCATCATTAATAGCCAGTAGGTAAATGTCCAGCACGAACATTAGCCTCCGTCGTAGGTCGTAAAAAGGTTCCATGTCCAGTTTGTGATAACGTTGGTGAAATCAAGACGTTCTAAATTACTTTTTACTGTAATTTAATCATATCACTGCTATTATGTCTCTGCTGATTTTAAAACGGGGATGAAACTGTTCATTTATCGGAGAAATCGGCATTTCATACTGAGGATTATTCGTCACACGGTTTTAGTCACCCTATGACACTTTTCGATTTTGATGGTTCATGGTATGAACAACTCCATTAGCATTTTGGACTAGGGTGACTTATACCGTGAAACATCAAACATTATTAAAACAATCTAACTAATTATTATCCTTTTCCTGATTTAAATTCGCATTTGTAAGTCGCCTTTTTCAATATTTGTATTCGCCCACAGTTTTTCGCCCACTTAGTATTTCTGTACGCGATTTTCAGTAATTTTGAGACCCATAAATTGAATTTATATTCCCTCGTTTAAATACTATCCATTTATATCATTCTTATTCTGTTACAAGAATAACAGTTAACGGAACATTTACCATGTTTATATAGCATTTGAGTGTATCCGATATGTTATTTGTTTTGCAAAACGAATCGAAAAACAGAAATCTGCAAACATTGCTTCAGACCATTTCCTGGAATAACACCTCTTCAGGAACAATATGTCATGATAAAACCTTTCACCGAGTTTATTTGAAATTGTGCCAAGATTCTTGTGAAAGAAATTTAAGTGGGGTTAAAAATTATTACAACTTTATTCGAAGAAAGAAGTCAGTATAAAATTTCCTTGGGGCTTTATGTTTGTATGTCAACGAACATGTTTACTTCGAATCATGGGCGTTGTAAGTAGGCTAGACTTATGACTTCCTTTGAGAAACTTCTCTTCTTGTATTTATCATTCGGCGGATATTAGTTAACGGCAATATTATAGGCTAGCTATGGCTTTTATAGGGCAGAATTTGCAGATTTGTGTTAAGAATAATAAAAGTAGTAACTACTTAGGTACAAAAGAGTTAATAGTAGGTAAGCAAACTAAAAAAATAAAAAGATTTTATATTTGCATTCATATAATAATAATATTATGTAGATATGTCACTGTCTTTAAAAAATATGTTTGTTAATTTCGATTAAAACTGTACTTTAACTATATTTCTATTTCACGTACTTCACATAAACGTTCATTCAACCAGTAAATGTAGTTCGCGCAAAGGTGGATAGATGGCGGTAGGTGCTTCAATCATAAGACAGACAAAGATTGAATTATGATGTGTGTTGAAATGTTAAAAAGACCTACTGCACTTCTTCACGGTTTTATTAATATTTTAGTACTTGGGGAATTTATTATCTATTTTATTTAAGTACCTTTTAACTTACGTCAACAAACGTCGCAACTGTGCATTGTAAATTGTTAAATAATGTGTCAGCAATGCCGAATTAGTGGAAAATCATTCATAAATCAGTTCAAAACTTACTGAATTTAAAGCACCGTGGTTAGAATATATCAAGTTTATTTGTAATATAACTTTCAGCGTTAGTCGCGTGTCATTAAAAAATAGCATCCTACTTTTGAAAGATAAATTGAAAGATTTTGAAGATGATCTAAATTTATACGACAGTGACAACGGTAAACGTGACGTTACATACCTTTGATTTGCTTGACGTTTCGACCAGATTACACCGGCAGTGGTCACAGCTTGACTGACTCAGTGGTGCACGCCCGCCATCTTCAAGTCCGTTAGGTAGTAGGCTCTTCGTCTACCTGCACATTCTCGATATATTATTTTATACCACCATACACACAACGTCACATATCACACTCACTGTGTCCCTATTCTGTAAGCAAACTGTCTGGTGTTTATCCGACTGTGCAGACTTTGTATCACTGGATTCCATGTTCCAATCTTTTGCTCAATCACGCTCAAACAGCTAAACGGATGTGGCTGAAATTTTGCACAGGAACACTCACAGCTTATTTATGTCTGGGAGTAGTTCAAATGGGTAGTTTGGACGGGAATGCGGATAATATCCTGTGAATAGTATGTAGCAGGAAGTCATAGAAATAACATTAACTCTTTCCAAAATTATTTTTGTTAAAGAATAGGTAGTATAGTAGAAAAGTTCACAAATAACTGGTATGCGATCACGTTGCGCCAAAATTTACGACCATTATCTTTAAGCCATGACATTATCTTTAAGACAAAAACATAAGTTTTAAACTTAATAGACTGCTTAATGATCTTTGAATGTATTTATCCATACTGTTAGTAGGAAGGAATTTTAATTTTGTGAAAGACGCGCGTAAACACAAATAAACAAATCAGTACTTTTTTACTTATACATTTTAATTTTACATTTCAGGGTCTAAATTTATTGACTTGGCCGTATATCCTTATGATATTTTTAGTAACAAGCTAATTTTGCTAATGATATTTCCGCACATCAGCTGTTCATCTCTCAGAGACCTTGTAACAATATTTTTTGAGATTTTTTTTGTTTTTTTTTTAATATTTATTTGAAATAAACTATTCAAAATTGTATTATTCATGAATATTTAAAAACTTGAAGATTAAGTTTAATATTTTCAAATAATAAAAAAATAACTGTCATAAAAGTGAGTCTGTGTGTAAGTAAAATTGACGATCTTATTGTTAGCTTATCCTATTGTTAACAGTGTTAAGCTTACTAACTTATGTTCACGAATTTTGGGGTAAAGAAGTTACATAAAACAGTTTCTTTCTACTATTAGCTATTTTCACCAGCCTCCGCTGTTCAAAATAAATTATAATACTCTAAGCCTTCTGGCTTAGAGTGTAAGATAAATATAAAGAAAACAAGAAAGAATGTCGATTGAAAATCCTTCTCTGATATCAAGTTCTACAACGCAGACGTGCAATAGGCTCTTTCATTAACAGTTTACGATCTGCTACGTGTTGGAGTGAGCAGTCGTGAAGATATTTCATTTGTGACGTGTCTGTTTTTTATGGTTCAGCAGCCAGACGAGTCTAAGTTAACTGTGCATCAATATGAATATTTTTGTTTTAATCAAAGCTTAAGCAATTGTATATAATATTGAGACGTACTTGATTAAAATCCAAGGTCCCGGAGACAAACTGCCTCTTTGTTCTTTCTCTCGGGATAGATAAATTTATTTTCTCAATAGGTATATGTTTTATCTTTCTAGCTCTCGTGTGTCATATTTCATTTAGCAATAATACCAGTGAAAACCAAATTCTTACTGATTCAAAAACAAAGTAAAACACAAATATCAACTCAGAAATTTATATTTTTGTGTTTTAGGTTATATGTTTCTGTAAATAGGCGTGGCTCATCTTACACTGAAATAAGTTTAAGGGATAATATCCATAATATATCTCAAAATCCTTCATACTCAGAGATATTATGCTGTGACTATGTTTTTAAAAAGGCTAAGAGGACTAATTAAGTGTAAATAAGTTCTTATAATGTGTTGAGATACAGAAGCTCTACACAAACAGGTAACTAATTCCAATTTTAAAGTGATTTATGAACTTGCCAGTAATTAATGATAAATACAATTTTAGTCACTATGATACATGAAATAACTATAAGACCAATAGAAAAAGTATCAAAAAGCTGAAAAAAACTTTGTCCGATGCTTTTTTCAGTGGTTGTTGAAAATAATCAAAATCACTTAGTTTTTTTTCTGTTGTTGGATTCTGATTACCGACTATAATTTAATTTATTTTACTTTTATTAATTTGTAATTTACCTTTTGCATGCTATGTACACACATCAAAAAAAGTTTGCGATCAATGGCATAAGCTCCTAGAATTCTTTAAATTTAACTTTATCAAGAAACAATATATGTTGTATGCTTTCTTTAAATAGGAATACTCTGTTTGAAATTAAAATATGAAACTGTTTTTTATTATTTATTTTAAAAAATTGAGCCTTTAATTATAATGCAATTGTGATAGAAATTTCATAGAAAGAAAAAGACTGTTTAATTAAACTTAAACTACAATTTATTACTAAAAGGTGTAAATTCAATATAAAATAACTCCTCCCCTGGCTCGAACACATGCGGAGATCCTCCTGGGCATGCTGAGGATCATATTATCCAGCATTTGCTGGGGTAACCTGAAGAATGGGATCTTCAATAGCGGCTTCCCTGAGCTCTGGAACTGTCTGGGGATGTGGCTCACGGTTCCATACAGCTCGTTTAAGAGCATCCCACGCGTGCTCTATTGGTTTTAAGTCGGGCGAGCTGGCAGGCCAGTCTAATCGTGTGATATCGTATTCTTGAAGAGCAGCATTGACTCGTTGAGCTCGATGTGCGGGCGCATTATCATCGACCAGTACAAATTGGTGCCCATGGTTTACTCGGAATGGTTTGACGATATCATCAATAGCAACTGCTTTGTACATGTCTGCTGTCATGAAGCCCCGATACGGGATCAAAGGCGTTCTAGCTCCAATCATAATGCCACCCCAAAAAGACACCGATTTTCCGCCTTGCTGAACTGTTCCAGTGGCAGTTCTTTGTCTTTAACGGTCGCCTGGTCTTCTCCAGACACGGACACGTCGGTTATCTGGATGAGTGGAGATTCGGGATTCGTCAACGAAGAGACAGTTTTGCAAAATGTTTTCTTCCTCACCTTTTTAATTTTACCGAAGTCTAGCCCACTGCAATCTTCGTTGTTGACGTTGCCGAGAATTGAGCGGAGCTCGCCATGACCTCCGTGCTCGTAATCCAGCCTGGTACAAGCAATTGCGAACGGTCTGCGTGCTAACTTCAAGCCCAGAGGCGGCCCTGACTTCTGCTTTTATTTTAGTGGCGTTGACTGTGGGATCACGGGCTGCCAGCAATCTAATATAGCGCTTTTGGGCAGCTGTCAAAACAGTTGGGCGACCACTGCGGGGTCGGTCAGCTAAATTCTCCATTCCGTGGTACCTCTGCAACGTAGCCACGACACAGGATTGGGATATAGCAAGTCTGCATGCTATTACTCTCGTGGTGTATCCTTCTTCCCTCAAAGTTACTATTTTAGCTCGTAAAACCTCTGATAATCCTCTTGGCATTTTTTCAATCACAACTTTCCGCGAAAAATATCTTGAATCGGTTATAATTAACTAAATCAGATTTCTGAATGAGCGTAAGCTAGGACTGAAAGCCTTTTTGTAAGAAAAAACAATTGAACGGTGTCATTGTTTTGTGTTCTAATTCTTTATTTTTAAATAAAGAATCTAAAAAGAAGAAAAAATCATAATATAATCTACAGTAACAAAAAAGATTTCAGTTTTTCAAAGTGATCGCAAACTTTTTTTGATGTGTGTATGCTTACTTATTTGTGTATCTAGTTGAACGTTTTCGAGAATAATAAAGTATAGCCCGACCAAGAAAATAAAAACCTCGTACTGGGGGCGCTTTAACCGTCATGATTATGACAACACCAAGTATAGTGATACACATGTGAATTGGCTAGTGTACAATATCTTAGCTTATTAGGAAACTGTTGCAGAAATAAAGTGCCATACCTACACTAGAGGATGGCATTTATATAATACTAGCTGTTGCGCGCGGCTCCGCCCGCGTGGATGTCAATTATCGATAAAAATGACGACCTTCCGTACAAACTGTCTCACCATTTTCCCCTTTTCTCACCCTTTAACTTCCTTTTTCGCGATAAAAGGTAGCCCATGTCCGTTCCCAAACTCCCAAAATCTCTATATTAAATTTCATCAAAAAATACAAGACGATAATTACTTTCGCATTGATATAATATTAGTATGGATATACTACTTTGTCAAGAAAGTACCGGGAAAAAATCAATAATACACAAAAACTTTGTTATTCATCCAAATTTAATTTATCACCTTCAAAGTACGCTCCTTCAGAAACGATACACTTACGCCAACGAATAATCCAATCATCAAAACATTTTTTAAACGCTGTTTCCGGAATGAGGATGACTTGAATGAGGATTTTCAGTCACTATTTCCTTCACTTTTGCGATGTTAATTTCAGTTGCAGACGTTGATGGCCTACCAGAACGAGGCAAATCTTCCATCACATCGTCGAGATTTGCTTTGTACCGCTCATAAGCACGTGTTTTTGATAAAGTCGATTAACCGTAAGCCTTCTGTAACATTTTCAGTGTTTTTTCAGCCATTCTGCAATTTCACGTTTTCTATTAGTCGAATTTGGAGGTTTATTAATTTGGCTAGAATGGTATCTAGCATTATCCATGACTACACAGGTGGGTTCATGTAAATTAGGTAATAATTTATGCAATATCCATTTCTTAAAATTTGCTTTGTTCATCATGGAAATCTTCTTTTTTTTCTTTGTCATTATAAAGTAGTAAAGCATTCGGGACGAACCCATTCTTACCTCCACAATGAACTATTATATATCTTTTACCTTTAGCCACAGATTTAGATACGCCAGGCTCATTTTCACTTTGCCAACATCTTGCATGATTGAGCGAAGTATGAATATAACTTTCATCAAGGTATACAACTGGCATACCACTCTCCTTTACATCTTTGATTTCTTTTAAGTACCTATCCCTCCATGCCACTATATCCTGTCGCTCCATAAGAATTGTCCTTTGATTTCTACACTTTTTAAACTTATATCCTAATTTATGTAAGAGTAAACGAAGCGACTCCCTGCCACCAACAAAATTTATAGATTCTTTCAGAGCCGCAAGCAACCGCTTCAAACTCGGTACTTCTTTTCGGACTGCATAAAATTCTTGTATTTTATGCCTAATAGCACAGAGATCGAAATCATCAAGCATGATTTTCTTCTTTGCCTTAGGCTTATTTTTCTTAGGTGTAGAAAATACAGCTGATGTTTTACCTTCTTTTCGTATTTTTATTACAGACAATCTGGATATACCTAAAAATGTGGATAATAATTAGTCACAGTAGAAAAATTGGCCAATTTTCAATGCGCGTACTCTATGATGTACCCGTCATGTTGACAACGAGGTCGGTGATGTTATTTAGAGGAACAGAGTCCAATCCTTCCGACTTTTTATCCGACAAATACTTTGTTATATTGTAAATAACTTTTCTTAACTGGCTTTTAAGAGTTTTCGGCATTTATATTCACAATAATTATCACGCACAATTGACACCACACTGACAGATGACCATAATGATATCTGATAGATTGTTGCCATATGAAGAAATTAGTTCCAATAGTTTTCCGCAATATGGTGAGGTATTTTATTTTATTGGTCGGGCTTTACAATAAAATAGGGAAGGTAACAATGTATAAATTATTCAAAATACACCTGTAACCTGCTTTAGTAAAAATATGCATAATATCAAACTATCCAAAAATCAAATACTTAACGCTATGAAATATGTACAAAAGAATATAAATAATTTTCACGTTCTGTGTCATTTACCACCTTATACTAGAAATAAAATGAATGTGCAAAGTCATCAACGCAGTCACGAGTCCACAGAATTAGTTATTGCAAAACTAAGTCCATATAATAAGCCACACAATAGTTGGGGCTTCCAGTTAGAGCTGACACGTACTATGTGGGCTTTGTTAGTTGTGGCTGAGACAATGTACTTAGGACACTAAATTGGTAATATATAGTCTCTCTGTTTTCATATGAAATAATAACTATTAAGTGTCTTCTTTTGAAGTTATTACAACTTTTAATGATTATTTTGATATATTTATTTCTTTGTTTTTCAACGTAATTTAAGTTATTATGTTCTGATTAATTCGAAGAAGAATTATTATATACATTAAACTTAGCTTAGCTGCTTAGACTAGGCCGTTATCCATTCGACAGTAAACATACGGCCCATAACTAAGTGCCCACTTGACGGCAATAGGCTCCCTATTACGTGGGACCGAAAGTCATAGTTGGCGAAATGTGCTTGTTAATACACCTCTGCTTACCCCTTCGGGGATTTACAGCGTGAGCATATGTATGTAGACACATAAAGTTTACGATGCCTAGAATATATTCGACAATGTATGAATTAATGTAGAATACTTGCACACTATCTTGTATCGCGGTGGAAAATATTCGAAATTATTTGTATCCATTGTATAACGTCAGTCATGTTGATACTTTTTTTTTCATGATTCATCGCGATTCTGAACTTCGACGTCCAGTATGACAGTCAGAACCTACAAAGACAGGTGATAAATCATTTAAGAGCACAAGTTGGAACAAACTATATTGATTATAAAAAGGGTGAAAGTGCAAATGACTAGGGAGACAATATTGCAGCAGAGCAACAGTGTATAAAATATGTGTGCTATTAAACACGAAGTATAAAATAATTTTATATAAATATAATATGTTTAAATTGAAAAAATCATCTCCCAAGACTGTATTTCAACCGCGACAGCCTTTTCTGCACAAAAGACTAAAAACTGACCTAACTTGAGTTGTATTATAATTGAGTTTCACGTAATTGCCATATTAAAATGTACTCAACATCAGTAACGTCTACCAATACTTATTCTAATTCTAAAATTCAAATAAAGAAAGCCTGGCGATGAGAGAGAATTCACAAAATGCCGACTATACGTTCGGATACCTAGCTAATCAGGGATCGAGGTGAAATGGAACAAAAGTAATATAACTTTCCTTATTGAGTATATTAAGAAAATCAGAATCGGTCAAACGTATAATTAAGGAGCCTCAGAGTTTAATGTTTGATATAACCGTGGGTTCGTTCGATCGT
Organism: Eilema sororculum; assembly: GCA_914829495.1. NCBI lineage: Eukaryota > Metazoa > Arthropoda > Insecta > Lepidoptera > Erebidae > Eilema > Eilema sororculum. The sequence continues at coordinate 18,236,615 of OU618541.1, forward strand.
ATAGTTGAAAATTTTGGTACTTGAGAGTTTCACAATTATAATGTAGAAGATATCCGACGGTAACATGCAATTTCATTCTCAAAATTGAAGATATATCCATTGGAATATTTTTGAAAGCTGGTAAGATTGAAAAGCTTTTATAAAGTTATAATGCTAAAAAGACGAGTTGAAACTATGTAGAATAATAAAATGTCTGAAAGTGGTGTCTGTTACTTTCTCATTAACTAGCACTTGATTATTACTCAAACGAATGTGAGAAGTTCTACTACTGAATGTGAAACGCATTTTGTAAAACTTATGCTAGATTGTTCTCCTTGTATTTATCCATGAGAAAAGTCTGCAACGTAGAGATTTCTACTTTAATTACATACAACAAGAATTTAACTACTTGATGATTTTTAAATTGCAGAGACTTAAAAATGAAGTCAATCTCTTCGGTCTTCTATCTCTTCTAAATTAGATGATTAGCAAAAGCTTTGATATGGCGTGTGGCATGGCATGGCGACCTTGTGGCTTGGTGGTAGAGCATTCGACTTCTGTTCCTGCTTAGTGAAAATAATAAAAACTATATTTGCATGGCATAATTATATGACATATATCTATACATTGATTTGAATGTTTATATGTATATTTACAGATGAAAATATGTCTACTAATAACGGTTATTTGAGTTCTAGAAGTTTTGTCGCAAGCTAATGGACCTAGATGGCATTGTGTATGTCGTAGAAATTTGCAGTTGGTGAAAGTCATATAAGGAGTAATACTCTTAACCGAAGTAACACGAATGTAAAATACATTGAACACGAACAAGGAAGACTACATCAAATAATCTCGATTCGCTGCTAAAATATAGAGGTAAAAAACATTCCAATGAGAATGACTGTGTAAATAAAATTGTCATTGAAGAGTATACGAGAGAAAAATATAATAAATCATCCGCCGACGATGTTTGTACGATTTAATTTGATTTAGATGGGCTCTGAAATGGGTTAATAGAGTTTTAGATGTTTTATGGTAATGTATAAATGTAGCAAATAAAATTGAATGTTACTAATTGTGAGATTGAGGTACTTTAAGCCATTCTGCATTCATATAACAAGTTATATTGTTAAGCGTGCAAGGAGCCTTGGAAATGGACCTATAATAGTCGGAGGCTAGCAAATCGGGCACATCCACTGAATAAGCTCTAGATGTTTTTAGGGTTAGGGGTCAAATAGACGTCGTTTAGAAGAAGATCTAAGATTAAACCAAATCAAAAGTAGGACGGCGGGTCCGGGGTTTCAAAGTATGCAATAGGAACCAATGCCTTGAAGACGCTACAGAAAAATAAGCCCTACTATTAGAAAAACGATTCTAAAACTAGCAAGAAATTCTTTACACCAATTACGTGGGATACCACTTTGCATCACATGGGCTATATGCATAGTCCACTTGATGGAAAGTGGTTTCCGTGACCTATAGACAAGTGCTACACCAGGGGCGTCCCACTCGTGCTGCCAACCCTGTAAGAACCTACTAATGCCTTTCTCGAAGAACCCCATATTGAAGTGAGAAAATAAATACCTAACTCAAAAATATTTATATTCAAATCTTGTGGGAACGTGAAACCTTACTCTAAGTAATACGTTTTTCAGTAAAGTTTAAATAAACCCATGAACTTTTACTACATAATATTATTCACTTAACATTGTGTTAATGATTTAAGATCGTATGAGCCATAAAGTCAGTTATAAAGTGAACGTAAGTACTATTTTATGGTTGTCATAGATACTATCCTTCATTTAACGTAAGTTTATGAGATGATGGCCATCCTCAAAATTTATAACGTGTTAAAATAATAAATTTCAGGATAGCTGGCTATAATTTTCAACACATTATGGATTATGTTCAGAGATGAAGGTAGGTAAGTAAGCGAATAATAAAATTGTCTGCTAAGTACCTACTCGTATTACTTATTCTGAGCTGGTACTGATTTCCACATTGCAAGACGTCATAAATTGAAAGAGACTCTATGATTTCATGACCCATTTGCTAGCCAACATGCCAATATTGGTGACCAAGGTTGGTTGGAGTTTCTGGGATATTTTGTCTAGATCACGCCAAATTTTCTGGCCGCGCAGTTGTAATGGGCTAAAGTCAGACATACACATCTTGTCGATAGTTCCAGTAAAGTGAAGCCACCGTGGGGGCAGCCGCTTACTATTCTATGCTTTTATACCACTTAGGTGGCAGAAAGGCACCCTGTACGATTCTTCTAAAGCCTTTCTTGAAGAACCCCACATTGTAATGGCTTCGAACAATCACAGCAGGAAGTTCGTTGCACAGCTTCCCGCGGACTCCTCACCAAAGGCGAGCGGTGCGGTGATAGAATGTAGCTGTGGGCTTCATGTCGAACAATTCCTCTGAACATAAGCCATCGTATAGACGGTAAAACATGCACAGCGAGGCAGAATCCCTTCTGCGGCTGAGAGGCTGGCTGGACGCCACACGGCCTCGGCATATGGGATTGTCGACAATTCTAAGCGCCTGTCTCTGTACCGAGTAAAAAGCCAACAAAAACGTCATAGCAGTATTCCATGTGGGGCCGAGCCTGCGCCTTATAAAAAAAAGTAAGTAGATAAAGTATTTAGAGAAAACTTCAATTATAATGAAGGTTCATGAGATACAACCTTGTGAAAGACAAACATACAGATGGACAGTGGAGTCTTAGTAATAAGGCCTCCCTATTACTAAGACTCCGCTGTTCGTCTGTCTGTCTTCCTTTTCCCAGGTTCAGGGTAACATCGTAATATGTTACCTAATAAAGACTTTTGGTGGCGATAACCGATATCCACGCAGGCGGAGCTGCAGGCGAAAAGCTAGTTACATATAAAATTTCATTTAAATATCTCTACTAGTTGTTCCAATAATATTCAATAATGTTAGAGTAAACTATTTCTAGTTAGAAACTTCGACATTGATTCCGTAGCTATGTCATTGTCGGCTACTAGTCTAGTATAAAATATGTTTAATATAACAATAACTAACTTTCTCATAACTTACATACAGTAAATACCTACTACCTACCTACCACCTCAATAGTGAATCGTGCTGAATACTCATATATACAATGGGTATTATATTGTGTATTTTGAAGATAAATCTTTACAGTGAACAAAAATCATGCAACTCGCGTCATCATCACCACCCCGTCTCGACACGACGATACAATTCACAATTAATTAATTAGTATTTGACAAGTTGTGACACTTCATGGGTTGTGACAGCAGGCTCCTTGAAGTGAACACTTCTTTAGGCGCAAAAGAGCACTTTTTGACTCGTGTCATCGTCCCATCCCGTCACGATGATATAATTTACAAGTTTTCAATTCCATGGGGAATTCTCAAAGACTGCCACTCACTGAAGTTTTCTTGTATGAAACTTTGTACATAATAATGTAGGTAGGTATCTCGTGACCAGAAGGCTGGCCTCTTTTTAGGTCAGAGATTAACCATGGCTATAGAACGTGGCAATGCTGCCAGTCTTCTGGGAACCCTACAGCAAGAGGCATGCGATGCGGAGGAATTTGATGACGCATGTTAATGATATATCGGTATAATTTGTAAATAGTTAATTAATATTAAAAAAGATTTTAATTTTATATAATAGACGTTATGCGCATTTTGTTGTAAATCCATATCCATACTAATATCACAGTCTAACGATTCATACTACATACAGTCGGTCAACGAAGCCGTCTAGACAGAGCAATCGTGCGGGGGGAGAGGGGTGGTGGGGGACGGGGTATTACTCGGTACGCCCATACATTTTACTCGGTACTAAGGATTCAGGGCTGTCTCATTTTTGTAATCATACTAATCACGTGATTTTTTTTTCAAGTCTCGTTTTGTTTGTTAAAATTGTTTTTTTTTTCGTTTTCTATATTTAGCTATCCAAGATGGCGGACACGACATTTTCACAAAAATCGATATGGGTATCGTTTTCAGGGTTTTTGGGGTCGCTGATTGCGAATATAACATCCATTTCGCGATCCAAGATGGCGGTCTCGAAATTTTTATCAAAATCGATATGGGTATCGTTTTCAGGGTTTTTGGGGTCGCTGATTGCGAATATAACATCCATTTGGTGATCCAAGATGGCGGACTCGAAATTTTCACTAAAATCGATATGGGTATCGTTTTCAGGGTTTTTGGGGTCGCTGATTGCGAATATAACATCCATTTCGCGATCCAAGATGGCGGACTCGAAATTTTTACCAAAATCGATATGGGTATCGTTTTCGGGGTTTTTGGGGTCGCTGATTGCGAATATTACATTCATTTCGCGATCCAAGATGGCAGACTCGAAATTTTGACTAAAATCGATATTTTTTATTTTTTTTATTTATTTGAACTTCATGCACAAATGTACAAAGGCGGACTTAATGCCGTAGGCATTCTCTACCAGTCAACCTAATAGGTGGTGCAGAGAACAACAGAGTAGGTGCATTATAGAATATGGGTATCGTTTTCAGGGTTTTGGGGTCGCTGATTGCGAATATAACATCCATTTGGTGATCCAAGATGGCGGACTCAAATTTTTCACTAAAATCAATATGGGTATCGTTTTCAGGGTTTTGGGGTCACTGATTGCGAATATAACATCCATTTCGCGATCCAAGATGGCGAACTCGAAATTTTTACTAAAATCGATACGGGTATCGTTTTCAATGTTTTCGGGGTAGCTGATCACGATTATGTTATTCATGTAGCAATTCAAGATGACTGGATGGATGATATGTTCGTAATTAGCAACTCTGAAAACCTCCAAAACGATGCTCATGTTGACTTTGTGGGAAATTTCAAGTCCGCCATCTTGTATCGCTAAATGGATTTTATTATACGTAATTAGTCACCCCGAAAACCTCGATTTGTTTTTTTTAAATTTCAAGTCCGCCATCTTTGATCGTCGGTAACATGGTCGTCAAGCCCGATAGCAGACAATTGCCGACAGGCAATTATACGATGGGAAACTGTCGACTCCCAACTCTGATCGTGTGTAGCCGCAAATCTGACAGCAGGGCATGGCCGCCAGGCCAAAATCGCTTTCGTATGTGGGCGCTGTCGACTTAGGACTGCAGGCCGCCCGATACGATTTGAAACTGCAGGCGAACTGATCGTGGATAGGCTCCTTAAGAATATATCATCAATTTAGCGATCCCGGCGATTAGCGAAATTTGAATTCGAATCCAAATCCAACCCCGAACCCGAACCCGAATCAATATCCAAATTCAAGTCGGAATCGAAATAGAAATTCGAAATCGAAAACGAAATCGAATTTGAAACAGAAATCGAAATCGAAACCAAAATCCAAAAACTCAGACTTAAAATATTACGTTTGCTTGATCATAATTGGTTGAGTAGAACCGGAGATATAACCAAAAGTCGCAATAGCCGACATCCATGCGAGCGGAGCCGCGGGCATCACCTAGTAATATAAATTAGCGTGAGTTGATGTGCCTTGACAGTACAAATAGAACGAATAGGGGTTATATATAGAATATTACAGAAAAATTATATATAAAAACTGAAGTGACAACCCTGACATAACTGCAAAAGGCGGCATTTCCGCAAACATCAAACGCGATGAACTACTGTAAGATCTCTCGTTATACTGTGCTAATATTATAAATGCGAAAGTAACTCTGTCTGTCTGTCTGTCTGTCTCTCTGTCTGTCTGTCTGTCTGTCTGTCTGTCTGTCTGTCTGTATGTTACGCTTTCACGCCTAAACCACTGAACCGATTTTGATGAAATTTGGTATAGGGGTAGATTAGACCACGAGAAAGGACATAGGCTATGTTTTGCCGCGATAATCGACATCCACGCGGGCGGAGCCGCGGGCAAAACCTAGTAGAAAATAACTTGTAGGTATCTGTATTATTTTTCAAATTGTTTTAAGGTGGAACCACACCAAACGACCCGCATCGGCCAGTCTCGCATCGCACGGTCCGTACGCACGCGGACGGAGCCGATCTTGCGTCGCGGCATGTCACCGGCTGTGTTTACCCTTGACTTGGTAATATAAACTTTAAACACTGTATACAAGATTTAATTTCGTTTAAAGATTGTAAAATTCGTTTCGATGCGGGCCGATGCGATCCGTTTGGTATGGTTGGACCTCAATTCTAAGCAAGATATTACTAATACATGTATAGCAACATCATCAGTAATTTAGATTTAAAATGCTCGAAAAACAACCACTAAACTTAACCAAAGAATTTAATAAAGTCTATATTGTGGAGAAAGTCTTCCAATAGCAATAAATAAGTTTGATACCCGCTTTGTCTTACTCCTTTTACTACATTAATAAGGGTGTCTCTAGTTTCAAAATTTACTTTACTAGTACTGTTAGCATATATAATCTGTACTATTATAATGTACTTTAGAAAGGTCGATAAATTCATATTCATACTAATATTATAAATGCGAAAGTAACTCTGTCTGTCTGTTTGTCTGTCTGTATGTTACGCTTTCACGCCTAAAGTACTGAACCGATTTTGATGAAATTTGGTATAGGGGTAGAGTAGACCTTGAGGAAGGACATAGGCTATATTTGGTCGCGATAACCGAGATCCACGCGGGCGGAGCCGCGGGCAACAGCTAGTTCTAAATAAGGCAATGACTGATATCAATGATGCTGTAGTACTGTAGTTCATTTAACTTCAGAGGTCTACTTAGTGCAGTCCACTGCTGGACATATCCAGCAGTGGACTGCACTGAGCTATAATGGATTTATTTTACTTTCGATACCATTTCTTTTCATTGTTACAATACGAACGACATCACGTACAGTCAACGCCATAAGTTGATTAACACTAAAATATTTTACACATCTTTCTCATAATGGAATGCACCTGTCTATAGTAAATGTAGTGTTATGATTCCCAGAAGACAAACTTAATTTACATATTCAATGTTTTTTTTTCACAACTTTATGTAAGGTTTAGGGGCCACAGTGTTCAATAAATTAGAATTTGTTAAGCTACTTTTGTAGTTGACTGTACCAAATTCGATCCTATGTTATTGGCTAATCACATGAATTCACACCTTTAATCTGAAATAAAAAATATGTAATTCTGTACTTTATAGTATTTTATTTAAAGTAATGAGAATAAGCATAAAAAGTAATATAATAGCGAATAAGCATAAAATTCTACTGTCAATCAATCAATTAATAAGCCCAGCGCAGTCCACTGCTGGACATAGGCCTCGCCCAATGTGCGCCATTTCACCTGATTCTCCTAAAAGTCTACATGTGTAGAATTACAATCTGTTGGTTGGTGAATTTTACCGGTAGAGTACTAAAGTGTTCATAAGATCATGCAACCGAAATACATGTTCATGAATCGGAAAAGTGTAATGCATTCTCATGAGCAAGTAGGTAGAGTACCATAAAACAATTTTCAAATCCTTCATAACTGCTAAAACGATGAAACTTTCATGAAAATATCATCACTATAAAATTTAAGTTGCACTCTTGTTGAAAATCTAGGTACTTACCATGATTCTATTTGTTGACTTTCTACGTGCCTGAAATTCTTTTGTCTATATTGCGAACAAATTCAACTCTATTCAACGTGCCTGTATTATTCAAATGCACAAATAACCTGTTAACTAGCACTATGTGGCTGCCTTCGCATTTACTAGACTTTCGCACTAACGTGCATCGCGCTGGTATACATTCCACTATCTGTGAATCGATGTGGAACACTTTCAGACTACCGCGGTGGAAAACATTCGAAAATAAGATTATCGATGTGACACACTTTCGCACCACCGTGAGTCGCGTTTCGGTACTTTAGGGCTACAGTTCATCGCTATTTTGAACTTCGAAATTCAGTATGACAGTCTGCCGAGGACTGTCATACCAATAAAGTCATTAATCCCTTATAGTGCCGGGAGAGCGATTGAAACGTCGCACATTGGGAGAGGCTTATGTCCAACAGTGAACTGCGGTGGGCTAATTGATTGATAGTGCCAAAGACCCAAAGACCTTGGTGGGACACTCACCATATTTGAGCTGTAACTTTGACTAAGTTATAACAAAAGTTACATAAATAGAATAACAATGAAATTAATCAACAATACATTTTGGTCACAGTAAACAATTCGTCCTTCAGGAGGTAAGTGACACCAGTAAGAAAGTTACACATAGGTTAATAACTGTATCTGTCATCTTTAATAATACTGGAGCTAAAGTAAGGTTAACAAATCGCATGTAAGTACAGCTATTTATAATAACTCACTGAAATATTATATCTACTTTAACAACATTTTAGCTAAATTGTTTTATGAATAAAGCGTGGTACAAATATTAATATTCGTTAATATATTGAGATAAAATGTCCTACATAGAGTCACCACTTGTATAATGATGATTCCACCAATATATGAATTGGCTGGTTATTATGCACTTGTCCATATTGGTTTTATCAGTTGTAACAGCACTATTTAAAAATCGTAATTTATTTGCCTCTGTTCATTGCAGATATTAAAAAAATAACTTGGGTTTTTTTATACCACTAAACTTAGGTGGCAGACAAGCACACGGCCCACCTGATGGAAAGTGGTTACCGCGGCCTATGGACGTATGCAACACCAGGGGCGTTACACTCGCGCTGCCTACCCTGAAGAAACCTTCTAATGTCCCTCTTGAAGAACCCCATATTGTAGTCGCTTGGGAAAACCATGGCAGGGTGTTATTTTACTAACAATTAATATTAACACAAAACTACCTATGTCTTATCTACTTATTCACGATGGGCGCAAAATCTACTGAACGGATTTATTCGTTAGTTCGATCACAATTAATTTAGATAGACCAAAAGTCGCAATAGCTAGTTGCTAATATTTTCTCAGTAAATGTAATTTATAATTTTTATTTTCAAATTGGATCTAGCGGAATCTATACATACTTTATGCACACTTTAGATAGACCAAAAGTCGCAATAGGATGGAGCATCGGCTAGTTGCTAATATTTTCTCAGTAAATGTAATTTATAATTTTAATTTTCAAATTGGATCTAGCGAAATCTAAACATATATATAAAAACTTTTTTCCGGGGTCAAGAAGACGTCATCTGCTTCTGACCGTACATAATTCAGGAGCTTCCTCTGCTATCATTGAACGAATCATGCAATGCAACTGGCCAAATTGCTCTGATCTTACCCTTTGTAAATACTATCAAAATATTAAGCAAAATTATGGTCTACCCCGGCATGCTTGTTTTTTTACAAGTATATATACTTGGGATGTCATTCGATCAGTAGTCATTTAGAGTGAAATCTATGTAAAATATTAAAACACCTGTAACATACAAAAATGAATCCCTGTTCAACTAGAGAACAATTTGACCGATTTCATTTACCTTTTTTCTTGAAAATTTATATATACTTAGGGAATTCAAAATTAAGAAAATTTCGTACAAAACTTATCGACTATAACAGTTTTCTACGCGAGCAGAGCTGTGAGCATCACAATTACTTTATGAAATAGATTTAGTGAGTATAAAACACGATTATGTTGTTGCCTATAAAAATAGATCGTGTGAAAATAATTCTGATTTTAATAGATAGTTATGCCATGACCGTTCGGGTGCACATGCGTGCATGCAGAATTAAATTCTTATGCAAGGCAATATTTTCACCAAAGAGCATTTTCATAAAAATTTAATAAAATGATATCGTTGTTATGAATCTTGCACTGTTTCGGTTATTATATTTTATTAAATATTTTCGTGCGTGATAGAGTGAAGTTGAAATTCTTTGTGATTATGCAGTTTCATTGGATATTTATGTTGCCATTCTTCTATTATATTGGCACAGTGATACATCAGTACAGTTCTTCCACAGAATAAATAATAATACGTTCTACAGTATTTTATTGTGTTATCATGCTTAATGCCTTCGTTTAAATTGCCAGTCTGTCTTATTACCTGAGTTGATCTATCTATGAACACCTATTTATACTCAGTAACGTGTGGAGCGATGTAGAGGTATCAATGAAATTTATATCAAATAGGTACTCAGCTGGCACGCCATTAAATTAGTGAATAGTACCTAAGTAGCAAGTAGTGAATTTAAAGTACTTCTTAAAGGAAATCAAAAGATTCAGTCATTTATGCGACACATTTACACAATCACAAACCGCATAGAGCTAGAATCATACAATTCATAACAGAGATTCATTATTATATACTCTACCGATAGTAATAACTCAATTCCATTAAATTGCTAACATTCATCGCGTTCCGAATACATCTTATATATCTAAAGATATACCTATATATCCCACACAGACACATATCTACCATTATTAATATTGTAATTAAATTTTAATCCATCGTATCATTATGTGTCCTGAAATCGATTAAATGTGGCACGGGCATATAGAAATAACCTTTGTCAGACCTTCAGAATATTGCAATTCATTTGTTATTTTCCAAATGAATAATTTAATTGATGTGTTTAAGTAGTAGCCCGTAACTAATGATGCAATACTTTGAAATTGACCTGTCTGAGTACGAAATTGCTTGGATAATTGATAGTACTGGACAATATAAATTATGAATACACAATTGTACGTAAACATAGATTGAATGGTAATTTATATTTCATTCTGGGCATTTTTATCGATTCATTATAATTCTGCGGTAGCCTAGTGGTATGGGTAATGGACTGCTGAGACGAGGTCTCGGGTTCGATCCCAGGCTTACCATGGCACACACCAATGACTTTTCGATGCTTTTCGAAGTTATGTGTGTATTTATCGCAGGTTTATAAGTGCCCGGTTAATGGCAATAGGCTCGCCACCTATTACATTGCGACCTAAACATAAAATGGCGAAATGTGGGTGCTAGCACCTCTGCCTACCCCTTCGGGGAATACAGGCGTGAGTTTATGTTATGTTATGTTATGTTTATAATTCGTTTACATTTTACTCATGACATTCCATTTCGTATCAAAGTAACATAATTTATATTGTATATGTATATATGTGTTCATATACATATATAATATAAATTATTGATGAGAATTCTTGATGAGAACTTGATGAGAATACTTATGCCTTTTAATTAGAAGGATTTGGAAAATATTACTACCTTATTTTTTTTTTTTTTTTTTTGAATGAATTTTTTAAAGCATTTATTATGCTAACTGTTAAGTTCGAAAAACATTGGAAAAAATGAAATGCTCAAGTGAGACTTCACGACCTTTCGCTTACAGGGCGACTGCTCTGCCAACTGAGCCATTGAGCACCACTTGAATCATTCCAAATTTTCCTTCTCTTTATATCCGTCTATAAGGGCGACGGTGCAGCCATCTACCAACATTCTTACGAACTGTTGGAAACAATGAATGATTTTTCAACCATTTTTAAACATTGAATTTTGATGACTGCGCCCAAATATATGAATGAATTTTTTAAAGCATTTATTATGCTAACTGTTAAGTTCGAAAATTTCATTGTTTCCAACAGTTCGTAAGAATGTTGGTAGATGGCTGCACCGTCGCCCTTATAGACGGATATAAAGAGAAGGAAAATTTGGAATGATTCAAGTGGTGCTCAATGGCTCAGTTGGCAGAGCAGTCGCCCTGTAAGCGAAAGGTCGTGAGTTCGAGTCTCACTTGAGCATTTCATTTTTTCCAATGTTTTTCGAAAATATTACTACCGTTAATTATCAAATTAAATAGCTTACAGGTCGTGAAAAGGGTGGGTTTGACCAAGATTAAATTTTCTTTAAGTAAGCTTTAGTCATAGAACTATTACTACTTCAGTAAAAGGCAATGAAAAGTTCTGAGTTTCATATTCTATCAGCATACAACCAATTTTAAAGCCAACCTTACCCGTCAAGATCGATACCCCTGAATCATTATTTATTGTTATCGGTTTCATGGTACGGTCACTACCTACTGCTTTCTGTTCCATCGAGATTGCCCGTCCCGTTGTTTATTTTAGTTAAGGTATGGATATCTGACATTTATTCGAAAAAAAAATCCATGAATTTCTATCCTTATTGTGAGTAATATTGTTCCATTATTGGGCCTATTGAGTTCTGTTCCAATGATATATTGATATTACTCTAGTAGTTTTGGTAAGGGCTTTAGTGGGCTATTATTTGTCGATATGAGTGAGAAATAGTTTGTATTTATGCTCCACTATCACGTGAGCCAGACGTGTTATCAAACCATTCTGGAGAAATTCCCCTAGCGAACATATTTCTTGCCTCATATCACTCTTTTCATATGAGATCCATACAAATAGATCAGACTCGATATTAAGAAAATAAAAAACATTTATGAACTTCAACTTCTTCATTATCTGCTCAGTCTTTTCTCAACCCAGTTGGTATATAGGTAGACTTTCCAGTGTATCTGGGATACGGCTGAACTTCAGTATATTCCTTAAAGTGACTGCTATATGACTCCCAAAACCTATTAACGATATTGACGTTCTATACCTAGTTAGTCCTTGGATTTTTTCCCAACTACCCTGTTATGGAAACCGATTTCCAAACCTTGGTTTCCAATCTGGCCGAAGGGCAGCGAACATAATATACTTGTTCATATAGAAGCGGTAATATTATGCATAATAAAATGTAACTACTTACATGAATATTATGTTTTATTTCGTTTTATCAAACTATCAGGGGATCGAAGGCGCCATTCCAAACTATTTTATTATAAGGAACTAAAAAGGGCAATGTCTAACTGGTATCAAGTAGCTAAAGAGTTATAAGATCCCAAATATTATACGAACGATTATAATAATACAAAAGCAAGAAAAATAATACCTGTCTCTATCGTATCCTCCAATGAAAGAGGTAAACATAAATGCTCAAAGATAGTCAGGAAGCTTGGACGTTTCTCGTGATAATCAATCATTAGTGCGATGATCCGGCATCAGTCCGCTTGATACGCCACATCATCAATCAAACTGGAACTACCAAAGAGTTCGGATCGCTGGATGAGATTACGCCTAATTCGGTTTATAATGTATCCAACAATCTAAAGCAAGTTTTTTTCTTAGAAATATTATGAGTCACGGAAGTTAATAATACTGTTAAATCCTTTAGCTTAGCCAGCTTAAACAACCTCTGTGGCGTGGCGATAGTGCACGCGACTGCCACGCAGGTGGCGCGGGTTCGATCCCCGCTTAGTGTAAATATTTGTATGCATAAATATGGGTATTTGCATTGGTCTGGGTGTTTCTATGTATAATATGTATGTATTTACGAAAAAAAAGTATATAAGTATGTTCATCCGCATTCTAGATTCCATAACACAAGCTACAAAAGCTTACCATGGGTCTAGATAGCGTTGTGTAGAATGTTGTGGAATATTAAAAACAAACTGCTATGTAATAATTTGGTAGGAGACAGCATTTCAGTACCAAACCTCTCGATCTAGATGGAATACCATCTGTGTTTGCCATTCTTTTCCATTAAGTGTTAATCAATGGAAAGTGTTGTGAAAGTTTAATATCGAAATATAATCATAGCATTCAACATCTGCATTACCTGTAGTGATTGCATTGTTATTTAACATTAATAAAAACTCAGCAAAAAAAAAAACAAGGAGCTCTTTCAAATGTCCATAAATGATCTTGTACGTCGTGGTACGGGTAATTTGTTTAATTTTTTATAGTTCCTTACGCTAACTTGTGAATACAGTTTCATCATAGCAAATGAAGCCTAAATTATAATAATAATTATTATTATAACTAAGAATTTATATAAGAACCCATAATCACAAAATATAAATAGGTAATTATGTTACCTCTAGCTTTTTATTTCTGAAATCGTGATAAGCCTATCTATGACATCGTAAAATAAAATATAATAGTCCTCTATTCTATGTTATTGAAGACTTTTAGTCGGTACCCTAATAGCTGACTTTATGAACGTATTTATAGAGAAAAAAAAACATTTTTTTGCAATTTATGTTGCCTATCATCACACTCTTGAGCCTTATCTTACATTACAAATATTATGTTAGAAAATAACAATTTGCTACGCCCATTTAGTACAAGGATCTCGGTCGTATCAGTATCAAATAATTGTATTGCAAAAGGTCTTAACATAACTCAATTTAGAGCATTTCTGCTATATTGAAGTCTGAAAGATTAGCAAGTATTGAAATGGATGATCAAACGTTATGTTGGATTACTTGATTTGGGACGTCGTCGTTGCGAAACGGTCGTTCAGTTAATTAGTTAAACGGATCAAATTCAAAATGATAGAGGTCGATATTTCACTCGTGATTAATTTTAGTATTGGTTTCAGGGTATGTTTGTTCACAGTTAGATAGAGATACTAACTAAAATAATGGTGATTACAGTTATGATTACATTAATTGATGCTAACAATATATTACTATTTTTTACACATATGACATCAAAATCATCCACATAAAGACGTTAGTCCTGATTGCATCCGAGGCCACGGTGCCCTCGGAGCTCAGGGACCGTCTTCTAGCTCTTCCCCCTCCACCTCGCACGATCTTGGGCATCCAAGGCATGTCACTCTCCGCGACGCCCTTTTCTTGGGCCTACCCCTTCTACCTGGACCCGGTGGGGGCGCCATTGCCAGGCATTTGTTGCCCACGTAGCTGGGCGGTTTCCGCAAGACCCGGCCGCACCAGCGGATGCGGCTCTCTTGCATTTTATCTGCGATGTCACGGACATGAAGGTTGCAGCGGATGCGAGAGTTTCTCACGCGATCTTTACGCGTGACGTGGAGTCATGCACCGCAGCATTTTCATCTCCGATTTTACTTCACCGGAATAATAATAAAAAAATAGGTATATAAAAAGGGAAGGATAATTCCTTATAGTTTTATGTACATATTATATCAACAGAATGATTATAATCTGCCTAGTAGTCATTCGCGAATTACTATTCGCAAAGGAGAAACGAGCGGACAGTGAGAGAAATGATAAAAAAGAAATGCTATTAACGCCTCAGACAGTCTCAAAAACCTCACAAATCAGCATAATGCTATTTAACGTTCACATCAACTAAGAGAGTACTTACACAGCCGAACCAAGGAATTAGCGCTGAGGAAAGAATTGCCTTCTGTTTCAAACTGCTATGTTGTTATTTCTTATTCAAATAAGTCCCTTCCAGCTCTTTCCATTTCCGTGATAAGACAGTATAGAATCTAATGATAGTAGCAAATTCAAACTGCACATAAAAGCCGTGGTAGGCAGCAGCCTTGCCTAATTAGCAAAGTATTGATGTGTCTAAAGGCGCCTTCGCTCTCGACTCAACCAACTAATTAGCGAAGTGACTTCATTGAAGAATTGATGAGGTACCTACTGATGAGAGTAATATCTCTTTTGACAATAACGTTTCGAAAATGTTGTGGGGGAAAAAAGAGAGGCATTCCGGGAATGCCGACAGAAATGAAAACGAGATATGTACTTTAATACATGTGAATTGTCACAAGTTTTCGCCTAAACAGTTGTATCTATGTAGGCATATGTACGAGGTGACGATGACACGAGTTCCGTTATTTTGTTTATCAATATTTTTTGCGAAAAGTGCCCAACGCGGCTATTAACATTTTCACTCGAATAAAATGGACTAATCCAAAACTATATAAAACTAATGATACTTATAAAACCAATAAATTTCATTAATCCAAATCGTATCTACATTTATTATCCTGAGGCGAATCTATTTTAAACTGAACCAAATTCAATTTTCTCAATTTAGAGTTAAATATAAACTTCTCTTTGCCAGGCTATCTATAATAATGTATTGCCAAATAAAGGGACAGAAATAATATTAGAACATTTTGATTGGAGCATGCGTGGGTCGCAGGTGGATTCATCGACCTTTGGGGCCTGTTTTTTTGGATTGAAAAAGAAAACGACGGTCAGAAGGCACTTAAGGTCGACATAAAATCACCCTTATATTTCCCGAATAGGTACCGTAGCTTTGCACAAGAATTTGATATTTGATAGCTTCTTGAATTTATAACTTCGGTAGTAATGTTTGCACGTATATAAAAAGTTATCGTATTATGTTAGGTTAAAAGAAAACGGATCCGCGGTGACGATTCAAAACATCTTATATAGATATTCTTATCTTATCTTTTACACTCTATAGATTTATTATTTGCACAGGTGGATGAGATAAGCTTCGTATATTGTGATTTTTTTTCTCATTGTTTCTTTTCAATTTTCTTTAAATTTCACCGTTGAAATATTATTATACTAAACTTCATCTTCTTTCATATAGTATTTATTATAACTGCATTTCAGATTTAGATCGATATATTAAGGGACCTCCACATATCTACTTGCTTTGTATACTCGTGTTGATTTGTTAATTTAATAATGTTACTGACATTCTATATATTGTATTCATAGTCTTGTTAAGCACAGTATCATTTGACATCATTAATTTGACAATAACTTTATTCAATAGAATATTCATTTAATTATTTGTAATTCGACATTATTATTTTCATTTGACATTTAAAATTATTCCTTGACATTATAATTCAAATGCAATTGCATATATTATATTAATCATTAAAAAATTGTGAGGCCAAAGTTATAAGTCAGTAGAAATAAAATAAACTCAGTGGAAAAGTACAAGTGTGTTATTCATTCAATACTTCTTCTTCTTCTTATAATATTGACTGATAATGAAATCAAGATTAAATAACAACAATGTGCATGTGCAGCGATTAGAACTACTTTGAAATTAAATGAGTTGACTGAAATAATATTATGAGAAAGGAATTCTTGTCATAAATTTCAGTCGAGGCAGTTTTAAAATGTTGGAAGTTTTAGTCACCATTTTTAGCCTGTAGAGAGGCATTATGAATTAAAGTGCTTTCTACTGCGTCGTTAAGAATGAAAATATAATAACAGATAGCTATATAGTGCTAAATGAAATTATTACTAAAGTGATTTTAAAGATAATATTTATCAACGAGAACAAATATCAAGAAAACATACATAGGTACATATAGTCACGCCCTTTCCGAGTTCCTTTTTGCTTTGAATTATTATTTTTGGAATGAATCCAGTAATCTTTATTATTTCAGCCTAATTTGTTTTTATTCAGCAAAATTAGATTTTTCTCTACATTGACGTTGATCATAAATAATATTATGTAAATATCTTCTTTCGGCACACAATGAAATATGGATGTATAAAAAAATATAGAAAATTATTTTGTAAGTATAAAATACCGAGAGTAACACTTTGTGTGTGATTCAAAAGAAAAAATATTATAAGTTATATTTGTGATTGTAAGTGTTCATAATTCCTGTAATTTTAATTATAGGTACGTATAGCATAATTTATTTTCTCCGCTTTCTTCCTAGATAAAAATAGTATTTAAGAAGTTTACCTTCCTTTTGTCTCAAAGGAAAGCAGACTACATACAAGGCCATTGTATTCTTTAACAAAGGTCCCCAAAGATTAGGTTCCTACAACTGTATAATACTTTGAAATTGGGTGCACAATATAAGTAGAAACTGTACTGTAGCAGCAAGAAGTATTGCAATATCTATACAAAAGGTGATGTGACGATATTTTACGTAATTAACTGAGTGAGTAGAAACAATCCCAGAATAATAGAAAGCTCGATGAGACATACTGTATCAATTCAACGAGAATGAACGAAGCCTAGCTCTATGCAGTTGTAAAGCTCCTGAGTTCACCTTTGATTTCATATTATACCTACTCTGATTTGTAAAAATAAAATATCAGCTTAATCAAAATCGGGTAATTTTTACTCGTAAAATTTTATAGACACCATCCCCTCTAGATAAGTGGCAATTGGTTGGCCTACGTATTGAAGAATAGAATGATGAATGTATGGAATTGGCATGTATTTTCACGTTTATATTTTTAATACAGGTTGGCGAACGTCACATTATGTCTTGTCATCATAGATTGATCAATGTATGGATGTATCTATTCTACAAACGTATTGTCATTAACGGGTTATTGCCATAGCTATTTTGCCAGCTTTTGCTTTTTTTGAAAAATAATCCAAATAACTGTTGAAGGTACTTTTTTAACATCGTTAACATTTTGAATAGGTCTGAATACAGCTACAACATTGTAACATCGTAAAAATGAACAAGGAAGTTTGTTCTTTAAAACAATATTTGAAAAGATCTCAACAGAAATACTTTCTACGAAAATGTAACAAAGTTTAACAAGGGGCATAGCATAGCGGAATTACTTGTTCAAATTTAGATTCACTTAATAGTTGAAGAAGGCAGGTAAGTTATTATGAGTGCCATGTATACTAAACACCACTACGATGTGATTTTGTCCAAACAAAAACGTACGTACGACAGATACGGTCTAGTAATAGAATGAAGTATAAGTATAAAATCGATTAATGCTGAACGTGGCACTCAAAATAATGCCCATTGCATTTAGTTAATTTTGGTGTCTGATGATGTTCATTTATTTAGTATAAAAGTTTTTAATTGTATCTGTTCTGTGAACATTGATTGCGTAATAAACTTGCGTAGTAAATTAATTGTTGACCTTTCGGTATACTGCTCATTTGGACGGACTGTCTTGAATTGTTGTGCTCGTGTGATCTAAATTAAATTATGTTACTATTCCATTAGTTATTTAAACATAAATGAATCGTTTTATCACCACGTCTCGAAAATATTTGGTTTAATTAAGTTTTGGAAGCTAAGCATTTGTTTAAAGCTTGGATTCCGAACCCTTTCCTAGTAATGCCTTGAAATAGTCTTAACATTTCGAGGTTGAACAGTATTGCGACATTAGTATTATGGTGTAAAATTACAACCCGAATCGTTGAAAGTTCACATAGTTATTGTAAAATGTCAGTGCGGATTCTTAAAAGACAGTAAAATTATAAAACAAGCTTCTCACGATGATGTAATAAATTAAGGAGGATCAGAACTAAACAATTTAAATAGAGCCGAGAGGAAAATGTAATAGAAATTTTGTTTTGTTAATTGTAACCATATTTTACGTAATTAAAATAAACTCCACTTTATTTTTAAGATTAAGAATACCAGAAACATTTTATTGAGAAGTCTATGCATATTTTTAGACATCAAAATATCAACAACACTATTTATATCTAATGTCGAAATGGCGTTCATTGGAACAGGCCTATGTCCAGCAGTGGATTGCAGTGGGCTAATTGATTGATATACATTTAATATAGCAACATTGCCTGGAGCAGCCAAACCATCGAGGCTGGATTTACTCATTTTATAGAAAACTAGCTTTTGCCCGCGGCTCCGCCTGCGTGGATGTCGGTTATCGCGACCAAACATAGCCTATGTCCTTTCTCAAGGTATAATCTACCCCTATACCAAATTTCATCAAAATCGGTTCAGTGGTTGCGGCGTGAAAGAGTAACATACAGACAGACAGACAGACAGACAGACAGACAGACAGACAGACAGAGTTACTTTCGCATTTATAATATTAGTATGGATGGGTAACTAGAAAATAGGTAACTATAGCAGTAGAGTGTACAACAGTTAGTCGTATTCGTATTCTTACGATGTGGTGAATTCGATCTGGTGCAGAACTATATCGATCTAAGGCTGCCTTCAAATTAGAAGCAAGAAGTGTTGCGTCGTCGTGTCACTATTAGCAAATACGCCAGTGGAGCTGAGTGATGCTTCTAAAATTTATATGTAAATTTTGGTGTGGTTTAATTTGAAGGCAGCCTAAGTCTTCATTTTACACCTCTCATACTAAATGGTGAGTGCATATGTAAATTTAGAAGGTGGAAGAGAGATAGAGATAGTAGTTTGCTCTCAAATTGCTTAACGAAAGCAGTTTTTTTTACTTCGTCAAGCGTGAAATATAAAGTCTCGTTTTATACTAATTCTATGCAACTACGTAGCTTGAACTGATAACATCGACATAATAGGGTTAAATTAAATACATGGTCAGGACAGTTGGCGGTCTTACTGTCTCGACGATGACTTCCAGACAACCTCTGTATAACTAATGTGATACAAATCAATCAACGCAGCGTGGCGCAAACTACATACAACTACTACTACTACTATTTGTCTATCCTACATAAATCGGTGAATACAAAGCGTCCAGTACCTTTTTTCTGTGGTAATTGATATCCCTTGGATAATAGCTGTTGGTAAAATTTGATATTTCTTTCAAACTATTGATTTTAAAATTCCATTACACACTTGACTTCGGAGTAGGTAGGTACTTAAATATAAAAAATAAGTAAAATTTAATTTTTAAAAGAGTCTGTCTTCAGAATAAAAAAATATAAATCTAAAAACAGGCACTGAAAAAAAAACTGAATTACAGATTAAATTCAAAAGACGAAAATCATAATCATAAGACTTTTCAGTTGAAGTCGGTACCAAGCCGAATATACAGGTACTGCTCAGGATATTTATATCTTGGACATAAATGTGCTCTATACGCGCAGTACACGTTTCTTGGGTGTATTTTGAGGATCGCACGGGATGCTAGGGCGGCGGAGGAGCTCAAATTCACCAAGCATAGATTATAACAAAAAAATCCGCGCCAGGGCCTCGTACGTTCTAAATAAGTGTTACATTCCTACCTAGGTTGTGTGTACAGTCAGCATCAGAAAGATGTTGATGAACAAAGCGCTCTAAGTGATCTTAATTTCTTGGTTTTCCCCCTTTCATCTTAATTTATTGTTCTGATATATCTGATATCACACAACTTAAGTTCGGACAATTATACAATTTAAATAAAGAAAATAGTTTCATTCCCTCTTAATACTTCAGTTTTAAGATCATTTTGAAACTTTATAACCTTTTTTTTTAGACAGGATACGTCAATTTGACTTCACGGCGCCTGATGTTAAGCTAAAGGCAAAGTTTCGGAAAGAGGGTCACCATCGTAAACATTACCATGTTAACAGTGGTGGCACTCAGCTTGACGGCCTCATTAGATGCCTTTTCACACCCCTGTCTCTAGTGAAAATATGATTTTTTGTTAAAATATCAAGGTAAAGGTATAAGATTATACTATAATTTTAAATCAAAATGCATAAACAATGAACGAAATTACGACAGACATTTTCTCAATAAGCTTCACTTTATTCAATAAGCTTAATTCCATTCGCGGTGTAGACAAAGACAAACAATAGGTTTATTAGCCGCTTTATAAATCATTCCCCTTTCATTTTCTATTAGATTCGTAACGTCCTGTAGGTAAATTAATAAACATCAAATGCAAATCAGTAATATCCTATCCTATTATAATATTATAAATGTAAAAGTATGTTATTCCATCTCGCTCTAACGTGGACTAATCTGGCTGAAATTTGACAAAGGGATAGATTATAATCTGGAATACTGGCTATTTTTATCCCGGGAATAAGTTCCCAGGGTTTGCAGGAACGAGATTCAAATTCCACGCGGGCCGAGCTAGTAGAAGATAATAATTAATTAATCGTTGTATTAGTTAATAATGGTATGTAACTGCTGTTATACATCCATTTGTAGTCACCAACTTTCATGTTTATATCATTAATAAGAATTGGGATAGCATAGTCAGTGCAGTTTTTCCAATATGGCCGTACTTTTTATAGAAAAACACGTAAAGCTAAACAATTTCTTTTTCAAACCTAGTCAGGTGACGTAGTCATGTAATAATAACTTAATTCTTACGTGCTACGTCGATTATAATGTGCTACGTCGTAGGCAAAAGACCTCTTAGCTACGACGTAGCAATTTAGGCGTATATTATATTTATTATTCACGATTATATTGTTTCAAAAACTGAAATCGCTCTTAAGGCCTTGTTGTAGTAATTTTAACATTTTCAAACACATTTATTACGATTGGAATTTCTGTATTTTTTATTTTTTTCTTCTTTTTCTGCTTTCTTATCCAATCTTGGTATCTAGTGGCACTCAGTCGAGAGCATCTGAGGGTCATACCCAACTCCCATAAATATCCCGATATATCTAATAATAATAAACCGCATAAGGAAGTGTAAAGGCAGAAACACGATTCACAATATTTGTTTCGATAGAAATTAGCGTGAAGCGTGGCTCTAAAATGCTTCAAGTCGCTATTTTAAATACATTTTAAACTAAGACGACATTATCAAATAATGTCGAAGTGTGTATTAAAAAATATAGTATAAAATATCTAGGGACTGGTAAAGTTACATTTCATCACACTGATAAAATTCTCTAAATCGCTGCATCAAGTTCTCGCGGCCATCTTCTCTCTCTCTCTCTCACGTGGATTTTATAGTAGCAGTGCGAAGAGTACGGCCGTCGCACTGCAACCCGGCCTTAAAAGCATTCTATTTTGTTGACAATTGTTCCATTGTGATTAAATAACTTGCTTTCGTAGATTTTAATCATTTTACAAAACATACAAAGTGGTTCTGCGAATAGTAGATCACAACAGGTATTGTTAACGTAGATTGCTTCTGGGAATTATTGAAACTGAAAGCGTACTCCTTTTCCTGTTATTGGAATTTATTAGAATTGAGTACTTGATAAAAGCTATTGTCACTAGCGGACCGGACTACATGAAAATTAAATTTAAAAAACCCTGTCCCAAAAACTACCTCCAAAAAGTTGAAAATAATTTGTATTTGCCTTTTAACTTTTGATATACCTATAATATTTTCATTCCATCGTTGCCATGTCTGGGGACCGTAACTGGCAAAGCACTCCGTCATATTATCGGAATGATTCAAGGTCCCTCCGACCACTAATATACTTTATTATTATTATTTTATATATCATAAGATTTTATTGTATAATAAAATAACATAACATTTACAAAAACTAAATTCAAATCAGTTCATCCGTTTGAAAGCTACGATGCCACGGAAGACACATACATACATCAAAAAAAGTGTGCGATCAATGGCATAAGCTCCTAGAATTCTTTAAATTTAACTTTATCAAGAAAAAATCTATGTTGTATGCTTTCTTTAAATAGGAATACCCTGTTTCTGTTTTTTTATTAAAATATAAAACTATTTTTTATTATTTATTTAAAAAAATTGAGCCATTAATCATAATGCAATTGTGATAGAAATTTCATAGAAAGAAAAAGGCTGTTTAATTAAACTTAAACTACAATTTATTATTAAAAGGTGTAAATTCAATATAAAATAACTCCTCCCCTGGCTCGAACACATGCGGAGATCCTCCTGGGCATGCTGAGGATCATGTTATCCAGCATTTCCTGGGGTAACCTATCCCATTCTTCAATAGCGGCTTCCCTGAGCTCTGGAACTGTCTGGGGATGTGGCTCACGGTTCCATACAGCTCGTTTAAGAGCATCCCACGCGTTCTCTATTGGGTTTAAGTCGGGCGAGCCGGCAAGCCAGTCTTATCGTGTGATATCGTATTCTTGAAGAGCAGCATTGACTCGTTGAGCTCGATGTGCGGGCGCATCATCATCGACCAGTACAAATTGGTGCCCATGGTTTACTCGGAATGGTTTGACGATATCATCAATAGCAACTGCTTTGTACATGTCTGCTGTCATGAAGCCCCGATACGGGATCAAAGGCGTTCTAGCTCCAATCATAATGCCACCCCAAAAAGACACCGATTTTCCGCCTTGCTGAACTGTTCCAGTGGCAGTTCTTTGTCTTTCACGGTCGCCTGGTCTTCTCCAGACACGGACACGTCGGTTATCTGGATGAGTGGAGATTCGGGATTCGTCAACGAAGAGACAGTTTTGTCCAATGTTTTCTTCCTCACCTTCTTCATTTTGCCGAAGTCTAGCCCACTGCAATCTTCGTTGTTGACGTTGCCGGGAATTGAGCGGAGCTCGCCATGACCTCCGTACTCGTAATCCAGCTTGGTGCAAGCAATTGCGAACGGTCTGCGTGCTAACTTCAAGCCTAGAGGCGGCCCTGACTTCTGCTTTAACTTTAGTGGCGTTGATTGTGGGATCACGGGCTGCCAGCAATCTAATATAGCGCTTTTGGGCAGCTGTCAAAACAGTTGGGCGACCGCTGCGGGGTCGGTCAGCTAAATTCTCCATTCCGTGGTACCTCTGCAACGCAGCCACGACACAGGGTTGGGATATAGCAAGTCTGCGTGCTATTACTCTCGTGGTGTATCCTTCTTCCCTCAAAGTTACTATTTTAACTCGTAAAACCTCTGATAATCCTCTTGGCATTTTTTCAATCACTGCTTTCCGCGAAAAATATCTTGAATCGGTTATAATTCACTAAAACAGATTTCTGAATGAGCGTAAGCTAGGACTGAAAGCCTTTTTGTAAGAAAAAACAATTGAACGGTGTCATTGTTTTGTGTTCTAATTCTTTATTTTTAAATAAATAATCTAAAAATAAGAAAAAATCATGATATAATCTACAGTAACAAATAAGATTTCAGTTTTTCAAAGTGATCGCAAACTTTTGTTGATGTGTGTACACAGAAACGTCAAACATATAACACCGCGTTGTTTTTGCAGCCAGGGGTTAATAAGACATAAAAATAGTTATTCTGGGATAAACTACCAAGCACTACCCAGATCCATATTAAGGATCATAGCTTGTAATATGGATACTAAAAAATACCATGCCACAGAGATATGTTTATCCGCATTCTAGAACCCATAATACAAGTTAGATCTTCTCCTTTTCGTATTAATGATTTACTTTTAAACTGAGTACTTTATTCGGGCATTGGGAATACCGCTGTGTAGTGTCCGAGAAAACATATATATTTACTATTCATATTATAATTGTCTGTCGTATATAATTGATAGCATTGGTAGTTATATTCAATTAAAATGTGAACTTACTGGGTGATATTAATGCAACGGTTAACATGACATAATTATTAAAAAGATACAGAGTTTCATAACATCTCAAAATTCCGGCTTGTACGTCGCCTGAAACAAATATGCAGATACGTACATATTTTGATAGCAATATGTTCATTTATAAATGTAATCCTCTAGTTTGAAACTGTCGTTGGTCTTTTTTTATTATGTTTTCATGTAAATGACTTTGCATCTTTTTGAGAATAAGCTCATTGAACTTAAACTTACCTATTTGTTTTGTATTTAAATCATAATATTGTTTACCTACATAGTGTGGTATAAATAAAATCAAAATTATTTTATTACAGGTAACAGAGACCTACTCATACAAATGGCATTCAATGCAATTCAAATTCACTTTATAGCATCACGAAAATAAAGTAGCAGAAACTTTGTATTTTATATCACATTATCTCTTTATTATCTTCTTTTTCAGGTGCACAATTTATGTATAATCTAGCTTAGAAATGTCATAAAAACGAGAGTATTTCATCAATCGTTCGTACACACCAATCATTCATTCATGAGCTTCGTAACAGTTGGCTTAGTTGTTTCTGAATAAAAAATAAAAACTTCGAACGTTCAAACGTCATAGCAACTTCTTCTGGTACGCACATAATATAGTAGAAACAATCTAAGGAACCTTACCAAGTGAACTGGTGAAATCGTCTGCCACGATACGGAATCCGCCCAATGATTGATGCTGTATGCTTTAATTAATCTTGCTCAAGTCGACCAACGAGGCTTGATTACGTACCTACTGAGAATATTTGTCGCTAAGGGCCTACTGGCGAAATGCTCAATTGTGTGAGAGCAGAAAAATTGATTAACTTCAACGAGTATTTTAGAAATATTTTCAGATAATGATTTTTATTTAATCAAGCGCTTTTCCGCTTACCCCGTAGGAGGGGTAGACACAAGCAGTGCTGGCATGGCGACGTAGAAGCTATGATGCGTTTCAATGGTTAAGGTGTCTATTGCTATATATGCCCAAGTCCGTCAGTATGAGGAGAAAATGACTGACCCCAAAGAAGGACGGACTAATAGATAAGGTACAAAATTAATTATAAATAATCATTATGATTATAATGTAAAACTAAATGACCCAGATATTTTCCCGCAAGTCACTTGAGAACTTGTAATTGTTAACAAAAAAACGAGGGGAACGAGGTATAAATGAAAAGAAAAAGTTTGGATGCGACAGTAGATGCTGTTGTTGTAATGTTATAAAGTTTAGTTTAAGGCTGAGGACAGATAGTATAGAAAAATTGATAGATTTGACATATTGCCTATACAATCCGTCCTCAGATAAATCGAGATTCAGGCTGAGTGTCATTCTAGAATATTTAATGAAGCAATAACAGTTATATCAATATACGTAACATGAACCCAAAACACAAGAAAATTCCTTGCAAATATTTTGATTACCCAGCTCCCGGGTATCCTATAAACGCTCAAAGTGTTGAAATACAAAGTGTATCAATTGATTATCTACTCAGCTCATAAAAGTTTACTGAGGGAAGGGTTACTGGGCTATTGCTTAGGAATAAATAAGTATTTATTACGTAATTTGGGCCTTTCAATGGTGCGAGCATTGGAATCTGTGACTGCAGCCTTTTGGGAACATACGTATCCGAACTTAAATGCAATATAAAGCCATTTTTTTAGCACTTACACACGAACCTTATGATAACGGCAAAATCTTATTTGTACTACTAAATAAGCTATTTGAGAATAGAAACGATTTCAATGGATATTTGAATAAAGACAAGGCTTAGCTTTCTAATTTCATCTGTTTGGACATTGTTCATGAAAAAAAAGTCAAGCAAAGAGCGGTAATCTAGTTATAATTGTCACCATATTATGATTTCCACCTTTTATATTTGTTTATTAACATAACATAAACTCACGCCTGTATTCCCCGAAGGGGTAGGCAGAGGTGCTAGCACCCACATTTCGCCAGTTTATGTTTGGGTCCCAATGTAATAGGTGGCGAGCCTATTGCCATTATCCGGGCACTTATAAACCTGCGATAAATACACACATAACTTCGAAAAGCATCGAAAAGTCATTGGTGTGTGCCATGGTAAACCTGGGATCGAACCCGAGACCTCGTCTCAGCAGTCCATTACCCATACCACTAGGCTACCGCAGAGATTTTGTACCTTTTATATTTGTTTATACGTGTGTATAATCCTACTAATATTATAAACGCAAAAGTTTGTACGTATTAATGTATGGATGGATGTTTGTTACTCTTTCACATCTGGCGGCTCCAGCAAACGGCTGGAGCGAATTTTGGTATGAAGTTAGCTGACACCCTAGATTGATACATAGGCTATGTTTGGTAGCGATAACCCAACAAGCCTATGTATCAACCGCGGGCAAAAGCTAGTATTAAATAAACGTTACCACACAAACCGGTAGCGTCGATAGCTTTGTGTTCGAATGCTGGCCATTACACTACCGACGTGAACCCACTAACACAAGCAATTTACCATTTCTACAGCTGCAGGGGTTAGAGGGAATATAAGTAAGTTCGATTCTAATTTTATTTTAAAAAAACCTGTATTCAATTGTAAACATACATCACATCTTCTGAGAAAGATATATCGGGGCCAGCAAAACGTCAGACGAAGCATCAATCACTTGTTTCATACAATCCATATTATAAATATTGCGAACACACGACGACCTATGACCTTCACATATCGAGTCTAAATGGCTCTAATAAGTATAGTTAAAGGTTTACTAATATACCACTGTTATAACTTCATGCCGTCAATTTTGTTCTACTTAAGCTAAATTTAACACCACTTCCTATTAGACGGTAGTGGAGAAAAAAACGGCGCAACAAACTCTACTTCGACATTTTCTAATCGTCTAAAAATCTACTAGGAATGTACAAGAAAAGATAAGTCAGTATTTAGAATTAAATCAACATCAGAGAAAAAAATGTGAAGTACAACTGTAAAACTTAACTAAACACTAAAACACTCGCCGGGATATTTACCATGATTGTTATTTTGGGAGATCCGATATTTCGGCACCTTCAAAAATTATAATAAACATGGTAAATATCCCGGTGAGAGTTGTACTTTCAATGTTAATGACCATGTCAATCTCAAATCGAACATTAACTAAACAATACCTAACTTATACTATTATGTCGAATACCATAAAGTTGCATTACCAATATGGTGTTATAATAGCACTTTTTTCATATAAATGCAAAAATAGGGTCACAAAAAACGTAACAGCACGGGACATTAGTAACACACAATTAACCGCCCATCCACCTAAGGCAAATTTTTACATAAGTTGCTCCATTGTTTGGCCAACTTCGAGCTTGAAGCGAGCAAGTTTGATTGAGATCTTGTCCTTTACTTACCTACCTGAAATTTAAACGGGGGACCAAGTAAGTTATTTGAAAACTTTTGAACGGCTCCCAATTTCATAATAATAAAATATAAATTCCCAAAGACGTGAATACCAGATGCCGAGGCTTTATTAACAAATTCAAACTTTTCTATTCGATTAACTTGAAGACGTACTCGTGTCGTTGTAATTAGGTACAATAAAATTATGTTACTTGCTTTTATGTTCTTGTCACCTTTATGCATAACATTGACAAGTAACTTTCTATGCCGTTATATTCATTTGAATACGAAAACATTAGCTGAAAATGATATACGTTCTGCAATACATAAAAGTTGTTGTTTTAGGTAAGATTGGTAAGCTAATTTTTTTTATTAATCTGATATGAAAACAGCTGACTTGGTCTGACTTTTTCTGCTCAACCCGCCAATAAGGCATCTAACCATCTTGGCAGGATAAACCATTACATAATTTCCTCGGTCATGAAGTCTAGCATCTGGGTATCTAATAATATCTCTGCATCGCCCAAAGTTTGAATGGTAAAAAATTCCCATGGCAAGTCCACTTTTAAACAATTATCATTTTGTATTCATGCAAAAGGTACAAATTAATTAGGTAAAACAAAGTAGGTACCTGGATGGTTAATATTCCAATTTCATCAAAATAAAATAAAAATAAGACTATCTTTTAAACTCTCGTGTTCCATGATCCATACTTAATATTATAAATGCGAAAGTAACTCTGTCTGCTTGTCTGTCTGGATGTAACGCTTTCACGCCTAAACCGATTTCGATGAAATTTGGTATAGGGTTAGATTTGACCATGAGAAAGGACATAGGACATCCACGCGGGCGGAGCCGCGGGCAAAAGCTAGTATACCATAGTCATAACTTAATGACGTCGATGAGATGTTTGGTCGCGATAACCGACATCCACGCGAGCGGAGCCGCGGGCAAAAGCTAATATACAATAATAATAACCTTTGATCGGTCAGCCTATGACCAAGGCCGGTGTAACCTGGTCAAAACGTCGGGCATACCAAGATCGCGTTCATTCCCGTTATTATTATTGTATAAAAATATTACTTTTGTATCATTTTACCCAATTATGGCAAAGCCAAAGATATGCCTAAGCACAGATGCGCTATAGTCATCTACCGAATTTCGTATTGAATGGATGCCTATATATTCATCTTAGAAATTGTTACCAAAACAGAATCTGACTAACTCATTGCGAACACACGTGACCAATTTACAGGGAGCTCTAGATATTTATCAATTTGATGGAATTGTTTTGGGTAAGTTAAGATTAGAATTGTGTAAACGTGTCATTGTATTTTGGTAGGTACGCACTTACGTAGTAATCCTTAGTAAATTGAAACGTTGAAGATCAACGAGTTCAGCCACTTAACGAAAGGTTAAATTATTCGCTGCTTTAACTAATCTGAATGCAGTAATAACATTTGTCATAATTATTATACTATTTATATTAGAAGCCTTTCAATTTTATATACAGCGTTTTTATTTTTTTTGTATGAAACTTGAAATTTGTTGATAATGGCATGAAGAAGGGTATCAGGAGGTTTGCAGCTCAAGTGTGAAATATTTGGTGTTGCACAAGGCTATAGACAGTAGTAACATCTTCCCCTTAAGTGGGCCATGAGCTTGTCTGCTATCTGAATAGTATAAATTATTATTGCCTGAACACAATTAACCTACATTAGTATTTGTTCGCTAAAGTGTCAAAATAGTTCTGAGAGGTACTCAAAGATGGCGTTATACATATAACACGCTCGTATAAACTCAGTACTCTTACGTGATATTATATGTAGTAGGGTTTATGATTTGCCTATTTCTGCCAGCCGACTTCTTAATTCTTAATTCTTTATTGCACACAAAATATAGAGGTTTATATAAAAGATAATTGCAAAAACATGTACAAAGGCGAGCTTAACTCATTATGAGTTCTCTGCCAGCAAACCTTTGAGTAGCAGAGAAGAAGTTAGGTAATGAAGGGATGTGAAGTGTACAAAAAAAAACAGATTAATAAAACGGTACCTAAAGAGGTACATAAACATGCATACATAGCAGACATATTGTATACATACATACATACATATACATACATATATATACATATTATACATACACCTATATACATACAAATACATACCATACACATACATACGTACATATATACATAGATAATATACACACAAATAGATATATATACAGACTACATTATTGTGACAGGAAATGTTCCCTAGTTCTTCTCCTGAAGAAGTCCAGAGTATTACTACCGCGAATGGTGTGAGGTAGTGAGTTCCAAAGACGTACAGCTTGTATTGTGAAGGATCCATCATAGCAGCTGGAATTATGCGCCGGTGTGTGAAGCACAAGAGAGGAAGAAAGACGACAGGGTTTGCCCCTGGGCACAAGATATTCAAAGCGTTCACACAAATAAGTTGGAGCATTTGGATTATGAAGTATAGTATATAGAAGAGTTAGGATATGAAGGTTCCAGGAAGGGAGCCAGTTCAATCTTTTGCGATATTCCGTGACATGGTCGTATTTACGAAGGCCAAACACAAAGCGGATTCCCAGATTCTGCAGGCGCTCAAGTTTGTTGAGCAGTTCCTCCGATGCATCAAGAAAGCAGACATCAGCATAGTCTAATAGCGAGAGAAGAAGAGATTGTGCAAGAGTAACTTTAGTCTGAAGAGGTAGGAGTTTCTGGAGACGTTCTATTATGGAGATGGCAGAGAAGTGTTAATTTCGTTGTTAGCCCATGAACTCTCACCAGTGGCTCCAAGCAGTTGTGATGCGGGCAGCGGAACGTGAGAACGCTTATTGATCGCGATGGCAACGCCTGCCCAGAACGCAAAACTGCCATAGTAGCTCGGTAACTTCATCGCTATAACGTGGATGTGGCTGCTCTTAGCGAAACTCATCTTGCCGATGAAGGAGAGCTGGTTGAAGAAGGCGGTGGCTATACTTTCTTTTGGAAAGGTACCGCAGCCTCCGAACCGCGACGTTCAGGCGTAGGGTTTGCCATCAAGAATCACATAGCTAAGCGACTTGAGGAGCACCCTGTGCATACTTCAGACCGCGTTACCACACTGCGCCCCTCACCTGGACAAAGACAATTACCTTAATGTCATCGTGTCTATGCCCCTACGCTAGACAAGGCTGATGACATCAAAGATAAATTCTACGAGGAACTATCTCGACGCCTTGACAGCATAAACGCCAGAGAGTAGGTTATATTGCTAGGCGATTTCAATGCCAGAGTCCTGGGTAGACACGGAGTCGGCAACATGAACAGCAATGGTCAGTTGCTACTCAGTCTCTGTGCTCAATATGAGCTTGCAGTATCAAACACTATGTTCAGACATGCCGCTAGGCACAAGACAACGTGGATACACCCTCGATCCTAACACTGGCATTTGATTGATTATGCTATTGTCAGGCAGAGAGATACTGGTCAAGTCCAAGTCACTCGCGTCATGCGTGGTGCTCACTGTTGGACTGATCACCAACTTGTTGTCACAAAGCTACGGCTCCGCCTCCGTTGACCTCGTAGATCGACATTTACAAAGCCTGCGTCTCTCAACGTGGATAGGCTTAAGAATGTCGAGGTGAGGGAGAAATACGCTGAAGCTGTGACTGAAAAGCTGTTGCCAGCTAATGAGACAGGTGATGTTGGGGTGGTCTGGGGAACTTTCTCTTCTCATCTTATGGAAGCAGCCTCAGCTACTTTAGGTATAAAAAGCCGTCGTAGTGAGGACTGGTTTGATGAGAATGACGGGATTCTTAGGACAGCACTCAACAAACATCGAGACCTCTTGCGACAGCATAGTAGGAAAGGAAGAAGCGTTGCGGTAGTGAAAGCGAGTGACCTTGAATTGCGGAAGCTGTCTCGTCAAGTCAAAGACAAAGCTCTCCACATGCAGTGGCTTGCTGATACTAACCGGATCGGGGAGTTTTACTCCGAGGTACGTAGGCTGACTGGTACATCCTACCGGGCGAAGGTGCCGTTGAAGTCGTTAGACGGCATGCACCTTTTGACAAACAAGGAGGATGTACTAAATCGTTGGGCCCAACACTTGGACAGCTTGCTCAACGTAGATCGATCAGCTGATTTACAAAGTATGAGTCTAATACCTCAACTCCCTCTTTCTATTGAGCTGGATGAACCCCTGTCATGTGATGAGGTTGTCTCTGCCATCAGGCAGCAACAGAATAAGCGAGCGGTTGATATTGACCTTATACCGGGAGAGCTATTAAAATACGGCGGCGGGGAGTTGTACATGTTGGTTTGGAAACTATTTGCGCGTATGTGGGAGGAAGAGCGAGTTCCGGATGACTTTAAAGTTTCTCGCATTTGTACCCTCTACAAAAACAAGGGTGACCGTTCCGATTGCAACTCTTACCGTGGTATTTCGCTTTTGTCAGCCCCTGGAAAGGCCTTTGCCAGGGTCCTTTTAATCCGATTAAAGGCTCTGTCTGAAAAGATACTGCCAGAAATTCAGTTTGGCTTCCGACCTGAACGAGGCACCTGTGAAGCTATCTTTTCTGTGCGTCAACTGCAAGAAAAAAGCAGAGAACAGGGACGTCCGCTATATCTCTGCTTTGTTGACCTGGAGAAGGCATTCGACAGTAAAGCTAGGATGCACGGAGAAGTTTGTGAGACTTCTTAGACTCCTGCATGATGACATTCAATGTTGCGTCGGTGTCGATGGCGAACAGTCAAATTTCTTCCCCGTTACCTGTGGGGTGAAACAAGGGTGTGTTCTAGCGCCCACACTGTTCGCCATGTACTTTGCAGTAGTAGTCAGGGATGTTTTACAAACTCTTTCTGAGGGAGTCCGCATCCGCTTCCGCACAGATGGCAATCTTTTCAATTTGGCCAGACTTAAGGCGCGCACTAAAGTCTCCCATACAATGATCATAGAAATCATGTATGCTGACGACTTATGCTTTGTGGCAGAATCCCCTGATGGCCTGCAACAGCTTATATCCAATTTTCACCAAGCTTGCTGCAAGTTCGGCCTAAAAATCAGTGTCAAGAAGACGGAGATGATGTCCCTGGCCACACATGGCCACGAGACACTGTCTATACAGCTAGGTCAGGACAAGCTGAAGCAGGTTGACAAGTTTCGCTATCTGGGGAGCACTATAACATCCAAGTGTGACCTTGATGATGAGATCAGCAGCAGAATCTGTGCCGCAGCTGCGGCATTTGGGAAGCTGCATTCCAAGGTCTTCTATTCACATGACCTTAAGCTGGCCACCAAAATATCAGTTTACATGGCAATTGTGCTGCCAAACCTCTTATATTCCTCCACGAGACGTGGTGTGTGTATCGGCACCACATACGCACTCTGGATCGTTTCCACCTCAAGTGCCTACGCTCCATCATGAAGATCCGATGGTCCGACCGAGTGCGTAACACCGAAGTTTTACGACGAGCAAATGTCAGTGGCATTGAGGCCTACTTAATGCGTCGGCAGCTTCGGTGGTGCGGTCACGTATCACGTATGGCGGAGGAGAGAGTAGCAAAACGCATCTTCTACTCTGAACTAGAGGAGGGCAAGCGGAAACATGGCGGCCAACTCCTCAGGTTTAAGGATGTTCAGAAGCGTCATATGAAAAGATGCAACATTGAGCCGTCTTAATGGGAAGGTTTGGCAGCACATCGTCCAGAATGGCGCAGGGTGGTGCGTTGACGAGTAAGCGATTTCGAGGAACAGCGAAAGGCAGACCTCGACACTTTTTTTTTTTTAACCGTGGGGGAAAATCCTTCATGGATGTTATGCCGGACTCCTACCGACTAAAAACCCCCACGGTAACGCCCAGAAGCCTATGGATGGGAGCCCCGGGTAAGCCCTCGGAAGGATGTCCCAGGACTCCCATCAGATCTACGGCTACAATTGCGGCCTCGCCTTGGGGTTGGTTCGGGTGCTATCCCGCGTCTATGGGGGGGGGGGGGGGGTTTCGGGTGTTATCAGACACGTCGGCGGCGCCCAAGCCATATACATACCATTATGTGGGTGGTATTCTCTCGCGCCCTCAGTGCACACGAGTGTTCACCGCGAAGATTGGCTATGTTAGCCATCTTCGAGCGCATCAGCGCCGAGCCGACTAGGAGTCGAAGTGGTCGCCATGGCCGAGATCGGTCGGAGGCATCATAACACTCACCGGGATATTTAAATAATAAACATGGTAAATATCCCGGTGAGTGTTATACTACTAATGTAGTAGGGTTGTAATCAATGCCTATACTTTGGCAGCTTTTTAAATATGCGGTGAAATATAGTAGGCCAAAAGTGAGCTTTATAGGTCCTGTCGTCAACTGGATACTTTAGGATTGAAAATATATTCGGACTATATGAGTAAGAAGAAATCTAAAAGCCACTACGGAAAGGTTTACAGATAGATTTACTGGACTCGCGGTTGTACTTACATTATGTCCATTTTAATTATGTATAGCAAAAACTATTAATCATATTATAAAAAATATCTGCAATTAAGATTAAGGACGGAGTCCGCGGAGCGCACGTCTCAAAATCTGTCAAAATACAGACGCAGCCGTGCACGCACACATCACCGAGA
Source organism: Eilema sororculum (assembly GCA_914829495.1). NCBI lineage: Eukaryota > Metazoa > Arthropoda > Insecta > Lepidoptera > Erebidae > Eilema > Eilema sororculum. Next base: position 18,271,446 of record OU618541.1, read on the forward strand.
TGCACAGTGGGCTGCTAGATGCTCTTTACCAGTCAAAATAATGGTGAAAATTCTCTTACCAATGATGAAAAAGCTACTTAAAGCCTTGTGGTTAGAGTGCATTTTTGAGTAATGTGATTTATTGTGACGAATTACGTCTGTCAATTACATTTCGTATCTCTTTTCTTCTTATACATTCATCCCTGTCATATTATCTTACGTGACGTCATTGGCATGTCTTTTGTTTCAGTGTCATACAAAGCATGTTGAACTTTTTACAGAGATTATGAGATTTCGAACAAAATAAGGCTGGGGACGTACCTACACCTAATTGTTGATATCTGAGGATACTGAAAACACTCATAAAATTAAAATGCCCACCGCGTAGACAGACCATACCTACCGGTTACGTACAAAAATAACGATTTTAAATCCCGAATTACAAAATTCCGAAGTTCAAAAAGTGTACGAAATATCAAAGTACGAGATACCGAAGATCACTTACAGTTTAGATTTTATGTATAGAGCGCGCATATTAATCTCATATATTACCCACTCTCTTTCTTCAGCTTTCATTGCTATGCAGATGATAGCACCTTACACGAGAGTTATCACGGAAATCCTGCGGCTACACAGTCTGATATCGATGAAAAAGGGTAGCTTCTTGTCACTGAGATTGACCGGATCCTGGACCACATTTTGCAATGGGGCTCTGAGAACTTGATGGAGTTCAATGCTAAGAAGACGCAGGCACAGCAAAGGTATTTTCTTTTCTTCCACCATTCCATTGTTCAGAGCACGCCACTACCACTAAACGACAATCCTGATCGGCATCTATTAAGGTCGTCAAGCTGAGTGCCACCATTGTTAACTAAGTACGTGTTTGTAATGGTGGCCCTTTGCCTTTATCTTACCGTCAGGCGACGAGAAGTCAAATTGTCATGCTCGGCCCCCATACATTTAGATCAGTGGTTCTCAAACTTTTTAAATGACGGAACCCTTTTGGGAAGCAAAATACTTGATGGAACCCTACAATAAAACAATTATTTTTATAAGTGTATTCTTTATTAATCAGCATAATAAAAGTACAATGTATCAGTTACTAATTATTATTTACTTCACCACTTGGTAAGGACAATAATAGAAAACATTAAAAAAGAAAAAATCTAACTAGTGGGAGGTATGAAACTGTTTTTTATTTTTCATCAATTGCTTGATATCAGGTTTGATGGAAGAAAGTTGGAGTCTCATATCAGCTTCGGCGTCCAGTCTATTGCGATATTTTGTTTTCGTGGCTGCGTAGGTAGAGAATCCTGTTTCGCACAAATATGTAGTTGGGAACGGGAGAAGAATATCCAGAGCCATTTGGCCAAGCATTGCATATTCATCTTGGATTCTGCACCAAAAATCATTAAGAGGCGTCGTTTTGAACAATGACTCCATACTTGTGTCTGATGAAATTTCTAAAAGAGATTTATATATCTCATTTGACATGTTTTCAGGCTTTTCCAAGTTGGGTAAAAAAGGATTATGAATCCAGGAGTTCACTTTAATTTTTGTATTGTGTTCTTCGGGAAAATACTTTTCAAAAGATGCGCGCATCGAACTGAGATATTGGACCAATTCTTCAAACACATTATCTTCAAACATTTCTGAGTCGTTTTCGCTAACAAACTCACTGAGTAACGTAAAACTTTCTATTTCTTTCTTACCAATGCAAATGATCCAAAAATCTAATTTTCTTTTAAAAGCAGTTATTTTATTATAGGCCTGAAACACTGTTGTCTGTTTACCTTGCAACGATAAATTTAATTCGTTAAGTTTTTGAAAGATATCCGCCATAAAAGACAATCGGAACAACCAAGTTTTATCATACAAACGGTCCTTCAAATTAAAAGAAGTATCTGCTGAAAGAAACATTTGTAACTCGGCTCTAAGTTCAAATAGCCTTGTTAAAGTTTTTCCCCGAGACAGCCATCGCACTTCTGTATGGAGCAGCAGTGTTTTATGTTTGCTGCCATAATCTTCACACAATAATGAGAACAATCGGGATTGTAGTGGTCGTGATTTGATAAAATTAATTATTTTTACCGCTTCATCCATAACTAATTTTAGATTAGACGGCATTTGCTTCATCGCAAGTGCTTGTCTATGCAGAATACAATGACTGGAACTACAATTAGGCGCTTTATTTTTCATTCGTGACACTGCTCCTGCTGTTTTACCTGTCATCGCCTTGGCCCCATCTGTACAAATGTCAATGCAATTGTTCCATCTGAGATTATGTTCTTCAAAAAATATATTTATTTTATTAAAAATTTCTTCCCCGGTAGTGTTTGTAAGCAGCGATGAACACATAAGCATGTCTTCTTCAAAAGAACTTTTATATGGATATCTCACAATAACCAGCAGAATAGCCAAACCAGCGACATCAGTGTCGACTCGTCCATTTGCAAAGCGAATCGTGTATTTTGTAGACGTGTAACTAGTTCTTGTTTGACGTAGCTTGCCAGATCATGGATTCGTCGTGAAACAGTATCGTTTGATAGCGGAACAGTAGCTTTGCAGATTTTTCATCAAGCATACATTTTGTTATGTCTAATACACATGGTTTTATTAATTTCTCAGCGATAGTGTGCGCTTCACCTGCTTGTGCAATGCGATAGCTAACTAAATATGATGCCTCCGTGGCCTTTTCGTTGGTAGTTTGTGTTACATGCATCATATTTTTTTGACTTTCTAATAACTGATCTTTTCTGCGAACAAAAAATTCTTTATTCTTGTCTTTAGTCTCGGGGTGTACGGTTTCTAAATGTCGACGCAATTTGGCAGGTGCCATGGAACTATTAGGAAGCAGTTTACTACAGAGCATGCAGAGAGGTGAGCCGTTGGAATCAACAAATCCGAAACTGATATAAGATTCATCATACTTCCTTTTTTTCGTCTTTGAAACCGTCGAGCTTGACGTCGTGGCACTCGTGGCATCATCTTCTGGATCGGTGATTGCTAAATTCTCCGCGCGCATTGCTTTTGAACATTCAGCGTCATTAGAAGATGTTGTTGGAACACGTTTAACACCTTTAAGCCAACGTTCCATTCTTCTTTATTTATAATGTTACAAGTCAGGATAGTGGGGTTTAAATAATGCACAATCGTTACTGCGTATAAGAGACTAAATTTAGAACCTACAGGGAAGAAATGTATAAAACTGAGACAACATAATACAGCAGGCAGTAAAACAATGAACACTAGTTTCTCGCTAGCGAGCTTGTAAGTAGGTAGTAACTTATCGCTCCGAACGCTAATCATCAACTGACGACGCCAACGCGCGATCGCCGCTTTTATACTTAGTCCTAGACTCGATCTCAAATATTCTCGAAAATACTCGAGTCGGCACCTTTGATAAACAAAAAGCAAAAATAAAAACAGAAATTTAAAAATAGCGTTGTAAACAATATCGACTTTATCCTTTGAAGTTAGAGACGAAAGTCGCTTGTTGACAACTATAGCGTCTAATTCAGAGGCGGCTTTTATCAAAGAGACTGAGCGCTTACAAGTATACTACCCGCTCGTTTTAAGTTTGCCGCTGGCGATAGGTATGAGTGTATGACGTTCGAAATTTTTTATTTAATTGTAACAATAAAAATTGTGTACGTTAGATATTTGGGTAAAACTATGACACATTATAAGTTTTGTTGTCACGTGGGGGAGGGTACGCGCATTTCACAGACCGGCAAACTTAGAGCGAACGCGTTGTACAAGTATACAATTGTTGAGACCAAACTTATGAGATATTGTACCAGCTAATGTAACACAAGCTTATACAAATACAAATAAATAAATAAATAACATTCATAGCGTTTTGTCTCCGCGCGGCCGCGGAGTCCGCACAGCCGCGGAGCGACCAGAGAGAGGTGTTTTGATTTTTTTATTTCTAAATTCTTGCGGAAGTAAAGTAAAAGTAAAGTAAAGTATCTCTTTATTGTGTACACCAAGGATAAAAACATGTGTTGTTTGTAGGTAGGTACATTTTAGGTATAGACAATAGGCGGCCTTATCGCACAGTGGCAATCTCTTACAGGCAACCTTTGGATGGAGAAAGAGATAGAAACCATGTTTGGGTAGCATGGTGCACAAAGTCCAAATATTGGTGTATTTTACAGTGTATTGTACTTAGGACACGTTTTATACAATATACCTAAGTATACAAATAAATATAGGTACATACACACATACATACATACACATATACATACATATACATACATACATATATACATACATACATACATATATACATACATATACACATACATACATACACACATACACATACATACGCACATTCATACATAACCTATCTTACGGTTTATGGAGGTGTGAACAATGTGTCTACATGTAGCCGATGTCCCGCAGGTAGTAATCATACACAGTTTTTTTAAAAACTGGTAAGGATTGTGCACGTCTAATTCTTACCGGCAAAGCATTCCACAGGCGAACAGCTTGGACGGAGAAGGATTTGTCAGTGAATTTTGTGGAATGCCCCGGCATTTTCAGTCTCAAATTCTCTGCCGATCTCAGAGACCTGGAATGTGTAGCGTCCAGAAACTCGAATCGGTTTTTAAGGTAAGAGGGGGTAGCAGGATTGAAGAGTATGCTGTACAATAGTGAGAGTATATGAGTATTCCGGCGAAGTCGGATAGGCAACCACTTGAGCTTTCTTCGATATTCGGAAATGTGATCATATTTGCGTAGACCAAATATGAATCTTATGCAGAAGTTCTGGAGTCTCTCAAGCTTATTCAGTTGGTCTTCAGTGAGATCTAGATAGCTGGCATCTGCATAATCAAGGATGGGAAAGAGAAGCGTCTGTACTAGCGCAATCTTGGTGGCAACAGGCAAGAAATTACGGAGCCTACGCATGGACCCCGCAGCTGCGTACATTTTACGGCTAAGTTCTTGTAATTGAGGGCCCCAGGATAAGCAGCTATCGATATGTATCCCTAGGTTCCTGACTTTGTCGCTGTATGTGATGCTAGTTCCGTTACACGTGACCTGTGGGAGCGTTGACCACTCAATCCTTGCGATCATCCAAGGGCTGCCTACAATGATAGCTTGAGTCTTGCTCGGGTTCACCTTCAGACCGTACGATGTGCTCCATTTGCAAATTGAATTCAAATCAGCGTTCACAGTATCAACTGCCTTGTTCAATTCGTTCAGTGGTGCTTGGGAGTAAATTTGGAGATCATCTGCGTACAGGTGGTAGGATGAAGTTAAATTATTTGTGATGGTGTTTATGAACATTGCGAAAAGTAGTGGAGATAAAACGCCACCCTGTGGCACGCCAGCAGATGTATTACACCAAGAGGAGAGGGTATCTTCGATATTAATACGCTGCCGGCGACCAAACAGGTAACTATGAAACCAGTCAATCGCTGTTGGAGATATGTTAAGAGAGCGCAGTATGCCCAGCAGGATGTCGAAGTCCACGGTGTTAAATGCGTTGCTGAAGTCTAACAGAGTTAGAACTGTCAGCTCACCGTTCTCCATACCAACTCTGATGTCTTCCGCGACATGCACTAAAGCGGTGGTAGTACTATGTCCGGCGCGGAATCCGGACTGGAAGGAATTTAAGAGTGAGTTTTTACAAAGAAAATTAGTGAGTTGGGTATGAACTAGTCGTTCAAGAACTTTGGAAAGAAAAGGTAGGATAGAGATAGGGCGATAGTCAGAGAAAGAGGAAGGGTTCTTCTTTTTAGGAATAGGAGTAATCTGGGCCTCCTTCCAGGTTTCTGGAAACACACCGCAGGTTATTGAGTAGTTTAGGATGTGGCAGACGATAGGAAGAATTTCATCAATGATGGGGAGAATCATGTTGCGACTCACACAGTCGGTACCTACCGCATTCGAGCTGATGGACATTATGCTCCTCCTAACATCACAATCAGAAAATTGACTAAAAAGAAATTGAGGGCAGTCGGGAGTAGGGATAGTTGAAAGATGTTTGAGCGTAGTATATTTAGTCATTCTATCAATATTTGACGAAGCAGAGAAGAAAGTATTAAGTGAGTCTAAATTTAAGCTAACAGGAATAGATTGACGAGATCTCCCTACTCCCAGTGACCTGAGAAATTTCCAGACTTTAGCTGGATCTCCGTTTTGTACAGAGCTATGGATGTATTGGCGTTGAGCGTTCCTACACACCTTACTGCAGTGATTCCTGATAGCGACGTACTTTTCCCAATTTGCGGTGTGCGGTCATTTCTAATGAGGTTGAACCCAGGAAGAATATAAGCAGCAGAGGGTAAACATGGTTTCAACCACGATTCTGATATAAGTACAGCATGTATATTCTTACAGTCACAGGATGCCAGCAATTCGGGGAAATGAGCCGGAAGACTTTGGGTGTTTATGTGAATAACGTTAAAATTCTCGGGAACGGCAGAGAACTGAGCTGTAAGAAAATCACCAAGTGAAAGTTTATTTTGGTCATAGGTATCACTATCTGTGGACGAATAATCATCACTGCTACAGTCTGACGAAGACATCAAAAAATATATATGATAATCTAAATATTACTATATATAAATACAAAAATATAAATAAAAAATTATAAATAAAATAAATATCGATATGAAATACCAGAATAATACTATTCTATTATAAATAAAAAAGAATAACAATAAGCTCTGAACTCCGTCTGCCGGCTGCGAGTTAAAGATTAAATTAAGCACTTAAGAAAAGAAAAAAGAAATAGTAAAAAGAAAAGTATAACAAACATCGTGCACAGTCCAGGTATTCACTCATCAACAAAGCAAAGTTTTAGACCTAGGTAAAAGTATCTATGGCATTGAAGATCTATCGGGTTATGTCTATGTTAATGATTGAATGATGACAGTTAACATTGGTTGTCAGCTGTCGCCACTGTCAGTTTGAGTGACAGATGTCAGTTACTTTGCTTTGCTTGTTGTGATGATTTGAGGTAATTAATAAATAATTGTAAATTGTGTTTACATAAAAGAAATGTGAAGGTACTTAAAGTGATGTTTAGAAAAATAGTGTCCTACCTGGACCGTGCAGTGATTGGGAAAAAAGAAACTTCACTTTTTGGCGGTAGCTGCACGTTTAGGTCTTGCGGTGGTTATCCCCGAAGTATGAGCCGCAGACTTGGATGCATATGGGATGAGACTTATCTTATTGAAGTCCGCCAGAGTTATTACCCGATGCCGTGAGTTATCAGGGCCCAGGATGTAGATGATTCCATCCTTCGTCCAAGTCTTAGCAACACCGAACTTCTCACGGGCTGCCATAAATACATCATGCCTGGGCTTAGTTAAAAACTCAGACATGGTGGTGCCTGTGCCCTTCAGTTTGGTTTTGGCGAACCAAAGTTTATCCCGAGTACCTGCGTCCTGGAGCTTGAACAGAAGAGGTCTGGGCTTTTTCGATGATGTTGCCTGCCCCATCCGTTGGCAGCGCTTAATGTAGCTGCAACAAAACTCTGGAATGCTGAGCTTCTGTTGTATAATTTTGACCACAGTCTCTGTTGGGCTCTCTTCCTCTGCCTCAGCCACACCATGTAACAACAAAATCTTCCTGCGCCTCTGTGTCTCCACTCCATCCACAGTATGTGAGAGCACCTCCAGTTGCTGCTGCATCATTTTGAGTGCTTCTGTGACGAAGGCTCTGAAGTTAGTGAACTCTACAGCCAAGCTGGACACGTTCACATCAGCTGGTGATTTATGCAGTTGAGCCTCGAACGCCTCCATTCGCTTGTTGAAGGAATCACTCATCTGATTCATATTGCTCTGCATTTTCTCCATTGTGCACGAATAAAAGTGAAGTGTGAAAATAAGGAGTTGTGAGTTTTAGAATTATTGTATCCGGCAGATAGGATGTTTAGTAGTACACTTGTAACATGTAAGTATAAAAATAAATGAATTATCTAATTTAAAATAATTATTTTAATGGGACGAAATTTTTAGTGACTTATATGTACGACTACCCACCAGTATTACGACTACCCCGACAGAGGTATCACGGAACCCTAGGGTTCCGCGGAACACACTTAGAGTATAGCTGATTTAGATTAATATGCGCGCTCTATACATAAAATCTAAACTGTAAGTGATCTTCGGTATCTCGTACTTTGATATTTCGTACACTTTTTGAACTTCGGAATTTTGTAATTCGGGATTTAAAATCGTTATTTTTGTACGTAACCGGTAGGTATGGTCTGTCTACGCGGTGGGCATTTTAATTTTATGAGTGTTTTCAGTATCCTCAGATATCAACAATTAGGTGTAGGTATGTCCCCAGCCTTATTTTGTTCGAAATCTCATAATCTCTGTAAAAAGTTCAACATGCTTTGTATGACACTGAAACAAAAGACATGCCAATGACGTCACGTAAGATAATATGACAGGGATGAATGTATAAGAAGAAAAGAGATACGAAATGTAATTGACAGACGTAATTCGTCACAATAAATCACATTACTCAAAAATGCACTCTAACCACAAGGCTTTAAGTAGCTTTTTCATCATTGGTAAGAGAATTTTCACCATTATTTTGACTGGTAAAGAGCATCTAGCAGCCCACTGTGCATCTCGGTGATGTGTGCGTGCACGGCTGCAAAATACTTTGACAGATTTTGAGACGTGCGCTCCGCGGACTCCGTCCTTAATAGGTATGTTTTAAGGTCGTAAGCGTACTGCTAAATGAATGTTCTGACTTATTTTAAAGTTTAAGTTATTGTAAAAAATAAAACAATTATAAAACTTAATGTCCATTTGAAGCCGATGTAATCTTGAACAGTCTTACTTAGCGGTTATAAATTCAAAAACCGAAGCTGAGCATATGGTGACATTAACAGAAAAGGCACCAAAAGACAAAGTCAGAGGCAATGATATGCCTGGAATGGTTCTCTTAGGATTCCATGATAGACTCGATGAGGGCTGGACAACTAGCTCTGAAAATGACGGATTTTCCTACAAACTTCCATCCCTTATTTTACCCCTTTAGTAGCGGAGTTGCCAAAAATCCTTTCTTAGCGGATGCCTCCATCCTAACATCATCTACTTGCATGCCAAATTTCAGCCCGATCCGTCCAGTGGTTTGGGCTGTGCGTTGATAGATCACTATGTCATGTCAGTCAGTTAGTCAACTTTGAGTTATATATATATATAGATGCTTCTAACTTTGAAAATGACGAACTTTCCATATGAAAGTTTATCACCTATTTTACCCTCTTAGTAGTAAAATTTTGAAAAACGATGGTACACTTGTTCATTTATTTCTTAAAAGGCACAGGTTTATGAAATTTAGTGCATCTAGCTCTGAAAATGACGGACTTTCATACAAACTTCCACCCCTTATTTTACCCCTGTAGTAGCAACCTGTATAACTCTCGTGTAAGGTGCTATCATCTGCATAGCAATGAAAGCTGAAGAAAGAGAGTGGGTAATATCATATATAATATTACCCACTCTCTTTCAATATAATAGGAAATATCACAGAGGACACGAATACGGCGCTCCTGCAGGCACCTAGCAACCCAATTGCACAGTTTCAGGGTTCGTCTTGCAGCTCTTCTTCCTACATTTCCTACCCGGCTGGAGCCGGGAGGGGAGGTTATGTCGGACTCGAACCGACTAAAACCGCACGTGGTGCTAGGCCGGAGGTGAGGTTGTCTTAGGCATATCCCTTGCACCCCGGCTGACCCAGGGCCATCCCTTGCGGTCTGGCCCTCTTCGAGAGGAGGGACAACGGTGTCCAGGACTCACCCCAGAGTGGGGAGGCGCGCTACTTAGCGCACCGCCGCCGTGGCCTGCTTCTGCTCGGGTGACAGGCGGCTTTACCCGTCACCCCCAGGCCCGCGCTCATGAGGGACGGAGGTCAGTCTGTGCCCTCCGACGCCCGTTCCACCATCTCCTGAAATGGTCGTGACCATTAGAAAGAAAAAAAGGAGGACGCAGAAGGAGATACTGGCCACCCACGCCTACGCCCGTGAGCAGGGTAGCGAGGATGAGAACTCTCACTCCCAGGGCCGCCTCGAGCTCCCGCCTCGCCGGACGCTCGGTGAGCGTGTGCAGTCCCGTGACGTCGCTCGCATCGCAATGATGGAACTCGGACGTTCGCTCCTTATCGATCAGACGCAGATTGACGTGATCGTACCAACGATGGCGGCTCTCTTGCATTTTATTTGCTATGTCACGGACACGAAGGCTGCCGAGGATGCGATCTTCACACGTGACTCCAAAACAAAATAAATGTCGCTGCTGTCACCGACACATGCGTCCACCGGGTTTCTCAGACCAAGCTGAAAAGCCGACCGGGAGAGGTCGGCGGCTCTGGTGTACTAAAAGGCCCGTAAGAAACCACCGTAAAGGCCCCTGCATCAGACAGGCTTCTCGATTAGGCTATGAGGTGTAGTGGTTTCTTGAGGTTATTACCCGTGTCTGCAACATTACGATGCAAAAGGCTTCTAATCCAGTGCACCAAGTCTACTGGTGGTCGCACTAGCTGATACCCGCGACTCCTGCGACTCTAGTGATGCTGCTACATATAAATCAGTCAGTATCTTTAATATAAGGGCACTGACTGACCTCCGTCCCCCATGAGCGCGGGCCTGGGGGTGACGCGGATGGGTGGAGCCGCCTGTCACCCCAGCAGAAGCAGGCCACGGCGGCGGCGCGCTCAAAAGCGCGCCTCCCCATTCCGGAGGCGAATCGGGGACACCGTTGTCACCCCTCCCGAGGAGGGCCAAACCGTATGGGATGGCCCTGAGTCAGCCAGGGTGCGAGGGATATGTCGATGACAACCTCACCTCCGGCCTAGCACCACGACCCACAGTCGGCGTGCGGTTTTAGTCGGTTCGAGTCCGACATAACCTCCCCTTCCGACTCCGGAAGAGGGGGTCTCCGAGGGGATTTCCGCACGAAAAAAAATAAAAAAAGTATCTTTAATATAATACAACCCAACGAATTTTTTTTTATAACTAATATGTACGGAAACATCTACTTTACAATATACATATATACTTACCTATAGATTCATAAAATTAAATTAAAAATTTAAAAAACCCCCGTCACAAAAAACACTAAAATGTTGAAAATAAATTAATAAATTTTAATTCAACGGTTGCCATGTCGGGGGACCGTAACTGGTTAAGTACTCCTTTATATCGTAAGTTCCCCCGACATGGCAACCGTTGAATTAAAATTTATTAATTTATTTTCAACATTTTAGTGTTTTTTGTGACGGGGGTTTTTTAAATTTTTAATTAAATTTTTATTTTATGCTTTTTAAATTGATCTACTAGTCAAGCTCTTTCATTTGATACCCATATTGAGGGAATTTTAAAGAAATATGTATTCCAACATGTTGTGGCGGCGGCCATCTTGGACCGATTTTTTTCAAACATAGCTAAGAACACTCCCGACTAATATACGATTCAAACAAAAAAAACTAAATCCAAATCGGTTCATCCGTTTGGGTGCTACGATGCCACAGACAGACACGCACACACACACACACACACACAGACACGTCAAACTTATAACACCCCGTCGTTTTTGCGTCGGGGGTTAATAAAATAGACCATGAAGTTAGTATCTAATTATAATTTCATTACAACAGAACCTAAAAATATTGTTTCTACAAAAAATATTTTAACTAGGTATATCCCAAACTTTACAGTTCAAACCTTAAAGCAAGTATCTCAAAATCTGAAACATTATGCTATAAATGTACCAACTAATATGTGAAATGGCTAAAATCGGAACTACGGTTGTCACTGTCAAATGCATACTATTTTATTGCCGTCCAATTGATTAATGAAGACTGTGGCGCCATTTTTCATTTCACATATTTCTTGGTAGGCCTATTTGTGTATGCATGAACTGTCATCACACGCCAAAGAGACGTGCTCCTGCTTCGAAGGCCCGTGGGCGACTGACGGGCGATGAGAAAAAATATGGCAGAAAAAAGACACTATTTTACGCGTTTTTCAGTAAATTTGAAGTGATTTTTTAGATTGATTATTAAATGTATCATCAAATAAGTTTTTTCTTCCCTATCAAGAAGTCTTTGACTTTCAAATAGATACCGGTTCATTGCTAAAATCACTCATTTTCGGTATGAATTTTCTCAAAGACTGGAGCCTGTTTCACGTAGCCTGTATGGAGAATTTACGTAAAACATATCTAGATTTTAGGGCTTTAAAAGAGGAAGTCTTTGTTTGTAAAGGTACATGCAATATTTATTGGATCCTTCAGTGTTCAAAAAGTGTTTCTTTTTATCAATTCGTGTTGGTTTATTGGGTTAAATCTGAAAAATACGAAGGCATGTTTTTGCATTTTTTCTCAATTTTGTGGGTTTGTCGACGTTTATTATATAACAACTATTAGGTTTTAAGAGTTTAATATAAGCATAGCATATTTTTTGGTCTTTGAATATAATATATACAAATTATCATTGATATCAATCATATCTAAATAGGTTAAATATGAAAGATCGTAACACTCTTTTCGGTGATTTTCACGATCTGGCCCCTTAAGATATGAACCTGAAAGGCGAGTTATTTGTCTAAAATCTTTCTTTGACCTTGGCGAGGATATAAGATTTCATGAGACTGTAAGTAAGACAACTTTTAGAATACTAAATTATAAAGTATACACAACTTTTCTACCCTCTATTTGGCTTAAACAACTGAGGTTAAGTAAACATTACAGTTTTGTATATCTACCATTTTCTAAATCATTGCAAATGAACTATCCACAACTCTTGATCTTCGCTTTTTGCGTATTTAGATTTACTGTATAACTAACTGTTGCCCACACCTGTACTAAGGGTAAAAATTTGTCCATATGACGTTAAATAATTTCTTCGTCAAAATTCATCTACATGACTTTTGACATCACTGAGTGAAAACGTCCTTACAATCAACTCGTCCAGAAAAATTGGGACTTTACTTTTACTTTAAGTTAGATCTTTACTTAAAGCACAATATTGTAACCGTAAAAACAAATGATTAAAAATAAAAAACCCGATTGCCACTGAAAAGATCGAAATAAGCTTGATAGCAGGCGGTACCCATTGCCAATCATAAACCGAAAGAAAATTAATGGGTACCGCCTGCTACCAAACTTATTTCAATCTTTTCAGTGGCAGTCGGGTTTTTTATTCTTAATCATTTGTTTTATTTTTAACCGACTTCAAAAAAGGAGGTTCTCAATTCGTCTGTATACATAATATTTTTTTATACCTTTTAGTTATGACACCTATGACATTTTAATATACCTGGTGTCACTCACACAATCACGGCGAATCAAATGACACCTCACATGACCAAATCCGTCAATCCGTTCAGGCTGTTGGCCGTGCCAAATAAATGGGCATACATAAATACATACATACATACCAGTGGCGAAGTGTCCATATAACCCGATTCCTACCGGCTTACCTTTGCAAAAACCCCTAAGCATTGTTTATTAATAAATTATAAATCAATGAAACCACACTATTCACTACACAAAAATATAAAACAAAAAGTATTATGTTACGTAAATCGCAATTATAATAATTATTTACAAACATTACATATTACACATATTTCTCATAACGCCATCTAGTTCTCAATTAAGGAAGGAAACCTCTTGTATGATTCTGTCTGAACGCGCGCGAATGTGAACCCGGCCGCAAAAATAGGAATTGTTAACTCTTCTTTAATACGCAATCGCACGCACACATGCGCAATTTTTCTTAGTAGTGTTCGTAGAAATATACAATCGACATAAGCCGCTGCTTGACGAGTTATGACAGAGAGAGAATATACGATAAGAATTTGCGAGAGCGAGAGAGCTGCACTAATGTGAAGTTTGTTTTGTTTACATACACTGTGGTTTAGGCGAATGAGTGATGTATTCAATCAAATTCAATTGCTCACCACTCACCACAATTTTGACATTCATTTTTGATTTCATCAATAATTATTTATGTAAAAACTACTGCAAGTAGTTAGAATTCGCTTTTTTGTGTAAAGTAGTTATTACTAAGTATAATTTGTGGTTGTGTAGTGTACTGACTGTTGTGCATGGATTGACGTTATTCTGTCGTAGTATCTACGTAATATTTTGGTAAGTAGTCGTTGTATTATATGCATTTGTAGTGTATTTTGCTGTTATAATGGCTGCGTTAATAGCATTAGATTGTTGTCTGACTGATTATTTGTTGTGTGAGGAAACATCTTTCTCGAAATTAAATTATGAAAATAAAAAACATGTAGTTCAGTTAGGTCGAGCCCGCCCGGTCATGAATATAGAATATAAACGGCGCGATGGATTTACGAAACATTTTAATATATCTCATTACGATAAATATACGTGGCTCACAGGCAGTTGTAAATTAAATAGAATGTATTGTTTTCCTTGCCTGTTATTCTCCGATTCTAAGAGTATGTGGAGTCATTTAGGATATAGCGACATCAACAATTTATCGAATTCATCAAAAAAACATGTTCAAACTGAGAAACACATCCGTAGTTGTATAGCTTTACATGAGTTCGGGACAACTAGAATCGAAACATTTTTCACGAATACCTATGAAGTACATAATCGAAAAGTAGATCGTAATAGAAATCTAATGAAACGGTTTATAGATACCTACAGTAATTTTTTTAGGTAAACAAGAGTTAGCTTTTCGCGGTCACGATGAAAGTTCAGGTTCTGATAACCGCGGGAATTATATCGAAACCTTATTATATTTAAGTAAATACGATTCAGTAATGGACTCACATTTAGAACAATGTTCTTCAATGCAAAATCCCGTATTTTCTGGTCTTTCTAGCGACATTCAAAATGATTTAATAAATAGCATTGCATCCGTTTTAAGAGATCGTATTAGATTAGAGATAGATAAAGCTCAATTTGTATCGGTTATGATTGACGAAACACCTGACGTAAGCCATAGAGAGCAACTAACTGTAATATTTAGATATTTAACTGAAACTGGCATTGAAGAACGATTTCTAGGATTTTACGACGTTAGTGGTAGTCGAACTGCTGAAGTCTTATCTAACCAATTGCTAGAAATACTCGACCAGTACCGTTGTAGAGATAAGTTAGTAGGTCAGTCGTACGATGGCGCCGCGGTTATGTCCGGTGAGCATGGCGGAGTGCAAGCGAAAATACGTGAGTCATGCCCAATGGCAACGTTTGTTCCATGCTACGCGCATATATTAAATTTAGTACTTAGCCGGTCACTTGAAAATATTCAGGAATTAAAAACTTTTTTTGGACATATAAATAGCATAGTTAGATTTTTTAATAAATCATCCAAACGGTCGAACCTTTTAAAGGAAATTGCTGACCGCCGTATGCCCGGAGTATCGGAAACTCGCTGGCACTACCATTCGCGTATTATAAATGTAATTTTTAATTGTAGATTAGATATAATTAATACTTTAAATTCAATACTAGATAATGCGCAATCCTGGGACAGCGAATCTCTTTCTTTGGCAGAATGCTTTTTATCTAAATTAGAAAACATGCAATTTTGTTTTTTCTTGACTGTATTATCCGAAATATTTCAAAAGACCGACGTTCTTTTTAATTTATTGCAATCAAAACAAATAGACGTCGATATTGCATCCCGCGAAATAGATAGGTTCAATAATTGGATTACAAATGATTTTATAAATAGTTTTCATGTTATTTATGACAGCGTCCAAGAATTTAATGATCCGCCGCAGCGGCGTAGACGACTCAATGTAGAATTAGACACTAGAACGTTGTATAGACGTCTTTTCATTGAAATAATAGACAATGTTAAGACGCAAATAGAACACCGATATCAATCGTTTTCTCAGATCAGTTTTCTTAATTTGCTTAATAAATCTAAATATAGTTATTATAGTAGATCATTTCCAGATGAATTAATATCATCTTTAATGACTAAATTTCCACGAATATTTGAGTTTATTGCTTTAAAAAACGAACTAAAAGTGTTATACACCACTTCATCTTTAAATAAATTAGACGTTTATGAACTCTTCCTGCACTTTCAGAATTCAGTTTTAATAGACACTTTTCCACAAATTTCCACATTATGTAATATTTTTTTGACTCTTCCTGTTACAGTAGCATCCGCAGAGAGATCGTTTTCGGCTTTAAAACGTATTCATACGTATATCAGAAACTCTCAAAAGGAGGAGCGATTGTCTGATTTAGCTATAATCTCCATAGAAAAACATTTTTTGCTTAAGACTAAGAACGAACCCGGTTTTTATGATAGTGTCCTAGCTCATTTCGTAAGAAAGAATAGACGTATAGCTTTAGAGTATAAGTAGATGAAGTAGTGTAGTTTAGCAAGTAAATAATATTTAGTTGGTAGACATCACATCATATTCATGCATCATACATCTCATTTGCAAAAGGGTTTTTTTCAAAGCCACTTTCATTATACTTGAAAGACACTGTTATAATAATCATCAGTGCTTACACGTATAGTAAATGTGGGTTGAAATTTCCTCAACCATTTGGACCTAAGCATCGACCCAGCCAGTCACAGCTTTTGAAAGGTGTACCTACATATTACAATCGGCCATGGTAAGTTTTTTTTCTTACGTTCGGCTTCCCTTTTAAGAAAATCCACCCTTCGCCACTGATACATACATAGTCTCGAAAAACATTATCCTCCTTCCTTCGGCAGTAGGGTAAAAATAAATAAAGGTTTTAATGAAAAATACACATGGATTATTGGTTTATTGAGTTGTTTTATTGAACTAGTAAGAGATACAACAGCTAAAACCATTTCTACCTCAGATACACCCGTTACGTTTCATGTCGACGAAGTGGTTTGGAGCTCAAGTGTTATCTTATTGGTGCTCCTAAACATTTTACTTGCTCTCAAAGGAAAACAAGTGAAGAGGAAAAACGAAAACGATATATGACACTATAAACCAATTCTCCGTATCAAGTATTTTCCCAATTCTAAAACTTCACACAGGTTTTTCCCAAAGGATCATGTCCATACACGGTTTCTGGGAAATTCCAAAATTGGGCAAATAAACGGATACATAATGAATTCGGACGAAAATACTACGTTTCATCTTGGACTGTGTGGACAGCGTTGTCTTCTTAAAAAACGAACCTTAGGCATCGTTCAAGGGCAAATATTATTGAATATGTACAAAAAAATAAAATACATTAGGAACCTTGTTTTGAAAACAGAAACCTTAAAATTACATGAAGTCTTCGGTAGCTTAGTGGTTAAGGAGTCGGCCTTACGATCGAGAGGTCCCGGGTTCGAATCGTGACACAAACTATTTAGCTTAGTTGGAGGGTTTATATTACATGCTTTAACCTTTGAACTGCCTGATGTTTGTACTTATTTGAACGTAAAAAAGTAAAATTTAACGAATTTAAAAAAGTCGTAGAACAATCGTTGATACTTATGATGTCAGCTATCTACCCCTGCTAGGGTGCTAGTTTATTACAAATAACCCTGTATATTGTTTTACTAAACAATTTTGGTCTGAGGCTTTAGATCACTCGTGCCGCTCATTTCAGTAATATAAAAATGGTCTCAATATCGGCAGCTGGCCACACAGCAGCAGACCGACTACATAACGCTATGAAAGTAACTAAAATAAACTAATCGCGCAGTTTCCTCATCAGTTAGTGATCTTATCTTTCTATCCGCATAGGCAGCTGAGCTAAGTCTTCCTGCCAAGGCTGTGGTATGCAGATTGCAGATTGCAGATTGCAATTTACTATCTAGAGTCGTTCCAAGAAAAACTACTGTGGTATCAACTGTTAAAATTTGAACAATTTCATTATTTGAATGAATTTTTTATAGCATTTATTATGCTAACTTTAAATTTCATCAAAATTCAATGTTTAAAAAGTTGGCAGATGGCTCTCCCGTCGCCCTTAAAGACGGATCTAAAGAGAAGGAAAATTTGAAGTGGTTAAGGGTTGGCTCAATAGCTCAGTTGGAAGAGCATTCCCCCTGTAAGGGAAAGGTCGTGAGTTCAAGTCTCACTTGAGCATTTAATTTCTGTAATAACTGTCTTACATTAGGTATAGTAAACTTTACACATTTTGTCTTCTTCGCATTGAGCAGCAAGTTGTTACATGTGAACCAATGCAATATTTCAGAAAGCGTATTAAGGACTAGGCCTTTGCGCTATGTATGTCTAATACGCAGTTCACCTAGCTCGCGTTATGACTAGTCAAAAGGATAAGTAGGCATAACGCTAGTTAGACCTACTGCGATATAGGTTAGAACAGAGGAAGACAAAAAGAGTCATAGACCTACTGCATTACAGTTCAACAGCGAGGAAAGGAAGGCCATCAGAGAGTAAAACACTAGTCTTATAAAAATGATGCTTAAATTTAAACCTAAATTTAAATGAATGACCAGTAAACAGCACACACACAGCACATTTATTACACACACATTAATTTATCATTTTAATTATGTAATTTATGAAAATGACATTTAGACGTAACGCGAGCTAGGTGAACTGAGATTAAGGCATTTGTCGAAAAAGTCCTTATGCGAAATTGGCAAACAGCGCTATAGGTATACGACCACTTAGGCTAAAAGCTATTGAAAATGACATTTAGACATAACGCGATCTAGGTGAACTGCGTATTAGACATACGTAGCCCAAAGGGTGCCAGATAAATTGGTGACATTATTGTTGACTTTGTGTCCTCGCCAGTGAGGTAAGATTTAAGCAATCTACAGGCTGGGCAACCCGTCACATCTCCCCCAAAAAGGTGAAGACGTCAGCAATAGTATTCAATATTACTTCCAACAATATTAGGTATACCGTACGATGTTGGTTCGACTTCCTTATAGCAATTTTATCTGGTGGAAACCGGGGGTTAGTACAAGAAAAAACGTCATCCTAGACACCCCAAATTTTATTTCATTATTGTATATATACACTCTAAGATAATGCAGCACGATTTCAATCATCTAAAATCATATTTCCCATTGAATATTTTGTTTATGTGATTGCAGTTTGGAAGTATGGTAAGGTATGTAACCTTTACGTACAAAACTTAAAAGTACAAAACGCTCGATGGAGAGTATTCGACTACGGTAAAATTCCATTCAGTGATTGGTGTCTGCTTGAAGTACATGTTTTACAATAGTCTGCTTCGTTTGAAAGAGCTCCCACGACTGCAATTCACTTTATAGACTGCTAGAATTTGTAATACCAAGGTATTTTTAGTTGAACGATATTATTTCTGCTTGTCCAGCTGGTTTACAAGAATTTGTATTATATTACTGCTCCATTGTATAATTCTAAACGCCAATAAAAAATAAATAATATTATCTTGTAGTACCTAATACATAAAATTTTACTAGTAAAAAAACTGTAATAATGTAAATCTAATTGCTACCTCAAGTGGTTAGTAGAAAAAAAACCTCATTGAAATAGAGGTGATTTCATATAAATTGGCCATTCAAACCAAGTGTAAAACTTAAACACAAAGTTACGTTATTCAATGTTTTTATTTCATTACCAAGTCACCGCAAAGCACAGTGTAGTTTTCTCGTTAAGTACTTACCGTCTAGTTAAGCAAGTATGGTAAGTTCATACGAAATTTTCTCATTCAACTTCGGAACATGTAAAGTTTTAATCAAAGTTTTGTTGTATTGTCATTTTTGTGATTCTTCAATAATAAAAAGCCCACATATCCAACATGGTTTTGTTCAACCCGCCTGATATTTCTACAAAGCGGTTTTTTATTGTGTTTTTCTTCATTGTTATGTATGTTGTTACAGTTTGTACTGCAGTGCTGAACGCTTGTATGTACGTCTTGGGGGCAATAACGTGTTGTTAGCAGTTAATTTTGCTGCTGGAGTTTTTCTTGAAACATGTATGTGAAAAGTGTTACGTGCTATCACTGGACCTTCTATACAAGTCGACGGGGAATACAATAATATTATCAGTTTGGCAAGTTTTTCTAAATTCATTCATAGATTTCTGAAAGGATTGGGTAAGTACTTAGTAAATTCTTCTATCGTGACGATGGTGGCTCACAAATTGATGATGATTAAACTAAGAAGGATGAAAAACGTTTATTGGCCTTGAAGTCCTTGCCTGTTCACGTGTTTTCTTCTTCCTACAGTCCGGGGTCCTTTAAGCGTGGTGTGAAAAAGCATCACTGATGAGGCCGTCATGCTGAGTGCCATCATTATATATTATTAATGGTGACCCTCTTTCCTGAAACTTTGCTTTCAGCATCAAGCGAAGTGAAGTCAAATTGATGTGCCCTATATAAAAAAAAGGTAGATATGATTAATCAGCCTTACATCAACTTAGTTTTTGTTAGTTAAAACTAGCTTTCCACCCGCGGCTCTGCTCGCGTGGATTTCCGATTCTACTCACCCGATTGCAATCAAATAATAACTCAGTCCTTTTTGCCTCTATCGCGAACAAACCTAAGTTTCTAGGAATCTATACTTGGGATAAAATCAAGGTTGAGTGGGATGAAAGTATCCTATGTCCGTCTCCTGGTTCTAAGCTACATTCTCACCAATTTTCAGCCAAATCGGTACAGTCTTTCTTGAGTTATAAATAGTGTAACTAACACAACTTTCTTTTATATATATTTCAGTCACCTTTGTTACATATTGTAATACATATTCCTTGTTAAGGACCGAGTCCGCGGAGCGCACGACTCAAAATCTGTCAAAATACAGACGCAGCCGTGCACGCACACATCACCGAGATGCACAGTGGGCTGCAAGACGCTCTTTACCAGTCAAAATAATGGTGAAAATTGTCTTACCAATGATGAAAAAACTATTTTAAGCCTTGTGGTTAGAGTGCATTTTTGAGTAATATGATTTATTGTGACGTATTACGTCTGTCAATTACATTTCGTATCTCTTTTCTTCTTATACATTCATCCCTGTCATATTATGTTACGTGACGTCATTGGCATGTCTTTTGTTTCAGTGTCATACATAGCATGTTCAACTTTTCACAGAGATTATGAGATTTCGAACAAAATAAGGCTGGGGACATACCTACACCTAATTGTTGATATCTGAGGATACTGAAAATACTCATAAAATTAAAATGCCCACCGCGTAGACAGACCATACCTGCCAGTTACGTACAAAAGAAACGATATTTAAAAGCCCGAATTACAAAATTCCAAAGTTCAAACCTGTACGAAATATCAAATTACGAGATACCGAAGATCACATTAGTTTATATTTTATGTATAGAGCGCGCATATTAATCTAAATGTATAGGAGCCGAGCACGACAATTTGACTTCTCGTCGCCTGACGGTAAAATAAAGGCAAAGTGTTAAGAAAGGGCCACCATTACAAACACGTACTTAGTTAACAATGGTGGCACTCAGCTTGACGACCTTACTAGATGCCGATCTGATTGTCGTTTAGTGGTAGTGGCGTGCTCTGAAGAGTGGAATGGTATAAGAAAAGAAAATAGCTTTTTTTTTTTTCAGGACACGTCAATTTGACTTCACCTCGCCTGATGTTAAGCTAAAGGCAAAGTCTCGGAAAGAGGGTCACCATCGTAAACATTTACAATGTTAACAGTGGTGGCACTCAGCCTGACGGCCTCATTAGATGCCTTTTCACGCCCCGCTTAAAGGACCCGGGACTGTAGGAAGAAGGAAACACGTAAGCTGGCAGGGAATTCCAGGTCTTAGTGGTGCGGCAGAGGAATGAATCACTGAAACGCTTGGTTCTAGCAGGTATACTCTGCACCGTAAATGGATGGCATCTTAGCCCTGCACGTGTCGTCCTGTAAAGGAAAGGGGAGGGTGGGACTAATTGGAAGAGCTCGTCAGAACATGGTAGAGACGGTAGAAAACCGCCAAAGACGCAACATCTCTACGCATCTGCAAAGGCTCGAGGGTGTTCGTGACCTCAGGATTCCCAATAATGCGGACCGCACGTCGCTGCAACCTGTCGAGAGCATCTAATAAGTACTTTGCGGAGCCGTCCCAGAGATGTGAGCAGTATTCCACGCAGGAACGAATTTGGGTCTTGTATAGAAGACACCGCTGCTCCGGCGTGAAAAAACGTCTCACTCTGTTCAGGACTCCGAGTTTACGCGAGGCTGATTTGATGATACTCTCGATATAGTTTTTGTTATTCAGTTTGCAGCGAACATCCATACCGAGGATAGTGAGGTGATCCTGCAGTGGCAGTGGTGTGCTCTGAAGAGTGGGAAGGGAAAGGAAAGGAGATACCTTTGCTGTAAACGCACATGCCTGGGTCATCTTGGCATTGAACTCAACCAGGTTCCTAGCACCCCATTGAGAAATGTGGTCCAGGATCCGGTCCAGCTCAGTGACAAGAAGCTGCCTTTTTTCCTTTTTTCTTTATTCCGCGCAGGATGTGCGTAATAACTCCCGTGTAAGGTGCTGTCATCTGCATAGCAGTGAATGTTTCCGTTACAGAGCATGTCATTGATATGCAGAAGAAAGAGAGTGGGAGATAAGACGGAACCCTGCGGCATGCCAGCATTAACCTTTGCTGTGCCTGCGTCTTCTTAGCATTGAACTCCACCAAGTTCTCAGAGCGCCATTGCAAAATGTGATCCACGATCCGGACAATCTCAGTGATAAGAAGCTACCCTTTTTCATCGATATCAGACTGTTTTTTATATATCAGACTGTGATTTCCGTGATAACTCTCGTGTAAGGTGCTATCATCTGCATAGCAATGAAAGCTGAAGAAAGAGAGTGATGGGGAGAGAGGACACGAATACGGCGATCCTGCAGGCACCTAGCAACCCAATTGCACAGTTTCAGGGTCCGTCTTGCAGCTCTTCTTCCTACATTTCCTCCCCGGCTGGAGCCGGGTGGGGAGGTTATGTCGGACTTGAACCGACTAAAACCGCACGCCGACTGAGGGTCGTGGTGCTAGGCCGGAGGTGAGGTTGTCTTTGGCATATCCCTCGCACCCCGGCTAACCATCAGGGCCATCCCTTGCGGTCTGGCCCTCTTCGGGAGGAGGAAAACCAGGACTCGCCCTAGAGTGGGGAGGCGCGATTCTTAGCACGCCGCCGCCGTGGCCTGCTTCTGCTGGGATGACAGGCGGCTCTATCCGTCAGAGTTGCCTGCGCACGCGGGTGGTGTGATCTGTAAGTCTCTCTCTCTCACGCCGCCACTCCCCTTCCGCCGTCTCCTTCACGACCTTTAGAAAGAAAAAAAAAGGAGGACGCAGAAGGAGACGCTGGCCACCCACGCGTCCGCACAGCGGACCATCGCCGTGAGCGAGGTGGCGAGGATGAGAACTCTCACTCCCAGGGCCGCCACGAGCTCCCACCTTGCCGGCCACTCGGTGAGCGTGTGCAGTCCCGTGACGTCGCTCGCGTCGCAATGATGGCACTCGGACGTTCGCTCCTTATCGATCAGACGCAGATTGACGTGATCGTACCAACGAAGGCGGCTCTCTTGCGTATCTGCGACATTGCGATACATAAGGCTTCTAATCCAGTGCACCAGGTCTACTGGTGGTCGCACTAACTGATTCCCGCGACTCCTGCGACTCTAGTGATGCTGCTAAATATGAATCAGTATCTTTAATATAACATAAGCCAACGAAACTTTTTTTATTACTAATATGTACGGAAACAGCTACTTTACAATATACATATGTATATACCTACTTACCTGTACAATCATATAAAATAGACCATGAAGTTAGTATCTAATTATAATTTCATTACAACAGAACCTAAAAATATTGTTTCTACAAAAAATATTTTAACTAGGTATATCCCCAACTTTACAGTTCAAACCTTAAAGCAAGTATGTCAAAATCTGATACATTATGCTATAAATGTACCAACGAAAGTGTGAAATGGCTAAAATCGGAACTATGGTTGTCACTGTAAAATGCATACTATTTTATTGCCGTCCAAATGATTATGAAGACGGTGGCGCCATTTTTCATTTCATATATTTCTTGGTAGGCCTATTTGTGTATGCATGAACTGTCATCACGCGCCAAAGAGACGTGCTCCTGCTTCGAAGGCCCGTGGGCGACTGACGGGCGATGAGAATAAATATGGCAGAAAAAAGACACTATTTAACGCGTTTTTCAGTAACTTTGAATTAATTTTTTAGATTGATTACTAAATGTATCATCAAATAGGTTTTGTCTTCCCTATCAAGAAGTCTTTGACTTTCAAATGTATACCGGTTCATTGCTAAAATAACTCATTTTCAATATGAATTTACTCAAAAACTGGAGCCTATTTCACTTAGCCTGTATGGAGAATTTACGTAAAACATATCTAGATTTTAGGGCTTTAAAAGAGGAAGTCCTTGTTTGTAAAGGTACAAAAAACGTACACGCTATATTTTATTGGTTTCTTCAGTGTTCAAAAAGTGTTTCTTTTTATCAATTTGTGTTGATTTATTGGGTTAAATCTGAAAAATACGAAGGCATGTTTTTGCATTTTTTCTCAATTTTGTGCGTTTTTTGACGTTTATTATATAACAACTATTAGGTTTTAAGAGTTTAATATAAGCATACCATAATTTTTGGTCTTTGATTGTAATATATACAAAGTATCATTGATATCAATCATATCTAAATAGGTTAAATATGAAAAATTGTAACACTCTTTTCGGTGATTTTCACGATCTGGCCCCTTAAAAGGCTAATACATTATTTTTATTCTTATTCTAAAATATTGCAGTCTATAGTTACTACTAGAAAGTTTGTTGTGACCGCGTTGACCAAGTTTTGGTATTCAAGTTATGAATCACTCCACCACGAGCAACACTAGTGCTTTAATGACTTATCGAAGTTTGAGACGACAAAGTTGACTTTGATGACCTTTAATGTTAATATACATAATAGGCCTAGGCGAACATACATATTATCGCAGCAAGAACGACCACATATGACAACCTCTGTGGCGCAGAGGTCAAACATGTTCGCGTCATAGGTGATCCTGAGATTACCAACACCTTGGAACCTCTGCAGTTGCGTAGAGACGTTGCCTCTCTGGCCGTTTTCTACCGCCTCTACCACGGCGAGTGTTCTGAGGAGTTATTTCAACTGATCTCACCCTCTCCCTTCCTATCCAGAACAATAAGTGCTGGTCTGCGATGCCATCCACACACGGTGGAATCCATACCATTTCGTGGTTTGAGGGCTCTTTCCTCTGGAATTCGAGCTGGAATGCTCTGCCCGCATACGTGTTTCCCTCCTCTTACAGTCCCGGGTTCTTTAAGGCCGTCAAGTTAGGGACCACCATTTACGTCCAATGGCACCGAGAATGGTGGTCTGTATCTTCTGGACTGCACGTTAGCTTTATTGCCATCTAGCGGGGTGTAGTCAATTGACGGACCAAATATAAAAAAAAGAAAAAACATTCGACTGCCAAGTCTCACGGGTTCGATTATTTCTACCATTTAGGTAGCAGACAAAATGGTCCACCAGATAGAAAATGGTTGCCATGGCTATAGGCGTCACATTCAGTGCAATTAGTATGTATTATGTAGGTATTTGGATTGATCTGGGTGTTCCCATGGGTAATATGTGCGTATGTTTAGAATAACAAATACTGGGTATGTTTATTCCCATTCTAGAATCTATAACACAAGCTATTTAACTTAAACTGACTTTAGGTCTAGATCTAGCGATGTCGAAATGTCGTGGAATATTTATTTATATCTTTTCTAATTTGCGAACTTCATTTTAAATGATTTTTTTTATTTTCCTACATACAACTCATATGAAACATCCAAAATGTTCTACCGCAATACCTCATGGGTTGTCAGAATCTAACTTATATTAACTTATAATTGAACATAATTATAATTATACTTTTCCATTAGCTTGTGATATTTTAGGACATGTTATTCCATACATCCTCTTAAAACATTATGCTGTCGAAAGTTCCACCCACGCTCTTCCAAGTTAACGGTTTCGAAAAAAACATAAAATGCTGAGGAAAAAATTAATGAATGATTCTGTTAATTTTAAACTAATAACTCTAACCGTTAATGTTGGTACAGCAACTTTTAATAATAACTTTTAAAATTAGTATGTTATTTTTTTTTTTCAAATAATTAATTGAATAGAATTTATAGATATATGAATGTGTTCTAAACATCTGTAGATAATTCGATTTAGAAAGGATTTTTTTTATCGGTCCACGCAGTTTTAGCATTCCAAATACTAAAGAAAAATTTCATTCAAATCTGTGGGTAATGTTACCTAATCCTACACTTTCTTGTTCCAGATAGTGAAACCCATATTTTGTGATGATGCCATGAAGATGCTGATCATGGAAATGGCCAATGATAATGAAACATCCAATGGTACCATACTACGTCACCAACGTGAAGCCATACTTAATATAAATGATTTAGCTAAGTAGGAGAGGTTAATGAGTTCCGCTATAGTATGAAAGGAGAGAAAAAACTTAGTTCTATTCTATTAGATTACCGAATACAGAGAGATTACCGGATACAGAATTTGATGATCAACTATCAGAAGAACCTGTTTTTCTTCTGGTAATTTTATCGTATTAATGGATTCTTGGTATCTCCACCAGGATGCAACATAGCTATTTTGTGCTATCCAACTAAAGACGCGTCTAATGATATACCTACATGGTATATCATTAGACGTATTTTAATAATTAAATGGTAATTTAATTGAACCAGTGTTGTCCCCCTTATATTATTACTGTTATCCTTCAAAATAATAAACAGAATCGTCGATGTTTTCGATCGGTCTAAACTCACAACGTGCGGGTAAACGAAGGTTAGGCTTATTCAAGTAAATATTAGGTATGCTGTGAAGGTAACTTTTACCTAGAAATTTGAAAATTTCTCCGACGTGCCAAGTTTTTCGTCAATAATTACATCATCTAAATAAGAAATACGAAAGTTCACGCATATTTACTAGTTCATCAGACAATTTCTTCTACATTATTCAAAAGAAAACTTTTTATTCCACTGGGGGAAAATATTCAGGGCCTATCAATCGTGCTTACGTCAGGATGTAGGCGAGAACTTTCTGTTATATACAAATACAATCTTAGGTTATTTATTATTAGTAGTTTTGTAGGTAAAAAACAGAAATGGGGTTTGTAATAATATTATAATATCTATCGAATTTAAATATTAACATTGTTTTATCATTCCTTTTACGTATCCATACTCCCATTTCCCTTCAGAAAACCCCGGTAATGAACTGGGAATTGAAAATTTGCGCAACTGGGGAATAAAAACTAAAACATAATAATATTAATAACAACTTTATATAATGTACAAAAAGAGGCAGTGAGTGTAACGAAAATCTTGTTTCAAGCAATGAAATAACTGACTATTCAAAATGATACCGTCACTCCAGGTGCAGGTGTAAAGCACAAAAAAAATATGAAAAGAACATATATTTTCTTAAATTTAACTCCAATTTTTTGTATTATTCAATCAATGTTGTTCTCAACATTCCACATCACGAAAAATTTTCAATTTCATACCTTCAATATACCCGAAGGGTATATCTGGGTCTGCCGGGGTGCGAGAGATATGCTTTCGGCAATCTCACCTCCGGCAACCAAGGACCCAAGACGGCGTGCGTTTTAGTCGGTTCGAGTCCGACATAACCGCCTCCACCGGCTCCGTGGGGATTTTGCGCACGATAAAAAAAACCTACAAACATAGTTTTTGTTTTACTAGTAAGTAGGTACTTCAATGAGTTCACGTGCTACGCGGATCACGTGCTACGCGGACGACACGTTAGTGACGGTGAGTGGCGCTACACACCGCGAGGTGACCCAGAGGGCCACGACCGCTGTTGCTCAAGTCGTAAATCGGATCCGGCGGCTGGGTCTCGAGGTGGCTCTGCACAAATCCGAGGCCTTGTTCTTTCATGGTCCTCAGTGCAGGCCACCCCCGGGATCCAGCTTGACAGTAGGAGGTACTCCCATCGACATCAAGCCCCGGTTGAAATACCTGGGGCTCGTACTCGACGGCGGTGGGACTTCGGAGAGCACTTCCGAAGTCTGCGCCCCAAACTGTTGGTGTCAGCTAACGCGCTGATGCGGCTGCTGCCCAACTTGAGGGGCCCAGAGGACTCCTGCAGGAGACTCTACGCGGGTGTCGTGCGGTCCATGGCCCTGTACGGATGCCCCGTGTGGGCGGACGCCCTGCAGGCCAGGTTCGTGGAACTGCTGCATGCGCCGCAGCAGAAGATGGCCTGCAGGGCCATTAGGCCGCTTCAAAGGATCGCGCCGCCCGCGCGCGCAGGCAACTCGGGCGTCGGAGGGCACTGACTGACCTCCGTCCCCCATGAGCGCGGGCCTGGGGGTGACGGGTGGAGCCGCCTGTCACCCCAGCAGAAGCAGGCCACGGCGGCCGGCGCGGCGGCGCTCTAAATAGCGCGCCTCCCCATTCCGGGGGCGAGTTGCGGACACCGTTGTCCCCCCTCCTGAGGAGGGCCAGACCGTAAGGGATGGCCCTGGGTCAGCCGGGGTGCGATGGATATGTCTATGACAACCTC
Organism: Eilema sororculum; assembly: GCA_914829495.1. Lineage (NCBI taxonomy): Eukaryota > Metazoa > Arthropoda > Insecta > Lepidoptera > Erebidae > Eilema > Eilema sororculum. The sequence continues at coordinate 18,299,969 of OU618541.1, forward strand.
ACCTCCGGCCTAGCACCAAGACCCACAGTCGGCGTGCGGTTTTAGTCGGTTCGAGTCCGACATAACCTCCCCTTCCGGCTCCGGCGGGGGGGGGTATCCGCGGGGACTTCCGCACGAAAAAAAAAGAAAAAGATACTTCAATGAGTAGAAATGTAATCGGAATTCTCTTAAATACGAAAAATCCCAAAAAACTGGTAGTTATTTATGCCCCATCTGTTAATAACTCCTTCCTATAAATATCTTATCTCTCAGTGCAATTACCATTTACGTACATTACTCCTTTCGGTAACTATTTCAGAATTAGCAGGTTCATATAAAAATCTTATCTCTATCAAACTGGTAAAAGAACATTGACTTTATAACGATGAAATTTATCTTAAACATTTCTGAATTACGAGTTCTCGCTTAAAGGGCCCTCAAACTCTAAAGGGAATTAACGGAAAATTGTTTTTGAATTCCATTCTCAACTTTGATATACTCGAATTTCGATCAGGGGCTGATAATTAGTGAAGAACAGCTTGAAGTGGTCATCTAACTTGAGAAATTGAACTATAAATTACGGCAGCACCGGGCGTCTTGACATAAGTACTTGGCATAGATTGATGTGCCGCGGAATTTGAGAAATACCGTAAGTATACGCTTCGAATTTATAGGGGGCCTAATAAACAGATTTTGAATACAAAATGTATAGTAGGTGTGCATTCCAACATTGTAGAACGGTCTCCGGGGCCCCTTTCAGCAATTTTAAACCAACAGACTCTTTAAGATAATAATTTATATGTACACTATTGGTGTGTCTATCATAAATAAGGAAATAAGAGTACAAGGAAGATAATGGAAGTTATAATAATATACATTTTTAGAATAGAAAGTATGGACAAGGGCAGATATAAAACATGGTTATTTAGATGTGCCTGATCTCGTTCAATGGCTCCCTCAATATATAGAATCTAGAGACAATAGCGCCCTTTACACTAATAGTCTATCTCGAGGGTATACCTCATGTATGTGTGTGACAGAGCAAGCGCGTTCTACTAAAGTTCAAGATCAAGTTCAAGAATTGTACCGGCATGTTTAACCGCACGATAAATGACCGTATAAAGGGGGCTAAGCTAATGAACTCATCTGATCCCCCACAAATTAAAAGATGCACGAAGATACGGACTGATTCAAAATATCACCTAAGTGAGGCACATCATGTTCACCTTCCGCGAAGAAAAATAAGAGAGATATTGCTACTTCCGCAGTCCAGGACATAGGATCAGGCAACTCCATAGCTACATATACGTATACCTAAGTTTAATCGTTTTCATTCATTCACTTTAAAGATTTATTTATTTTAGGTAAATATTATTATTAGGTAAATTACGACTTAGATTTCAAAAGCAATTTTCGACTCCCTCCACTAGAATCCACAGTCTTGATCCACATGTGGATCATTTCACAGGAGGCTATAATAAAACAGCTTTGTCAATAACCTTATTGTCGAAATTAAGTACTCTCCACGGTGTACCCATTATTCAAGCCATAAGGAAATCGTAAATATATAATGGGTTTTTATTCAAAGAAATAGGGATATTATATGTATATCAGTAGAGTATTAAAGCTACTTGAAATTGTTTTCAACGTTTGATTTCCATTTAAATGTAATGCGCACTTGAATGAAAAGGTATATGCGCAGTATATTATTATTTACGACATAAGTACGTGGTCTTGGTCGATGCAAAGTATTTATTCAATCTTTTGCCAATCACAACATAGATGAAGGTAATATATTTTATAAAAGATAAACAGACAATGGTCACCGTCAACACAGCCTAACGCTGCTTTTCATTTTATAGTTGCGGGAAAACTCACAGCAGGAGAGATGCAATGCAAAAAAAAAATACATAATCGATAAAGCTGAGCTTACTTCAGTGAATGAACCAGCTCAACTGAGCAAGTGTGATCCTCGTATAAATAAATTAATAAATATTTCACAACATTCTACACAACGCTATCTAGACCCATGGTAAGCTTATGTAGCTTGTGCTGAAGGGTATACACGCAGCTCATATTGACAAAGACAGTAATTGTTATGATTATTTGAAGTAATCTCGTCCTCATTGTTTTACTATATCGTAGACTATACTGAAATACTACATCCATACTAATATTATAAATGCGAAAGTAACTCTGTCTGTCTGTCTGTCTGTATGTTACGCTTTCACGCCTAAACCACTGCACCGATTTTGATGGAATTTGGTACAGGGGTAGATTAGACCATGAGAAAGGACATAGGCTATGTTTGGTCGCGATAATCAACATCCACGCGGGTGGAGCCGCGGGCAAAAGCTAGTCATAAATATTTTCTTATTTATGGTATATTTAGCAACGTACATAATGACACCTGTCAATCCAAGTGACGTCACTAGGTAAGTTAGTCCGATCTGTTAATGATATACTTTAATATTTCCATCGTCTAAATTAACATTTATTTACAACCGCCATTTTCAACATGGTACGTATAAATAATCGCGACTCTCTTTTCTGAAACTTTGCCTCTAGCTTACCATCAGGTGGGGTGAGTTTAATAATGGCGTTTCCTAAAAAAATATTAACAAAATAGAGCACCAAAATTCGGAAAACGCTAGTGAAAATCAGCCTTCCTCCCAAAAGACAGTATGTCAAATCACGAAGCACTATTTTATAGGTTTGTACCTACCAAAGTAGTGTTTTTACGAAGGGTTTTTCGATAAGTAGGTCAATTGACGTCCCTAACGAGATCACACATCGCAGAGCGCTGTCAGCAGTTTGAGTCGAAGAAGATAGATGTGACCTAGACTATTGAAAGTAGGAGATGCATTGCATCCTTAACATACGTAACAACTGAATTTACAACTCATGAAAGCGGTCATCGATATTGCTGCTGCTAGCTGAAAGTAAACTGTATCTATTATTCGGTATTCAATCCTCTTGATCTGTTCATCACAGAACTTAACTTTGAATTAAAAATTTCCATGACTCGTATAAGTTTTTATGTTGTAATGTACAGTCAGCGTCATAAATATCTAGACAACGAAGACTCAAAATGATATTAAAACTCTCGTATCTAAAGCAAATCAAACTGTTTTACGGATTTAAATGGTGTTATTGTCCAAACTAAAGGTGTGTACCAAATATCAGAACAATTAGTCAACTGGAATGGAGTAAATATACGAAATTATGATCATTTTAAGTATTTTGATCAACAACATCTTTCTGATGCTGAATGTACTTTGGTATAACGAACGAGTTTGACTTCGGTTTATTTATTACTAGGTTTTACCCGCGGCTTGGGGTAACAAAAACAGCAACACCAGAGGTGAGGACATCCTCAACTTTATTTTTACGCATAATTTCAACATTTTAAACCGAGGCTCAGAACCTACTTTCGTTACAAAACGGCACGCAACGGTGATTGACCTCACTCTGGCATCGACCAGAATAGCGGGGTCCATCACCGGATGGCACGTGTCCAACGAGGCCTCATGCCCTGACCACAGATGGATCCGTTACCATCTAAGCATAGCATTACCGAAACCCAAACCACGTAGGTTACCGCGCAAGACAGACATACCAAAATTTGTAGGCCTAGTCAAAGCCAGTATAAACAACCTACACTTACCATCAGAAGACCTCAAAGTCTCGGACTTAGACCTATACACAGACCAAATCTCATCCATACTTATCTCAAGCTACGAGCAGTCTTGCCCCCTCACCACACCTAAGTCTGGGGAGGGGCGACACTGGTGGTGTTCGTCCCTTGAGAGACTGCGACGGAAGTTGAGAAAACTCTTCAACAGGGCTATCAACACCAGGGAACCGACTGACTGGGATAAGTATCAAAACACAAAAAAACAATATAAAACCGAAATACGACAGAGACGCGCAGAAAGCTGGAGACGCTTCTGTACAAGCATCGAAAATAGTAACCAGGCCTCCAAGGTTAAAACCTGCCTCTCCAAAGAGCAGGGAAACTCCATTGGCTGCCTCAAAAAAGCAAACAACACTTTCACAACAAATGACGCTGAAACATGCGAAATTTTACTAACTACCCATTTTCCGGGCTGCAAAATAGCAAATGAACAAACATGGGTAGACACTAACCACCGTCCAACCAGCATCCAAGACTGGGAGGTTGCTCGGGAAACCATAGACAGAGAAAAACTGCTATGGGCAATTAACACTTTCCTACCTTTCAAGGCAGCAGGCCTGGATGGTATTTTCCCAGGACTCCTGAAATGGAGCGGACCAATCATAGCGGACCACCTAGCCAAGTTGCTACAAGGCTGTCTCGCAAACCGCTACATACCCTTGAAATGGAGGGAAGTCAAAATAATATTCATCCCCAAACCAGGTAAAAGTGACTACACTCAGGCCAAATCTTTTAGGCCTATCAGCCTCACCTCGTTCCTGCTAAAAACACTTGAACGGCTAGGCGATAGGGTAATTAGAACCCAAGTACTAGCACTGAAACCTCTACACCCCCATCAACACGCTTACAGTGAGGGCAAATCAACAGAATCAGCACTCCACCATGTGGTGTCCCGCATCGGTGGAGCCCTGAAGTCAAAGCAAACAACCCTTGGTGCCTTCATTGACATAGAGGGTGCCTTTGACAAAACCAACTTTGACAGCATCAACAAAGCACTGCTCAAACACGACGTGCCCTCAACACTTATCGAATGGATAGATAACATGCTCAGACAGAGGGCCGTGCAGCTCACAGTCAACACCACAACTCGGGGCATTGTGGGCAGAGGATGCCCACAAGGTGGGGTACTCTCTCCCCTACTATGGAACCTGGTGGTAAATGAGCTTATAACAGATCTGAACGCAAACAGCCTTTTTACTATAGGTTATGCGGACGACATCACGATCTTAATAACGGGACTATTCGAAAGTGCCATTTGCGACCGAATGAGACAGGCCTTCAAAATAATAGAAACCTGGTGCACAAAGCACGAACTTTCGGTCAACCCCCAGAAAACCGAACTAGTAATGTTCACAAACCGAAGAGCACCGGGCCCATACAAGCTCCCGAAACTCTTCGCAACCGAATTAACACTTAAGGAAGAAGTAAAATACCTAGGTGTAATTCTCGACAGCAAGCTGCTTTGGAACAGGCACCTTGACTACAAACTGAACAAGTGCACAATCGCTTTCTACCAATGCAAAAGAATGATGGGAAGCAAATGGGGACTATCGCCAAAAATAGCACTGTGGCTATACACAGCGGTGATAAGGCCCATGCTAGCCTACGGGGCTTTGGTATGGTGGACCCGCACGGAACTGTCTACCGTGATTACCAAATTAAAGTCCTTCCAAAGGCTGGCCTGCTCATCAATCTGCGGATGCATGAAAACCACTCCAACTGCAGCTATGGAGGTAACTCTGAACCTAACGCCGCTTGACCTATACATCCAACAGGAAGCCACCATCACCGCCATTAGAATGTGGCACCTGGGACTCTGGGGAAACAACCACAATAGTCCCCACACCACAATTCTTGGGCGGGCGATGGAATACAAAACACTAATAGCTGCTCCCTGTGATAAAACCTTCAAAAAACACTTCTTCAACAAAAAATACCAGATAACAACGCAAGCTGAGGAAAAGGACTACTCTGGTATTAAGGAGATGCGCGTCTACACTGACGGCTCCAAAACAAAGAATGGTTCAGGAGCCGGCGTGCACTCCTTGGACCTTGGCTTGAATATCCACCTTCCACTAGGCGAACACAGCTCAATCTTCCAATGCGAGTGTGTCGCCATAACAACAGCAGCGACGGCAATAAGCGAAAAGCAGGTTAGGGGCTTTAACATAAAGCTCCTAACCGACAGCACAGCCGTCCTAAAAGCGCTAAACCACCAAACAACCAACAGCACACTAGTGGCAGAATGCCAAACTGCTTTGAACCAGCTATCCACCCATAATGTAGTAAAGCTACAGTGGATAAAAGGGCACAGTGGGTCCTACGGAAACGATGCTGCGGACGAACTCGCGAGGAGGGGCTCCGATATGACCACTGCTGGCCCACTACCACTACTGCCGATCCCTTTTTCACAGATCCGTACCTGGATACGCCAGAGATCTGTGGAACTACATAACCAAAGATGGGTACAAACCATCGACTGCAGGCAATCAAAACAGGCTGTGCCGTCGATAAATAAACGGCTAACGAAACGTCTCCTAAGACTAGACAGAACAAGTCTAAGGACAATTATGGGGACAATAACGGGCCACTGCCCCCTCAACAAGCACCTACATACCATCGGCGTCACGGATAGTCCCCTCTGCAGGGGGTGCTTCAGCGCCGAGGAAACGGCCGCCCACGTAATACTGGAATGCGAGGCAGTGGCCGCCCAACGATCCCAAATCCTCGGCACAGTGAGGTCGCTCCGCGAAGCCTGTGAAGCCCCCAGTAAGCTTCTGCGTTTCTGGGCGGAGCTAGGCTGGCTGCTCTAGCCAGCCCTCTCTACGCACAATGGCCCAAAAGAGAGGCTAAGTGCAGACAAAAGAGTCCCCTATCCTATCCTATCTACCCGCGGCTCCGCCCGCGTGGATGTCGGTTATCGCGACCAAACTTAGCCTATGTCCTTTCTCAAGGTCTATTCTACCCCTATACCAAATTTCATCAAAATCGGTTTAGTGGTTAAGGCGTGAAAGCGTAACATACAGACAGATAGACAGACAGACAGAGTTACTTTCGCATTTATAATATTAGTATGGATATGGATTAATAAATTCCGAAAGACATATTATTGACATTTAGTAAGCTATTTTCGCGGTATAACTTTAATCCATACTTATTACATTTTATAAATGCGAAAGTAACTCTGTCTGTCTGTCTGTCTGTATGTTACGCTTTCACGCCTAAACCACGGAACCGATTTTGATGAAATTTGGTATAGGGATAGATTAGACCTTAAGAAAGGACATAGGCTATATTTTGTCGCGATAACCGACATCCACGCGGGCAGAGCCGCGAGCAAAAGCTAGTAAAATATATAGGCAGGGAGACCATTCAGCTAAATTTGTAGTAGGTAACTGGAGCGTCGCGGAAATCTATAAGAATTGGTAGATTAGATGATAGAAATAATAATGATATAAATAAAGATTCCACTTTTAGTGCTAAGTACATAGCGGAGCAGTACTTCGAAAAGTTATTTTAGTCCTAAATGGGTGTTAATAGAAAAGTAGATCTCACTGTAAATTATGATACTCAATTTTATGAGAATGATTGAACCTCTGAATAAAAATCGCATTGGCTGGTATGGCATTTTGTACAGTCTTTTACAAAGTTTCCAGCATTCTACATGCCTTTAACCGCTAAAACCGCGGTAGCCTAGTGGTATGGGTAATGGACTGCTGAGACGACGTCTCGGGTTCGATCCCAGGTTTACCATGGCACACACCAATGACTTTTCGATGCTTTTCGAAGTTATGTGTGTATTTATCGCAGGTTTATAAGTGCCCGGTTAATGGCAATAGGCTCGCCACCTATTACATTGGGACCTAAACATAAACTGGCAAAATGTGGGTGCTAGCACCTCTGCCTACCCCTTCGGGGAATACAGGCGTGAGTTTAGATATGTATGTTACATGCCTTTTTGGTTTATCTAATCTCTTCAATCTTTCGGGAGCTTCAAACTTGTAGCTGTTGTAAAATAGTGAGCCACGGATACTGATCCCTGGCTCACATTCTTATGCCATTTTCAACTTTCATCTAATTGCTGCGCTACCAACAGTACGATAACATTATTCCAAAATGTAATCTATAACGACCATATTAACTTACCACGGTAGCTTTAATTTTATATTGTACAGCAAAATACTATTTCAGGTTTTAAAATATACATAATTGTTGAGAAACACGAAACGAAAGAAAAACTAGTTTCTATTTTACTTTCAAATAACCACAGTAATAATCCCGTCACAGACAACACAAATAAACCGTTTATAGATACAACGGACATCCAAACTCTGAACAATAATGGTGCCCATTCAATCAAACAGGTGATATTCGGCGAAAATACACTATTGTATCAGATATAATCGGAACAATGATGCTGATGAATTTTGTTCCGATACCAGTCTCAAGGAAGACAAATGAAGCAACATAATTGAAAGTAAATATTTCTTTGTTGTCATTTGTTTACCTTTCGTTAATTTCAATTAAATTTGATCGATGAAAGAGATTAATTGCGAAAATCAAAACATGATTTGCATTTTGATGTAGAAACCCTTCATTTGTTATCATATCAGTGGATATTTTGTTGATGAAAACAATAGTACAGTCAGTGTCAAAGTTTTTAAACACAAGACAATTTATTAAAAGGTTAACTCGCTTTGTCAGTAAAACAGAATAATATTTATCGCAAAATGTTATAAATGTTTCAATGCCGCTAATCAGACGAAGACGACACAGAGAGTCTGTCAGTTGCCGGTAACGCCTCAGATGCCTCAGGCGAGACGGCTCAATTTATATGAACATGGAGACAGCGCTTAAGTTCCTCAATTTTCTGACATGGATTTGCTTCCACTTCCTTCTTGTCGTTGGAAAAATAACATTGCTTATCTCTTGTTTTCCTTTCTATATTCATAAAGCTAACAATGAAAAATATGCGATCGCTTGCTTGATTCATGGAATTGCAAGAATAAACAGTATTATAGAACAAAATAATATAGGTACAAGAATTCACGGTTCCTTGGGTGCACACTATTTTGATGCCAAACCTTTCCGAATTGGAAGGTCAGATGAGAGTCACCCTGGAAAAGCTGACATATCCAACAAATAGAATAAGGGAACCCGGAGTCCAAAGCCCATACTTTGTAGGCAACTGGGAGTATGATGATAATATACAAATAATAGGCTCGCCACCTATTACATTGGGACCTAAACATAAACTGGCGAAATGTGGGTGCTAGCACCTCTGCCTACCCTTTCGGGGAATATAGGCGTGAGTTTATGTTATGTATACATATAATAACAATAAGTATGTACCCACTTATACACTTTACCTTAATGTATTCTTAGACAGATTACCATACGAACTTTGCATAAAAAGTAAATAAAAAAGTTGTTAAGCGTTAATGAACCTTGTGATTGGACTTCTCCAAGTTTCAATCCCCATAATATTGTCGGAGACTTTGATGGCTACGAACACAAATACTTTATGTTTGTTTCTTTCACGATGTTTAATAATATCGGGGGATAAAATAATAAGTATTGGTGTATTGGTTGCATTTAAATTTAACTTGACAAATTAACAATGAGCCTTCTTCCTATCCAAGGTATTAATAAAGTAAAGAATAAGATAGTTAGTTTGATGGAACCCATAGTTTTTACTTTACTTAATAGAGAAACTTCTGTCATAACCAGCAGGATGAATGAAGAATCTTGTCCATATTTTCAGGTGAACTGTAAATAGCATCAAATGTTTCAATCGCATGGCAACGCCACCAATGAGAAACAAAAATGTAGACATTATTATTAACTCTGTTTTTTATTCAATTACTTACTTTAGATATTATTATCTGGCGTACGTCACCAGAAGCAATAGAATGCAAATGAGGATGATATGCACCGAAGTTGGTCAGTCAGAATTTGCATTTTTTTAAATAATGTGAGTAGGTAATCGTACGATTTCTGAAGTTTACGCAAATATATCACCCATTGAATGACCATGTCAATCTTAAATTACAATACATCACACATTGAAATCGATTTGACAAGGCGGTTATAGGCAATGGATACGCGATACACATCAATAGAAATTCTATATTATTCTATTAAGATTAATTTTATTTCTTGACAGAAAATTCAATCTAGATTCCCTGAAATGAACAAAAAGTCATTCCAATAAGCTCATTCTCATTCAGTGATAGGTCGTGAAAATGTAGACATCTGGAAATGTCGCCGTCTATTTCATCATTGCGCTTTCAGTATGTTCACCACAGTTGAAACTGAGCGATTGATATCCATCAAATTGAATCAGACAACGTTCCGTTTCGAAGTATATTTTCGTTTTCACCTTGACATCAACGTCGGTGGAATAAAAATAATGAAATAAAATGATTAAGTATTCAAAAACAAATTTATTGTTGCATTTTCCTTTATCTACATTTATTGTTAGCTACGGTAGCTAAGTGGCTAAGAAGCCGGCCTTACTATCGAAAGGGACCAGGTTAAAATCCTGGCACAAGCAATTTAGCTTATGTGGACAACTTAAGTGAATTAAAAATAACATGGTTAATCTTTGATCTGAAAATACATGATTATGTGACATATGAAAATTCAAAACTACTGTGATGTTTTTGTGTATACATGTTATATTAGTATCATGTAGAGGAACTGAAAATAGCAGACTGCATGCCAGAAAATCAACATAGAGAAAATATTATTAGGTATATGTTTATAGCAGAAATTTGGATTTCAGAGAAATGCCTTAACCTGCTTCTGAAACATAATTATTTGTAGATTGTATAATTATTACTACATTAATTAAAGCCTTATACAATAATTAATCATTACTAACAGTCAGCTAGTTGTTATTAATTACATATCAGATCAGCAAACGTTGTTTTACCGCAATTATAAAATGGCGGTTGGTCAAGAAGGAGGTAATTTAGGGTTGCATATATTTTTCAATCCCAAATAGATACTGGTAGAGAACAATATTTTGTGTGGAGCCATCTTTATAACTAAGGGGTTTAAAATAGTTTACGACCGATTCTCAGACCTACCAAATATGCACAACATTTTTTAGAAATCTGTTAATCCGTATTATCCGTTTACATTGCAAACATTGTGACGAGAATTTTATTATATTACATTGATATTACTATTTAAGTTTCTTTTACGTAGTTTGTTTATACTATGTTTAGGAAATTCTGCTGCAAAGAAAAACTACAAACATTAAAACACTCTTTTTTCGTCTTTTGATAACTTGTAATAGTTCGATCTTATTGTTTCTACAAACTTAGTACACTTCCCAACAAAATAAATACTAAGAAACAAAGATAAATTTCAAACATAGTTTCCTTACCGCACTGGCGGCGTACCATTTGCGCTTGGTACATCGAGGTGACCGCATCGCCTTGCATTGCAAAATTCAATTTGCCGCAGAATGCAGTACAAGAGTGTGAGCAAAAATATTCTTGCAACTTTTATATTGCACACCCATTCACTCTGTTAACCGAGTTCAGAATAAATTTATGTGCATTTTCGGGGAAAGAGCATTTCACCATCAAAAATCTCGGAATCATCCTCGTAAAGTTTCTGATGTATAATTAGGCGACGAAACCTAGCTTGGTGAAGCATTTGGTCTTCGAAATCGATATCATCGTGAATGATATTCAGCTCGATAGTGAAGCCATTCAACTGTGGAAACACTTTCACCTACCTCAGTATGAAAAAAATTGCTATTTTGTTTCCGATCGGGAATATGTCACGATATTTTCAATCTCTTGGTTTTATCGTGTTTATCTAATATATAAAATTCTCGTGTCACAGTTTTCGTTGCCATACTCCTCCGAAACGGCTTGACCGATTTTGATGAAATTTTTTGTGCTTATCCGGTATCTATGAGAATCGGCCAACATCTATTTTTCATCCCCCTAAATGGTGCAGCGGGAACGGGATCTGACGCAGATCGCGGGGCGGGAAAAAATTGGCGGTACGAAGTTCGCCGGGACAGCTAGTATATTATAATAATTCTCTTTGCCTATTTATACTAAAACACATTTTACTTTGGCACCTAATTAGAGATAAATATTCTAAGACAGTAAATAATAGATGTTAAGTTATTCATTACGCAAATTTGCTTCTTAAGAAATTTTAATGAAATAGTAGTTGTTTGATACTGTTTACTTTACTAAAGGTATGTTAACCCCTTTCAGACAGCTTTGTGATATCGCTATTAAAAAAATGCGATACAATACGTGAGATAAAAGTACATGTTTGATGTGCAAAGTTCTCGTTTTTCACATGAGAACGTAACTAGAGTTCATAGTAAACACGAAAACAAATAAATACGTATTCTGATTTCCATTTCGAGAAAATCGAGTACTGAATAGCGCGTGGTAGCCTCGACGGTTAGGTTGCGGTTCCCACAGAGTTGTGCGATGTGGCTAGGTAATCGGTGCCCGAGGAAAAAATCCACTAGTATAGAATATAGTAGGTGCTCTAAGTGAGGCTGGTAAAATATTCTCTGTGCACTGACATGCTTGTAATCTAATCTTTACCCAGGGTACTTTCCATCAGGTAGGCCGCGTGTTTGTCTACCATGTAAATGGTATGACCACGTTTTTTTTTCGGGCGCAAATCCCCTCAGGTACCTCCTCCGCCAAAGCCGGAAGGGGAGGTTATGTCGGACTCGAAACAACTAAAACCGCACGTTGACTGTGGGTCATAGTGCTAGGCCAGAGGTGAGGTTGTCTTCGACATATCCTTCGCACCTCGATTGCCCCAGGCCCATCCTCTACGGTTTGGCCCTCCTCGAGGGTATGACCACGCGGCAGGACACGACAACAGCTGAGTAGGTAGAGACAAGGGCTGAGTTCAGTTGGTCAGAATGCAATAACTCATGTAAACAAATAACCGCTTCAATTAAATTAGAGTTTTATCAGAAGATACGTGATCGTTGGCGTGAAACCGCCATTGATTTGGATCTACAATGCCTTCATGTCAAGTCTTCCTAACCTTCTTAATTTCTACTTTTTCTGAAATTGATATTATGGCATAATTTATTTAGGTAGGTTGGGCAGTAATCTTAAAATTACTATATTTAGTAATACTTAATACTAGCTGTTACCCGCGACTTCGTCCGCGTTTAGTTCGGAATAGCTCAAACTCATTATTAAACATGGTGGAAGATTTTCATCCCAACTGGAACGGAAGTACTCGAAATACTGCAAATAGTGAATTTTACGCAAAGGAAACATTTCTTTATTTTAAAAAAGAAACAAAACTGTATTCAAATCATTTCGAAAACTCGCTTGACATCTTCCACATTGTATTTTTAAATTAAATATTATGAAGACAGTCTTTTGAGTGACTGACTTATAAATACAGGGCTAAACTACTGAAAACTACGAAAATTGACAAACTTCTTCTATGGGCTTGGCAAATATTGCGGAAGGATTTTGAAAAATTTTGCTAGCACCTCTGCCTACCCCTTCGGGGAATACAGGCGTGAGTTTATGTTTATGTTATGTTTGGATTTTGAAAACTTCAATATTTTGCTGACGAAATCATTATCAAATATGTGATGAACATTGTTATATGTGGACTTGGTAATGTTCACCAGTTTTAATGGTTTAAATATTCTTCCTTCCTCTCAAATTCTTAAAACATGCTGCCACCACTTACGAACTGAACAAATTAAAATAAGTAAATCAAGTATCACACAAAATAGTTTCAAGAAAACCCGGTGCCGTGCACGCCCTGAGCAGTGAGCAGTGGTTCTCTTCTTTGCCGAGCCAATGGTGGGTAGTTCCAGTTTTATGAAAAATTCCATCGACCACAGTCACATCGTTGTTTATTGCTTTACACACAGATAGAGAAGAGGGGCGCAGTGGGCAATAGAGCAAATACAGCATTGACTGGGATGGGGTCATATAGCCTCATTTTGCTATATATTCCTTGTATTGGTAAGCTTGTTTCCAGCAGATGATATAGATACTTCCAAATTGATACTGGAGTTAATGTCCACGTGTCGGATTTTTTTGGTCTGATGAAATTTACCGGAACTGAGTGTTTCTCTGCCCACATTCAGTCTCTTTCATGTAATAGGAGCAACGGTATCTTTTATATACCTAATACATAGGTTGGCTTCTCCTGGCGTACTGTTATCATTTCTGGGATAGATTTACGTATTTACTATTAGATACCTACTTATTAGACGGATGCGATAATATCGCAGCGGCGTGCGTTGGTAGTCATCAGGTCACTAACATTGTATAATGTCTGCAGTTGCATAAAGACGTTGTCTCTCTGGCTGTATTTTACCATTTCTACCGCACCACGGTGAGATGAAACGCAGAACGGTGAAAGAGCCTATTAGGAGTCTTTCAACTAATCTCTCCTTCCTTCCGTCAGTCACATACGGTAGAAATAATGCCACCTGGAACCAAGCAGTTCGGTACTTCATTTCTTTATCAGGCGGTTAAGAACTGTATTGCTCTGAACACACATGTGTTTTCTTCTTTTTAAGATCCGGAGTTTTTTTTATATAGGACACGTCAATTTAACTTCACCTCGACTGATGTTAAGCTAAAGGCAAAGACTCGGAAATAGGGTCACCATTATCAACGTGTACCATCTTAACAATGGTGGCACTCATCTTTATGGGATCATCAGAAGCCTTTTCACGCCCCCCTTAAAGGACCCGGGACTGTAGGAAGAAGTAAACCGTGAGCTGGCAGGGATTTCAGGTCTTAATGGTGCGACATAGGAATGGGTCACCAAACAGCTTGGTTCTTGATGGAATATTCTGATCCGTATGTGGATGACATCTGAGCCATGCATGCGTTGTCCTGTGTAGGAAAGGAGAGCGTGGAACTAATTGGAATAGCTCATTAGAACATTCACCATGGTAGAGACGGTAATACGATAGGGACAACTATCTCCCAGAATACGTAATGTGCTTCAGAGAAGGTGCAACGATTTACTTCCTCCATGAGTGCAACTTTGATGGTGATAGCTTATGCTACCCATCACCCTAGCCGAAGCAATCCCTGCTCTTCACGTTGAGACCGCCTATTTATGATAGGTAACCAAGGCAGGTATACTGGGGTACCTAACCCCAGAATACTCCCAATGCCCCATTCCTCTGTAAATTTTTAATCGGTTTGATTCCAATATTGCGCTAGCCCCGATGTGGTGGAATCGGTATCAATGGGGGATACCAGTTTCAGTTTTATGACTTCTCAGGCGGGTGGGACCACTTTTTCATTCTCCGAAATGAAGAATTTTGTATAGATCTAAGAATATTATATAATAAGTTCTACTATTACTGTCACACAGCCTAGTTTTATGTACTGCCTATAGAATACTAAGCATATAATTTATATTTTACTTCAAATAAAACTATAAATACAATAAAATACATCAAATACACAATAAAATAAAAAAGTTAAACAAAAGTAAATAAAAAACCATAAAAAAGGAAAACTACATTTTAGATGGATTCGAACGCGACTCAGCTAAGTTATAAGTCCACCGCAGACGTATTGAGCCACAGTTACCATGAAATCATAGTGTGAAATAGACGTTTACATATTATGTCATAAAAACATTCTGCCCCATTCCTTATTATAATAGCGTGATGATATTAGTTATGAATGCCAGGAGTCTTTTTACCGAACCAGCTGCTTACTAATTTGTTGGATTCGAGAGAAAATCGTTCATGAACAATGTGAATTCTATCGAGACACTTGCCGTGCCGAAGATTCTGCAGTAACCTGACCTGACTTGGCTGAGATGTAGAACTCTGGCCTCTCGAAGTTCTTCAGATTCCTATGACCGAAATAATATCTTCTTGTAAGCATTGTTGCTTGTTTATTGGTTCGATCTATTCACACAATCACAAATTGTTAGCCGTGATATGCTATTGTTGACATAACTTTTTTATTTATGAACCGATTTCAATAAAACAAACACTAAATGTTAAGTGAAGCCTACCACAATATATTAGTGAAAACCGCAACCAAATCCGTTCAGCCGATTCTGAGATTAGCGTGCACAAACTCACAGACAAACAAAGAAACAGATAAACAGATAAACAGATAAACGCATAAACAGATAAACAGATAAACAGATAAACAGATAAACAGACAAACAGACAAAAATTCCAAAAAACGTTGATTTGGCTTCTATTACGTTTATAAAGTCCCCTTATAACAATTTTTCTCATTTCCTTTCCATGTACAGACATCGATCGTTTACAGATTTATTATATGTATAGATATAGATATAGATAGATAAATAAGTTTATACGAATAAAGAATAGTAGTATTAAAGTATGACCTACATTATTATCCAACCTGAGTCTAAACCCTAATTTCCAATACCCATATGAAAAGTAACATACTTTTTCTTATATAAAAGCGCAGATGAGGGTAGGCCCTGGGCAGACAGTGAAGTGGCATATTAAATTATGCGTGACGTAGAAGGTAAAGAGGGATAATCCTACAAAGTCGCGCTACTTTATTGGACACGCATCGTATTAGGTTGGTTGCTTTTTATCATCTGTACTAAGAACCTTTATAATTCGGGGAGATATTCATTGTACTGGTGTGAAGGTATATAATTCCTTTACAGGTATGATAGCACTGCAGAACACACAGATCAGTGTATTGTAAATAATTGTAATTTGTAACACACTATTCACAAGTGGTGGTAGTGAACGCGACTGCCACGCAGGGGGCGCGGGTTCGATTCCCGCTCAGTGCAAATATTTGTATGCATGAATATGGCTATTTGCATTGGTCTGGGTGTTTCTATGTATAATATGTATGTATTTACAAAAAAAAAATGTATTTAAGTATGTTTATCAGCATTCTAGATTCCATAACACAAGCTAGTTAAGCTATGCTTACCATGGGTCATGGAATGTTGGAAAATATTTATTATTATTATTATATTTATTTATTTATTTTATTTTTATTTATTTATTATGATTTACCAACATTTGTTTACACTGTTACAAGTTAAAGGGTAGTATAAAAATAACTCCAGAGTTTTGCGGTGATTTTTCACAATCAACCTAAAGTCTGGAGTTATTTATGGTAAGTAGGTAAATACTAAGTAGCGACTCTCGGCAAAATTTAATAATAAAAAATAAGCATAAGAAGTCCAACTTGAACTTTTAACATTTACCATTTATACACTCATGAATAAACAAATCTTATTGACTTTAATTCCCAGTGATATTATTTAAAACTAGCCACCTGCTTCGGTTTTTCCCGTGTATATCTTGAAGCCTTTTGGTATTTGTTTACTTTTTTCTCTGCGTAAGAACCATCCTCGTAATGCAATGAATATTTTAATGGAGGTAGGACACGACGGTATTTCCGTCCCAATTAAGCACTCCGATTGGGGAAGTACCTCCACTCTACAGAATACCGCAGCCATAAAAACCTCGTGTTGTGTTCCCGGCGGTGAGTAGGGTAGCCAGAGCTCACTGGACAAGTTTTGTGCTATCAGTGGGATAGCCAAAGGCTTGTCTTGCTTTGTTTCTGACGGTACAGAAACTTTCTGTACTTATAGGGCGGGCAGCATTGCACCATTGCACACGTCCATAGGTCACGGTAACCACTTTCCATCAGATGGGCCGTGTGCTTGTCTGCCACCTAAATCACTTCAGCTATTCTCGGGATTTGCGCTTAGCAGCACATTCAGCGATTCATTCTTATATTAGGTAATAGAAGAGATAATAATGTTAGTTTTATGATACTTACAAGATATTGACAGCTCTGTGGCGTGGCGGTAGTGCACGCGACTGCCACGCAGGAGGTGCGGGTTCGATTCCCGCTCATTGTACTAGTGTGAAGGTATATCATTCCTTTACAGGTATGATAGCACTTCAAAACACACAGATCAGTTTAATTTAAATAGTATTGTAATTTGTAACACACTATTCACAAGAGTTAAAGGGTAAAAATAACACCAGAGTTTTGCGGTGATTTACGCAATAACCCCAAAGTCTGGAGTTATTTATGGTAGGTAGGCAAATACTAAGTAGCGATTTTCGGAAATATGATAATAAAAAATAAGCATAAGAAGTCCAACTTGGACTTTTAACATTTACCATTTCGCTGGTTAAATGCCAAAGGGCCACATTACGGAAATGGTAAATTTTACAGGAGAGCCCATCAAAGTTTTCGCCGCGATATTTTTAATTTTTTTAAGAATCTATAAGTGCTACATCTATGTGTTATATATCATTCGATGCGTATTTTAGAGCTTCATTAACGTAATACAAACTAATTTCAGCAGCTTGCATCTACGAAAGTATAATATCACATGTGTCCGTTTTGCTTATAAAAATGAGTGTTGAATCTGTGCATATTTATTTAATAAAATGCCACATAACGAAAGATAAGTAATATTTAATGAATATTTTTCTCGAAAAACCAATAAAATTAATCTTATCTAAACATAAAAAGAATAAGGATAACACAACATGATAGAATAAAGAATCACGTCTTTATTAAAATAACTAAAAAGTTAAAATTCTAGAAGAAAAATAAGGAAAGTGTGTTATTGCTCATAACATTGTGATCCACAATGTTAAAGTCATCTAAGCCTTACAAGGAACCATACTTATAGACTACACACATTCGATCAATTAGGCTATCGCTGTCCACTCCTGGACATAGGCCTCTCCCAGTGTGCGCTATTTCGGCTGGTCCTCCGCCTTCCACATCAAGTCTGTCCCACCCACTTTTTTAGGTCCTCAGTCCACATCGGGCTAGAGGGCGCCCTACTTTCCGTTTACCTTCTCGCGGTCTCCACTTTAGGACTCGTTGGTCCAACGGCCGTGAGCCCTTTGGCAGATGTGGCCAGCCCACTGCCATTTCAGCTTACTTATTCTGCGAGCTGTGTCGTATGTCGTACAGTTGTATTTCTTCGTCAGATGGCCTCGTTTCGAATTTTATCCTTCAAGGGCAATGTAACATCCCCATGCCTCTACGCTGGAGGCTTATGGGTTCTGGTCTTGGAGCTGAACGGACATTGTGACGGTATCATACAAGCATCTCAGCACCTCGATGTATCACCAATCGACACGATACCGCTGTACATCCAGAACTACCCAGGTTTCGATAGAGTCGAAGGCTTTTTCGTAGTACACAAACGCCATATACAACGGCTGACTGTACTCTTGGGTCTCTTCTACGATCTGTCGAACAGTATGGATGTGGTCTACGGTGCTATAGACTTTTCGAAATCTGGCTTGTTCTGGTGGCTGGAACTCGACGAGCTTACGCGCGAGGCGATTTGTGACGACTCCCGAGTTTGTAGAAATGATTCAGTAGTGAGATGGGCCTGTAGTTCTTCAGCAAGGCTTTATCACCTTTTTTGAAGAATAGTACCACCGCAGTCCCGCTCCATGCCCTAGGTGTAAGGCCCTGCTGGATGGAACTAAAGAGGCTCGGTAGCTCTTTCAGTATAGGAAACCCGCCTGCTTTCAAGAGCTCAGTAGTAATTTCGTCATCACCAGGGCACCTGTTATTCTTCAGTTGCCTGAGAGCCGCCTCTATCTCGCACTGCTCGACATCGGGTATCTCCTCGGTGTAATGGCGCGTGAGTGGGGCTCTATGGTTTTCATCGTTATGTCCCTTCGGTTGAGTCATCCGTGATGCATACAGCTGTCCATAGAATTTATCGATCTCTTCAAGAAAAGTGTCATTTATTGATTATTTTGTTTGGTATTTTTATTGTTCAGACTGTTTAGTATCGGTGAGCTCAATTTTTGATGAACAATATTGGGAGTTGAGTTGAATGTGTTATTTTGTGTTGAGGTAGTTTGAAGATTTTCATTTTCGGCTATTATCACCATATGTATACAAACACAGACCCTACTATCCACTCCTAATGATTTCATCATCCACGGCAGCAGTAAACAGTCTGCGAGTCAGGCAGCACAGTTATTATTGGTACCTATAGCTCGTCTAAACTGAAATAACGTTCACATCATATTCAGTGTAAAAATAGTAAAATGTTCCATTGTTTCAGGAATTTTATCGTCAATAGGTATAATTTGTTTTTGTACGTGAGAGATGTGGTTGGGCGCGTCTTTTGGGCTTAGACAAGCTATACCTAATTGTTTAGGTAGGTAAATTTACTAACTGGCAAAAAAACATACAAGCGAACCATTACACCCACCAATACAGCCACAAAAGAAACATGTCCAATTTTCGTAAATAAATAGTAGTGTATTTACTTTTTTCTTATGTACAAAACTCTGGTTCTGCACTTTAATCTTAAAAAAATATATAATAAGCTCATGGTATTAAAATGCAAAGCGGACTCGTTTTATAATATGGCCCTTTGGCTTATAAAATAATGATGTACTCACTTGATATTTATATTCCACACAGCCACAATCCAAAATATGGCACTTTAGTCTATAAAATTTAATTAAAACTAAGACATTTTTCGCAATATGGCCCTTTGTCTTATAAAATACATGCACTTACGCCGATTACGAGGCCTCAACTGAAAATGTGGCTGTTTTGTCCTGAAGTGAGTCACCAAAGTCGCAGAATGCCAAAAAGGCGGTTGTCTGATTTTGCCATTTTTGATGCTAAAATCACGGGTGTCTTTTTCAAATTTAAAAGTTATAATGATTTGGATGCCATTTTTGGAAAAAAATAGATTTCAGATTTTTTTGCGTTGTGGCCCTTTGGCATTTAACCAGCGATTTATACACTCATGAATAATATTGACTTTAATTGCCAGTGATATTATTTAAAACTAGCCACCCGCTTCGGTTTTTCCCGTGTATATCTTGAAACCTTTTGGTATTTGTTTAATTTTTCTCTGCATAAGAACCATCCTCGTAATGCAATGAATATTTTAATGGAGGTAGGACACGACGGTATTTCCGTCCCAATTAAGCAGTCCAACTGGGGAAGTACCTCCACCCTACAGAATACCGCAGCCATAAAAACCTCGCGTTGTGTTCCCGGCGGTGAGTAGGGTAGCCAGAGCTCTCTGGACAGTTTTTGTACTGTCAATGGGATAGCTAAAGGCTTGTCTTGCTTTGTTTCTGACGGTACAGAAATTTCTGTACTTATAGGGCGGGCAGCATTGCACCATTGCACACGTCCATAGGTCACGGTAACCACTTTCCATCAGATGGGCCTTGTGCTTGTCTGCCACCTAAATCACTTCAGCTATTCTCGGGATTTGCGCTTAGCAGCACATTCAGCGATTCATTCTTATATTAGGTAATACATAACATAACATAACATAAACTCACGCCTGTATTCCCCGAAGGGGTAGGCAGAGGTGCTAGCACCCACATTTCGCCAGTTTATGTTTAGGTCCCAATGTAATAGGTGGCGAGCCTATTGCCATTAACCGGGCACTTATAAACCTGCGATAAATACACACATACCTTCGAAAAGCATCGAAAAGTCATTGGTGTGTGCCATGGTAAACCTGGGATCGAATCCGAGACCTCGTCTCAGCAGTCCATTGCCCATACCACTAGGCTACCGCGGTAATAGAAGAGATAATAATGTTAGTTTTATGATACTTACAAGATATTGACAGCTCTGTGGCGTGGCGGTAGTGCACGCGACTGCCACGCAGGAGGTGCGGGTTCGATTCCCGCTCAGTGCAAATATTTGTATGCACGAATGTGGCTATTTGCATTGGTCTGGGTGTTTCTATGTATAATATGTATTTATAAGAAAAAAAAGTATATAAGTATGTTTATCCGCAGTCTAGATTCCATAACACAAGCTATAAAGCTTACAATGGGTCTAGATAGCGTTGCGTAGAATGTTGTGGAATATTAATATTATTATTATTTAGGTATCAATTTCAAGGTGATTTTGATGCCCCGAGCTACTCGTGGTCCAAACCAGTCACCTTCAAACAGGAGACCTACTGATTGACAGACGAGGCTCTGGCATAGGTTTCGTCTCGCTCGTTAATACTTAAGCAAATAATGGAAAGAGGGAGTAGGAGAGAGGTCTCCGGACTAAAGCTTTTGGATGTGACTAACATTGAAATTGGGTCTCGTGTGACGAAGATTAAAATTTTAAACACAATTATTTTTTACACGTAAGATGAAACATTTTTCGGTATTTTCTGCTATTTCTTATTAATATGATTGTGAATGTTTGTGTAGGTGTGATGTTTTATGTATAGATTTTCTTTCACGACTGAATGGATCTAGATGGAATTTGTCATACAGATAGATTATAGAGTGATTACTGGTGATTTTTGTGAATGGGTTTTCAAGTGGTAATAAATATAAACAAATGAGTGAACTTTAAAACTTTTATTATACCTGTTATTTTATGAACTTACATTTAAAAAAGTAGACGATTAACTTACGCAATATATTAATAGTAGATATATACTAAATCGAATGCTAGTTAAAATCGTAGAATTATGTGGAATTTCGCATCAAAATGAAAAAAATAGTTATTTGAATGAATTTTTTATAGCATTTATTATGCTAACTGTTAAGTTCGAAAAACATTGGAAAAAATGAAATGCTCAAGTGAGAAAATAGTTATTATTTCTGCACCTTGGAAAGAACCTATGGCTAGTAACCAACGGGAATAGCGAATAATATAAAATTTCATCTCAGTTTGTGCAAGGCCTATGGATATTCTTACTGCATCATCGGCCATAAGTTGTAAACTAGTTATACTTACCAAAATAAACGAGATTACACAAATCTTAATACCATCAGCAAAGTTCGTAAGAGTGTCGTCACTTCTGTGCCTGATCTTCCTGCTGATAATAACGTGAAATATCTTGCAGAACATCAATAAGTTGGCACACGGAGCACCGAATACAGCAATCAAGTACACCCATCGATTTACAGACATAATCATTTTTGTGAAAAATGTAATATCATCATCTGTAGGCCAAGTATATATAACTGCGTATGTCATATCCTCTTATATTAAAGCTGCGACCACTGACAGAAGCCAGACAATTGTCGACAGTTTTAGAAAACTCCACAACATTTCATGTTCAAACACTTTCACCATTTTTTCGTACAAATTTTTCGTGTAGATACACACCCAACATCTTAGATTAAAATCTATAATTCCAAATAATGTTGATTCCGGCGCCAAATAATTTGCAAATGTATACATCCACCGCGTCAGCGCTAGGTGCGTAAGAACTTTTTGATCAAGCTTCCTTATTTGCGGTCGGAGTACGAAGAGTGAGGTTTGAATAATCAAACATACTGTTGAAAATACAATCCCGGTTATAGTAACGATGTCCACAATTTCAAACATTTTATAACGACGTCTTGTTAGTTCGACAGACGTACAAAAACTCACCATACGACAAATGCCATATCACGTAGTGAGAATATAATCTAGTAAGAACCTATAAGTCCGTAATAAAAAAAATAGGTAAAACAGGTTTTTCTAATTAGGAATTTAAATCAAAGACAATACCTGTTATTAGAATTATGTATCGTCAAATACATGTTTCTTGTAGTTTTGTGAGGATCACCAAATAATTAAATTAGTTCATTTACCTATTTGGTAGGTAACACTATCCCGAACGCCAATTATTGTTATCTTAAAGCATCAAAATGATACATATCATCTCGAATACATAGGGAAAAAGAATCTTCTCGGGCGGGACTCGAACCCGCAGTCTTTCCCTTACAGGGGGAATGCCTGACCAATTCGGCTACCGAGACACGCCCGATATGATTCAAATTTCCCTCCTTATACGTCTTTAAGGCGACGTAGCGTCATCTACCGATTTTCTTACGAACTATCGGTAGCCGAATTGGTCAGGAATTCCCCCTGTAAGGGAAAGACTGCGGGTTCGAGTCCCGCCCGAGAAGATTCTTTTTCCCTATGTATTCGATTTGTATAGTTAGCATACTTAATGCTGTAAAAATTCCTTCAAAAGATACATATCATTATTGAGATTGAATTTTAATATGAATTGCCGGAAAACATGTAGATATTCGTTACTGTTTCTGTATAATAAATATATAAATAAATATAAAATAAAAATATTCTGTTCATCAAAATATAATTCTATTCAGTTACATGACGTTCGCATGATAATGACGAGCTTGTTGTATCTAAGTAAAGAGGGACAAAAATACGAGTGCTATTTATGTAAGAATATAGATTATACATTTGAGGAGGCGTGTTTAACTAGTAGTAAATATTAGGCTTGTTGCCTTTTGCTGCACTTTGCTTTTAGATACCTACACATTTTGCCACTGTGCGATAAGGCCGCCTATTGTCTATACCTAAAATGTACCTACCTACAAACAACACATGTCTTTATCCTTGGTGTACACAATAAAGAGATACTTTACTTTTACTTTACATTTTGAAAATCCCCGCTGCTGTTCCCTTGTACCGTGTTGGTTCCCGGTGCCTCGTAGAAGAGGTAAGCGCACCCATACGAAGCTCACCCATAAGTTTAATTTAAAATAATTAATTTCGTATTCCACGAAGCGCACCTAAAGTATTCTACGAAGCGCACCCATAGGTTTAATTTAAAATAATTGAGGAATAGGATCACCCCAGCTCTTTCTGTGGGTGGATTTAAATTGTTAAACTTAGTTTTAAGCAGAATTTGACATCATATAATTGTAATTTTTCGAGACACTTACAATCTTATGTAATACTAGCTTTTGCCCGCGTGGATGTCGGTTATCGCGACCAAACATCCTTTCTCATGGTCTAATCTACCACTATAACAAATTTCATCAAAAAGTGGTTAAATACAGACAGACAGACAGAGTTACTTTCGCATTTATATTATTAGTATGGATTAAAAGAATCCAACGAATTGAGAACCGAAAAAAAACTTTAGGCATCGTAGAGTTCCTCCCCATCGACCTCTACCGGTACCGTGCCCAAAAGGCTGGCGGCGTTACCCCGCTGAATAGCGATAGCAATTTTTTATAACTGAAAGAAACGTTCAATTTTAAATACAAAATTATCGTATATATTTCTATATTATGTTTTCTTTTTCGCTATTTCGTATGTAGTTCCAAGCTACATTATGTTTTTAATGTCCGTATTGAGGTGTTAATGTTTTCCTCGTATTGTATTTCTCCCCTTATACAGTTTACACTCAACAGCATTCCTATTTTAGTTTTTTCCTCCTGTTTCCTGTTGTTTTTGTTTGGTTTGTTTACATTTTATTTTTTTGTATCAGTATCATTTCCATAAGATAATTCATCTACGTTTATGATAAATATAACAGTAAATATTTGGTTTCTTTGTTTTGTGAATTTCAAAACTCTTTTTAAAAAATTCTAAATTGATTATAAGTGGAAACATTCTGCTTAAATTCTTAGTTAATTACATAGTTAATTAGTAACAAGTTAACTATAGTTGGAACGAGAATAGAGAATCTTCAAAGATTATTGTTTTATTGAAGTGAAATACTTTAATTTAAAGCAAGCTAAGCTAAGCCAGTATTTATATTGAATTAAATACAAAGTAGGGCAAATGTCTAAAGCCAAAACTATTCCAATAATATTCCTAAACATTTATTTATATCCATTATGTTGTTCCAACACCGAGTTGCCTGGTAACCTTTTCTCCCAGAGACAATGGGATGCGTCGCTCTGCAAGCTGGTAAGAGAAAGATTATTACACACATCTTACCATGTTTCAGAGCGTGCGCGCCTGCTGGCTGTGGGGGAATGGGAGTCAGGCCTGTGGATTCAGGCACTCCCATCGCCCAACATAGGTACTATGTTGGACGATACCACTTTCCGCCTTGCCACTTGCCTTCGCTTAGGAGCGCCGTGCGTTTCTCCCCATCGTTGCCACTGCGGTGAAGCTGTCGACAGCCTTGGGCACCATGGCCTTTCATGCAGCAGAAGCGCTGGGCGTATATCGCGACACGCCTGCATCAACGACATTATCCGTCGTGCTCTTGTCACCGCTGGCGTACCAGCCATTCGTGAACCTAATGGGCTGGTGCGTGACGATGGCAAGAGACCGGATGGTATGTCGTTGCTACCTTGGAAGATGGGTAGGCCTTTGGTGTGGGACGCAACGTGTGTCGACACCCTTGCGCCTTCACATCTTCCAAGCACAGCAGGCTGTGCCGGCGCTGCTGCTGCATCTGCGGAAAACCTCAAACGGCGCAAATACTGTAACTTAACAGGTGATTATGTTTTTGAGCCGTTTGGGGTTGAAACGTTGGGGACATGGGGCCCAAGTGCCCGTGTTCTTTATAAAGATCTAGCAAAGCGGCTGATCGACGCCACACGTGACCAGAAGGCTGGTTATTACCTTGCACAGAGGTTAAGCATTGCATTTGATAGAGATGCTACCCCTCCTCTTTTAGTATTTATGAACTCAATGTTTGTTTTATTCATTATATATTTTATACTGCAATGCACAATATCAATTAAACGAATGCTATTTAAATTGCTTCGTTGCACTTCTGTACTTTATCAGCGCTTGACGTATGTCATTGGATACTGAGTATAAAAGGTTTTATGTTATGTGCTAGTGGATAGTAATATTGTCAGTCACTCAGTGCAACCGCGCAGCGCACGATGTGTAATGTAAAATGGCGTGCAATAAGTTAAAGTGTTCGAATTGTAATATAATTATTAGTGAGGCTCTGTCATTTATTCAGAACAAACATGATGTGATGGATACAGAATCAATTATTCGTGTGTGTGTATCGGCTTTCTCGGAGTTGGATGTACAAGAAGCTAAGAAACTCCTTTTCGAATCCGTTAAGACTTCGCAACGCCTAAAATCCAGGCGTAAGGATGGAAAGAAACAACGAGATCTGGAAGACATTATCTCTCTTTTCAAAGAAATAGACCCGGAACTGATCCCTATTTTTGTGGCACGGGACCTGCAAAAATTACCGCCAGTGTCTTTTGACCACGTCGATGTAACGAAGCTATTGAAGGACATCGTACTGTTGCGAAGTGATATTGAGAAGATAAAGTGTAATTATGTGAGTGTTGAACAGTTACAGGATATCAGAAACGAGGTGGCAAACTTAAAGTTCTCGTCGTTAACGGATTGTCATAATTATGTGAACACGGGAAAAAGAGGTGCATATTTTTGCGAAAGTGGGCCGGTTGGATTATCTCATTTGTTGAATACCGACATCAGCATCAGTGAATTGAATGATAACGGTTCGCGCGGCCGAAACGGTGCCGACAAGGCGGATGAGGTAGGCGAGCTATCTCGCTCTCGCGCGAGTAATATAAAGGATACATCTGTCCCGCTTACTCCACCTCAATGCTCACAGTCACAACACTCACAACAACTAAAATGCGCAACGGCAATAACAGTGACAGATCACATTGACACTGACAGAATGATAATGAGTCCAAATGAGAAGCTATCAACGCCAAGTATGGCGGATACTGCAAAAAAAGGTGGGATTTTTTTGCATAGTAAACAAAAGGACGAAGATTGGAAAGTTGTGCAACGGAAGAGATATAGAAACAGATTTGAAACTAAGAAAGGGAAGGCAGTAAGTCAATCAGGGACTAACTTTAAGGCGGCAGAAATAAAGATTCCCTTATTTATCTCTAATGTAAACAAGGACACATCGGAAAACGACATTCGTGAATACATCCTGGAAAAGACGCAGGAGAGGGTCAGCCCTGTGAAAATTATAATGAAAAAGGAGAAGTTGTATAATTCCTTCAAAATTTATGTGTCAGAGGCGAGGATTGATACATTTTTGAATGACAGCTTGTGGCCCGACGGAATTACATTTAGGAAGTTTATACATTTTAGACAATACGGTTCGATGGAGGGGACAGGGAAACCTGTATCATGTACAAATATCCCAAAGACCAATGGATCAAACCAGACTAATATCATTTAATTGTAAAAACATCAAGAAAGGTATTGAATGTGTGAGAAGCTTATGTAAACAAACAGATGTATTGGCATTACAAGAAACGTGGCTATATTCGTATGATCTGTCATCGCTTGGAGACATAGATGAAGAATTCAGCTATACGGCGAAATCATCTATGGATGAAACGAGTGGCATTCATCGGGGCAGGCCCTTCGGGGGCGTTGCACTAATGTGGCGAAAAAGTGTCTTTAGTAGTGTCTCCATAGTTAGCTGTGCCAGTGATCGCATTGTTGCGATAAAAGCAGATATAAGTGAAAACCGTGAGATTTTGTTCTTTAGTGTATATATGCCGACGGACTGTCAGGCTAACCTCCCCGAATTTACACAAGTGCTCGGTGAAATTAGCGCTATTATTCAGGACAATAATGTGGAACAGGTAATTATCTTGGGGGATATGAATGCCCATCCTACAGCCCTGTTTGGCACTGAATTATTAGCTTTTTGTACAGATAATGAGTTGGTTTGTGCAGATATGTTAAAGCTAGGAGTCTCTTCGGGGACACATACGTTTGTGAGTGAGGCAAATGGGTGCAAAAGCTGGTTGGATCACTGTCTGGTCACTAAGTCTGTATGGCAGTCAGTGCTTGGTGCCAAGGTCCATTATGATGTGTATTGGTCGGACCACTTTCCACTGGAAGTAGCATGTAATTTGAGAATAATTAAGTCTAAGGTAGATATAAATAATAATTTTATGTGTAAAAACATTGTGTGGGGTATGAGAAATGCCGATGAAATAGAGGAATATTCCCAATTATGTAAGGAAGGACTAAGGGAAATAAATTTTCCTAGTGAACTTAGTTACTGTTCAGATGGAATGTGTAATGACTTGGAACATGGACAAATACTTGAAAAACTTTATCGGGATATTGTACATGTTCTAAGTCATGCATCAATAGCAAGTTGTAGAAAGCCAGCAAAGCAAACTAAATTTAAAATTGTGCACGGCTGGAATAAACATGTTAAGGAAGCACATAAGCAGGCTAGGGCTGATTTTCAACTATATGTTCAACATGGTAAACCCAACAGGGGTCCTATTTTTGAAAAGATGTGTGAAAGCAGGAAAATATTTAAATCTAGGCTGAAATTTTGTGTAAACAATCAGGAACAGATAAAAATGGATATTCTGGCCTCACAGCACTCAGCAAAAAAGTTTGGTGAGTTCTGGAAGGGCACTAAGAAATTGAACAGCAAAATAAGACTCCCTGTTAGTGTTGATGGAGTTAGTGACCAAGGGAAAATAGCTAATATTTTTAAGGATAACTTTATTTTACAACCGAGTGTGCAGGAGGTGTTCGGTGCTGAGTTTGGTCATAGCCAGCCCATTAGATTCTCTGCCAAAAACGTACTAACTATTGTAAAGAACATGAAAAGAGGTAAGTCACCAGGTCATGATGGACTCAGCATCGAGCACTTTCAGTATGCTGGACCTCATCTTGGTAGGGTACTGGGGTTGTTGTTTACTCTGTGTTTGCGTCATGCTTATTTACCTAAAGATCTTATGAAGACAATTGTGGTACCAATAGTAAAAAATACTACTGGAGACACATCGGATAAATTAAATTATAGACCAATATCCTTAGCCACAATCACGGCAAAGGTTTTAGATGGATTACTGAACAAGGAGCTGGACAGGGTGGAACTGCAAGATACTCAATTTGGCTTTCGGGAAGGGCTCTCTACAGAAAGTGCAATACTAGCCCTAAAACATACAGTCCACTACTACGTTAAAAGGAAAACTCCCATTTATGCATGCTTCCTGGACTTGTCCAGGGCTTTCGATATGGTCTGTTATAGCAAGCTGTGGACAAAGCTAGGAGAGGCTGGTGTGGCTCCTGATATTATCAAAATGTTTTCCTATTGGTATAGCAATCAGATCAACATAGTGAGATGGGGAAACTCGTACTCTGATGAATATTATATGAAATGTGGTGTGAGACAAGGGGGTTTGACATCTCCTCGTCTCTTTAACATTTATGTCAATGACCTAATTGAGGAGCTTAGCAGCACACATGTAGGCTGCTTTGTGGATGATGTATGTGTAAACAATCTTAGCTATGCAGACGACATGGTGTTGCTGAGCCCCTCAATAGGGGGACTTAGAAAGTTATTAAGAGTTTGTGAGTCTTACGCTGTGTCGCACGGCTTGAAGTACAATGTGAAAAAGAGTGAGTTTATGCTATTTAAAAGCCACAAACAGGGGCCGTCCTCAATTCCTCCACTCACACTAAACGAAGTTGCTTTGAGCCGTGTGACACATTTTAAGTACTTAGGACATATTGTCACTGAAAATATGTGTGATGATTTAGACATAGAAAGGGAGCGTAGGGCATTGTCGGTACGTGGTAATATGCTGGCACATAGGTTTGCTCGGTGTACAGCAGAGGTCAAGATCACGCTTTTTAAAGCATATTGCCAGGGATTTTACACGGGCAGCCTGTGGGCCAGCTTTACAAAAAAATCCTACACGGCCCTACGTGTTCAATACAACAACATCTTCAGGGCTCTGTTCCGGCTTCCACACTACTGTAGCGCTTCAGGCATGTTTGCCGATGCCTGTGTGGACGACTTTTACGCGGTAATGCGCAAGAAGGTTGCCTCGATGGTATGCAGGGTGAGGCGGAGCTCGAACGGAGTCCTGAGGATGGTTGGTGAACGCCTTGATTCGGTCCTGGTTGGTAGGTTCATCGAGCTACATGTTAAAAAAGGTCGGTGAGCCTGCCCCCGGAGCGGTGGTATATACCTATTTTAATTTTATTGTTCATTTTATTATTCTATTTGTTATACTAACATAGTTTATAAGGTATATTGTTACTAATATTATGGATCTCTGGTCTGAAATTAAAAGATTTTTATTTTATTTTTATTTTATTTTTTATTTATTTATTGCCATTCAACGTGGCAATGCAGCCAGCCTTCTGGGTACGTTACCGGTCGGTGACGATGCGGAGGAATTCCACGACGCATTATGTATGTAAATATTTTATTAATATCCTTATTTTCTTTAGTTTATTTTGTCTCTAGCACCTTTTATGTTGTTAAATTAGAAAGCGAAGCCGATATATATTGAACAAATTGTAACAGTTATTATAGAGATATAGACATACATAATGTAAACAAATCCCTCTCTATTAAGTAAGTAATCTAAACTGTTATTTGATTTAATAATAAAATCGCTTCTAGCATCTAGCATGGTAATACTGGTACTAAATAGGTGAATGCTTACGATTGTGGTCAAATACTTGAGATAAACTAAACGAGGCACCTCCATCAACGTCGGTTGTGTGCGAAACCTGATCCAGATAATAACCTCATTGTGAAGATAACACAGGAAAAACAAAGAAGGTTTAGGTGGTGTTTATGTTGAAGACATTTTATTCATGTTCTTTACTTTTCTAGTCATAATTACAATGTAATGCCTAGTGATCGTGTCTATGTAATTAAATTATATTTAAACATCAACTTTTTTAGAAATTATATTTAGGGTACGCCTAGAATACTTAATCTAATTATGCACCTTATCAGCAATTGAAAACGCGTTCCTATATAATCCATACTAATATCACAGTATAAGAAGCGATCTTACAGTAGTTCATCGCGTTTGATGTTTGCGGAAATGCCGCCTTTTGCAGTTTTGTCAGGGTTGTCACTTTTTTCAGTAGTCACATTTTTATTTATAATTTATTTTTCTCTAATACTTTATATAACCCAATTTGGTCTCTTTGTTCTGGTCAAGGCACATCAACTTACGCTAATATAAATAACTAGCTAGTGCCCGCGGCTCCGCTCGCATGGATGTCGGCTATTGCGACTTTTGGTTATATCACCGATTCTACTCAACCAATTATGATCAAACAAACGTAAAATTTAAGTCTGAGTTTTTGAAATTGGATTTGTGGATTTGGATTTCGATTTCGACTAAATTTTGCTAATCGTCAGGATCGCTAAATTGATTTATGGTCGTTTGGTAAAAAAAGAATTTGGGCACAGTATCGATAGCAAAATCATCTGGAAGTATTATTTTGGTGAAAGAAATTTTTTTTTTAATTAAAGGAATAATGTTCAGGTGGAAGGCAGAATGTACGGGGGTTGTAATTTTTTTTTTCTTTCATCAAATTAATACTTCCAGATGATTTGGCTATCGCAACTGTGCCCGAGTTCTTTTTTTTTCTGAAACGACTATAAAATCACCTTGTATATTCTTAAGGAGCCCACCCACGATCAGTCCGCTTGCAGTTTCAGATCGTATCGGGTGGCATGCAGTCCCAAGCGGACAGCGCCCACAAACGAAAGCGATTTTGGCCTGCCTGTCATATACTGCTGTCATTTTTGCGACTACATCCCCTCGTACGATTGCCTGCTGGCAATTGTCTGATATCGGTTTTGACGACCATTTTAACGACGATCAAAGATGGCAGACTTGCATTTTCCGACAAAGTCAATATGGGTATCATTTTCGAGGTTTTCGGGGTCACTGATTGCGAATATACCATCCATTTCACGATCCAAGATGGCGGACACGAAATTTTCACCAAAATCGATATGGGTATCGCTTTCAGGGTTTTTGGTGTCGCTGATTTCGAATATATCATCCATTTAGCAATCCAAGATGGCCGACTCGAAATTTTCACCAAAATCGATATGGGTATCGCTTTCAGGGTTTTTGGGGTCGCTGATTGCGAATATAACATCCATTTCACGATCCAAGATGAAGACTCGAAATTTCCACTTAAATCGATATGGGTATCGACTGGATGGATGATATACCTATTTGTAATTAGCAACCCCAAAAACCTCGAAAACGATAAGAAGAATTGACTTTGTAGGATATTTCAACTAATTACGAATATATCATCCATTTTGCGATCCAAGATGGCGGACTTGAAATTTCCAACAAAGTCAATATGGGTATCGTTTGGAGGTTTTCGGGGTTGTTTATTATGAATATATCATCTATTTTGCGATTCGAGATGGCGAACTCGAATTTTTCAACATAGTCAATATGGGTATGGTTTTCGAGGTTTTTAAAGTTGTTGATTACTAATATTTCATCCATTTAGCCATCCAAGATGACGTACTTGAAATATCCTACAAAGTCAATTCTTCTTATCGTTTTCGAGGTTTTTGGGGTTGCTAATTACAAATAGGTATATCATCCATCCAGTCGCTACCCATATCGATTTAAGTGAAAATTTCGAGTCTTCATCTTGGATCGTGAAATGGATGTTATATTCGCAATCAGCGACCCCAAAAACCCTGAAAGCGATACCCATATCAATTTTGGTGAAAATTTCAAGTCCGCCATCTTGGATCACTAAATGGATGATATATTCGAAATCAGCGACACCAAAAACCCTGAAAGCGATACCCATATCGATTTTGGTGAAAATTTCGTGTACGCCATCTTGGATCGTGAAATGGATGGTATATTCGCAATCAGTGACCCCAAAAACCTTGAAAACGATACCCATATCGATTTTGGTGAAAATTTCGAGTCCGCCATCTTGGATCACTAAATGGATGTTATATTCGCAATCAGCGACCCCAAAACCCCGGGAACGATACCCATATAAACTTTTCTGAAAATTTCATGTCCGCCATCTTGGATAGCTAAATATAGAAAAGGAAAAAAAACAATTTTAATAAACAAAACGAGTCATGAAAAAAAAATTAATCACGTGATTAGAGTGACTACAAATGAGACAGCCCTGAAACCTTAGTACCGAGTAAAATGTAATACCCCGTCTCCCACCACCCCCTGCCCCCGCACGATTGCTCTGTCTAGACGGCTTCGTTGACAGACTGTATGTAGTATGAATCGTTAGACTGTGCTAATATTATAAATGCGAAAGTAACTCTGTCTGTCTATCTGTCTGTATGTTGCGCTTTCACGCCTAAACCACTGAACCGATTTTGATGAAATTTGGTATAGGGGTAGATTAGACCATGAGAAAGGACATAGGCTATGTTTGGTTGCGATAACCGACATCCACGCGGGCGGAGCCGCGGGCAAAAGCTAGTATTTTGCATAGATTATGTATCGGAGTAAATTCCGTCCGATTTCTGCCTTTTCTGTCGCTTTTGTCCACACATACTTCACGGGCGTTTAAAAAATCGGCCGTTTGGAATGATTGATTATTAGCAAATCTTCTTCTCAAATCGTAACGTATTCAACTTTTATTTCATAAAATTCTGACGAAAACTGTGTACGTTCCTGGAATTTATATACAGGGTGTATTTTTGAAACGGGGTAGTAAGGGCAAGTACCTTAACCGTTGCAGTTACAGCAAAACGTTCTTAAAAGACCTTCCCTAACTTTTTGGGACATTTTGAACTGCATTCACAGATTTTGTAAAAAACTTAGTTAGCAAAAAAAATGCAAAAAGTTCATTTTTTTTTATGCCAATCGATTCTATTTCATGTGGGGATCAAAAAACTCTATGGGACCATTTTAGCTTTCAGTACTAGAAAAGACAGAAATCGCCAAAAACGTTTCCCATACATTTCGTACGGAAATATGATAAATCAACTCGAAACTCATAGGTCAGGTAAAATTTTGAACTTTTTTAAATAAAAAAAATCATTTAAACATTTAAGAAATTGGTTTATGAAATAAATTGCTCAAAATGATTTCCATTTTTACGAATACATAAGTCTATCCATTTTTGCACTGAACGAATGGCGGCTAATAATGTTCTGGGATGAATATTACGTAAAATGGTCATTAATGCATCCTTGAGCTCTTGAACACTGGCGTACGTCGTCTTATACACCTCGTTTTTCACGAAGCCCCATAAAAAAAAATCAAGTGGTGTTAGATCGGGGCTACGAGGTGGCCACTGTGTTGGACCATGTGTACCTATCCACTGTGTACCGAATAGGCCGCTCAAATTGGAACGTGAAAGGTGACTGTTATGTGGCGGAGCACCATCTTGTTGAAAATGAACTTTTCGCAATTCCGACAGGGGCCATTCGTCCATCTCGTTTTCAAGATGGTGTAAAATGACTTCATTATACATGGCAGAATTCAGTTTCTCTTCATAAAATTCCACCATTATGACTCGATTGGACATTATACCACACCAACAGTTGAATGAGAAGCGAACCTGATTATGACTTGCCGTAACTCTTAGTGGATTTTCTTTGGACCAATAGTGGTGATTTTTTCTGTTGTACATACCGTTATTGGAAAAATTCGTTTCGTCTGACCACAGTATGTAATTTAAAAATTCATGATCTCTGCTTATTTTTCCTCTTAGCCATCTGCAAAAAGTAAGCCTTCGAACATCATCACCCGGATGTAACACTTGAACTATGCACCCATATCGATAGCACTTGTAGCCGTATTTCTTCCATATCTTTATCACAAGGGAGTGGGATACACCTACTTCAAGGGCGACTTGCCTGGACAATACCTCTGGATATGCTTCGACATAAGTCAGAACCGCAATCTCCGTGTCCATGTCCACACGAGGCTGCCGCTTTCTTTTGATAGAACCCTGCAATTCCAGGTTTTTCAAAAGATTTGTAATAACCTTTCTTGTTGGCACATGCCGCAACGGATACATATTGCGGTACCACACTAATGCAGCTCCCGCATTTCGATTATTGACAAAATACGCTTCTACTAAGTCAATTTTTTCACGATTAGAAGACATTTTAGCGAAAATCCTTAATTAATAACTCATACGAAGTTTCTCAGCTGAAACTAAGTATAACACACAGATTTTCGAATCAAATTCGAAATTTGAGGGTAAAAATTCTTTTTATTTACTTTACAGTCAATTCTACCCACTTCCTGGCCATAACAAAAAGTTAGACCATCGTAGAAATTTGTTTCTGTTGCCGAAATGTATGGGAAACGTTTTTGGCGATTTCTGTCTTTCCTAGTACTGAAAGCTAAAATGGTCTCTTAGAGTTTTTTGATCCCCACATCAAATAGAATCGATAGGCATAAAAAATTTTTTTTGAACTTTTTGCATTTTTTTTGCCAACTGTAAGTTTTTTACCAAATCTGTGAATGCAGTTCAAAATATGTCAAAAAGTTAGGGAAGGTCTTCTAAGAACGTTTTGCTGTAACTGCAACGGTTAAGGTACTTGCCCTTACTGCCCCGTTTCAAAAATACACCCTGTATACACACATCAAAAAAAGTTTGCGATCACTTTGAAAAACTGAAATCTTTTTTATTACTGTAGATTATATTATGATTTTTTCTTCTTTTTAGATTCTTTATTTAAAAATAAAGAATTAGAACACAAAACAATGACACCGTTCAATTGTTTTTTCTTACAAAAAGGCTTTCAGTCCTAGCTTACGCTCATTCAGAAATCTGATTTAGTGAATTATAACCGATTCAAGATATTTTTCGCGGAAAGTAGTGATTGAAAAAATGCCAAGAGGATTATCAGAGGTTTTACGAGCTAAAATAGTAACTTTGAGGGAAGAAGGATACACCACGAGAGTAATAGCACGCAGACTTGCTATATCCCAACCTGTGTCGTGGCTAGGTTGCAGAGGTACCACGGAATGGAGAATTTAGCTGACCGACCCCGCAGCGGTCGCCCAACTGTTTTGACAGCTGCCCAAAAGAGCTATATTAGATTGCTGGCAGCCCGTGATCCCACAATCAACGCCACTAAAATAAAAGCAGAAGTCAGAGCCGCCTCTGGGCTTGAAGTTAGCACGCAGACCGTTCGCAATTGCTTGCACCAGGCTGGATTACGAGCACGGAGGTCATGGCGAGCTCCGCTCAATTCCCGGCAACGTCAACAACGAAGATTGCAGTGGGCTAGACTTCGGCAAAATGAAGAAGGTGAGGAAGAAAACATTTGGCAAAACTGTCTCTTCGTTGATCCACTCATCCAGATAACCGACGTGTCCGTGTCTGGAGAAGACCAGGCGACCGTGAAAGACAAAGAACTGCCACTGGAACAGTTCAGCAAGGCGGAAAATCGGTGTCTTTTTGGGGTGGCATTATGATTGGAGCTAGAACGCCTTGGATCCCGTATAGGGGCTTCATGACAGCAGACATGTACAAAGCAGTTGCTATTGATGATATCGTCAAACCATTCCGAGTAAACCATGGGCACCAATTTGTACTGGTCGATGACAATGCGCCCGCACATCGAGCTCAACGAGTCAATGCTGCTCTTCAAGAATACGATATCACACGATTAGACTGGCCTGCCACTAAGAGTTACGGCAAGTCATAATCAGGTTCGCTTCTCATTCAACTGTTGGTGTGGTATAATGTCCAATCGAGTCATAATGGTGGAATTTTATGAAGAGAAACTGAATTCTGCCATGTATAATGAAGTCATTTTACACCATCTTGAAAACGAGATGGACGAATGGCCCCTGTCGGAATTGCGAAAAGTTCATTTTCAACAAGATGGTGCTCCGCCACATAACAGTCACCTTTCACGTTCCAATTTGAGCGGCCTATTCGGTACACAGTGGATAGGTACACATGGTCCAACACAGTGGCCACCTCGTAGCCCCGATCTAACACCACTTGATTTTTTTTTATGGGGCTTCGTGAAAAACGAGGTGTATAAGACGACGTACGCCAGTGTTCAAGAGCTCAAGGATGCATTAATGACCATTTTACGTAATATTCATCCCAGAACATTATTAGCCGCCATTCGTTCAGTGCAAAAATGGATAGACTTATGTATTCGTAAAAATGGAAATCATTTTGAGCAATTTATTTCATAAACCAATTTCTTAAATGTTTAAATGATTTTTTTTATTTAAAAAAGTTCAAAATTTTACCTGACCTATGAGTTTCGAGTTGATTTATCATATTTCCGTACGAAATGTATGGGAAACGTTTTTGGCGATTTCTGTCTTTTCTAGTACTGAAAGCTAAAATGGTCCCATAGAGTTTTTTGATCCCCACATGAAATAGAATCGATTGGCATAAAAAAAAATGAACTTTTTGCATTTTTTTTGCTAACTAAGTTTTTTACAAAATCTGTGAATGCAGTTCAAAATGTCCCAAAAAGTTAGGGAAGGTCTTTTAAGAACGTTTTGCTGTAACTGCAACGGTTAAGGTACTTGCCCTTACTACCCCGTTTCAAAAATACACCCTGTATATAAATTCCAGGAACGTACACAGTTTTCGTCAGAATTTTATGAAATAAAAGTTGAATACGTTACGATTTGAGAAGAAGATTTGCTAATAATCAATCATTCCAAACGGCCGATTTTTTAAACGCCCGTGAAGTATGTGTGGACAAAAGCGACAGAAAAGGCAGAAATCGGACGGAATTTACTCCGATACATAATCTATGCAAAATACTAGCTTTTGCCCGCGGCTCCGCCCGCGTGGATGTCGGTTATCGCAACCAAACATAGCCTATGTCCTTTCTCATGGTCTAATCTACCCCTATACCAAATTTCATCAAAATCGGTTCAGTGGTTTAGGCGTGAAAGCGCAACATACAGACAGATAGACAGACAGAGTTACTTTCGCATTTATAATATTAGCACAGTCTAACGATTCATACTACATACAGTCTGTCAACGAAGCCGTCTAGACAGAGCAATCGTGCGGGGGCAGGGGGTGGTGGGAGACGGGGTATTACATTTTACTCGGTACTAAGGTTTCAGGGCTGTCTCATTTGTAGTCACTCTAATCACGTGATTAATTTTTTTTTCATGACTCGTTTTGTTTATTAAAATTGTTTTTTTTTCCTTTTCTATATTTAGCTATCCAAGATGGCGGACATGAAATTTTCAGAAAAGTTTATATGGGTATCGTTCCCGGGGTTTTGGGGTCGCTGATTGCGAATATAACATCCATTTAGTGATCCAAGATGGCCGACTCGAAATTTTCACCAAAATCGATATGGGTATCGCTTTCAGGGTTTTTGGGGTCGCTGATTGCGAATATAACATCCATTTCACGATCCAAGATGAAGACTCGAAATTTCCACTTAAATCGATATGGGTATCGACTGGATGGATGATATACCTATTTGTAATTAGCAACCCCAAAAACCTCGAAAACGATAAGAAGAATTGACTTTGTAGGATATTTCAACTAATTACGAATATATCATCCATTTTGCGATCCAAGATGGCGGACTTGAAATTTCCAACAAAGTCAATATGGGTATCGTTTGGAGGTTTTCGGGGTTGTTTATTATGAATATATCATCTATTTTGCGATTCGAGATGGCGAACTCGAATTTTTCAACATAGTCAATATGGGTATGGTTTTCGAGGTTTTTAAAGTTGTTGATTACTAATATTTCATCCATTTAGCCATCCAAGATGACGTACTTGAAATATCCTACAAAGTCAATTCTTCTTATCGTTTTCGAGGTTTTTGGGGTTGCTAATTACAAATAGGTATATCATCCATCCAGTCGCTACCCATATCGATTTAAGTGAAAATTTCGAGTCTTCATCTTGGATCGTGAAATGGATGTTATATTCGCAATCAGCGACCCCAAAAACCCTGAAAGCGATACCCATATCAATTTTGGTGAAAATTTCAAGTCCGCCATCTTGGATCA
Source organism: Eilema sororculum (assembly GCA_914829495.1). NCBI lineage: Eukaryota > Metazoa > Arthropoda > Insecta > Lepidoptera > Erebidae > Eilema > Eilema sororculum. The sequence continues at coordinate 18,339,123 of OU618541.1, forward strand.
CTAAATGGATGATATATTCGAAATCAGCGACACCAAAAACCCTGAAAGCGATACCCATATCGATTTTGGTGAAAATTTCGTGTACGCCATCTTGGATCGTGAAATGGATGGTATATTCGCAATCAGTGACCCCAAAAACCTTGAAAACGATACCCATATCGATTTTGGTGAAAATTTCGAGTCCGCCATCTTGGATCACTAAATGGATGTTATATTCGCAATCAGCGACCCCAAAACCCCGGGAACGATACCCATATAAACTTTTCTGAAAATTTCATGTCCGCCATCTTGGATAGCTAAATATAGAAAAGGAAAAAAAACAATTTTAATAAACAAAACGAGTCATGAAAAAAAAATTAATCACGTGATTAGAGTGACTACAAATGAGACAGCCCTGAAACCTTAGTACCGAGTAAAATGTAATACCCCGTCTCCCACCACCCCCTGCCCCCGCACGATTGCTCTGTCTAGACGGCTTCGTTGACAGACTGTATGTAGTATGAATCGTTAGACTGTGCTAATATTATAAATGCGAAAGTAACTCTGTCTGTCTATCTGTCTGTATGTTGCGCTTTCACGCCTAAACCACTGAACCGATTTTGATGAAATTTGGTATAGGGGTAGATTAGACCATGAGAAAGGACATAGGCTATGTTTGGTTGCGATAACCGACATCCACGCGGGCGGAGCCGCGGGCAAAAGCTAGTATTTTGCATAGATTATGTATCGGAGTAAATTCCGTCCGATTTCTGCCTTTTCTGTCGCTTTTGTCCACACATACTTCACGGGCGTTTAAAAAATCGGCCGTTTGGAATGATTGATTATTAGCAAATCTTCTTCTCAAATCGTAACGTATTCAACTTTTATTTCATAAAATTCTGACGAAAACTGTGTACGTTCCTGGAATTTATATACAGGGTGTATTTTTGAAACGGGGTAGTAAGGGCAAGTACCTTAACCGTTGCAGTTACAGCAAAACGTTCTTAAAAGACCTTCCCTAACTTTTTGGGACATTTTGAACTGCATTCACAGATTTTGTAAAAAACTTAGTTAGCAAAAAAAATGCAAAAAGTTCATTTTTTTTTATGCCAATCGATTCTATTTCATGTGGGGATCAAAAAACTCTATGGGACCATTTTAGCTTTCAGTACTAGAAAAGACAGAAATCGCCAAAAACGTTTCCCATACATTTCGTACGGAAATATGATAAATCAACTCGAAACTCATAGGTCAGGTAAAATTTTGAACTTTTTTAAATAAAAAAAATCATTTAAACATTTAAGAAATTGGTTTATGAAATAAATTGCTCAAAATGATTTCCATTTTTACGAATACATAAGTCTATCCATTTTTGCACTGAACGAATGGCGGCTAATAATGTTCTGGGATGAATATTACGTAAAATGGTCATTAATGCATCCTTGAGCTCTTGAACACTGGCGTACGTCGTCTTATACACCTCGTTTTTCACGAAGCCCCATAAAAAAAAATCAAGTGGTGTTAGATCGGGGCTACGAGGTGGCCACTGTGTTGGACCATGTGTACCTATCCACTGTGTACCGAATAGGCCGCTCAAATTGGAACGTGAAAGGTGACTGTTATGTGGCGGAGCACCATCTTGTTGAAAATGAACTTTTCGCAATTCCGACAGGGGCCATTCGTCCATCTCGTTTTCAAGATGGTGTAAAATGACTTCATTATACATGGCAGAATTCAGTTTCTCTTCATAAAATTCCACCATTATGACTCGATTGGACATTATACCACACCAACAGTTGAATGAGAAGCGAACCTGATTATGACTTGCCGTAACTCTTAGTGGATTTTCTTTGGACCAATAGTGGTGATTTTTTCTGTTGTACATACCGTTATTGGAAAAATTCGTTTCGTCTGACCACAGTATGTAATTTAAAAATTCATGATCTCTGCTTATTTTTCCTCTTAGCCATCTGCAAAAAGTAAGCCTTCGAACATCATCACCCGGATGTAACACTTGAACTATGCACCCATATCGATAGCACTTGTAGCCGTATTTCTTCCATATCTTTATCACAAGGGAGTGGGATACACCTACTTCAAGGGCGACTTGCCTGGACAATACCTCTGGATATGCTTCGACATAAGTCAGAACCGCAATCTCCGTGTCCATGTCCACACGAGGCTGCCGCTTTCTTTTGATAGAACCCTGCAATTCCAGGTTTTTCAAAAGATTTGTAATAACCTTTCTTGTTGGCACATGCCGCAACGGATACATATTGCGGTACCACACTAATGCAGCTCCCGCATTTCGATTATTGACAAAATACGCTTCTACTAAGTCAATTTTTTCACGATTAGAAGACATTTTAGCGAAAATCCTTAATTAATAACTCATACGAAGTTTCTCAGCTGAAACTAAGTATAACACACAGATTTTCGAATCAAATTCGAAATTTGAGGGTAAAAATTCTTTTTATTTACTTTACAGTCAATTCTACCCACTTCCTGGCCATAACAAAAAGTTAGACCATCGTAGAAATTTGTTTCTGTTGCCGAAATGTATGGGAAACGTTTTTGGCGATTTCTGTCTTTCCTAGTACTGAAAGCTAAAATGGTCTCTTAGAGTTTTTTGATCCCCACATCAAATAGAATCGATAGGCATAAAAAATTTTTTTTGAACTTTTTGCATTTTTTTTGCCAACTGTAAGTTTTTTACCAAATCTGTGAATGCAGTTCAAAATATGTCAAAAAGTTAGGGAAGGTCTTCTAAGAACGTTTTGCTGTAACTGCAACGGTTAAGGTACTTGCCCTTACTGCCCCGTTTCAAAAATACACCCTGTATACACACATCAAAAAAAGTTTGCGATCACTTTGAAAAACTGAAATCTTTTTTATTACTGTAGATTATATTATGATTTTTTCTTCTTTTTAGATTCTTTATTTAAAAATAAAGAATTAGAACACAAAACAATGACACCGTTCAATTGTTTTTTCTTACAAAAAGGCTTTCAGTCCTAGCTTACGCTCATTCAGAAATCTGATTTAGTGAATTATAACCGATTCAAGATATTTTTCGCGGAAAGTAGTGATTGAAAAAATGCCAAGAGGATTATCAGAGGTTTTACGAGCTAAAATAGTAACTTTGAGGGAAGAAGGATACACCACGAGAGTAATAGCACGCAGACTTGCTATATCCCAACCTGTGTCGTGGCTAGGTTGCAGAGGTACCACGGAATGGAGAATTTAGCTGACCGACCCCGCAGCGGTCGCCCAACTGTTTTGACAGCTGCCCAAAAGAGCTATATTAGATTGCTGGCAGCCCGTGATCCCACAATCAACGCCACTAAAATAAAAGCAGAAGTCAGAGCCGCCTCTGGGCTTGAAGTTAGCACGCAGACCGTTCGCAATTGCTTGCACCAGGCTGGATTACGAGCACGGAGGTCATGGCGAGCTCCGCTCAATTCCCGGCAACGTCAACAACGAAGATTGCAGTGGGCTAGACTTCGGCAAAATGAAGAAGGTGAGGAAGAAAACATTTGGCAAAACTGTCTCTTCGTTGATCCACTCATCCAGATAACCGACGTGTCCGTGTCTGGAGAAGACCAGGCGACCGTGAAAGACAAAGAACTGCCACTGGAACAGTTCAGCAAGGCGGAAAATCGGTGTCTTTTTGGGGTGGCATTATGATTGGAGCTAGAACGCCTTGGATCCCGTATAGGGGCTTCATGACAGCAGACATGTACAAAGCAGTTGCTATTGATGATATCGTCAAACCATTCCGAGTAAACCATGGGCACCAATTTGTACTGGTCGATGACAATGCGCCCGCACATCGAGCTCAACGAGTCAATGCTGCTCTTCAAGAATACGATATCACACGATTAGACTGGCCTGCCAGCTCGCCCGACATAAACCCAATAGAGCACGCGTGAGATGCTCTTAAACGAGCTGTACGGAACCGTGAGCCACATCATCAGACAGTTCCAGAGCTCAGGGAAGCCGCTATTGAAGAATGTGATAGGTTACCCCAGGAAATGCTGGATAACATGATCCTCAGCATGCCCAGGAGGATCTCCGCATGTGTTCGAGCCAGGGGAGGAGTTATTTTATATTGAATTTACATCTTTGAATAATAAATTGTAGTTTAAGTTTAATTAAACAGTCTTTTTCTTTCTTTGAAATTCCCATCACAATTGCATTATGATTAATGGCTCAATTTTTTTAAATAAATAATAAAAAATAGTTTGATATTTTAATTTCAAACAGGGTATTCCTATTTAAAGAAAACATACAACATAGATTGTTTCTTGATAAAGTTAAATTTAAAGAATTCTAGGAGCTTATGCCATGGATCGCAAACTTTTTTTGATGTGTGTAAGTATAATATATTTTTGATTAAGATAAAACCTCCTTACTATTTTGTTTTTTTTTATATCTCTTATTTTTTATCCTTCAACTATGCACATTTCAAATAAGTGTCGTGATTACCTAAGCCCAATGATATTACATACAAAAAAGAGGCAGATATGTTATTAGACTGCGCCTGGTGAAGACGCGAAAACGTCCCAATTGGGACGTATCGCATTTAGTATATGTCTGGCAAACGCCGAGTTGTCACGTATGTAAGCGCATAATAAAATGGCAATAAAAATGCCACCGTGTATTTAAAAAAATGTACAAATAACGACACTAAAATCAATAAAACACGAAGGACCTTCTATCACATGTAAGTACATACAATATTACCGATTTTTTAGTGTATTTCATTAAAATTAGTTTATTAATATTTTTAAAATAATGGCGGCAAAGAAAAAGGACAGAAATACTTTTTGATATGAGCACGACAAGGACACAACAACACTGCTTGCATAGATTATCAGTACAGATGCGACATAGGGTAATTTTCAGTTTACTGCCTACTAAAGTAATAATTTTGACCTGCTGTTCAGTTTTATTTGTTATTCAAAAGTCAGTAACATAATTTTTGTTTTATTTATTTGTTGTCCTTTAAATAATTGTAATAACCTAAATTTTTTTTCAAGGTTTCCGACTAATGAAGTTCGACTTCAGGAGTGGATTGCAATTGTTAAAGAACAACGAAATGAGTTTGACTGGACACCTTCAAAAAGCAGCAGAATTTGTAGCAATAATTTTGAAGCCACTGAGAGATATACTTCGAAAAAAGGAACATTGCTCAGGAAGAATATAAATAACTGACAAATATACCACTGTTCGGCTTCATTCTGCTCATAAAAATAATCCCAAAATAAAAAACTTTCTAAGAGGCAGAAAAGAAATAAATTAAATTTATTTGAAGGAGTTTAATTTTTGATTATAACGTCAGTACGGCACTATGGTTTTATTTTCGAGAAGTTTCTTAATTATCTTTTTGAATTATATTATCATTTTCCGAAATAAATAATGACGTATTATTTTTTCATCGAATTTCATTTCTTGCCTACCAACGAAATACCCCTTCTGTTCAACAAAATCATAATCTATGCTTCGAAGCGCAATCGTCCGAATCATTCCGAATTATAGCTATCTTTTTTATTCATGTGCTTATCCCATCTTTCGTACTACTTTAACGCTAATTGTCAACTATTGTGCACTGACAGACTGCTGGATCAGATTTGAGAAGTCAGTTACTATGAACATAACATATCTTGTATAAAATATCATTGCCTAAGCCTAAAAAAATAACTGTATGAACACGCAAGTAACATGCGTATGTGTGTGTGAAAAATGACTTTAGTGTGCGTAACGTTTATTTCAATAAAAATTATGTATGTAATTACAATTAAAAATATAATATTTATATTGCATTATAATTAAAAATAAGGCTTATTTACTTCGCTTCGGTATAAACTATCAATATGCCAAATCGCACCCTCCTACGTGCCCGCAATTTTCGTAATAAGCGACCTAAAATTTTCGATTTACGTATATGCGATACGATACGATATAATCGATGATGAAGAAATACTGTAACATAATATATCTGCGATGTGCGCAACTGAGGTATAAAACTTCGAGTTACTAACTCAAAATGCAAATACATCTCAAATTTGATTTGGGATTGATGTTTTTGTTGAATTATGATCTGTTGTGGTGACTACTTAACGACAACGGACATGGAAAGTGCTTGATGGGAGCTTCGAGGAATTTACAAAACCTTTTTTTTCTCTATTTTTTTCCCTTTACTTTTGATGCCGAATCTTTGATGTGTCACATTCTGCCAGGGTTCACATTCGGGCCAGACACAAGTTACATTGTTACAGACAAACAATATGAGCCTATCCAGACAGTTTTGTTTAAGGCAGGTAAGAAAATTGCAAACTGTATACTGTGTAAATACACAGCTCCCGTTTTAAAATTCATAATTAATTTCAGTGCGATCAGTGTTACCTTCATACTTGATAAGTCATATGCTCACTTTTTTGGTTAATAGTTTTTGTACTTTTGCAATATTAATAAAATTATACTATGATGTCACCAGTACTATGATCTCGACCTTACTTATGTAAACAATACATTTATCCAATAATAGACTCTTATAGCTTCCGCCACAACTTTTATGCCTACTACATCTATGATCCAAACTTATTTCAGTTTAGGTTTTGGCAATTTATTATCACAATTCGGTCCAAGACTTGTCTTATACTTTGGAGCACCGCCTATTGGTACGTTTTATATGGTATTTATGGTAGCAACTCACAATTCCAAAAGGTAGGCACATCAATGCGTACTGTTGAGCTTGGTCTGTAACCAGAAAAGCTCAGTGCCTCGTAATGGAAGTTTACGTTAGTAATATTACTGAATTTATGGTTTACAGTAATAATAATGAATTTACAGAACGTTGTATGAATTAGATATAGGTGAATTTATTAGTTTAGGTGTACCATGTTAATGGTAATAAAATAACCCTATCCTTTATAACCCCGTCAGCGGCGTAATGTATGGTTGCTAAAAGTGTGGGTGTATCGAAATATCCGAGAATGATTTGAGGTAAATTATGTAAGAAGGTAGAGGGTTGTATCCAAGGAATTGTTGGGTGTGTACCTACGCAGTTTTTATTATTATAAAAACAATTCTTGTTACATTTATTTAGTTTGATTATGATGCCACATAAACTCATTTAATTTATATACGAGTATTCATCAATATTATGTCCTAGTAATATAATCGTATGGGGTCAGGTTGAAAATATTTACTTCAAACTGACTCAGATTAAATTCTAGTAAGTGACTAATATTATCACCCACATTTCGCCAGTTTATGTTTAGGTCCCAATGTTATAGGTGGCGAGCCTATTGCCATTAACCGGGCTCTTATAAACCTGCGATAAATACATACATAACTTCGAAAAGCATCGAAAAGTCGTTGGTGTGTGCCATGGTAAGCCTGGGATCGAACCCGAGACCTCGTCTCAGCAGTCCATTACCCATACCACTAGGCTACCGCAGATATCATTTTTTCATTTGATAATATAACAGTTAAAAACAGAAAATAGAATCGTGTAATTCATGGTGAAGCAGATTATGTCATCCTGTCTCTTCTCCTGAGTGTCTTATGGTACATTCGACCAAGTGCGAGTAAAGTTTATTCCTAGATTAAACAACCAATATCAGCCACATATTGGCTGTTTATTTTAGGAATAAACTTTATTCGCGTTTGGTTGAACCAACCCTTACACGGCGAATAAAAAATTAACAGGGATATGAAACCAAACAGACAGCGCATGAGAAAATGATTCCGTTTCGTTCACAATTGACGGTAATAAGCTCGTCACATGTAAATAAATGTGCTGCCCATAAACAGAATTTGTGAAATATGGATGATAAAACACCATTCAACTTCTTTCTGGCAATTAAATTACATAGTATCACGATAATGAACGATGAATACTTAATGATGGCGCTTTTTGGAATTTACCAAAACCACAAACTGTAGAATCTGTGAAAACTATAATATCTTAATTTTATTAGATCTTCCATATAGAAAACGGTCGCTTACATGCCAGCAACAATTTATATGACAATAAAACTATACCAATAAAACACTCACTCGATCCAAAGGAACGCGGTGATAAAAATCACTACGAATTTCGAACTAATCCATCCAAATGTTCACTTCTTTATTGTGTCACTAAACTAGATTATTAATCTATCAACAACATTTCCGTTTACATCTCAGAATGATGTATACTTAATAAACAACATGATTTATGTATAATATGCAGATTAATAATGCACATTAATAAAATGTTGCAGGTGTTTTGACTCATTAGGGAAGATCTTAAAAATTCCACCAGTTTATATTTATATGGATGTCGTAGTGATTTTTGTCACTCAACGCCGAGTGTTTTATTACACTTCGCTTCGTGTCTTCTCTTAATTATATTCTTTCTGTTGGGAAAAAAAGACCGACGCATTAAAGCGTCAGATTTTCTGATAAATTTAGCTCCCCTCTTAAGCTTTTTTCAGCTCGAGTTTATAATTAACGGAGCTTCAATAGAATATAGTTTCTTTTAAATGTGTTTACTAGCTCGAGTTATTTCAAAATTTCTAAGCAGAAAAGGTATAAATTCAGCTTAAACCGTAAACATTAATTATGTATTATACTGTACTATTACTACATTGTTTGCTGTTAAACTATTATTTTTTATGTAGGCCAAGACGCCTTAGTCGTCTCTATAATAATAAATTACATAAACATGACTAAATTTTTTGTCGAAAACCAATTGAAAGTCGACAACGTAAAGTATCGTGATATGTTGGATACAAAAACATTTTTTTTATTAGTACATTGCCATTTTTCATTTTTTTTTCAATAAATAAACGAATTTGTGGGCGTAGAAATATTGGAAACTAAAAACAATACTTGGTAAATATCGTGATAATATATTATGTCTGACAGTAAATCGAAAATAGTAAAAATTTAAAATTTAAAAAACCCCTGTCACAAAAACACCTACAAAAAATTAAAAATAAATGAATAAATTTGGATTCAACGGTTGCCATGAATCCAAATAATATATTCATGGTGTTTTTTGTGACGGGGGTTTTTTAAATTTTGTAATTTAATTTTTATTTCATACTTTTTAAATTGATCTACTAGTCAAGCTCTTTCATTTGATACCCATATTGAGTTATGAGGAGTTATGAAGAAATATGTATTCCGACATGTTGTGGCGGTGGCCATCTTGGACCGGTTTTTTTTCAAACATAGCTAAGAACACTCCCGACTAATATACCTTTCAAACAAAAAAAACTAAATCCAAATCGGTTCATCCGTTTGGGCGCTACTGCCACAGACAGACACACACGCAGACACGTCAAACTTATAACACCCCGTCGTTTTTGCGTCGGGGGTTAAAAAGGAAAATAATATTATACCTATGCTGGGCTTTAATCTCTATTGAAATTATGTGATGTTGGTTGTACTTTAAATCCTTTGATTCACATGTTTGAACATAAAAGATCGAAGTCTCATAAGTTCGCCAAAAAAATACACTTTTACAATAATAAAGATTTATTTATACAATAATAAGGATACTATTATTTGAAAAAGTTTTATATTGTCATATTTAAAATAGGTATGTTTTGTATTTTGTTTTCGTTAGATATATTTTATTTTATGCAAAAATCCCTTCGGAGATTCTCTTTTGAATGGCTCTGGATTCCCCGTTTTACCGGTTCTTCTTGAAATTTAAAACCTGGTACAGTCAAGCATAACTTACTTAATTTTATTAAAATTTCTTACATTTTGCTTGATACATGAAGCCACATTTTGAAAGGCAGATTAGTTAATAGTTTAGTAAGTAGCTGCAAAACTAATTGCTAATAAGATTTAGCATTGTTATTAATAACATTATGTTTAAAAACTAATGATTCTATGTACTACTATGTGGGCTATGCTAGACTGAGATTTTAGTAGCATAGAAAATATTCTAGGCACGTAGTCATGTTTGCAATTCTGGGCACCGATGTTTGGTGGCGAATTAAGTACGCACTTAGTAATTACGAGTATATGATTACTAATTCATTTAAGTGGCGTGCACAATTAAACTTTAGGGAACGTGGCATATTAACATAACTATTATTAATTCATCTATCCCATAATATCAGGGATAGTAACTTTTATTTCAAGCATTATTCATTGTTGTGTTTCGGAAGAAGTTTCTTAAATTAATGTAATGTATATAGTTTTATTTATATACTTACTATAAGCTCAAATCGGCCTTTGAAGAGGCAAGTCTAATAATTCAAACAGTCCCAATGTTCGGCACCTGGGCGAGGCAATAACAGGCATTTGGTGTCATTTATCGGACGCACCGGCACTTATTGGCCCCCATGAAATATTAGTTATTGGCCTATAGCGTGTTATGGTGTTTTTGAAGGTTTTAATGACCTTCTATTGTTTCCGGGAAATTTGGAGCCAATAGAAAAGTGCAGTAATTTTTTATGAGAAAATATGTTTTTTTGTTGTAGCTATTGACATGACAATATCTTTTGATATAAGCAATAAGGTATCAAATGGGAGCTATTGGGCGATAGATATATATTTTTTATGGCTTGGTGCTCAGCTTTATACTAACTATACAAAAATATGAATCAAACAAATCCAATAATTGCAATAAAAAATTACATCAATCGGTTTTTAATAATTTCAAGTCGTATGAGTAATTATATTAAAGATAACTTGTCATCCAAAAATAAAATCCAGTTATAATCTTTTTCTTTGCAAGTGTGCCTGTATCGTAATGCACTCAAATTTAATTTTTCATTCAGGTGGCAATGGTCAAGACATTTGAAATTATTAGAAGTGCATACAACACATTGCTAGAATGATAGCGCTAACCTTTCTATTTAATGAACCCGAAGTGAGTTCACGTACTAAAAGCACAGTGTAGATAATCTAAAAGTTTAAAAGCGACACAAAGTGAAAGAACAATATTACTTACAGGTATTACCCACGTGTAAGTAATATAGTTCTCATAATCTGGTTAAAATTACTAAGTCAGCAAGTTATCGCACCTTTTTTTTTAATGCACTATCTCTGGTGCCTCCAATCCAGAATTCACTAATTATAATTGTTAATGAAAACTCCCATTTATTTGTTGTTATAAAAGAATTGAACGATACTTTCCAAATCCCTCCCATATTAAGTAAACCTGGATTTAAAAGCTTAAGAACATTAACAATCCAAAGTGCTATCTTAAAGGAGAGGCAAAATTAATTAAGAACATGATTACTCCCCAGATAATTTATCTGAAGATCGTAGCTTTAGCGAACAATTCTATTGATTTTAACTAAAAAAGCGAATCATCTACTCCTTTCTGGGTCAGTGTCTCAAGAGTCAGAGTGCTTTTCGATATTATGACTTACAAAACTTTTAACTTTATACCATTCGCCATAATAATCTGGGTGTATAAGTACCAAACAATAAATGTAATATACTGTAGTCACCTACTTCTCTAGATTAAAAATAAAATCAGCTAATTTAATTCGGCCCTGTAATAAAATTATGGGCTCGGATCCCAATGTTATAAGCCACACCTCGCCAAATTTTCTAATATTGCCGAAAGACTGAGCCTCGTTACTTACCTTTTGTTTAACGCGCCAAGATATTATTTTTGGTCATGCCATCAGGCTAAATTATTATTTTATCGCTATAATAAAATTAATAGGCCCCGTTTCCTTTTTCGTTTTGTAAGGATGGATGACTTTTGCACTTTCTAGTAAATTTCTTAGTAATGATAATGACTTTTTGAGTGTTTTAGTCTTGATGAATATTTCATCTTTGAAAATTATAATTTCAAAGATGTTTTTTTAATGAAGTTGAAGATTGCAATGATAGTAATCCCATTATTAATATCATATCTTACCAAGTAGTTCATATGGAAACTTAATAATAATATAGTAAGTAGATCATAGTAATACCCTCTTGATAGAGAACTACCAGAAATTAATATGCTTAAATACATCTACTGAAGTGTCACTGTAATCTGAAAAATACATTTGTGTATATATGTGCAATACCATATATTTACATGATTTATATATGAACACATCATTGAACTTATTATTCATTTTTATTCATTACATTTTTCTCGATATAAATCTATGTATAAAAAATTAAATAGATTTTTTTTTTGATAGAATATATAAAGGAACCTTTTGAAGGGAAAGTTCGTGGGGGTTCAAGTTCCGTTTGAGCATTTCACTTTTCCCGATGTTTTTGAATTTTAAAGTTAGCATAATAAATGCTATAAAAAATCATTCAAACTCTATGAATTGTTCTTCACTTAGAGGCCGAAAACAACTGGTAAAGCTTCAATGTTCTCTTAACTTAACTTTATCTCCTTAGATTAACGTAATGTGTAAGAATGGGTGATCAATTTGGGTTAATTTACTAGACGGGTCGTTTCGGGTGCAAATGAGGAAATTATAGAACGTTAGGTTCGAGGACATTGATTATGCATAAAGCGGAGTTAAAAGCCGTTACCTGGTAAAACGGTTAACACGATGTACCTATAGATCGGTTAAAATATTACTCAGTACTTGCCCGTTGCAGTGCAGTACATGTGTAGTAAAAAAGCGGTAGTAAGTAGTAGATACAGTATTATCGTTTTAAAACAACTGTTGGCTAGGACTTCACCCACGAACTATTTCTAAGTAGCCTATGTATTATTCCAGTCTGAGATTATAATTATCTTTGTGCAAATATCATTCAGCCTTTCTTGTGTAAGAGTATCATACATTTATCAAGCTTCCCAAACTGCCACGTTTATTTATTTTAGAAGGTTATTCTAAAATTGTTAGGGATCTGATTTCTTATAATATTGTCTAATATACTATCATAATTGCAATATCTATTCTGTATTAATAACGTAATAACGCAATTACCTTTAATTAATATTTTATGTGGTGATAGTTTAGTTTAGTGAGAGGCACAATAGAATGGGCACATTTCGATTTCCAAATTTAAAGAACCAAACATCAGAGCATAGACAAAGGTTATTATTTAAATCAGATGGTCCTAGAGCTCCCTTCGTTCAAAAAAAGAAACGAAGTAAACTGTAAATCGAGTCCCACTTTAAGTCTATTTCGAAGAATACAGGTTCCCGCCACAATGTACAAAACCGTAGGCAATAATAGAAGGGAACATTTGGATTCATGAATGCTGAAATCGCATCTGGGTAATAAAATAAACTGGGACGGAACACGAGTATCGATGAATAAAGAAAGGTGTTTTCACATCCAACTTTTGTTTGATTTACTTTTATTGTTGTTTATATAAAAAACAAATGCAGCAAATTTTGTTTATGCCTTGTCTAAAACCATGTTAATTAGATAGATTTGCACCTTAATTTTACTAATGAAAATTTTTTTTTCGTTGTACAATGATGAAGATTTTTTTGGATACTAGTAAATAGATATAACTATGTGTTTTAGTTGAGGGCATTACTTTTTTGAACCGACGTGGGCTTTTGACCAATGAAGTAGAAGCCTGTATTGTGTTTTGATATCTTTTCGCCTTCACGATATGAGCATGATTAGTTAATGTTATTTAAATTGTGTTTTTTGCTTCAAGTTCTTCAAATTCCAATCAATAAGCTACTTTAATTCATTGTAGCATTTTTAATTAACACTTGAAAACCTTCCATTATCATATATTTCAAACACAAACATATTGCATGTAAAGCTGGACACAATAAAAGCAATATACAAATTAATAATTAACTACATTTTGCGTAATTGTCGTAATAGCACTTCCCATATTATCTCTGATGCAATTGTGATAGTAAATTTCAGTTGTATAATTCTGAATAATATTGACATCAATATCAGTGAATCATCAATATTTACTGTAATTGACTTGTTACCCGGCTGCGTTTTGTTTTGTTGCTGTTGATGAGAAGTCAAGTGCCCTCTGAAATTTTATTAAAGTATTTCCTGGAAGTCAATCAATTCTTCAATTACGTCTTATATCTTAAAAGCTTTTCAGTTATCAAAATATTAATATATTATATTTGTCTCTATTTTAGTAGAATAATAGGTTGGTTAATTCAATTAGAGCAGAACTCGGCGGTCGGATATAAACCAAAAGACAAATTACCCAGTTTCACGCTTCGTGCCCGTAAATTCTTGAAGGTGGCAATAAATTAGCATCAGTTCCTTTAAGGAATCCTGCTGTATCCCCATTCTATAGTGGATAGTTTTTTATTTCATTTTATCACGACTTTGGGGTGGGAAATATTGTGGTTTTAAAATGTTACCATAATGGAAAACTCCACTCCCAGTCCCAACTATAAACTTAACACCTAACCTCCATGAAATGTCTTTTGCTGTGTGCCTAGTGTGGTTTTGTATCGAACTAGGTAGCGATGTTATTTCTGAAATAGTATTATTATGTTATATTTACGGGACAATTACTTATGAAACTTTTGAGGTTCGTAAGGACTAGCAGCCTCAGAATCAGCATGACGGAAATTGCAAAATCTAGATATCTCTTCGACCAATCAAATCAATGAAAAGGTGTCAAGTGATCTTATCAATTTCATTGTTTGAAAAGAAGCGAAAAGATATTTCTGCACTATGATAAGGCTGCAGATGGCTTTTTGTTGTGTCTTCCTATGAGGTTTAAGTCCAGTTGAAATGCTTTTGCTAATGATTGACTGATGTAATTATATTATACTAGATGACCTGGCAAATTTCGTACCGCCTACTTTTTTCCGCAAGATCTCGTTCTCGCTGCCCCGTCTACTATTTTGCACATGTTGCACCTTCCTCTAGAATTACTCTATGTATTTATTAAAAGAAACTGCACCAATATCTATTGCGTAGTTTTAAAGATATAAGCATACATAGGGACATACAGGCAAAAGCAACTTTGTTTTACACTACGTAATGATTTTGCTGTACCTATCTTATATATTATGTTAGCCTTAGAATCAGTAGCTAGTTTTATAACCGCAATCAAGTATCGCCGCAGTGAACCGAGTTCAATAATAATTTATCTTATTGGATATATCTACGTCAATCTGAAGATATTTCGTCCACATTCATATTCTTATATTAGTTCTGTATTCTTCATATTTGATACCAAATAGCGAATGGTATGGACAATATTATTGTTCAATAAGAAAACTCCATGATTCTAGGTAGCATGTGTTATTTATGACACAGTCTCTCAAATGAAATGAATTTGTCTGTATAAAAATAATGATTGATATATGGCGAACTTCACCAATTTTAAATTATTTATTTTATTATTTAATTTAAATAAAGGGGTCCCGTGCGTGCTTGAGCCGTCCGGCCTCAGCAGATCCGACGGCAGGAGACCCGATGGCATGACTCTAGTGCCCTGGAAGAGCGGCAAGTGCCTGTTGTGGGACGCCAGGTGCGTTAGCACTGTCGCTCCGAGTCACCTCGGCCGTACGGTCCGGTTTCCGGCCGCGGCTGCCGAGGTTGCGGCTGACGGGAAGCGGATCAAGTACGAGGCGTTGCAGACCCGGTATTTATTCGTTCCCTTTGCGGTGGAGACGCTGGGCTGTTGGGGTGTGGAGGCCAAAAAATTTGTGGAGGACATCGGACGTAGGCTCAGAGAGAAGTCAGGTGACTATCGTGCTGGATCGTACCTGGTGCAGAGGTTGGCCATCGCAATCCAGAGAGGAAACGCAGCCAGCGTGATGGGCACTTTTGCGCCGGGTACAGGTCTGGGCGCACCCTTTTAATCACGAGCGCGTTTGTTTTTTTTGTATTTTGTATTTTGACGAGTTTATGAATTAATTTATGAAATCTGTATATTGACATTGTTTATTGACATTTGATATTGACATTTTATATTGACATGATTATGAATAAAAATTTTAAATTAACTACAAAATGCGGTTTAACAGGCGGGGATATGCATAATGTAGGTATGTAGGTACGCGCATAACTATACAATAATTAAATTAACTTCTTCTTTTTCACCTTAGCGTTAATCCTAGTCGCATCCGAAGCTTTCAGCGAGTCTCTGGGGTCCGCTTTTACCAGTCTGACTACGGATTTGGCTGAACTTCGATTTTTTTTGAGAAACGACTCCTATATAACCTCCACAACCCAAAGGCGATATCGAAGCATTGCAGCTAGACTCTTGATGGATTTTGAGGGCGCCAACTACTTACCCGCAACGACAGCCATAGATATTCGTATGGCAACCGGGATCTACGGCTTAACGTGCTCCCCGAGACACGGTAATATCTCAATGCACTATTAATTGGTAATCCAACTGTATTTTGAAAATAATAAAAGTACACGCAGTGTATATCTTCTTAAAAGAAAATGTCTTATTAACGTGTCGTTTTTTTATTTTAGAGCACGACAATTTGACTTCACATCGCCTGATGGTAAACAAAAGGCAAAGTCTCAGAAAGAGGGTCACCATCGTAAACATGTACCATTTTAACAGTCAGAACCGGGACTGTAGGAAGAAGGAATCACGTGAGCTGGCAGGGAGTTCCAGGTCATAATGGTGCTAAATAGGAATGAGTCACTGAAACGCTTGGTTCTAGCAGGTATATTCTGCACCGTATACGGATGGCATCTTAGCCCTGCTACGTGTTGTCCTGTAAAGAAAAGGAGAGGAAATCACCTTCAGGTGCAGTAGTCCGGACTACGACAACTATTCAGATGCAGTATATAAATAGCAAAATAGCAAAATTCGACTTTACCTACATAAGATTAATATTTAAGATAGTACATAATATTTTGATGTTTTGTAGTTAAACGTAACGAAAACTATAAAACACGTAACAAAATGTTTACGACTTGAAAATCTACTCAAGAAAAATTAGTTTCATAATTTTTAACACTATCACAAAATGAAAGTGCTTTGCCGTCACGAAATACTATGTGCTTATTAACAGGGAAAGTCCACTAATGGAACCACTCCGTTCAGAGATTATATCCCCCAAGCGAAAATGAAATGTCAGTGAAACATGTCGTTGAAGGACTAAAAGGCCGTATATAGCACCGAACAGTAAATTTCGAATGATATTTTTAAACAGTGTGTGGTTTAAATGAAACTATTTCTACCTAACGGATTTTATCGTGATTTATTTTGATGTTTTATTATTATTTATACTATTCCCGACGTTTCAGATACTTTTCAATAAGACGTTGGTGATGGATGCTTTACAAGTTCAAATGCTTTTAAATAAGACGTTGGTAACGGGTAGGTTATGATGGTGGCTGTCCCATTTTGTGTTAAATTTTGCTTTTTCCTTGGTATGGTTCCAGTCAAAACTGACCCAGCCACTTTGAAGACAAGCTGGATTAAATATATAGACACAAAATGAACGTCTTTAAAATAGATTCTGGTTATAAATATCACATTATGTTTTTATGAATTTGTTATATTATCATTGCAAAGTTTATTTTCATATGATTTATTTGATGTATCTATCTATTTATTTTATGGTTAATATACCTAAATACTATTTCAGAAAAAAAAATACACACCTATTGTTTATATTTCATTCTAACATTATATTTAGTAGGTATTGCACAAAACAATCTACAATAAAAATAAATGTTATACATTACACTAAAATTTTACCGTAAAATAATTTGTTTGCCACAAAACACGTTACATATCAGTGTGACCAGTCGACATCTGAACATTAGTAAGTACATAATGAGGGTTTGCCACTAGCGTAGTTTATTTTCACAGCAATGAATGACTCAAATGGACTTTTAACTAACTTCCAGCAAGTAATTATAACATCAATATTAATAATACTAGCTTTTGCCCGCGGCTCCGCCCGCGTGGATGTTATCGCTACAAAACAGAGCTTATGTCCTTGCTCAAGGTCTAATCTACCCCTATACCAAATTTCATCAAAATCGGTTAAGTGGCTCAGGCGTGGAAGCGTAACATACAGACAGACAGACAGACAGACAGACAGACAGACAGACAGACAGATTTACTTTCGCTTTTATAATATTAGTATGGATTTATAATAGTCTACATTGTTTATTAATAAATACAGTCAGTATCACAGAAAGATGTTGACGTACAAAGTAGTCAAAATGATCTTAATTTAGTTTTTTTACTACCTCGATGGATAATTGTTCTGATATTTGCTACACACCTTTAGTTTGGACAATAATACCATTTAAATCAATAAAACAGTTTGATTTACTACACAGTTTTAAGATTATTTTGAGACATCGTTGTCAAGATATTTATGACGCTGAGTGTATTTGTACAGTCAGCGTCACAAATATCATAGTATATAAATATCACACACAATAATATACCCTACGATTTGTGAAGATATTTGTTACTCCAATAAAACCTAGCTGAAATTTGGCACAGGGATAGATGTATCGGCTAATAAGAGCCGACGAGATTTATCTACCATTATAGCTCTTCAACTACAAGTAATCTTAAATGACACAATAATATAATAAATAAATAATAAATATTCCACAACATTCTACACAACGCTATCTAGACCCTTTTTTTTTTTTTTTTTTCGTGCGGAAATCCCCTCGGATACCCCCCCTGCCGGAGCCGGGAGGGGAGGTTATGTCGGACTCGAACCGACTAAAACCGCACGCCGACTGTGGGTCTTGGTGCTAGGCCGGAGGTGAGGTTGTCAAAGACATATCCCTCGCACCCCGGCTGACCCAGGGCCATCCCTTACGGTCTGGCCCTCCTCAGGAGGGGGGACAACGGTGTCCCCAACTCGCCCCCGGAATGGGGAGGCGCACTATTCAGCGCGCCGCCGCCGTGGCCTGCTTCTGCTGGGGTGACAGGCGGCTCACCCGTCACCCCCAGGCCCGCGCTCATGGGGGACGGAGGTCAGTCAGTGCCCTCCGACGCCCGAGTTGCCTGCGCGCGCGGGCGGCGCGATCCGCGAGTCTTTCTCGCTCGCGCCGCCTCTCCCGCTCCGCCGTCTCCTTCACGACCATTACCTGCTCGCTGAAGGAGACGCCGGCCGCCCACGCGTCCGCGCAGCGGACCATTGCTGTGAGCAGGGTGGCGAGGGTGAGAACTCTCACACCCAGGGCCGACACTAGCTCCCGCCTCGGTCCGGCCCATGCCGGACACTCCGTGAGCGTGTGCAGCCCCGTGTCCTCGCTCGCGTCGCAGTGATGGCACTCGGACGTTGGCTCCTTTTCGATCCGACACAGATATCTCCCGAAGCACCCGTGCCCGGTGATAATTTGCGTCAGTCGATACGAGAGGCTGCCATGTGGCCTCTCGAGCCATTCCCCCATGATGGGCCTTACCGCCTCTATGACGGCATGCCCTGCGCGTCGTTGCTCAAGTCGTCGCTCCCACTCCACCACCATGATCCCGTGGAGCCGGGACCTCTCGGCCCGAATGTCTTCGGGCTCGGGATCGTATCCCCGCTCCCGCGCCTCCTTACGGAACCGATACAGTGCCGCAAGGGATCTCGCTTCCAGGATCCACAGTGGCGATCCGGCTAGGAGACTCGCCGCTTCAAAGGATATCGTGCGGTACCCCCTAATGGCCCTGCAGGCCATCGTCTGCTGCGGTGCATGCAGCAGTTGCACGAATCTGGCCTGCAGGGCGTCCGCCCACACGGGGCACCCGTACAGGGCCATGGACCGCACGACACCCGCGTAGAGTCTCCTGCAGGAGTCCTCTGGGCCCCTCAAGTTGGGCAGCAGCCGCATCAGCGCGTTAGCTGACACCAACAGTTTGGGGCGCAGACTTCGGAAGTGCTCTCCGAAGTCCCACCGACCGTCGAGTACGAGCCCCAGGTATTTCAACCGGGGCTTGATGTCGATGGGAGTACCTCCTACTGTCAAGCTGGATCCCGGGGGTGGCCTGCGCCGAGGACCATGAAAGAACAAGGCCTCGGATTTGTGCAGAGCCACCTCGAGACCCAGCCGCCGGATCCGATCCACGACTTGAGCAACAGCGGTCGTGGCCCTCTGGGTCGCCTCGCGGTGTGTAGCGCCACTCACCGTCACTAGCGTATCGTCCGCGTAGCACGTGACGGTGGCACCGAACGCGAGCTCACCGCGAAGCACCCAGTCGTATCCGATGTTCCACAGGAGCGGCCCCAGGACCGATCCCTGTGGGACACCGCACGACATACGCTATCTAGACCCATGGTAAGCTTTTATAGCTTGTGTTATGGAATCTAGAATGCGGATATAAAAACATACTTATATACATTATACATAGAAACATTGTTAGAAATATTATTCCATTATTGTTACAGTCATAATACGGGGCATTTCAATAATTAAGTACGAGCGATTATTCCACTGTATTTACCTGAATAATGGTATATTTGTGAGTAAAGTTTATTCCTAGAATAAACAGCCAATATGTGGGTGATATTGGTTGTTTATTCTAAATATTCTAGGAATAACCTTTACTCGCGTTTGGCCGAATGTACCATAAGCTTAATAATCTCAATAAGAGGCACTTTAATAAATTAAGTCCTAGCGATTATTCCCCTATGTTTAGATCATTGATCTCCGCTAACTCGATGAAATGAACTGGCAAGACATATATCCTACCTGCTTTAATTAGAAATGTTGCCGATACTGACGTTTGATATTCTTTTGCAATCTTTTTCAGATTATTAGCACATCTTGTGCAGAGCGTTCCACCATTCGAATAGCAATACGTGGTTTCCAGTCTAGGATTCATTTGCGAACATCGTCGCATCGGTCCATCGATGTGGTCAACCCATTGTCATATACGTGTGCTTATTGTGCAAGCTATATTAGGAACTTAAATCAAACAGCAACGTTAAGTATTCCATATCCAGATTTAGACGAAACTCTCAGTGCACTAGTCCGGTTTTTAAATAATGTTTAATATAACATTCACAATAGTAAACTGCTAAATAGTAACCCACTTTTAAGGTTAATATGTGTAGTCTAAATAGCTGTATTGTCCTACTCATGAGACCTAAAAATTTACTATTATGTTGAGATTTTTAACTATAATATTTGTATAATAAATGTACAGTTAATAATTCCTAAAAGAAAACCGTTTGAAATTAATATCGTCTTTCATTTTATTAGGCCTTTTCTTACTATAAATTAATTTCCAAAAAATAAACATACGAAAAGAAAATGCCTACGTTTTCTTGCTCTAAGTGAAAAAAGATTATTATTATACCTGTAGATTAGAATGTATTGTATAAATTTACGCCAGGCCTTATCCTTGAAATGGTGAAAAGCGAGCTTAAATAAATAGCAAACCATTAGCAGATATTTTTAGATATTCGTCTGTTTTGTGATTCTAAGTGCCAAGTGATAAATATTGTGGGCTTCTAAAGCTGCTTTAGCATTTTGAATTCGGTTCAATGGTTTTGGCTTACGATTTCTCTTTTTCCGTTTGAAAATCTAACTATGAAACATCATTATTACCGAACTGGTACTAGTTTAGATATTCCGTTTTCAGTATTCCCAAGCGATATGCGATACAGGCTGTTAGATTTATCGACTTTTTGATTCTACTTTAGTGGAATAAAAACCGTAGATACCTGAATAGCTTAGCTTTACATAAAACAAGTGCAGATACTCATCGAATACTTTGAATCGTAATTTGCAATCGCATAAAAATAATAATTATGATAAGGAAAATAATTACATTGTCACGGGAAAATATTGGTTTTGAAATTTAATTACTACGCTATAGTGGGAAAGAAGCATGTGGTCTACCTTATTAAAAAGCAATCACTCATGAAATTTCTACTCGCGCGTTGTTAATCCTATACCATTTTTTGCATCCATTTTATTTTTGTCCGTTACTTTCTTATCTATAGATTTTAGTTTTATCTTGTACTCAACCTAGGTTACGCCTTACATGATGTTTTAACACATCAGCTTTCTATACCTAGTCTAAATCCTGTAAAATTCGGCCCAGCCATTTTGGTGATTGTTTATTGGAATAAACAGAGAGATTTTTTTAATTACAACTTTTGTAATTATATTGATACGCTCTCTTTAAAAATCTGTTATTTTAACATAAGAAACAGTAATCTAAATTATAGTACCTAATTAAAGAAAACCTTTATTGTTTTTAATGATAAAGTAAAACAGATCAAAACCTCTTACTCGATCAAAAACCATTGTTAGTTTCTGTGCTTGCGTGCCACCTTTGTACCTTTTGTTTCTTTATAAAGCTCAAAATGTCTTTACTAAAAGAGTAATTTCATTAATCCAATTCATTAAATTGTTTACATCAGACCTATCCATTACGGAGTTGTTTTAAACTATTTGTTTGATAAGTTTATTTGATTAAAACATTACGTCGAAATCCAAAACTCTAGAAAGTATTATTTTAATAGAAATAGGCTAGGTAATAATAATAATAATAAAGAACTCTTTATTGTTCACCAATTAAATATAAAACATATCAAATTAAGTATAAAACAAATTTATGTGGTAGACAATTGGCGGCCTTATCGCACTCAGGTAATCTCTTACAAGCAACCATGGGATGGAGAGAGATACAGATGAAGAGATTTGGGGCAGTTGGTGTACTTTGATTTATAATGTTATTGTGTGGATGATCACAAATATATATGATGAGTATCTAGAGAGAGAATATTAAATAATAAAACATACATACTAATGACATTTCGGTAGAATTCAGTTATATAATGGACAGTAAATACTTACATAGGCTTATATATTCACATATTAGGGGACACAGTAGAATAGTTTGGTGAGACAGAGACAGAGGTATGTAAGTTTCTTTCGATACCCATACTAATATAATAAATGCGAAAGTAACTCCTGTCTGTCTGTCTGTAGGTATGTTACGCTTTCACGCCTAAACTACTGAACCTATTTTGACGAAATTTGGTATAAGGGTAGAGAAGACCTTGAGTAAGGACAAAGGCTATATTTGGTCGCGATAACCGACATTCACGCGGGCGGAGCCGCAGGCAAAAGCTATTGTATAATAAAGACTGATATTATTAATGAAAATCATCATACATAAGAAAGAAAAGGAAAGTGGAACCCGACCTCAAAAGTGCAATCTTAGATTTTTATAGAATAATTCAATTGATGAAACACGGAAACCATGTTGATGATGGATGGATTCTTTGTCCAGATGTATTTCGAACTTAAAAAAGTTAGCTTAGCTGCTATAAAAATTTCATTCAAATCTAATCTAATCGGGTTATTAAAGTAGTAGACAACTAGTAAGCTATTCCCAGAATCGATACACAGTCCATACATTGGTACTTTGAATTTGCGCCAGAACCGATGGAGGCATGCTATATACTTTATTATATCATAGATAATAACAGTGTTGCATTACTCTTTATCTTGCATTTTCTTTCAATAGCTATTGTCCGTAAATATGTATAATATTGAGGGAAAGTAATGCCTAGCAGAACTTAAAAAAATCGATTGTCTGTAAAGCCGGTTTACTGACGATAGTTGAACGTGACAACGTCATAAGAAAATACTGATGGAATGGTTTCATTTTACCAAAGAAAATTTTAATTTTATTTGATTGATTTGCCGCTCGTTCCGCGCTCTCACTTGCTCTTTAAAATTATTTCTGTAGGAATGTATAGAGTGGAAATTATTCGATATCGTTGTTCAAGCGATTGTTTATCTGTATATCAAACAATGCCTAATTCGTTAAACCGTTTCTGGATGATTGTATGAAAAATAGGTTGGTAGGTATATATTACGTTCACATTTATTAACTGAGTACTAATTACCCGCTCCATTACTTTTACGATAAGGGACGTGATACCGATAAGTTTCTAGTTGAATGCCTCGGACCCTTTTGCCCTCTCAGTGCTTTTTATATTATACATACATTTGAAGTACAAAAATACTGTTAAATCTACATACTAATACACATGAATATATAGTTAACTTTTTACTATCAGGCGGTTCGTGTACATAACTAATTCAACATCTTAATAATTTATCATTATAAAGTTTTTTTCTCAACTCAGTTGAGGTTGGATTTCTAGGCTAACTGTAATACGTTTGAACTGAATACTAAATTAATAAACCTGTATATTTTACAATGATACTTAACTAAAATAACCCTGTGCTTAGTTTAAACCTTAACATTTAAGGACACATTTTGGGTTTATATTGTCATTAAAATCGAATTTAACACCCACGTTTCACCAACTAATAGGTTCCACGTAACAGAGGGCCCCACATGATAATGTTAAAAAAGTTTTTAAACCAAAATAATACTCCATACACCGACAAGAGTGCGATAGATACAATAAAATTTGGTTGACAGAGCCTCGTCCGCTTACAGGTGAGGTTGGTTTGGGTCAGAAATCTTCAGCAATATGGGCTACCATATGTATACCTAAAGATTTTACGCTATGTTTATAATGATAGGAGGTTTACAATAATATTTTCCCGATAAAACAATAGTTTTGGCAACTAATCAGAGCAGCCCATTACTTTGGTATCATAGGAGTAAAACTCAAAGAACAAATCAGTAAACCTCTCTACAGCGTCAGCGCTCCCTTCTCGGCACGATTCTATTGTTTGCTATATATTGGAATAAGAAAAATACAACCGCTTCACGATACTTTTCCTTACTGTGACGTCATGGGTGATGAACCCTTTCCACACCCCGTTAAGGCAATAAATTATGCGATAATGAAGGCAGAACCCCTACTAATGTATTACCAAATTGAATTTAGTTTTTCGCCACTGTTTCGCAAATATTCCTCTAGGTAAAACGTCTAGCAAGTTGTGTGTGATTCACTTTACTAGTCATATGGAACCAGCACAACACTTAAAACGAGGTCGCTTCAACTTCCAAATAAACTAAAAACGGAGCAGATTGTTTTGAAAAAAAAAGGAAGCTGGTTTGACTTCACTTCTTTATATAAATATAATTTTGCGAACTTGACATTCTTATATCTATTTTTTATTATCTATTTTATTATAAATACAAAAGTGCAGAGTTACTTTTGCATTTATAATATTCTGTCTGTCTGTATGTTGCGCTTTTACGCAATCACGCCTAAACCACGGAACCGATTTTGATGAAATTTGGTATATGGGTAGATAAGACCTTGAGAAAGAACATAGGCTATGTTTGGTCGCAATAATGAATATCCAGGCTGGCATGACCACGGGCAAAAGGTAGTCTACAATAAAACTAACTAGTAAGACTAGAATGTTGAAAAAGAATTTTGATGTACATATCAATCTCAAATCGTATATGTTTCGATTTATTTACAAACAGAAATAAATTCATATTGAATAACACAAACATTTGAATGAAAAAAAAATAAACCTTTGAGAATGCCGTAAGGCGAAACCGGTCAGGTCTAAAATAAACTCAGTGGAAAAGTACAAGTGTGTTATTCAATATGTGTAGCAGATTCCACCAAGCAGCAGATTCCACCAAGCGCCATAAATCTCCAGTATAAACAGAAATAAATTCATCTTTAAATATAACAAAATGTTTAACATCAAAACTTGTACCGAAATTGCATAGCATTTCTGTAACATCAAAATACTATACTGTACTGTACACAATACACTTATTCTCAAATAAACTGATCATTGACAATAATAATATATTCTGTGAGAACTTGTAGTTGTGGATAAGAAACTCTTAGCACAGTGAGCTGCCGGGAACCATTCAGATGATGGATGACCGTCAATGAGCTTCAAGTAGTGAATATTAAGAATTATTTATCAAAACTGTTCCCATGAGCAGAATATAACCTTTTGAAAGAGACTACGAATAAAGGATGAATGAGAATACTTCAGAAGTTTTGAAATATGGTGAGAAATGAGAATACTTCCATTTTAGATTTTTTTATGTCCACCCATACCAGGGAAAATGGTACAATTCACGTAGAAAATACAATTCCGAGGAATGCCTTCAGACACCAATCGAGAAAATATGGTTAACGTGAAAAGGTATAACCATTATCCAAAGAGACTTGAAGAATTTTAAAAACTAATGTGTGAAGGTGAAGTTGTTGACCTTTGTTTATTCATATGACAGATAACTTGCTTATTTAATTATGCTATCTTAAACAATAGTTGAAATGTTAGTAGATTCTTCTATTGGAGAAAGTTAAATAAAACAAATCTTCTTCAGATACTTTATAACCTCGTTATTTAATGTTTATAATATTGATCTCATTACATGTGCTTTGTTAGATAGTGCTTTGGGACCGTCGTGGTTAGATAATGCTTTCCCTATTTGCCACTCTCGCAGGGTTTGAATCTGGGTCCCAGGTACAATATTATCATCTACATACTTTGCCTTGTAAAGTTCATTTCTAAAAGCTGTAAGCTGTTCTTTTAAATATTCTATAGGCACTTGAGTTACTGCAATTAGTTGGGGCTTATATATTTCAGTATCTGGTACATCTTTAGCTTCATACAATTCGTAGACTATGTATTTGTCATGTGGTTGGGGTGTTCTTAAATAGATTGCGTAGTCATTACCGACATGAAGGAATCCTTTTAAGTTGTGTTCTGACTTGTAACCGTCTATGAATTGGAAGATTTTGTGCAGTCGGACGGAGTTGGTAAAGTGGAATGTCAGCAAAAATGCCACTGCTATTATTTGAATCTGAAACATACAAATATTTAGCGTGTAACATTTAGTAAGCTCTTGACGCGTAAAAGCCTTACCATAGCGCAGAGTATACGCGAGTATTAATTTAGGATGATGAGAGCCCAACATAACCATTACGATTTTTTTCTCATGGTAAGTGGATGAGGTGATGTAAAATAAATATTTTAAGTCAAAATAAAGGTAAAATGAAATAGAATAAAGTCCATTTTATAACAAAATTTGCCGTTAGGCATCCTCGGCTATCAACGCTTTATCGGCGGTGTTCTGTGCTGTGCGGCTAATGTCAGTTTGCTGCCAATTTTACCAGCAATTGTTTCCAGTTCATTAAATTCCATTCTATCGACTGAACTGAAATGCCCAATTGCCCATGCGACGAACATTCAAAAATTTAAGACAACAATAAAGCAGTAACGAGAGATTGGAATAGTATGAACATTTAGTAGATTTACAATTTAAAATGAACAATGTAATTTTTCTAGTTTCTAGTTTGAAGTTTCTTTAGTATTATTTATGTGTTGTAATTATACTTGGGTCAATCTTTGTATCGTTGGATTGAAACGTTGTGGACATGAGGCCCAAGTGCCTGTTTTCTTTACAAAGACCTGGCAAAGCAGCTGATCGACGCTACACGTGACCGCGAGGCTCGTTTTTATCTTGCACAGAGGGTAAGCATTGCCATTCAACGCGGCAATGCAGCCAACCTTAATTAACAAACTATAATTACTGGTTGGTGACGATGCGGAGGAACTCCACGACGAATTACGTACGTAAATATTTTATTTATTTATTTTAGTTTATTTTTGTACCTAGTTATAGTTTCTAGTTTTAAATTTCATTTAATATTTTTTTATTTTCGTGTTTCTATCTTTGTAAGATATATTTCATAAATGGACAATCATTTCTAAATTTAATTGCAACATATGCCGACGAGACGTCGCGATAATGGCAAGTAACATGCACCCGGATGAAACAACAGAACAACTCCAAGAGGGACTCAATGCCATTGCAAAATGGTTACAAAAAATGGAAGATCAGAGCGAGTACAACAAAGTCGGTGCAGGTCACCTGGTGCGAGGGATATGCCGAAGACAACCTCACTTCCAGCCTAGCACTACGACCCGCAGTCGGCGTGCGGTTTTAGTAAGTTCGAGTTCAACATAACCTCCTCCAGTGTTCTCAATATGTGTAACAGTGAATTCCACCAAGTGCCATCAATCAACAGTATAAATAATATCTATAGTTAAACTACTTATTTACAACTCCATATTAAAACCCTGGATGTATAGCATACAGCTGTATATACACTTACCTCCAACATCACAATATTGCAAGGAGTACAAAACGTTATATTAAAAACAATAGCACATGTCCCATGGTTTGTTACATATAACTACTGAAATCCACGTAAATTTCAAAATGAAAACCGTTAGAGAGAAAATTGAGGCTTCCATACAGAAATATCAGACAAGGCTGGAAAAATCATCCCAATGCAGTTGCGGCGAATCTTGTGAAGCGGAACTAGCATAACGGTCTTAAAAGAAAATACATTATCTAGCCACAGAAACCTAACTAGATCTTAACGAATTGCTGTCCTCTCTGGAGGATGCACTCGACCTGACATTTATCTAACAACCAATCTAATTGCAGATGAGAACGGAAAAAATGGACAAAAATGCTACATTAGTACCTATTTCGAGACATTGTCATTTCTCGAAAAAAAAAAGAGTAATACAAAAAATATCAAATAGACGTACGACCTATGTAACGTAGTGTTAGAACGTTCGACTACAATGTCGGAGTTTGCCGATTCATAATATATTTTACACCTTGACGCTTAAACGACGGTATAAGTTAAAAAAACTGATTGGAAGGTGTAAAATTGCTAAACTTTGAAATTGACTCACCGACTTCATATTAAAAAATATAGAGATATAAAAGGTATCGGTGAAACGTGCACACGTTCAGCTATAGGTACATTATTACGGCGTATGAAATTTGAACTGTTAAAAATCAATATGTAAATGTTACGAGGCTTTAAAATTTTAATGTATTTCACATTTTTATTGATGCATATACTGCCCGTATACTCGCGGAAGGATAAACAGAGTTCACATAATATTACATTCAGTTTCCATGTATAGGGTGTGAGTCCTTGGCCGTAAACTGAATATGTCCTGACTAAATTGAATTTTGCTTGATCAGGGAATAAATGAAGACCAGTTAATGCAGAACAAAATAGTGACTGGATCAGACTGCCAGAATTATCAAATACATAGGGAAAAAGAATCTTCTCGGGCGGGACTCGAACCCGCAGTCTTTCCCTTACAGGGGGAATGCCTGACCAATTCGGCTACCGAGACACGCCCGATATGATTCCCATCTTATACATCTTATACGTCCCGCCCGAGAAGATTCTTTTTCCCTATGTTTTTTATTTGTATAGTTAGCATACTTAATGCTGTAAAAATTCATTCAATTGCCAGGATTATGTTGAAATAGATCACTTAGTAACAGATCAGCCTGATAGACAAACCTCATGGACAATTCCTTAGCAATGCTATGCTTTGTAGTGTATACCTCTCTTTCGACACAGTTTTTGCAGTTTAGATATTGTTAAACCCGTTAAACCCATAAAATAAATCCACACCTACACATTTAAAACCAACACGTCAAAATTTACCGTTAGCATAAACTGAGTAAATGATAACAGTGATACATCAATCCGGTGCTTTGCAAAATGGTTTTAAGGAAAATCAATGCCTGCAAGGGTCGGAAATAACAGAAAATTTAATATAAACATCGAACAGCATACTCAATGTTCTATACACACAATTTCCACATTGTTTCATTTCCAACCCACCTAAAATGCACGACACAAGAAATCATACACACGGTTGCTCACATCAATTTTATATCTGTTACTCTCTAAAATACAATGTAAAACTACAAACCTTTTGTATATATGACGTGACAATAGAATTTTACTAACTTTTATCACCATGTTCTTGTGAATTCTCGTGAGTTCTCATAAATGTACGATGGAACCGTATTGAAATAAATAAAAAATAACATATCCTAACTGCCAATGGCTGTAGCGTAATGGTAGCGAGTGAAACTGCTCGGCATAAGGTACCATAGTTCATAGGAAATTTTAAAACCACATGCAGAGAATGCCATAAAAACTTGACACCTGAGTTTAAAACAGTACTGTCTAAACTCATTCGCATCCACACTAGTTCTTTCTCATAGGATGTATCTTAATAATGAAATTAGGAAGATAGAGGGCTCGTTGGTCATATAGATAATAATATTGCTATATTTATCCCTCCACATTGATTTTTTTATTGCGAGTGGGGGTCAATCACTTTAAAGTATACGGCTAATAAAACATTGAGCTGCTAAATCCTGAAATATTTCTTTTAGGGCTCGTAATTTGTATCGTTTTAAATAAAAACAATCATTTCAGAAATCATCAAAGCTACCATTATTTATGTTTAAAGTTACTAATAGGGGATTGTGGATTTTCATTTGGCATTCCGTGTAAAAGGTAATTAATTCGGTTTGAAAGGGTATTCAAACAATACTTGTCTATTTTATTCAATATAATTAAGGTTTGCCTATACAGAGATTTATATTATGTTATTATTCTTGTTATTATACAAAAGGTTTTCATTTCATGTCATTGCACACATTTTGTATGGTGAACTAAAATATTACATTTTGGTGTAGGTACAGTTAGCGTCAGAAATATCTTGACGACGAAGTCTTAAAATGATAATTACAACTCTCGTATCAAGAGCAAATCATATTTTATTAAATTAAATGGTATTATTGTCCAAACTAAGGGTGTCTACTAAATATCGGTAAAAAAGAAATTAAGACCATTTTGAATACTTTGTTCGTTAACATTTTTCTGATGCTGATTGTACATCAATATTCCATTTATCACGCTCCAGCTCAGAGTTTTGAATTGTAATGAGTACATTACTAATAAAAAGCACTTTGCAAATGACTTAAATATAGCTACCAATATGTAGGCATCAATTTGGTATCCATTTCACAAAATATTTTCCTGTTCTTTTAACATTATAAATAACACATACATCGTCCCGAAAATGCGAGTGTCTTCGAAAATACCTGAACCTGTTAAACAACACGCTTCTGCACTCCACCTCACCTGTGAGATCAGTAGATAAGGGTACGACTTAAATTTATACTGTGCGTAAAAGTGGTATAATAGAATATTTAAGCTTCAATGAAATATCTTTGGGAATTGATATATTAACCTTAGAACAGTGAATTATTATTTCAATATGTTTTTATGGTCCTTTAAGATTTTTGCGGTCATGAAAAATGGAATACTATTTTACAGGTTGGAAAAAGAGATGCTATATGTGTTTAAATACATATAAGCATCTCGTTTACGTTATTATTACATTGAAAAAGATATTGATATTTGTTTAAGAAATGACTTAATATGATACGCCTTAACAAAGTTAGAGAATATGTCTGAAAAGTGTATTAGCGTTTCACATATTATTGTAGAAAACTCAGTCTCCATTTCATAAATAGCATTTTAACAGATATGTAAAGCGTTGTTACCGTCTAGCCTGCCCCTCTAGACTAGTGGCAATTTGTTGGTTGTCGTATTGTAGAATATATCATTTCCCAACCAATCAACAAACGACCTCCGTCCTCCATGAGCGCTGGCCTGGGGGTAACCGGTGGAGCCGCCTGTCACCCTAGCAGAAGCAGGCCGCGGCGGCGGCGCAAAGTGCGCCTCCCCGTAACCGGGGCTAGATGGGGACATTTTGGTCCCCACAACCCGAAGGGGGCCATCTCGAAAGAGATGGTCCTGGGTCTGTCGGGGTGCGAGAGATATGCTTTTGGCAATCTCACCTCCGGCAACCAAGGACCCAAGATGGCGTGCGTTTTAGTCGATTCGAGTCCGACATAACCACCTCCACCGGCTCTGTGGGGGTGCTATCCGTGGGGATTTATCGCAGGATAAAACAAAAAAACCAATCAACAAACAGTATAACGGCAATGTCATTTTTAGTTCCAAAGGGTTTTGTCGCGGGACATATTTTGTGGCGTTGACTGTATATGGCATTTGACGTATTTGACATTCGTTGACAACTGTCAAATACGTCAGCG
This sequence comes from Eilema sororculum, assembly GCA_914829495.1. Classification (NCBI taxonomy): domain Eukaryota; kingdom Metazoa; phylum Arthropoda; class Insecta; order Lepidoptera; family Erebidae; genus Eilema; species Eilema sororculum. The sequence continues at coordinate 18,370,866 of OU618541.1, forward strand.
AATTGGAACTTGTCTAGACGGGCTGAATTGATATCTTGCACATGTTGTGTTCCCCGCACAGGAGAAAATTCAAGTTCCAATAAAACAGAGGTCTATGCAAGATTATACGCCCCGCATCAAATGAACTTAGCCACGAGTAACTTGCCCAACAGTTTCGGCACAACGTTTCAGAAAATTTCATTCGTAGAAACTCGCCCCAGTCTCGTTGAGTAACGGGATTTTCCGTTCCAATTTCGAGCCGCCATTCAGTGAAATCCCTCTACCGAACAGCGGTTAAATAGCATTTGCACCGATTATATATATATGTGTTGATATAATCATACCTTTTTAGGCGAGTTTTGTAACTGCTTGCCACCTTATCAGAATATTAAAAAGTTCGGCTCTGGTATCAAACCTCGCTTGATTTCTTGAGGCATGAGACGAAGATTACTAACGATTTCTTTGTAGTATGCCTCACTTGAAATATTTACTTTTAGCTACCGTTTGTTGTCTAGTTCAATCTCCGTAGACACTTACAGTTGGCTTTACTTAGAGAATAAATATTTACATGTACGTACGCCTTGGTAGGTTCGGTTGTATACGTGGATCAAGCCAAAGCCAGTCTCTCCCGAAAGAGTTTTAAGTTCTTGAAAACTTATTCTGAAGAGAAAAAGCTTATTCGAATTTTGCTTTGTTGGTTTTAAGTATCAGACTTTTAGAGGGTGGGTTACAGAAAGCGTCCGTAATATATTTTGTTATATTCATAACACTGTCATAATGTTATAACGTATTGTTATAGACATACGCGTGTCTTGTAACAGGATTTCATCGAGTGATCGCATTGATAAAGTATTTATTTCAATAATTTAATGAGTAGAGAGTGTGGATTATCACAAAGACTATTATTTAATTACTGCAATAGGTTCCTGTAGGTTAAATTGATGGAATACAGAATCAATTATCACCGAAATCAACAAATTAGCTTGCTGAAATTGAATTCAGCAAGCTAAATGAATGAGTTAATAAAAAAACCTTAGGCTTATTTTCGTTTATGTTATCAATTACAAAATGTTGTAAAAATATGTAGAAATTGGGATGTAAAAGACCAGTATATTCCAGTACTAAATAAATTATATACATACAAATTGACGCTTCAGTAATAAATTAATTCAATAGAGAGTTTCACGCTAATTTCTAAAAGGGTAAAAAGCATGTCAATAACGTAATTTGCCTATAGGTATAGGTACAATTAATTTTCAATCAACATTCAAGGTCCATTTGTAGAGAAGAGTTTCAGTCCCATCCTAAATATACCTAGATATTTTCCAATTGAAATTAGTGAAAAAAGTTAACACCATTTTCAAAATCACTTTCAGAATTTTCTTACTAGAACTGACCAATTCGTTTTGTTATCTACACTGTTTGATTTCAAGTGTCATTTTTATGTATGAAACGACTGAATGGCTATCAATAGGTCCAGTTTGATGAAGAAATATGCCCGTATTCTGAATCCAAATTACCTTATCGTTGCCTCTTCCGCTTGAACTGGCTGACCTCGCTTATCTGTGGGGTTACAAATTTTGTAAACGACTAACAGATATTTCGGGGTTGCGATTGATGTAGCGTAATTTTGACGTTGTTAGTGCAAATCCATTAGCTTTTGAATTGAAATTATTGTGAGTACAGGCAGAGCAGCGTCAGAACGATCTTTACTGCAAAGTCTTTTATTATAAAACTAGCAGCCCGTCCCGGCTTCGCACGGGGTAGACAATTATTTATTTTTGGAAATTTGGATATAAAACACTTTTTTTCACCAATCTTTTTATTTATTAAAAAAATATTACATATTTATTAATATCTCCACCCCGCCCGCCGCGATGCCCGGCGCGCTTTTCAGACTGCATCGCAAACAACGGCCACGGCGGCGCTATGGCGGTTTTGTTTACTGTTTGATTTTTTTAATTCGTAATATCTTTTTGAATGGAAACTCCAATTTAAATAATTTAAAAACTATTTTATAGGTAGTTAAATGGTCTTGACCTAAAATAATTTATTTGGATAAGGATTAATATAAAGACATAAATAGCATGGTTTGAATTTGGTTAGCATTTTCATTAATGTTTAAAATTAAAAAAAAATGTTGTAGTGACATAACTACAATAGTTGGACATATGCTACCGCGGAGTTTTTTGTAGACATTATGATGTTCTTCAATATTGTTGTACATTATTTTGTTCTATCGCTAATAGTTTCGGCAGCGCTTTCGACGAAAGACATTTTAAGACTCATTTTTCTACACCTTCGGTTACATTGTTCAAATTTTACCAAGGATCCCAAATTTTTTTCAAAATAAAATATAGCCTATGTCAAATTGGATGAATGTAGCATTTTATTGGTGAAAGAATTTTTTAAATCGGCCCAGTACTTTTTGAGCCTATTCATTACAAACATACAAACATACAAAAATAGGTACAAATATTTATACTGAGCGGGAATCGAACCCACTACCCACGTGCGATCATAATGTTTTTTCGTAGCCTTTCTTTTACGTGCAGAAATCCCCTCGGATGCCTCCCCCGTCGGAGTCGGAAGGGGTGGTTAGGATGGATTCGAGCCGACTAAAACCGCACACTGTCTGTGGTTCATCGTGCTAGGCCGACTGAGGTCGTCTTCGCCATATCCCTCGCACCTCGACTGACCTAGGGCCATCCCTGATGGTCTGGCACTCCTCGGGAGAGGGGACAGCGGTGTCCCCAACTGGCCCCCGGTATGGGGAGGCGTGCCTTCGCGAGCGTCCGCCGTGGTCTGTTTCTGCTGAGGTGACAGGCGACTCAACCCGTCACCCCCAAACCCAATGTTTTTAGTAGCTTGTGTGCTCGCAATTCCAATTCCTAGAACTAATTTTAATTGGTGTGGCAACCTTATCAAAACCCAACCTTAAATAGCTTTATCGAATAATGAAATGGGATTAATTTCTTTTCAAACCCATTACGTGATCACTTATCAATTAATATCACTCATATTAACCCTTTCATTATCGCTAAAACAATATCACCTATTTGTGAACAGCATGAAAATGTTCGTTAGACACCGTTTTATTTTGTACGATGAATAAAAAACTAGAATTACAAAAATGTGTAGGCCGTTCGTTTTATTGCTTTTATTTGATTTTTATAGCCTTTAAATTGATTGGATCATGTCATGTGTAATATATTGTAATCAAATGGAAGCAATTATTTGCAGTATTGACATGTAGATTACATTTTAATTGGGTTTAATATCCTTATTACGTAAAATTTATTAAAATATTAATGTCCACTTTCAATTTTAGATGGTATGAACTTTGGGCTACGGCTGTACTTTCAATTTTAGATGGTATGAAAGTGTTTGCAAAGTATCTGTCGTTGGGACCGAAAATCAGAACTGGCGAAACGTGGGTACTAATAAACTTCTGCCTACCCCTTCAGGGATATAAAGGAGTGAGTATATGCATGTATTAGTTAACTTTCGGTACAATTTATATCCTTAAACTAAATTCATAATTTAAATTAATTACCTTCATATATAATAAACCCATACGGAGATCTCTAAAGTAAATCATTCCCAATTCCCAAAAAAAGTAAATCAACCCATCAAATAATAATTGAAACCCAAGCCTAAAACTCTGGTATAAAATGAAATATTATTTGTGGAAACCAAATATTCAAATGCATTGCAGGTTCCAGACAATACGATGCGCTATTTGGAGCAAAGCAAAATTCATACAAAACATTTTTATTTTATAGAAGGATGGAAAGGAAAGGTAGGAGGAAAAGGAAAGGATTTTAATAACGTAAACTCTGATAGTAATTAGTTTTTACGTTATAAAAATTCAATATGAGTGGGATAAACCATAATATTTTTTCCGTTTTGTGCCAACAGTGACACATCCCAGTGGCACAAAGTGGAATATATATATCATTCACTATCACAGCATTATTTTTACTATCGAGGGTTCGCTACATTCATTGCAACAAAATATTGATACTATTATCATTAACCCGTGTTTTTACAAACAACCAATAACGTAAATATCTGCTTGGTTACAATTTTTTATCATTTTATTCATGTTATCGAATTTACACATATTAATAAATAAAAAATAAAAAAAAAACTTTTATTGGAACTATAATTAAATGTAACACGGTACATATATGTAAGATAGTATGCTGCTGTAGTGAAACACTGTGGTGCAGCCACTAACGCCCACCTTCAGATAGGGGTATTTGCGTTCCTCAGACCTATTTACATTTAAGCATGCTAAGACCATTTTTAAAAATATTTATTCTATTACACCTGACTGGTTTCGCCTTACGGCATTACCACCCACCTGTGAAAAATGTAAAATATCGAAGTTTTTAAGAATTAAAACATCCAAAACCCTTGGTAAATGTAAACCTTAGAGAACACTGTGGAAAAAGTGAAAAAGTTAACATGGTACATGTTTCCGATGGTGACCCTCTTTCCGAGACTTTGCCTTTAGCTTAACATCAGGCGAGGTGAAGTCCAATTGACGTGTCCTATATAAAAAAAAAAAACAAGAGTTGAAGGATTTTTTTTACAGCATTAAGTGGGCTCCGTAACTAAACTTCGAGAGTCATATGTTCGATGAATGGAAAGTCGACAGAACGTTTGATCGAATATTGCTATTTCGAATGAACTTTTTATCGCCAAACGCAACTTCGACTGAACGTTTTATCGAATATTTTTTAATCGATGGATTGCTGTTTCAAATGAGATTTAGACATGAAATTTCATGAAAAAAAAAGATAATAAAGCACAACTGAAACTAAGTGAAAAATGTTTATTAAAATAAGAAATTAAAAAACTATTATGTAAAAATTAATTCAAGCTTACATCGACGATTACTTGGCATAATCGCGATAAGCCCGTTATTTTATACGTAACTAGCTTTTGCCCGCGGATCCGCTCGCGTGGATGTCGGTTCCCGGCAATTATTCGAATTTTTCTTAACGTACAAACCTTCCCTGGACTTCCACAAATAATTCAAGACCAAAATTAGCCAAATCGGTTCGTGCGTTCTGGATTTAGCGTCAGGAAGGAAAACCCGACTTATTTTTATATAGTAGATTATAATTATATGTTAACTAATGTTTGACATTATAGAGGTTGATTGCAATGTTATAAAGAGGAAAGATTCCAACATAATTTCCAATGGAGATATGGTCTATCCTCGGTCGCACTTCAGTTGTGCTTTATTATAGATTAAGACTGTTTAGTTGTAGTATGACAGGGATACCAGGTTAAGCGCAGCAGCGCCACCCTCAATTTTCATGACTTTCTTGACGGGTTATATCTTCCTTTTCATGAAATTTCATGTCTAAATCCATCGATTAATAAATATTCGATAAAACGTTCAGTCGAAGTTGCGTTTGGCGATAAAAAGTTCATTCGAAATAGCAATATTCGATCAAACGTTCTGTCGACTTTCCATTCATCGAACATATGACTCTCGAAGTTTAGTTACGGACCCTTAAGTGGGCTCCGTAACTAAACTTCGAGAGTCATATGTTCGATGAATGGAAAGTCGACAGAACGTTTGATCGAATATTGCTATTTCGAATGAACTTTTTATCGCCAAACGCAACTTCGACTGAACGTTTTATCGAATATTTTTTAATCGATGGATTGCTGTTTCAAATGAGATTTAGACATGAAATTTCATGAAAAAAAAAGATAATAAAGCACAACTGAAACTAAGTGAAAAATGTTTATTAAAATAAGAAATTAAAAAACTATTATGTAAAAATTAATTCAAGCTTACATCGACGATTACTTGGCATAATCGCGATAAGCCCGTTATTTTATACGTAACTAGCTTTTGCCCGCGGATCCGCTCGCGTGGATGTCGGTTCCCGGCAATTATTCGAATTTTTCTTAACGTACAAACCTTCCCTGGACTTCCACAAATAATTCAAGACCAAAATTAGCCAAATCGGTTCGTGCGTTCTGGATTTAGCGTCAGGAAGGAAAACCCGACTTATTTTTATATAGTAGATTATAATTATATGTTAACTAATGTTTGACATTATAGAGGTTGATTGCAATGTTATAAAGAGGAAAGATTCCACCATAATTTCCAATGGAGATATGGTCTATCCTCGGTCGCACTTCAGTTGTGCTTTATTATAGATTAAGACTGTTTAGTTGTAGTATGACAGGGATACCAGGTTAAGCGCAGCAGCGCCACCCTCAATTTTCATGACTTTCTTGACGGGTTATATCTTCCTTTTCATGAAATTTCATGTCTAAATCCATCGATTAATAAATATTCGATAAAACGTTCAGTCGAAGTTGCGTTTGGCGATAAACGGTTCATTCGAAATAGCAATATTCGATCAAACGTTCTGTCGACTTTCCATTCATCGAACATATGACTCTCGAAGTTTAGTTACGGACCCTTAAGTGGGCTCCGTAACTAAACTTCGAGAGTCATATGTTCGATGAATGGAAAGTCGACAGAACGTTTGATCGAATATTGCTATTTCGAATGAACTTTTTATCGCCAAACGCAACTTCGACTGAACGTTTTATCGAATATTTTTTAATCGATGGATTGCTGTTTCAAATGAGATTTAGACATGAAATTTCATGAAAAAAAAAGATAATAAAGCACAACTGAAACTAAGTGAAAAATGTTTATTAAAATAAGAAATTAAAAAACTATTATGTAAAAATTAATTCAAGCTTACATCGACGATTACTTGGCATAATCGCGATAAGCCCGTTATTTTATACGTAACTAGCTTTTGCCCGCGGATCCGCTCGCGTGGATGTCGGTTCCCGGCAATTATTCGAATTTTTCTTAACGTACAAACCTTCCCTGGACTTCCACAAATAATTCAAGACCAAAATTAGCCAAATCGGTTCGTGCGTTCTGGATTTAGCGTCAGGAAGGAAAACCCGACTTATTTTTATATAGTAGATTATAATTATATGTTAACTAATGTTTGACATTATAGAGGTTGATTGCAATGTTATAAAGAGGAAAGATTCCACCATAATTTCCAATGGAGATATGGTCTATCCTCGGTCGCACTTCAGTTGTGCTTTATTATAGATTAAGACTGTTTAGTTGTAGTATGACAGGGATACCAGGTTAAGCGCAGCAGCGCCACCCTCAATTTTCATGACTTTCTTGACGGGTTATATCTTCCTTTTCATGAAATTTCATGTCTAAATCCATCCCTCCCGGACCCTTAAGTGGGCTCCGTAACTAAACTTCGAGAGTCATATGTTCGATGAATGGAAAGTCGACAGAACGTTTGATCGAATATTGCTATTTCGAATGAACTTTTTATCGCCAAACGCAACTTCGACTGAACGTTTTATCGAATATTTTTTAATCGATGGATTGCTGTTTCAAATGAGATTTAGACATGAAATTTCATGAAAAAAAAAGATAATAAAGCACAACTGAAACTAAGTGAAAAATGTTTATTAAAATAAGAAATTAAAAAACTATTATGTAAAAATTAATTCAAGCTTACATCGACGATTACTTGGCATAATCGCGATAAGCCCGTTATTTTATACGTAACTAGCTTTTGCCCGCGGATCCGCTCGCGTGGATGTCGGTTCCCGGCAATTATTCGAATTTTTCTTAACGTACAAACCTTCCCTGGACTTCCACAAATAATTCAAGACCAAAATTAGCCAAATCGGTTCGTGCGTTCTGGATTTAGCGTCAGGAAGGAAAACCCGACTTATTTTTATATAGTAGATTATAATTATATGTTAACTAATGTTTGACATTATAGAGGTTGATTGCAATGTTATAAAGAGGAAAGATTCCACCATAATTTCCAATGGAGATATGGTCTATCCTCGGTCGCACTTCAGTTGTGCTTTATTATAGATTAAGACTGTTTAGTTGTAGTATGACAGGGATACCAGGTTAAGCGCAGCAGCGCCACCCTCAATTTTCATGACTTTCTTGACGGGTTATATCTTCCTTTTCATGAAATTTCATGTCTAAATCCATCGATTAATAAATATTCGATAAAACGTTCAGTCGAAGTTGCGTTTGGCGATAAACGGTTCATTCGAAATAGCAATATTCGATCAAACGTTCTGTCGACTTTCCATTCATCGAACATATGACTCTCGAAGTTTAGTTACGGACCCTTAAGTGGGCTCCGTAACTAAACTTCGAGAGTCATATGTTCGATGAATGGAAAGTCGACAGAACGTTTGATCGAATATTGCTATTTCGAATGAACCGTTTATCGCCAAACGCAACTTCGACTGAACGTTTTATCGAATATTTTTTAATCGATGGATTGCTGTTTCAAATGAGATTTAGACATGAAATTTCATGAAAAAAAAAAATAATAAAGCACAACTGAAACTAAGTGAAAAATGTTTATTAAAATAAGAAATTAAAAAACTATTATGTAAAAATTAATTCAAGCTTACATCGACGATTACTTGGCATAATCGCGATAAGCCCGTTATTTTATACGTAACTAGCTTTTGCCCGCGGATCCGCTCGCGTGGATGTCGGTTCCCGGCAATTATTCGAATTTTTCTTAACGTACAAACCTTCCCTGGACTTCCACAAATAATTCAAGACCAAAATTAGCCAAATCGGTTCGTGCGTTCTGGATTTAGCGTCAGGAAGGAAAATCCGACTTATTTTTATATAGTAGATTATAATTATATGTTAACTAATGTTTGACATTATAGAGGTTGATTGCAATGTTATAAAGAGGAAAGATTCCACCATAATTTCCAATGGAGATATGGTCTATCCTCGGTCGCACTTCAGTTGTGCTTTATTATAGATTAAGACTGTTTAGTTGTAGTATGACAGGGATACCAGGTTAAGCGCAGCAGCGCCACCCTCAATTTTCATGACTTTCTTGACGGGTTATATCTTCCTTTTCATGAAATTTCATGTCTAAATCCATCGATTAATAAATATTCGATAAAACGTTCAGTCGAAGTTGCGTTTGGCGATAAACGGTTCATTCGAAATAGCAATATTCGATCAAACGTTCTGTCGACTTTCCATTCATCGAACATATGACTCTCGAAGTTTAGTTACGGACCCTTAAGTGGGCTCCGTAACTAAACTTCGAGAGTCATATGTTCGATGAATGGAAAGTCGACAGAACGTTTGATCGAATATTGCTATTTCGAATGAACTTTTTATCGCCAAACGCAACTTCGACTGAACGTTTTATCGAATATTTTTTAATCGATGGATTGCTGTTTCAAATGAGATTTAGACATGAAATTTCATGAAAAAAAAAGATAATAAAGCACAACTGAAACTAAGTGAAAAATGTTTATTAAAATAAGAAATTAAAAAACTATTATGTAAAAATTAATTCAAGCTTACATCGACGATTACTTGGCATAATCGCGATAAGCCCGTTATTTTATACGTAACTAGCTTTTGCCCGCGGATCCGCTCGCGTGGATGTCGGTTCCCGGCAATTATTCGAATTTTTCTTAACGTACAAACCTTCCCTGGACTTCCACAAATAATTCAAGACCAAAATTAGCCAAATCGGTTCGTGCGTTCTGGATTTAGCGTCAGGAAGGAAAACCCGACTTATTTTTATATAGTAGATTATAATTATATGTTAACTAATGTTTGACATTATAGAGGTTGATTGCAATGTTATAAAGAGGAAAGATTCCACCATAATTTCCAATGGAGATATGGTCTATCCTCGGTCGCACTTCAGTTGTGCTTTATTATAGATTAAGACTGTTTAGTTGTAGTATGACAGGGATACCAGGTTAAGCGCAGCAGCGCCACCCTCAATTTTCATGACTTTCTTGACGGGTTATATCTTCCTTTTCATGAAATTTCATGTCTAAATCCATCGATTAATAAATATTCGATAAAACGTTCAGTCGAAGTTGCGTTTGGCGATAAACGGTTCATTCGAAATAGCAATATTCGATCAAACGTTCTGTCGACTTTCCATTCATCGAACATATGACTCTCGAAGTTTAGTTACGGACCCCATTAAGTGTGCTAGTCCTATGTATTCGAAAAACAAGAGTGTTCTCAATATGTGTAACAATGAATTCCACCAAGTGCCATCAATCAACAGTATAAATAAGTATTATCGAATTTATTTTCGTTAACTAAGTATAAATATAAACATCAAAAAACTTTTACAGTATTTTATAAACTTTATTCTAACACTCGATTTTCCTGAATACTCTCCCAGGAAACTGTATTCGGATACTTAGTTCCTCTAGTATGAGTTTTCGAAGTTTACATGTACGATAAACATAGTAGGTAACTTTTCGCCATAAATTTACTCTATATTACCACTTTTGATACAAGTGCTGTCAGCAAATGAATTGAAAGAAACTATCATGTTCATCGTATCATGTAAACAATGGAAAGTCATAATAAGGTTGAAGGTAACTTTTACAATTTTTATATAAAATACGCTAGCTAGCTCTATATAGATAATAATAACAAATAATAACCTAAATTACTATTAATATCTCTTTAACATCTCTAACCCCTCCAGCTATATTGAATTGTGTTAGGAGTTCGGGAGTGTAATGACCAGCATTCGAACCCGAACATAAACAATCGAGTTCAACAAAAACTGCACAAATAATATTAAAATATGTATGCTTATATTTTAATATTATTGGAATCGGTTCAATATGATAATATCTGTTTGAAATAATATTAATAACACTAGATACATCTTATGAGTTTAGAATTTGAAGGATTGATTTCATTATATCAAACTTGACAGGTCCTTTGAAGTGAACTTTGAAAGGCGAATCCTCTATTAAATATTCTGCTGATATTAAATATTCTTCTGTCTTGTACTTGACACGCAAGTCATCATCATCCACATTTAGACTTAATCCTGGTTGCATCCGAGGCCACGGTGCCCTCGGAGCTCAGGGTCTGCCTTCCGGCTCTTTCTCCACTTCGCACGATCTTGGGTGTACATCGTAGCGAGACCATTTACACGCATGTCACCCTCCACGACGTTAAGCCAGGACTTCTTGGGCCTATCTCGTCTACCTGGACCTTGACTACACGCAAGTACATTAGTGATACTATGTAAACAGGTACTGAGTGCTATGCAGTAATATGATATGCTGTAGTTGGGATGCAAGTGTTATGTGTATTAACACATAATACTTGCACTTATATCAGTAAAATTTTACCGCACGACTGTCTGATAGCGGCTCTACACTCTCGGGCGAGAGCACTCGCTATGCTTCGGCCAAGATCACTCGTCCGAGAGGCTTATCCGCGACTGGTACAATCTTTATAGGGCACTGATTGACCTCCGTCCCCCATGAGGCCGTAAGGGATGGCCCTGGGTATATGTCGATGACAACCTCACCTCCGGCCTAGCACCACGACCCACAGTCAGCGTGCGGTTTTAGTCGGTTCGAGTTCGACATAACCTCCCATTCCGGCTCCGGCAGGGGGGGTATCCGAGGGGATTTCCGCACGGAAAAAAAAGGTACAATCTTCATACCGGGGTTTACATAATTACGTCTTTAATAAAAGATTTTGATTAATGTTTATTGTATTCAACTTAAGTGTCTAGGGTATATCAATAAAGTCAATCAATTAGTCTATCGCAGTCAACTGCTGGACATAGGCCTCTCCCAGTGTTGGGAAGCTTTGGCCTCCGGTTCCACGCTGGCCAAACGGGTTAGTACAGGGTCTTATTTCGAGTTTTTCTTCTATGTAATAAAGTCGAATGAACTAGAAAATAATATACAAGGTGGATATTCAACACGTACGTGCAAAAATTCAGCTGTAGTTCTCATCAGCTGGGTAAAATGTCTTTTCGATATTATACCCACTAACATAGTGAAATAGCAAACGTACCAAACTTTGGTTCATCTAGCAATGAAATCCAGGTAGGTGACAGTTGTACCGAGTGTAAAGATACTTACAATAGGAAGTTTTAGTTGGCAACTCCAGCTTTCGCGCTTCGTCGAAAAATACGAGTGCGACACGAGTCAGGGATGTTCATAAATCTGTTTCTATTCCAGCTACAGCGAAAATGCTCGTCATAACAACTAGAAATAAACTTGATATTAAATTTAGATGCTACACAATTTTCCGTTATATTAATTTTCAGATTTGCAAAAATTCTGTCGTGGTTGGCAATTTTATTAAAGCTTTATGGAGAGTTCTATCATAATGTAGATGCATAAAAATATATACTAAATCAGTATTATTCTATACAAATCGAATACATCAGGAACAAGTGAATCGCTCGGGCGAGACTCGAAGCCGCGATCTTTCCCTTATAGGCCACCGAGTATCTAAGTAGTATATTCTATTTTAAACTAAATTTGAGAGAACTTTTTTTTTTTTACACAGGACACGTCAATTTGACTTCACCTCGCCTGATGTTAAGCTAAAGGCAAAGTCTCGGAAAGAGGGTCACCATCGTAAACATTTACCATGTTAACAGTGGTGGCACTCAGCTTGACGGCATCATTAGATGCCTTTTCACGCCCCGCTTAAAGGACCCGGGACTGTAGGAAGAAGGAAACACAAACAAACTTCAACTTCTACCAACTTCTTCTCCACATCGTTGTCGCTGTGGAGAAGAAGTTGGTAGCCTTGGACATCATAGTCTCTCATGCAGCAGGAGCGCGGGTCGGCTTTCGCGGCACGCGTACATTAATGACATAATCCGTCGGGCTCTTGTCACCGCCAGCGTTCCATCCGTATTAGAGCCTTCTGGTTTGGTGCGCGACGATGGCAAGAGACCAGATGGAATGTCATTGGTGCCTTGGAAGATGGGAAGGCATTTGGTGTGAGATGCAACATGTGTTGACACCCTTGCGCCTTCTCATCTTTCAGGTACTGCGGACTGTGCCTGCGCTGCTGCTGCCTCGGCAGAGACCCTCAAACGGCGCAAATATAGTAGTTTAAGTGATAATTACATATTTGAGCCGTTTGGGGTCGAGACGCTGGGATCATGGGGTCCAAGTGCACGTCTATTATACAAAGAAATATCGAAACGTTTAATAGACACTACCCGTGACCAGAGGGCTGGTTTATTCCTTGCGCAAAGGATTGGCATTGCCATTCAACGTGGCAATGCCGCCAGCCTACTGGCCACCCTCCCGGTTGACGTCGATGGGGAGGAATTCTTTGACGCCTGAACCTACAGTTTTGCACATACCTTTATATTTTTATTTATAATAATTATTATATTACTTAAATTATGTACATAAAAGTTGAAATAAACTGAATAGCCAAACAAACTGCATTTTCTCTTAAAGTAATAAAAACAAATTTTAGTATCTTCTGAAATATAAAATGTATTGAACATCACTGACTATTAAAAAACCGAAATGTAATAAAGTTTGATACCGTTCTTTATGTCTACTGTTTTTATTGTAATAATGAATAAGGTGCTTGCTGTTTATATTTTCAGCGAAGCATCTTGATATTATTGCCACTTATCGTAGAGACTAATATACATTCATTCACAATACAGTATGCTAGGACCATACTTCTTTCTTCATCTTTCCCCATGCTACAATTGAACATTTGCTGGTACTTCTACTTTAAAATTGTATTTTGACTTGATCTTTCTTCAGAATCTATTTATCTAATATCTACATACGTTCTTCTAAGTTGACCGTTATCGGATTTTACCTATTGAACATTCACACTAGCTTCTTATATCTGTTTCTTCCATTCTCTCAATTTTAATCATTGCATCTTCTAGGTGTTATAATAGTTGTGACCTTTTTGCCTATCTGATACACATAATAGAGACTCAATTCACATCATTTATTTATTCAGGTGGTCACCGATGAAATTGAAAATAATCGTTGTCTATTTTCCAATAAATTTATTTCAAAATTGTTTATGAATAAAGCTGTTGTAAATAAATATACGACTTTTTACGGATTCTATCGCGGTATATTTGTTATTGTTACTTTTTAACCCGACGTTTCGGCTGCTTTGCAGCAGCCATTTTCGCGGTGGGACTCACGATGGTAGTTGTCACATAGTTTGAAGTATAAGTTATCTCAAAATACCCGAATCATGGTGAATTATTGGTGTTCATATAGGTGGCACTCGGGTCAAGGAACACATAGCTGACATAAAACACCAACGCTCAACAAAGTCAGCTGTATGTGAACACGCGCAAAAAGGCACTAACCATTACCTAAGGTTTGACAAACCACAGATACTCGCCAAAGAACACCGATATATTCCTAGAATGATCCGCGAGGCTATTGAAATTAAAAAATACCCAAATTTTAATAGAGAGGATGGATGGACCGTACCACCAGCTTGGGACCCAGTCATCCACTTAATCAAACCCAGTAAGCAGCAAAATCCAGCAAGACTTAACAACACAGTGAGCTCATTCTGCGTAAATATGAACGTAAATACGACTCTTGAAAAATTTCCAAGATAGTGTCAATTTTACATTTTTATCCTTATGCCGATAATATTCGTGGGACTGAAAAACAAAGCTGAAGAAAATACCTTTAGAACCGTATCGGTTAACTCCTTATAGGAAGAGTAGTTATATTATTATTTTTATTATATTATATTATATTATTATTATTATATTAGCATTATAAGCATATTATATCCAAGTGTTACTTGGATATAATTTAATAAGTACCTATTATAATTACAGGCCACACTATTATCACAGCTCAGTGAAACATGCGGCGTCATCGACGTTGGCCAGGGATCGAGAAATTAATTATTGTAACTTAATTGGACGATTAATTGGATATACAGATTATGTACTGTCATGTTTGCAATGTGAATGATAAATACAACGAAGCTGCAATAACTATGTGGTTAATAGGTTAATGAATTGGAGAAGCGTGATGTTATGTTAATACACTTGGTAATTGATGCAGTTCTTGTGACATTCACCAACTTATTCCCGGGACAGATCATTGGTCGTGTATAAGCTAACGTGGGTAACGAACATGTCAGCTGACGTGCACCGGGAAATACCATACTGGGTAGTTACCTCTCAATCAATGTGTTTTACTAACCTAAACTACAAACCGAGACGACGAGCAAACCTATAACCACCTCCGGTGGCCGGTGGAGTGGTATCGGTGGGAATTTTCGCACGAGAAAAAGATATATCTAAGTAACGTCTTTTTTCTCCATTTTGCAACGCCAAGACCTTAAAATGTAATCATTCTAATTATCCTTTTTATTAGTTTTTACTTTACTTTTGGCTTTCCCTTTTAACCATACATGCAGACATAAGAAAGTTATTGCTCTTCGATCCTATAAGTCACGCATAATAAAATCAGCTCAGCTATAGCTCAAATCTTCGGAAATGATCGGAATAAAATGTATCAGCTTTTAGGTTACACTATTACTGTAGCAGCTAGGACAGTTTTATTGAAATTCCTTTCCAGCTATTTTCACGTAACGTAACTCGTGACATCGTGGACTTTTGGAGAAGGTACAGTATAATGGTCCTCTACCTTTGAATTTCAAGCTGTCCAATGTAGGAAGTTTCTCTGCGATACAGGAAATGAAGTTGAAAACTAAAATTCTGTGGAAAAGTCTAAGAGTCTTATTCAAGTACATCCGTGATCATGGCGCTTGTAACAGCGCCGAAATATCGGATACTCGATAGAATTAACAAACATGGTAAATAAAATATACCAGAGGGTTTTTAACTATTGATTTAAATGACTATGTGAATCTCAAATCATACAGTCATAATCAATATGTGTAAATTTTAAATTATGTGCAAGTTCCACCAAGCGACATATATAAACATAATGCTTACATATATGGCTATTATTGCGCTGTTATGTCAACTTTTTTTTTTTCTTTTTATACAGGACACCCGTCAATTTGACTTTACCTCGCATGATGTTAAGCTAAAGGCAAAGTCTCGGAAAGAGGGTCACCATCGTACACATTTACCATGTTAACAGTGGTGGCACTCAGCTTGACGGCCTCATTAGATGCCTTTTCACGCCCCGCTTAAAGGACCCGGGACTGTAGGAAGAAGGAAACACGTGAGCTGGCAGGGAATTCCAGGTCTTAATGGTGTGGCATAGGAATGAATCACTGAAACGCTTGGTTCTAGCAGGTATACTCTGCACCGTAAATGGATGACATCTTAGCCCTGCCATTTGTAGTTTCGTCTAAATAGCCGTCATGGGTTCATAGTAAACATTTTTATTTTAGTATCTACCTACCATTTTTTTAGACATTGATTATATTGCCAAATAACTTTGAATGTGTTTTGTGATCTATTGTTATTCTTAACTGTAAAAGTAAATGTTATAGTAGGTACGTAACATGATACTTCGTGGTATGCCAAATTGCAAATAGGCTATAGTTTGCTTAACCAAGTTTGTGTATTTGAGATCAAAATCCAATTAATGTCTTTGAAGGTAAATATGCTTACCAAACAGCCAGTTGATAGCTGTTTCTCCATTTTGGAGTATTCAATTGAATTTAGTTTTAGTTCATAACTTTTAACTGTATACTCTGAGACAAATAGAACTAAATGAGACTGAGCAAACTCGTAGGACCAAAATTGATGATTAATAATTTTAATAGAAAATATAAATAAAACAGTCTCTGTGGCGTAGCGGCAGTGAACGCGGCCGCTACGCAGGAGGCGCGGGTTTGATCCCCGCTCAGTGTAAATATTTGTATGCATGAATATGGGTATTTGCATTGACCTAGTCGTGCTTCGGAGAGTACGTTAAGCCGTCGGTCCCGATTGCCATACGAACATCTATGGCAGTTGTTACGGGTAGTTGGAACCCTAAAAATCTAACAAATGGCCTAACTGCAATGCTTTGATATCGTCTTTGGGTTGTAGAGGTCAGATAGCAGTCGTTTTACACAAATTATCGAAGTTCAGCCAAATTCCGCAATTATAAATAATAAAAAATAAATAAAATAAAAATCATTTATTGCCATAAAGAATTACAATGATGAAAATGCTGTGACCCCACACTAGGCGAAGCCTGTCCTGTGGGTGTCAATAGGATTATAATTCACATGAATACATTGTTTGCTCGGGTGACGTCTGAGTTTTTGGACTTAACACATAATTTGACCTATACTGTTCAATTCACAATACTTTACCAACAATTACATCCATAGCTATATCTATACACTTTAATACGTTATTCTTTCACAGGATAATTACCAAAAACTACAACATTTATGAAACATGAGCAATTAAAATTTCGGTGAGATCGTACGATAGAGAATTGAGCCATTTTATGACTTTCAACCTTGCCTCTTTTACCGAACATAGTTTTATGTCGCAAGCACCATTTGCTTGATTGTAAATGTGGATGTCTTTAAATGGTGCAAAGCGCCTGGCAAAGCTTGTGTGGACTTGGGGTAGTGGTAATTTGAATAATCGTCGCTTAACTAAATTTTCATAGTCTTCTGAATTTATTGTCTTTTTATGAATATCGAGAACTGTCTTAAGAATATGTGATTGACGCTCGTTTAACAATTTACTTTCACTGTACAAAGTTTCTGTGGGATATCGGAAGGGTTTCCTAAACATAGTTTTAATTACTGCCCTCTGAGCTCTTTCAATTTGAATCATTGCAGTTTTCTTAGCACTTCCCCAACACGTTATGCAATATGTTATCAGCGACTGACACAAGGCATAATACACAGTTTTTAAAATGTCTGGTGACGCCGATAAACGAAGCAATTTTAGTATATATGCTGTTTTTCTGACTTTGTTGGATAGAGCTGTTATGTGTGCGTCAAAGCTAAGATGCTCATCGATGACCACGCCAAGGTACTTAATAGTCTCGGTTTTCGATAACTCTTCACAATCATAGGGCTTCAACCGGTCCGAACACTCATGTATTTTAATAGTTAGAGTCATCAATGGTTAGAGTCATATTTGGAGCTGTTGCCCGAGTTTTATGGAAACATATATATACCTGGTCTTTCTGGCATTTAAGGTAAGCAGATTATATTGAAGCCAATTGGACTTGTAAAAGCGGACCACTGACTCCAATTTAAATAAGCTTCGGGTGCGACTAGGATTCTACTACTAGAATATCTTGTCAAGTTTAACCAAGGCCTTTCGGAGTATCAATGTTTCATACAATTATAGTAATGGTCCTATCATAGAAGTTCTTGTTTGGTCACAAGAAATTCTGCGATGGAACCATAATCGACAAATAAAAAGACGCTTTTCACTTCCACGATTTGGATTAAACTAAATACTCTTTCTACATTCGGATCAAAATAATGAAACAAAAATACGTTTGAATTTGTTACGATTACCGTCTGACATCCCAATCCAAAGAAGAAGCACTAAAGCCTTATTTTAATGCAAAGATGATAGTAATGGGCATATTTGCCATGTTTAGGAAAATTGAAATTTTTCAATAGTTATTGCCATCAACCTGTATGGATCGGAGGATCGGCCGAAATGGCGCCAATTAGAAGATGCCTATAACCAGCAGTGGACTGCGTTGGGCAAATTGATTCATTAAACCCTTATAGATTTACTCTAAGATTTAACCTGTATCCAATGACTTGAATGAATTTTACAGCATTAAGTATGCTAACTATACAAATCGAATACATAGGGAAAATTGAAACTTCTCGGGTCCCACCCGAGAAGTTTCATTTTTCCCTATGTATTCGATTTGTATCCAATGACGTTTATCTTAAACAGATGTATTAAATTTTTAATATAATTAACAGCATCAATTACCAATGTAAATGGATAAGGAAGGGATGTCATTTTCTAATCGGGCATTTCCATAACTCTAATCGTGGCAATATATAACAATCCCTCTTATCGTTCAATCAGCGCGGTTGCCATGCGGCACGAGCTTACCGTACAAGAATGAAAAATATGACAGATTTTTGATAACATTTTTAAATACGACCCATTGACCTATTTACGAATCATAAATAGCAATTTTAATTTATAAAAAATCCACAACATTCTACACAACGCTATCTAGACCCATGGTAAGCTTTTATAGCATGTGTTATAAATGTTACAAGAGTAGCAAGTGCCAAAAAACAAACTGAAGATAGAACCTAATTCGCAGTTTAAAGGCAAATCCAAAGCAAGTTCTATCGTAATATTGGCTACTATTTCACTAGCTTTATTATTTTTTATGCCACTACCAGTAATTTTGTGAGAAACATAAAATTCACATACGCATCCACTGATCGCCGAGGTCAGTAACACACCCTTACAGAATAAACATCTTTTATGTCTAAACCCATAAAAATGTTTGTCGCGAATGAATATTAGAGCTGTTTGATGCTTTTTACTGCTATTAGTAGTGGTACACAAGCAAGCAGTCCGCCAGGGCCTTGGTTAAGTCAAGCCGCAGTGGTGCCTGCATGAAATAATGGACTTTAAAGAGATGCTGTTAAAGTTCTAAATTAAATGAGTTTTTGCAGAATAATTGAAAAAGTGTAATGAAACTGTTTTTCCAATGTTTTTCGAACTTAACAGTTAGCATAATAAATGCTATAAAAAAAATCATTCAAATGTAATGAAACTGGTTTTTTTTTCATTTTAAACTTTAGGAGTATAGAAATAAAGTCTAAAATTTAATGTCATTTTTTGCAGTGACTGCGGCATCACAGTCGTGTAGGTTCAGAAGAATCGAGGGCCTGGTATTACACTTAGGCCCGTATTAAACAACAACTCTTAGTTCTGAATCGACTCTCACAGTGACATTAGAACGGTCATCTAGAATATATTCTGTCCTTAGATCTAGTTATAATTCCTGACCGAGTATCATTTTCTGACCAGATAGCGTTGGCCTCAGTGCATATTATACAATTTCCAATACATAGTGTATATCCAATATTCAATACCAATACACTATCCAATAGCATAATAGTCATCGCTATAACTAATACCTACTGGAGATTATATACGCACTTTTTAGTCGTATACGTACACGAGAGTCGTTTTGCGACCACGTGACTAAGTTAATAGGGCTGTCTTGAGCATTGTAAACCGTAGTGGCTCTCGTTTGGTGTTTATTTGAATTTATTATTAGAAGCTCTGTCATCATCAGTGATCGGAGTAGGTAGATTGATTTTTGCTACTTATATCAAAACTGGTCACCGAAAGAATAACATGGATAAGCGCAATATAGGAATTTCTTCCAGTATTTTCGATTTCAAATAACAAATGTTTTTGTTACTAGTGATATTATTAGTACCTACTCAATACAAAACTATAGTAGGATATCAAGACTATTTAAGCTTGTGAATGAATTTTCACAGCATTAAGTATGCTAACTATTCAAATCGAATACATAGGGAAAAAGAAGAATCATCTCGGGCGGGACTCGAACCCGCAGTCTTTCCCTTACAAGGGGAATGCCTTGACCAATTCGGCTACCCGATGTGATTCAAATTTCCCATCTTATACGTCTGCGGTTCGAGTCCCGCCCGAGATGATTCTTCTTTTTCCCTATGTATTTAAGATTGTTTTCATTTACCACTTGAATAACAATAAATTGAAATGAAGTGCATCTCCGCCCTCATCGTTATCTGTTCCGTTTAATTTATGCCTAGTATTTTACTTTATTTTATTATTGTGGGGACCTTAGTGTCCCCATCTAGCCCCGGGTACGGGGAGGCGCACTTTGCGCTGCCGTCGCGGCCTGCTTCTGCTAGGGTGACAGGCGGCTCCACCGGTCACCCCCAGGCCAGCGCTCATGGAGGACGGAGGTCGTACTGCGACCTCTGACGTCCGGTTTCGCCTGCGCTCTTCGCGGGTTTCCCGGGCCTAGAGTCTAGTCCGGATCCGACCGGCCGCCTCCTTCTCGAACATTACTTGCTGGTAGAAGGAGGTTAAGGTTAAGGTTTTTAACCTTAACCTTCGGCGGTCATTTCGTCCAAAGATATCCATAGTTTTTCATGTTTATTATTTTGCTAAATAGAATTCATTTTATTCTTCTAAAACTGGTCCAAGTATACTTTACGTAACTGAGATTCATCTGGCCGTTTACGATTAGTACACGTACGAAGGCAAGCGCTACACATATATTATATTTATAGGCAACGTCATATATCTGGCATGTCGCAAACGGTACAAAAAAAACTTTGCAATGAGACGATGCACGTCATGTTCTCTATTGCGCTTACGTTTTTTATAGGTAACGTCAGATATCGACTTAGATAAATATATCGATGAAGACATAATTCTTCGTCGATATATTTATCTAATATCGATCAATAACATCTTTGTAACCTTATATTTTTTAATTCAGTAAAAATAAACCAATTCCAACACTAAAAATCTATTTAACTAAGTACTACGAATTTTTAATTTCCGAAATAACCACTTCCGGAATTCCTAAAGAATGTCCATATTAATATAGACGTTTTGATACAAGTAGCAAAAATCAATCTACCTACTCCGATCACTGGTCATCATACTCATCATACTCAACAAAACATGATTGAAAACTTAAATGTTTTCACTATCTGCCAAATGCCTACACAACTTAACCCCCGGCCCGTGTAAATATATTGTATTTTGCAGTAATTTCAGGATACCCTAAAAAGGTACGTTTAGAAAGGAAAAGGGAGCATATCGAAGTAGAGAATGGTGAAAAATAAAAGCAGGGGTAAAAAGCTTCGAGTAACAGATTTTGCTATCGAAGGGAACCAACTCTCAATACAAACACAAACAGTATTTAGCTTATCAGAATGGTTTAACGAAAATAGTAGTAACTTAGATTACTAATGTTACAAAAAAAACACAAGCAAACTATTACTCTGAAAAAATATGGATTTATCAACTTTAGGAAGGATTAATTTTGAGATTACAACCATTTGCCGCTATATCATCAATTTGTTTGGTAAATAGTACATTGCTCTAACTCAAATCATAAAACCATCAAACAAAAATATAACCAATAGTCTAAGTAACCGTTATCTTATAAACTTCACCCTGTTAAGGAAGTTTATCTAAACGAACTGTATCATACTTTGTTCATTAGTTGCAAATATAATTTCAATTAACAACAGCTTTGTTGGTACACCGTCTAACCGATATTAGAACACCATAAAATATCCTTCGGTGGCGTCTCTGCGCAGTTTGGTCGCGTTGATTCTCTCCCGAACATCCGAGAGTGCCAGTCACCCTCGCGTTGTTGTTTGAGATAGACGCGTATAACCCCCGACGAAACGCGGCATGAAGTACGCGCGTACCAACGTTGGACGTATTTTAAACTTCAGTGTTAAAATGTGAAACTTTAATACGTGATATGTTTATTTAATGTGCCACGTTCGTTAGTGTGGTGTTGTATTCAATGAATTTTAGTTATGGAAATGGTAGTTTTATAAATATTAGGAGAACTTTCACGATTAATTGAAATAATCAAAGGTATGTTAATGAGAATAATTATTAGATCATATTACAATTATAATATTGCAATTGTTGATACTAGTTCATTACTTCAAAGCTTTACTTCTTCTTTGAATTAACTTGGTTTTAATCTAGCCTTGTCTGTTGATGGCAGGCAATAATGTAAAGGATTCGATAAGGAGGATGACTTGAATCAAAGGGACATGTGAGATTTATTTTTAGAAAACGTGATTTGAGTACTAAGGATGATGTTTCTGAAACGAAAGATGTCTTTTAAAAGTAAGTAGACGAAAATTATATCAATATATACTTATGTATGTTTAATGTATATAATAGCTTGGTATATTCCACCCTTGTAGGCACAAAGGGGGCTTATCATTTCGTGAAAGGCGTAGGCTTGCGTTAAATGGATAACACTCGGCCACATGCAAATTAATGTGGTACGGTTAATCTTTATGGATTAAGATAAGAATTATACTGTACTTTTGCAATTTTTTAAAAAAATTCATTATCCTAACTGTTGTTTAGTTAAGTTTTACTATAGAATTATCTCAAATGACTTTCAGACTGAAGAGACGTTTTTGATAAGAAATTTTTACTTTGTTTTTCGTTATAGCTGTTTTATCTTCCATAGTTTTAATATTAAAAAGTATTACGTACCCTTATATTTTAGGGAAATAAATATGCGACAGCTTTGAAAACTAATAGTAAAGTGAGTTTTGTGAAATATATTGATAAACTACTTTTACTATAGGGAATAAATTATTGTTGCTAAAGTGTACATTCGCAAAATGATTAAAATCATTTTGTTTTGAGTGTTTTTATCTATAAGGTGATAAAACAGGCAAATGTTAAAGGTTGGATATAATCACATAATAATATTATGACATTGACATCTATATTATTACAAAAAAAAGATTGTTTTTTAAGAGCTTTTTTTAAAAAGCTACCTGTCTTCTTTCAATTTTCTGGCTTTTTGTAACGTTGAAGATGCAGTTAAGTTTCAAAATATTCTTATTACGCAAATCTATGCTAGTATTTGGTCTAATTTAAAAGGTTTTCACCTTTGATATATTGGTCAGCTTCAGTTGATGAGCAATGCGTACAATTTTTCAAATACATTTACGTACTTTTTTAATATGAAATTGTGGAGTGAAAAACTAAAAAAACTATTCTTAGGGTCGGAAACGTTTGAAGAATCCTAATAGGTAGTTCTTCATAAAGTTTTTAGTAATAAGTGATGGATGATTTACCTTCTCACTTTATAGTCTTCTTCTTTTAGTCAATGGCTAGATCAGGTATATAGTGACTAGACTTTGTCTGACTTAAGAATTTTGTTGGCCTAAAATTTGGCCACAGCAACAGCGTTTTCTATTGGTTTCGTAAAGGTCGTCAGTAGTAGAGGTCGCAGTAGTAGCGCAGGGTCTAGGCTGACCAGTGACCAATCCTATCACCGCAATAGCACTTTCTGGTAATGGTCATCTCCTAACTTTCACAGTAATTTCAGTAGTAGTAATACATGAAGATGACGTCTTAACGTATCTTAACGTTGAAAAAATTTATTGATTTCTCGTCGTACATTTCGATTTTACTTCTGATTATGGTAGAAATTGTGAACATAAACTCGTTTCTTTTGTACACATATTTCGAGTAGACTATAAAAATAATATATTCCGTATCTCTAGCTCTTATTTTCCTCAGCCCCTTATTTCAGTTTTTATTACTCATTTCACGTTTGGTAGCTGATTAAGTATCGTATAATCATAATGATTTAGATTCCTGTAAGATACTGTGGTTTAAGTGTCTTTTTTGTTACGGCGGATTGGCACTTATGACGTTACGTGCCAACGTCATAAGTGCCAAATAAATTTTTTGTTCAGTCAACGCTTCCGCTCTAATTGCTTTAAGCTCCATGAAATAAACAAGCTTTTTAAATGTTCACATGTGCAATTTCAAAACAAAGTCCCGAGTTATTATAAAAACGAGTATGATTAAGTATTAGGTGTATTAAAAAGAAATTACGGTCCACAATAAGCCCACAGTCAACGAGGTTTTATGCAAAATAAAAATCCTTAGGATTAAACTGTTTTCATTCAGCTTATTGTTTCAAAATAAAGCCTGGTAGTTACCGTTCCTGTTATCAAGGTACATACTAGTACACAAAAAAAATGAAATGTAGGTACAGCAAACATCGATTACATCTTAGTACTGATAAGTTCACAATCCATACTTCCATACTAATATTATAAATGCGAAAGTAACTCTGTCTGTCTGTCTGTCTGTATGTTACGCTTTCACGCCTAAACCACTGAACCGATTTTGATGAAATTTGGTATAGGGGTAGATTAGACCATGAGAAAGGACATAGGCTATGTTTGGTCGCGATAACCGATATCCGCGCGG
This sequence comes from Eilema sororculum, assembly GCA_914829495.1. NCBI lineage: Eukaryota > Metazoa > Arthropoda > Insecta > Lepidoptera > Erebidae > Eilema > Eilema sororculum. The sequence goes on from OU618541.1 coordinate 18,395,657, forward strand.
GCAGAGCCGCGGGCAAAAGCTAGTTTCAAATAAATTTAATCGATTGATTGACCTATTCCAAAGACAGATAAGTTTAGAATTGATTGAACATAAATAATCCTTTAATTTATGGCGGCTGGTGTGGTGTGGTTCAGTCCATTGGCAGTTCAGTCCAGCGAGCAAATCCAGTGCTGGAATGCTAGTGGGATAACACTTTATTCCACTAGCATTCTAGCACTGGATTTCTAGATGTCTATTCCAGTGAGTAATCCAGTCACTGGATTTTCAGTCAGTTCAAGTACTGGAAAGTGAACACTGAACACACGTGAACACAGCATTGGACTGAACTCTCTGTTCGACTAATAGGCTCATGTAACTTTTAAACTATCGTGGTGTCTACTATGTTCGGGACTTCACGCGATATATAAATGAAAAACTTACTTTTGCCGACGTTTCGGGTGCTTTACAGCACCCGTGGTCACGACTCTTTTCCTTTATATATCGCGTGAAGTCCCGAACATTATAAACTATAATAGCCTCATATTCCCGAACGATACTTAGTCCTGAATCTCAATTTTAACTGACACAAAGTCAGTGAAAATATATCCTCAGTACTACTTATAAATCAAGATTCAGGCATGAGTATATAGTTCTGGAGTACGGGCCTTAATAGTGGGACTCTCTGCACGTCTGACTAGTTGCGGGTTGTATATCAGAGCAAATAATTTGCATCCATCTGGGTTTCTATATATAAGTGCGTTTAGAAAAGTATTTCAGTATGTACATAATATAATAGACTTTAGTAAATAATGTATTTAATCGGTTATTCAAGGTCAGTCGCTACACTGAAAATTATTAACAGATTAACTTTTTCAATTTTGTATTCCACGTTTGGTAAAAAAAATACAAATCTTTATTAAAATTCACTATATTTCAAGAAACAACAACAAATAAGAAAAATAATATAAGGAAAGGTAATATTGAATACGAGCTCAGGTAAACATTAATAAAATTACATGAGTCAAGTTTAATTGGGCAATGTTGATCATAGTTGTGTGGAACCACGTGAACCAATTTCCTTTCATCTATAGACGGACTTTAACTTCGGTTCTAAAGTTTTGCAGTGAATTATGACCAAATTATCACTTGCCATCACGTGGAAATGGAAGTTTGGGAAGTTTAACGATTTGAAAACAAAATTGTCCGTCCAAAACTTATCGGATATTTATTACATAAGATTTCTTGATTAAAGACTGAAATAGAAAAAAAGTTTAGCGTCATTATTTGGAAACTTAGCTTTTCAAGTTAATAAATTAATTTATGTTATTAATAATTCAAAGTTATTTAATAAATAACTACAAAATTGAGTGCTCCAAGAATTACTAAATGTCAAATTGAAATAGTACATAATGCGATATCAAACAAAACAAACTTCACCAAAAGCAATAATGGTAGTTGTACAAAATTTCTTCATTATCCAAAATCAGTAAAGTTACCTACTTTGAGCAATGTATTGTATGTATCATGAACACGCTATAATTTAAACAACTTATAAACAAGCGATGCTCATACAACTTCCGTAGTTTACAACGCTAATGGTCCTTTGATGAATATTCGAAGACATCTCGATTGAACTTTCCCGGCACTCAATTTTGGTAAAAGGCAAATTACACCACCACTTCACTTGATTCAACAGAAAACGTTGCCTTCGGAGTGACAAATAAAAAAAAGCTTTTCAGTCATTTGTTTTTCCTGATGTTCAATCACTTAAAAGCTTTGGGAACAGAATATTTGAATTAAACAATCTGTAACAGAATTGAGGACAACGCATATCAAAGTTAATACGACGGGTTCAAGATGTGGATTTGTTTGGTGATAGCCAAATAAAATGGGGTTGACTACAGTACAGAGGAACACGAAAGTGGTTTGATTTATGTAAGTGTTTAGGAAGAGTGGTAGGTACTCTATTTTGATGTAACTAGAAGTTACAATTACCTTCAGTTTAAATTAATTTACTTACAGTGAAGTGTACCTACTTGACACATTTTAAGAAATTGTTTTATTCAAATGGATTTTTTTGTGATCGGTCCATTTGAATTAATGTTTAAAATTTAATTTTAAAAAATCGTTTTAAGTTTATACGTAAATTTGTAAATGATGTATGACCCGCTTCAATTATGGTTTTTACCGTTTTTAGGTGGCGCTGCAATTAGGTTATAAGCCAAGCTGGGTTCCGGGCTGCTAGTATACTTTAAATAAGTACGTAATTTTACTGTCCACATACTTTTTAATGCAACGTTTTTATACGCCACAGTCATGTAAAAATATTAATAAAACGTAATTATTGCAATATTACTTGCTTGTACTACGAGTACAATTCAGGCCTAAACCCTATTACTGCCTCTTAAAATTCCTGGTAAATATGTGCGATTAACGGACAACGCCCAGCATTCGCACAGAGGTCACAGCCTGTCGATTTTCCATCTCGACGCGGAGTGCTTCCAGAACGATTGTTTACGCAAATGCTATATCCATCGTATTTTCCAATGTCTCTCTTTCGTCAGTGCTATAAACTGTGTCTATGAAATGTTTCACTGTGATTTGTTTGGTCTAGCCTTTCTGAATAGTGCCTTCAACATTACAATATACTAAAAAAAGTTATTAGATATAAGATTAATATTGAAGGGACAAAACTACAAATTCACAAATGCTTACTTATCATCATATTCCCGGTCGAGACTTTCTCTTATTATTCGACATATATGTAAGATACTAGACCTGTGAACACAGAAAGAACTAGTCTATTTTAGTGTTCACGCATGTATTATGTTAGCTAGGTATACATAATTGTAAACGATATTTCGATGACTTTCCCAACCCTATGCGCAGGGCTATCAACAGAGTGAAGTGATCGATAAGGATACAGCTAATCGGCACAGCATAGGAATGTGACGTGTGGTTGCTGTCTTTTATTTTTTGTAATATTATTGTTATTCTTGTGTCACTAGTATAATTTCAGTCTAACAATATATTATTTGAATCCACGAGCCTTAATTAAATTTCAAGTGTTACCGTTAATTCTTTCTTCTTTGATAATAAAGTAACATCAGACTTCTTTAGTACTGATTACTAGTTCACCACAAAGGAGCTTTTATTATCTAACAAGATAAAATTGTCTTCCTTCCTTGTTCTTCTTATTTAATCTCCTTGTATAAAAGAAAAATCAGGGCGTTGCTTGAAGTGATATTAATTTCTTCTTTTGAGACTGTAGGCATAAAAATATTATATTATATTTTTGGAGATCCTTCTACCTTTTTGATGAAGACAGTCGCCGACACGATCGTTTAAGATCAATTATGTTGGTACGAGAGTAAAATATAATACTATTATTACTTATTTTACTATCTCGGTAATGACTTGATCAGCCAGAAAAATAAAACAACCAACAAGCTAAATGTACAATATTAATGTACCTAACAACTAATAACATAATATGAGCGTATACATCATCATCAGCCCGCGGCAGTCCACTGCTGGACATAGGCCTCTCCCATGACACGCCACTTAGCCCGGTCTTCGGCTGTCCTCCTCCACTCTCCACCAGCCACTCTGCGTATATCGTCGCTCCATCTAGTCGCAGGGCGCCCCACACTACGTTTGCCGGTTCGCGGTCTCCACTCAACGCTAAATCTGGGGTTACGCAGACCTTTTACTTGGACGTTCGTAATCGCCGATGTAAAAATGCCTATCTTAGGAGCTGATTTCCTAGAGCACCACAGATTATTAGTGGATCTATACGGCAAAAGGCTGATCGACCAAGAAACAAAATTAACGACGCCTGCGAAAATTGCAAGAGAAACACACATGCCTTCAATTAGATCCATCGACGCGAAATTACCCGAACATATAAAGCACCTGCTAGAGAAATACGTAAACGTCACTAGACCAGGACCATTTAAAAAACCCACAGAGCATGGAATACAGCATCACATCATAACAAAAGGTCCTCCAGTTTATGCCCGCGCGCGCCCACTACCACCCGACAAATACAAGGCAGCAAAAAAGGAATTCCAAGAGCTAATAAACCTAGGAATATTAGAACCTTCCAGTAGTCCTTGGGCATCGCCTCTCCACATGGTAAAGAAAAAGAATGGGGAATGGAGACCGTGCGGAGACTACCGCGCGTTAAATAAAATAACAGTTCCCGACAGATATCCCTTGCCAAGACTGTTAGACTTTACATACATCGCAAGTGGAAAAACAATATTCAGCAAAATTGATATAAAGAAGGCGTTCCACCAAATCCCTGTTGCGGAACCAGAGAAGACCGCAATAATCACGCAAATGGGTTTATTTCACTGGAATTTCATGCCATTTGGTCTCAGAAATTCAGCTCAAACGTTCCAGAGGTTTATGGACTCCCTGTTCAGAGACCTGGACTATATATATGTCTTCGTGGACGACATACTCATAGCAAGTCAAAATACCGAACAACATTACGTTCAATTAGAGGAAGTATTCAATCGCCTAAGTAAAAACGGCATCTCAATCAATACGAGCAAATGCGAATTCGAAAAGACAGAGATAGATTTCTTAGGTTATCATATAACGAGCCAAGGAATCACCCCCACGTCTGAGAAAGTACGAGCAATAAACGAATACCCAAAACCAAAGGTGGTAAAGGAGCTACGTCGATTTTTGGGAATGATGAATTTCTACAGAAGTAGCATCCCACACGCCGCCAGACACCAAGCTCCGCTCAACAAATACTTAATAAACTCCAAAAAGAATGACAATACGCCAATCGAGTGGAATACGGAAGCTAACCAAGCATTCGAACACTGCAAACAGGACATAAGAGATGTCACAACACTCGCATTCCCGGAAACAGACACACCACTAGCCATTATGACAGATGCTAGTTTAAAATGTGTAGGCGCCGTACTTCAACAAAAAGTTCAAGGAAAATGGAAACCCATATCATTTTTTTCAAAAGGGTTAAGCGAGACACAAACAAAATATTCCACATACGATCGAGAACTACTCGGTATTTACATGGCAATAAAAAACTTTAGACGACTAATAGAAGGTCGCACATTTACAATATACACGGATCATAAGCCACTGATTCATGCATTCGACAAGAAGCAATCAGTGGATGAATCCCCTAGAAGAATAAGGTACCTAGAATATATTGCACAATTCTGCACAGACATAAGGCACGTCACGGGCAGCGAAAACGTGGTAGCCGACGCACTATCACGGGTAATAGAAACAATAGAACTACCCCAAATTCTCAACTGGCAAGAGGTAAAAAAATACCAAGACAGTGACCCGGAGTTAACAAAACTAAAACAAAATAGGTCACTAAAAATGGCACTGGTACCAATACAAAACAATAATATCAAAATTTATTGTGATATATCCACCGCTACAACAAGGCCATACCTACCACAAAAGTTCAGAAAAACAATTTTTGATAGTTTTCACAACATGAGCCACCCAGGGAAAAACACAACAAAAAAGTTGATAACCGCAAAATACGTCTGGACTAGCATGCACAAAGACATTTACGAAATGTGCAAAACATGTTTACAATGCCAGCAATCAAAAGTTCAGCGGCACACAGTATCACCCCTGGGCAAATTTATGCCAGCAGAACGATTTAGCCACATACACATAGACATTGTGGGCCCCCTAACGACATCACAAAACAAAAGATACATCGTCACTATGATCGATCGTTGTACGTCATGGCCAGAAGCATATCCTATTTCGGACATCACAGCAGAAACTGTAGCCAAAACCCTATACGATGGCTGGATCACACGTTTTGGATGCCCCAATTATATAACAACGGATCAAGGACGACAATTCGAGTCTGAGCTATTCAGAAGCCTAACCAAATTCCTGGGAATACAAAAAATCCGTACTACACCATATCACCCTCAATCAAACTCCAAAGTAGAAAGACTGCACAGAACCATGAAAGCAGCTTTGATGGCAAGAGGAAATACCGAAAATTGGACGAAAGAATTACCATCGGTATTATTCGGGATACGTACCAGCATTCGACAAGATACTGGATACTCAGCAGCCGAATTGGTCTACGGAACAACAATAAAATTACCAGCAGCATATTTTGGCGACTGTTCTAAAAACACAACATACGCAGAGTTTGTGGAAAAAATTAAAGATAACATAACGCACATGACGTCAATTCCACAACGACAAAGCTCAAACAAAAACATATTCGTACACCCACGCTTAGCCGACTGTACACACGTATTTCTACGATGCGATAAGCTACGTCCTACGCTCACACCACCGTACGACGGACCGTTTCTCGTAGTCAAACGTGACAACAAAATAGTCACGATCAAGCGAAACGGCAGGGAAGTGAACGTGTCGATTGACAGGCTAAAGCCAGCATTCACGACGAGCGACGACAAGATAGAAGCTCAAAATCAAGAGCAAGATAAGGCAGAGCCAATTCAAAACATAAAAAGAACACGTGCGGGAAGAATATCACGACCCACCGTCCGTTTCAAACAATGATATAAAAAGGGCAAAATGAAAATAAAAGTCACTCCACAGCAAGCCACAAGAAACAACACACAAGATGGGAAGCAGTCAAACCCACGAAATGGAACAAATAAACATGGTGCAGAACAATAACCTGGCAGCAAAGGCAGAAAAGAACACACACATGGCAGCAGAAATTGAAAAAATAAAAATCTGGATCGGAGTACTCATCGCTATAATTATACTAGCAGCAATAATAATAACAATCACCAGACTCGTACAGAAAACTAACAAAGTCATGGACAAAAAGATAAACAAAATAATCAAGGAAATGCAACAAGTGTAACCAACTGCAGAAAAAGTACAACATCAGCAAACATTTTTATAAAGGGGGGAGTACTATGACGTGCTATGCGTCATAGGCAAAGTACACTATAACTAGGAAATAATATTATATAAACAACACGTATCAATAAACAATAATGTCAGCACTAAACTTATATGAGTAAAACCCCACTCTAAATCTCAGTAAAATCATGTAGAATAATTAGTATATAAGAGTGTGTAAATAGTAAATAAATTAATCTTGTTCCAACTGGTAAAACATCTTTTACTTACTCCGCAATAACTCGTTTACCCCAACGGTTATCGGTCCTACGCACACTGTGAGATTTTCCTAATCTATCTCGATTTAATTATTTATTATGACAAACTAACGATTTTACAAATGTTTTAGTTATTTAAGATGAATTAAACATTTAATTCATGAAATAAAAGATATTTACTAGATTTAGATATTTTTACTCGAAACTGAAAACGAGATTTTGAAAAAAGAAAGTAATAAAACGTAACAGATTTTATTACGAATGAAAAAAATAATTTATTAATTACTATCTGTCGGCTGTGTAAGGCAATCATTCAATTGAGGTACAGATAACAAAGATAAAACAGTAGGCTCCATTACACGATGCCTAGTTTTGGGTGCATGTCGTGGACTCGCTATGTATGGGTCAGAAGATATCAAGAGTCTGTTCATGAAATCTGAATTGGTTGCAATACGGGACGTTTTTCTTGTGAATGACTCTCGATATCTTCTGTAATTTTTGTTGCGAGCCTCTTGGGTCTCTTCAGACATTTGTCCAATAGGTAGTATACATGTGGCAATGACATCTCTTCCATGGAATACTACCTTGTGTACACTGCAGTCAGTGTAAATGTAGTACCATGAATAGTTGTTGAGATAAGATGTGTGGTATCTTTGGCGTAAGTTTCAAATGCATCTAAATCGATGGCTACATTCAACCAAGACGCGTATTTATTTAAAAATCGGTCTCGATGACGATTAACAGTAGCCATTTTTTTCTCAAATTTGAAGCTTAATGTTCTTAAACTGGCCTTTATTTTCTTTTGGGCTTCTTTCGAAAACTGTACTGATGCATATTTTAATTGAAAAAAATCAAGAACTGCTTCAAAACGGTTTTCAGACCTACTAGTATTACAATATACATCAAAACATTATTTTCTTGTTATTTGTACAGCCATTCTAAAAAATTTAATAAAATGTTTGGGTGTCACAACTACGCGCAATAAATTCTAATCGAATGCAAAAGCTCAGAGTTATGGCTAAATTATTAAATAGTTAAGAGAGGTGAATAACCCTGAATAACTATTTATTTTTCCACTTTACTTTGACGATTTTTGATGAAAATGCTCTTATTTTATCATTACCAATATGATATATAATGCAGTTGAAACAATTATCCTTTTAACGTAATATGTCGCACATACCTTAAAGTATCCAATAACAGAAGTTTGGCAATGATAACAATAATGAGGATATTTATTTTGACTCAGCAACTATCATCTAGTGAACACGTATTACTAAGAACAATAAAATTTACTGAGTTTAGAAGTGTGTCATATATTTTCCTGACTACCCATAATAAAAAATAAATTAAAGACTTTACGAAGAAATTATCTGATGTATAATATAAAATTTCTACCTAAATTGGAGCAAGTAGACATTATCAATTAAATCGAGCTAGATTAGGAAAATCTCACAGTGTGCTACGGCAGATATGGCCAGCCCACTGCCACTTCAGCTTGCTAATTCGTTGAGCTATGTCGATAACTTTAGTTCTCTGCCGAATTACTTCGTTCTGGATTCGATCCCTCAGAGATATACCGAGCATAGCTCTTTCCTTTCTTAAAAGGGTAAAGAACTAAATAAGGTCAGAGCGTATACATACTTTATATAAATAATAAATCAATAAATAAAACATCTATCCAGATATACAGCACATGTTACACCGCTGCGCCGCGACCATCATTGGTGAAGTGGAAATTGGACTTCGAACTTCGAAAAGCGCAGGCAATATAATTGACAAGTTCTGTATTCTGAGCTACTTTCTCGAAAAAAAGACACTGCCGGACACACAACACGAGAAAAATACTTATTCCTCCTCCTATTCTTCATCTTACTTTCCCACTTACAAGAAACTAATTTCAACACATTACATTCCGCTTTAACACACAAAAACTATACCGATAACTAATTGCACCACTTATTTATCCCATTGAATGTTTACAAGATTGATCCCTTAATGACATCGAAAGGTAGTTATACCGAAACCTTACTACATCAAACGTTTACGTGATCAAAGCGGGAGCAAATTGGCAGGTCGTGATACCGGAACCTTTATACAGATTTAATACTACCGCACACTGGGAAACGGTCTAGTGGTCAGTCGTTCGTGGGTACTCGACCTCAGTGGCTATGACGGTGAAGGACCAATTTTGAATTTATTGATGTTTTCTCCAGCTTAGTTTAGCAATAAATCCATGATAAATACAAGTGTTTCAATTTCAGAATAATTACAGAGAAAACAAGCTACTCATCCCGATGTATTTCGAATTTAAAAGTCAGCTTAATAAAATTTTATAAAAATTTCATTTAAACATGCTTATCATCTTTTAACGTAAGTCTGGCCCAATGATTTAGGTGTATGCTCCTAAATTAACGTTTGCCACTGGTGGATGCGACTGGTGGTTTCCTGGATGGCAAAGTGTCGTGGACGGTAAAAAACTCATTTGTTTTTACAGAGGACTGAAAAAAGGTGGCGAAATGTGAAAGATATAAAATTAGCTCTCAACGTACCCCGTCAGCGATAAACACAGGCTTTTTACATGCTATAATTTTTAACGCCGCAGTACACATAAACTTCTCCACTTGTAATCCAACTTCCAATTTAAAGCGCTGTAAGCCAAAACCAAATAAATAAAACTTCTAAAAATACATTTCAAAAGACATAAATGCTTACAGAACCCGCGTCGTTTACAAAACACTTCTCTCATAAAACTCATCAGAATAAATGAAGGCAATCGCAGAAGCCACGAGCTGCCTTTATATAGCTACCAAAATGGTAGAACGTTAATCGCAATGAATGACTTTTTATATATCAAGGAATTGGGAATTTAATTTAAGGGCCCTGTTTTTTCTTTGTTTATAATAAAGTTTACGATTTGTTTATATTGCGGGCGTGTCCGCCAGGACAGAGTGGTTGGAGAGAAAGACGTGCTTAGAATTGTAAGTCTTAATTATTTCAATTAGAAAAGGCTAGTAAAAGGTTTTGAATCAACATATATAATATATTATTAGACGTTAAGTTTTGGCACTGAAATATACCGGGTAAATAACTTGTAGTAACAGATGAAAAGTATAATATTATAAGCTGATACTTTTTTAATTTACTCCATCAGGGACATAGCAAAATGTGAATATGTAAATCGGATCCCCGAATACTTTAGGGTAAGAGAGGTGGTTTACATGAAATCTGGTATAGCTACCAGAACAACTTATGGAGACATCATCTTGGAAGCAAAATAAATTTTGTGCCTTTTCAAAGAACGCGTTCGAAACATGAACACCGCTTGATCCGCTTAAAATGGTGGCCACTTTTGTCTTGACAGAAGCTTAGCTCAGCCTGCAGGCAACATAAGATTTTCAAACTGAGCGTCTCAACTGATATTATGCTTCTCTTTGAGTCAGAATGAAATGAAAAGTGATTTTCATGCTTATTAAAATTTAAGTGCTCAAACCGAGGGTGTATACATAATTGAAGAACTCTGAAGAACTTTGGTTCTTCAACGTGGCTGTTAAGTAGAAACTTATCTAATATGTATAATATGGTTAATTGAGCCTAAGGCGAAGCTTTAAAGGAATGAGCAATGATATAATAATTTGGGTTGAACTACCATCGTGTGCGTTGCCGTTAGCTACGATTAACTGATATAATATTTAGTCTAACAGTGTAGTTAGAACATTCTTCAGTTTATGTAGTTTCGGTCCAATCAACAGAAAGACTTATTGGAAAGCAGTGACACACAAACCTATACCACAGTATTGCTATCTATAAGCCCGTAAATCAGTTGTGCCTGTACTTTGAAGATATTTAAAAAATAAAAAGTTAGGTTATTTTAAATAAACAACATATTTTTGCCTGTTTACTACGATGGACGCAAAACCTACTGGCCGGGTTTCGATAAGGCTCTTGGTCAGACTTAAAAATCTAATGCATATTTTGATTGTAGTTGGTTGAGTAGAACCAGAGATATGATCAACCAGAGGTACTATTTACCAAACATTATACGGGGAAATCCAATAGCAATTGCATCCAAAATAGTCAACCAATGTCTATTTATACCTACTGTTGACTAGTATGGCACTTAGTGGAATCAAAGGTTTATAAACCTTTAGGTTTTTTAAACATTTGTTGATACCGTAAGGCGAAACCGGTCAGGTTCAATAATAAATAATACCTACTGTTTAAAAAGTACAAGTGTGTTCTCAGTATGTGCGTCAAGCAATATCTCCGGAGGTTACGAACGCTAGATAACCCGGTTAAACGAGTCTAAGGTAATTATTTTGGCTTTGATAATTACAAAACAATATTTTTGTTTTATTTGCCTAGACTACTATTCTATATACACATCCAGGCTGCAGCATGCTCCCACGAAATATAATTTTATGTGTATTAGTTACACACACATTCTAGGCTTCCCTTTTTAATTATTCAGCCTTTTGCACTAATCACCTACGCTAATTCTGATCGTTAAAATAATTTAACATCAGACAGATACATACAGCCCAAACTCAGCTTCATATCCATGGCTCGAGTCAACAATAGTGCCTGAAATACTGCAATAGGCTCACCCCTTATTACGTGGAATCGAATAGATTGATTGGTGAAATGTGGCTGTTAATTCACCTCTGCCTAACCCTCCGGGGATAAAGGCGTGATTATATGTATGTATGTATTCAAAATAATTCAAATATAGATCTTCTTTCGTTCTTACATCACCAAGTCACAGTCCTTGCATCAAATGTTTGTTATTCATATCTTTACCATCACCTGATTTTATAAGAAGTGTAGAGAGAATATTATCACAATAACATCCCAAGTCCGTAAACTGTTATGCGGAAGTTGATCTATTCCCATTTATTTAATATCTTTTCCGGCTGCCATGAGTGCCGAGAAGTGATATAGTGTTTTATCTCCAACTGAAGCCAAATAGCACATGATATATTACCAGGTTACGATATATTTCCGAAAATTCTCGCTTACAAACGAGATCATTATATAAAATATTAACTAATTAAGCAATACTATAGTGCATTTCGGATTTCATTCCTTGAATTTGTAAAAAGTTTTATTGTAAACCAACTTTTAAACTCTCATGTTCCACGATACAATAATTATAACGGGAATTAACGCGATTATGGTATAGGTTTATTTGCCTGACGCTTCGACCAGGTTACACCGACCGTGGTCACACCAGTCACACGCTGACTGGCTCAGTAGTGCAAGCCCACCGTCTTCGAGTCCGTGAGGTAGTAGGTTCTTCATCTATCCGCACATTGTCGATATTTTGTTTTCGCCATACTATCCTGTGTTTATCCGACTGCGCAGAAAAGCGAGGCTGCATGTTTTGTATAACTGGATTCCATATTGCAGATAATTTAAACCTATCTGCCCGAATGAAATTTTTATGCTTCTTGATATCAACCGCTTCACGTACACTTACTACTGCTTGAATAGAAGTGACGTTCGGTGGAGAGGACTTGCATTCGCGTAAAATTCAATCCAGTGATTAGTATCAGCTTCTAGCATTATTTAGCTAGCTACTATTTTTCGTTATAAATATATCAGCATATCAAAGTGCCCAGCTGACGGTTAGGATCTTATTCTATTACACCTATTGGTACAAAAAAAATCATGTAGCACAAGTGGGTATTTGACGGGGATTACAGACGTGGCTAGGTTCTAATAAAAATATACATATAAATTTTAATAAGATTATACCAAAGTACAATAAAGTCTACCGGGTGACACAGTTGAATTATAGTATCGCGCGCGCGTTAAAAGACATATATTTCAAGTAGTATCACGCAAAGCAAAATAAAACTAATGTATCTTTCATTGACTTTATATTGTACGACAAAAGTCTAACAAATACTGATGAAAAATGTCTTTGAGCAAGTAATTTTCACAGCAATATATTATGGAATATATTAAGACGGCCTCGGGTCGTTAATTTTCGCAGATCATACTGTGACAAGAAAGAAAATCTCACACAAAACATTTGATTGACGCCCATGTACTCATGTATCTTTAGAGAAGTAATCAAAGTGTATTATTTGTTTATCATTATCTATCGTCTGTCATTTATTTTAATGATAAACGTAACGTACCTTTGATTTGGATTCTTTCGGTCAACGGTTGGATATAAAATGATTTCCCGTATTCATTATAGTATATGTACATATAATGTAATCATAATCATAAATCATAGTATATTTTTTTGGATAAAATATAAAATTATTTCCCTTCTACTACCGTTGCAAAATTATTTGCAAACAGTAAACTGTATAATGTAGTATCAAGTACTACATTATACGTACGAACCTGTGTTTTGAGTGTATTTGATCAAATCAAATACACTCAAAACATAGGTTCGTTTCTCGCTGAACACAATTCATACAGGTATGAATTATATGCATATTTGCAGTAAAGTTATGTGTGTATTTAAGTATGTTTATCCCTATTCTAGAACTCTTAGTACGAATTATGAATATTTGAATTCACTTAGCGCTGTTTAACACGTTCCAAAACGATCTAAGTAAATATCATGTATCTCAATAGCAAGTTTATTCAAAGTAAATCACATATTTATTGCTGTAGCACTCCATCAAACGTGAATTTCTAATGAAACCTGGATTATATATGTGTATATAGGTACATACATACATAAAATCACGCCTGTTTCCCATACGGGTAGGTGGATTACATATATATCCACTGTTAATTTTACAAAACTATTAAGCGTAGTTACGTGGCACATTTACATGTGATTTACACAGAAGAGCAGTCTTTAAGCATTTATGAGGAATAACTTGTCCCCAGTTCCCGTTTATGCGACCCAACATATCTTCTCACAGTACATTTACCTTCATTTGCATACTGTTGACAGCGATCACATAAGTTGTTGTTAATGAAATAAAAACACGATCTTTCAAGTTCTCAGCAGTTTAAGAATGTTTCTAGTAGTTTAACGTATAAGTTTGGAAGGTAAAATAAAATGGTGGGCTATCTTTTCTGCCTACCCCGGAGAGTTTGTGAGCATATTTTATTACATAGTCAGTAACATTGACAAAAATATGTCAATGTCAATATTGAAATACACTAACAACATAATATTATATTATAAAAAATGCGAAAGTAACTCTGTCTGTCTGTCTGTATGTGTTTCACACCTAAACCACTGAACCGATTTTGATGAAATTTGGAATAGGGGTAGATTAGACCTTGAGAAAGGACATAGGCTATGTTCAGTCACCATAACCGACATCCACGCGGGCGGAGCTGGCGGGCAAAAGCTAGTTATGAATATTTCATGAAGATTATGGTAAATAAATAGACATTTGTTAGTTTTTCCACCCAAGATTTAACAGTTTTTTATTTGTTTCAGGTTCAGCATGCTGAATTTGCAGTTTAAAAATTAGCCTTTCCAAAAAATAGTGTATCTAATATGTCGCATGTTGTCAAGTCTCAAATGAACTCTTGCGCAACTTAGCTGATACAGTAATGTACCAAAAGATGGAGAGTAAAACGGGACTCCTGATGATGCTGTGGATTGCAACATTCCCGTTGTATCGAGCTGATAATCTTGGTAAGTTTTTTTTTTTCAATTACAAATATTCCCTCTAACCCCTTCAACTAAGCTAAATTGCTTGTGTTAGGAATGGGTTAACGTCGGTAGCGTAATGGCCAAAATGCAAACCCGGGATCTCTCGGCTGGGACAGACTGTATGCGGAAAATAGAGGATCGTCAAAAATGGCATACATTGGGCAAGTCCTATGTCCAGCAGTGGACTGCAATAGGCTAATTGATTGATTGACTTGAGCGGAAAGCTTGAATAAAATAAAAATAAAATAAAAATAAAAATATTATCCGAGGCGATTGAGAAGCAATATAAACGTCAATATCATTCAATTTATTTTTCTAGGTTTACCTTCAATTTTTTAATATTATCTGTTCATAGTCTTTTTTCCACAGTTTTTTTCTTTAATTTTTCACCAGTGACAGTAAATTAACCAACGTCAACGGTTTAACATTTTTGAAACATCTGGATTTTCTAAATCTAAATGTGGTATATCTTATAGTTTAAAATAATAATAAAAAAAATAGTAATGTCACGTCATTTTTATCAAGTTGTTAAAGACAATGCAATAATATACAACATAGTTGATATATGAAAGATCATCTAGTATAGTAAAAATAAAGACATTATATAAAGTACAATCAGCATCAGAATGATGTTGATGAACGAAGCGTTCAAAATGATCTTAATTCTTTGATTCTCCCCCCTTCTTCTGGACGACTGTTGTGATATTTGGCACAAACCTTTAGTTCGGCCAGTAATACAATTTAAATTAACAGAACAGTTAATTTGCTCTTTATACCTTTGTTGTATGATCACTTTGAGACATTGTAGTCAAGATATTTCTGACACTGAATGTACATTGAATACCTATTTGAGCCGAACCACAAAGCAGAAAATATAAACCATCTTCGATAACAAATTGGTACCTACGGGTTTATATCAACCCAGAGTTTTCACTTTGGCATCAAAACTGTAGGTAAATCTATTGATTGCTTTTGTGTCGATTCAAACGTCAATCAAATCGTAATTAACGTCCAAGAATTTTTCACAAGTTAGTTTGGAACTTTTACTTCACGGTGATTATTTTAAGCGTGATTTATTTTTATGTTAAGGAATTGTATCCATTAAGTACTTACTTAGGTACTGGTATTTCTTATATTTTCTAATAATAGCTAATCTTATTAAGAAATTGTACCAGTGACCAGAAAATTTCAAAATATAATTTTGAATGATAACTGTACCGTACCCTCTGTATATATAACTCGATTGATATACAAGGCGATTTTAAAGTCCGAAATGACTATAAAATCACTACATTGTATAAGTCGCGAAATATATAAGGCCCTGGCGCACGCAGTATATTTATGTTTGAACTGTAGGCTAGCCAATCTGATAAGGTATCTATATGTCAAATATTACCAATAAATTGATATAGATAGCTTATTAGATCAATGGACAAAATAAAAATCATGGTAACCCAATTATAAAATAACGAATACAATTCAACATAGTGCTTTCATTATGGGTAGTCATAATTAGAAGTGAAAGAAATCACTAAACAAAATGATAATTCTTTGTTTATTTTTAGACTCTTTCGGCTCTTAGTGAAGTTATTTATTATTTAAGTGCACCTTTTCGTGTAGTAGGTATGTAGTATATCTAGTGCCTAGTCGAGAGCTGTAGGGATTAAAAAAAGGCAAACTGTTGTCTCCGCCTACACCCGAGGGAGAGGAACGAAGGGGTATATGTGTATTTTCAGTCCAAAGAAAATTCTTTTTACTTTTTCACAGGCTGTAAGTTTACTTTATAATAAAAATACATATCCCGCTTACGTCTAACAGCCACGAATAGAAATGGAATGGTTCCTGTAAGTAATTCCCGGAAACCAAAATGTTAAAATGAATACTAGTTACATAAACTAATCAAAATTTTAATTAAATAAAGAAAGTAAACTCTGGGATATCATTATTATTTTTCACTCACACGTACCCTAAAATAGCAGATTGTTTAAAGCGAGGTGTTTTGGAACTGTGTTGTTTTAGGATCGATTAAACTTAGGTACCTATGTGGTGTGGGTATTTCATTTGAATGTTATAAAGTACCTAGGTTAACAGTAATGCTTGTTTGCTCGTTTTTGTTTGTATTCTGTTTAATAGGAGGAGGGTGTGACAGTTGAGAAATGAATGTTTGTATTTTGTAGGCACTTTAAAGAGTTAAATAGAATTTACAGATTTTTGGGTAAGGATAATGTTTGCTCAATTCATTAAATCAATTTTGAGTATAGGTACATCGTTAACAAATCATATAATTTGTTTTTAGACGTGACTGCACTAAACTTTATGATTATACATGTAAATACATTTAATTAATTACGCCTGTAGCCCAGGAGGGTTAGTCAGACGTGAATTAACACCTACATTTCACCAATCAATTGTATCCCCTATCCCTTAATGGGGTGGCTCAAATTCTACTCCAGCGGAAACCACGCAGTAATTTTATGATTATGTATAATCTTAAGTCAAAGTTAAAGTTTAAAGTTAGCATATTTTTAACGCAGGCTAAAGTTTTTCATTTATTTCATTTATTCATAATTTGCGAAATATGGGTATTGTACATTGATGTTCATTGTTATTGTGGAAGTATCACCATATTCAACCACACGGCATGAGTAGGTACCTGTCAGAAAATTATCTCTTATCTCATCCGCCTGTCATCATGATAAAACAAGAGACGAATAATATTACATTCTTTTACAACATTAAAGAATCACGATTTAAAAGTTAATCAAATTATAACTAAGTAAAAACCTTCTTTTTTTTTATATATAAACACTTCAACTTAATAAGACTTGAGTTATAATATTATAATTATAATGTGTATAATCACGTCCGCATACGTATTTCCGAAGGGATATCTGGATCTGCCAATACCCCTTCGGGAATATATATTGCATTAACAACCGTACATAAACCGTATTAACGACAGTACCCTAATTGATGGCTGTACGCTCGGAATGTTACGTGGGACGTAAACATATGTAGCTAAATTAAATGTAGGTATTGTATGATATCGTTTATAATCACTACATAGTATTAAACAAAGTTGCTTGCCGCGCGTCGTCCGTCCCTATGTATGCTTATATCTTCAAAACTACGCTACGGATTTCGATGCGGTTTGTTTTTAATAGATAGAGTAATTCAAGAGGAAGGGTTATATTTATTACAATGTTTAAAAATGGTTGAAAAATCATGGCACCACCGTCGCCCTTAAAGACGGATATAAAGAGAAAGAAAATTTGAAAGGAATCAGGTGTGGCTCAATAGCTCAGTTGGAAGAGCATTCCCCCTGTAGGGGAAAGGTCGTGAGTTCAAGTCTCACTTGAGCGTTTCATTTTTTCCGATGTTTTTCGAACTTAAAAGTTAGCATTAAAAATGCTTTAAAAATTCAGTCAAATGTATAATACATGCTTAATATAAAAAAAAAATAGTAGAAGGTGCAACAGGAACGGGATCTGACACCACGTGTGCAATATAAATAGGCGATACGAAGTTCGCTGGATTAGCTAGTATACGTATATTTTGTTAATAAGTAAATTGTTGGTAAAGATGAAGAAAATTGACATGATTGGTATGTAATCACTTAATTCAGGAATTACTTCAACGGTATGGTAAAGTGGTGGCGACTGAGAGATAATATAAACGTCAATATCATTCAATTTATTTTTTCTAGGTTGCTTATTTTAGGTATTATTTTTAGCTGTACGTAGTCTTTTTTTCTACAGATATATATTTAATTTTTCACTAGTGACAGCAAATTAACCGACGTCAACGGTTTCAAATTTTTGGAACATCTGAATTTTCTAAATCGAAATGTGGTAAATCTTGTAGTTTAAAATAATAATTAAAAAAATAGTAATGTCACGTCATTTTTATCAAGTTGTTAAAGACCGTACAATAATATACAGCATAGTTGATAAATGAAGGGTATTATAATCTAGTATAGTAAAAATAGACATTATATACAGTACAGTCAGTATATATCAGAAACATGTTGATGAAGAAAGCTCTCAAAATGATCTTGATTCTTTGATTCTCCCCCCTTCTTCTGGACGACTGTTGTGATATTTGGCACAAACCTTTAGTTCGGCCAGTAATACAATTTAAATTAACAGAACAGTTAATTTGCTCTTTATACCTTTGTTGTATGATCACTTTGAGACATTGTAGTCAAGATATTTCTGACACTGAATGTACATTGAATACCTATTTGAGCCGAACCACAAAGCAGAAAATATTAAACCATCTACGATAACAAATTGGTGGAGTACCTACGGGCTTATATCAACCCAAAGATTTAACTTTGGTATCAAAACTGTAGGTAAATTTATTGATTGCTTTTGTTTCGATTCAAACGTCAATCAACTCGTAATTAACGTCCAAGAATTTTTCACAAGTTAGTTTGGAACTTTTACTTCACGGTGATTATTATAAGCGTGATTTATTTTTATGTTAAGGAATTGTATCCATTAAGTACTTACTTAGGTACTGGTATCCATACTAATATTATAAATGCGAAAGTAACTCTGTCTGTCTGTCTGTCTGTCTGTTTGTTTGTCTGTATGTTACGCTTTCACGTCTTAACTACTGAACCGATTTTCATGAAATTTGGTATAGGGGTAGATTAGACCTTGAGAAAGGACATAGGCTATGTTTTGTCGCGATAACCGACATCCACGCGGGCGGAGCCGCGGGCAAATTTCTTATATTTTCTAATAATAGCTAATCTTATTAAGAAATTGTGCCAGTGACCAGAAAATTTCAAATATAATTTTGAATGATAACTGTACCATACCCACTGTATATATAGCTCGATTCATATACAAGGCGATTTTAAAGTCCGAAACGACTATAAAATCACCACATTGTATAAGTCGCGAAATATAAAAGGCCCTGGCGCACGCAGTATATTTATGTTTGAACTGTAGGCTAGCCAATCTGATAAGGTATCTATATGTCAAATATTACCAATAAATTGATATAGATAGCTTATTAGATCAATGGACAAAATAAAAAACATGGTAACCCAATTATAAAATAACGTATACAATTCAACATAGTGCTTTCATTATGGGTAGTCATAATTAGAAGTGAAAGAAATCACTAAACAAAATGATAATGTGTATTTTTAGTCCTTAACAAAATTCTTTCTACTTTTTCACAGGTTGTAAGTTTATTTTATAATAAAAATACATATCCCGCTTACGTCTAACAGCCACGAATAGAAATGGAATGGTTCCTGTAAGTAATTCCCAAGAACCAAACTGTTAAAATGAATACTATTTACATAAACTAATCAAAATTTTAATTAAATAAAGAAAGTAAACTCTGGGATATCATTATTATTTTTCACTCACACGTACCCTAAAATAGCAGATTGTTTAAAGCGAGGTGTTTTGGAACTGTGTTGTTTTAGGATCGATTAAACTTAGGTACCTATGTGGTGTGGGTATTTCATTTGAATGTTATAAAGTACCTAGGTTAACAGTAATGCTTGTTTGCTCGTTTTTGTTTGTATTCTGTTTAATAGGAGGAGGGTGTGACAGTTGAGAAATGAATGTTTGTATTTTGTAGGCACTTTAAAGAGTTAAATAGAATTTACAGATTTTTGGGTAAGGATAATGTTTGCTCAATTCATTAAATCAATTTTGAGTATAATATCGTTAACAAATCATATTATTTGTTTTTAGACGTGAATGCACTAAACTTTATGATTATACATGTAAATACATTTAATTAATTACGCCTGTAGCCCAGGAGGGTTAGTCAGACGTGAATTAACACCTACATTTCACCAATCAATTGTATCCCCTATCCCTTAATCGCCTTGTACGACACCGCATCGGAAACCACGCAGCAATTTTATGATTATGTAGTAGGTTGTATCTTAAGTCAAAGTTAAAGTTTAAAGTTAGCATATTTTTAACGCAGGCTAAAGTTTTATATATTGATGTTCATTGTTATTGTGGAAGTACACCATATTCAACCACACGGCATGAGTAGGTACCTGTCAGGAAATTATCTCTTATCTCATCCGCCTGTAATCATGATAAAACAAGAGACGAATAATATTACATTCTTTTACAACATTAAAGAATGACGATTTAAAAGTTAATCAAATTATAACTAAGTAAAAACCTTATAATAAAACCTACATGGCATTAAGTCCGCCTATGTACTTGTGCATGAAGTTTTATAAATAAATAAAATAAATATAAATAAAAACTAAACCAACCATAATTGTACAATTAGTAAAAAAGAAATGTTTATATTTAAACACTTCAACTTAATAAGACTTGAGTTATAATATTATATAATGTGTATAATCACGTCCGCATACGTATTTCCGAAGGGATATCTGGATCTGCCAATACCCCTTCGGGAATATATATTGCATTAACAACCGTACATAAACCGTATTAACGACAGTACCCTAATTGATGGCTGTACGCTCGGAATGTTACGTGGGACGTAAACATATGTAGCTAAATTAAATGTAGGTATTGTATGATATCGTTTATAATCACTACATAGTATTAAACAAAGTTGCTTGCCGCGCGTCGTCCGTCCCTATGTATGCTTATATCTTCAAAACTACGCTACGGATTTCGATGCGGTTTGTTTTTAATAGATAGAGTAATTCAAGAGGAAGGGTTATATTTATTACAATGTTTAAAAATGGTTGAAAAATCATGGCACCTCCGTCGCCCTTAAAGACGGATATAAAGAGAAGGAAAATTTGAAAGGAATCAGGTGTGGCTCAATAGCTCAGTTTGAAGAGCATTCCCCCTGTAGGGGAAAGGTCGTGAGTTCAAGTCTCACTTAAGCGTTTCATTTTTTCCGATGTTTTTCGAACTTTAAAGTTAGCATTAAAAATGCTTTAAAAATTCAGTTAATTAATGTATAATACATGCTTAATATATATAAAAAAAATAATAGAAGGTGCAACAGGAACGGGATCTGACACCACGTGTGCAATATAAATAGGCGATACGAAGTTCGCTGGATTAGCTAGTATACGTATATTTTGTTAATAAGTAAATTGTTGGTAAAGATGAAGAAAATTGACATGATTGGTATGTAATCACTTAATTGAGGAAGTACGCTTCAACGCTATAGCAAAGTGGTATTAATATATACCTTCCAGAGTGAAGAAAGAGAAGATAAAAAGTACATACGTGAATATGATATTAATGTGTAGGTAGCTTTGCAATGTGTTTAATGGTAGAATTTATAGTTCTAGTTCATGGTTCCTCATAATTCATTTGCTCAAATTCTGGATTGAATTAGATACCTTTGAGGTACTTCAAACATTATTTAAATGAAAATAATAGAAAATTAAAAAGCTTTTTCGAAATTTTACATGTGGACCCCGGACTCAAGGATAATGATGATAATAACTTAAAATATTACTGTGTTATAGAGCCAAAACCAATCTCACCTACTAGGTGGTAATCTGATTTGATTGATGGCTAAAGCTACACTCCCCGGTTTCCCTTTGAAGTTGGGAGATCAGATGTCTGTAGATCGCGCAAAAGCTGTAAAAAAAAAGGAGACGAATAAATAAGAGAACTCTGGGCTATAACGTGAAGGCTTAGATGGAATTGGGAACAAAGATGATGACTTAATAATTTACTTCCCGCTAAGGAGAAAACATGGTGTAGTTAATAAATAGTTTTTAATATTGATGTCCTTACTCTAGGAGTTAGTTGTTTTTGTGTTCCTCTTCACTGTGTTTTGGGAAGTAACTTGAGGCAGTAAATTATAGTGGGACGTTCAAATATTATGTCTGGTGGGAAACTTAGCACTGTGGCTTTTGTTGTCAATGAAGTTAGACAGCTGACTGATATGCAAACCACGAGGCTTGTACATTTAGTTACTATCAGTAGGTAACTATGTGGTAGATATTCTTCTATTTTTATGCTTCAAAATCCGATAGTGCTTGACAATCTTGACATTTAGAATAATTTTATTTAGGTGTTCGAGTTTCCTTTGGACACGGATTGAGAGAAATGGGGTTCGTATGGGTAGTATCATAATGTTTGCCAACTTATATCATCATGTCAGCGTATTCATATTCATACTAATATTATAAATGCGAAAGTAACTCTGTCTGTCTGTCTGTATGTTACGCTTTCACGCGTAAACTATTGAACCGATTTTGATGAAATTAAAGTCAAGCAGAACCAAAAGCTAGTTACAATATAAAATCTGATGAATGGACCATGATGTAAGGCAATCAAAATTGTATCTAATGTAGACCCACATAAACATTGTTTTAAATAAACACGTCATTCGGAAAAGTGAGGAAGGTATCAAAAAATACTTTCGCGAAAAGTTAAAAGCCTCATTCTGTGAAAAATGTAAGGTGACAAAATTATCTAAAATATTCAACCCCGAAATCCCTTTTTAAGCAGACCCGTCATCAAATACGGATAAAAGTTGTCTAAATGCTTGGTAATTCTTTCATATGACCCTCATATTATTATTTAAAAAATGGAAAGGACGTGTCTAGAGCATTATTTTGGTATACGTTTTGATTTATCTTAAACGTAATCCAAATGGAGACTGCGTCGAAAATCCTTAACATGACGCTTTGTTAATCCTGACTTAAATTTGTGGAAACAACAGCTTTAAACACATTTACCTGAAAAGAAATTTGGTTGTTGCTTATTCATGAAAATACAGCTTAAAATACAAAATAATAAACACATTACGTACTATTTTAAAACAAAATTGTATCTGTTTGCTTGCCGAAACGTGCAAAAACGAAGTACGGAACTGATTTTGTTATAATTTTTATACACTTGATAACCAGCATTGTCACGTACCACACGATTCGGAAGGATTTTTTCCTGCGGTCTTCCAAATTGTTGAATGAGTTTCCTCTAGCATCGTAGAATGATTAAAATACACGCTTGCAGTGGTATATTTATTTACATTTTATGTGTGACACGTCAATTTGACTTCACCTTGTGAATGTTCTGACGAGCTCTTCCAATTAGTCCCACCCTCTCCTTTCCTACACAGGACGACACGTGCAGGGCTAAGATGCCATTCATTTACGGTGCAGAGTATACCTGCTAGAACCAAGCGTTTCAGTGACTCATTCCTATGTCGCACCATTAAGACCTGGAACTCCCTGCCAGCTAATGAGGCCGTCAAGCTGAGTGCCACCACTGTTAACATGGTACATGTTTCCAATGGTGACCCTCTTTCCGAGACTTCGCCTTTAGCTTAACATCAGGCGAGGTGAAGTCAAATTGACGTGTCCTTTATAAAAAAAATAAAAAATAAAAATAAAACCTTGCCTGATGGTAAGCTAAAGGCAAAGTCTCGGAAAGAGGGTCAAAGTCTCGGAAAAATGCTAACAATGGTGGCACTAAGCTCATCATCAGACACTTATTCACGCCCCGCTTAAAGGATCCGGGTCTGCGGGAATAGAAAACACGTGAGCAGTAGTTTTACTTGTTTCAATATGTTCAGTTGACTTTTGCTAAGATGGTTTGTGTCATGATGTAGTACAAATATAGATAGTAAAAAAACATAAGGATCTGAAATCACTTCTAAGGTTAAGAGGTTCGAACTTGTGTGTTTAGGACCCTTGACATGAACCGTTTTCTCTCCAAGTTACATAAAATATAATTGATGTTCTACGTAATATTAGGCAACTTTTTTACTTACTGTTTTTTAATTCGTAATTCTTAATATAACACTCTAAAATATCATGCAGTGACTAAAAATTAAATATTATAAGACTATACTTTAATGTTACGAAACGTACATAACTCCTGACATACAACTTTGCAATTTTGATAATTTCAAGGTAGATACTCCCGTGTGGGTGTTTGAATAAAATACATCTTCAAGAAAGGTAATTAATTAATTGTACTTATTTTACTTAAGTTTACTGGTTGCGTGGGTTTCCTGGTGACCTATAAATACAGATACAAATTGTTGTATCTAGTTTAGGCACCAGTCTCACAATTACAGTGTTTTTGTATAGCCATTATGATACACTAAGAAAATAATAATATTATTGTTTTATTTAATAAGAATTTGTATTTAATTGTTTGAGAGAATAAAAATATTTTTATTTTTATTTTATATTTATTTTTATTATAGTTTTTCATACATATCGTACCTTACGCTAGTCTCAGGACGTGTGTATTAATAATTCAAATCAAAACTAGATCGAGAGCTGCCACTTAGGTATTAAAATATTGTTATACTTTCTCCTCTTTGCCGGAGATATCCTTTAGAGAATTCACTTGTTGCGGTTATTAATTTGGAAGTTGGAAACTGATATATATTCCAGCCTGTTTAAAATTTTGTAGATCCATATTTGCTCCCTTTGTTGGAGCAAATATGCTCCCCTTGTTCATTATAAATCGTTTTATTGCGAGCGTGTCAGCTTCAGTGTGATACAAACTTGTTCAAACTCACTAGATAGTAATTTCATAACAAAATATAATTTTAATGATACATTTGTATTGAAATTGTTTTATCAATTTAATATTTTGGTAAATTCCCATGATAGATAATGATGAGATAGGTACATTATATTATGTACTTGTAACTTTGCTTAAGTACCTATCTTTAAAAGGGAGGTTGGGAGAAACTGGATGCGGAAGGCGGATATTCGGGTGATAAAGCGGACATTGACACAATCTATGTCCGGGGTATGCAGAGACAACAATCTGCCATTTGCCTCTATCCTTATGCACTTCTCGAGCTTCCTCTACTTTCATGCAAGACTGCCGATTTTGACCTGTCTTTCGTCCAGGTCAACCTCGAATGGCCTGCCTACTTACCTGCCTTCCATATTTGATGTGTAATTCACACAATACTCATTTATTATCTATTTGCCAACGTTCTCATCATCTAATACGGAATTGTAACTCACAACATGACGTTCCTTTCAAGGGGATACTTTCTTCCCTTTCCTTCATTTTAAATTTATTCTCTTGCTTTAGAACTTAAAACAATAAATAATGATAATCCGGTTTAAGACTTCGTTATTGAAACATTTAGTTAATAAAAAAACATGAAACCCGGATTTTATCTCATTAATAATAATTTTTCATTGTGGGCTGGTAGGTAATATTTTCTTGTTCAGAATAATGAGTATGATATTATAAGATGGAAATCTGTAAACACCAGATTTAGTTACTCTTGTTTACCTGAGGGAATATTTTCAATAGTAGTTTGGTCTGTAACAAATTGAATTGCTATCTGTAAACCTGACAGATAACTTACAAATTTGCATTTCTTTTTTATGGAATAGGGAGGCAAACAAGTAGACGGGTCACCTGATGGTAAGCGATCACTGCCGACCATGGACATCCGCAACACCAGAGGAGTCACAAGTGCGTTGCCTTCCTTTCAATAGAGAGTACGCTCTTTTCTTGAAAGTTTGCAGATCGTATTGGTTCGGAAAAGCTGCTGGCGACAGTTCATTCCACAGTTTAGTTGAGCGAGGCAGACAGTATCTCGAGAAACGCACAGTTGTGGACCGCCAACCGTCTAGATAGTGAATGTGGAACTGCTGTCGCGTGGAACGATGGCGGAAAGAGGTAGCGGGGATCAATCTGAACAATTCCTCGGAGCACTCCCATAGTATAGGCGATAGAAGATACGGCGCGAAGCCGCATCTCTCCGCAGTTCCAAAGAGTCTAGCCGATTTGAAATATCGTGGCAGTTGACGATTCGAGTCACTCTCCGTTGGATGCGGTCCAGAGGGAGAAATTTGCACTGAGGTGCTCCTGCCCAGAGATGAAAACAGTACTTGCGCCTTATAAAGTTGTTGGCGATTTCGTGTGAGCTCGAAGTTTTGTACCTATACTTAGTTATAAAGTACCTAAGCTAGCATTTGCGATCAGATAAAAACTAGCTGCCGAGACTCAAATGGGGCACTCAAATAGCGGTAAAATTTAGGATAAATGGGTTTTAGTCACATAGAAATAATAATTTTTTTTTTTAATTTTAAACAATGAAAATACCCGTATTTATACATAGAAATATTCGCACTGAGCGGGGAACAAACCTGCGCCTCCTGTGTAGTGGCCGCGTTATGATCTCCTTATTTTATGCAAGCACCAATCGTGTTTACATCCAAAACCAGGTGTCCAGTCTACTAAAACTCTATTAATATTTTAATTTATTTTTTCTATTGCTCCTATCCCCGGGAAATGGTCCGGGCTGCGCCAAATCCTTGCTCATCAATCAGCCGGTGTAACTGACTTACGGTGAGGTTAGCTTGGGCTTCAAAGATCTTGGTGAGATCTATACCTACACGTGAATAACCTAGATATTAATTTATAATAGTAAACACAATTATATTTACACGATTTGAAACGAAACTTCAATTCCAAATGACAAATTACCATAATTTGAAACTAGTTCAAATTTATTGCATTATATATTTTAATTAGATTTCGAATTATCACATGCTTCTCATTTACGCTTGTTTGGTTTGTATCCAAATTGCACTATATAATTTTATTGCGTTTTGTCACACCCCATGTGTGGAATAAATCCATTTACTGAAAGCAGCTAACCACAATTACAGGCAATGCAAAGCAGGCTAATTAGAGTGTTCGGATTGATAATAAATTGCAAAATGATTGAATCCAATACCAAACATGAGAGGTAATGAGTTCAGGGAACTACTGGATTGCTTATTGATTTTACATTCTAATCAATCTGTTAATCGCAGTCCAATGCTGGGCATAGGTCTCTCCTAATTTGTCATTCCTTTCTAATAGTGGTATGTAGGCATTGACATCTTCAGACAGTGAAGTGATAAACAGCGGAATTAAAATCAGTTAATGATATTAAATTTGTCTTCAGTGGGAATAGTAAGAAGTATTTATCATTAGAACTTGATGCCAATCATAACCCAAACAAACCAAAATGGAATAGGTATTCAAATATTAGAAACGACAATATTGTCACGGTCTATATACAATGCGTGTATTTAATGCTAAATCTGTGAATACATTAGCCAGAATATACAGTATTCGTGTTTGTTTAAAACATACTGCCTTCGCGAATTTTGATTAACTAATATCATAATATACTGATACGCAATATAGTAATGAAATTATTTGATCTAACAGTACCTTATGAATTTGAATTACTAATTTTTCCATAATTTCTCACACACAACTTGAAACTTTTTAACGTAGAACAGTAGCCAAAATTAGATGTAGAAGAGTCGTCTGTAAGTGGTCAATCGGAGTGAGAGAGAGATATGTTAGCTATCTCAGATCTCAGCACCAACAACTGGAGACATCCTGAGGTTTTAGTCGGTTCAAGTGCAAAATAACCACCTTTACCGTCTCCGGTGCAGATGTGGTACTTTTTTTTTCGTGCGTAAATCCCCTCGGATACCTCCCACCCTGGAGTCGGAAGAGGAGGTTATGTCGGTGCGCGCCGACTGAGTGTCGTGGTGCTAGGCTGGAGGTGAAATTGTCTTCGACATATCCCTCGCAGTATGTGGCACTGGTATTAAGCACTGTAAAAAAAGTCGTCTGTAAGTGCATTGTGTTGCTTCTTTGCCTAACCTATATCACCGAGAGCTTATGCCTACATTTATAAACACTTTCATCACTGAGTCTAACAGTCTTCTTAATCATTCATTCAGTTCCCAGCAAAGTCACATAATCCAGTGCGCGTTTTGTATTTGGGTATCTATGCAAATGACAAAAGGTGCGCTTTAGCAGCTGCTGGGTTCCAGGTAAACTTGTGTAGTATGCAAACGGTGGCGTACGGTACGCTCGTTTACTGAGTTGCAATACCCTCTAATTGCCGCTCTATTATCACTGATTTCAATGCGTTGCTTGATGGGTTTTATAGTCAACAAAGTTGCGATAGCAGCGCTATGGAACCTAATTTCATAACCACCATTTTACTAAACACACTGTATAGGACCTTTAACAAATTAATTGAAGATTTTTTTTCGGCATAAGGCTCTCTTAAATATTGACGTTTTGCGTCCTACATTTATAATAACAATGTACTTCGAAATAGATTATTTACAAGTAATTACTCATTAGATCTTAAGATCCCGCGGGGGATGAAATGCCTATGTTACCTTCGGTCAAATCTTGGTCAAAATATAATACTATACTAATGCTTGTTACTCTCAGTGGAGGCACTACTTGACTTATCATTACCACTACATATTAAGAATTACCAGAACTGTAATCCCACTTGTATCCGAGACCTTTATCTTGCTTGCTTACTGCTCTAATTTTTTCCTTCTAAGCTCTGCTCTCAAATAACTAAACCGATTTGGATGAAATTTTATATGTATATTTTAGTGGGTTTCTAAAGATTGAAAATACAATACGTAGCTATATGCACTACTTTTCCTAGTAGAGTGATTACTGCCCAATCTTCTAGCAGATTATTAAATAATTATTAATGTTAACGGAAATTAAGACAACATTTTAGATAGCTTTGTCGGGTATAACCAACTAATAAACTCCATGGAGTATTTATTTTTGAAACTGAAAGGAAAAAATATGCCACTATTGAGGTACCTATGACCAAACCTAATAAATAAATAATAATACTACTATGGAACTCTATGCCGAAACTAAATGGAAAAACATACAGATAAAACAGAAAGCCGTATCTGTTGAAATATCTCGAGATCTAGTTTATAGACTTCCGGTTCCGGCTTCGAAGTAGTGACACGCAAGCCATTGATTTCCGTAAACAATATTATTAAAAAACAGTGTAAAATAGTGAGTCAATAGTTGGGAACATTCTCATTTCCCCGTAAACGTTTGACAATCGTGTAAAGTCACACATAAACTATCGTAATATGTAAATAATTAAGGCAATATTTTTTGGATGTAAAAAGCAAAATCATATAACCCTCATTGATCATAAAAGTTACAATAAACCATGACGTAGCAGTCAGATGCACTACCGGTGTCCGCTACACCATAAGGTTACCGAAAAGTTATTAATATTGATAAAATAGTACATGGACTCTCTTTACGATCATGCATATTTATTTTCAGCTTGTACATTTAACAACTTGGCTTACTATTATGAATGTTAACTTATACTGTGGCTATAAAAGTAGCCATAGTGTATTCTTATGTTAAATCTGACATCATATCCGCAGAATAGACTTTTTGTATCTAGATTACTCATGAATAAAGCATTTCATTGTTCCCAAATTGCTAAAAGGTCTTTCGTTTTAAGGCCAATCTCTTTTTACATCCTTATATAAGTTTTGTGCGTATGTCATTTACTCAATGGCGTAAAGTATACGAGAAATTGAGTAACACACTTTGTATTTTTCCACATAATTTTATTTTTCAGCTGACCGGTTTCACCTCCCGGCATTCTCAAAGGTATGATGTACTTTACATCTTATTCAATATGTGTAGCAAATTCCACCAAGTTCCATCAATCAATAGTATACGAAAAATAATTATTTCTATAAATAACTCTTAAAATATTGGCTTTATGAGTAAATCAAACTCAAAATTTCAGATTTACAAGGAAGTGTCAGTTGTCAGAATTGAAACTTTGTTGTTAGTATGCCGTCGAACTCGCAACAAAATCACGATTTCAATTAAACTGTTCAGTCTTCCGTTTTGTTACATTCATGAAAGGAAACATTGTTGAAACACGCCGGAGTTAAGTTGCAGTTTGTGTCTATTATATTTAGATTGAGTACTTAGAGCTCTTGGCAACGAAACGAAGTTAGTTATCTTAGTACTTTCATAATTTAATATTTTCCAATATATTGTTACATTGTTGTATAGTGTAACAATTCCTCTTTGGCACATTTCCCTTACATAAGTTATAGAATATACTTACATACGAAGAAAGATTTGCTATGTAATACATAAACTAGTTTTTAAATGGCCAAATATAATTTTAGGGCAATTCACACTGACTAGTTTTTAAAATAATAAAGTTACAATAGGTATTTATTTAGTGAAATACTAATTATTAATAAAATAAAAGAAACCATTTAAAAACTAAAACTAAAAATAAATAATAAATACATTACTGGACCTTATTTATCTTTTCTTGTGAATAAGAGTGCCATGCAGTGCATGTTAATTCAAATGTAACTACTATTTATCACACGTTTTAAGCATTAATGAGGTCACGGAATAGGCTATTTGACTGTTTTAATTATTTTGATTATTTTTTACTTTCGGAAAATGACCACTTTGTAATAATATAATGAACTGTAAAAGTAAAATGTTTGTACGACAAAAAGTTTTCGGTAGCGCGTAGTGCAATGTATGGAGTGCAAGAGAATATCGTATTTATCTCGGTCTACCTTGCGTTTACACGTAAATAATGCATAATAAAAGTTATTTAAAATTCAACGAGGAATCTAAAAAGGTATATATTATTTGAATTGAATTTGATTGTGAACATTTTGACTTTTTTGGGAATTTCAACTTATGAAAAGTCATAGTTTCAGTATAAATATCAAATATCCTATTTTGCAAGGCATATTTCTTTCAGAACAAGCTAACATATAAAGGAGTATTGGGAAGAATCGACAACCTAGGCAAATGGCCTAAGTATTTGCTTTTAATCACCATAACTCACAGTCATAACTTGCAATTTTTGGGATAGTTATTGCAAATCGTCATATTCTAACAGTGAATGACTTTTACAAGAGTTTAGATTCGCACAGTGATAGATGGTATCACAATATTAATATTCAAATATATAACGGCTTTACATTCTACTGAAAAATTTCACTTCTATTTTCAAATTGTAAGCATAACATGATTACGTCAGAATACAACAAAATAACTAACCCAATGTTATTCACAAAATAAAATAACTTCTTAATCATCGAACAGCTGACAGTTTGAAAAGCTTCCGACCAATAAAGTCGTGAAGATGACAGCCTGAAACGGGTTTCGTAACATAAACAAAGTATAATAACTTGTCAAATCCACTAGTATAACAATTTATTTTTATTTGTCAATTTCTTTTTGACAAGTTAATATTACAGTTATATTTATACTGAAACATCAGGCTCAACGAAAATTCATTATAGAAATACAAAGTCTTCAAGTCACAATAAGCTTCCGGTAGGCTCCTCCGGCCGCGTAAATGTTGGTTATCGCGACTATAGCCTATGTGTTAATCCAGGGTGTCAGCTTGCTCCGCACCAAATTCCATTAAAATCCAATGACATATGAATACATTTTGACACATTAAAGGTCACTGTTCTTCTAACTCACTTTAGTTCCCGTTTTTATGACAACGATCTTATTAGAGATTTTACCGCCCTAATACATCATATTTTCATATTATATTTTCATCGTTTCATAAATTGCATTATTTCGTGGATGCATTAACACATAGGCTTTAGTCGCGATAACCAACATCTACGCGGCCGGAGGAGCCGGAAACTTGTGGTGACTTGAAGACTTTGTATTTCTAAAAAGATTTTTCGATACTTACAAACTTTTACGTTTATAATATCTATATATATAAAAATCAATTGCTGTTCGTTAGTCTCGCTAAAACTCGAGAACGGCTGAACGGATTTATCTTATCTTGGTCTTGAAATGTTCGTGGAGGTCTAGGGAAGGTTTAAAAGGTGAGAAAAATTCGAATAAATGCCGGGAACCGACATCCACGCGGGCGGAGCCACGGACAAAAGATAGTTAGTAAGATAAATATCGGTGATAGTATTGTTACGTGACGTAACAGTATCTACTACTAAATACCTATTTCGTGTTAAAAGTAGGGACCCAAGTAAAATATTTATGCAAACTATTTCATTTTTTAAAATAAGAAAAAGCTGTTAATGATGGTACTAAAATGTTGTAGCTGAGATAATATTTTAGGTTTAAATAAATTAGGGACGCTAAACAACACGTTTTAATTACTACCCTAATATTTCGTGGAACATTATTTTATTAAATTAGTTTTATATTAAAATAGAAGATCACTGTTATTATGTATTAAATACATCAGGAAAAATGAATCGCTCGGGCGGGGCTCCAACCCACGATCTTTTCCTTACCCTATTCTTCTGTTATTATTTAGTCAGTTTCGATTTTTTTTCACAAATTTCTGTACTATACTCCGTCCACTATATTATTGTATTTTAGACAGCTCACTGACAGTAGTCGGTATAACTTAGTTCTGAAAATCCTAACAAAAATTAGGCGTCAATGCGTCATTTTTCATTGACAACGTCACGTCAGCCAGAAAGCAATTTTAGGGATGTAGTTAGTCCATCGACTGTGTTTTTATTATTTTATGTTTAATAACTTGAAAATGTCAGAATTGATATCGACTACAGAAAATAATTCTTCTAAAAAATATAATATAACTGGCGGTTTTTAACCGATTTCTAAACAACGATTCGAATGTTTATAATTATTTTTACGGAAAAATTATATTTGTACCTCCGTCATATGTAGACGGATTGTCAAAATTCTTTCAGCATGTTGGAATATTTTTCTGGAAGTCAGTTGTTTTGTTTTGAAGATTAGCGTGTGCGTTATGGCCCACAATCGTTTTATAATACATTTGTAAAATTGTAGGTATATGACACGAAATATATACTGCTTTATTATTATGTACAGAAAGATAATAGGTTATAATTCCACAATTATCATAATATTTTCGTTTATCGATTAATTATTCTTTTAATCGAGGTTTTTAAGTTTGTCGATAGGTATTTTAAATTTTCTTGCAATCAATAAGTCCATCTGTCTATAATACAATAATATGATGGACGGGGTGGGGTATAGACCAAGTACTTTTGTGTCTGTCCTAATTACAGGTAAACCATGTGGTCTTCTTCCATTCTATTTTTTTTTCTTTTTCTTCTTCCTCTTAGCGTTAATCCCAGTCGAAGCTTTCAACTTGAAGTCTTGGGTCCGCATTACCAGTCTAACTGCGGATTTGGTTGGACTTCGATAATTTCTGTGCAGATTATTCATTGAAATATGTAAAA
This sequence comes from Eilema sororculum, assembly GCA_914829495.1. Lineage (NCBI taxonomy): Eukaryota > Metazoa > Arthropoda > Insecta > Lepidoptera > Erebidae > Eilema > Eilema sororculum. The sequence continues at coordinate 18,429,423 of OU618541.1, forward strand.
TACTTAATATTAGTAAATGAAATATAAAACTAGAAACTATAATTAGGTATTAAAATAAACTGGAATATATTAAAAAAATATGTACATGTATGTATGTAAGGTTGCCTGAAAGAGATGATCTCTTTTTTTATACCGCTTAGGTGGCAGACAAGCACACGGCCCACCTGATGGAAAGTGGTTACCGCGGCCTATGGACGGATGTAACACCAGGGGCGTTACACTCGCGCTGCCTACCCTGAAGAAACCTTCTAATGCCCCTCTTGAAGAACCCCATATTGTAGTCGCTTGGGAAAACCATGGCAGGGAGTTCATTCCACAGCTTGAGCGTACGTGGGATGAAGTTCCAAACATACCTCACGGTGCGCACCGTATTCGGATGCAATGTGTGGGGATGAACTCCCTGTCTATGGCGAGCGGTGCGATGATAGAATGTAGCTGTGGGCATCATGTCAAATAATTAATCTGAGCACAAACCATTATATAGGCGGTAGAATACACACAGTGAGGCAAAATCCCTCCTGAGGCTGAGAGGTTCCACATCGCCTGCGAGGTTGGGACTGTCGACGAGCCTCAACGCACGTCTTTGCACCGAGTCGAAAGGGTTAAGCTGGCGTGCGGGCGCTCCGGCAAAAAGATGACAGCAGTACTCCATGTGGGGCCGAACCTGTGCCTTATGAAGAAGGAGTGGCTGCCCCGCAGTGAAGTACTGCTTCGCCCTGTTAAGAACTCCAAGTTTCTTTGATGCCAGCTTGACCTTGTCCTCTAAATGGCTGCGGTACTGGACGTCACTTGAAATCTTAACGATAAGGCCGCCATTTACACATACTTCATACTTTGTCCGTACATTAACTGTATTATTGGTGTACAATAAAGATTTATCTGATTTAATCTAATCTAATCTACATACATTTCTGTGACGCAACTGCCAGCTGACCTCAACAACAACACGACAACCCAAAGGCGTTATTCCTATCCAAGTATTGCAGTTAAACCTTGATATTCTAATCTTTTCAGTTGTTTTTGCGGACAATTTAACAAATATCTATCCATTCACGCAATCTTTGTCCTTTATAATATACAATTTCAATACAGTGGGTAACGAACGTTAAACTAGCTTCGCGGCTCAAGGGGCAGCCAATAACTAATAGAAACCACTAATTGGATGTGGAATATAATTGGATAGTGTAGTTGAACGGGTTAACTAGGATTAGTAAACCCGTTCAACTACGCTAAATATCTATATTCTAGAATGAATTAAGCTAGGGATGCTCTCGCTATGAAATATTTGAAATCACCCTCCTGAACAAGCGGCAATTCGTTGGCCAGCGTACTGTGGAATACAATAGAATATTCTATTCCACAATACGCTGCCCAAATAATGCACCAATTTCCACTCGTCTAGGGGTACAGAGTGTTTATCTTCGCTTCGAGTGGATACAAGAAATGTCAATTGATTTACTATATCTTTTCTAAATGTTCTTCCAGTCGACATCGATGGGGATGAATTTTTCTACACCCTTTCTATTCTTGTAAATATTATTGATTTATAATATTTTGTAGATTTAAGTTTAATTTGTCCTTACCGTTGTTGGCGCGTTTACCTTATTTTAGTTTATCTTAGTACCTTGTTTCTAGTTTTAAGTTTCATTCTCTTTATTGTACATATATTATACTAGCTTTTGCCCATGGCTCCGCCCGCGTGGATGTCGGTTATCGCGACTAAACATAGCCTATGTCCTTTCTCATGGTCTAATCTACCCCCATACCAAATTTCATCAAAATAGGTTCAGTGGTTTAGTCGTGAAAGCGTAACATACAGACAGACAGACAGACAGAAAGACAGACAGACAGACAGACAGACAGACAGACAGACAGACAGAGTTACTTTCGCATTTATAATATAAGTATAGATTTCAATTAATAAATTAAATATGAACAATAAAAAAAAATCTTCTTTATTTAATACTTTTAATAACCTAAAACAACAAACCATCACAGGGTTAGTCCCAGCTGCATCCATAGCTTGTAATTTGGAACCCTTGGTCCTCTCTCCAACCCTTTCTTATGATTTATTTAATTATATTTTTACTTCATTTCTAAGCTTTGTTTCAAAAAACGATGGTAATATATTTGTATGGCGATAAAAAAGAAACTATAGATAAGTATGTCAGTACTTTTTATTGTTGATAGGCTCATGTTTGAGCACTATCTCACCTGTTGATAGGTGATGGTCGCTGGTGTAGCACGCGGCCTTAGAAGTAACCCAATTACTTTAGTCTTCACACCCAAGTTATAGAAAACACAGATTCAGGCATAACATTCCTTTCCTTGATTTGGTTTTAAACGAGTAATAAATATTATATTGTTATTTCAATACGATAAAAAATAACGACGTTTTTTATTTGGGACAACAAACAGTAGTACAATTCATTGTTTTACATAATAAGCAATTAGAAAACTATTAATTTTTATCATACTACTAACAACATTATCCACTTAGGTAGCACTGAAAATAATATTTCATAAGAATGAAAGGTGACCTCATTTTTAACCATATAACCCTACTGCTTACTTCTTTTATATGTTGCACAATTAAAATGTATGTAAATTATAGGCCTATTGTACCACACACCTTAGTAAAGCATTAGTTTAATTTCCTTATCTTTGATAAAGTTGGAGGGGAAATTATATAATTACAGACAAAGGCAAATAGGTAATTTCCGTTAGCGTAATTTAATTATACAATACATGTACTACTTATAATTATACATACATACTAAAATACCATAATAATTTCTTGTATACCTACATAATTGATGTTGCAATTTCAAAACCGTTAAAGCCATGTTTAAGCAGTTTAAATCTACAATCTACTCTACATATTATATTTATTTGGTCATATTATTATAAAGTCCATAAAACAATTAGTCTAAAATAAAGGCAACCTTAATGTACAATGAGGCGATCTTCTATTTATAGTTACACACCATTCACAAAAACAAATAACAAAAGAATTCGTTTTGAAATTAATAATTAATTATGACGGGTGGCATGCCCGCAATCGGCCATTTCAATCATACTCTGCGCCACTCCGACGTAAGTAGGCAATAAATACCTCTTGACTGCCACGTAATCCCAATGAGCTTTGGTGCTTTGGAAAAATATAAACGTTATTTCGCGGAAATACATTTTGAATTCGTTGAAGTGGATAATGATTTATTTAATTATTTTGTTATTTCTCTCCTTGGATACCTCTACAGAGAAATGAGCAAGGCTTCGTTTATATGGAAAGTTATTAAGTACTATTGCTCGGAATTGTGTACTTATTTGGTTTAAATACAAAATTAATACCGTAATCTTGCTGTGTTCATGTATTTTATTCTGTTTACATCCATGGAAGTAGGTATATGAGATTCAAAGTAGTTATAGATTCCATCTCATCCCAAAAATCGTCAAAGTCTGATATCAACCATAATGTTTTCATAACAAAATAATAATGTTTTATGATTTATTTGTGGTTATAAGTAAAGTATGCTACTCAGGAGGCGCGGGTTCGATTCCCGCTCAGTGCAAATATTTTTATGCATGAATATGGCTATTGTTTCTATGTATAATATGTATGTATTTACAAAAAATGTATCTAAGTATGTTTATCCGCATTTTTTATTCCATAACAAGCTAGTTAAGCTATGCTCACCATGGGTCTAGAGAGCGTTATTCGGAACGGAAATTCGGATAAGCTAAATGCAACCTCCAGGACTTACAAGTACTGCAAACGTAACGACCAGATTACCTTGGGATCGTTATTCGGCTGGCGACTATGATGTCCCAAATTAAAAACTGGGCTTAAAAAAGCTTGAGCCTAATAGGGTTACAGCATAGGTTGGCAGAACGGCCAAACTAGGTCACAGTTACACTCATACGCAAATATGTTTTTCGGGTTTGTCAGAATGCAGTAACTGACATTTTTAACCATTTCCTTTCAAGATGTATGTCTATTATATGGAAGAGAGGATTTTGAAGACCAACAATATTCTCTGTCTTTATTAGTTAGTACCTAATATATTCGGGTCCATATTGGCTCACATAAAATTTTTAATCCTATTCTTGTTCTTACTACCGATTTGTGTTCATAATAATCACACTTCATAATTTTATTTTTGATACTCTTTTTATTCATACATTTTATTACTATCATCGGAACTCATAACAGTTAGTGATATTTTTTTTTATTAATACTGTTCCTACCAAGAACCAGTTTAAATCCATAACTTTTTTTTTCAGATCTTTTTTCTTCACAAAAAAAAATATTCCACAACATTCTACACTACGTTATCTAGACCCATAGTAAGCTTTTATAGCTTGTGTTATGGAATCTAGAATGCGGATAAACATACTTATATACTTTTTTTTGTAAATAAATACATATTATACATAGAAACACCCAGACCAAATAGCCATATTCATGCATAGAAATATTTGCACTGAGCGGGAATCGAACCCGCACATAACATTTTATTATCATATTGCTTTAATTATAATGTTGTTACTACGAACATACTTGACAAAAAATCTTTTTGCATAAATTATCTGTCTACTTTTCTAACAAAAATAAGTTTCTGGCGCTTCACCGGCCGCTGCTGCGGCACGTCCGCTTCGCTCGCTCGGCTCGCGCGTTGTTGTGGTCACAGTTCTAACCTAACCTACTTGTCTGGTAGCACCTCGCTTTATGAATATTATAGTTTTTTATTCGAAAGATTATGAGTTTCGATCATTAGTATAAACAAATATATTAAAACAAATATTAGTAAAAACGAAGTGTATGATTTGTGATATTATGAATTTAAATGATTACGTTTTTTAATATTTCAGGTTTAATATCTTTGATTTTTGGACCTCCGATGAGAGGAGTTGAAAAGTTATGTAAGACAATGCGCACCCATTATTTTCATCACTTTTCCCAACAGATATATTAACGGAGAGCCTAAAACACTGCGATTATAAATTTGATGACATATTCAAAAAACTATCACATTTATCTTTAGGCTACGATTTTCTCCTATGATAAAGTAGTGAAAATAAAATAATAATTCGCCTAACGAACCAACGAACAAATAAAGGTAAAATTATTGTATTTAGATTTTTGTATGTCTACGTAGATTTCGGTGAATAATAAAAGCCAGCAGAAATATGAACCTAAATCTAAAGACTTCTGCGTAATAATAACAGACAAGTTAAGTACCTAGAATGGGAAAAAGAGGGGAAAGGGTGCTCAATTACATAGATAAATTTAAATTTAAATTTATCTATGTAATTGAGCACCCTTCCTCCACCCACCCCCCACCCTTTAGATTTAGGTTCATATTTCTGCTGGCTTTTATTATTCACCGAAATCTACGTAGACATACAAAAATCTAAATACAGTAATTTTACCTTTATTTGTTCGTTGGTTCGTTAGGCGAATTATTATTTTATTTTCACTACTTTATCATAGGAGAAAATCGTAGCCTAAAGATAAATGTGATAGTTTTTTGAATAAGCTAGACTAGCTTCTGTTAATCTCTATTCACAATCCATTGATTTGGGAGTAGTAGGTACATTTTTATTATTATGGCAATTTTTCTAAGTATGGCCTCAAGGTGATGGAAACGAAATCATTAAACTTTGGCGATGCTCATTTTTGATATCTACACTGGAATCTAAAATTTTATGTTGATTTTTTGTGACTTATCTGACCCTTTTACAGTTATTTGGTTTGTTAGCTCAGTTTCTCATTACCATACACAAAAATCCATCTCTTCATCGATATCAGTGTTACTCAGTAAATTACTTCATAGTGCTTTAAATTGTTCCAAGCCTCTACGAAACGTTGGAAAATATTCTCACATTTCCATTCGCATGTAGCATTTTATCCCGGTTTTGGTATTTGTAACAATATAAATTCCTCACAATCAACAATGGATACATTATCTTGTTCGTGACTGCAAATTACAAAAGGAATTCATTATTCAAATATTCCATAACAGAGTTTCATCGCAATTCTACCCATACATACATCATGCGTATGTAAAAACAGCTATACGAAAGTAAAACAGAGGAACCCTCCTTCGTTCTAAGAACAATAAATCATTTTAGCACACCCGTACAACTCATTCACTCATTTATTCCCTCCCACGTTCATTTGCAAATGCCCAACAATCAAGTACGTTATCGCACTTGCGTGATTGAGTTTGAAGTTCCTAAGTTTATCGTGAACAATGCTCATGTGTGTTCTTAGTTCAGCAAACAAAAGCAACAAAGTTTATGGTAGGTACAGCTTGATTGTACTAAGTTTTCTGTAGTTTTTATTTACTTTAAAGTGGCTTTATAAATTAGGTTAGGGCTTTGAGAAAGTTTTAGGCTTTTTGTGAATTACAAGTCGTGTGGTCTCTCTGTTATTGTTGAGATGAAAAAATGTTCTATTCAGACCAGTGTTTATTGAGGTCAAAGTTTTATTCAGCATCAAGCTGCTTATTGGAGCTTCTGCAGAACATGGACCTCTTTGAGTTTGGTACTAGAGAGAGGTTACGATACGTAATGCTTCAGATTATGGGTCGCTTTGCACATTTCTCCATTCGTGGAATTTATGTCTCAGGCTTCGCAATACTTGCGATGTTTTCTTACACCTTGCAATACTTGCGATGTTTTCTTAACTAATATCATAATATACTGATACGCAATATAGTAATGAAATTATTTGATCTAACAGTACCTTATGAATTTGAATTACTAATTTTTCCATAATTTCTCACACACAACTTGAAACTTTTTAACGTAGAACAGTAGCCAAAATTAGATGTAGAAGAGTCGTCTGTAAGTGGTCAATCGGAGTGAGAGAGAGATATGTTAGCTATCTCAGATCTCAGCACCAACAACTGGAGACATCCTGAGGTTTTAGTCGGTTCAAGTGCAAAATAACCACCTTTACCGTCTCCGGTGCAGATGTGGTACTTTTTTTTTCGTGCGTAAATCCCCTCGGATACCTCCCACCCTGGAGTCGGAAGAGGAGGTTATGTCGGTGCGCGCCGACTGAGTGTCGTGGTGCTAGGCTGGAGGTGAAATTGTCTTCGACATATCCCTCGCAGTATGTGGCACTGGTATTAGCACTGTAAAAAAAGTCGTCTGTAAGTGCATTGTGTTGCTTCTTTGCCTAACCTATATCACCGAGAGCTTATGCCTACATTTATAAACACTTTCATCACTGAGTCTAACAGTCTTCTTAATCATTCATTCAGTTCCCAGCAAAGTCACATAATCCAGTGCGCGTTTTGTATTTGGGTATCTATGCAAATGACAAAAGGTGCGCTTTAGCAGCTGCTGGGTTCCAGGTAAACTTGTGTAGTATGCAAACGGTGGCGTACGGTACGCTCGTTTACTGAGTTGCAATACCCTCTAATTGCCGCTCTATTATCACTGATTTCAATGCGTTGCTTGATGGGTTTTATAGTCAACAAAGTTGCGATAGCAGCGCTATGGAACCTAATTTCATAACCACCATTTTACTAAACACACTGTATAGGACCTTTAACAAATTAATTGAAGATTTTTTTTCGGCATAAGGCTCTCTTAAATATTGACGTTTTGCGTCCTACATTTATAATAACAATGTACTTCGAAATAGATTATTTACAAGTAATTACTCATTAGATCTTAAGATCCCGCGGGGGATGAAATGCCTATGTTACCTTCGGTCAAATCTTGGTCAAAATATAATACTATACTAATGCTTGTTACTCTCAGTGGAGGCACTACTTGACTTATCATTACCACTACATATTAAGAATTACCAGAACTGTAATCCCACTTGTATCCGAGACCTTTATCTTGCTTGCTTACTGCTCTAATTTTTTCCTTCTAAGCTCTGCTCTCAAATAACTAAACCGATTTGGATGAAATTTTATATGTATATTTTAGTGGGTTTCTAAAGATTGAAAATACAATACGTAGCTATATGCACTACTTTTCCTAGTAGAGTGATTACTGCCCAATCTTCTAGCAGATTATTAAATAATTATTAATGTTAACGGAAATTAAGACAACATTTTAGATAGCTTTGTCGGGTATAACCAACTAATAAACTCCATGGAGTATTTATTTTTGAAACTGAAAGGAAAAAATATGCCACTATTGAGGTACCTATGACCAAACCTAATAAATAAATAATAATACTACTATGGAACTCTATGCCGAAACTAAATGGAAAAACATACAGATAAAACAGAAAGCCGTATCTGTTGAAATATCTCGAGATCTAGTTTATAGACTTCCGGTTCCGGCTTCGAAGTAGTGACACGCAAGCCATTGATTTCCGTAAACAATATTATTAAAAAACAGTGTAAAATAGTGAGTCAATAGTTGGGAACATTCTCATTTCCCCGTAAACGTTTGACAATCGTGTAAAGTCACACATAAACTATCGTAATATGTAAATAATTAAGGCAATATTTTTTGGATGTAAAAAGCAAAATCATATAACCCTCATTGATCATAAAAGTTACAATAAACCATGACGTAGCAGTCAGATGCACTACCGGTGTCCGCTACACCATAAGGTTACCGAAAAGTTATTAATATTGATAAAATAGTACATGGACTCTCTTTACGATCATGCATATTTATTTTCAGCTTGTACATTTAACAACTTGGCTTACTATTATGAATGTTAACTTATACTGTGGCTATAAAAGTAGCCATAGTGTATTCTTATGTTAAATCTGACATCATATCCGCAGAATAGACTTTTTGTATCTAGATTACTCATGAATAAAGCATTTCATTGTTCCCAAATTGCTAAAAGGTCTTTCGTTTTAAGGCCAATCTCTTTTTACATCCTTATATAAGTTTTGTGCGTATGTCATTTACTCAATGGCGTAAAGTATACGAGAAATTGAGTAACACACTTTGTATTTTTCCACATAATTTTATTTTTCAGCTGACCGGTTTCACCTCCCGGCATTCTCAAAGGTATGATGTACTTTACATCTTATTCAATATGTGTAGCAAATTCCACCAAGTTCCATCAATCAATAGTATACGAAAAATAATTATTTCTATAAATAACTCTTAAAATATTGGCTTTATGAGTAAATCAAACTCAAAATTTCAGATTTACAAGGAAGTGTCAGTTGTCAGAATTGAAACTTTGTTGTTAGTATGCCGTCGAACTCGCAACAAAATCACGATTTCAATTAAACTGTTCAGTCTTCCGTTTTGTTACATTCATGAAAGGAAACATTGTTGAAACACGCCGGAGTTAAGTTGCAGTTTGTGTCTATTATATTTAGATTGAGTACTTAGAGCTCTTGGCAACGAAACGAAGTTAGTTATCTTAGTACTTTCATAATTTAATATTTTCCAATATATTGTTACATTGTTGTATAGTGTAACAATTCCTCTTTGGCACATTTCCCTTACATAAGTTATAGAATATACTTACATACGAAGAAAGATTTGCTATGTAATACATAAACTAGTTTTTAAATGGCCAAATATAATTTTAGGGCAATTCACACTGACTAGTTTTTAAAATAATAAAGTTACAATAGGTATTTATTTAGTGAAATACTAATTATTAATAAAATAAAAGAAACCATTTAAAAACTAAAACTAAAAATAAATAATAAATACATTACTGGACCTTATTTATCTTTTCTTGTGAATAAGAGTGCCATGCAGTGCATGTTAATTCAAATGTAACTACTATTTATCACACGTTTTAAGCATTAATGAGGTCACGGAATAGGCTATTTGACTGTTTTAATTATTTTGATTATTTTTTACTTTCGGAAAATGACCACTTTGTAATAATATAATGAACTGTAAAAGTAAAATGTTTGTACGACAAAAAGTTTTCGGTAGCGCGTAGTGCAATGTATGGAGTGCAAGAGAATATCGTATTTATCTCGGTCTACCTTGCGTTTACACGTAAATAATGCATAATAAAAGTTATTTAAAATTCAACGAGGAATCTAAAAAGGTATATATTATTTGAATTGAATTTGATTGTGAACATTTTGACTTTTTTGGGAATTTCAACTTATGAAAAGTCATAGTTTCAGTATAAATATCAAATATCCTATTTTGCAAGGCATATTTCTTTCAGAACAAGCTAACATATAAAGGAGTATTGGGAAGAATCGACAACCTAGGCAAATGGCCTAAGTATTTGCTTTTAATCACCATAACTCACAGTCATAACTTGCAATTTTTGGGATAGTTATTGCAAATCGTCATATTCTAACAGTGAATGACTTTTACAAGAGTTTAGATTCGCACAGTGATAGATGGTATCACAATATTAATATTCAAATATATAACGGCTTTACATTCTACTGAAAAATTTCACTTCGATTTTCAAATTGTAAGCATAACATGATTACGTCAGAATACAACAAAATAACTAACCCAATGTTATTCACAAAATAAAATAACTTCTTAATCATCGAACAGCTGACAGTTTGAAAAGCTTCCGACCAATAAAGTCGTGAAGATGACAGCCTGAAACGGGTTTCGTAACATAAACAAAGTATAATAACTTGTCAAATCCACTAGTATAACAATTTATTTTTATTTGTCAATTTCTTTTTGACAAGTTAATATTACAGTTATATTTATACTGAAACATCAGGCTCAACGAAAATTCATTATAGAAATACAAAGTCTTCAAGTCACAATAAGCTTCCGGTAGGCTCCTCCGGCCGCGTAAATGTTGGTTATCGCGACTATAGCCTATGTGTTAATCCAGGGTGTCAGCTTGCTCCGCACCAAATTCCATTAAAATCCAATGACATATGAATACATTTTGACACATTAAAGGTCACTGTTCTTCTAACTCACTTTAGTTCCCGTTTTTATGACAACGATCTTATTAGAGATTTTACCGCCCTAATACATCATATTTTCATATTATATTTTCATCGTTTCATAAATTGCATTATTTCGTGGATGCATTAACACATAGGCTTTAGTCGCGATAACCAACATCTACGCGGCCGGAGGAGCCGGAAACTTGTGGTGACTTGAAGACTTTGTATTTCTAAAAAGATTTTTCGATACTTACAAACTTTTACGTTTATAATATCTATATATATAAAAATCAATTGCTGTTCGTTAGTCTCGCTAAAACTCGAGAACGGCTGAACGGATTTATCTTATCTTGGTCTTGAAATGTTCGTGGAGGTCTAGGGAAGGTTTAAAAGGTGAGAAAAATTCGAATAAATGCCGGGAACCGACATCCACGCGGGCGGAGCCACGGACAAAAGATAGTTAGTAAGATAAATATCGGTGATAGTATTGTTACGTGACGTAACAGTATCTACTACTAAATACCTATTTCGTGTTAAAAGTAGGGACCCAAGTAAAATATTTATGCAAACTATTTCATTTTTTAAAATAAGAAAAAGCTGTTAATGATGGTACTAAAATGTTGTAGCTGAGATAATATTTTAGGTTTAAATAAATTAGGGACGCTAAACAACACGTTTTAAAGTACTACCCTAATATTTCGTGGAACATTATTTTATTAAATTAGTTTTATATTAAAATAGAAGATCACTGTTATTATGTATTAAATACATCAGGAAAAATGAATCGCTCGGGCGGGGCTCCAACCCACGATCTTTTCCTTACCCTATTCTTCTGTTATTATTTAGTCAGTTTCGATTTTTTTTCACAAATTTCTGTACTATACTCCGTCCACTATATTATTGTATTTTAGACAGCTCACTGACAGTAGTCGGTATAACTTAGTTCTGAAAATCCTAACAAAAATTAGGCGTCAATGCGTCATTTTTCATTGACAACGTCACGTCAGCCAGAAAGCAATTTTAGGGATGTAGTTAGTCCATCGACTGTGTTTTTATTATTTTATGTTTAATAACTTGAAAATGTCAGAATTGATATCGACTACAGAAAATAATTCTTCTAAAAAATATAATATAACTGGCGGTTTTTAACCGATTTCTAAACAACGATTCGAATGTTTATAATTATTTTTACGGAAAAATTATATTTGTACCTCCGTCATATGTAGACGGATTGTCAAAATTCTTTCAGCATGTTGGAATATTTTTCTGGAAGTCAGTTGTTTTGTTTTGAAGATTAGCGTGTGCGTTATGGCCCACAATCGTTTTATAATACATTTGTAAAATTGTAGGTATATGACACGAAATATATACTGCTTTATTATTATGTACAGAAAGATAATAGGTTATAATTCCACAATTATCATAATATTTTCGTTTATCGATTAATTATTCTTTTAATCGAGGTTTTTAAGTTTGTCGATAGGTATTTTAAATTTTCTTGCAATCAATAAGTCCATCTGTCTATAATACAATAATATGATGGACGGGGTGGGGTATAGACCAAGTACTTTTGTGTCTGTCCTAATTACAGGTAAACCATGTGGTCTTCTTCCATTCTATTTTTTTTTCTTTTTCTTCTTCCTCTTAGCGTTAATCCCAGTCGAAGCTTTCAACTTGAAGTCTTGGGTCCGCATTACCAGTCTAACTGCGGATTTGGTTGGACTTCGATAATTTCTGTGCAGATTATTCATTGAAATATGTAAAATACTTAATATTAGTAAATGAAATATAAAACTAGAAACTATAATTAGGTATTAAAATAAACTGGAATATATTAAAAAAATATGTACATGTATGTATGTAAGGTTGCCTGAAAGAGATGATCTCTTTTTTTATACCGCTTAGGTGGCAGACAAGCACACGGCCCACCTGATGGAAAGTGGTTACCGCGGCCTATGGACGGATGTAACACCAGGGGCGTTACACTCGCGCTGCCTACCCTGAAGAAACCTTCTAATGCCCCTCTTGAAGAACCCCATATTGTAGTCGCTTGGGAAAACCATGGCAGGGAGTTCATTCCACAGCTTGAGCGTACGTGGGATGAAGTTCCAAACATACCTCACGGTGCGCACCGTATTCGGATGCAATGTGTGGGGATGAACTCCCTGTCTATGGCGAGCGGTGCGATGATAGAATGTAGCTGTGGGCATCATGTCAAATAATTAATCTGAGCACAAACCATTATATAGGCGGTAGAATACACACAGTGAGGCAAAATCCCTCCTGAGGCTGAGAGGTTCCACATCGCCTGCGAGGTTGGGACTGTCGACGAGCCTCAACGCACGTCTTTGCACCGAGTCGAAAGGGTTAAGCTGGCGTGCGGGCGCTCCGGCAAAAAGATGACAGCAGTACTCCATGTGGGGCCGAACCTGTGCCTTATGAAGAAGGAGTGGCTGCCCCGCAGTGAAGTACTGCTTCGCCCTGTTAAGAACTCCAAGTTTCTTTGATGCCAGCTTGACCTTGTCCTCTAAATGGCTGCGGTACTGGACGTCACTTGAAATCTTAACGATAAGGCCGCCATTTACACATACTTCATACTTTGTCCGTACATTAACTGTATTATTGGTGTACAATAAAGATTTATCTGATTTAATCTAATCTAATCTACATACATTTCTGTGACGCAACTGCCAGCTGACCTCAACAACAACACGACAACCCAAAGGCGTTATTCCTATCCAAGTATTGCAGTTAAACCTTGATATTCTAATCTTTTCAGTTGTTTTTGCGGACAATTTAACAAATATCTATCCATTCACGCAATCTTTGTCCTTTATAATATACAATTTCAATACAGTGGGTAACGAACGTTAAACTAGCTTCGCGGCTCAAGGGGCAGCCAATAACTAATAGAAACCACTAATTGGATGTGGAATATAATTGGATAGTGTAGTTGAACGGGTTAACTAGGATTAGTAAACCCGTTCAACTACGCTAAATATCTATATTCTAGAATGAATTAAGCTAGGGATGCTCTCGCTATGAAATATTTGAAATCACCCTCCTGAACAAGCGGCAATTCGTTGGCCAGCGTACTGTGGAATACAATAGAATATTCTATTCCACAATACGCTGCCCAAATAATGCACCAATTTCCACTCGTCTAGGGGTACAGAGTGTTTATCTTCGCTTCGAGTGGATACAAGAAATGTCAATTGATTTACTATATCTTTTCTAAATGTTCTTCCAGTCGACATCGATGGGGATGAATTTTTCTACACCCTTTCTATTCTTGTAAATATTATTGATTTATAATATTTTGTAGATTTAAGTTTAATTTGTCCTTACCGTTGTTGGCGCGTTTACCTTATTTTAGTTTATCTTAGTACCTTGTTTCTAGTTTTAAGTTTCATTCTCTTTATTGTACATATATTATACTAGCTTTTGCCCATGGCTCCGCCCGCGTGGATGTCGGTTATCGCGACTAAACATAGCCTATGTCCTTTCTCATGGTCTAATCTACCCCCATACCAAATTTCATCAAAATAGGTTCAGTGGTTTAGTCGTGAAAGCGTAACATACAGACAGACAGACAGACAGAAAGACAGACAGACAGACAGACAGACAGACAGACAGACAGACAGAGTTACTTTCGCATTTATAATATAAGTATAGATTTCAATTAATAAATTAAATATGAACAATAAAAAAAAATCTTCTTTATTTAATACTTTTAATAACCTAAAACAACAAACCATCACAGGGTTAGTCCCAGCTGCATCCATAGCTTGTAATTTGGAACCCTTGGTCCTCTCTCCAACCCTTTCTTATGATTTATTTAATTATATTTTTACTTCATTTCTAAGCTTTGTTTCAAAAAACGATGGTAATATATTTGTATGGCGATAAAAAAGAAACTATAGATAAGTATGTCAGTACTTTTTATTGTTGATAGGCTCATGTTTGAGCACTATCTCACCTGTTGATAGGTGATGGTCGCTGGTGTAGCACGCGGCCTTAGAAGTAACCCAATTACTTTAGTCTTCACACCCAAGTTATAGAAAACACAGATTCAGGCATAACATTCCTTTCCTTGATTTGGTTTTAAACGAGTAATAAATATTATATTGTTATTTCAATACGATAAAAAATAACGACGTTTTTTATTTGGGACAACAAACAGTAGTACAATTCATTGTTTTACATAATAAGCAATTAGAAAACTATTAATTTTTATCATACTACTAACAACATTATCCACTTAGGTAGCACTGAAAATAATATTTCATAAGAATGAAAGGTGACCTCATTTTTAACCATATAACCCTACTGCTTACTTCTTTTATATGTTGCACAATTAAAATGTATGTAAATTATAGGCCTATTGTACCACACACCTTAGTAAAGCATTAGTTTAATTTCCTTATCTTTGATAAAGTTGGAGGGGAAATTATATAATTACAGACAAAGGCAAATAGGTAATTTCCGTTAGCGTAATTTAATTATACAATACATGTACTACTTATAATTATACATACATACTAAAATACCATAATAATTTCTTGTATACCTACATAATTGATGTTGCAATTTCAAAACCGTTAAAGCCATGTTTAAGCAGTTTAAATCTACAATCTACTCTACATATTATATTTATTTGGTCATATTATTATAAAGTCCATAAAACAATTAGTCTAAAATAAAGGCAACCTTAATGTACAATGAGGCGATCTTCTATTTATAGTTACACACCATTCACAAAAACAAATAACAAAAGAATTCGTTTTGAAATTAATAATTAATTATGACGGGTGGCATGCCCGCAATCGGCCATTTCAATCATACTCTGCGCCACTCCGACGTAAGTAGGCAATAAATACCTCTTGACTGCCACGTAATCCCAATGAGCTTTGGTGCTTTGGAAAAATATAAACGTTATTTCGCGGAAATACATTTTGAATTCGTTGAAGTGGATAATGATTTATTTAATTATTTTGTTATTTCTCTCCTTGGATACCTCTACAGAGAAATGAGCAAGGCTTCGTTTATATGGAAAGTTATTAAGTACTATTGCTCGGAATTGTGTACTTATTTGGTTTAAATACAAAATTAATACCGTAATCTTGCTGTGTTCATGTATTTTATTCTGTTTACATCCATGGAAGTAGGTATATGAGATTCAAAGTAGTTATAGATTCCATCTCATCCCAAAAATCGTCAAAGTCTGATATCAACCATAATGTTTTCATAACAAAATAATAATGTTTTATGATTTATTTGTGGTTATAAGTAAAGTATGCTACTCAGGAGGCGCGGGTTCGATTCCCGCTCAGTGCAAATATTTTTATGCATGAATATGGCTATTGTTTCTATGTATAATATGTATGTATTTACAAAAAATGTATCTAAGTATGTTTATCCGCATTTTTTATTCCATAACAAGCTAGTTAAGCTATGCTCACCATGGGTCTAGAGAGCGTTATTCGGAACGGAAATTCGGATCAGCTAAATGCAACCTCCAGGACTTACAAGTACTGCAAACGTAACGACCAGATTACCTTGGGATCGTTATTCGGCTGGCGACTATGATGTCCCAAATTAAAAACTGGGCTTAAAAAAGCTTGAGCCTAATAGGGTTACAGCATAGGTTGGCAGAACGGCCAAACTAGGTCACAGTTACACTCATACGCAAATATGTTTTTCGGGTTTGTCAGAATGCAGTAACTGACATTTTTAACCATTTCCTTTCAAGATGTATGTCTATTATATGGAAGAGAGGATTTTGAAGACCAACAATATTCTCTGTCTTTATTAGTTAGTACCTAATATATTCGGGTCCATATTGGCTCACATAAAATTTTTAATCCTATTCTTGTTCTTACTACCGATTTGTGTTCATAATAATCACACTTCATAATTTTATTTTTGATACTCTTTTTATTCATACATTTTATTACTATCATCGGAACTCATAACAGTTAGTGATATTTTTTTTTATTAATACTGTTCCTACCAAGAACCAGTTTAAATCCATAACTTTTTTTTTCAGATCTTTTTTCTTCACAAAAAAAAATATTCCACAACATTCTACACTACGTTATCTAGACCCATAGTAAGCTTTTATAGCTTGTGTTATGGAATCTAGAATGCGGATAAACATACTTATATACTTTTTTTTGTAAATAAATACATATTATACATAGAAACACCCAGACCAAATAGCCATATTCATGCATAGAAATATTTGCACTGAGCGGGAATCGAACCCGCACATAACATTTTATTATCATATTGCTTTAATTATAATGTTGTTACTACGAACATACTTGACAAAAAATCTTTTTGCATAAATTATCTGTCTACTTTTCTAACAAAAATAAGTTTCTGGCGCTTCACCGGCCGCTGCTGCGGCACGTCCGCTTCGCTCGCTCGGCTCGCGCGTTGTTGTGGTCACAGTTCTAACCTAACCTACTTGTCTGGTAGCACCTCGCTTTATGAATATTATAGTTTTTTATTCGAAAGATTATGAGTTTCGATCATTAGTATAAACAAATATATTAAAACAAATATTAGTAAAAACGAAGTGTATGATTTGTGATATTATGAATTTAAATGATTACGTTTTTTAATATTTCAGGTTTAATATCTTTGATTTTTGGACCTCCGATGAGAGGAGTTGAAAAGTTATGTAAGACAATGCGCACCCATTATTTTCATCACTTTTCCCAACAGATATATTAACGGAGAGCCTAAAACACTGCGATTATAAATTTGATGACATATTCAAAAAACTATCACATTTATCTTTAGGCTACGATTTTCTCCTATGATAAAGTAGTGAAAATAAAATAATAATTCGCCTAACGAACCAACGAACAAATAAAGGTAAAATTATTGTATTTAGATTTTTGTATGTCTACGTAGATTTCGGTGAATAATAAAAGCCAGCAGAAATATGAACCTAAATCTAAAGACTTCTGCGTAATAATAACAGACAAGTTAAGTACCTAGAATGGGAAAAAGAGGGGAAAGGGTGCTCAATTACATAGATAAATTTAAATTTAAATTTATCTATGTAATTGAGCACCCTTCCTCCACCCACCCCCCACCCTTTAGATTTAGGTTCATATTTCTGCTGGCTTTTATTATTCACCGAAATCTACGTAGACATACAAAAATCTAAATACAGTAATTTTACCTTTATTTGTTCGTTGGTTCGTTAGGCGAATTATTATTTTATTTTCACTACTTTATCATAGGAGAAAATCGTAGCCTAAAGATAAATGTGATAGTTTTTTGAATAAGCTAGACTAGCTTCTGTTAATCTCTATTCACAATCCATTGATTTGGGAGTAGTAGGTACATTTTTATTATTATGGCAATTTTTCTAAGTATGGCCTCAAGGTGATGGAAACGAAATCATTAAACTTTGGCGATGCTCATTTTTGATATCTACACTGGAATCTAAAATTTTATGTTGATTTTTTGTGACTTATCTGACCCTTTTACAGTTATTTGGTTTGTTAGCTCAGTTTCTCATTACCATACACAAAAATCCATCTCTTCATCGATATCAGTGTTACTCAGTAAATTACTTCATAGTGCTTTAAATTGTTCCAAGCCTCTACGAAACGTTGGAAAATATTCTCACATTTCCATTCGCATGTAGCATTTTATCCCGGTTTTGGTATTTGTAACAATATAAATTCCTCACAATCAACAATGGATACATTATCTTGTTCGTGACTGCAAATTACAAAAGGAATTCATTATTCAAATATTCCATAACAGAGTTTCATCGCAATTCTACCCATACATACATCATGCGTATGTAAAAACAGCTATACGAAAGTAAAACAGAGGAACCCTCCTTCGTTCTAAGAACAATAAATCATTTTAGCACACCCGTACAACTCATTCACTCATTTATTCCCTCCCACGTTCATTTGCAAATGCCCAACAATCAAGTACGTTATCGCACTTGCGTGATTGAGTTTGAAGTTCCTAAGTTTATCGTGAACAATGCTCATGTGTGTTCTTAGTTCAGCAAACAAAAGCAACAAAGTTTATGGTAGGTACAGCTTGATTGTACTAAGTTTTCTGTAGTTTTTATTTACTTTAAAGTGGCTTTATAAATTAGGTTAGGGCTTTGAGAAAGTTTTAGGCTTTTTGTGAATTACAAGTCGTGTGGTCTCTCTGTTATTGTTGAGATGAAAAAATGTTCTATTCAGACCAGTGTTTATTGAGGTCAAAGTTTTATTCAGCATCAAGCTGCTTATTGGAGCTTCTGCAGAACATGGACCTCTTTGAGTTTGGTACTAGAGAGAGGTTACGATACGTAATGCTTCAGATTATGGGTCGCTTTGCACATTTCTCCATTCGTGGAATTTATGTCTCAGGCTTCGCAATACTTGCGATGTTTTCTTACACCTTGCATGAATCCATATGGGTAATAAATACTTTCAAAATGATCAGTCACTATTATATCATAGATACAAGCACAAAATATTTTATAAACTTAATTTCACATTCCCTTTTGTTACATTGCGTTTCCTACTAGTATTATAACCGCGAAGGTTTGTAAGTATGGATGGATGGATGGATGTTTGTTACTCTTTCACGTCTAAACGGCTGGAACGATTTTAATAAAATTTGGCATGGAGCTGACATCCACGCGGGCCAAAGCAAATACAAATACATATTTACAAATCAAATTGTTTTCACGCCAGTTGCAGAGAATTAAGGCACGATACTCCATACTGCGAGTTTGAGTGGGGATTCAGCGATGTCATACCGTACTCAAAACTCGATATAATCTCGATTACTATTCAGTATTATGTACTCACGACCAAAGAGATTATGATTATACACCTTTACATGTGAAGTTATATAGAAAGGTAGGTATATACTCATTTCTTTGGCCGTTTGCACCTAGTCTCATTTCAAACTACACACATTGTATAAAACATTTTAAAGAAATATTCACCAAAGTAAAAAAAAAATCGTCGATGTGTGCAAAGTGCAAAGTGGTATTTTTGTTCTTCTAAGTTTTATAGGTCAGAGACTAAGTGCTTTGGCTTCGACTGACACGAGAGCAAAAAGTTTCGATATTTTTCGTAGGGAAATAATTACACAGATTGGTTTTGTATAACAGCACTTATTAATTCGCTTTCTATATCCTGTAATTCTGTAAGAGGTAGGTACAAGTGTAGGTTTATGTAAATTCTGTGATCCGACCATATCATGGGAATTATCTTCCTTGATCCCTTATCCATTACGCAATGCAAACATAGTAGCAGGTTTAACAGCCTAGCGACTAGTGTATAACATTTGCACACATTCACACTTTTCTGCGAAAGAGATTTAGTAAATAACCCAGATTTTTCCGATTCCTTGTGTCAATTTTTATAGCTAATATATTTTTCAAACATATGTTAGTAATTATATGATATATATCAATGCATACAAACATATATTAATACCTATAAATCCTTGAAGTGGTAGGTAAGGGTGTAATAACACCTAAGTACATTTCTGCAACTTTGATTACCGGTCCCACGTATGAGGCAAGCCTATTGCCGTCAAGGGGGCATTATGGAAAATTTTAGAATTTATAAAATGTATCTTGGACTCATGTATTAGCAAATTCGAATTACTAACACAATTACCTAACATTAAAATAAGAGATCATTTGTATTTGACTGAATTTTTTATAGCATTTTTAATGCTAACTTTAAAGTTCGAAAAACATCGGAAGAAATGAAACGCTCAAGTGAGACTCGAACTCCCGACCTTTCCCTTACAGGGGGAATGCTCTTCCAACTGAGCTATTGAGCCTCACCTGATTCATTTCAAATTTTCCTTCTCTTTATATCCGTCTTTAAGGGCGACGGTGGTGCCATCTACCAACATTCTTACGAACTGTTGGAAACAATGAATGATTTTTCAATCATGTTTCGAACTTTAAAGTTAGCATTGAAAAATCCTATTAATATATAAAAAATCATATTCGCGATCAGGTGACTAGAACTTCTATTTCAGTTATATTTAAATTTGATTTATTACCTAGTTACATTCTATTCTACTGGGTCAGCACCCATTGGTCCCCTAAACTCGAACCCTAGCATAAAAGTTGTAAAGTCGACCCCTTTTTAGGTGAGATCAATAATATTAATTAATTTTTAAGGTACCCATTCGTCCCCTGAAATAAAATAAATTTTAATTAATAGATTCGACCCCTATTCAGGTGCCCATAGGTCCCCTCATACACAAACAGCAACCTATCCTACTCCTACTAATATTATTAATGTGTACTTAAGTTTTTTTAATGAATATTAGCAACAGAACTTACTAATGCAACTAAGCTTAACTGCTTGTGTTAGGATCCTACTCCTACTAATATTATTAATGTGTACTTAATTTTTTTTAATGAATATTAGCAACAGAACTTACTAATATTCCCTCTAACCCCTGCAACTAAGCTTAACTGCTTGTGTTAGGAGTGGGCTCACGTGGGCAGTTTGTGAAGATGTTTGCAGGTTTGTTATTTAATCACGGTCTAACATATGCACGGATCTGTTTGTAATTTACAACAGGAATAGATAATTGAAATAAAACCACTTAATAACGGATTAATCGCGATTTTATTGTTGGGGTGCCCCACCGCGATCCCCGTGATCCCTGGTGGCTGAAAACGTGTGATTAAAAATAATAAATAATCCATACTAATATTATAAATGCGAAAGTAACTCTGTCTGTCTGTTTGTATGTTACGCCTTCATGCCTAAAACACTGAATTTTGATGAAATTTGGTATAGAGGTAGATTAGACCTTGAGAAAGGACTATGTTTTGTCGCGATAACCAATGTCGGTTACATCCACGCGGGCGGAGCCGCGGGCAAAAGCTAGTAACAAATAAATTGGGATAGAATCCGTTAAAAATGGTTTTATTTCAATAAGGGACATTCACGTACACTTTAGTAAATATCAGGTATAGATAAAGAAGTCTGGATTTACATTTCCACGGATTACGGTGGTGAGATCAAATATCCATGCGCACCAAGCCACAGGCAATGAAAAAAAACACAAATTCAAATATTACATCAATAATAAACACTCCAGGCTCTTCCTGTGGGTGTTGTAAAAGGTGACTAGGGATAGGTCTGCTCTACATCCGACAGTAAACATACAGCCCAAGACAAAGCGCCCGCTAGACGGTAATAGGCTCACCCCCTATTACGTCATGGGACAATCATAGTTGGCGAAACGTGAGTGCCCTTCAGGAATTTACAGACGTGAGTATTTGTACGTATGTTTTGGTAAACACGGAAGTTTCGAGAGTTATACTAAATACTAGCTTTTGCCCGCGGCTCCGCCCGCGTGGATGTCGGTTATCGCGACAAAACATAGCCTATGTCCTTTCTCAAGGTCTAATCTACCCCTATACCAAATTTCATGAAAATCGGTTCAGTAGTTAAGACGTGAAAGCGTAACATACAGACAGACAGACAGACAGGCAGAGTTACTTTCGCATTTATAATATTAGTATGGATAATATTGATGTGTATATCCAGATATATATGAAACGCACAATATAAAGACGCATGGCATGAAACGGTACACGAAACTCATAGGTCCGGGATTAAGTTTGTTCATAAATTTTGCATTGAAAAGGTTGATATTTACGCTTTAAATATTAAATAGGTACAATGAACCCTTTGACCGTTGAAACGTATTTGTTAGGGAGTGAGATTTTGATGAATACAGTATGTTATATTGTATATACAGGAAGGAATTTATAATGTTTCAGTCGATAATAATTAAATATTAATAAAGTTCTCATAGCAGGTAATATTGAAGTTCTTTTGTAGAAGAAAAAAGAAGAGAATATGTTATTGAATAAACATTTTGGAGTTTTTTTTAGTTCAAATGATCGCCTTGTTTTCCTTTTTCGTCTACCAAGCAATTCTATTCAATTTCATACCTAATAATCACATCAAACCAAGCTTTCGAAATGGAAACATCACAGTAAATCACTTTGGTATTACTTTACCAAAATTATTCACAGCTGACTTCTCAGCGCCCACTAATTCTTGTGGTTAGAGGTGTATGTGTACGTAAAGTCCTAACGGGTGTAGTGAAACAAAGACACAAAGGTAAGCCTACACAGAACATTACTCTGTAACTTTCTAACTTTATGGTTAGAAATAGCATGGTTGGCGTAAACCGTTGTGTAGTGCCTTTGCTCTTAAAGTTATGTTTATAATATCGATGGCTAAATTAAAAATAAAGGTTGACAGATTTTAACTGTAGGTAATATATTAGAGTAATTTAATCATTAAGTATTCCAGCTTTTTGGGCACGTTACCAGTCGTCATCAATGGGGAGGAGTTTTTCGACGCCTGCACTACCCCTCCCCCCATCCTTCTTCGACTTTCTTTATATTCTCATAATTAAGTTAATAATATTTTTACAGTTTCCTTTTCAAAATCGTTAACTTGACTTGTTTTAAATCTCGACAAAAAGTCATTTCTTGCAAGAATAAAAATTCGAAGAGTGATCTCGCTTATTTGAGGGAGTCTGTTGGTTTTTCCATTTAAACTTGATAAATTTTGCTACGTGTTGCTCTGCGAAATATGAATGCGGCTAACCAAAAAGATTGTTAAAAGGTTAAAAGAAATCTTACAGTTGTTTTTATTATATTTTTACAATTTTAACATTTCACTTGGCGTCACGGAAATTCATGTTATTTTACATGCTTGATTTTGTGGGGTATTTGAAGAATATTGACTGAGATAAAGATTCAATGACACATAAATAATAATATACTACTATCAGATTAACAACGCTTTAACTCCTGTGACAATATATATTATTATCAAAAACTATACTTCAATACATACAGTACCACGCCATCTTAGATTTATTTACAGTTTACTATGAGCATTGTAATTTCTGTTACAGGAACTGTTAGATGTACTATTATTAGATACTTGCACAAATTTAGGCTAAAATTAAAAACCGATATCGTACCATTTGTATTTGCTTACAGATACAATTTATAAGTGCCCACTACACATGATTGTTATGGCTATTGAACATCTGAAAGAACTTTAATAGGCCCCCAAGAAACAACATTAAACTGTTTAAGACAACATTATAGAAGTCAAACGTCCCATTAACCGCTAAATATGTCTGCAGCTGTATTCTTTATGTTTTTCAACGGAAACGCTATAAATCAGTCGTTGGGGGCAGTTTCTCCTATTGGCCATGTAAGTCGTAAAAATGTTTTGATGGGCCGCATAGCATGGGTCCATACATTCCAAAACCATAAATGTTCGTTCATGTCTCTCAGTTTTTTCCCTTTCCTACATCGTAAAACTATCTCTTTGGATAATTTCTCAGAACAGTTGACTTCAAAAGGACGTGTGTTTGATTCGAATATTCTTTTTGAAGATGTTCATGAGTTTGTTTTTCTGACAGCACATATTTTTTATATAATTAGGGTAGCAAATAAGCATGCAGCACTTTTAATAGTAAGTAGTTACAGTTAAAATGGTTAGAGTTAAGAGTATTAAAATAACAGTGTGAAGTCACTGTTATATTAATACTCTTACCTACCTCTAACCCTTAAACCCTAATAAAGGTTCGGTTTTCATTATCATTGAACTCAGTAAAAAAAAATTCGTCGTTGTCAAACCAAAATCTGCTATGTGCATTTTTTATAATTTTAACATGATGAAAATTGCGATTGGATTTTGACAATTTTATTGCGACTGGTAAATGAACCAATCTATTGCATGAAAGGCTATGTGCTTATAAGTACTATACGACGCACTATGACATCTTATTCGAATATGCTATGTGGAGCAGCTAGAAATTATTGTCAAATAAAATCTGCTAAGTGAAGAGAGTGCACATAGCAGATTTTGGTTTGACAACGATTTTCACCTATGAAGTCACAAACCGGTAGACGCTTTAGTGTGTTATTAACAGTACATTTTTATTCGTATGTTAGGACTTAACTGGAAATTGGAAGGTAGAGTTAGAGAAGAATGAAAAAATGGAAAGGAAGGAAAAGACACAAATCGTTAGAAATGTAGCACACTACTACTACGTACAGTTGATGTAAGTGAGATAACGGTACTTAGGAGGCAACACATTCGTGCTGTGAAAATAATTGGTGACTCCACCATTTGATTTTCATGAACGTGTACGCCTTTAACAATTTTTTGATGCTTTTTATATAGGTACGTGTTTTAAGTACTAAATTATTTTGTTGGTCTTCGCAATACTTTGAACATTTAATTATTCGAAAAACATCGGAAAAAATGAAACGCTCAAGTGAGACTTGAACTCACGACCTTTCCCTTACAGGAATTTCCCTTTCCCTATTTAATTATTGATCAAAGTAAATCAAACTTATTTACTTCCAAGAATATAATAGAAAAGGTGTGTTATGTTTCCACGTACATTGACACATATGGCGTGCAAATTAATATTTAAATAATTAATTGTCATCATAATTCTGGAGCGTCAGTGAAAAGTAATACATCTCGAGTTATGTTACTTATTATATTTTTTCATATAAAAGATCTATAAAAAATATCTATCTTTGACTCTTATCCCCGTATCTCTAGGGTTTAAAATGAGCGAGCTGATTTGGTGCTTAATGATATAACTGACCGTTTTTTTACCATATCAATTGTGTAAAATAATACTTATAAAATCATATCAAATTGAACTGAACAATGTTTGTGTTTTCTGTATTGTATAATGATACGAATTGAATTAACGAATTTAACACAATGTAGATGTATAGATAAGAATTAGTGCATTGTAATATAAGTACACTTGCATTAATATACATTTTAAATTTACTCCTACATTCATTCGTGAAAAGTGATACAATTATATTTATGACGTAAAAAAATAAATAAATTTTAATAAAGTTATGTGTAAAATGATACAATTCTTAGAGAATCAATTAACACCATGATATTATTACAATCCTTAAGTGTGTCGAGTGATATAACTAAATTAGTATCAATATAAACACAATGTCGGTATAAGTGTCGAATAATACAATTATAGTTGTACCAAAAACACAAGCTTATTCAAATATTTTCATCATATAAAATTAAGTGAAAAGTAATACAAATCCTCAGCGAACACCTCCCGCGATCCCCTTCCCGCGTTGAACTATGTGAACGAGATGGTAATTGATACAAGAAGGAATACCCAAGTGAAAGAGGAATAACGTTGTTTGGTGATGCGACCGACTCGCCAGTCTCGCTTCGACGTAAGTAAGTAAGTCAACTTAAGTAAGTTGTATCATTATACACAAAATACGTAATATTTTTATTGGAATTATTTTATTAGTATTTGATACAAGTTTTATGCAAATGAAAATAATAATGCTATTTAAGTAAAGTAAATTAATGTAGCATTCAATTATAAAGATCATAAGCTTTTTTTTATAAGGGACACGTCATTTTGACTTCACCTTGCCTGATGGTAAGCTAAGGGCAAAGTCTCGGAAAGAGGGTCACCATCGTAACCATGTACCGTGTCAACAGTAGTGGCACTCAGCTTGACGGCCTCATCAGATGCCTTTTCACTTAAAGGACCCGGGACTGTAGGAAGAAGGAAGGAAGGAAGGAAACACGTGAACTGGCAGGGAATTCCAGGTCTTAATGGTGCGGCATAGGAATGAGTTACTGAAACGCTTGGTTCTAGAAGTTATAATTTGCACCGTATACGGGTGGCATCTTAGTCCTGTATGTGTTGTCTTGTGAAGGAAAGGAGAGGGTGGGACCAATTGGAAGAGCTCATCAGAACATTCACCATGATATATACGGTAGAATACTGCCAAAGACGCAACATCTCTACTCATCTGCAAAGGCTCGATGGTGTTCGTTACCTCAGGATTCCCAATAATGCGGACCGCACGTCGCTGCAACCCGTCGAGAGCATCTAGTAAGTTGTACTTTACGGAGCCATCCCAAAGATGCGAGCAGTATTCCACGCAGGAAAGAATTTGAGTCTTGTACAGAAGACACCGATGCTCCAGCGTGAAAAAATGTCTCACTCTGCTCAGGACTCCGAGTTTACGCGAGGCTGTTTTGATGATGCTCTCGATATAGCATTTGTTATTCAGTTTGCAGCGAACATCCATACCGAGGAAATTGAGGTTATCCTGCAGTGGCAGTGGCGTGCTCTGAAGAGTGGGAAGGGGAAGAAAAGGAGATACCTTTGCTGTAAACGCAAATGCCTGCGTCTTTTTGGGCATTGAAGTCGAACAGGTTCTCTAGAGAACAGGATCCGGTCCAGCTCAGTAACTAGCAGCTGCCTTTTTTCCGCGATATCAGACGGCTTGGTCGCAGTATGTGCGTAATAACTCCCGTGTAAAACTGCTTTCGTCTGGATAGCACTGAATGCTACCGTTAGAAAGCATGTCATTGATATGCAGAAAAAAGAGAGTGGGAGATATAACAGAACCCTACGTCAAGCCAGCATTTACCTGCATGAACTCCGAAGCTCGTCCGTCAAGCGAATACGGTGCCCCTGCAGTAAGCTTGCAACCCATTTGCACAGTCCGGAAGGCAGGCCAAAGGCTAGTAGCTTGGAAAGAAGGGATTTGTGCCATGTTTGTATGATTTTCTCGAGGCGTCGGCCTTCGGTGGAAACTTGGATAAAACCAAGATAATTTTGAACGAACATGTTGCACCGAAACCGATTGCCATCGAAGGGGCGACGCACGAAGTTGTGCAAAAATATGTATACCTGGGCCAGGTAATCCAGCTCGGTAAAAACAACGTACGATTGAATTGTATAAAAATGGTAAGATCGTTGCCGTATTGGTTTGTACTGTAAGGGTGATGTATCTAAATATATAAAATAAATAAATAAAATAAATAAAAAAACTTCAAGAAAAAAGTAGCCAGAATTATCCAACTGGGTTGGGCAGTATTTCGCAAACTACGTAGAGTCTTCTCTTCTCCCCACCCGCATTGCCTGAAAACAAAGGTCTTTGACCAGTGCGTCCTACCTGTTATGACTTACGGTGCCGAAACGTGGACACTTTTGTATTTTGACCTTAGGGCTAGTCTATAACCTAAAAGTCGCGCAGCGGGCTATGGAGCGAGCTACGCTTGGAGTTTCTTTGAAGGATAGAATTCGAAATGAGGTCATCCAACACATAACCAAAGTTACCGACATATCTCGCAGAATAAGCAAGCTCAAGTGGCAATGGGCTGGCCACATCTGTCAAAGGACCGACGGCCGTTGGAGCAGACGAGTCCTAAAGTGGAGACCGAGAGAAGGCAAACGCAAGGTAGGACACACCCCCTAGCCAGATGGACTGACAACCTGAAAAAGGTGGCTGGGATTGACGGAAGCGGAAGGTGGAGGATCGGATGAAATGGCGCACATTGGGACAGGCCTATGTCCAGCAGTGAACAGCGGTGGGCTAGTTGATTGATTGATTGTACATCATTACTAATAGCTTTCAACGATTCTACGCAACTGGGTAACATAGAACATATTATTTCACTAGTAGTACTACCTATATACTTAAGTAATATCAATATACACGCTGATATGTTCAGTTGTATCATCTTAACCACACTTTGTATCGAAGTACACATCATATTTTTACAGACTCTAGAGGTGTCTAATGATATGGATGTGTTTTTTCTGACAAATTTATAATTAAACGCTCAATACAACTCACTATTACTTAAATGAATAATTTTTATTTCAACACTTTCTATTTTTTCCATTTGTCTAGAGCACAACAATAGAATGTAAAAAACTTGTACCATTTGTCATGAAACCTATAGACAGTGTGTAAAGTGAGTCAAGTTAATTTGTATTAATGGTCACAAAATTGTTTAATAAATGTTTGATGTGTTTATTGATATAACTGTATATTTTCATAAATTAAAAAAAAACTATACATATAAATCCTCAAATTCGGCCATAAAAACCTTCGCTATTATTGTGTCTATTAATAGCAGTAGCATGTTTTTATTTTAGTTCACTGTAAAATGAGTGACAATTTTTTAAAACTTTAAACTGGATTTTCTCAAAACTATGATTTTCGAGATAAATCACTTTTCACTGACACTCCAGAATTAATTTCAAAAATACTATACATAAAAACTGCATGTCAAAATAGCTACACGTAACATAAAATAATAATAATGTCAATATCATTCAAATATTCTGACTTGTCCTTAGATTATTTCAAGTATTCCTATTAATGAATACTTTATGATAAGAAAGGTAACTGAAAAAAGAAACAAATTCAAACAAGGTACAGGTTCATTTGCCTCTAAATTATGTAACAGGTAACAGGTAACAAAGTCCTTACAAGTTTTTTACTTTCTCAAAATGAAACGTTTTTGCAAGGGTTCTCCACAATCTGAGATTAATTATTAGGAAAATTAAGATTTCCGTAATAAAACGTCGACTTCATGTTTTGGAGAAGTTTTTTCTTGTTGTAGCGGTCTTGTTCAACCTTTATTGTTGAAGGAGTGTGATTGCTTTAATGTCTTTTTAAGTGACATTTTGACTGAGGCTAATATTAAGTTCATTTGAGTCAACGCCTCTAATCTGTCGTACTGCACATAGGTAGGTATTGCATTGTGCGTGAGTAGGCAAATGAAAGTAAAGTAGACTCATGCACACATGACACTGAATATTTATATACCTATTTGAGGTTTTGTAATAAATGTGAAAGTAAGTCAGTCTATCTGTCTGTTTGTTACGCTTTCACGCATAAACCATAGAACCGATTTTGATAAAATTTAGTATAGGGGTAGATTAAACCTTGAGAAAGGTCATAGGCTATGTTTGGTCGCGATCATCGCTTTCACGCTTAAATCACAGAACCGATTTTGATAAAATTTAGTATAGGGGTAGATTAAACCTTGAGAAAGGTCATAGGCTATGTTTGGTCGCGATAATCGACATTCACGCGTGTAGAGCCACGGGCAACAGCTAGGGTATTTTACTATGTTATTTTCCATAGGGAATATAATATGTACAGTCATCAAAATAAGTTAGTTTAGATACACATTTTCATATAAAGCTGTATGAAAAAGTGTATACTGGAAAAAAGTCAAAGATGATAGATATTGTAGTATTAAATAACAACATTATCCATTAAAAAACGTGGCTTACCGTGTCAGGTAGTATCACTCGTGAAGGGCTCAATCTCATTAAAAATTGGAGTCGCCTCTGTTGGTCACACTGTATAAGGTAACGCAAATTAAAGTAATCTGATAGCTACCGAGGGTGGAGGTTTACAGATATGATAAGAGCCTCACCTTCACCTAAAGCCGTGGGCCTTTGTAAACAAGCACGGTTTACTCTTAATGAGATCCGGATATAAGATTTCGTCTAGCCTCTCGAAAAGCAATTTTTGTTATAAAATACATTTAAATGAAATAATTTATCAGTCGTAATATTAGTTTTTTTGTTATATCATTTTTGTAACATAATAGTGTAGTTAATAGTGCAGTGTTAATGGCGTGGTCCTATAAACCAGATTACTAATCGGTGAATCTTTCTTTTGCCGCACCATAAAGACCTAGAACTCCCTGCCAGCTCACGTGTTTCCTTCTTCCTGCAGTCCCGGGGCATGAAAAAGAACCTGATTAGGCTGTCAAGCTGAGTGCCACCATTGTTAGCTAACATAGTACGTGTTTGTAATGGTGACCGCTTACCATCAGCTTACCATCAGGTGAGGTGAAGTCAAATAGACGTAACCTATTTTTTTTTTCTTATCATATCTGCAATCAGTTCTTGACTATGAGCGGATTTATTGAGCGTCCAGTCACAGAATCTAGTGTCTTGCCAAAGGTACACCAGGTGCTCCCCAGTGGCAGCACCCTACCTACTGCAGCAGACGTATCCTATATAAAAAAGCATCATCAGCCTCTTAGCCATGACAGCCATTGGATAAACAACAATACAACATAATTTCACACACGCACTTGAGACACTTTTTGATTGTTTGACCTTCAAAGGCAGCCACTGCATGCTCAATTTGTTGGTCGAGTGAAAAGCAGGTAGCTATGCAAGTCAGCCAGTCTTAAAAGGCCAAGTAGTATCCTCGACCATTTCACATAAACACAAAAGGAATAATTAAAATTACATCGATGTACAGAAAGATGTAAGTGCCTTCTATGTTGATAGTAGACCTATCTACACAGTATTATCTATTGTGTCTCACGAGAAGGGCCCTATCTTGTGTTAAGGTTTGTTACATGTTGTCACAGGATAAGGCCTAAACCCTAAACAAACAAATCCTAACCAGTTGGTTTTATGATACAAACAAATTGATATATTTTATGTATGATTAAACTATATCTTGAAAAATAGCGTTACTCTAGAAGTGATACGAGTTATCACTTCTAGAGCGACAATAATGAAGAGCATTTTACTTTTCAGGAGAGACCCAACCTGTTTCAAAATTATTACCAACTTACTACTCCTATGTTATCTCAAGGAATACATGGACATATTACCTACTAGCTTTTGCCCGTGGCTCCACCCGCATGGATGTTAGTTATCGTGACTAAACATAGCCTATGTGTTAATCCAGGATGTCAGCAAATTCCATACCAAATTTTAATAAAATTGCTCCAGCCGTTTAGACGTTAAAGAGCAACAAACATCAATCGATCCATATTAACAAGCTTTCGCGTTTATAATGTTAGTAGGACGTTTTTGTGAAAGACTTACGAAGATAAAAGATTTTCGTAAAATAAACGTTTTAAACAATTACTTCTTTTCTTTTTCTTTTTTTTTAACTCCAAAATAATTATACTAAAATAATTATAGACTACATATCTATATTACTACGATAGTTAATACCGAATTAAGAAGAGTCTTACTTAGACGAAGATAAAAGATTTTCGTAAAATAAACGTTTTAAACAATTACTTCTTTTCTTTTTCTTTTTTTTTAACTCCAAAATATACTAAAATAATTATAGACTACATATCTATATTAACTAGGTTAATACCGAATTAAGAAGAGTCTTGTTATCTTTACACTTTGTTTTGTTGTAGATAATGCGAATTTTACCAAGTCTTGCATCCAGCACAATGCTAAAAATGTATACTAGAATATTTGGATCAGAAACATCGTTTTACTAATCATTTTTATTTGCCCTAGAATAACAAATACACAAACTCAATGAAAGTTAAAAGATTCACACTCTAGTAACTTCGCACACAGTACCTAACCTGACTTATTCTTTGTGCTTTACAATAAAGATTCACAAGTTTCATTCAATATCTTCCAGTCACTATCTATTGTCATTCACTCACCCAAACTCTTCCAATCCATCGTAAACACCACAACTTCTATCTCATGCAGCGCATCAAACGACACAGAAATGATTTGTGTCGCACTGTGTTTTGCCTTAATACAGACGTCTGCGTTTACATCCGCGACAAGTTTGTCGTCGACACCTCAGTGACCTATTTTGCTTGGCTGGCTCCTTGCTTGCAAGTGAATCACTATGCAACGTTACATCACTTGATCATACTAGTATTTCATGTGTTTTTATCAGATTGATTTCTCTGCCTGCATGAATTTAAAAACGTTCTGAAAACTGAAGAGGAATACTTTTTCCATTTTCTCAGTTTTCAATAGAGTTCAGTGTAAAATAATATATTGTATTAGTGTCATTTTTTCTAGGGAAATTCGATATGGAAGTTAATTAAGTCTTTCCAGGTGCAAAGTTCAGAACCAAATTCGAGAGCAAAGAATAATAATCTACTATATAAAAATAAGTCGGGTTTTCCTTCCTGACGCTATAACTCCAGAATGCACGAACCGATTTGGCTAATTTTGGTACTATATATACCGGTACCGGTACCGGTATTATATAATTATTTGTGGAAGTCCACGGAAGGTTTGTAAGTTGAGAAATATTCGAATAATTGCCGGGAACCGACATCTACGCGAGCGGAGCCAGCCGGCAAAAGCTAGTGTAGTATAGATAAATTACGTACGACGATACGATAAGTTTTGTCTATTTTATTGAATAGGTAGATACTAAATATTCATTGCTACTCTTAAATATTTTAAAATTATTTAAAGAGATAGTAATTTGCAGATTCCATTAGAAACTGTGATTATAAGTCGAGAAATGTAGAGAATTCAAATACAGTGGACATCAAAGTCAAATTTTCGTATCAAAAATAGTAAAATAACTGGTATTACTGACTTTACAGGGATTTACTTTGTACTGAGGAGTAATATTACTTGTTCTGTGATTGAGGCAAACGACTTTAATTATTATCTAGCACAATAGACAAGTGAGTACTCAACGGAAGATGGACGGTAACTCAATATAATTGACAACAGGAGGGAGCAAAAAAACCAAGATTCGTTGTTATTGCTGATCAAATACCAGATCAAATACAAAAATATTTCTGTGTATGAATATCATATCAATGAATCACTTATAAGGGTAACGTAGAATTATAACACTGTTTAAACGTTCTAATGAACACTTTAGATGAGGTCGAATTTTGAGGGTCCAGTGGGTACGTAGCCTTCATTTCGTTCTACTGTGATTATACTATGTGAATAACAATGTTTTGGGCTTTTAAAGATACAATACAATACAATACAATATTCTTTATTGTACACTAAAAACAATATTTACATACCAGTAAAACAAATATATAAATAATATATATAAAACAATAGTTACATACAAATTACAATATAATAAGAGGCAGTACAAATGGCATACAGTACATCATGCATTCATAATGTACCTACAGTTGACAAAGAAAATAAGCACCCATACAGCTTTTCCTGTAAAATTGTATATATTTATATATAAATACTTATATTCTTTGTCGATTGCTCAAAGAAAACAGGTACAATCTCCGGTTTTATAGACAGTATTCACACTCCATATATAGGCAAATCTGTTCGTCAAAAGTTATTTTTAGGTTCTCGAAATTGTGACGAAAATAGCTTTACGATCTATAAAATTGCTAATTAAGAGAAGATTGATTATTTAACATCCTTAAAAATCTAATTACTACTTGGTCCTTTGGAATAGAATTTGCCTTTTTAAATGTGAAATAAAGCCGTTCTTTGTAATATGAGGATTTAACAATAGGCTCTATATGAAATTACAAAATTACAGGAAACGGGTCCGCCAGTGGCCTACATATTTTTAACACAATTTTAATTACTTTTACTTCGAATGAAATTGAATATCTAGCGACTTGAATGAATATTGTAAAGTACTTCAACATATAAATTAAAACTTTTATACATAAATACTTACGCTCACGCCCTTTTTTCTGTCCGGGGTAGGCAGAGACAAAAGTCTGCCACTAGCCTTTATCTATGCATACCTAGATCACGAGCTAATAAAATATAATATTATGTATTTCTATCGGATTCCTCACAAAAGTAGATACTGAAAATACTTGAATGAATTTTTTATAGCATTTATTATGCTACACTCTAAACTCACGACACCTCAAGCCTCACTTGAGCATTTAATTTTTTCCGATGTTTTTCGAACTGAAAATACTTTTTATTTATAGCTATAGAGATTAGTGACAAAAGTTTATTAATATTAAACCAAAACTAACTTAGTAAACTAAAATATTATTTTAAGAATATATTTATAGGATACTAAATTGATTTCATAGTTAATTGAATTACACCGATTCTAAACAACTTAAGTTGTATTTAACATGATAATAATCAGTCAGATAATCTTTGAATATAGAAGTACCCTAACGATATTTATGTCAACGACAAAATGATACCCATGTCGGCTAACAACAAAAATGCATCTAAAAATAAAGATTTTCCTAAACTACACGTCATACAAAAAGTAAGCACAGTACAGTTGGCATCTTCATGTCGTGACAAAGACGGATGGTGCGCTAACCGTGTCTTCATCAACTTCAACTCTCATTATGTACGCCCTTAAGCGTGCATCCGAACAGATGCGCACTGTTCTTTCTATTTTTAAAATTATATTTTTAAATGCGGGATTATAAGTGGTTACATACTTTTTGTTTTTTTTTTAAAGAACTTTTGTATTTCTGTGTTCAGTTTTTGTTTTTCAAAATGGAGGTGCTAATTGACATTGAATGTTCGAATCACGTGAAGTTATAGTTAATGGATTTAATGAATTTGTGTTAAAATAGTTTTGAAATCATAATGATTGACGATGGTTATAGCTGTGATGGCCTACATGAAACAATTTGTGGTAAGATAAAATAAGAAAAATCTTTATTGTGCACTCATAAATTTTAGTACATGTACGGACAACATAATGAAAAATGTACAAGTGCGGCCTTATCGATATAAGCGATGTCTTACAGGCAAATGCTTTTATACAACGGTATTGAGTCTCGGATTAGCAATAAGCGGGAGTAGATTTTTTAAAAACTGTGTAAAAACCTACAAAATAATTTATCAGTTATTAATATCAAGTTCATACTTTTGTATAACTAAGCAACAGTTAATTAAGAGAAATCAGTAGCGAAGTCTGAAATCAACAAAACTGTTTTGTAATTCTCATCAAATTGTTCAATATTACTATATTTCATTATATCCAAAAATATGAATTACTACTGAATCACCATCCAAATGAATCACTAATGAATATTAAAGTAAAAGAATTGTTCATAATCACTTTTGAAATGGCCCTGCCCCTACTTCGAACAGATTTAAGTCCGACGGGCGGCCATCTGACGGCCACCACGTGCGGCATATAACGCCTCTCGTTGAGGATGAAATACGAGATGACTCTCTATAAATAGATCACATCCCCTTAATGACTTGTTGTTCAACTCATGCATTATATCGTCCTTGTTTGAGTTATCCTTTTCTTTTATATTAATCTCATACGTTGAATAACGAAGTCATTCTTTGAAAAAAGAACAAAAATCGAAAACGTTTCTGATTAAAAAAAAAATATTTTTATAGTAAGTGTTTCGGTAAATCCATACTTCCATACTAATATTATAAATGCGAAAGTAACTCTGTCTGTCTGTCTATCTGTCTGTCTGTCTGTCTGTATGTTACGCTTTCACGCCTAAACCACTGAACCGATTTTGATGAAATTTGGTATAGGGGTAAATTAGACCTTGAGAAAGGACATAGGCTATGTTTTCTCGCGATAACCGACATCCACGCGGGCAGAGCCACGGGCAAAAGCTAGTCTATACTAATGAGGTAAAGTTTGTGAGGTTTTAGCGTTGTAGGGGGATCTCAGGATCTACAGAACCGACTTGAAAATTATTTTACCAATATAAAGTCAATTTGTTTGAGAGTCCTATAGGGTATATATCAGTTACCTACCCGGGACGGCAGCAACGGGAACGGGATCAGAAGTTCGTGTACAACAACTAGTTTGTGATTGAATGATTTTTTACAGCAGTAAGTATGCTAATTATACAAATCGAATACACAGGGAAAAAGAAGAATCATCTCGGGCGGGACTCGAACCCGCAGTCGTTCCCTTACAGGGGAATGCCTTGACCAAATCGGCTACCGAGACACGCCCGATGTGATTCAAAGGAGACTGAAATAATTACATACAATCTTGGGCCTAGTTGTAAGAAGATGAAAGTGGTGTCAATTAATAGCTTATATATTATCAACCTTTCACTGAAAATTCTGCGGATTTTGTCAATCTGAGAACAGAGATATAAGAGATTATGTAAAAGTGAGGTTATGTTACAATCTTTAACTAACAGCTGATTCCAAATGTGTTCTTTTGCACTAATAGTTATTAGGTATATTTACTAGAAAATGTTTGAAAAATCATATGAATGAACGTCAATGACTTCAAGCGATAGGTAGGTAACAGGTAAGGAGATAGGAAAAGGGTGTCTAAAATAAAATAAACAATCATTTAATATAGTGTTTTATTCGCCTTCTATTAAACACATTTTACATTTTAAACCTGCCAGGATGGTAGCTGGTTAGATGAGGTTATAGGTATTTACTTACAGAGTGAGGTGCAAGCCATTGCCGAATCACTGACAGAATTGTTTCATCGTGTAAGGGCCGTCGCAGTGACCAGTGGATATCCCACAATTCACACAGAGATCCATAGTTTCAATAATATCCAATCCACAAGCCGGCGGTAAAATCCAAAATAACAATTCCAAGTCAAACGTGTGAGCGATCTTCGGTGTCCAAGGTGAAAGCAAGGGTCGTAAAAGGTAGGCAGGGTCAGAATCCGGAAAATACAAAGCAGTTGTCGTAAAAAATGACGAATAATCGGGAAAGCACTCAAAACGCATCGGAAAATTCGAAACGAGTGAGCAAAAAAAAACAGTCAGCAACTGTCTAGTGTCAATGTTAGTCAGCTGTCATATCAGTGACATAGACTACAAAATATAAGAGAGATTTGAATCGATATGAAATCGATAATCATCAATATTGGTTTTTCAGTAATTAATTGATATTTGATTTAATAATATGACTGTAATTATATGCACTATATTGCATGGAAGTATATATAGTGCATTTCATTACTTTGAGTTCATTATTTACTGCAATTTTTTTAGTGTAATCGATTACTCAATTGATAATCTCACGAAAACTATTTTCTCATATTTCTCCGCATCCAGATTGAGAATTGTGGTGATTTTTAATATTCTAAGATACAAAAATATGACTAATTTTTTAGATCATATCTCAACTTATTACATTTGGGCCCACCATTTTCCATCTCCTTTCCCATCTTATACGTCTTTAAGGCGACGATGGAGTCATCTACCGATTTTCTTACGAACTATCGGAATCAATGATTGATGTTACAACCATTTTTAAACATAGATTTTTGATAACTCCGCCCAAACAATTGAATGAATTTTTACAGCATTAAGTATGCTAACCATACAAATCGAATACATAGGGAAAAAGAAGAATCATCTCGGGCGGGATTCGAACCCGCAGTATTTTCCTTACAGGGGGAATGCCTTGACCAATTCGGCTACCGAGACACGCCCGATGTGATTCAAATTTCCCATCTTATACGTCTTTAAGGCGACGGTGGAGTGATGTTTTAGAAGCCTTATATTTTATTTTATTTACATACAGGGTTCTTACTAACAGTTGCTTCCCTTAAAGTATTTTTAACCTTGGGTAACTTTTGCGATGGGTGTAAATATGTCTAGGATACCAGTCTTTAATATAAATCATTACCACTTTATGTGGGTAACCTAAAAATATCATTCCCAAGATTTGGGAATAATAACTCATTGAATAATGTATCCAACACCGTGGCACGCCTCTACTAGGCTATCTGCCGCAGCTGTTTTAACCACAATAACTAAATACTTTGTATACCTAATAGGTATACTGACTCAACTTTTTAACACCTTATAACCTAATACTGCATGTATGTCGGACAATGACTATATGATTAAAAGCTCAGTAACGATTGATGAAAATGTTTTTTAACAATAATTCGGAGCTTGGAGCAATGCCCGCTCGATTATTCGCAATTCTTATTTGTCTGACCTATATTACGAGTATATGACTTGTACCTACTTGGCACGGTGTTTATACAATACAGCTTGTGTCTGTCAAGTTAGCAGACGTGTTTATATAATGCAAAAAAATGTTAATAATAAATGTTGGGAGGCTTTAGCTTACTGTTTCCACGTGGCCAGACGGGTTGGTATAGGGCTTTGTTTCAAGTTTTCCTTCTCTTACGGTGATATTATCTACGTATCGTATGTTGAGTCACTTATAATACCTACTCCAGACAAAAAAGGATTTCAAAAACTTAAAATTTTTGAACCCTATTGAAATATACAGGTTTTTAAATATAAATAATAGTAAAAATATAAGTGAAGATTTGCGTAGACATGTAAACATGATTAAAACAGTTTATTGAATAGTGTTAAACCAAACATCATATTAAAATGATGAAGGTGAAACACAAGTGAAGGTATTATTAAAAATTATAATCATACCATTTTTACAATACGACTATTAAATTTGCATAAAAAATGCTATAAAAAAATCATTCAAACGTCTTTCATCATTAAAATCTCTATATTCTCATATGGACTTATGCAGGTGAAATCACGAGACGATGCTAGTGTATAATATTTTTTATTATAATATTTTCATAATGCGTTCTTTTTTTATTATGACCACTTAGGTGGTTGAAAAAAGAGTTTAAGTACATAATATAATTAGATATGTTCATTCCTGCTCCAGAGGTTAGAGTGTATACTAAGCCTTTTTTATTTTGGATCTAGATAGTGCTGTGTAATATGTACTAGAATACTAATATTATTATACTGAACCATGATACACCTACAACCTACATACATTTTTGTAACAGCTGAGCTCACGAAAATTGCTTCCAATTTGCAGTATGAAAGCTTATACTTGGAGAAAATTAAAGGGAGGTACAAGATTAATATAATAATGAAAGGTGTAATACAAATTATAAAGGACATTACATTACAATATAATCATACTCGCTCAGTGGCGCAATTTTGTTACAAAATGTTCTGTAAGAACACAGAACACAAGATCCGATGAAATTTCTTTGGAAGGCAAAACATTTCTGCTTACCTCTTCGGGGTATATAAGCATGAGTATCAAAACAATGAAGAGCAGCGTGATAAGGGAACCCTGTGGTATGGTAGAAGATGCAGTGACTAAGATAGAGAGAGGAATAATATATTATATGGATGGATGAAAGAGGATTCATGAAACAGTTTTATAACATAGTGAATGGGCGACCTGATAAGAGTCGACCTAGTTAGACCATTATCGTTATTTTAGCAGTCCCGAGACTAGTACTATTATCTATTCTGTGCTAGTACGTCAAACCGTATGGCATCAACTTGCAGGTAAGGTTGACATGGCCCACTTGCGTATATAGCGAAGACATTTTAAAGAACGAAGGAACATCTACAATAGTTTCAAATGCTTATACAAGCGAAACGATACTATATCTATCTACCTCAATAGGCAAACACTAGCTTGTATGTTTGTATAGTAAACAATAAATGAATCTCTAATCCACCTCCATATAAGACTCCATTCAAGAACATGGCGGATTTCAATGCGCTTCCTATATTTCATAGTGTGGTACTTAATACTAATTTATATTGTCCAATAAATCTAGAGTGGTGTTTACGTTATCTTTATAGAGGTGCCCCACACGTGCACCAAAATAAAGCTTCGGGATTACGGTTTACGAGTATCAGTTCTGTTTTGTATGGAAAAAACATGGCGGGTAGGGTAGTGGTTTTGTGTTTTGTATACATTTGTTAACTATTTATAAGAGACTCTCCTGTTTGTAGTACTCAATTAATCTAACATAAATTTTATATTTATTTCTCCCATATTTCTCTCTTTGTATATCGTTAATTTTTATACTATCGTTATCGTTACGGTAAAATATTTAACTGCAACGATTTAGGTATACCTAAGCATTTTAATGCGTAGGTCTGAAGTTTTTATAGTCAGGAGATTGGTGATGAGGTGTAAACCGTTTCAGACTCAAAATAATCCACAAAGTTTCGAAACTACCCTTTACCAAAATACTGCAATTATTTTACTACCTAAATTATAACAAATCTTT
This sequence comes from Eilema sororculum, assembly GCA_914829495.1. NCBI lineage: Eukaryota > Metazoa > Arthropoda > Insecta > Lepidoptera > Erebidae > Eilema > Eilema sororculum. The sequence continues at coordinate 18,469,902 of OU618541.1, forward strand.
ATGTCAGTAAACAATAAAAAAAACAATGTAATACCGAAAGAAAAAGAAAAGGGTCGTTTGCATGCCTGAAATCCCCGTAAATCTTATTGATAAATGTATGTATCAACATATTTTGTGAGATTTCCGTATACCTGGCACGTTATTCATAAATATTTGTATGAGTGCGAGCCTAATGTGTTTTCGTAATACGTGCGCCGCGCGGTAAAATAAGCCCTCTTAAGATAAGAACGATTAAGGGAAGTGATTGAGGGACAGCAGCTATCACTTTGGTAATTTATCATTTATTTGCAATCCAAGAAGGGGATTGTAACTAACAGTAAGGCGGTTAAAGGCTGTGTTGATGTAAATGATGACTAAGATTACGAATCTCGTTCTCCCTTCAAGTTAATCCTGTGGTGTATGTAAACATCATTATGATTTTTTCGTATGTATTCTTAATGAGATTTTATGTGACATTATGATATGAATACCAAGAAATATTAATTTAAATCTCGAAATCATTACGTATTTAACAAATATTACTTCTCGTGGCTCGTGGCTAGCACGAAGTTAAACGATTCGTCATCAATTTTATTATACATTTCGTTTGTACTTTTATTTATGCAAAAAAATCGAAAAGCCTAACAGTAATTAAAGGAAGTAGGCTGCAACGCGATTTTCCATTTAAATTTAGAAGCCATTCAGTTGAAGGTGATTTCTGCTAGTGAAAAGCAGAGCAGCTGGCTTCGCGTCGGTAACTTTTTTTCATTTGACTTGTACAATATTTGCAGACTCAATAGTCGTTCTAATTTACGTTAGCGCTACTGATTTTTTTTATATTTTTAAAGCTTATCTACATGCAAGGGTACCTAGCTATTAAGGTAGCTAAGATGAGAACGGTGGTGGAGTAGTATTTTTTTGAATTGGCGCCGTGCACTTAAGTAGTCTACTTATTCACAAGTGGCTTTAACAGGAAACATATATTTTTATTATGAGGAGTACCTATCTCGTGAGTTTTTAAGTAGTACAAAAAAAGCAAATGTATTTTTTATATATTTTTAAACTTACGCTAAGACTGTATTTCTCAGAAACCCGTTTCATTTAATTTAAACTACATTAGTACATTTTTAATTTGCGTGTTTAATAAAAGCTGTCACTTCTCAGTAAAAATCTGTTCAACTAAACTGAAGTATATGACGTGGAAATTTAATTCAAGTCGAATATTATTGTTATAATCTATTTACGCACGAATACCTTCATTGAAATTTAATTTAATTTGAGTTTTGATAATCGTTTGTGGAACAAAACATGATCTTAACACGCGATACAGTAATCAAAATACTTTACATTTCTTTTGCAGATAATGGAACACTCCTAAAACCTCTTTGGATCGCAAACAGCTCCAATACAATACTACCACAGAACAGAAAAAACTTTCTCTGCTCCGTGATTACTACCAATAACAGACATATATAAATGACATTTATACACATATAGGTACAAATATATGACAAAATTATACCACTGCCAGCCTATTATTAATATCTGTAGTGGCATTCCACAAGTAAACCGAGCAGTAGTAAATAATTCATCAAAAAAATTTTAGAATGCACTGAAGTTTCGTTAGAATCTTCTCATGACAATTTTGGAATGCGTCAGGAAGAAACCTCGTTTTTTTTTTCAAATAAGGGATTAAAAGGTTTATGTTGATTACTGCATTACAAAAATAGAATAATGAGCATTCTATTCAGTCAAAGTTATTGTGCAATGTGTTGCTAATTTCGCTTGCTAGTACTTGAAGATCCTCAAGTTTGTCAAAATGCTCGATGTTCAGACAAAGATAGCTGACAATGGAGTTATTAAGGAGTAAGAGATAGTGAATGTGCTATCTAAGCAACCGCAGTAATAAAATTACTAAGATTCTATAGAGTTTCTAGTAGTCGCCACCGATGGTTGAATTCTATCAGTGTGAATATACCTTAATCCTTAATATTATAATAATCAAAGTTATGCGTGGAGCTTGCCAATAGCAAGGAAGTTAATGTTCCGCATACATATTTGTTCTAAACCCATTTTTATATGGTTATGTGGGTTTATAAATATCGTCTGGTAAAAAAATGTTCATTACAGTTTGTAATCATTTATTATTGTCTTTACAAAAAAAATCAAATCAAATCAAATCAAATCATTTTATTGTGAAAATGGGTACATAGTGGTGCTGTGATAAAATGAGGTTTCTCCATTCTCCGCCTCAAGGCATACAATAGAATCTGTTACAAAATATGCAATATAATAATTAAACAATTATGTTGATTGAGTTAAAAAAATGATGTCAGTATGAGTAAATGTCAAAAAATAAAAGTCATCTATATAATAAAATCATAAGGAGTCATACATGCCATTATCAATTGAATATTTCAAATTACACTAAAAAAATATTATTTAATCAAATCATAACAAAACAAATTACAACAATTCAAATCACATTAAATCTCATTCTGTCTAGTTCCAATAAATTAAATTACAGTAAATTACTTCATCTTGTCTTCTAGGAATTCATTTACACTATAGTAAGTTTTTTCGTGTAGAAATGATTTAATTTCATGTTTAAATTTATCAATATCTCTTACATTTAAAATAACCTTAGGTAAGTTATTGTAGATCCTAGGCGCCATACAGAAAACGCTACTATCCATTAACGCGCTCTTATGCTGAGGGCAACATATTTTGTGTTTATGGCGCTCACTTGTATAGTGTTCGAACAAACCCAAATTGGATCTAACAAATACAGCAGTTTCGTAAATGTACAAACACGGCAATGTCAATATTTTCAAACTCTTAAAGTGAGGCCTACAGCTGTCTATTTGTTGAAGGTTGCACATTGCCCTTACACATCTTTTCTGTGATTTAAACACTTGTTCTTTCTCAGTACAGTTACCCCAGAAAATTATACCATACCTCAGTATGGAACCTATTCTCTATATTCTGACAAAAAATTAATTTCAGATCTTAATTTTGGGCATAGACGTGTTATTTGTGTGCATTGTTTTCTATTGCAGAGGTATGATGCTATAAGATTCAATGCATTACCCCTTACCCCATATGCACTCAATTTACTTAATAGTGTTTCATGATCCACACAGTCAAAAGCCTTTGTGAGGTCCATGTAAAGTGCACATGCAGGTATTTTCTTATCCACACAGTCTGTGGCAATTTTTAAAAAGTTGTAAATGGCGAGATTAATACATTTGTCCTTTCTAAAACCAACCTGTTCCTCTGCGAATACATCATATCTTTCAAAAAAAGTGTAAACTCTGTCATGAATTACCTTCTCAAAGACTTTAGAGAAGATCGGTATCAAAGCAATTGGCCTATAACAGTTCATGGAATGTGGATCATCTTTTTTAAACAGTGGTTTAACTATTGTAAATTTTAGTCTGTCAGGGAAAACTCCATAGAAAATGCACTGATTAATTATATGGCTCAATACCTCGCATATTTCATTAGAAACCTGCTTCAGAACAACTGTGGATATTTCATCATATCCAGTACTGTTACAATTTTTTAATTTTGCTATAATTGTACGTATTTCACTTGGTGAAGTTGGGGTCATAAATATAGAGTTCGTTATGTTATTTAATGGTCGAGGAGTGTTTTTTGGCGACTTAGATTTACCTGCTTGGTCAATGAAAAAGTTGTTGAATGTCTTAGCTATCTGTAGTGGATTGTCAATAATAGATGATTCGTTCTCTTTAATATATTGTATTTCAGTTTTTGGTACATTAAGTCCTTTGTCATTAATCAGCTTCCATGTGGCTTTGCATTTATTTTCAGCTATGCGTATATAGTGATCATTTTGAGCTTTTTTTGTAAATTTTATTATACGATTTAGTCGGGAGGACAGTGCATTAAATTCAGTTTTATTTTTTTCTGTACGCTCTTTCCTGTACTGCCACAGGATTTGCCTTTTACGTTGACAACATTTTCGAATACCTTTTGTGATCCATCTTGGTTGTCGTTGTACTTTAATTTTAATCCGAATTAGGGGAAAACATAGGTGATAAAATAAGAGAAATATGTCATAGAAGCTGTTAAAAGCCATAATAGGGTCATCATTCTCAAAACATTCGCTAAAAGTCAATGAACCAATACACTCCTTAAATTTCCTAATATTATCTTTTTGTATGTCACGTTTTTCAATATTCAATATACCAATGTTTAATAGAGATGGTGGCTTTATCTTATGCGTTAGCGTGACAGTTGTGTATTCAACTAGGTACTAGCCAGAGGATGCGGGTTCGATTCCCACTCTGTGCAAATACTTGTTGACTGATTCCTCAACGCAACGCCTAAAACCACTGAAGTTATACTATAATTTCTTTTTTTAAACTGAAATTACAAACTGGAAATTTTGGTCACTGATGCCTTTTATGTTGTAAGCATCCAATAAAAATGATTTACCTATGAAAATTTCAACCTTAAGGGCGTAGTATCAAAGATGAGAGTTTGAACAGGAAGTCCGTAATTTTCAAATAAATGTTATTATACCTATTTCCTAACTTGGTGGATTAGGAGTAGAAAACTTTATGTGAAAAGTTCTTACTTTAAGAGTAAGAAGCATGAAAGCTTCTTATGGTTTACATTCGCAAACTGACCACTTTATTACCTATCGAAAAAGTTTAAGAGAATTTTGAGTTTTCTAAACACCATGCATTTGATTACGATCACTTTAAAGGACTTGCAAGAAGTCGTGTTATTGCATTTTAGTATTGATTGTTATCTGTTTTTTTTTTTTCATCAAAAAGGGTATATTTGTGACATTAAAAATAGCTTATTAGCGTTTCATTGAGTTCTTTGCTGGTATCTTTTCAGTAGAACCAATTTGCCGAACCAGCAAAAGAATCACTTTCAAATTACTGTCTGGTTGTTGAAGGTAATCTCGGCAATGTTTGGGCCGATTTTTATGGTTATTTTGCTGCAGATAGGTGATGTTACGAGGCAAAACTGATGCTCATATCGTATCAATATAATCAAACCTAGATCTTAGTCCATATTGATGAAGGTCGCACATAAATTAAATCACTAAGAGGGAATGTGAATAAGGTAAATTTACACGTCACGCTTCCGTTCCTATTGGAGTGGGCAAACATCACATGCCTAACTATATTATAATCTACTGGCTATGATCCTAGCACACACCATTCGTTCTTTCATAATCATATTCATACCAATTTATAATACTTAAATTACATTTTCAGCAATAAAACTGAAGCTTTGTTCTGAATTTTCTTCCACCGAAATGTTCTCACAAAATTAACATTACACCAACGCCTCAGAAAATCATAACAATTTACGCTCATAACAATATTCTTAACGACCGTACAATACTGCTGTAGTACGTATATTGCCCTCAAATTGTTATGTGGCAGTTTAAAGCCAATTAGTGTTATTACATCTAAAGTTATAGTACCATTTTTGGACTACTCCTAGCCCATAATTGGAACATTGAACATCTTTTTAATTGTATTAAATGAAAATGCTTTTTGTAAAAGTTTGAGGATAACGTTACCATTAAAATGATAGGTACTGAGAAATATTTTTTGTGGATCCACAAAGTATTTTCTTGCTGAATTTTTCTGAACAACAGACTTTGTTGCTTATTATTATCTAATGGCTATTATATTACGTATCGAAATGAAACTTTTGTTTGTGAACAGCAATGTTAATGGCTTATGGAAGTAATCTGTGTTCTATATAATAAATAGTTTCTATGAGTAATATTTCATAATGACTAAAGTTACATGATTTGAATCTCGTTCTTATTTTTTTGTTTAAAATATTACCGTTAATTAAGTAACGGCTAAAGCGTCTAGCTTAGTCACAAAGGAAACGTATGAAACATCTAGCTTCAACTCTGTAAGTGTCATACTCTGCTCCATAGATTAGTGGCACAATCGTTAGTAGAATACAATTTTCTGCTTCATCTTAGCATTAATCCCAGTCGCCTCCGAAGCTTAAAACTTAGAGTCTGGTGTCAGCTTTAGCAATCGAACTGCGGATTCGCCTGAACTACGATATTTTTTTGTGAAGTGACTGCCATTTGACCTCTACAACCCAAAGGCGATATCTATGCACTGCAGTAGAACCAACTGTGGAACTTTTTAGGGCTCTAACTACCCATAACGACTTCTATAGATGTTCGTATGGCAACCGGGACCGACGACGACGGCTTAACGTGTTCTCCGCGGCACGACCAGACCAATACTTAGCCAAGTCATATTCATGTATACAAATATTTGCACTAAGCGGGCATCAAACCCGCGTAGTAGAATAAAATAAGAAATGTATATAAATGACACGTATTTTGACGTCTGTGACTTTACGACAGACGTAAACTTATGTCAATGCCCTACATTGATTAATTTATTCTCTTGTACACAATATTTCATTTTACTTAAGTATAATTATGCAACTAAATGTTTTAGATTTACAATGTAATCCCCGCTCAAAGCAGGGACGCCTGACTGGGCCAATGTAAGCACCCTATAAAATATCGCTGCATATATAACCTTGTGTTGGTGGTACTACTCTGAGTAGGGTTTTGGGATGTTGTCAGTGTCGGCCGAGAAAATATATATCCGTTCCTTGCTCAGGCTATACAGCAATTCCTTCGTAACCTTTTAGATGCTTCACTAAGTTAGCATGGCGTAAATGATACTCTTGTTCCAATAAGGTAACTTAGATTTTACTAATAGCCCAAGACTAGGCGAAACGTGCCTATCTGCAGTTTATGGGAAACTTGAATATTTTGAAAGAATCTTGTCATTGTAACTTTTAAACTATCGCGGCTATTACTCATAGTTTATACAACTACATTATAAACTATAGTCTTGTCATTGGTAACAAAGATGATATTTAGGACATGTGAAAATCAGATATAACATTTTTTTTAAGTATTAATGAATTAAACCTGGATTATCAGATCTGTCAGGTTAGTAATTGAGTTTCTACTCTTCTTGCGCTATGAGGACACTAAAAATATTCTTATGCATCAAATTATATTTATGGACGTAATAAATGTATCAAAATCGTTTTGTAAAATTGGTAACATTTACTAACTTTTGTCGCTGACCATACTTCCATACTAATATTATAAATGCGAAAGTAACTCTGTCTGTCTGTCTGTCTATCTGATGTTACGTTTTCACGCCTAAGTCACGGAACCGATTTTGATGACATTTGGTATAGGGGTAGATTGGACCTTGAGAAAGGATATATAGGATATTTCAATTCATCTGCAAAATGAATGAATGCTATATAAAATTAATTCAGACATAGGATATGTTTGGTCGCGATAACCGACAGCTATGCGGGCGGAGCCGGGGGAAAAAGCAAGTAATTCTATAAAGTTCATCATGATACCGTAACGTCCTATATTCTTCAGAAGCGAAGCAGTGGCCTCGATACAGCTAGTTATTTATAAGGGCACAATTTCATTACAAACTGATATAGCGTGACACTGATGCATTCTCCTCCTATTACCTACACATTTTACTATAAATAACTCAAAAACCACACGCTGATTTGCGAATAACAAATCAAAGCTTATCAACAACGTATAAGATACTGGCAACGATTTGCAAAAGAACATTTTGAATAACATCTCCGGAGATCACGCAGATTGATAAATCGTTGTGGCAACGCGTCCCTGGAGGCGCCATGTTATTTTTCATTTTATTTTTCTACACACAGCTGTGCTTCTGAGGTAAATAGACCTGTCGGCGACAGTAGACCAACAGACTGTTTAATGGAAGATGTTTTTTGACATTTTTCTACCAGGAAACTCGGTGACGTTGGTTGGCTGGTTGAAATAGTTTGTAGGAATCTGAACTAGAATTCAAGAACATTGTAGAGAAAATATTTTGATTTTCTTCCTGAAACAAACGATTCACTTTCTGACTGGAATACTTAAAACTTTATTCATGTATTCTATGGAACAGCAAGTTAGGTGCGCGTGATTTCAAAATATTTTATGGAATTATTATAGGTACTTATGTTTGCGATTATAACTGCCCTAATTATAATCAATTGCTGAGTGTTTTGTTATTAAATAATAACCTGCAGAACTTAGAGCAGATATTTATACAGGGTTTAAAATTACAACGGACAAAATTATTTAAAATATACGATTGAATACAATATTAAATATATTATTTCTTTGGAAATCAAAGAAGTACACAATAAAGAAGTAATTACCCAACTGTAAATAAGGATTATTGTACTAAAGTTACCCCTCGCAAAGAAGAAATTACTAGGCGGAAGTAAAAGTTGGTTTGATTATAATATAAAAGCAGATCTAAGATAAGCCTACCCTATTTGTTACAGGAAAGATTGCAAATCTAAGTTGTTTACTTGTAACTGCTGATAGTAAAATGGGAAATAAAATAATTAAAGAAGTTTTTATCTATCAAGAATTTAGTTCCTAAATTTTAAGAAATGTATGGACTATTTCTACGTAGTAGGTACTATTATCTGTTCTGTGCTATTATCAGTAATGAGGTGTCAATAAAACACGGTTCCTGCTGGCTTCCCACTGGTTTGCCATTTGAAATTTAGCACCCCTTGCCATTGGTATATACTAAAAGTGGTGAAAGCAGAAATTACGGTTGGTAGGTATAAAACAGCCCAATGGTAGGTAGTAGGTACAAGAAAAATCACCTTTTGAAAAATTTCACCCTTCTCTACTGGCTATTACATTACAAAATTTAATAATATCGTGATGACAGGCTGTATAGTGCAACGAAGCTGTACTACTACTCGAGGATCCTTCGTTGGTGTTAATGGAACGTCACACTCCATTCCTCCACAGATACTACGGTTAACATTTAACTCTAATAAAATTACACCCGAGTGAGGAATTTCTTCTAAATCGAAATTTTCATTTATAATCCCAGAAAAATATCTGAAAGTGATTAAATTTATTTATACCATTATTATTTTGTCTACAGAACTTCTTCTGGGCACGCTTCGGACACATCAAAAAGCCGCCTGTGATGAAGAAATGGTGACGCTCATTTGCCCACGGGGAACCACCATCAGTATACAAATAGCACAGTATGGAGCTTCGGTCACACAAGGTTCCTGTGCATCAGACCTAACGGAGTATCAACCAGTCGCTGTTGAAGTTGTTGGAGATACGTCATGTATCTGGCCCAGTGCTTTACAGGTTTGATATTCATTTTTTTGTTATTTAAATGACTGTAGCATTATTTTTTGTAGCAGTTACGGTATTTGACATTGTGGATTAAATTATTTTCTTTCATCATAATATTACCCAGTCAGGGCTATTAACTGCTTCACAATTCATTCCGAGTTGGTAGAAATAGCTTGTTATAAACTTCCACCCGACCAATCTATAACCCTAGTCGATAACGGATGTGCTCTATGGGGATGTGAGGAAGAAAATCTTTGAAACTACTCCGTCTTCCGTCCAGTCCGATATGTCGTTTAACGTATAGTTCAAATAAAGTATTGCGTACGTTTACACGATACAATTGAATATTCTCCTGTAGTTAAAATAAATTATCTACCCGAGCTCATTAAATTAGGAATTATATAAGAGTGGTAAAAGTTGCATTGGTTCTTATTTTTTAATTTTTTTATTTTTAATAATCCACCCAACCTATAATAGTAAATGATTAGATTATTAAATTTTATGACGTCATTAAAAACTTTTCATACAAGACGAAAGTCAAAACGGTAAGCTAGCTTACGCTAAAGCTTACCGTTTTTACGTTTAGAAAAAAGTAACTAATTTGACTAGTCAGTAGAATATCCAATGTATTATTTGAATGGGTTTTGAATTTATATTAGCGATTCCAAGAACATGGGAAATGTATTTTTCGTCTTAAATTGCCTTAGTAATAGAGGTATTTTATTTGATTCCTAGGCGCGATAAAGTATTTGGATCTAATAAAACTACTTAGTAGAAAGGAACATTGAGGCACTCCGGGAATGCTGACAGAAGTGAAATCAGTATGAATAAAAAATGTAAACAGTATTTACTAAAAAGCGCTAAACGTGCCTAATAAGTTTTCACTTCAAAAACTATAACTGTAATATCCGACTGTTATTTATTAACCTCTTTTCTTGGGTCCACCACTCGTTGCACGTTACTTAACTGCGTTTTGGCACTTCTGCTATCATATTCTAACCAACAAACATTTTAAGACTTCTGTTTTTACGATACTTGCATTATGCGAGTGTATAAAACAGTGATGAAATCGTCTTATACATGCAAACGATAAGCATTGCTCGTTTTATTTAGGTACGTGTTTTTTATATACTTTCGTATGGTGTGTAAACCTGCTTTTTCCCTGGTTCAGTGTATAAATCATTTTCGGAGCATACTGCAACGTATCTGGCTATACACAATATTCAAGGATAATGTATTTTCAGGTGTAGGAATGGTTGATTACTTTTTAGCATTTCTTGCAACAATTTTTGCCTGTGGACGTTTGCAACACCAAGCGTTTTATACATGCTGCCAACCCTATCCTGAAGAAACTTTCTATTGCCCTTCTTGAAGAAAACCATATTGTAGTCACTTAGGAAAACCACAGCAGGGAGTTCATTCCACAGCTTGAGCATGTGTGGAATGAAGTTTCTTTCATACCGCACAGTGCGGACCATTGGCAGTGGATTAACTGTTTTTTTACTTTATATTATAGGGTATTTTAAATCCCATTCAAAAATACTCCTATAACTAATTAAACAAAATCGCTTCTCTAAGAAGTATAACATTTACACCCACGCATTGAAAATAATTTTGGATTTATTACGAAATTCTCTCTATTCAGCCTCTTTCCGTTCTTTACGACAAACTTGACGAAATACTAAACATGTTACAGGCGTCCTTTTCACTGAAACTTTATTACTCATTCTGATATGTTTAGGCAATAAGCCGAATTTACGAGCAACTGCCAATACTGTCAACCCTTCTAATCCCAACGTCGCGTGTAGAGATTTCTCTCATTTCATATTTTACCAATATTTTTCTTACAGACAAATTCTTGCGACTAAAATACGCCTATTATTCTCTTTTGTTTTATCGTTATTATAACCAATTGATTCGGATATCGGTCTTGTATTCGAGCGATATTATTGGAAGCTGTAAAAATAAAATGGCTGTGATAAATGTAAAAACTGCGCTTTTATATTTATGTTATTGAGGCGTTATTTTTACCTAATTTATGACAGTTCAGTATTTGATATCACAATAAATAATCTATAGGTATAAATAACACGGTTAGGGTAGGTATACTTATAATAACACTAACTGTTGCAACGGCTCCACCTGCATTGAATTCAAACCCCGTTCCCGTTGGACCCTCTGTTCAATGTCTTCTTATTTCTATCTCCTCAAGTTTGCATGTCAAAAACACAAGCTTAATACAATCTAATTCATAATTTATAGTCTGTGAAACTCTGTATAACTTCTTAACTTATCTTTAGTTAGACAAATAATGCCGTCTACAAAGTTTTCCCAGAATAGGCATGCTAACTAATTTGAGTAGTATTCATTGTTACAGACTGTGGTAGAAGCCTGTCAGAAGAAGCGGCAGTGTAAATTCCATACGAGTCCTAAGGCATTCGGCGTCGACCCTTGTCCAGGCTCAAGAAGATTCGTCGAAGTTGCCTACAAGTGCCGTCCTTGTGAGTATACACTACCTATGCAGACTTAGGTAACCTAAACTGTCTAAGTTTGATAATGTCGGCGATTTCAGCTACAAACCTGTAAGACCTCAAGGTTTGGACCTCATCTATAAATAGGTCTTGATAGACCTCAGTTTAGGACCCACTTATAGATAAGATCTAACTTTGAGGTAATACGGGTAAAACTACTTCTACAGATTCTATCTCAATTTATTTGGTGTTATTTCATTAATTACACAGGTCCCGACGTTTCGGTTACTATTCAGCAGTCATGTTCAAGGGGAAATCAAAAATGGAGGTTGTCTCATAGTTTGAACTATTTGTTATCTCAAAGTACTAACAATCTAAAATAACACTTAATTAATCGCAATAGAATCCATTATAAATAATCTTATTTCACTGCCGGTGTTTAATTTTATTGTAAATACAAAAGAATCGAAAGTATTATGTAGCAGATCTTCAACGAGAAGTAAAATTGAATATAACCATTTTTCTTATTGGTAAACAACAAGAATTTCTGAAACCCCTATTCGTGACGATCCTTTCAGAAATCGTTTTCAAAGAGATTTTGAAAATTTTCTCTGATGACGAATTCCTTTTTGATAGAATTGTGAAACGAGATTAGAATCCAAATCGATTTATTTCCTACTGGTCCCGTTGCTTCCTTTGTAATGGGTTAAGTACTATTTGTTTGCAAGTATTTATTGTACCCAAACAGCGAACAAAATTCGACATTATTGCGTTAAGAATTGATTCCTATTTTCAGTTATAACTTTTCGCAAAAGTTGTTAATTTAACTGATTTTGATATCCGTCGCTGTGGGTACATAATTATGCTAATAGATTTACTTTTACGCACAGATGAATTTCGAAGTAAAGTTGGTTGTGAAAACGACGTCCTTCACCTGAGTTGTAATCCTCATTCGAGAGTTGCTATCTACTCAGCGCAGTTCGGCAGAACTGAATACGACTCCATACAGTGTCCACAGCCGAGGGGAATGAAGGAAGAAAGTAAGTACTACATATCACATTATTGAAGTATGATTTCTATAACTGATACTACCTTACTACTCAATACATTACCTTACTACCATACTAACCTCTGTGCCGTGGCGGTAGTGAACGTGAGTGCCACGCAGGAGGTGCGGGTTCGATCCCCGCTCAGTGCAAATATTTGTATGTATGAATATGGCCATATGCATTGCTCGGGGTGTTTCTATATAATATGTAGGGATTTACAAAAAAAAAGTATCTAAGTATGTTTATCCGCATTCTAGATTCAATAACACAAGCTAGTTAAGCTTACCGTGGGTATAGATAGCGTTGTGTAGAATGTTGTTGTTGTCGTCTTCCTAGAGATTTCTCGGTTGGGTTCAATGGTTTTTTAATTTGGATCTCGAGGTTTGCATGTTATTTTTGATTTGTTGTTAGTGTGTACGAAAGTGCCTGCCGCTGATCTCCTAACCCCAAAAGAAAAGTCTGCGTTGATGCTTTGTCTGGTGCAGGATATATCAGATGAGACTGACCTGAATAAAAGCCTTTAGAAACTCCACTTGTCAAAACATAATTCGATTTATAAGCTCTGAAACGTATTTCATATCGAATAAAAATCTTTACGCAAGTCGTTCACAAAATCTCAATGAAATCAACGTACATATCAAACATAATATTCGTTGAATAGGTAAGCTCTTTCTTGAACAAGTTAACAAATATGATAGACTAACAAAAACTATCTTAGAAGAACTATATAGAATTCTATACGATATTATAGCCTTCGCGATTCTCTTTGGATTCTTCTTGGATCTCCAATAGAATTACATGTTTACAAGTTCTTATCCTGAGTACAGTTACTAATAATATACTATTTACAAACACATGAGAAGTTTATTTATAACGTATTGAAATTAAATCACTTAGTTTTTCTAGAAATTATGAATTTCTAATTTTGGTAATTTTGCGTGTAACTTTGATATAATATATGTATAAATATTAAACCACGTAAAATAATTATTATCTGCCACCACTAATACGACCTAACATAAATGTTTTAGTCACAAGGCTGAAGTAAACGGTGGTTAATCATACCCTAAATTTATCCTATAAGCTTATTACTATCCCTAATAACTTATTTTAGTTAATAATATTCTGTATTCAGTAGGATTATAAACCAGATGGGTTTGTGGCAATACGTATCGTTAAAATATAGACTTTTATATGAACTACCTGACCCGGCGAACATCGTTCTGCCAATTTTTGTCCGCCCGCGTGGTGTTATATCCCGTTCCCGCTGCACCCTCTCCTATATTAAACACGTATTATACATATAAACCTTCCTCTTGAATTACTCTATCTATTAAAAGACACCGCATCAAAATCTGTAGCGTAGTTTTGAAGATATATGCATACATAGGGACATAGGGACTCGGAAAGCGACTTTGCTTTATACTATGTAGTCATTGTTGATCAAGATGTATAAAAGATCGAACAAAGAGTTAAATAGTGATAGTATGAAACCAAAGATGATTAAAGTGAGTCTCGTCAAGTCTCGTGGCTAATTAGAAACCTAATCTATTTATATATAAAAATCAATGCCACTTTTCGTTGTACCTAATGTTATAACTCAACAACGCCTTTACCGATTTGGCTAATTTTGGTCTTGAATAATTTGTGGAAGTCCAGGGAAGGTTTGACCGTAGAGAAAATTTTTAATAATTGCCAGGAACCGACATCCACGTGGGCGAAGCCGCGGGCAAAAGCTAGTAGGTTATAAACACATTGCACAGTTAAGCAAAGTAAGCCAGATTAGTCTTACTTAACACGTAATTTTTGTTACCCCTTGGTACATTGAAATAGTTTAAAATGATAGCTATTTGATTAGAAATCTTATTACATGTGCGTTTGTCACAAAGTAATTAAGTTACAAAACAAGAAGAAAACGATACTCATAAAGAAAAAACATCAATGACAGCAAAATAATCTCCTTAAAACTTTTTCAATCCATTATCCACTTCTCTTAAAACTTTGCTCACCTGTGAAACCTACACAATGTGTTCTTTGTTTGTCGCCTCTTTCGACACATTGTATTTTTTCTCTCTTTCTTTGTCTTTTGTAATTGATGTTACCGATATTTCATTTGGTTTTGTGTAACTAAGTGTAATGTTTTTACAATTACTTAGTGTAAATAACTCTCTTAAATTTTAGTGCTACAAATTACAAAATATAATTATTTTGTGCCTTCATGTGTTTTTACAGTATTATCGAACTTTTCTTTTGAACGAAAATTTCTTTCTTAGAGTGAATTTCCAGGCTTTTATTATCAGTAAATGAGTCAAAGGTGGATCTGAAAAGTTTTTATATTTATATAAATTATATTTTTTTAATTCAACTTTAACCTTAATGTAATTAATGATTTAGTATTACATTGTATATAATTCTACGTTAAATAAATTCATAGAAAATAATAGGAAAAGAAAAAATCAAAAAGAAAGAAAGAACAAATTAATCAGGACCATAATATACATATTTTAAAGAACAGTTACTTCTATACAATATTAATGAGAATACTTTTATAATCCTAAATTCGTTCTCAAGGAAACCTAATTTCAAAATGAAAGCGCTCCTCGGTCGGAATCGCTAATTTAATTTTAACGTGTAAATTCGGCCCATTGAAGCCTGTTTATTGAATAAATTATTTAGGTTCTTACATTTTCGACAGAAATGTTCAGAAAGGCTGAGTGGATCCGAATGATATTTGAATTCTCCAGAATACCTTATATTCGATTTTAAAATCAAAACGGTTGAATGGTATTACTGATTTAATTTTCTAGATAATCTTAACACAAAATATATTATCTTATTTATCAATAACTATACTTTTTTTGGGTGTGTAACGGTTGATATAATAACAAAAAATCTAACGTTCACTTGACATAATATCACTTAATATAATTTTATTTAATATAACGATCAGTTGTCATATTGAACTGTAGATATAATTTCATTTTATCTAATTTCTTTTGATATAATGAACACTTTTTATAATGCACATTTGACATAAAATTCGTTTAGTATATTATTTATTTACTATAATATTCATAATCTCTAAGTAACTTTTAATATAATTTAGAATATTCGATACGATTTTAAACGCCTGCTAACCTGGTGCTAGCAAAAGTGCATCGCATAAACATTATTGCTACCAAAATTAGTTTTTATACTTGAGGTGGGTAGACAGTATAATTATTATTTTCTTACTGTCATACAGTTATAGCAAAAGTATTCGTCGTGTGGCTGTTGCAATCTCGATCTTTGTTTTATTTATTAGAATGACTACTATAAATTGCAGTACATTCAAAAGTTCTAAAGGTGGATTAAAACTTGCTATAAATGGATACATTACCAGGAGGATCTGGATGCAATCTGGACTTTAGGGCACCCCGACTCGGATAGGTTAGGTTAGAAGGATACTACGACCCCGCCATCCCCTTCGTGGTTTTTTTTTTAAATCAACCAGAAGTAGGAGCCCCGCAAAGCGGGGCTCCGTCGACCAAGTCCGACCTCGACCAGAAAATTAGGTCAAAAGAACATTAGGTTAAATGAAAGTTATATTAAAAGAATATTATGCATTTTGAAAATTATATCATATGAACTTTATACAAAATGTTATTATATCAAAGGAAGATTATATCATATAAAACATTATATCATATGAAATTAGGTTATTTGATATTATAGCATATGAAAATTATAACATATGAACGTTATTTCAAGTAAAATTAGAGCATTTGTTATTATATCAAACATTACACACCCACTTTTTTTATGTTCTTATAAGGGTAACCAATAGTCGTTTGGTACATTTGTGTCTGTGTGTGTGTGTTTATCCGAACGCATTTTATTGTTTTATTACTATTTTTAGTTTGAGAACCATACCCCTACACTCCCAAAAGAAGTTTAGGTACATTACTCAACCCTAAGTGTGCGATAAACGCGGCTGGAAAACATCAAATCGATAATGACCCTCATTATACTGTCCGTCTTATATAACTGAAACATTTTTGTGTTCAACAGTGCCTTTGTTTAGATAATTATGTTGGGTATTTGAAGGGATTGGATGTTCCTATTTTAGTGTCCATTTGCGTCGGATAATAATAGTTATTAATTTGTTCTTCGAATAATCATCAGTTGTGGTTTGTTTTCTTATAGTGGATTTGATCACACCTACATTCATACACGAGTAACTATTCCGGAATTAATCTTTTCGAAATAAAGAGACATTTTTCCAGGCAATCTACCGTATAGCTAATCTAGAGTGAATGAGGAATGAATGTAAAAAGTACCCGGAAAATTAAGCGTTGTTTTAAAAAGACACGGCGTTAAGCGTAAGTCATGTCAACTCACTTTCGTCGTAATAAAGCGTGTGAAAGAACTTGTCAAACATAGAGTTAAAATATGACAGTATGAGACGTCATTTCATTATTCTTAGAATTGTTCTATATCCCATGAGAATATACCACCGTATATTATCTATTCCCGAATAAGTTCATTAATCTTAGGTAGTAGAATATGAAATTGTCTTACTCTTGAATATGTGTAACCGGCCCTTAGTATAACAAATTCACTATGAAGAATACAAAGTATGAGGCTATGAGGTAATGATGTACGTACACTAATTACAACTTACACATAGCAGCACATTTGGGATAAATCTTTCATCGGGTATTTAAAGCTTACATTATTTAATATTTATCTATCGTTAAGATTTCTCTTGTGTTGTCTTATTTGATTTAGTACTACCTAACATGAGAGCAATTTTACATTAATAATTTATCTCAATAGTTACGTAGATTATTTCTAAAATCACATTTGTACATCTACCGATATTATTTTTGCTAGATATCACTTTAGATTAAGATAGGTAAATTGATTCAGTTCTTCATCAACCTTTTCCTTACAGAGGTGATACTCCCACCACTGAGCCACCAAACCATGCCTAACTCTATCCAAAAACTCCTATATATCCGTTTTGGCGCGAGTTTGAATCTCGCCTGATCGGATTAGATTTTTCCTATCATAATCAATTTCAATAGTTATCATTGCTTCAAAATTTCATGCAAAAGACATTATTTCTTTATCTTTCGCGCTATTCACATTACATTTTTAGAAGACTACATTAACAGTACACAGTCTCAAGACCGATTCATTTTCTGCCGGGCAACTTTTAGTTTCTAAGTCATGATATAAGCATACAAATTAGAGATTCGGTTCTCAGCATTCCATGGATTCACCGTGCGGTCGCCGGGTTCATGGCGTGGTACAGAGAGGAACACTGTGACGGCGCCTGGGACTTGTGACCCAGATGTAGGTTTAGGGAGGCCACCTGGTGATGCATCAGCGCTCACCTCCACCGTCAGTCGTGTTCCCCCTCTGCCTATCCAAATTTGGTCAGATCCTATCAACGCCGTTTTAGATATTCGTTTGAGTAAAGAGCTTACTGAAGCTCTTGGCAATCCGAGGTCTTTATACAGGGATTTAGCTATAGATTTAGGTGCCCGTGCCTAGCTGTGCCAGTTGCTACAGCAGCTGCTTCGCCACATGAGTTATATGTTTTTCCCCATCTGACAAGATTGCTTTGGTCGGGGAGGGTCAACTAAAATGCATTGAGATAGAATTTAAGTAAAGCCAGTGACCAGTCGTATATTAAGGTACATGTTTTTCCCCATCTGACAAGATTGCTTTGGTCGGGAAGGATCAACTGAAATGCATTGAGATAGAATTTAAGTAAAGCCGGTGGCCAGTCGTATATTAAAGTACGCCATTTTAAGGCTATGGGAATACAAAATTCACCTAGGGTTACCCATTCGTTTTGCATTTCTAGATACATTGCGTGCACTTTGTAGGTATTATTTTCGTCTACTTGAAGAAAAGATTTTGTTGTCTTTGTCTGTCTGCCTCCTTTACAAATAAATTAATCCCTTTTTATGAGGATGTTTTCTGAAATCTGATTATATTACAAAAAATTATTTATATTATATCACAACAAAACATCACAAATTGATTTCCCAGTAGTATAGATTATAAAGATTATAGATCCATTCTTATATTTGAATCATTATTGAAACACTATTCTACACACTATTCTATGCACTAGTTTAAAATTTCTTACATAACACAAAGTCGAAATTCCTAAGGTCGTCTGAGAATGTTGAAAATGCCGAAACTCCCTGTAAAATTTATTCTTTCCATTCAATTGTTACCTACAAGAGATTTCAAATTACGACAACGGGTACTGTACAATAGACCGAAATTGTAGAACAGTTTCAGATTTTAGGCTTTACAAAATGTTATTATTATTTCAATACAAGTACTTCGTGAATCGAAAACTGCTTGTAAAAGTCTATCGTGTCATTTTATAAATCCTTTTAAAGCATTATTGCAATCCTGGCCTGTCCACATTATTATCCTGGCCAAACTAAATATATTAGAGGTC
Organism: Eilema sororculum; assembly: GCA_914829495.1. NCBI lineage: Eukaryota > Metazoa > Arthropoda > Insecta > Lepidoptera > Erebidae > Eilema > Eilema sororculum. Next base: position 18,489,084 of record OU618541.1, read on the forward strand.
CACCATAAAATAAGTAACAATGACAAAAAACAAATTGGGCAGAAGGAAACTTTTGAGGGATGAGGAAACTGACAACGGTGTCCCACAGAGGATACAACTATAGATATTGTTACTGTAGAATGCATAGAGGTACACAAAATAATATAACGATGCTTCTCAAATAAATGTATAATCAAAATATACAAAGATTTTTGTATTAAAAGTCGAATACTCTGTGATTTAAATCATCACAGAAATTGGTATTCGAACGGTCAATAAAATTTTAGCTAAATTTTAAGAACGTACCAAGGTTAACATTTCAAAAATACGTGAAAAGTTTCTGAAATTATTTTTCACTGGCAACAAGCCTGTAATAATACTTCTCTGATATTATTAAACTAAATATGGAATCCATACTCCATACTAATATTATAAATGTAAAAGTTACTCTGTCTGTCTGTATGTTACGCTTTCACGCCTAAACCACTGAATCAATTTCGATGAAAGATGGGGTAGATTAGACCATGAGAAAGGACATTGGCTAAGTTTGGTCGCGATAACCGACAATAGTATGACATTAAGTGCAAACATATAATACAAACATACACTTATCGCATTTACGACTTTGTAATTACTACAATACATCCTGTTTACTAAGTTAAGCGGCATGGGATGACTGCGTGAATTGATTGATCAGAGTTAAGAAACTCTGCTGTGGTAAAAGCTGTTACTGAATGATCGATTACTTACTAAAACTAGCAATATTTTTTGTAAAAACTCGATACTTGGTTATATTACGTAATATTAATTTTGCCTCCTTCACATTGTTAAAGTGCGATAATAGTTGTCCAAAATTTTCATTTTTGTGACGAATGATTTAACAATACATATTTCAATAACAACTGAACTAAATTCTGACAATTGAATGAATTTTTACAGCATTAAGTATGCTAACTATACAAATCGAATACATAGGGAAAAAGAAGAATCATCTCTGGGGGAATGTCTTGACCAATTCGGCTACCGAGACACGCCCGAGATGATTCTTCTTTTTCCCTATGTATTCGATAAATTCTGACAGTTTCAAATTGTGCTTTCCTCTCCTCATTCTCCTTCTAATACTCAAAGCTGACATTTAACAGATTTACCAAAGCGAGTAAGAGTGCGACACGGCCCTCTCCAACTTTATTAGGAAAGACAATAAAAATAATAAATACGCATTGGATACAATTTACCCTCGTTTTATTTCACGTTCCTCGTTATATAACTTACTATTTACAAGAGAGCCAATTTAATTAATATCAATTACATAATTTGAAACGAACCATTTACATATACCTACTCACATTGTTATTATCACGCTTTTTTTCATCCGGGCAGATAAATGTGCTGTCTCCCTCGATCGGACGAGTTTATTGCGAGGGAGTTGACGAATAACTCAACTATAGCTAGTTATTTACTTCTGTCTTCTTTCATAGGTTTAGCACGAGCTTCTCTTAATGTGATTAATCCTTTCACAAAGGTTTCCTTTCTTCAGAAGCTTCATGTTTGCATTTTTTTACAACATTACCAATTTTTTCGGTGTACTTTTTTTAAGATGGACCTGCTCATTTGTATAGTTGATTTGTCATTCGCTTCTATAATCGAGCGAATTGTAGAAGCGAATGACAAATCAACTTCAAACTTCAAACCTCTCTACGAACATTTATTTGTATATAAGCTATCGCGTATATATCGACATAATTCTCCATTTGCCTACTTCACAGTAATTTCAACTTGAAACCTTATTTTTTTAATTTTTAGTTTTATTTAAACCTCTTTGATGGGGATTTTGTGCTGGTTACCGGTTGCCGTGTTGGTTCTTAGTGGGTTAGAACAGGGCCACTCTCCTTTTTTTCTCGTGGGTGTCGTAGAAGGCGACTAAGAGACAGGGCTGTTCTCCATCCGAAAGTAAATATACAGCCCATGATTAAGTGCCCACTTGGCGGTAATAGGCTCGCCCCCTATTACGTGGGACCGAAAATCATAGTTTAGCGAATTCGGGTGAAATGTAGCTGAAAATTTTCGCTGGTTATAAAAGCACAACTTGATCATTTAATTTAAATGCTTCTATGATTAGACATAATACTTTCAACAGGTTTTACTAGTACAAGATTATATTTAAGCTACATCACGATATTTCTTTTATAATCATTTCCATTGCACAAATGGTTTCCTCTCTTCTTGTGAAATAATGGTAACGATCGCTACCGCAATTATTTCGATTTAAATAAAAAGCGCGTCGTAATGGCGGTTGACTGTAATTTAAACTTGCGCGGTTTCACAGTTCTATTGATAGAACAAAGTCCTTTTGAAAAAAATAAAGCGCTGCGGTTTTTATTTTTCTTTTCTTATTATTTTTCTTTACATAATAATTTGGGTTAGTTTATCTAACTTCGTTTTTTACTGCATTCAGAAATAGTCATATAAAACTAGATTTTGCCCGCGGCCCCGCCCGCGTGGTAGTCGTTTATCGCAAATAAACATTGTCTATGTTTTAATCCAAGTTTTCAGCTAACTCCGTACCAAATTTTATTATAATCGCTCCAGACATTTAGACCTGAAAGAGTAACAAACATCCATCCAATAATACAAACGTTTCGCGTTAACTTACACTATGGTTACTTAAAAATATTCATATTCTATGAAAGTATAACTTTTTGAACTTTTTAGATCTCGGAGTTTAAAGAGTCTAAAGTCTTCTCAAAACAGCAGAATTAAAACAGAAACCAATTACTCATAAACGTTGATTTATTCAGATCTTGATACCTCGATCTAAGTGATAAACGACGTAGGTACTTTAATAATCCCATTGTAAATATTTATTCTTAAATCTTTAAAGAGTCTTTATGACCACGATAATAAAATTCATATGTTTCGCAGCTTGCCTGGAGCCATATGCGACGGAGACAGCCATGAGGGAATGCCACGGCAAGCGACGATGCGTACTATCAGCAGACAGCAACATGTTCGGCCAGCCCTGTCGAACGGGGAGCCGAACCTACCTCAAAGTTGTTTACACTTGCGGTAAGTCCATGAGAATGTTTTAAATACCAAAAGTTTAGCAATTAAGTCGTAAACCCCATTTGTAAAGTTATTACCGAATGTAAAAAAGTTGGCTGTTTCAAAGTCGTTAAAAGTGTGTTTACATTCATTTCTTTACAGGGGGTGATAAAATTATTTTATTGTCGTATTTGAATTTAACGGGCGATTTGAATATAAATTTTATTAGTTAAATATTTAATTATTCATCACAATTTTATCGATTGATTGATTATGATTACTGAAGAAGTAACTATTGGATGCCTAGCATGTATGCAGTATTAAGTTGTAGTAATAGAGGCAAGCAGACGTTCAGTGTTTGCGTAGAGTCTTAATTTCTGATGTGTACAAGCGTCTTAACGATTTACGTGGTTCAAAATAATTGATACAAAATTGTTGCCGTCTTGTTTGTTTTCACATTTCAAAGAAAAACTCGTCCACATCTAACTTCCATTCCAATAACTATGCTTAAAAAATGTCCTAAAATTAACAATCTGTCTAGCTATTATAAGAATCTGTTAACAATTCGTATAAATAGCCACCCGAAACGATTTCAACAGTCAGTGGGGATACTGAACAAGTCCAACATTAACTCCTAAGAGCTCAAGATTTGGTCGAAATCGATAACTAATACAAATGTTCTGAGTGTATTCTATTAGATACAATGATACTTTCTTGAACACATACCAGCACCTTAATTTCATTTGGTTAGGTACTTAAGTAAAGGTACCCAAACTTGGTGTCTTTTAATATTTTTTATTGAAAAACTCTGTTTATGTATCTTTTTTTGTTTAAAAACTCAGTTCAAAAGTAATACGCAGCTAAAAACCGAAATCGAACCACTAAGTAGTTTAAGCAGTAATTGTATTTGAATATTTTGTCACATCGAGGAAATCTTTTTAGTTAACAAATTAATTTACCTTTAGCAATACCCAAGCAAAATGAATTACATAAATATTTACATTACAGTTTGCATACGAGCCTCTATGTAGGAATTTTCTTTAAATTTTGGCAGAACTTAATTATTTCTGTTTTAGAAACAACTGAATTTAATACTTACAATTGTAGTCGATCATAACAATGTTCCTGTCATAAACAGTGAGTGCTTTTGTATGAAAAAGCTTGGACGTTTATTAAATTCATCAGAAAGGTAAGTACGTACAATTTAAAAATACAATATTTTTCTCGATAGAAAGGTGGAAACCTCATTAAGATTGCGTGCATCTGATAGATAGCGAGCTGTTATTATACTGTGCTACTTTATAATAATAACTTAATAAAAAGGAAAGTACAAAACTTAGGAGCTCTCGTTTATTGATATTGTTTGATGGTTCATTAATGTTTTTCATAACATCGTAATTAAGTAGTATGAAACTGAGTTTTTAGAGTGATATTATAGAGGGTTCGCCTTTACGTACGATTTGAAACTCCGTAGATATTTGGAAATGGAGGTTCCGAAGATTTTGGTGCGGCCTCACCCTCACCAAAATCTTCAGAAACTGTTGGTTTGACAGCCGCTCTGGCGAGGCGATAGTGAACGGGTTCGATTCCCTCTCAGTGCAAATATTGTACTAATATGGCTACGTGCATTGATCTAGGTGTTTCTATGTATATTATGTATGTATTTACAAAAAAAAGTATATAAGTATGTTTATCCGCATTCTAGATTCCATAAGACAAGCTAGTTAAGCTATGCTTATCTTGGGGCTAGATAGCGCTGTGTGGAAGGTTGTGGAATATTTATTATTTATTTATTTAATTTATAAATAAGCAAGGTTCTGAAACAGACTTTCATTTCGGATTAGGGAGGTTAGCCAGGCTTCGAAGTGAATGCCACGGATGTGACCGGGACTAACAAAAAGATGGTGACATAAATACAATAAATAATACAATGTTGGCTATAAATGGAAGGCTATTCTCTAAAATGCTTTTAACTTGAACATTACTGTCCCTGAGATCAATAAACTTTACTCAAACGGAGCCCGGGGCCGTACCTAGTTAATTATTAATATTTATGAACATCTGTCAACATAATTTCAATCCAAAATTTCCATTTTGTACACCGATATTGCGTCCCAAAGATATTAAGCGATTTGTAAGTAAATACGCTTAACAATTTGTATTTCATCACAAAACAATTTATTTTTTATATCTCTAAACGAAAAAGACCCTCCGTTTCGTATTAGAAAAGTTTATTTCTCGTAGATCACTCAAAAAGTTTGTTTTATATTTTCACTTACTTTTTTAATATTTTTTCAGTGTTACGTTTTCTTTGACAAACGTTTATTTATTTGAGGTTAGTTGGCGGAAGAATTCTGTCTATATTTTTACAGTTAGCACTCCAATTTAGTAATTCACGATTTACGTTGTTCTTAGGGTTCCGCGGTCATCACGATACCCATATACCTACTTTCAGTGTCTGTGTAAAATCGCAACGTTTTTGATAGATAATAACTTTATTATTCTAAATCGTATGAAAATAACCCCTTTGGCCATCTACATAACCGTAGATTCGTAACCGTTACGAACGAGGAATAAACCGGTTACGAATAAAGATCATTTATTTCTCATTCGTAACTGGTTACGAATCTATCGTTACGTAGACGGCTGAAGGGGAAATAACAAAAATTTTTTCTCAGTCCGCATTATTATAATAAGGAAATACAGAAACCTATATTGCGCGTGGTTCGTTATACCTTTGGCTGGTTCTTTTCTGTATTGTATTATATTATATGGTTTATAATTTATTAAAATAAAATATTTTTTTCTTCTCCTCACTAGACCAAGCGATCAAGGCTGATCCTTTGCTACTGCAGGTACAAGGATGCTTCCAATTAAAAGCTCTTTGTTGTTTAAGTTTGTGACGTTATCAAAATGCAAGACTTATTTTCAGTTCGCTTTAAACTGATTTTATGAGCGTTGATGTCTACGAGTCAAGTCAAGTCGCGCTGTATCGCTTTAGTTCTCGTTATCAGAGATTAGAACTATATCATTGTAGTTGAACATTATAAGACATTCTACACAGAGCTAGATAAAGCTAAAGTGAGCATTAACATGGGTTATGGGATCTAGAATGCGGATAAACATACTTGGATACTTCTTGTTTGTAAATGCATACATACATATTGAAATATCTGTCTGTATAAACATTATAATGTATTATTATTAAATCAGCAAACAAAGAACAGAGATGTAAGATCCAGATTCAGAAAATTATATGACCCATGACACTTAATCTACTGGTTTCACGAATCAGCAGTTCAAGTCGCAATTTTGTGACATCCACACGAAATGATGACCGTCAGGGTCATAAAAGGATAACACAGACTTTATTACTGTGCACAAGTGATACTGCACTGTCATCTAATTCTGAGCTACGAGCACAATTTTATAAGACCGTTCTCATGGGGAGTTTAGTTTAAAATTCGACAGGAATTTCAAATTAGAAAATAGGTAATGATATAATTATAAATAGATAATGAAAAGAGTAAAGAAAAATATTTTAAGATATGGGAAGTTTAATTGAGATAAATTAATTAAGTTAATTTCATGCATCAATCAATCAATTAGCCTATAGCAGGCACTGCTGGACATAGGTTTTATTTTTTTATTTTTTTATCGTGCGATAAATCCCCACGGAGCCGGTGGAGGTGGTTATGTCGGACTCGAACCGACTAAAACGCACGCCGTCTTGGGTCCTTGGTTGCCGGAGGTGAGATTGCCAAAAGTATATCTCTCGCACCCCGGCAGACCCAGGACCATCTCTTTCGAGATGGACCCCTTCGGGTTGTGGGGACCACAAGGTCCCCATCTAGCCCCGGTTACGGGGAGGCGCACTTTGCGCCGCCGCCGCGGCCTGCTTCTGCTAGGGTGACAGGTGGCTCCACCGGTCACCCCCAGGCCAGCGCTCATGGAGGACGGAGGTCGTTCTGCGACCTCCGACGTCCGGTTCGCCTTCGCTCTGCGCGGGCTTCCCGGGCCTGGAGTCTAGTCCGGACCCGACCGGTCGCCTCCTTCTCGAGCATTACATGCTCGCAGAAGGAGGCGGCCACACCCCAAGCGTTTGCGCATCGTACCATCGCTGTGAGTAATGTGGCGAGTGTGAGGACTCCCACCCCCAGAGCCGCCACTAGGACCCGCCTCGGCGTGTCCCACGCCGGGTGCTGGACATAGATTAAGGTTAGATGTAATTTTATGCATATATGTAGAATTTTTTATATCTGTATGTTAAATAATTTCCGCATTTTTGTATCCTTAACTGAATAATAAAAGTTCCATTATAATAAAATGGTAAATTAGTTGTATCTGTATATAGAATAGTATGTAATTAGGTTGGTTTGGACCCCAAACCCGCACGCATTTGACGCATTTTCACGCATTTGACGACTTTTTAGCAGATTTTCTATAAAAACAGTCTCGTTCAGACCTAATCATACATAAAATCCATTGAATCAAAGTCATGACAACAGAGATGCGGGCCTCTAGTTTTAAAATAATATTTAACAATATTTGCTCTAATTGCAAAGTAAAATATCTATTAGTAAACGAAACAATTTGAACTGTTAGTAATTCAGTGAAACATTCGTAACTAAAGACAGAGCTTCACAAGTCTCACTTTAATAATCTTCTTCTTCCTCTTGGCGTTGTTCCGTTGCTGTGTGAAGTCTGGGGCCCGCTTTGCCAGTCTAACTGCGGATTTGGCTGGACTTCGATAATTTCTGTAAAGCGACTGCCATCTGACCTCCACAACCTAAAGGCGATATCGAAGCATTGCAGTTGGACCAGTTGTTGGACTTTTGAGGGCTCGAACTACCCGTAACGACTGCCATAGATGTTCATATGGCAACCGGGACCGACAGCTTATCGTGCTCTCTGAGACACGACCAGCCCAATGCAAATACTTGCACTGAGCGGAGATCGAACCCGAGCCACCTGCGTAGCGACCGCGTTGTGAACCACCGTGACTACCGCTACACCACAGAGGCTGCCTCACTATAATAGTATATTCAGGTTTATATTTCAAGTTCTCGTAGATTCTCATTATACAATTTTGAACTCATAGATATAAATTTCAAGTATCTTCAAATGGTTTCCAGTATCAAAGTATTAACTTGAGTATCAGTATTTTAGTTTTATGCTTCAAAGGTCAAAACCTATGAGGATTTGGCACCATGCCATGTCTCGATTGTGATAGTGTAGAGTTCACGGAGCGGATAGTCTGGCACAAAACTGCTGAACCATAACCACAGAATAGATAATAGTACTTGCCATAACACTAACCAACAAAGTCTAGTTACATAGAGGTAGAAAACTACTTCGTCTCCACGATGAAATAATAATATGAGGAGGATTCCTACATCGATTCAGATAGGATTTGTTCTGACCGGTCCAGGCGGAATTCAAACCCGCATTTTGGACTGCTAATTTTTGTTCCAATCTTAATGTATTTAGATAATTAGTAGGTATACTAAATGCTTTAAAATTTCATTCAAATGTCCTACATTTTCAACTCAGACTGAAATGCGACTGAACTTCGATATTATTCATGAAGCGACTGCCAGCTGACATCTACAAACAATTGGTGTTATTCTATTGTTTATTTCGATGGAGTTCTTCTAGTTAAAATATTACTTTTACATGCTTCGTTCACAGTGAAACCACAGTCTAACGAACTCACGTTGTACTGTGGTAAAACTAGGTTATAAAAATGTTAACTGTGTCGAGAACAGTGGAAACTCTTTCTACTATTTACTATTTTATTATCTAGTAAAAATAGTGGATGCCTCCCAGAGGTAGTTTCTGAAGAGCCCTTTTTGTCATAACGGGAAACTTGGCTTACATTGTCTTTATTTTGTTATGTTCACTTATAAGACTGCCTAGTACTGGGTTACTACTATCATAAAGTTAAAATGACGTTCTCTTATGTAACCTTCCATGTATTTTTTATTCCTATAAGTAGATTAGTTAGGTCTGGTGATATGTATGATGTAATGATATAGAGAAAATGATAGAAGAATATTTATTCATTTTAGATTAACTAACGGGCACTGCAGATTTCTATGCACTTGGTGCATTTTTACGGAATAATGAAATAGGTACTAGATCTATGACATTCCATTTCTGTTACCTCCTTGCTATATAAATTATGAACCTATGACGAGTACTATACTAAAATAATGTCTAAAGAAGCTACACTGTCCTCTTTACAGCTAACTGTACAGTCGACAAAGGAGATACGGTTGCTCCTTTTCATACAACTGCAATGGAAATGTACGACCGTATCTCCTGTGTCGACTGTACATGATAGCATTGATTATATGGATTGATTACTTGGATGAGTTCAATAGCAAATGTCCTAAGGTCTTGGAAAATATAATTTCACCAAGCAAGTACTTTTCGCTCGATGGTTCAACCATGAACACAGACAAGAGCTCGTAGATATATTATTAGAAGGTTAAATTTATGACTGTTTGCATTAGACTTAGAAATTGAAGGATATAATATTGTTCATGTTAATTCATATTCAGATCTGATATATTCAAATTAGATATGTAACCCTGACAGCGTCTGTAGGGTGACAGCGAGTATTTGCGGGCTGGGATGGAATGTAGGTATTGAATTTATGACGCAGTATTTGACTATACTCAAAGGAGATTTCGTTCCTTAAAGCGTTTTCATATTATCCGATCCGATATCGGTGTCGAACGACGATAGCTGACAACACAGCAGGATAACACATATTTCGCGCATTTTTTAGTTCTCTGATATAGGATCGGTGGCGTCCAACACCGAGAACGGATTGTATAATATGAAAACACTTTCACACTCATTTTTACTTTTATATTTTAATTGTCATATATTATTCTTTTACCATAGGTCAATCCTTGAGCGATTAACCAATTATAACAAATCAGGGCCCTGTGAATACAGGACTATTATCATTCAAGTAACTTCCTAACCCACGATTAAAGCAGAGATCGAAAAATATAAGAGATATATAAATAGCCCATTTTCGCTATATCAAATGCACACGCAAGGGATAAGCAAAGTTATGTAAGGCTTTTCAATATTCAATCTTCACTTGGACGTAATCTTCTATTCTTGGGTTGCCTCCTTTATCTTATACTTATATCTGAGAGCTTAGGGACTCAACATGCACTTAAACCACAATCAGAATGGGTTAAGTGACCGTACGTTTCAATCCTACCCTCGTAGCCGTGATTGGTTTTCACAGAGAGGTATACCGACAACGTATTAAATCCCCTTTTATATTTTAAGGTTGTAGGATGATTTTAATTAGTAAAGTTACCTTTATGGTGTGTTTAATCATAGTGAAAGGTTACTATTTTATATCTTAATTTAACAAGACTGAATTATAAATATTCTAAATTTTTCCCATGTAATGTATAATATTATTATATTGCAACATCACATTAGTTTATTAAATATACTGTCATGTGCTTCGCAATATAAAACAAAATGTCGTTGCTGAAAATCTACAGGCCCAGTTTACTAATTTGGCTTCCGCACTAGGCAGCTTCATTAGAATTTCATTTCAATAATAATAAATAATTTCCCAAAATAAATGATACGATATAACGTAACGTTATCATTTAGGTAATCACAACACATGTACTTACACACTTGTACATATTTATGAAATTTGCGACTAGATACTGAATTCTACAAAATTACAAAGTTTTACACGGAAGCTACCAATGTGTGGTTTTGGGTGATGTATTATGATAATGATATACAAGCCACCCTATCTCTTACTATTTTGGTAAGTGTCGAACTGTCAACGACATCATGATAATGCATGAAAGAAAAGGGAGAGCTTTTGCATGCTCGCTTAATGGCTCAAACCATTAAATGAGCATGCAAAAACTTTGCTATCGTTACTATTATATTTAGGTTTTTCAAGTTTTGAATATATTATACGTAATAGGATTCATGCGCTATTTGCAAAATCTGTATTCTTTCTTATATAAAATATTATGTTTAGGTTTATTAACATTCCATGCATATGCTTAGTATAAAAGTTCATGACAAGATCTATAAAAGTAAAATGATACATTGTTAATGATACTTTAATAATAATAAAAATATTGATGTTATTTGGCTGAGTGTTATAGATGTATATTATGTGTATAATGAAGTGTCAAAGTTGTATTTCAACCTGAGAAAATTTAATCTTAAAGACGAATTGGTGTTATAAATTGTTAATCCCAAAACCCCGATGTGGTTTTAGATACTTAGGTTTTATAGTAGCAATAACTTTCTCGGCAAGCCATAAATACTAGAATTTCTCCAGATTCCTAAATAGTAAAAAGAAAATTAGAAAATAAATAAAATTGGTAGATTTAAGAGATGGCCAATTTTGTTGGTCCTGCAGATTATCCTTTGGAAATCTTATTCTCTCTATTTTATATTAATTTATAAAAAAGACCTAGTACAAGTTAACCTATAGGTATATGAACAACGTTAGGTAATTGTTGGGTTCTAGGGGAAAAAATTAAATGAATGAACGATAAATATGATCATTTGGTTATCTGTCAGTCTATTATCTTTTTTTTTACTTTTTCAACTTTTTGCAGCAATAAAAACGTCAAACTTTTTAGCTAATGTCCTCAAAATAAACAGACATTAAGGCAATATATTTATACAAAAGAAATCAAGTCTATATTATGTTGTGATGAGGCATATTCTTTTGCATAGAAGGAAACGTTTGAAAACCGTAATATGTTCCTGGATACATGAAAAAAGATGCCCATAGTCGTGTAATAATTTATGAGAATCATTTACTTCAATCAGTTTAATGTTATTTATTTACATTAATATATTATCTAAGGTCAAAGTTCAGTTTAACCATATTCTCAGAAGCCTTACCAGAAATAGACTCGTTTTCTTAATATCAAAGTTACAAGGTTTAAAAAAAGATTTAGACTTTAAATCACATCGTGATATAAGTTATGTATGTACTTAAAATATCCTGCAGTGCGAATAAAAATAATACTGAAAATACTTGTAGTTTTGTGTTTAACACTGTCTCATAATTCCTTTGCTTTCTTTGAAGTTTTTCTAGTTCAATTATTTTTGCCGTTCGTAGTCGCTGTGTCTGCAGTCAACCCAAGTTATAAAAGTGTGAGCTGTGCTATGAACAATTTGATGGTCTTTCATCACTATTTTATTATCTGGCAGGAATAATAGTTGACTTTCAGAAGTAATTTAAGCAGAGTCTTCGTTTTTTTACTCACTGTTCGTTGTATTTGCTTGTTTTGCAATGTTGACTTAAATTTATTTCTCGTTATTATAGTAGAATTCTAAATTGAAGTCTTGTCTTGGTAATTCTTTATTGTTTGGCGAAATTATTACAATATAAAATTGCCATCCATCCAGTAGGTAATAAACCATTTCATTTCATTCCAAAAATACAATTTTTATTATATTGAGCTGCAAAAAATGTCTGTATCTTTTCAACACAATTATTGACTTCATTTGGGCCTACGTTGTAGGATACAAGTTAATTAAATTTCGGTAGTCGTTCAACGAATTTCTATTCTTCGTTTTGAAACTTTTCAAGTTCGAATACCTATACACTAATTAGATTAATTTTAATGATAATGGAATCAGAGAATGGGTAATAGAACTTTAATGGCTTTTAGAAACTTTCTCAAGTTAGAGCACTCTTTTGTTTATATAAATATGGACCAAAAGTGTATTTTTTTGTTTTTGAGTCATAATCACTCATTAGTTCTGAAGTACGGTAGACGTCAAGCTATTAATTTTAATACTTGTCACCTCACTAAATAAGACAATAATTGTAAAGTAAGCGAAACGCAAGTCATGGACAGCACACGTCACAATTTGCTTACGGATTACAGTTCCTCAAATTGTTATTATGAAATCACGAAAAAATACAATTATTCAATTGAAATTTGACTCGTACAACAGTAATAAAATTTAGTATCAAATTGAATACCTATGTAGAGTTAATCATGTTGAACTGTTCTGAGAGTTTCAGTATGCCTTTTGGCAACGATAGTATAGGTGCTGGCGTTACTTAATTGCCCATTTTTATAGCATACTAATAAGATAGCACTTTATGAAAAAAGCTTAAGTTCATTTTCATCGTCTGCTTTTCTGCTAACTTCTACTTAGTTGCTGTGAGCACATAAACTCATTTTACCAGACTGCAGCGAAGCCAAAGAAGGTTTATGATTTTGACAGGCTATGTATGTATGTATGTTCATTCGTTCCCTCATAGCTCCTCAACTAGGTATTAGAACTGGACAAAATGAGGTATCGTTATTGGTAAATGGATTGATAAATTAGATAATGGATGGATGGAACTATACCTATATCATTATATTGAGCTCAACGCTACAAAAACTTATCAGATGTGTATATTTGATTTTTAATTTTACCTCTTGATTTGGTACTCTAAATTGCAATATTATTATCTGTGCTTTGAATTTCGAACACCATATTATCCTCTAACGTCACTTTAACGTCAGATTGGATTATACAGCATCTCATAATTTTGATGGTAATTTCTGTAAAATCATTTTCACATTATTAACCTCCATTCGCGAATTCTCCTGTGGATGTTATTATGGTTATCTTTTAGGCGATTACCCAATTTTGATGCCTATTTATTTTCATTAAACTGTATGAAAAAAAAAATATGGCAGAGCAGAGGGACATACAGGATTCTGTGGAAGTTTCCGCCGATAAAAGCCTGTCAAGACGTCATTCATTTTGATATTATTTCCTCGTTCTTCGTGATTTTAACCAAACACAAAAAATAAGATGGTCTCAATACAGATGCTTAGAATATGAAATATTTTGAAATAGAATACAATAAATTATTCATAAATAAATAAATAAATAATAAATATTCCACAACATTCTACACAACGCCATCTAGACCCATGGTAAGCTTTTATAGCTTGTGTTATGGAATCTAGAATGCGGATAAACATACTTACATACTTTTTTTTTGTAAATACATACATATTATACATAGAAACACCCAGACCAATGCAAATAGCCATATTCATGCGTACAAATATTTGCACTGAGCGGGAATCGAACCTGCGCCTCCTGCGTAGCAGTTGCGTGCACTACCGCCACGCCACGGAGGCTGTCTTTAGATGATCCTTCAGGACAGTAATTACGTTCTCGTTGATATATTATGTGGTCTATTTGTTTGATTATTCTAAGGATCTACTTTGCCATTAGAAGATAGGTATTTTTGCAATCCATTTATGGAGGAAAGACTTAAATCATCGACTAATATTATTAGGCTTATATATGATGATATAAGCCTAATAATATTAGTCGATGATTATCATAAAAATGTTTGTTGATATTCAGCGGATTTCCATACAATATAAGACTAATAAATGACGGGTTTAAAAGGGTGCAACAGGGGTTTAAAATATGTCACTGGTGAAGGCGAAGGCCAGCTAGTGTCGATATAACCGTCAGTAAAAGTGCTAATCGACCAAGGAATCAATTGTGTGCCTGAGCTCTTTCATTCAATTATTGAGAGGGAAAAGGGTTGAATGTTTCGGGACTTTACGTAACTAAATTGGATTTGGCCATAAAATTTGATTATTTTTTTGGTTGCGTTACTTTCGTTTATAAATTTAAAAGAATTGTATCGATCTAAATAATATTGCGTGTTACTTAACATTTTTTTGTAATAAATCGATTATGTATTCGTCGTTTTGTTTGCATTTAGAAAGTGGAAACGAAACAAAAGAATGAGTGGAAGATGATATGGCTGGGAAAGGAGTGACTGAAGATGTCATCTGACAAGAATCTATGGAGGAAAATGACATGTTGCGCTGACCCCAAAAACAAGGGCAAGCAGAAATCAATATTAGTCATGGCTACATAAATTCAATGTTCATTAACTAAAATTAATTATTTCAAAATTTCTTATTATAAATGTATATGAATGGCTTTTTTTTTTCAATTTATACAGCTTTATTATTTCACTCAAGTTCATACCACCATAAAAAATATATTATAGATATATTCTTGATTATTTATATCAGAACAAAGTTATCAATCCAATAACACAAAAAATCCTTACCTCAGTATCGCTGTGTAGCGAGTCGAAATAATTTGCATCCAGCAATATTGTCTATTTCCATCTCAATTCAGTTTGTTAATCGGACCGTTGATAATACAAAATACTTCAGGTACGATGCAAACTGTTTCACAAAATCCGTACCTCAAGATAATAGAATAGAATAAAAATGTTGTTCCTTTTGATGAATTTCTTTTAGGTTTATAATAGTCAAGGTACCTTTTTATTCTGTCTGTTTAGTAGTTAAGCAACTTTAAGATAAAGAGGTTTAATAATGGCAAGTGATGTGAACTCACTTCTGCTCGTATTGCCAGCAATATAGCTTCTACCACTGTCATTAAAAAATAAACACAAATCACTTCTATTACTCTTTTATTGTTGTGTCTACCTCGGTATGAGTAAAATTTTATATTCAGTTGTTTTTAAAGAAATTTTCCACTGAAAACCTTTTTATACAGCACTTGGTATAATCTTCTACCGTCACTACCAAGAAATGAGCATCTCGGCAGTTATGTTGTCGTTGAAGAAACTTTGGCAACTTTGGCATGCATTGGCAAAATTTATGCATAAGTATTTCATGAATATGTTATTCATGAATAGGTAAAAATATATTGCTAAATATCGCAAGAGATTATTATAGGGAAACAGGTTAGTAGAGCCTTGTAATTTGTGCACTGTTAGGCACAACCCTTAAACCTAATACATGATGCTATAAGCTTACAAATTGAACTTTCGCATTTGTTGGGTCAGAAGCATTTACGAAATATGTACACGTACTATACATTCGTACTGTTGGTTATACATAAATCACTCCTTTGTGGTTAACAAAGGTTCCCTTTATAAATCCAAAAAGTAAGAAGGAGAAACTAGATGCCGCCTACTTATGTTTCAAAGACAAGGATGAGATCGATTTTACACAAGAGAAGTCTCTTTATGTCCATAACGCTCTTCAAAATCATAGCATAAAAGTAGGCTAGTACTATTCATTCCTATATGCCTCTGTTTTACAAAACTGGCCTCTCTGATATTAAATATTAATAGAGAAACTTCTATATTAATATTTTATTTTATTACAAGCAAGACAAAGTCTAAAGATACAACAAGAGTCATTTTGTTGCACTAGAGTTGGTGTCAAAAATTAGATTTGAAGGAACAAACTGGCTTAGAATAAGTAATATTAGTCTGACGCCGTTCTTAAGATTTCAAGACACGACGTTTCTTTGAAGATTGAATTTTACTCTTTGATTAATTTTCATGTTAATTTTGAAATGGTTCAAGTAACAAGAGTATCGCTGAATAGGCAATAATTTACAAGCATCAGCGATTAATGAATAATATATTTCACAACATTCTACACAACATGGTAAGCTTAACTAGCTTAATGTTATGGAATCTAGAATGCGGATAAACATACTAAGATTCTTTTTTTTTTGTAAATACATACATATTATACATAGAAATGCCCAGACCAATGCAAATAGCCATATTTAGCAGTCGCCACGTCACAAAGGGTGTCAAATGAATGGAAGAAGAGTTAAAATATGTGAAACCTGAATATTATTAGTATAACTAAATATAACTTATGACAACATAAATTCACTTCGTATTTTACTCGTACCTCTCACAACTACTTAGTTGTGAAAGGTAAAACACGAATAGGTAGGTACTTTCCTACTCTATGGCAAAATATATCTTGGCAAATATTACTTCGTATAAATCTGTCAAACCTCCGTCGGCGAAACTCAATAAGTCTAAAAATAAAATCTTGAGACAGTAAAACGACAGAGATTTAGTAAAAAATAAAACAGCTACCGTACTGATAACAAGTCACGTTCTCCCAAAACTGCTTGTTCCACGCCACATAAAGCGCCTGCCGCACTTGAAAAAATAAAAATACTCTGAAGCACAGAGCACCCTAAAAGTCTAAAATTAACATCCCTTGATGAATCCTAGAGTGGATCAATACTCGTTACGAGTCGAAATGAGTTTTATTTTAGTGTCTTCAAAGTGCATTTTCTTCTACAGTGCCGCGTACGGTGTTAAAGGAGCGTTATGAAAGTGCCCCTGAAGAGGACGAGGTTGCTCACGACGTGTCGGATCTTGAACACGATGATGTTGGTAAGTGTTTTTTTTTCCTTAATAACAGCCGACGGAATGGATAAGTATCCAGAAACAGAGTTCGAAAATGTAGACATACTCGTAGATAAACAGTTCAGAACAATAATTCTGTGCATGGTTACTTATGCTCGGAATTGACAATTGTAAAATTTTACAGGTAAACTAAAGCGTTCATTACAAGGATAATAGTTTTCGTATGTATATTTTAGTGTATTTTACGTATTTTTACAAATATTTTTAAATGTTTAAGATGACTTAATGCAATAGGGCAACGTAATAACTCAGGTAATAACGTCTCTGGCATGCGATCGATATAAGGCCTAAAAGTCAGTTGTCTACTAACCATACTTTCAGTGTAATTATTATTAATATATCTAAGCAAGAAATGTGGTTTAAACGCAGCATTTTGTTGAGCGAAAATATTTTCTGAGTAGAATGCCTCTAAAAGTTGACAAAGAATGTTTCTCTAACAATTTTATCTCCCAACTGCAAGCTTTTAGATGGTTCTTCACTAAACTTGTCATTTATTTTGAACGTTTCTTCAAATAGGTACCTTTTAATTACGAACATGATTTGTTTCACATTTCGCACACAATACGTTTTGGTTGCGAAAAGGCTCATGCACGCATGACGATTATGAAATGTATTCGTCTCTTAGAGTATTGTTATCATCTTTAAAATGGTTTCGAGTAAGTAGATATAATGTAGGAGGTAAACACCGTCTTTGATGATGCTCACTCATACACAGTCGATTGCGGTAATACAATGTGAGACAAGGGGGTTCCAGTTCGGGATTTTCGCCACACTTGACGTCATGATTACAGAGTCAATTGTGATAATAATAAAAATTAGTAGGAGTACAATTTTATATAGCTCTATTTCTAAGAAAAATGATGTAATTGGCTTTCTCACAAACTTGATCAGGCTACTAGAAATAGTCATGATTATGGCAAACAAATACAAATATTGATGAAGTTCAACCATTACCAGTGGATAAAATCAGTATGTTTTTTTTCTACAAAGAATTATACAACTCACAAAATTGCATTAATTTTTAGTACTGACTGTAGCATAAGTATAAGATACATAAATTTTTGTATCAAACTTGATTACACTTGTCGACGTCGATTGTCCTCGTAGGATAATAATAAGAAGATACGATACTCAGTGGTAATATATGAAGGACGAGATAAAATATATTTTTGTACAACAGAAAAAATACGAGCCGCAACAATGAGATCCTATGTATTCGTTAAATGGAGGGGACAAGGAATATATTTACAGAAGACTTCAATTGTGTCAAGTTGCTTTGAGTTATGACAAATCACGAAGCATAGTGAGGATGCTGAGTTTTGCAACCAATTTAAACTGTAGGGAACAGTCATCTACAATAAAATATTCACCACCCTTTCTTACATTGGAATACGTGTCAATAATTATTGATGTACACGTATTTTAATAATCTACAGAGTCCACAGCGGACGATGGCTATCAAATATTCGTTTCGTGAACAAAAATTTTGACGCGTTTAATATTTACAGGGCCACCACTACTCTTCTAATATGTAATCATCTGAATCAAAACTCAGGTGTCATCATCTACGCAAAAGAAACATTAACGCTCACCATTAAAGACCCTATCTTGAGCCATGTTTCTTATCGATAAAAAATTGCGAAGGTGGTGATCTACAAGTCTTCCGCTTACAATTTATAAGAGCGTTTCGATTTATTCCAGGATAATCTAAATAGGACACTGGTAGGCTTCACCCCGACACAGAACTACTTTTTCTAATCGGCAACTTCCAATATCCAGTAGTAAGGTTTATATTACCGTCAGAAACTTCTACCCATACAGCTATTAAAAAAGTTCGAACTTGATGATGTTGATGGCTTCAGAATTTAGAATATAAAAGGAAAATAAAGATCACGTAACCGAAAAAGAACATAGTTTGCCCCTATCTCAACTAGCAATAACTGTTTTAAACAACTGTCTGTAAATGAATCCCTCTGGTGGTGATTGGTCAACATTAAATCAACCTTTTATGAATTGTAAGTGTAGATATATTATTCCAAGTCAAACATTTAAATTTTCGTACCAGTTCATTTGGTCCCGACACTCGTTACTACAACCCTTTTATAAGTTTGTTTAGTCTAAAGCAATGTTAGGTTTTCATTTCGTACTATTAATATTCAATTCATTCGTGCCTTCAAATGTGACGTACTATTTAACAACGTTTCTTAATGTAGACAAAGGGGACAAATGAAACGGGCAGAAATGGTGGGGGACTTTGTTTATACTAGATATCTATAATTTAAATGAAATTTTTATAGCATTTATTAGGCTAACTTTTTAAATTTCATTCTCTTTATATCCGTCTCTAAGGACTCTAAAGACTAAGGATCTTTAAGGACGGATATAAAGAGAAGGGAAATTTGAAATGATATAGGTGTGGCTCAATAGTTCAGTTGGAAGAGCATTCCCCCTGTAAGGGAAAGTTCATGGATTCGAGTCCCACTTGAGCGCTACTTTTTCCCGATGTATTTCGTACTGTCTATATTAAGTTTTTAAACTTCAAGAAAAAGTGGTACTGAAATGCGAAAAACTGAGTTTACGGATTTGTTGAAGATACCATTTTCAATTGATTGTTTGTTCAGGTACAATAAATAAACCAGTTTGCACCGGCTACCTCTATTCAATAACTCAAGAATCTTAAACATCAATTCATAAATGGCTTCAAAATCGCGTACCTAACAAACATACAATCTTCTTCTTCTTCTATCATAGATTCAACGTAAACATTCTATAAAAATGCCGATCGTATTGCGAACCGCCTCCTATTTTGAAGTTGGTGAATACGTTCAGTTCAAATTATTTTGCAATATAATACTTACTCAAAAATTTTTAAAACTTCAATTCATAATAGACTTCAAAATCGCGTAGGTACCTAACAAACATACAACCTTATTCTTCTATCATCGAGTCAACGTAAACATTCTTTAAAAATGACGCATCGCATTGCGAATCTCCTCCTTTTTTGAAGCTGGTTAAAAATACGTTCAGTTCAAATTATTTCGCAATATAAATTACTCAAAACTTTACCGCAAAACTAAGTATTTTATTACTCATAGTAGTAACCGTGCAACTTAACGCATTGTACAAACAACACTATAATAGTCAAAGCAGTCTTAAAGGGGTATTACATCTTCCTAAATTCAGAAACCTGAATTTAGGAAATTCTGAATTTAGAACAGTGTAATTGCATTTAGGAAGCAAAGCTACCTAATTAGGAAGCTATTTAGGAAAAGAATGGTTTCCGAAGTCCTAAATGGCTAAATCGGATGAGTGTAATTACGTTTCCTAAATTCAGGACGCTCAGTCGCCGCGCGCCTGCCGTCGAGAGCGCACGTTTGTCTTTCCCTCCCAATATAATATTGCGTATGTACCGACGAAATAAATGAAATTTTACATCATCTAGTATGCTAATTATTCAAATCGATCAAGGAAAAATTATATGATCGGTCCAGGCGGGATTTGAACCCGCGATCCTTCTTTTACAGGGAGAATGCTTTGACCACCTAGCTACCAGACTCACGCCCAAATCAATCTGTATCCGTCTTTAAGGCGATGGTGGAGCAATCTACCGACGCCCTTACGAGCTATGCTATCGGAACCAATGAATGATCTGTCATTCATTTTATTCATTGATTTTTGATTACTTCGCCCAAATGTTTAAATGAAATTGTACAGCATGTAGTAGGTATGCTAATTATTCAAATTGATTATGAAAGAAAAAATTCGTTCGTCGTTAAGCTAACCGCAAGGGTTATGGCAATATCAATATTTTGTTTTTTTTTTTTATAGTATTGAGGGCATTTTGTCGCAATTCACTCGACAGTCGACACGCCCGTCCCTTGCCGCTCGTCCTTCAAAAATGATTTAGGATCCTAAATTAGTGAACGTGTAATCGCGAGCTTCGGTGACTGAATTTCTTGTCCTAAATAGCTTCCTGAATTTAGGATTCTGAATTCAGGAAGATGTAATACCCACTTTAGCGCCTTCCCTGCGATAAGCGGGTGCAGGTCGCGGGCGTCCGCGTCGCGTGCTTGCTTGCCGCACCCGCGGCCTGCACCCGCTTATCGCAGCGAAGGCGCTTAGGATGGGTGAACATTCTTTACACATACAAAACCGTACAGTACAGTACCGTAAAGTACGAAGAGTACTTCGCAGAGTACGTTAAGCCGTCATTCCCAGTTTCCATTCGAACATCTATGTCAGTAATTATGGGTAGTTGGAGCCGTAAAAATTTAACCCACTTCGCAGTTAGCCTGGCAAGCCGACCGCAGAGAATGGTGATAGATAAATTATTCTCTGTATCTCCCCTATAACTCAAATAAACCCTTTGAAGTAGTAATATAACACAATGGAACAAGAAATTTGTAAAAAGACTCAAGAAAGTCAATATTTACGATAATCTCATGAATGGTCCTAGTCTCAAGTGAGTAGAATTTTATTACATCCCCTTAAAGGTATCGCTATAAACTTGGTGTGGATAAATCTCTATGACGGGTAATCTGAAAAGAACATAAATTCTACCTCTGTATGCTCCAGTTAGATATTAATTTTAGCCCACAAATCAGCAGTTATTTTTTAAACAAATGAAATGGTATTATTTTGCCAGCTAATAAATTGATGCGAGTCTGTTGTGTAAAAAAAAATAACACATCTATAATTATAAATTTATGAGGTAGTTGTCTGTAAATTGGAGATATTGAAAAAATGGCTAATGTTATGTTAAATAAACAAATCTGATCCCAGATTTTTTTTTAGTTATTGTCTGTAATGGTTTTTTCGTCTGTTTGTATTTTTGTTAGCGATGGACGCATGAACGAAGGAACAGATTTGGATGCAGTTATATTATAAGAAAGGCCGATCAGATTTAAAATCTTAAGTTCGTTTAATCATGATTGGTTAAGTAGAACCGGAGATAATAAGGATCAAAAGTCGCTATAAACCGACATCCGCGTGGGCGAACCTCTTTAATCCCGCTCTGCTTAAACTTATCACAATTTATACATTACACTCCAATATAAGATTATGTTTTAAACCAAAATTTATTGCTTTTTTAAAACAAAGTAACAACTCAAAAAGGAAGGCTGAGTAAAGAAATAAGTCTAACAATAGCGTGGACGAACCAACCACGTCGTTAAAATGAAAAATGTGTTTTAAACTTCGAACCTCGTAAACTGGACTAGAGAGGTACTTGCTAAATTATAAAAGGGCATTTGAGGTCTTCGTATTCATAAAAGAGTTCGTAATAACGAATCTTATGAATAGACAGATTTCGCTACTAATTATAGGCCAAAGGTTCGATATTATTGATCAATATCACGTCTGAATTATGGTAGCTGACCTTGGCGACTGTTCCAGAATCTATTTTCTCAGTACTAATAAAAAATCATTGTTGTCGGTTTATGGCTTAGCAAAGAGAGCAAAATTATTTTAGTGCTTACACAGTTTACATATTATCATCTATATATGTATATAAAAATCAATTGCTGTTCGTTAGTCTCGCTAAAACTCGAGAACAGCTGGACGGATTTATCTTGTCTTGGCCTTGAAATGTTCGTGGAGATCTAGTGAACGTTTAAAAGGTGAGATAAATTCGAATAATTGCCGGGAACCGACATCCATGCGGGTGGAGCCGCGGGCAAAAGCTAGTCTATATACAAAAAGAGTCAAACACTACCAGTTCATCTCTTTGTTACTTACCTAATTAAGAGTAACTTATATTTAAATTTAAAGTTAAGTAAGTTATTTATCCCTTTGTTAATAATTCAATCATTGTTCAAGCTCGTAAAGTTTCCTCTTTTGTTCTTGTAAAGTTGCTATTTTTACTCGAGTAATATCGTCAAACTCATTTAAGTACGTGCAATAAATAACACGAAAAAAGAGTCAAAGGACTCCTTATTAAGTGTATTACCCTATATTTAAAGTGTGTGAAACGAGACACAAACGTATAAATTTGCTTAATCCGATCTTAATTTGTACTTGTGCAATCTACGAGGATTTGTTTGGATTCGCGTCAGGACGGTTCTTTGCTTTGTCAGCGTTAAAACGGATTATAAGATAAAAGGTTTTCTTGAGGAGGCAGTCGCTCGTGACGACTCATACTCTAAATCTATTAGTAATTTTCATAGTAAGGTAAATTACAATTTAATGACCTAGGATGTTTTCAAAAGAAGCGGTGTCTTGAGGCTTGTGTTGCGGAGAAATTTTTCGATGAATTATTTTAATCAAGATGAATTTTAAGTCATCGTAATAAGAAGTCCGAATTCTAGGTTCATTGTGGGTAGTATCAAAGTTTTCATTTGTATTTTCTTTGCCGCATTTTTTTTGTCGCGCTAAACTCTTCTGGTTTCTTATAGAAACATAGAATATTATTACTCGTACAAGTCTTGTGGTAGTGATGTTCTTGTGGGAGTGGTACAAACGGTCAATATCAAATGAATTAAAAAAATTGTTTGCTTTTGATTCTGTAACATAGGCTAATTCCGAAAAACATCGGAAAAAATGAAATGCTCAAGTGAGACTTGAACTCACGACCTTTTCCTTTAAGACGTATATAAGGAGAAGGAAATGGTTCAGGTGTGGCTCACTAGCTCAGTTGGAAGAGCATTCCCCCTGTAAGGGAAAGGTCGTGAGTACAAGTTTCACTTGAGCATTTCATTTTTTCCGATGTTTTTCGAACTTAAAAGTTAGCATAATAAATGCTATAAAAAATTCATTCAAATTGACTAAATCTGTTCTGTTTTTAGTACTTACTCCAAGATTTTGATTCTGACTCTAGTTTATAGTTTGATGAAATTAATATATAAAGTATAAAGTGTCGGTAATTTAGTGTGATAGTTAGGGTTAATAAGTTGATTTAGGGTTTGAATCCCGGTCATTCCACAAAAGGGGGAATCATTCCTAATATAAAAAAATCCTGATATTTAAAAAAATTAGGAAAAAATGTATTAAAAATGATATTAAGACTTCATTTATAAAGTTCTGAATCAAATAAACACTACAATAACACAACAAACAGTGCAGTAATGCTACAGTCCCGGGTCCATTAAGCGGGGCGTGAAAAGGCATTTGATGAGGCCGTCAAGCTGAGTCCCACAAGTGTTAACATGGTACATGTTTACGATGGTGACCCTCTTTCCGAGACTTTGCCTTTAGCTTACCATCAGGTTAGGTGAAGTCAAATTGACGTGTCCTGTACAAAAAAAAAGTTTTCAGTAGTATTAACTCAGTTATAATTTCAGATGAAACCAGTGATCGCTGGTGGGCAGAGTCGGCTGTGCCTCCAGCGCCAGCAGTAGCAGCGGTTCCTCCTCAGCGACCTTCTATCTCCACCAGCCTGAACATCACCAGCATCAGCAGAGATGAGCCTTCAGCTTCGCCGCCTAGGCACCACTTATCCAAAAATGGTATGCCTTCTTGATAAAAAAAGAGAAAGCGAATTCATTTTCAAAGGCATTAACATGGTGCGAACTGCCATATCTAAATCAGTCCAGCCCGAGAAGATTCTTTTTCCCTATGTATTCGACCAGTCTTTCATGATAAATGAGAATTCGTTAGTATAGCCCCCATACAAGTGGCACAATCGTTAGTAGAATAGAATATAGGAGGCTAATGAGTATAGTAAAAATTTAACAGAACGTACAACTGAATAAAGTTTTCAATGAAATTGTTGGAGAATATATATTTTGACTATAATGCGCACCAAACATGTAATCACAGTACCTAAAACCCATTTCACTCGAACCAGACCACTAAAGTAGATTTATTATTAACTCTTAAATCTCCAACGAATACATTCAAACTGTTTACTACTAGCTAACCCAGAAAACGTAGTTTTGCCATATAAAAATGGAGGTTCGTAATAAAAGATTGTGCTACCTTTATCACATAGAGATATTAAAAATAGTTTATAACCTATTTTCGCACCTGCCAAATATAATAACGCGAGTGTGACTCCCTTGGTGCTGGAGACGTCTATTGGCAACGATAACCACTTTCCATCAGATGGGCCATGTGGTTGTCTGACACCTAAGTGGTATGAAAAAGAGTTTTTTTCAGCACTATATAATTAGGTAGGTAACGAATTAATTGGAATGTTTTAATTTTTTTTTTTTTGTATTTTATGTTTTTGTTTTATTATTAATATTATGAAATTGAATCTGATTTTTTTTTAAATTTAATTTATAAGTTTTTGATTTTTAATTTTTAATTTTTTAATATAATTTTTACTTTTTAATTTCTAAATCTGTAATAATTATGTACCTAATAATAATTTTGTAATAAGAATATGGGATGTTAAATGCCTGAAATAAATGATTATTTATTATTCATTTATTTATATTATTATTTCAATGGTCAATCACTAAAAACATATATTCCTGATTTTTACGTGACAATTAGATATTGATATATGTACCATGGACTGCACGATATTTAACTATAGTACGTATCACTTACCTAATTCAAAAGAAAATATCTCACAAACACAAAAATTCCACAGTAGATAAATAAACTATGATAAACGGTAATTACTTGCGGAAGTTTACACGGATATTACACATTGCTAAGGAACTACAATTTATGGATCTTTTGAATACATTTAGTTGCAAGCTTCTTATTGAATTTCACTAATCTACCCATTTATCCAAGTATGCATACCGGACCTATCAATATGCATAAGTATGTAATATTATATGCACCAAAATTAGAGTAAATAAGTAAGCAGTTTTAACTCGATATGATCCTATTTAATATTATAAATGTAAAAGTTTCTATGGTCTAGAATAATACACCATATCACCTCAAAACTATAGATGTGTGAAATTAAACTTTATTTTTCAGAACTTCGGCTCTCTTAAATTTAGAATACTTTGCTAAACTGTTGTTCTTCTTCAGCAGACGAATTCGACATGATCTACATCTACATCATCGCGGGCGTCGCAGCGTCTCTGCTCTTATGTACCATTCTTGGAATTGTACGATGTATGATGCACAAACAAACAGCTAACGAGCCAAAAGGTCCCGACATTTCTGCTACCACTGAAATACCCAACGGATTTAACGACAGTATATCAGAAGTCGACAACGATATTAACATAACCAGTCTATCTGGACCCGTCGATTCTGTAGACTCAGCTATCAAACAAGACATTCAGTACACCAACGTTGCTCTTAGTCCCAAAATCAATAAATACGTCGGTCGACCAGTACCGAATACGTATCCACACGTGAGCACTAATATGTACGGGCAGGTGGCTGAATTCCCCATAGAAATGCCTCTTCGAACTATGCCACACGGTACATTAGGGCGCGGAGTTGCGGTCAAAACTCTACCAAGAGTTCAAATACAAAACGAAACAGACCCTAACACGAGGAGTTTATATCGATATTCCAACGCGCAATACTACTTTGGGTGACAACAAGATAAAAGCCAGTGTTCGGACGTATCTAGAACTTACTGTTTCTAGTTGAATCGTGTAGTGAAGTGTATATAATTCACAGACTAACTAGTGAAGTTATGTTCTACTTTTTAATACGGCAACTGTGATATTAATTGAAAACTTTCCTATTGTACTGCGAACAGATTTCAAACTGTAGACACAGAAAGACGGTGTGGTTGTAACAGTGCGTCTGATACGAGTTGAGAGATGAATCGTTGTTAGAACTTTGTTATACCGTGTTAACTTTTGATAACTAACATTCTGTTATACACGGAATGGAACATTGTTTCCATTTATTCATTTCATGTTATTCTCTTGGAAAATAACATTCATAAAATGTACTAATTGCATATTTGTTCAGATTAAAAAACTTGTAAAGCAAAGTGGCTAATTGGTTGACTTGTTCTGGGTTTTATTATTTAATTAAGTACTCTTTGTGTCAGTGTCGTGTAATTAAGGCATTAATTTATCATTTTAATAACCTGTTTATATTTTGAAAAGTTAGCGTTTTAGTACACTAGTATTACTCGGTATTTATTTTCTGTAATATATATTTTAAGATCAATGTTAAATATTTATTTAAAACAACATTAATCACGAGATTTGATTTTATTTTCAAATCTATGCTTTAAATATAGTGACCAGATTATTGTTTCTTATGTTTGTAAATCACTTATTATTTAAGAACATAATTATCATCTCTGATACGTAAAACTAATTAATTAAAAATATATAGTTTTGATAACTAACAATAGTTACATTAACTTTTTTTAGCTTCTCATGAAAAACTAAAAATACGAGTACAATATTTTGATACAAATTAAAAACAATTTGATTTTGTTTTAGACTTAATACAAATGGTACCTATTGAAAATCTAAAATATGTACCCACTTACACCAAAGATGCTATCGACTGTAATTTTATTTAAGATTTATCTCCTAACGTCAAACTCCTTTTTGTGTCTACGAGTTAAAAAATATTAAAAATAATAAGGAGAACAGTTTTTGAAAATAATTGTAAATAACACAACACATTCGTAAACCCATTGGCAAATATCACTATTATTGGTGTTTAAGTTTTAAAATAAATTGATGTATAATTTAACTTATATTATTTTCATCATCATTAAATATAAATATATTATTTGATAATGTGTCTGTATTATACAAGAATTTTAGTTTATGCTACTAAATTTGTGTCTGGAGTGGTCATTGATATGAAGTTGTAAAGAATCTTATTAAAATAATTAACTACTTATTTTAGTTTCCTTAAATGTAATAATATTATTACAAGGTAAACCTTTTCCACATTCCATGGTAGTCTTCAATTTGTACGTATTTAATTAATTTGAAAGAAATTTACATCACGAAGCTGTTGATTACGATCAATTCAAATTACTTTTTTAAGTCCGATTAATTGGTAATCACTGAATCTCAGCTCTATCTAATCATTGTTTATGATTAGATAGAGCTGAGATTACTAATTTGTTTATATTTTTAGAGCTCCTGATTTCTTGTATTCTATTCCGTAGAAAAACTACATTATTTAGAAAATAATATCATAATATTATGGTCCTAAAGTCAAAAGTGTAACCTTTAAATTTTTCACATTAACTTAATCAAGTCCCGTGCATCTAATTTCAATTAACGGTTGTCAATTTTACGTTGGTAAGTACTAAATACACTTATTATAAACATACATAACATAAACTCACGCCTGTATTCCCCGAAGGGGTAGGCAAGAGGTGCTAGCACCCACATTTCGCCAGTTTATGTTTAGGTCCCAATGTAATAGGTGGCGAGCCTATTGCCATTAACCGGGTACTTATAACTCAGCGATAAATACACACATAACTTCGAAAAGCATTGAAAAGTCATTGGTGTGTGCCATGGTAAACCTGGGATCGAACCCGAGACCTCGTCTCAGCAGTCCATTACCCATACCTAGGCTACCGCAGAGTTTTTACACTTATTATGCTTTAATATAACAATGATTTTTATCTCATAAGATAGCAGAAAGGACATGTCATGTCAAGAGTACCCAAAATCAGCGAGCATGTATGGAAACAATCATGAAAGTAGAAGAAGGGAAAGATCTATGCCAGGAACATAGCAAGTGGAAAACTGTAATCTCTGCCTACTCTGCTGGGAAAAGCCGTGACTGTATGTATGTTTAAGATAGCAGTCACGTTCAAGAGCTATCATTTTCAGCAATGCAGTCTTTTGCTATAGAAAGCCTCATTCACTTTTGGTCGCTGTTTCGGTTTAGACTGAGAATATGGGGACCCAGCGTCTTCATCATCTTCATCGAAGTTTTAGGGCCAGTGGGTTAAATAGGTCGCAGCAGACGATGGCCTGCAGGGCCATTAGGGGGTACCGCACGATATCCTTTGAAGCGGCGAGTCTCCTAGCCGGATCGCCACCGTGGATCCTGGAAGCGAGATCCCTTGCGGCACTGTATCGGTTCCGTAAGGAGGCGCGGGAGCGGGGATACGATCCCGAGCCCGAAGACATTCGGGCCGAGAGGTCCCGGCTCCACGGGATCATGGTGGCGGAGTGGGAGCGACGACTTGAGCAACGACGCGCAGGGCATGCCGTCATAGAGGCGGTAAGGCCCATCATGGGGGAATGGCTCGAGAGGCCACATGGCAGCCTCTCGTATCGACTGACGCAGATTATCACCGGGCACGGGTGCTTCGGGAGATATCTGTGTCGGATCGAAAAGGAGCCAACGTCCGAGTGCCATCACTGCGACGCGAGCGAGGACACGGGGCTGCACACGCTCACCGAGTGCCCGGCATGGGCCGAACCGAGGCGGGAGCTAGTGGCGGCCCTGGGAGTGAGAGTTCTCACCCTCGCCACCCTGCTCACAGCAATGGTCCGCTGCGCGGACGCGTGGGCGGCCGGCGTCTCCTTCAGCGAGCAGGTAATGGTCGTGAAGGAGATGGCGGAGCGGGAGAGGCGGCGCGAGCGAGAAAGACTCGCGGATCGCGCCGCCCGCGCGCGCAGGCAACTCGGGCGTCGGAGGGCACTGACTGACCTCCGTCCCCCATGAGCGCGGGCCTGGGGGTGACGGGTGGAGCCGCCTGTCACCCCAGCAGAAGCAGGCCACGATGGCGGCGCGCTGAACAGCGCGCCTCCCCATTCCGGGGGCGAGTTGGGGACACCGTTGTCCCCCCCTCCTGAGGAGGGCCAGACCGTAAGGGATGGCCCTGGGTCAGCCGGGGTGCGAGGGATATGTCTTTGACAACCTCACCTCCGGCCTAGCACCAAGACCCACAGTCGGCGTGCGGTTTTAGTCGGTTCGAGTCCGACATAACCTCCCCTTCCGGCTCCGGCAGGGGGGGTATCCGTGGGGATTTCCGCACGAAAAAAAAAAAAAAAAAAAAAAGTGGGTTAAATAGGTCATCACTAGTTATT
Organism: Eilema sororculum; assembly: GCA_914829495.1. Classification (NCBI taxonomy): domain Eukaryota; kingdom Metazoa; phylum Arthropoda; class Insecta; order Lepidoptera; family Erebidae; genus Eilema; species Eilema sororculum. The sequence goes on from OU618541.1 coordinate 18,519,294, forward strand.
TAACAGATGTAAACTCTCCAAGGAGCGAACTATATGGAATTACGCCTTTCATCAATATCTGGAACTAATCGCATCACTCAATCTCAAAGAGTTATAAGATTAGAAAGGTGCTCTCCTATTATCTTGTTACATATAATTGTGAGTTTATATGTAACACTAGCCGACTAGCTTTGCCCGTATCTTGAACCCCTTTGGCAATTTTTTTTTCTACGTAAGGACCATTGCTGTTCTCGAGATTTTCGCATAACAACGCATTCAGAATTTTTTTTTATATTAAAAACACGACAGTAGTAGCAAATTTTGTATCTACTCCTAAACTCCCGACTAATATTAAAACTAATACCAAGGCTGGTCCTGAACAATTCAATTATTACCTAGTTTCACATTTTCCTGGAGTGATGACAACTCCTAATTATTATGTCAGTAATATCGCTTACAAGACAATATTAGACGAGAGTAATGTAGCAACCAATCAATGTTACGACTTAATATGATTATACGTGCTTGTAGGTGCTCAGGGTATACTGATCAATCATTATTAGATGATAAGGAATGTGTGTACATATCTATTTATTAAATTATACCGACACGCTACTGAAATTGACCGAATAATAGATAATTATGGAGACTTCGTTAATGAAAATTGCAACCCATTTGTTAACATAATAACATTTGATAGTGCGTTTTTATTAGTAGTAAATATTTCTTCGATTATATCAGGAAAAATGAATTGCTCAGGCGGGGCTCATACTAACACTAGTTTTGTTTAAGTTACACTTGTTACTAACCCAGATATGGATCGTATGTTATCTGAATTCAAATTATTTGAATTTGAATAAAAGTAATTAATGAATGATAACTTTCGAAGCTAAGACAAATAAAGACAATAAGTTATTTCTCAGAAATTGATGAAATGACCAATGAAAGTGGGAAGATATTTTCAATTACAAGTATGGCAATATTACTATTAAAATACCTAGTAGGTACCTTTTTTTATAAATTTGCCACTACCCAATAAGCTACATAGGTACACAACATGGAAGATAAGATGAGTTATACCAATTTGCATTAGTAACAGACAAGGTAATTGTAATTAATGCAGCTAATTACGCGGAGAAATCCAGTTTCACGCCTGCCAAATTTGACAAACCAGGCAGATTCTACGGAGTAAGTATACATTACATCATAAAATTCCTTTTCAACCGACTGCGCTAGCGTGGGTAATGTTTTTAGTAAAATAATATCTGTGGGAATATTAATATGTCTTACATCTCAACATCTGTTTCGCCCTCTAAAGTTATCATAGCTTATTTTTTAATTTCGTTAAAATATCTATTACGGGACAGGATGGTGACAGATTACCAAATACACTTGAGAGATGCTCCTATCGATTATACCACCTGCGGTTCGACAGAGCGAGCTGAAATTTTTATATCATCTTATAGCGACATCAGGAACATCTGGTGTTCTGAGCGTGATAAATATAGTAATTTTTAATGGGATTGGAAGAAAAGATCCTCTTTGCGGTTGTGGCCATGTTCTAGGGAAACCATCGTTGCCCACGTAGCCAGACAATCTGTGGTAGTGAGACCATTGATGCCCAAGACCTTGCAAAGAACTTAATACAATTATTATAGGTCAAAGAATGGCCATTACAAGATTTTACGTGTAAACTTGTGTGTAAAAATTATGTTGCTAACAAGTTACCAACTGATAACTAATTATATACAGCTAAAATGTTTTTGGAAGTGTTGAGACAGTAATAATCAAAACGTTAAACATAATACTATGGTCGAAAGAACATAATGACAAATAGTAACAAATTGTGTCCTCTCATATTATCAACTGAGATAACTCACTCCAGCTGTAACTACTAAATTATGCTTTGTCCGGTTCCTAATTAATGTCCTAGGCGATCAATAATAACCCCACTTCGAACCCACGCATCAGTCACCAAAACTATGTGTAATTAGCCAAGGGATCCATTAGGGTAATAATTTCATATCAGATATAGAGATATTGTTCAACTAGGTCCGCTTAGATTAAAACCCCTGTAATGAGCTTGAGCCTCGATACTAAAGATTAATACAGCGAGGTCAGTGAGATTTTTAAATTTAGATAAAGACAAATATTTGCCTATTTCCATTAATTCGTAAGACGTATCAAATATGCCCCTAGTATTGAATGCAGACCATAACACTATCGCTGTCAACCTATCAATCAATCAATTAGCCATTACAATTAATTAAGGCAATTTAGCTTAGCTGGAGGGATTAGTGGGAATGCGATGTTTGGTTACTTAAAGAAGAAATTATGAGAAAGAAAAAGGAATAAGCACGTATTATTATTTTCAAGAGCGATCTCTATCAGACACTCTTTGAAATAGAAATTATGAGAATCGTAGATAGAACAAGCTAAGACCCAATTAGACAAATAGTTGTAAACACTTTGTTATCTAAATGACTTTTTTTCATTCTTTATGTTAACGATTAGCAATAATTAGGTCTTCATGAAGATAAATAGAGGGCTTTCATTTTGTACCCACAAAACTGTACCCACAAGCTAAAAGAATAATAATTATTCCATAATGATAAATATACTAAACTAGACAGACATACAGAAACCCCTTTTAAAAATTGCGTAGCTATAAAATGAAAGTAAAATTAATTGCTAGAACTAAAATAAATTATGTTATTGTGTAAAGGATAACAACTTTTTAAATAATATCGTTTATAATCATTAGTTATTCTACTAGCTGAATCGGCAAACATTGCTCTATCCGAGTTTTGTTTGTGGTAGCTGGGTGAAAATTAAGGTTTATATTTATAAATACCAAATCATAAAAATGTAAGTATTCAAAAATCACATTATCACATACAAAAACACATACATAGGCGCGAAAAACATTACCCTCGCTGGCGCAGCCGAATAAAAATCAGTCAAGAATTGTTTTAGTGCGGCATTTTTTTAACATCTTTGCCACCAAAAACTACAATGAAATTAAGAATCAATTAGATGTTCTAAGTTTCCGCATTTTTTTTACATTGTTGTCATCAAAATTTTTAACCAGAATAAGATTGAAAATATTTTTAAATATTGTATGTATTTCGATTCAAATACATGCAATGTCGCATAACAAATTGGCCCTCAGTTCAGTCCTGGTAACGTGTTAACAAGGACGCGACTAGGCTTGCACGTATCTAGAAACCAATTACTGTTGCCTGTGACGGATACTATGTTCTTAGTTTCCGAAGTGATAATAAGCGCAGTTATTGCAATAACAATTGTACGGGAAAAGTTGGACTGAACTTAGTCGCTTTATTAGCCGTTGTGGTGGTTACCGTGTTCAATGAAAGAGATTTTATTACGAAGTTGTTTTGAAGTATAATAAAGAGCGGTGCATCGGTTTAGTTCTATCTTAAAATAAGTACTACTTTCAAGTGATTCAGTTATTATAGTTTCTGATAAATGTTTTACTAGAGTTAAATAAGAGTAGGTATATAGTAATTGTTGTTAATTTGATTTTGGCATTGACTGTACAAGAAAAGGATTTCACAAGAAATATACAACATACTAAACTCTGCTAACTAAAATACTAACTGTACAATATATACAAAAATGCGAAAAATAAGGGAGGGGGGAGAGACTGTAACTTTAGGTATCGTAGATGTCTTCATCATTGACCTCTACTGATACCATGCCCAAAAGGCTGGCGGCATTACCCCGCTGAATAGCGATACCAATATTGTAATGGTGGATTAAGACCATGGACACAGAATAGATAATAGTTGGAGAAGGATTACTTAACAAAATTCTGTCCTCCGTGATTAAGACCGAATGAACATAGAGCTATAGCTGGATCAAGAGCATTCTTTTTTAATATTTTAGTGTAAACGAAACCGTGTTTTGAAAACGAACGAATGTTCTGTCAATGTTTACACTAAAATTTGACGGAGATCGGTTAGAATGAGCATTCGCTTGTTCGGTGTAAATCCACCTTAAGGTATTTTAATTGTATTCTCAATTTTATCTATAGGTACCACTATTATTAATAGGAGCGTTTGAGTGAATTGACGTGTGGATGGATGTTTATTAAGGTGGAATTAGACCAAACTCATCCTCTCTCCATCAAATTCTTTTAGTCTACAAATTGACAGAATATTCGTACGTTGTCCTTTTTTGAAAACAAGATTTCGATTACACTAAAATATTAAGAAAGAATGCTCTTAAAATGTTCTTCTTTCTAACCATAAATTCATTTATTCTAAATCCACCTATGCTCAATGACACCGGAACGGGTGAACGTATCTGAATGAATTTTGGCACAGATATCTCTCTGATCTTGTTTCTGTGTTCTTGGTTACTTTTGATTTGAAATTTCCTATGGATCCCGGGAATGAGATCAGACTTTTAGCAGGAGTATAATTTCATCAAATGCAACATATATTTAAATATGTATATTCGATGCTTCGTAACCCATGATTCATTTTCAACTTGATGTATCTTGCTTGTGGTTTGAGGTTACGGTTAGTTTGCAACAGGGGGTGATAATTTATGTATGTTCACGCGCATTACTCTAGAATTCACGTTTCAATAAATATTGCTTGGCACAATTCATCCAAGGGCCTGATTCAGTAACAGCACATTTTGAAAGCGTGTGATTTCAACTTCGATTAATATGAAGACAGTACAAAAGATTTGGTAAGTATTCAGTATAATCTATCAGAACAAAACCGATCTATGTTTTCTTGAAGTTACTTAATCTACTATATCTCTCGTAATTTGATTGCGTTTCCAATTAGAATTTTTACTACCTACTTACTATTATTTCGTTAGCCGAAATCACGTTTTTACAAACAATTTTACTTAATCAGGCTCCAGTACACTAAAGTAAGCATTCGGTTCCCAGCATTCGCTGACCGCGATGCGCTACCGCGACCGCGACCGGCGACCGCTGCTGTCGAATCCGGGGCCCACTGCTTTGTATGATTTTTTTTTTAATAAATCCTGCGACCACGTCGTACGACATGTGGACGTGGTCTAGTTGAGCTAAAGGCACGGTTAACATAATGACGGTGTTTTCACCACACGAGGATGAACTTTTGATAGAATTAGTGCATAAAAACCCACCTTTATATGATGGACCCCCTCTTCTCGCGACGTGAAATCGAGTCGAGGAGGCATAGATATGACATAAAAATATCATCATCTGCTTCATCGTCTAATAGCTGCCGAATAACTCTTTTCCTAGCTGCGGATAAATTGTCCGTCCAGTACGCCGAGCCACGCCGACTGAAGAACAATTTTATATGTATTGTAAATAGTGTAGTTTTAAGTAATATGTAATAGGATACGGATATTTAATAAATCACATTATTACGATAGGATAAGATTAGGAAATAACTAGGGAAATAATGAAAGTCATTAGACCGCTCATTAAGTCCCCCTGCGGGCTATAGAATAAAGGAGTACTTAAGCTCCACACATTCCCGTAAAATCACTGTTAACTGTTATCCAGACTAGTCCAGTCAAGACTATTCCAGTCAATGCGTTTCTGAGTACTGTTCCAGTGTGGAGTACTCAAATAGTTCAGCTAGTAAACAGACAAAAGTCATATACAGTCCACGACAGTGTAATCAAATAACTGCAGGAAAGTGGCGATTGTCGCTGTCGCTAACATCGGAAAGCTAGGGGTCGGCCCACGACAGGCGATGGCGGAATGGCCGTAGTCGCTAGCCGCGGTCGCTAAAAACCGAATGCTACCTTAAGTACTAATATGAGTGTCTCGGTTGTACAATGGTAGCAGGTTCGATTTTCAGGTCAGGTCTTGTATTTCTCAGTAGCAGGATGAAGATTTGACTTGACATAGACCCGCTTGACTTCAATCAATAGATAGAGAGGTACAGTCAGTGTCATAAATATCTCGACAATGAAGTCTCAAAATAATCTCAAAACTCTCGCATTTAGAGCAAATTAAACTGTTCTATTAATTTATATGGTATTATTTTCCGAACTAAAACGTATATACCAAATATTATGTATGTATCAATCAACTGGAAGGTTAAAAAGTCATTTCGGAATCATATTGAGTTGCGCCATAACTTAAAATTTAATCAATGAAGGTCGTGGCGGATTTAATGAAATCAGAATTAAAGTAAAAATACGCTTGTATGCATGTTTGATATACAAAAATAAATGTAGAATGATGATGCGGGTAGCTCCTTTGAAGGTGGTTATCGTTATGTGCTTTTTATTTATTTTCTGACGTATACATAATCCAATCTCGCTGTGGTAAAGTCATAACTGAGTACGAACTGGGAAGAAGATACCAGTTTTACAACTTGACATAAATGTTACGTTGCAATTCAGCTTGCATCATGCTGAATTGATGGCTTGGTACTGACAGGAAAACGTTTAATGTTTTTATGGGAAACATCGATTTGACTACACCTCGCCTCATCGTAAGTTGAAGACAAAGTCACAGGAGAGGTGCACCACTACAGACATAGTTTACAATGGTGGCACTCAGCTTGAAGGTCTCATGAGATTCATTTTCAGGATCCGCTTAAAGGACCCGGGACTGTAGGAAGAACGAAACACGTAAGTTGGTAAGGAGTTCCAGGTCTTAATGGTGCGGCAAAGGAAAGCTTTGTTATTTTAGTCTCGAAAGTTAAACCTATACCGACCAAGGGTCTTTAATGGTTTGAAATACTAGCCTAGGCCTTACCTCTTTTTCACGTGCGTTGTAGGTTTCAAAATACCCTTCCTCAAAACTCCCTGCCAGCTCAGGTGTTTCCTTCTTCCTACAGTCCCGGGTCCTTTAAGCGAGGCGTGAAAAGGCATCTGATGAGGCCACCAAGCTGAGTACCGCTATTGTTCCGAGACTTTGCATTTAGCTTACCATCAGGCGCGGTGAAGTCAAATTGACGTGTCATATATTAAAAAACGTTTGTAGTTACTATACTACAAATACCGCCTTATCCAAATGTACATACTCGTATTTAGTAATTAGCTTATTGGAATAGCACGCAAAAGTTTGAAACAAACAAATTATAACACACAGTTTCGTAATGGACCGCAGTTGATGCTGCATGTTAAAATATTTTTGTTAACCGAGTATTTAATGACCAATAACCATTTTAACTCTCACTTTTAACTACTGTATAGTATACCAGTATACTTCTTCTTCATCCTAACATTAACCCCAGTTGCACCCGAAGTTTTTCAACTTGGAGTATGGGGTCCGTTACCAGATTTGGCTGAACGTCGACATTTTCCGTGAAGTCACAGAATAGATAATAGTACTAGCGTAGCGTTGCATTATAGATCAGTTGTTGGACTTTTTAGGGCTCCAACTACCCGTAAGGACTGCTATATGACTCCCGGAACCGACGGCTTAACATGCTCTCCGAGGCACGACCGAACAATTCAAATACCCATATTCATGTAGGTATACAAATATTTATACTAAGCGGGGATTGAATCCGCGCCTTTTGCGTAGCGTAGTGAACGCTTTTTACTACAGTATAAATATAATATATGTTATAAATGTTGTTATATATACTGCAGGTAGTTTTGTACCCACACCACGTTTTGATACTGTAAATAATATTTCAGCAAACTCAACAAAAGCAAATCCATCTTTCCATAAAACTAAAGCTTATAGGAACAATAAAAATATACAGTAAAATGCATCTTCTCTTATATTGTTGAAAGATATAAAATTCTGGAAGTAATAGACCGATATACGTTGGGCAACATATTAGAATAGAAAATTATACTCGTATATACCTATTATAAGTACCTACTCATATTAAAAGATTAACATTTTAGATTTTACGATTGATTTTTTTATCTCTCGAACTCGGGTGATGTTAAAGATACACATCGAATACATCAGTAAAAGAGAATCGCTCGGGTGAGAGACTCGAACCCGCGATCTTTTATTTATAGGGGGAATGCCTTAACCACTAGGCTACCGAGCCATGCCCGAAGCGATTCAAATTTCTCATGTATATTTTTTCTTACTTAAAGGCGTTGGTCATTGGTTCATATAGTTCGTAAGAACATTGGTAGATGAATCCACCGGCAGTTTAAAGACGGATAAAATATACAAGGTAAATTTTATTCGCTTCAGGCGTGGCTCGATGGCCTAGTGGTTAAGGCACCCCCCTGCAAGGGAAAGATCGCGGTCCCTACCGAGCGATTCTCTTTTCCTGATGTCTTCGATTTGTATAGTTAACATACTTACTTAATGCTAAAATTTGTGCTTCGGACCGCCTTAGTTCGTTCTCATATTCTTGTATAACTCTAGACAACTTAGATTACAAATAAGTAAAATAATTAGGTGTACCAAAACTTACCCTACAAAATTATCAACTGGATAAATTTGTCTTAAGTATAAGAGAATTACAAGATAAACACAAAACTTCAAGCTCTTCGTTCCCATAAATCCGTTTGTCTCTATCTTAATTCGTCACCGAGTAATTGAAATTAAATAAAACATTTTGTTAAAAGTCCCTGGTTTTTTGCCTTTTGGTGTAAGGTCTACTCTCGGGGCTTATAAAGTAGGTAATTAAAAGCGTTATTAATTGCCGAAACCCTTTTATTTTTAAATAATGGTTAACGCCTGAGGTTCTGCGTAGTATATTAATGAATTTATTGTAGCTCTTAAAAGTTTTAAATTATCCAAAATTTTAAACTAATTATGAACAGCGGCCACTTTTTATTAAGTACAATTGACTGCACCTTGCTGTATGATAAGAAGCTAGAATGTAAGACCAGAAGACCAGCATTCCAGTTGCTGGCGATCCTAAAATGGTAGTTCCTGCCTTCACACTCCGCTTCAAGAACCCGGTATTATAAGAAACACGCGTCTGCGTGTAGAGCATTTTCTTAGATTTGAATAGACATTAAAGTTCTTATGAAGCGAGAAATAATATAAGTATCTACTTACACGAGTAATACTCGTATAATGATTACTCCCAGATGACAAAAAAAACGATTTGGATTTTTTTGTCTTAATCGATTTGTTTATACCAATATGTAGTGTATCTGGATTACTACTAGGGGCCTTTGGCTTCAGGAGCGTTCTCCTTACACCTGGTACATAACCCATACCTAAAAAATGTTTTTATAAGTTTGTCGCTGGACGATGAATCGCAAGCGGAAAATGAGATAACCTAAAAAAGTGGGATGGGATGACTGGATGAAACTGGTTGCATTCGAGGTCTTCACCTTGGAACTAGGGGAATCCCTAAGAAGGAGTACCTAAGTGTACTCCTTCTCCTCGTCATGTGGGCTCTTAAAGCAGCCATTTGTCCTCCCATCCTCAAGATGTAAGCCTACGCTTGATCCTTGTCCAGTAGGGATTATAGGAAGATAGATTACATAATTTTTTATCCTAAAAAGGGAAATAATAATTTCAAAATATATTTTTATAACGGCGGAGATATTTCTTTGTGAACATGATTAATCTGATCTACAAATCACAGTTAGCACATTTAGGTCAAATTCAAAAAGTTTTTGTTTTGTTGATACATAAATTCTTTTTCGACGATATTCAGAACAAGGTTATCTGTATTTTTTTTGCCAACAATAATAAATAAGTACCTATGTATTTTTCTTTCTTTTTACCTAAAGTTTTGTATTATTTTACTTTCAATATACAAGGTGATTTTATAGTCGTTTCGGAAAAAAAACTTTTTCTTTCGCCAAAGTCTTCTTCTTCTTCTTCGTGTCAATGGCTCATCAATCTCTTAAATTATGTCAGCCCAATACCTGGCCACGGCCACAGCATTGTCTGTTTCCCTGCACAGGTCTGCGATGGTACAGGTGGAAGGACACAGTGGGCAAGAGAGCAAATGTGGCATGGACTGGGATGGGGCCCCGCAGTCACAGGCCAAAGTAATACTTCCAGATGATTTTGGTATGGAAACTCTGCCCAAATTCTTTTTTCCCGAAACGACTGTAAAATCACATTGTATAATAATTAATTCAGGCCATCCTACTCCCTATTATTAGAATAAATAAATGTGAAAGTTTGTGAAGATATTGTATAAAAATATGTTTAGTTTTTTGAATGTTTACTTTGCTATTAAATCAAGCTATAACGGCTTAACGAATTTGGCTAAAATTTGGAACAAGGATAGATAAATTTCTATCCCTGGAACAGGTTCCCATGAGTTGTGGAAGTGAGTTCAGAATACATATCCACCAATTAGTTATTTATTAAATCTGCGTTTATTTGAGCATTTTCTGTTTAAACAAGTAGGTTCAAACTGTCCAAAACATGTGTTGAAAGTTTAGACATGAGTAAAATGGGTAACGTTTTATTGTAACAAATGTTTGAGTAAATTTTGAAAAAAATAATGATGCTGTTAAAATAAAAATATAATATAAATATGCCATTTTATACAAAATAACAGGTTGAAATGGTAACTAAAAGTTTAATATTACGCTTGTAGTTAAAGTTGGTTCATGTGCGATCGCATCATCACATTATTTATATTAGTAAATAAATGAAATTAAATAATTTTGTGGCGTTAAATTTTTATAAATCGGTAGGTCAGCTGGGCAAATCTTAGCGAAGTTGAGTGTATCCGCGTATTGACATGGTGTGAGGGAGAAAAGTCTTACCCTGGTCTTCATAGCAGCTCGCCGCGTATAAGCAATTACTGCAAGTGAATACACGTTACGTATCCTGACACCTGGAGCAGTTGGTGGCCACCAGCATCAAGAAAGATGAAAGCAGTACCCGGTAAGTGATCTTATTTACCCGTGTACAGTCAGTATCAGATAGATTTTGACGTAAGAAGTACTCAAAATGATCTTAACCCTACAGTGGTCGCGCGGACCTAAATGGACTACGTACGTAGTCCACGCGACCAGTCTCTGTCTGTCTCATATAAATGTGCGACTACTGCAGGGTTTGTTTTAGTTTTTTTACCCCCTTCCAGTTGACTGCTTATTCTGATGTTTGGTACACACCTTTAGTTTGGACAATAATACTGTTCAAATCAATAAAACAGTTTGATTTCCTCATAATAATAAATATAAAAGAGAGTTTTAAGATAATTTTGAGACTTCTTTGTTAAGATATTTATGACACTGACTGTACCTATTGTTTTATGACCCCGGTTGCATATACCTATAGCATAGACGAATTGTATTGATATGCACTCCACGTTATTAATCTTGAAATGAATAATTAAAAGCGTCGGTAGTTTAGTGGTTAAGGAGTCGGCCTTACGATCGAGAGGTCTCGGGTTCGATCCTGGCCATTACACTACCGACGTGAACCCACTCCTGGCACAAGCAATTAAGCTTAGTTGGAGGGGTTAGAGGGAATATTAGTAACTTAGGTTCTAATATTCTTTTAAAAAAAATAATCGTAATTGTTCTCAACCAGCACCGAGATCACAGCTACATACAAGCTTGCGTCTGTACCTACCTACTATCGTGTAACATCGAATTTATAGTTATAGACATCGAATGAAGTAGAGATATAGATGATTTAATAATAAAATACATTAATTACCTATATACGTAGTAAACCTACACACATTCGTCTTACAAAGGAAATTACTTAATCCTCGCCTTTCGTAGAATGATTGAGTGCACCTGAATTACATCCTACATTTCGCAGCAGGATATACTGAGTGAAGAATCAACCAACCAGTGACACAAATTGAGGTTATTGGAATTCTTTCTATGTACACTTTCTACTATGCCTTTTTTATAATTGGTCCGTCAATTGACTGCACCCCGCTAGCTGGCAATAAAGCTTACGTGCAGTCCAGAAGATACAGACCACCATTCCCGGTGCCATGGGACGTAAAATGGTGGTCCCTAATGGTACGTCAGTAAAACACGGAGGTGTGCGGTAGACTAGTTTATTATAGACATAATACAGATACCCTACATTACATAAATATAAATATGTATCTACAGTATGAACTATATCCCAAACGTTACATCTCTCCCCACTAAGCCCTGAACCACTATAATACTATAACTATAAGCACACTATAATAGGTATACAACGCAATCTTATGTTTAATTCACACACCTTATTTACTCCAATAAATTAAGGATCGTTCGTTTAGCTCGTACTAATGCATGCAGTGCTCGAGCAGACGCGTCGGGAGGCGGGGACGACGGCGGCGCAGCCGGTGGTGCCGGTAGCGGTTGGGGTGGCTGGGCCACTGGTGTCGGCTCACCTTGGGTCACAAGTGGCTTATCCTGGCTGCCGTTACCGCCGTCCGACGCGTCTTCATACGAATCAAGATCAGCATCCTTATCGATCTCAGGTTTACCGTTCCTATCCGTCGTAACTGTGACGTCACTCGTTCGCGATAACGAGTATCGAGTATTACTATTTCTCTATCGGGATCATTTGGTCCGCGTGCCTACGCCATTCTATACCTTTACCTACGTCTACTTTATATGAGACTGGGCCAGTTTTCTTTGTGACTGGCGCCTCAGCCCACTTTTCTCCCCTCGCTGAATAATCGCGGACTAGCACGGCACCCCCCACGTCAAAATCCCTTTCTTCGATCGATTCGATCGGTTCGATCCACCTGCTGTTCCTGCCTATCTCGGACCGCGGCAGCCCTATCAGGCCTCAAAACATCAAGCCGGTTGCGCAATCGCCGCCCCTGTAAGGCTACAGCTGGAGATACTCCTGTGGTTGCGTGGTCACAGTTTCGGTACTGGAAAAGGAATTTGTATAAAGCGGCGTCAATGTCTACCCCCTCAAACAATGCTCTCTTAATTGCTTTTTTTACGGTTTTCACAGCGTTTTCTGCCGCTCCGTTACCCTGAGGTCTATAAGGTGCCGAAGTCGTGTGTTTTATACAATTATTTGTACAATATTCCTTAAATTCTAACGAAGAGAACGGGGGCCCGTTGTCTGAAACGAGCTGCGATGGCAAACCGAATCTTGCGAAAATACTCCGTAACACATTGATAGTACGGTCCGCATTAGTTCTCTGCAGGGGCACCGCCTCTATCCACTTAGAGTGCGCGTCCACCAGAATTAAGTACCGTCTCCCCCCACAGTCTGCAAAATCTACATGTATACGCTGCCAGGGGTGCAGTGGGAACTCCCAAGGGTGCAGTTGAGACCGGGGTGGGGCATCAAGCACTGTGCGGCACGCCGCACACGACCGACACACCTGCTCAATGTCCCTGTCTAAACTGGCCCAATATACATAGCTCCGCGATAAACTCTTCATTTTATTCATTCCCAGATGCCCTTCGTGGATTTCATTTAATATTTTGTTTTGCAAACTGTGTGGCACTACTATGCGATACTTGTAAATAAGGCAGCCCTGCTCCATCCCAAAATCCTTTTTCCTAGCAAAGTACGGGCGTTCTACATCGCTGCTCGGTTCCGACAGCCAACCAAAAAGGACATAGCCTTTAATCTTACTTAACAATGCATCCCGTTCTGTTTCTTTCGCGATATCTTTGTAACAAATAGGTAAACACTCTTTGACCACGTTCAAATAATCTACAGCGTGCGCGGAACGACCCTCCTGAGATAACGGTAACCGCGATAGTGCATCGGCCGGACCGTTGTCCGCCGACCGTACAAATTCAACACTAAAATCATATGCAGCCAAGCGAGCCGCCCACCTCTGTAAGCGGCTGGCTGCAGTTTGGGGAATGCCCCCCTTTTCACCAAAAATATGGGTTAATGGTTGGTGATCGGTACGCAATATAAACCGTCGCGCAAATAAATACTGATGGTGTTTCATTACCCCAAACACTATAGCAAGCGCTTCCTTGTCCAGTTGGCTGTAGTTACGCTCTGCCGGACTAAGCGTACGCGACACACAACTTACTGGTCTCTCACTGCCATCTGGGTAGCGATGTGCCAACACTGCCCCCAAGCCATACGAGCTGCTGTCCACTGATAATAGCAGCGGCTGCCCCTCCGAATAATGCGCCAGTACGCGCTCGCTCAGGAGGGATTGTTTCGCTAATATAAAGGTCTGCTCACACTTAGGCGACCATTCCCAAGTCACCTCTTTTTTTAATAAATTATGCAAAGGTTGTAACATCGTACTTAAATTCGGTATAAATCGCCCATAATAATTAATCATACCCAAAAAACTTTTAAGTTGGGATATGTTTTGCGGTCTAGGTGCATTGGAAATAGCTTCCAACTTCGTGGGGTCGGGTCTCAAGCCGTCTTTATTTATAATAAAGCCTACATACTTTACACTTTCTTGTAAAAACTTACATTTACTTAACTTAACTGTCAGGCCTGCCTCACGCAATCTTTCAAGCACAGCTGTAAGGTTTTTTTTATGGTCTAGGTCATTGACCCCAGTGACGCAAATATCGTTCAGGAAAACTACGCACCCCGGTACCCCGCGCAGGGTCTCTTCCATGAGTTTCTGAAACTGTTCCGGAATGGATGATAGCCCATAGGGGGTTCTTCTATACACAAAGGTCCCTACATGTGTAGTAATTGCAGTATAAGGTTGTGAGTCATCCGTAAGAATGCATTGCTCGTAGGCATGTCTTAAATCGATTTTAGTAAACTTTTTACCTCCACTGAGATTAGCAAACAATTCTTCGATGCGTGGTAACGGATAATATCATGCAGAACATCTCAATAAGTTTGACCGGCTTCTAAATAATTGCATTAGATTCGTGTTCAATCTCCGTAAGTATGACCACGTGTCAGCTTATCGTGAGCAGTTAAATTGGTTACCGATTCGCCAGCGGCGAAATCTACGTGCACTAACTACTCTCTTTTCCATTCTTAATTCTCCTAATCCTCCTAACTATCTATCTCCTTACTTTCAATATAGGCATGAAAATCACAACAGACACCTTCGCTCAAAAAATAACCTTCTCCTAAGCTGTCCTGCGCACACCACTGAGTTTCTTCATTCTTCTTTCCCTATACAGTCTGTGCTCCTTTGGAACGCGCTACCTCTTGAAATCAGGAAGGCCACCAGCAGTCTTGTGTTTAAGGCGAAGGTTCGCCAATTATTTCTCGATAAACTGGCAGAATCATCGAGACAATGAACTCAAATAAATTATACTTCTAAATATATGTGTAGGTATAATTTCTCATGAGCAATAATTTATCATGAACAGCAATATAATATTTGCGTTTAGAGAAACATTTTGACTATAATTAATTAAACTTTACGACTTGTAGAATGGTTAGCTATTTAAGATAAGCATAGAAGACTGGTATTTCCTCGGATATACGTTTATTTAAAGTTCCAACTGTAGGCAATAATGCTGGTGACATTTTCTGTAAATGTGTAGGTATATTTATTTGTATGCATGTATCTCATTATCATTACGTATATATCTATGTATAGTAGCATTATACCTAGTGATGTATAGTGTTCATTTAATCAATGTCACACTCTCAACAATGCACCTACTAATTTGTCTCTGCACCACCTTTGGTTCGACTGGTAGAGAATGCCTATGGCATTAAGTCCGCCTGTGTACACTTGTGCATAAAGTTCAATAAAAAAAAAAAAAAAAAAAAAAAATAGTCCCTTTTAATTTTGGGTTAATCGTTATTTTATAATCCCCACAAATCCTTATATCCCCATTTTGTTTAACTACGGGTACTATGGGTGTTCCGTAGTCCGAATATTCGACCCGGTAGATAGAACCATCCGCCTCTAAGCGACCCAACTCGCGTTCGACTCGCGCGCGGAGCGCCAGCGGCACGGGTCTGGCTCGCACGTAAACCGGTTCCTTATCAGTCAGCTGGTAGTTGAATGAGGCGCTTACATGTGCCTAACCTATCACTAAAAACCTCTGGAAATTCTTTACGTAGTTGGTTCACCCATTGATTTGATTTTGATTTCATTGATGTTTATTTGTGTAATTTTCAAAGCACGCATCCAATCGCGACCTAACAACTGCCGTGCCCCCCCCTTTAATAACATAAAGTCGTAAAGATCTCACTGTAACGTCTGCGAATGTTACTTCAACTTCAATGAAAACCCGTGACTCAATCGCTGAACCTGAATAGCTACGTAGAATTAAGTTATCTGTTACAATTTTCTTGTTCAAAAATAATTTCTTATATGTTTCTTCACTAATCGCGGAAATACGGCTCCCGGTATCTACTTCACATTCTATCACCTGTTTATCGATCGTCAACGAAATAAAGTAAGGATTGTTACTTTGACATGTCACCTTGATGTTAAACATTTCTTCGTCTGACCCTTCACTTACGTAATTATGCCGATTGCCACTAGCGCGCCCGGATTTGCACATCACTTTTAAGTGTCCTTTTTCCCTACACATGTCACAACTGTAGTTTTTATACCGACACTTCTCCGCTGTATGCGCATTGCCGAAGCGCCAACATGCGCCCGCGGGTGGCTCCCGCTTGCCCCGCGCGGCGCCGGCCAAGCCCGCGCGCGGGCCCGCTCGCCCGCCGCGCGCGTAGTGCAGGCCTTCGCCCGCCGTGCTGGCCGCCGCCGCCGCTTCCGATGAGTCTCCCGCCGTAACCGAGCCGCTAACCTCGGCATGTTTTTCCGCCGCCTCTAGTGCTAACGCCAACTCGACCGCCTGCTTGTACTGAATGTTTCTCTCGGCGAAAATCCGAGCTCTCATGGCCTCCCCCGCTAGCCCGGAAACAAACTGATCCCGCAAATTCTCTTCGAGATTTGAGCCAAAATTGCATGTAGTGGCCAAATGTTTCAAATTTGTCAGGTAGTCTGTTAACGATTCGCCTGTTTTCTGTCGACGTAACCGAAACACGCGTCGTGATTTCCGACCGCTGTGGTTCCAGGTGCTCTGCGACCAATGTCACCAACTCATTGAACGATTTCGTCTCAGGGTGGGCCGGGGAACACAGATCGCACATTAATGTATAAGTTGCTTCACCTACAATCGTAATTAACAACGGAACATGGAGGGTGTCTTTTACTTCGTTAAGTACGATATACTGCCTAACTCTCCGAATATACGGTTGCCATTGTTTGCTACTTAAATCGAACGGTTCTAATTTCCCAATTGGCATTTTGGACACAAATTTCAACGTTCACACGCGTACTTTACTTCACTATAATTTGTTCGAACGAAACCGCCTCGTCGCCAGTGGTACGTCAGTAAAACACGGAGGTGTGCGGTAGACTAGTTTATTATAGACATAATACAGATACCCTACATTACATAAATATAAATATGTATCTACAGTATGAACTATATCCCAAACGTTACACCTAACTTGACGGCCTTGATAGATGCCTTTTCACGCCCCGCTTGAAGTACCCAGGACTGTAAGAGGAGGGAAACACGTATGCGGGCAGAGCATTCGAGCTCTTTATCGCGCGGCAGAGGAAAGAGCCCCCAAACCGTTTAGTTACAGCCTAAAGTTACAGTCTCTTCCACTCCTTTTTTTTGTTTTTTTTTTCTCATTTTTGTATATATTGTATACTAGCTTTTGCCCGCGGCTCCGCCCGCGTAGATGTCGATTATGTGCATGAAGATTTTTTTTTGTGAAGTGTCTTTTAACTCTTCTTTCATTTACAGTCACGCGTCTTTCCCAACGGGGTAGGTAGAAACCACAGTTTCCCACATGCAGAATACATCTTTCGCTTCTTCTACTTTCATGTTGGTTTTCATACCATGGTTGCCGGTTTTGGGTACAGTATTTTTTAAATGTGATTAAGTTCTATAGAATTTAAAAATATTTGCAGTCTGGCCTTTGTCAATACCTAGTACAAACTCTACTCTTTTAAAAAGACACGACTTGCTTTTTTCGTAAACCTAAGCCAAAGTTCGTAAAAAACTGGGGCGTCACAGTGTCGAAAAGTTGAACTTAAACTTCTTGTTATAATATATTCATCGACTGAGTTCAAAGATAATAAGGTTACGCGTAGGTAAAGTTTTGCTCACTTTTATTTTATTTATTTACATTTTTGTTTCAAAGTTGCAATAGTTCCTGGATTACTAAAATAAAACTTGACGACATGACCACAGAACTACGAGTATGGAAATTTTATGATTAATTAATTCAGGAAACCCTCTCATACTGAATTCTGGACACGAACGCAAACAAAACTTCATATATCTAAAATACAGAGACAAGCAAAATCAGTTTATGTAAACTTAATATTAAAATCATGACTACAAAATAAGCAAAACATCTGGCCGCCGCCGGTAACATGAAAGTAATGCAAACACATGGGAATACAGATTAATTATGGAAAGAGCCCGTGCGCTACGAAAACACTCGTTTGAAATAAACTCTGTGTACAAATTATTTTCATCTTGTGTACCGTGTACTCAGATTAGTTTTGGTGAGATTTGACACAATTTTTAAACCTTTTACCATTCTAGATTTAAATTTTATTAGTATACTTTGACTTTGTGGTCAAGATTGTGTTGAAGCTGAAGAATATTGTTGACCAAAAAGTCTCAAAATGATTCTAAAACTAAAGTATTAAGAGGAAATCAAACTGTTTTTAAGATTTAAATTGTAATATTGTCCGAACTATGCGAATACAAGATATTAGAATACTCAATCAGCAGGAAAGGAGAAATCAATGCATTAAGATCATTTTGAGGACATTGTCCGTCAATATCGAACTGATGCTGACTGTACCTGAGTAGTGAGTCAGCAGTGACTGCTATTGTTAACAAAATAACTATAATACTTTTAGCGTTTACTTGGCAGTCAAAGTACTACACAATCCACTTTATTTTATGTAAGGATGCTCTTCCACACGCTCTTCCAAATGAATATTTTGTGCCTAGTTTAGGGTGTATGTTACGAGATTACAGAATTCTTTTAGACTATCTCAGTACCCTTTAGCTAACGTTATGCAGGTTCCAGGTGAAGAATATTAAATCTATTTACTGTAGCACCGCAATTTCGGGATAAAATTCTTGGCGTTGAGATAAGTGATCACTTCGAAGATAAAATAAGGTATCTACTACTTTACTACAATTGTGCTATGAGTACTTGATGCAAAAGTCCGCACCCTCAGTGGAAAAAAGGCATAAGACGAAAATGCTGATTTTTCAGTATGGTGAAAAAACTGAATTTATGGGCATATTTACTTTATTTCCAAACGTAGAAGAATTATTCTTATATCAAAAAAAGGAGAAAAAAATGTTGCACTTCGTGTTGTATTTAAGTTAGTGCTAATGTTTATAGTTTATTAGGAATTGTAAAAATAAATTATTATGCTATTTTTCAGAATACAATAAAATAAAAGATTTTGAGTATCAAAATTTATGCCAGACTTTGCCAGAAAAGTAAAATATATTTCAAAAAGTATGTTATATTAAAGCAGTAATGCACTTGTGAATATGAACATTTATGGTAGTATAAGTAAGATTACTGCATTATTTCCTTTATAAAAATTATGTTTGAAATGCACAAGCAATACTTACCCCTTTTTTCAATTTAAGGGCTTGTTAAGATAACTTAAGTAAACAATAATAATTACTTATTCCATTATATGTTATAGAAAAGTTAGCTGCATATTAAGACATATTACTTAGAGTTATTATTTATGACTACAGGGAAAAAAGGCAATGCCTTTTTTTTTATTCACTATTTTTTATTTCAGGCAAAATACTAATTATATTTTGGTAACAATTAAAGTTCGTACTAGCAACAATAAAATTGCACAATAATGTTCAGAATAGTAGAGTTTCGGTGAAGATTACTACCACTATTGATTTTTTTATAAACTCTTAAATAATCAGTAGATAATTTGTTAGGACTAAACTTAAATAAGTTTTTATTGGCTCCGTACAACAAAATGTTTATGTTCTCTCAATAAAAATCAAAGGTAACAAGCAAAAATTATTAACAAATCAAGGTAACGAGTTATAATACATATTTTGTTATTACACATGTTATTATTACGGCTAGGCAACCCGAGTGGTGGCATTATCCTTCACCTACTAGTTTATTTTAGTTTAGAGTTTATTAATATCATTAGTATATACGTATATATATATATAGTATAGCGTATACACTGGGGCTTAAATTAAAGTCCAACTTGACAATATGATTTTATTTCTTAATCGTGCTTACAGTTCGACGGATTATAGCGGATTGATTTAATCTTGTAGGTAGTAGCTACTTAACAATTAAACACGTAAACGCCTGCCATAATTGTGATAGCCGTCACCCGCATATAAAGGAGGTGCGCGGCAACATATTCCGGGGGGTTGAAAGATATCTTTCAACTCTTCATTTCCTCAGCTGTGGGCAGCGGGCAGAGACGAGTGAATGGGCGACGCACGCAACCTCTTGCCGTGTTGATTTCTGCTACTCTAGCTACTCCATCTGGTCCGGGAAACAGTTTTGAAACTCGTCCTAGACGCCAATTCAGTGGAGGCGTGTTATCTTCTGCTAACAGCACCATGTCTCCTATATTTAGATGACCATTGCCTGTCCGCCATTTTGTCCTTTGCTGTAGTTCAGCCAAATATTCTTTTTGCCATCTTTGCCAGAAGTGACGCCGTATTGTTTCCAGGCGCTCATGCCTTGTCAGCAACTTCCTTTCCTCCATGTCTTCCAGAGATGGCGAAGGTAACGCCGTGAGCGCTCGACCGATAAGAAAGTGTCCTGGGGATAAGGAAAGAAAGTCATTGGGGGAGGAGGACAAAGGGCATAAGGGACGACTATTCAGAATGGCCTCCACTTGTGCAAACAACGTTATGATTTCCTCAAATGTTAAGTGACTGTTACCAATCACTCGTTTGAGGTGATATTTTGCCGATTTGACTCCGGCTTCCCAAATGCCGCCGAAGTGAGGAGCGTAAGTAGGTATGAAGCTGAACCTAATACCCTGCTGACTTGCAAAGTGAGATATAGGGTCCCTATTATCCTTTAAAAAACTACCTATTTCCTTCGCGGCAGCGACAAAGTTACGACCGTTATCGCTAACTATTTCCACTGGCTTTCCTCTACGCGCGATGAAGCGTCTGAGTGTCATTACAAATGCATCCTTACTTAAATCACTAACTGCTTCGAGATGAAAGCATTTATAACGTAGGCACACAAAAATACACATATAACATTTAATTAGGCGACTTCCGCGACCCTTCCGATTTATAATTAAAAACGGTCCAGCAAAGTCTAAACCCACTGACAAGAACGGAAAGTCTGGATTCACACGCTGTGAAGGTAAGTTACCCATTTTCGGACACAATGTTTTACCATTGAGCCTCCTACATCGCACACAGTTACTAACAGTCCGTCTGGCGATCTGCCTGCCATTGACAGGCCAGACCGTTTCTCTAACCGTTGCCAGCAACAATTGTGGACCTGCGTGTAAGTTTACAATGTGTTCATTTATAAAATATAATTTAGTTACTTTATGCGAGGCGTCTAGTATCGGATGCCGTTTCTCAAATGCGCATGCAGACGCATCTAAGCGACCACCAACACGAATTAATTTATTTGCATCTACAAACGGAGATAACGATAAAATTTTACTTCTAGCTGGTAGTTGCTTACCTTTTATGAGTAATTCATATTCGGTAGAAAACGATTCACGCTGAGCTATAACGCACAGCGTATGAAACGACTCCAACAATTCTGCCGCCGTAAGCGTTCCTACTCGCTTATCACTAGAATGACGCGAGTTGTATATAAACCGTTGAGCGTAGGCAACAACGTTCCGAAGCTTGTTGAAGGACGAGAACCTATCAAAATTTAAAATCTGATCATCCGTTGCTGTGGACGTATGTACCTTTACCTCCGGTAATTTATCTACCGTTAATTCCTTCAACTTAGGCCAATGCATTTCGTCCTTATGTAAAAAACTAGGACCGGACCACCACAAGTCATGAGATAATAGGGCTTTAGCAGAAACTCCCCTGGATATTAAGTCTGCTGGGTTCATTGCAGTGGGAACGTACCGCCACGATGAGGCATTTGTCAATTCTACTATTTCACAGACCCGGTTAGCCGCGAACATTTTTAATTTGGTAGGATCACAATTTATCCAATTTAAAACTACGCTAGAATCGCACCAATGTACTATGCGGCCAGGCGCGTAACGCAGAGAATCGGTAACACACTTACAAAGGTTGGCGGCGAGCAACGCCGCGCACAGCTCGAGACGGGGTATTGTCGTCTGTTTCACCGGAGCTACCTTTGACTTGGCGCATAAAAGCCGGACAGTAGTGCGGCCATTACCGTCAACCGATTTTAAATAGATACACGTGCCATATGCGCATTGAGACGCATCACTGAATGAGTGCAGCTCAATCCAGCGATGGTCATCACACAGAACTAACCTCGGAATTTTAAATTTATTTAGCCATACTAAATTATCTGTGAAATTTAACCACTCTTCTCTTAACTCTTTCGTGACCGGCTGGTCCCACTCAAAGCCCATTTGCCACATTTTTTGCAACAGCATTTTAGGTTGTATTATCACGGGACTTAAGATCCCTAACGGGTCGAATATTTTAAATGCGTTAGACATGACGAATCTTTTAGTTATAATTGCGTCTTTATTATATATAAAGTTTTTAACAGGAAAATATAATATATCCTGGGATGGAATCCATCCCAGCCCTAGAGTACTGGAAGAGTCACTCACTATTAAATTATTTTCATTATTAATTATTAAATTTTTAAACATAGATGGGTTGTTACTCTTATATTTTCTTAAGTTAAAACACCCATTTTTAAGAGCTTTAGAAACACTCTGTTGTATATATATTAACTCCGGTTCGGAATCAGCACCGGTTATAAGATCATCGACATAGAAGTCGGATTGTATAATATTTTTGATGAATTTATCATCTTGTTCCTCACCTAACTGCCATAAGCAACGAGTGCTGAGGTAACTGGCACTAGCTGTGCCATAGGTTAACGTATTTAGTTCTAGGCTTTGAATAGGTTGAGATTCGTTCTCACGCCATAGTATACGCTGGAGTCCGCGGTCCTCTTCATGCACCAGGACTTGGCGGTACATTTTCTCAATGTCCCCAGTTAAAATAAATTTGTATTGTCTAGCCCGTACCAATATAGCAAATAATGAGTCCTGTAGGGCTGGACCCACCCGTAAAATGTCATTTAAAGAGCGACCCGATGTAGAAGCCGCAGACCCATCAAACACTACGCGCAATTTGGTAGACTCACTCTCTTGCTTTAGCACAGCATGGTGACACAAATAGTATGTTATTCTTCTCTCATCTTTTGCCAACGAGAGGTGACCTAATTCAGCATACTCTTTTATGAATTTATGATATTCTGCCTTTAAGCCTGGATTTTTTCTAAAACGACCTTCTAAACATCTGAATCGCTTCTTGGCTAGACTATAAGTGTCTCCAAGACAGTCCGGGGTGTCCCTTAAAGGCAGTTTCACGCAAAACCTACCGTCAGCGTTTCTTATAGTATGAGTGACGAAATGTTGCTCACAAACCCTTTCATTTTCACTCACTATACGCCGTTTTGGTACCTCTTCTAACTCCCAGAATTTATTCATGGAATCTAAATTTACCTCAACTTGAGGTGACAATGTACCTATAACCACGTTGTTACAATGCGTATTTTGGTTTGGACTATTAGCATATATAGGTCCAGAGATTATCCAGCCTAACCGAGTATTTCTTAATATCGGCTTTTGGGCACCGAGGGAACGTTGTTCGTTACCCAGGATGTCCCAGAACAGGTCAGCGCCTATCAACATGTCTACAGGTGCTGGTTGATTAAACGCTGGATCAGCCAACACTATACCTTCGGGCAAATTCAGTGCGCTAAGATTGACCTGATATTTCGGTATTAAACCGGTTAGTTCATTTAAAATAAAGCATGAGCACTTTGCACTATAATTATTATTTATCGAATTGATTTTGACAATACAGCTTTCATTGATATGTGAAGTGACCGTGTTACCTATTCCTATGACCTTTAGCGAGTCAATTGGGAATGTCGTTAATGACATTTTATGTTTTAATGCATTAGAAATAAACGACGATTGGCTACCACAGTCTAGTAGGGCTCGAACCCTTACCTTTCGATGGGTCAAGGTATTCGAAACCTCAATTACAGCTGTTGACAATAGCACTTGATTTGTGGTTCTGTTAGAAAAGTTAGTGATTATTTCACCACTATTAACACTAGATTCATCCAATGCTGTACTATCATTTGCATTAGATGACATGACGGGGCGGTGCAACAAAGAGTGATGCCTTTTATTGCACTCACTGCATGAACCCATTCGACATGTACCTCCGTGATGTCCCTGCCTAAGACAGTTGACACACAATTTATACTTCTTAACTTCTTGTACCCTATCGTCTATACCCAATGCCTTAAAGGTAGGGCAGTCATAAATTCTATGATTCCCATTACAAATAACACACAAGTACGTATTAGACTTAGTAATAGGTTTATTATTTTTTGTATGGGATGAGGTAAATGATTTTGTATGAGACGTGTGGGTACCTTGACTCTGCTTATGTTTAGACGAGTCAGAACTAGGCCGAGCGTTGACGTCATGAGACTTGGGCCGATTGATCTCGGGTTTATTACGATTTAAAGCCTCGAGCACATCTGCGCGGTCCTCTAAGAATTTATAGAACTGATCTAACGTTGGGATGTCACTATCTAATGAGTTTCGATATTCTTCCCACTTTTCTAATGTATCGTTCGCTAATTTCGAAGATAACGTGTAAATAATCAAAACATCCCAGTTGTCAGTGGGTACACCTAAGCTGGTTAACGCACGTAAGTTCTTAGTAACATGATCGACGAAAAATCTCAACGATCTTTGCGACTCACGTTGAACTTGCTTTATACTAAACAAAGAACTTAGGTGATGATCGATTAGGATTCTTTTGTTATCATACCGGTTACAAAGCAAGCTCCACGCTTCAGTATAATTCACAGACGACACGGTGAGATTTGAAACAATTCTCGCAGCGTCGCCCTCCAAATACGATGTTAGGTAATGAAACTTTTGTATGTTTGTTAAACGTTCATTCCTGTGAACCAAACTCTCAAACATGTCGCGAAACTTAAGCCACTGGAAATAAGAACCGTCAAAATTTGATATTTGTATCTGAGGTAGTCTTACGTCATCCGATTTAGGATCCGAACAACAAGGATTATCATGACGGTGTTCGCATTCCGACTTAGAGAATGTATCTAATAAAGTCTTAGCTATTGACATATTGAGAATAATATCACTTTCAATCGCATCGCGTTCATCAATTTCAACCGACAAATTGTGTGAGTTTAATACCTCTATTTCACTTTGCAACTCATCAACCCTTACAGACAGCGCCTCCAATCTAGCAAGTTTCAAGCTTAACTCGGTTAATTGTGTAGTATCCAACTTAGTAGCACTACTAATACCACTCAAATATTTTTTAAATTTTGTTAACTGCCCTTTTGCAGCGGAACGTTTAATAATTAAGTGCTTTAAAGAAGTTTTATCTGCTACATCAGAGGTCACTGCTTGCGGTGCTGTAGGCATTTTAACACAGCACAAACTAACTACGTTCACAAGGTATAAAAACGAACTAATCTATTATGTAAGTACAATAATAAAATAATGGCTCACGCTCCTCAACTCGGCGACACCTGTGGACGTAAAACCGGTTCCTTGCACAGCTGATCGCGCGTCGCAGTGCACTTGCCGTAGATAGAATCTGAAATTATCGGCGCAATGTTTATGTATTTGCACTCGAACGAGGATTGATAAGCGACTAATTAGCTCGTTAAACCTTGATTTAATGATTCGAATTTAATAAGTAGGTAGTAGGTAGACAAGGTAGGTACCTATGCGAATAGAAAAAATACGACTTATTATGTTTTGAAAAGATATTTTACGCTTTAAAAGGTTAAAATACTTATTATTTAGAGTAATAGACAGTTATATTTAACAATTAAAGTACCTACTTTACAGTTATTCAATTTGATAAAATAGATTAATTACTCTAAGCTTAGGTGAAGGTAGGTACAACTTGAAAAAAGCTATTAAGTTTGCACAAAGAAGCACTCTAAACAATTGTAGGATATGGATATTTTTTATATAGATATAGGTAGAAGATTAAGGATAAATATTTCGAAGATTAGGGATACTGGGAAGAAAGGAGTGGACCACTTATCTTTTTAGTAGCAGCTTAACAGGCGGTGAGATTCTTTTGACGAATCTGGTCACCTCAGCCCAGAACTCGTGGATGATTCTGGCTGCACCTTGAAGCTTGAACTCCTATCTCCACTTCTCAATCACGTTCAACAGGATTGCACAGCTACCGGCCGGCCCCGCCTTGACGAGATTTTGAATCCAGGTTCCTTTAATCTTCTTCCCTTGATTTCTTTGTTCCCCTCATGGGCCACCAATATGTATATTTAGCGTATACACTGGGGCTTAAATTAAAGTCCAACTTGACAATATGATTTTATTTCTTAATCGTGCTTACAGTTCGACGGATTATAGCGGATTGATTTAATCTTGTAGGTAGTAGCTACTTAACAATTAAACACGTAAACGCCTGCCATAATTGTGATAGCCGTCACCCGCATATAAAGGAGGTGCGCGGCAACACTATGTTATGGCTATTTTTTTATGCAAATAGATAGTGAACCCTTTACAAGTTAAAATAGAAAAGGATGTTACACGTTAGTAACAGACATTAGGTAATGTTATAATAATAGACTGCGAATCATTCATCAGCCTAGTGGTACGAATCATCGTCTTGTACTCATATTACAGGGGTGGGGAACCTACTACCTACCTACTTGGAGACCAAACGATTGCTATGATATACAAAACTTGTACCACTAGCTCGGCGGTAAGCGAAAACATCGCGAGGAAACTGCACATTCATTCATATTTAATATGTAACCAGGATCCTATTGGTCTGGTCTGGGTGTTTCTATGTATAATATGTACGTATTTACAAAAAAAAAGTATATAAGTATGTTTATCCGCATTCTAGATTCCATAACACAAGCTATAAAAGCTTACCATGGGTCTAGATAGCGTTGTGTAGAATGTTGTGGAATTGTGGAATATTGTTAAGGTTCACCTTTCCGGTTACGAAGGTCAGACGATAGTCGCTTCAATGTAATTACCAGACTATATAAACCCAGACAAATCATTGTTTAAGCGGACCCCGGACTCCCCAAGGGCAGCCGGGAAAACACTAGGAGGATTAGACAGGAAAAACAAACATCAAGCATTACAGGATATCAAGAGAGTCCGGCATAGAGCCCTCTCTGCTAGACCTTCTATTGACGAGTCGCCTGGACCAGTACAGTGTCTCGGTGAGTGCTGCTTTAGGTAACTCCGACCACTGTCTTGTCCGCTCCACCGTGCCCATTGTAGCGCCCCCACGACCCGTGCAGGGGAAGAGGCGTCTTTGGCACTACTTGTCAGGGGACTGGGATGGACTACGCGACTATTATGCGTCCATCCCGTGGGTTGAACGCTGCTTTGAGGGTAAGAACCCATCTGAGAGCGCTACTGCTGTCGCCGGTGAGATCGGTTTGGGTATGGAATACTATATCCCATAAACCGATGTCACCGGAGTCCGCAGAGCGCGTCAGTTGTTCGGGTGCGAGTGTGCGGAGGCTGTTGAGCATAAACAGTCTACGTACCGCGCTTGGGTGCGGGCGCGCGTCACACGCGATCCCAACAAGGCCAAGGCGGCGTACAACAGAGCGACAAAGGTCTGCAAGAGGGTTTACGTCAGGGCGGATGCCCAGCGCATAGCACGGCTGGGCCAAGAGCTAGTGGCGCATCTCACGTGCCGTGGCTACTGGCGACTGGCCAAAGCCGTGCAAGCCAACTTCTGCCAGCCCTCGCTGCTCCCGCTGAGCAACCCCGATGGATCTCTGGCCCATGAGCCGCAAGAGAAAGCAAATTTGCTGGTCAATCTCTTCGCGGCCAACTTCCGAGTCGATGATTGTGGTATGCAACCACGGACAATGCCCACTGGTGACCACGCAATGTCTGATATCATATCAGGTAACGCGATGTCCGTGCAGTACTACAATCACTCGATGTCCGGAAAACCAGTGGTCCTGATGGTATTCCAGCGGTCGTACTTAAAAAATGTGCAGCGGAGCTATCTCCTATGCTAACGCGGCTGTACCGACTGTCCCACAGTTCAGGTACAGTGCCGTCGGCTTGGAAGGAGGCGAATGTCCAGCCGATCCCCAAGAAGGGGGATCGCTCGGACCCAGCCAACTCGGAACAACCCATAGCCGTCACCTCAGTGCTGTGCAAGGTTTTCGAGAACATTACTAACACACAATTCATGCGCCACCTAGAGGATCACTCCTTGCTTAGTGACCGGCAATACGGCTTTAGACCGAAACGGTCAACGGGTGATCTTCTGGCGTACGTGACCCACCTTTGGGGTGAGGCTATGGAAAAGCACGGCGAGTCACTGGCAATTAGTCTTGACATTGCCAAAGCTTTCGATAGGGTATGGCATAAATCGCTTCTTTCTAAGCTACCAGCCTTTGGCCTGCCTCCCAGACCTCCCTTGCCTGCATGCCTTCCTGCAGGGGCGCCGTATTCGCGTCCTTTGTGATGGACGAGCTTCGGAGTTCTTGCAGGTAAATGCTGGATATGCTAACGGTAGCATTCATTGCTATGCAGACGACAGCATCTTACACGGGAGTTATTACGCATATCCTGCGGCCAAGCAGTCTGATATCGCGGAAAAAAGGCAGCTTCTTGTCACTGAGCTGGACCGGATCCTGGACCACATTTCTCAATGGGGTGCTAGGAACCTGGTCGAGTTCAATGCCTAGAAGACCCAGGCATGTGCGTTTACAGCAAAGGTATCTCCTTTCGTTCCCCTTCCCACTCCTCAGAGCACACCATTGCCACTGCAGGATCACCTCAGTATCCTCGGTATGGATGTTCGCTGCAAACTGAGTAACAACTATATCGAAAGTATCATCAAATCAGCCTCGCGTAAACTCGGAGTCCTGAACAGAGTGAGACGTTTTTTCGCGCCGGAGCAGTGGTGTCTTTTATACAAGACCCAAATTCGTTCCTGCGTGGAATACTGCTCACATCTCTGGGGCAGCTCCGCAAAGTACTTACTAGATGCTCTCGACAGGTTGCAGCGACGTGCATTCCGCATTTTTGGGAATCCTGAGGTCATGAACACCCTCGAGCCTTTGCAGATGCGTAGAGATGTTGCGTCTTTGGCAGTATTCTACCGTCTCTACTATGGTGAACAAGCGTTTTAGAGACTCATTCCTATGCCGCACCATTAAGACCTAGAACTACCTGCCAGCTCACGTGTTTCCTTCTTCCTACAGTCCCAGGTCCTTTAAGCGGGGCGTGAAAAGGCAGCTAATGAGGCCGTCAGGCTGAGTGCGACCACTGTTAACATGGTACATGTTTCTGATGGTGACCTTCTTTCCGACACTTTGCCTTTGCTGAACATCAGGCGAGGTGAAGTCAAATTGACGTGTCCTATAAAAAAAAACATTGTGTCATAATCTCTTTTTAGCTTATACTCACCTAATAACTTCAAAATTCTTCTCGCCCTACTGTGCTGCGTCCGGTTATACATTGGTCACTTTACTTTAAAATAAGAAGAAAAACCACTCAATTGTTGTTGTTTTGCTTTCGCAAATGCGTTAACGCAGGTATTACCTTCACCTAGAAATGGGCACTGACTGTCAAGCGCGTGGATACGCACCTGTGTGAGTACATCATAATCATCGCAACATAAGTGTGAGTACATCGATGCGGGGGACGGGGCCGTCCCCCGCATCGATGTACTCACACTTATGTTAGCACTGTCTACTCCCACGCCGCAGTATCTATTCTTACTTCTCGGTGAAAGGAAAATATTCTAGTGAAAGAAAGAAGTAATCGTTCTTATTTTACAGCCGCGCCGCAGTATGTAGTCTTATGTTTCGGCATAAAGAAAAGTTTTGAGTGGAATAAAGCAGTATTTATTCTTATTCTAATTTAGTTTATGTTCATAAAAAGTAAACAGTCATACAGCTGTTATTATTTTCTAAGTTTATCTTTTAGGCTAAGTAAGCGCATTTAAGATAATTTCCTTAGCTAGTTAATATAACAAATAAAAAAATAATCGTGTATACAAGACTAACGATGTAAAAAAAACAAACGCATTTAAATCATAATAATTGTTACTTTTAATTTTCTACATAAAATATTAGGGATAAACGTAATAATAAGTAATACGTCATATTTCTCAATTTATTCTTTGCGTTATATCACATAATCTACTAATCTGTAAGAAAAAATGTAATGGAACCAAAATTCTCACAACGAATTTCTTGTTTTAATTCGTCAAATTTAGCAAGAAAAATATGAAAAAAATTTAGCATATGTATCTTTAAACGTACTTTTCAAATATGATAAAATCGACGAATCAAAGTAAGATCACTTATGCCTATTTTCCACTGGGGGTGCGAAGTATTCGTATAAGGTACTCCCGTCTTATATAGGTATTATCTAAAATCTTAACGCTAGAGGCCTGTCATGATGACGTGTTTTGTACCTGTGAGATATTTTTTGGTTGCGGCACGTTATGATGGCGGTTTTGACACGACTTGTTTTGCTCGTTTTCTCTTTTTTGTACGCTTAATATTGGACAACGAACTGTTAGATGAATAACTAAAGAAAAATATGCGAGACTGGCACAGAAGAAAATAAACTTCACACTCCAGAAAAGAGACATCGAGCAAAATTAGCCGTGTCAAATGGCCATCATGACGTGTCGCAACTATACTAATGATGAGTACATATTGTATGTTTGCATCCGAGGCCAAGATGAACGGGGAGGTTCTCCTTCCACCTTCTCGTCCTCCACTTCGAGTGACCTTGATCTTCCACGGCAGTGAGACCATTGGAACGCATGTCATCTTCAACAACGTCAAGCCTACTGGGACCCAGGGCGTGGGCGCCATTGCCAGACATGTATTTGCTATTATTTAAAAATTATTATACAACAGGCGTCGAATAAGATCAAACACATTAATTTTAACATGCATCACCCAAACCCAAATTGGTGATTTATAAATTCAACAAGTCTGTGTCCCTACATATGCTTCTAATTGAATTCTGAATTATTCAGAATCTTATATGAGTGGCTGAGTTTGAACCTGTATTAAACATGTAATTTAAGCACAGAATAGACAATACTACTGGCTCAGGTATTAACCTAATTAACTAAGATTATGCAGCAAAATAATTGATATCTGACTACATCGAGCGTAAACTAATCAAACCATTTCGAAACCAATGAGCCTACTATTACAGTACTATTAATGGTACCGTGGTTAATAAAAATTGCCACAGTAACTATGACTGTACTGCCTAAAACAAAAAAGCCAAGCCAACCAAGCCAAAATGTGCCAAAAAAGCTCGTGCATGAAGGTGTAAGTAAGGTAAATAAAAGTATTATGCTATTGGGCAGTCGATCAATTTTAAAAATCGCATAATCGGCAATAGTACGGATGTTTTTCTCAGGTACGCATACAGGTATGAGGTTGAAATTAAGTAAAAATCAAGTCTTCTAGCAGCATTGAAAAATCATACTTCTGAGTCAACTTAATCAGAAGTGATCTTCAATCAAAATCAAAGACGTTTGCTTTGTGAAGCGAGATACTCAATGGGAGTCACTGTGGAGTTAGAATCAAATTATGAAAATTAGAAGGAAGCCAGGTTTTATAGCACAAGAAAAGGGAAAAGACCAAAAGATTGGCATACATTGTGTCTACTCAACATAAACCTAAGGTTTATCTCGCTCTGACGTCTTTTGTAATTACATACACAGATATAAAGGGACTATTCACAGTCACAATGGCTTATTGGACGATTCGCACGAATTGAACTCGCACGAAACGTGCGAATCGACTCCTTTAAAAATATATTATTTTTCTGTAGGCGATTCGCACGAATTCGTGCGAATCAACACTTTCAAAATTATGTAGTAGGCGATTGGCACACATTAGTTCCTTCGGAAAGTAAAGAGGCTACTGAAACAATAATTATTATTATCAGTAGCGTCTTTGATAATCTAGAATTTAGTAATCAAAAACCTGTTTTTTTGTAATACAAGTTGTTTGATCTTTTATTACTTACAAAGTAATGTGCGATTGTTAAAATATCATCGTAAATTATTCTTAATAATACGATCTGTTTTTTAGAAATGGTTAGTAAAATTAAAACATTTTCCTTTCTTTCGTATCTATTCTTTTTGTTTAAATGTGTTTGACAGTCAATTACAGTGGACAAGAGTACGCCGTTTCCTTAATAATCTAATTTCTTGAAGGAGAATGAATCTTTTAAAGCTTATTGGATGAGAAAATCGCAAACGTTTCATTCTCCATGTAATCTAGGTAAGCTTATATATTTAACATCGTTTACCACTTGAGACCTACTAGCTTCCATTATATAGTAGGTATAATAAATAATGTTAGTTGTTGTTGAATTTAAATTGACTTTTATTTTATTTTTATTTTTTTCCCTAGGTAGCTAATTGAATAATTAGCTTTCTGCAAATATTTCAAAAAAAAATTGTGTTTGAATGAAGGGAACACTGAAACATAATACCTTAATTGAAATATAAATTTCAGTTAGTGGATCGCATTTCTGTACAAATTTAAGTTTTATAAAAGGATATTAAGTGTCACAACAAATTATACAAGCTAATTTATTTACAAACTTAGTAGGTAGTCGTTGTAGGCTTGGAAAAAATATTTTATCTTAGATGGTCAAATTACTTTACTCCAAG
Organism: Eilema sororculum; assembly: GCA_914829495.1. Lineage (NCBI taxonomy): Eukaryota > Metazoa > Arthropoda > Insecta > Lepidoptera > Erebidae > Eilema > Eilema sororculum. The sequence goes on from OU618541.1 coordinate 18,552,030, forward strand.
TTACTGAACTACATAAACATTACATTCATAAGATAAGACATAAAATGTACAGGCTTATATTCGTAAGCATTCCGTTATAGTACAATACCCTCACCAAAGGACCCATCAAATTTAAATAGCCGCTACTAGCATTACAGCCGTACGCTTTAATAGAAACACTACACGGTACCCGGACAAAATTAAAGATCTGACCGCCCAGAGGTCGTAATTTTCAATGTGTTACCTAATAAATGTTCAATAACGTGATTGTACGAAGCCAGGGCTCTTTAGTCAGGTAAATTTTCCTGTCCCTTACAGGAAGGGCGGACCAATAAAAATCATTAAATTGCGGGTCCCGGCGCGGCTGACCGGTCTAGGTTGAATACGAATCGTAATATGCCAAGGTGAACCAGAATCTTTAATGTTGGTCGCGTATAAAAAATGCTTTTGTGAATACCATTGTGTAGATGGTCGGCTATGATCCGTTGATGGGTATGTATATTACGTAATAATCATTCCTTAACAATGTCTATGACATGTCATAGTTATAAATTTGATTGTTGGAGGAATTTGTCATGATTTGAGCAAGTATTTTTTTTGTTACCTTGATGCACCTTTTTTTTTACTAGTCACGTTTATACGGGTACTTTGCCTTTGTGAGTGGAACTTTGCCCCACCAAGCGTCCCCACTGGTGGCGCTAAGTGGAATGTGGAAAAAATTGTGTGTCCAGTTACTTGTCTGTCTTATTGTATGTGACAAAAACGGTAATATAACATTATTTTTTATTTGTGTTATACAAAATGTTGTTAAACCTTCTATATCGTTAATCTTTATTGTTACATTTATATTTGCTGCTGTAATAATACCATATAGGTATCAAAATTTATTCATCATTCTAATATTAGTAGATATCATTTTCCTTTTCCGCAGAAATGTAAAAGCGTCTTCGAGTCTACCTAAGTCCAGGCATGCTTGTAACTGAAACGGAGGGATTTAAGTCCATTGAACTGCTACAACAGGCTTCGATGATAATAACAGCCATCGCTTTGTTGGTTTATTTGTGTACAAAATATTGTATTTTAATCATGAATAATGAATATCATAATCCATTATCATCTATATGTTTATTTGTGTGTATAATTAGGAATAAATAATCATGAAACTTCAACTTTAAAATTATCGTTTGAATTTCTATGACAAATGTTTAGATGTTTATAAAAAGCATATAAGTAAAAATATTAGGCGACGAATTTCTGTATTGTTATCAATAAAAACAAAGGATTTTTTTGAACAGGGCAAATGGAAAGATTTACATGATTTAAAGACTCTCGTGAGCAGATGAAACAATCTGCTCGAAGAAATAATTGTAGAGATTTATTTAGTACTTATGGCATGTAGAACATTGATGTAAGATATTATACCCTAAGATACTATGCTGTCATCATCATTTTCACCATCTTAACAAATATAAAGTGGCGTCCAAATTTGCGCACAGCGGGGTCTATAGTCACATCATCAATACATCTTTTTTATGATAACCCTCGAAGAAAGATAGTCTCTATATTTGTTTTGTGGATATAAATGTCATAAAAAATGAAATAGGCTGTTTAATCATTTTACAACGTATAAATATTCAATTGACAGGCAATATGAACAATGAACATTGTTTCACTTAATTTTTATGAAGAGTTTTAAGCCACGTTAAACCTTTTAAATTGATTTTAAGAACCCATATAATATGTTATAATATATTATATTTTGTTTTTGCTATGCCATTTTTTGGCAGTTAATAAAGAGGACTAAATGAAATTATAAAATACTTCAACTGAAATAGACATATCTTAGATTGGTTGCAGTCTTGATTAAAAATCCAACCATTAATTAAGATAGTCATTGGCGTTAGCCACAAAAGAGTCTGAAATGACGATGACCTACTTCATTAACGCGAGCGAAATATCAGACGATTCTACTAACGATGATTCCTTTTCAGACTATAAAACAAAAGCCAAAGACACTTAAAAAGAAATATATAGGCATGATAATATACCTACGGTTCATTTCAATTTCGACCACATGCCACATTCACCTCACGTTTCAGAAAGGTGTCACGAGTTTCGGCTAAGATAAGTTCCTATTCATGAGAGGTATCATTTCATTGACCTCTGAGACCGGATTTGCCAATAAATAGGGGTTCAAGTATAATTTGAATATTTAAAGCCTGTATATGTCCACCTTAACTTCGTTTGAGTTTTATGAGGCGTTTGGGTGTATCTTTCGACAACTTCCGTGAACGAACCTGTGATAGACGTGATCGTAATTTAAAATTTTCAAATCCTTCCGATGTTTGAGGGATTAAGAATTTTCGTTCTCTTTGTAGATAAGGTTTATGAAACATTTCAAAATTATTTTTGGACTTTCTAACGTCGTTGTGGATCCATACTAATATTATAAATGCAAAAATGACTTCGTCTGTCAGTCTGTTACGTTAAGGCACCAATTTTTATGAATAATTTTTGTTCAAGGAATTTAAGCCACTTTTGATGATTTCTGATTTGATCGCGTTAACCGAAATCCAATAAAAAAAAAGGTTTTTTTTTTGATATTTTTTTTATTTTGCATTATTTACTCTCCATCGTGTTAGTAAAGCTAAATGAAACGGTAATTTCATAAGAAACACCACTACAAAAAAGCACGCGCCTGGCGCTAGTTGTTTTTTCTTTGTAGTGATGTTCTTTTTATGAAAATACCGTTTCATTTAGCTTTACTAAGACGATGGAGAGCAAATAATGCAAAATAAAAAAGAAAAATTTGTATTTTTGTCCAAATCGATCTTATTTTTATGCCAATGTGTTATGTACCTGGAGTACTTCTACAGTCCCGGGTCCTTTAAGCGGGGCGTGAAAAGGCATCTAATGAGGCCGTCAAGCTGAGTGCCACCACTGTTAACATGGTAAGTCAAATTGACGTGTCCTGTATAAAAAAAAAAAAAAAAGTACTACTTGGGGTTTTTGGCTTCGGGAGCGTTCCCCTTACACCCGGTATGTTTTATATAGCATCGGCTACATCATACCTGAGCTAGTTTTCTATCAGTGAACACAATCTGACTCTGAACTCACTAGTTCAACTCGTTACCCCGAATGAAAATATCTGGAAGTTCCATTTGTTATCCCTACTACTACCAGCATTGTTACCGTTACACCTGTTTTTGTTTGCCCATTCACGATATGGACAAGGAAATCTCTATATCAATCAAGTTTCACGTTTTGTCGTCACGTAAGTAATTGGTTCAGTGCAGAATTCTGTCAAATACTGTCGAAAATATAAACGGACATGCAAACTATTCTAGACTGAATCAGATCAATTCTATCTATCGCCCAGTATTACTTGCTATAAGCTATCGCTTTAACTTTAAAAGTTTCTGTGCGGGAGCAACATTGTTACATTTACATAACATAACATAACATAAACTCACGCCTGTATTCCCCGAAGGGGTAGGCAGAGGTGCTAGCACCCACATTTCGCCAGTTTATGTCTAGGTCCCAATGTAATAGGTGGCGAGCCTATTGCCATTAACCGGGCACTTATAAACCTGCGATAAATACACACATAACTTCGAAAAGCATCGAAATGTCATTGGTGTGTGCCATGGTAAACCTGGGATCGAACCCGAGACCTGGTCTCAGCAGTCCATTACCCATACCACTAGGCTACCGCAGATATTGTTACACATTGACATTGTTACATTTATTACGTGTAAAGTTTAAATTACATCTAAACTTTTTTTATCATACCATTAGATACGTCTACAAAATAAACTTACTACTTTTAATTTGTTTCAAGCAAATTTTTTCCATTATCTCCAATGAGACAGACATGACCACTTGACAGTTTATAAATAGTTCTTACAATAAAATAAAAAGTCTAAGTAGATTTTTTGATATTTTATACAATTATGAACTAAAGAGCGCTATTAAGTGCATCATCTGTTATAAAAGATACTTGGAAGCACATCTTGGCACCGTGCCTGTTTGACGGAATATTCTCATTACTTTTTCAATTTTCGAACAGTAGAAGATCTTGCGGGTCGTTCAAAACGTTTATGAGTGTACTTTTAAGTTCAGAATATTGACTGATTGAATTCAAGGTTGTAATTTAATGTTTTGTACTCGGTGGTTATCTTCCTAGCAATATCTGATATCTTAACTTGTCTGAAACAAAAGTTTGTGTTTTAAAAACACAAGGTATCCTTTTTTTAATTTAAGGAAAGAAAAAATATATTGTACTAGGACAAGCTATCTTGGACGTTATATTAGTAAATTACTGGTGGTAGAAATTTGATGGCACAAATTTGACACTTATTTCGACCGGGTTGGTACCACCGTGTACAAGTGCGAAAAACCCTCCATAGTAATCCAATCTCGGTTGGATTGCGTTCAGGGGTCAGCAAGTGCATAGCCGGGCCGAGGTGATGGTAGTCGCAGCACTAGTGGGACCGGTGGGTGTTGGCGTAGTCTAGTGGGGTGTGACGCGGGGCGCCGCACCGGGCAGGGAGACCCGTAGAAACGGTGGTGCCGCTGGCCGCCCGCGGCATAGTACAGGGGCCCAACTGGGACTAACCACCCTGGGAGGCTGCCCCACCAGGTCGCGCATAATCCCGATATGGCTCGTCGTGCCGGTTGGCGACCGGACGGGAGCCCGGCGACCATATTCGGGAGGGTACGGGGGCCCTTCCGTTCGGCGCGTCGGCTCTCGTCACGCCTCACATTCATAGATAAAACCAATCTCCCATGTTTTGTCACGCGGTGCTGCGGCGACAATCACCTCTTTTTCACGCCTTCCCTTACCCTTCACCTCATGGCAGCGCACAAAACAAAATCTGTTGAAACAGCGGCTAGGGACTCTCCCACAAAAACTCTATTTGAGGTGGAGTCCACGAACATCTGTGGGCTCCATAAGAACCTCAACGCCGTCCACCAACACCTGGAGACGGCGAAACCAGCTATGCTGTTTCTGACGGAGACACAAATACGCCGCCCTGACGACACGGCCTACCTGCTTTACCCCGGCTATGTTATCGAGGAAAATTTCCGAGCAAAAGCCGGGGTGTGCGTGTTTGTTAGGGTGGATATTTGTTGTCGCCGTTTGCGCTGTCTAGAGGACCCATCCTTTTCCATCCTGTGGGTACACGTAGACCATGGCTCCGCGAGTCAGATCTATGTGTGCCTTTACCGTTCCCATACAGGAGATGCAGAGATAACTCGACTATTCGAATACCTGAGTCAGGCGGCAGATGATGCGCAGGAGCGGTTTCCGAACGCCGAATTGGTGTTTTTGGGGGACTTTAACGCCCACCACAAGATCTGGTTGGGCTCCGCCATAACAAACCATGCGGGAAGAGCCACTCGCGCATTTGCCCTGGCGCATGACTTGACTCAATTGGTGCACAAGGTCACGAGGATACCAAGAGAGTCCGGCCTAGAGCCCTCTCTGCTACACCTTCTGTTGACGAGTCGCCCGGACCAGTACAGTGTCTCGGTGAGTGCTGCTTTAGGTAACTCCGACCACTGTCTGGTCCGCTCCACCGTGCCCATTGTAGCGCCCCCACGACCCGTGCAGGGGAAGAGGCGTCTATGGCACTACTCGTCAGCGGACTGGGATGGATTGCGCGACTATTATGCGTCCATCCCGTGGGTTGAACGCTGCTTTGAGGGTAAGAACCCATCTGAGAGCGCTACTGCCGTCGCCGGTGAGATCGGTCTAGGTATGGAATACTATATCCCATACACCGATGTCACCGGAGTCCGCGGAGCGCGTCGATGGTTCGGGCGCGAGTGCGCGGAGGCTGTTGAGCATAAACAGTTTGCGTACCGCGCCTGGGTGCGGGCGCGCGCCACGCGCGATCCCAACGTGGGTCACTTCAAGGCGGCGTACAACAGAGCCACAAAGGTCTGCAAGAGGGCATGCGTCAGAGCGGATGCCCAGCGCATAGCACGGCTGGGCCAAGAGCTTGTGGCGCATCCCACGGGTAGCCGTGGCTACTGGCAACTGGCCAAAGCCGTGCAAGCCAACTTCTGCCAGCCCTCGCTGCCCCCGCTGAGCAATCCCGATGGATCTCTGGCCCATGAGCCGCAAGAGAAAGCAAATTTGCTGGTCAATCTCTTCGCGGCCAACTCCCGAGTCGATGATTGTGGTATGCAACCACGGACAATGCCCACTGGTGACCACGCAATGCCTGATATACGTATCAGGCAACGCGATGTCCGTGCAGTACTGCAATCACTCGATGTCCGGAAAGCCAGTGGTCCTGATGGTATTCCAGCGGTCGTACTTAAAAAATGTGCAGCGGAGTTATCTCCTATGCTAACGCGGCTGTACCGACTGTCCTACAGTTCGGGTACAGTGCCTTCGGCTTGGAAGGAGGCGAATGTCCAGCCGATCCCCAAGAAGGGGGATCGCTCGGACCCAGCCAACTATCGACCCATAGCCGTCACCTCAGTGCTGTGCAAGGTGTTCGAGCACATAATTAACACACAGCTCATGCGCCACCTAGAGGATCACTCCTTGCTTAGTGACCGGCAATACGGTTTCAGACCGAAACGGTCAACGGGTGATCTTCTGGCGTACATGACCCACCTTTGGGGTGAGGCTATGGAGAAGCACGGTGAGTCACTGGCAATTAGTCTTGACATCGCCAAAGCTTTCGATAGGGTATGGCACAAATCGCTTCTTTCCAAGCTACCAGCCTTCGGCCTGCCTCCTAGACTGTGTAACTGGGTTGCAAGCTTCCTGCGGGGGCGCAGTATGCGCGTCCTTTGTGATGGACGAGCTTCGGAGTTCTTGCAGGTAAATGCTGGCGTGCCGCAGGGTTCCGTCTTATCTCCCACTCTCTTTCTTCTGCATATCAATGACATGCTCTGTAACGGAAACATTCACTGCTATGCAGACGACAGCACCTTACACGGGAGTTATTACGCACATCCTGCGGCCAAGCAGTCTGATATCGCGGAAAAAAGGCAGCTTCTTGTCACTGACCTGGACCGGATCCTGGACCACATTTCTCAATGGGGCGCTAGGAACCTGGTCGAGTTCAATGCCAAGAAGACCCAGGCATGTGCGTTTACAGCTAAGGTATCTCCTTTCCTTCCCCTTCCCACTCTTCAGAGCACACCACTGCCACTGCAGGATCACCTCACTATCCTCGGTATGGATGTTCGCTGCAAACTGAATAACAAAAACTATATCGAGAGTATCATCAAATCAGCCTCGCGTAAACTCGGAGTCCTGAACAGAGTGAGACGTTTTTTCACGCCGGAGCAGCGGTGTCTTCTATATAAGACCCAAATTCGTTCCTGCGTGGAATACTGCTCACATCTCTGGGACGGCTCCGCAAAGTACTTATTAGATGCTCTCGACAGGTTGCAGCGACGTGCGGTCCGCATTATTGGGGATCCTGAGGTCACGAACACCCTCGAGCCTTTGCAGATGCGTAGAGATGTTGCGTCTTTGGCAGTTTTCTACCGTCTCTACCATGGTGAATGTTCTGACGAGCTCTTCCAAATAGTCCCACCCTCCCCTTTCCTTCACAGGACGACACGTGCAGGGCTAAGATGTCATCCATTTACGGTGCAGAGTATACCTGCTAGAACCAAGCGTTTCAGTGATTCATTCCTATGCCGCACCACTAAGGCCTGGAATTCCCTGCCAGTTCACTTGTTTCCTTCTTCCTACAGTCCTGGGTCCTTTAAGCGGGGCGTGAAAAGGCATCTAATGAGGCCGTCAAGCTGAGTGCCACCACTGTTAACATGGTAAATGTTTACGATGGTGACCCTCTTTCCGAGAATTTGCCTTTAGCTTAACATCAGGCGAGGTGAAGTCAAATTGACGTGTCCTGTATAAAAAAAAAAAAAAAAAAAATTTGCGCTGTTCTAAATTTGTCACTAACTATAAAAGCCAATTTCTTTTCCGAGATGATTTGAGACCTTTTCCAGTAACGTACGTTAATTTCATTATAAAGAGAGGTAATGAGGTTACAATTATTTTAACGAACGGTTCACTTTACCCACGCTTTTTGTAAACTTTTACACAGTGGGAAGCCTACTAGAATAATAACTTTCAATTAATTCCAAGTTCAGATTCTCATAGATGAAAAGAACTCCTCCCTTTTCCCTCTTAGTGGTAATTATACGTAAATGATATGTCCAATATACCTAGTGAGTGTTTAGTTTGATGCCCGATGGTAATATGTAGGTAATCTACGAGTACTAATAAATAAAAATAATCTTTTTCTGAAAAAATAATAACTACAATTTAGTATAATAATGTAAAGCTAACTATTATCATCATCTATACATCTATACAAATAAATAAAATTGGAGTGTCTGTTTGTAATATTAAAATAACCGCTTTCTACTACATGCATATAAATGTATATACGGTACACATACCAAAATATATATTTTTAAATTTTTTGTCTGTCTGTCTGTCTGTCTGTCTGTTTGTTTTGGCTAATCTCTGGAACGGCTGGACCGATTTGGACGGGACTTTCACTGGCAGATAGCTTATGTAATAAGGAGTAACTTAGGCTAAAAAAAAACAGATTTTTTTTTATTAAGTACATTCCACGCGGACGAAGTCGCGGGCACAGCTAGTCTATTATATGATAATAGTTTGCTTTACTTTCAAGTAAATATAATAATTTAGTGAGTAACATGAAACATAATTTTGGGTTATTCGTATTTTTCTTAGAAATATGAATAAATACGAAGATATTATATGAAATAGTGAGAGATGTTCACAAAGCCTTGCACCCCCTTTACGCTGCTCTTATTTTTTGTGATTTATCAGTAGTTTATTTTTAAGGATACCCGTGGCTCCAGGGATAAAAATTTGCCTATGTGTACCCAATTTTGGCCAGTATCTATCAGCTGTTTGAGCTTGATTGAGTAACAAATATCTAAATATCATAACAAATTTTCACATTTTTGTAATTTTTGTAGGAAATGTAAGTTGCAAGATTTCAGTTTATATTCATGTGTCTTAAACGCCTTCAACACAAATACAAATATTGGTGTTTACACCATTTGATAGCACAAATATTCGCTAGCATAGTACCACGGTGACCATTTTTGAAATTGGGTACCTATTCCGAACATCACGTAGATTACGTGCCACTTTCGAAACAGCTCTCTAGGGTGGTCTTAAACTTAGATACAGTCAGCAAACATCAATTTTCTTTAGGAAAAAGGTTCATTTTAAATTAGTTTAGGTACAATTCATGTAAAAATCTCATATGCTTCGGGTCTATTTTTTTCTGATTCACACACACTCAAATTACTTTGTTGAAATGTTATTATGCTATACTCCTTTTTGGTTTTCTGGCGTTATATTTTCTTTTTAACAAAGGTTTTAGTATTTTGACCTGTTAATTTTATATAAGTACCTAGTAAGAATCTAAGACCTAATTAGCAGTCGTGATTGGGTTCTTGAACTTAACATAGCGGTTTGACCACAATTTATTCTGGAAAATCTATTATTCTACGTAAATTATATCAAAATGTACAAGTGAAGTTTAAGTTCAGACAAAGGTACACACCTATCTGATAATTGACATAGATTTACGAATAAGGCGTTTTGCGTATATGGTTTTAAGCGTCAAAAGGGATTTGACATAGCCTTTTGCTGCAGTAAACTTTGTATAAGTAGGTATTCATACAATAATCCCAATAATGTTCAAAGTACTTATTCAATTTTATTCACCATGCTAATTGAAAGGTATAATTACAAGAAATTAAATTATATTTTAAAAGTAAATTTCTTTACCCAATTTTATCATCGAAGCTGTCAGTTATGATTAAAATTAAGTAATATAATTATTATTAAAATATTCTATGTCACCATAGTTTCAATGAATTTGATCTTAAGTTACAAAAAATATATAATTTTAAGAACAGTCTTATTTAATCATGATCAACCCGTTTAATAAGGATAAAAAATTCTAAGTAGCACGTCTGTTGTATTGAGGAAACAATCGATGTTCAATCAATTTAGTAACTAAGATATTTATAAGGTTAGATTTAATTATCAATCCACTTTGCAAGTAGCTTTTATACCTATGAATTATTTATTTGTTTATTTAAAATGTAAAAATTGCACCACAAGCCTGATAAACAGGATTACCTAGTTCAGGCACAAGCTATGTAGCACAGCTAAATAACTATAGTTAACAATGTAGAGTTCATGTATAATATATGTATTATTACATAATATATCTAAGATAGTATGCACTAAGTATAAAAGATAGCAATAGATAGATTAAGAAACTATGTAACAAGTACTATTGAATTAATGAAATAAATTATTATTATTATATTATAATTAGCATATCGCAGTCCACTTCTGGACATAGGCCTCTCCCAACCTTGGGAGGCTTTGGCCTACTGTTGAAGGAAATCTCGAAATAAAGCCCTGTACCAACCGGGGCTGGGTTGGTACAGGGCTTTATTTCGAGATTTCCTTCTCTCGCAGTGATATCGTTTACGTATTTTTCCGCTAGTTGGTTCTTATGACAGACTCCCTTCGGATAACATGGTGTGGTGATACTCGTTTTGCTTCTCTATCACCACACGGATAGTATGGTGGAAACAATAAACTATGCTATTAGTCAAATAAAACTGTGAAACTATCTATATCGCCCAAAATAACGTAATCTTCTATTGTACATGAACCATTATACGATACAAAAAATCTTGCTGTTCAAATTTGTCTTTTAATTACAAAAGGGCCAAATAACTCTCTTATTCATAATATTCTACGTGCCTTTTGAGAAATGGATGCAAGAATTCTTTCATTATATTACAACTGTTTTTTGATAACTTTGTTTACATAAAACTTTATTACTTTAATCTAGGATTATATCTATACTTTATGTTCAAAATGTTTTAACTACATTTTGTTTGTTTTTGTTGTTAAAATAAAGTACGTTATAAATATAACAAATTCGTGTTTGTTTTTGTTTTTGGTGATTAATATTACGAGTATGTAGCAATGGATACCTTTATTTGGGTCCACCAGTCATTACACCGTCATCAACTACAACTACTGTAACAAACATACAACAACAGTTTGTTCAAAAGCGTTATAGTATGTCCCTCTTTCACTCTTTCTGTATCTATAGTCTTTTTTTTTATCGTGCGAAAAATCCCCACGGATACCGCTCCCACGGAGCCGGTGGAGTTGGTGTAGGACTCGAACCGACTAAAACGCCGTCTTGGGTCTTTGATTGCCGGAGGTGAGATTGCCGAAAGCATATCTCTCGCACCCCGACAGACCCAGGACCATCTCTTTCGAGATGGCCACATTCGGGTTGTGGGGACCATAGTGTCCCCATCTAGCCCCGGGTACGGGGAGGTGCACTTGCCACCGTCGCCGCGGCCTGCTTCTGCTAGGGTGACAGGTGGCTCCACCGATCACCCCCAGGCCAGCGCTCATGGAGGACGGAGGTCGTTTTACGACCTCCGACGTCCGGTTTGCCTTCGCTCTTCGCGGGCTTCCCGGGCCCGGAGTCTAGTCCGGACCCGACCGGCGGCATCTGCATCTATAGTCTGGAGAAATATTGAAAAGGATTTCATGCTTTTTTTAAACTCAATAGTACAACACAGTAACTTAAAAGCTATCACTTTCTGAACTTTATTCACATTAATTAAACATCATAATACCTTAATATCTAATGAGTGCCTGCTGGTTCGCGGTGGAGTAGAATAGGGCCACTCCATCTATTCTTGTGGGTGTCGTAGAAGGCGCCTAAGGTTCTCCATCTGACAGTAAACATACAGCCCAGGACTAAGTGCTTGCTTGACGGCAATAGGCTCGCCCTATTACGTGGAACCGAAAATCATAGTAGGCCATATGTGTGTATTAATATACCTCTTTCTACCCCTACGGGTATTTACAGGCATGAGTATGTATGATAAGGACTATAGCTACCATTGTTACAATTATCATCGTATTAAATAGCTGGTTTATACAGATGAGCAGTGAAGCCTAGCAAGTTGGTATATTGTTATGGCAGTTAGCCAAATGGGATGCGTATTAGGATCGGTATTGTATTGTATGTAACATATGTATATATGCTTAAATATGTCGATATAGTAGAAAAAGAGAGAGAGAAAAGAGGAAGGCAAGATAATGTAGTTTAGATTTCGTTTTAAATATAGAATAGGTTGGTTTAGATCAAAGTATGTCAAAATTTAGAGCTAGGTTAGGTGGTTGGGACAGACTGAATGCGGAAGGCGGAAAATCGGATGAAGTGGCATACATGCGGAGAGGCCTATCCAGCAGTGGACTGGGCCATCTCGAAAGAGATGGTCCTGGGTCTGCCGGGGTGCGAGAGATATGCTTTTGGTAATCTCACCTCCGGCAAACAAGGACCCAAGACGGCGTGCGTTTTAGTCGGCTCCGTGGGGGTGGTATCCGTGGGGATTAATCGCACGATAAAAAAAAGCCGTGGACTGCGTCGCGCTAATCGTTTTATTGATTGATACCATGTAAAGTTTAGTAGGTACCTAATAGTAAAGTCAACATTGTCAACAAGATATTCATAGTAAACATAAAAACAGTAAACAAATTATCACATTATCAACATCAAGAAAACAAAAATCAATTTCATCTGAAGCCACATTCAATGAAGTGAAGTAATGTGAGTAGTTCAACGGTTCGGTGCCCTCAAAGAAAATCTTTCCATGTGAAAAGTTATAGGCGACGCGGAAACCTTATAATATCGTATTAATATTGAAAGAACGTATTTCTATCAAACTTCAAATATGAAAGCGCTCACGGGGAAATAAACCATAAATAAATTTTATCAAGATTTGCTAGGAGTTGAACAGGTATTAAGCAATAATGGCAAAATACTTTCCGTGTTACAGGATATTATCGATCAGAGCACTGATTTTCAGCGTTTACGTACAGAAAGGTGTCTCTTGAGATTGTCGCCATTGTTTATAACCCAGCCCAAGTAATATTACTTTTCACAATACGTTGTAATATATATACGTTCTAACTAAATTAATTTTATTTAGTATTTATTTCAGACTTGGTTTTTCCCTACGGCTCCGCCCGCGTGGATGCCGCGTGGCGACAAAACAGCCTGTCCTTTCTCAAGGTCTAATCTACCCCTATACCAAATTTTATCAAAATCGGTTCAGTGGTTTAGGCGTGAGAGTGTAACATACAGACAGACAGGCTTACTTTCGCATTTATAATATTAGTATGGATGCATAATCCTGTGCGTTGTGAACATTATGAGTTTTATAACTTCCTTAGCAGTTATCTATAATCTTTTTTGTGCCGTAATAACAATAATAAACATTTGAATGTTTTTTTTATAGCATTTATTATGCTAACTGTTAAGTTCGAAAAACATTGGAAAAAGCAGTCGCCCTGTAAGCGAAAGGTCGTGAGTTCGAGTCTCACTTGAGCATTTCATTTTTTCCAATGTTTTTCGAATAATAAACATGTTCATTAGTCTTCAAAGTGATAAAAAAATGTTACTCCTCAGTCCTTTCTGATTTCGTTGTTGTTGCTATTGCACATTTACACCGATTCACATAATTTGACAAAGGCAAACAAAGACATATCGCAAGCACCGTCTACTTTAGTCATTGTAATACTTCGTTCCATATTAATAACACAAGAATGTTTTAAATTATATCATTACAAAATGTAATATTGTCATAGTCTAGACATATTATTCTGTTACATTGCACACGAAAGCACACACGATATGTCACATTTAGAGACACTATAATGCATAGAAGGTATGTTATTTTATTAACAACTAGCTGTTGCCCGCGGCTCCGCCCGCGTGGATGTCGCTTATTGCGTAGTACTGTAAATTTTAGCGCTGAGAGTCGAGTGTTGAGCGCTGAGTAGACACTCTAATTGCCTCTCTAGTCGTCTCGCTACTCACCTTTCTATTCGTATCTCTACTCGCCCCTCTATTCAACTCTCTACTTGACTCCGTATTCCACTCTGTCTTCGACTCTATACTTGATCCTCTAATCATCACTGTGTTCCAGTCTCTTCTCGACATTTCACTCAACTCTGTGCTGGACTCTCTACTTGACAGTCTACTCGCCTCTCTACTTAACACTCAAGGAATAACGGAAGACGTTTTATTAGTTATTGGTGCCAGGCCCACGTATTGAAGCCAACGTAAAGGTTCTCCAACCTCGCATCTCAAATGCGATGTCGAGTAACCTCTACGTTGGCTTCCCCCTTTGAACCTCGATCCTGAAGAGTAGGAGCGAGGGGCTAGTGCACCATGCACAACGGTTAATAGACTCGAGAGATCCTGTCTGACAGCCCAAGCAGCCCTGGTATTAATCACTCGTAGATCCTTCACATGTCCCTCTGATTGCAGAGGGTGTAGTGGTGGGGCATACTGGGTGTATGAGTTTTTCGCCTTTGGTTTCGTCCAGAAGTAGGAACTACGATCTGATATAGACCAACGTTCGGCCCAGCGGCAAGCCTAACCCAGGACAGGAACGGTGGCTCCTAAGGAAGAAAACCTCTATAAAAAATACCCAGGGGCGGACGAACACAATCTAGTGTTGACCCCGTCCGTCCCGGCCGCAATCCTGAACGGATAGGAACGGTGGATATATATAGGTCTACCCGACGCGGAGGTTGAGTCCGCAGCCATGACGACAACGGAGAAGAAATTCAACGTCGCCGGGGCGGGAAAGGCAAGGCGGTCCTACCCCCCCTAGGTCAGAAAGAAAAATATGGTACAATAAATGATTACATGTATCAGCATTTTTCTAAATATCACTACTGAGGGGGCAAAATATGTGACTAACCGTTGTATTTACAGTCGCAATTTACAAAGCGGATTTATATGATCTTTATTTTGTTGGAAAGGGAGTCGAAATCAGATTCGAATGACGGGATTCTATGGACATACCAACTCAAAATGTTTTTGTTGCTTTTATTCAATGTGAATTTTTGATTCTGAAAATCATATTGTTAAACTGATGATACAAAAACCTAGTCAAATGATGAATGAGGAATAACAAAAATTAATTATAAAAAAACCTACTTCAAGAAAAAACAGAGACCCTGAATAGAGAAAAATAACGGAACTTACAGATTTACTGATCTGTTAGAAGTAGCTGGTAGGTGGTAGTTGGAAATATATTCTATATGGCTCTACTGGGGAATACACTCCCTATCAGAGCCACTTAAAACACTTAGTTGAGTAAGACTAATAAAAGCCATTGTGTTTGCATGAAAGCTGTTGTACGAAGCAACGGCTTTCATAACAACACAACATATATTGATTAATACGTTTGTGCTGTAAATAACATTACTGGGCTGTATTTAATAAAATTTTACTATACTGAAATTTTAATAGATAGCACCTGGGCATTTGTTAATTTTTTTGAAAACCAAACGACATTATACAAATGATTGCTAACATAACTAAGTAGGCGCGTAGCCAGGCATGTTTCCCTGTAGTTTTTAAGTTTTCCCTCGATTTCTCCAGGTTTTCAGCATCAGATCCGGACTTCTGGGTTTTTTAAGAAGGGCATTAGATTAGAAGGTTTCCTCAGGGTCGGCTGCATAAGTGTGACGCCCGTGGTGTTGAATACGTCCATAGTCCACGGTAACCATTTATCCATCGGTTAGGTTTCAGTCGTATTAACAAAATTACAGACTAACATTTTTAATAATTAACCAGGATGTTCGATGAAAGTATGTAAATCAAAAGATTTTTTTACGAATCGAAATGTACAGAAACAGTACTGCACCGTCATCAACTTACGTAATTTCATAATTTGCCAGACGAAAACCGCCTTTACCGTAGTGCTATTATACTTCAGCTGTGAACGAAACCATACCTTGTTTAAAACCGCGATATCGCCATCTAGTTGTTGTTTTGAAACTAAATTATAGAATTTAAAATTTTAATTACATGATACGTATTTTTTTACATGATTGTGCATGTAAAAATTAAGTATATTTATTTACATACTTGTTTGGAAGTAAAATTCATCCATAAGAATAATCTCAAGGAAAAAGCGACATCTATAATCTTAGCAAAATTAAGATTATTATATATTATTGCTCATATCTCTGGTTCTACTCAACCGATTGCAATCAAACAAATGTAAGATTTTAAGTCTGAGCAAGCCCTTTCTAACAAAGAAAACCGCATCAAAATCCGTTCAGTGGTTTTTGCGTCCATCGCGAACAAACAGACAAACAGACAGGAAATGAAAAAAATATATTTTCGTGTTCAGTATCGTTCATATAACATAATGCAAGTATTTTTTTTTAAATATCTCCAATGTACAGACACGACCACTTTACAATTATATAATAGTATAGATAAGTGCCTACCCAAAATGGTTGTCACCTCAAATGTACATAGCAGTCAACAGCTTGGAATTACGTGGAAAGTAGTTATGTAATTATTATCCAATGAATATGTTTTTTTTTATCGTGCGAAGAATCCCCACGGATAGCAGCCGTACCGGAGCCGATGGAGGTGGTTATGTCAGATTAGAATTAACTAAAACGCACGCCTTCTTTGGATCTTTAGTTGTCAAAAGTGAGAATGCAGGAAACATATCTCTGGCATCCAATGAATATGATGCCAAATTCAAAGTTTTTATTTATGGAGAAAAATCTATCATCCATGAATACTACTCGATTGTAAAATTAAATATAACATATCTTTTCTTGTTTTTTTAAGAGTGGTTTATATAGGTATTCAGTCGATAGTGGATGCAAATGTGATGGCATGGATGGAGTATTAAACTTTTTTATAGGTGTTACAAAATTTTGCCAGGGCTTGGCACTGCGCCACTCGCTTGCTTGAAAAGCCACAAGCGTGTGCTGTTCTATATCCTTCAGGGGTATTCCGTACAGCTTCTGAGAATACGATGTGATTCCACGCATATGGCGACACAATATATCAGACAATCTAAGACTCCGGAAAGGTTGTACGGACAAGTTGCAAAATGAATTGATAGACTTTAATTACCTAGTCCAAATTGTACCATCACCATAACGTGCCGAACTGCCTTGTATATATTGTTGTGTGTATTGACAGCTTCTGTGGTGTGGCGGTAGTGCACGCGACTGCCATGCAGGAGGCGCGGGTTCGATCCCCGCTCAGTGCAAATACTTGTATGCATGAATATGGCTATTTGCATTGGTCTGGGTGTTTCTATGTATAATATGTATGTATTTACAAAAAAAAAGTATATAAGTATGTTTATCTGCATTCTAGATTCCAATATTATTATAAAATATTTTTCTTTCTTTCTTTCTTTTTTTCTATAAAAGTTATCATGGGTCTAGGATAGCGTTGTGTAGAATGTTGTGGACTATTTATTTATGTGGACTATTGTAGGTTTCCGGTAGAGTAGAATAGGACCACCCCTCTTCCTGTGGGTGTCACAGGAGATGACTAAGGGATAGGGCTATTCTCCATCCGACAGTAAACATACAGCCTATCACTAAGTACCTACTAGACGGGAGAAGGCTTGTTCCTTATTATCTGAAATTTTAGATGGCGAAATGTGAGTGATAATATACCTCTGTCTACCCCGGCGATAGCCTAGTGGTAGGGGTAATGGACTGCTGAGACGAGGTCTCGGGTTCGATCGCAGGTTTACCATGGCACACACCAATGACTTTTCGATGCTTTTCGAAGTTATGGGTGTATTTATCGCAGGTTTATAAGTGCCCGGTTAATGGCAATAGGCTCGCCACTTATTACATTGGGACCTAAACATAAACTGGCGAAATGTGGGTGCTAGCACTTCTGCCTACCCCATCGAGGATTTACAGGTATGAGTATATTATTATTATGTATGTATGTATGCATGCATTATTACACCCTTCCCCCCCTGCCTCCACCACTATGTAGTAATTATAAACCTAATTATTTCATAATAATAATATCTTAGCCGTAAGCAACAGATGTTGAGTAGGCAGATTGGTAAGCCAAGTATATCACACAATATTGTCTTTGAGGTAGTAGCTGCGATGACTCAAACTCGTGAAGTCACAACATAACTAATGGTGTAGTAGGTATATCCACGTTCTTTTAATATTATTTTTGATGAAGTTTTTTCGTCTTCATAACTTCACGAGATAAATTTTGGAAAACTTACTTTTGCCGACGCTTCGGGTGCGTTACAGCACCCGCGGTCACGACTTGACTCTATACAAAAAAATAATATGAGTATATGCCATGATATTTTAAAAATAATTTCGTCTTCTGTCAGGATTGCAACCCTAAAAGTAGTCATACTCATAGTCATAGTCATTTATTTTTCAATATAGAACAATAAAATTGTTTCTTATTGACGTCAATTTTAATTCTAGTTAATCTAAGTTTACCACCGCTTCCAAGGCGCTGGTGGAGAAGAAACGGCGCAACAAACTCCACTGTGGCATTTTTTGGACGTCAACTTACAATATTTATTTTCTTAAAGCTAAATGTCAATAAGTGTATAAAAATCTTTATAATTAAGAATTAAAACAAAGTTACATACAAAACAAAATAAAAAAAATCGTTATCGGTCTATTCATCCGTCTGTCTCTCTTCTGTTGGTGTCGTAGAAGGTGACTAAGGGATTGGGCTGTTCTCCATCCAACAGTAGGTATACAGCAATAGGCTCGCTCCCTATTACG
Organism: Eilema sororculum; assembly: GCA_914829495.1. Taxonomy (NCBI): domain Eukaryota; kingdom Metazoa; phylum Arthropoda; class Insecta; order Lepidoptera; family Erebidae; genus Eilema; species Eilema sororculum. Next base: position 18,570,718 of record OU618541.1, read on the forward strand.
TACTTAGTCATAGTATGTAAAATCATAGTAATATTTCCGTAATAGTTCTCTACATTTATACATAAATACCAAAATGCTAAAATTATCATGATATATTATTAGAAGCCATGTTGGTTCCCGGCGGAGTAAAATAGGACCACGCCAGCTCCTCGTGAAGGTGTCGTAAAAGGCGATGAGGGATATGGCTGTTCTTCATCCGACAGTAAACATAGAGCCCAAAACAAAATGCCCGCTTAACGGCAATAGGCTCGCCTCTTATTACGTGGGACCGACAATCATAGTTGATTTCACGTAGGTGTTAATACACCTCTGCCTACCCCTTCGGGATTTACAGGCGTGAGTATATAGATGGATGGATATTATTAGAATAACAATATAAAAAAGATGCAACTGAAGTCATACCACTGAATAGAACATAATACCTAGAAACTTTAAAACAAGTCTCATATTCACCTCAATAATCCCACTGAGCTAGATAAACTTTTTACTATCGGCTAACTTTTATAAATATATTGAACTTAATAACTTCGCTATATCTATATATATATGTATAAAATTCTCGTGTCACAGTTTTCGTTGCCATACTCCTCCGAAACGGCTTGACCGATTTTGATGAAACTTTTTGTGCTTATCCGGTATCTATGAGAATCGGCCAACATCTATTTTTCATACCCCTAAATGGTGCAGCGGGAACGGGATCTGACGCGGATCGCGGGGCGGGAAAAAAATGGCGGTACGAAGTTCGACGGGACAGCTATGATCAAATAAGATTATCGTCTATTAACATCATGACAATTTATAGAATGCAATTTCTAACCTAGTTATAAACTTCAAACAATTTAACAAGTCTCTACTGCTAGTCCAGTTTATTTTTTGCTTGTACAAGCGGTGCAGCAACATTTTTGACTGAATAAGTTTATACAGTTTACGGTGCACTTCTATTTAAAGTGGAAACTGGATTATCCGAACCTCAGTTTTTCAGATTCTCAAATATAGTTTGAGTCGCAAATGATACTACCGTTTTTATTGTGAATATATTTAAGTACGTATAATTATTATAAGGAATGATAAAAATTTAAGTGTGTTTTTATCACTCAGCTTTTCTTACATATCGGGCTGATGTCTGGGATTGGCATATTATTCTACGTTTAGGCATTCATATATACCTACGTGTATTTAGGTTTGACAATGGTCAACACAATATTCCACAATTATATTTATTATTCAATAATAAAGATTCCATAACATTCTACACAACGCTATCTAGATTTGTGTTATGGAATCTAGAATGCCAATTTACCGTACTTCGATACTTTTTTTTTGTAAATACGTACATATTATACATAGAAACACTCAGACCAATTTTCAGACATCAAAAATTCTCTTCCAATTACCATTATAAATTACAGAATTCTATTAAAGCTAAAAATATATTTTGGTAATCTAATTTAATAATTTTTCCTGTAGAATTATTTTGAAATTTTGGTTACCGAGATCCATCTTAATAAAATAAATGGTTGGGAGTCGTTGGTACAAATAGTTTAAATTCAGAGCAGTCTTGTCATTTAGAGTTAACGTGCAGCAGTCATAATACATACGGTCATAATAACCAACCAACCAAATTAATAAAAGGACAATACTAAATGGAACTCCTTTGTATAAAACTTCACTAATATATTACGTCAACTCATAAAACTGTATTGACGACAGTTGAAGAATATACGAATAAAGTTTACTGTCTTATTTTGATTGAAAGTTTTCGTATGTTCACGCGTACACAGTACCCACACGATGAGATAAAACGAGGATGAGAGTTTACTTACAACTAGATTAAAAACCAAATGTGAAAAGTGTCTGCTAATCAAATCTACTTTTGACTGCAGACAACGTAGGTAATTATATTTTATTACTGACTGATCCGGCGAACTTCGTACCGCCATTTTTTCCGACCGCGTGGCATCCGATTCCGTTCCCGCTGCACCCTCTACTATATTAAGCATGTATTATTATACATGTAAACTTTCTTCTTGAATTACTCTATGGATTGAAATTATGCGGATTGAAGGAATGCGGAAAGCGACTTTGCTTTTTATATGCACTTCTATAGGTACTAGTACTAAAATGTAATTGGTATTATTAGTATCAAAAAATGTAGTAGAAGGCCTATTATAAATACTTCAGCAAAGGAAGTAGTTGGGTAAGGCATTCCCTTGTAAGGGAAAGATTGTAATTTCGATTCCCGGCCGAGAAGATTCATTTTCCCGTATGTATTTGATTAGTATAGTAAGCATACTTAATGCTATAAAATTCATTCAAATATTTGGGCGGAGTTATCAAAGATCAATGTTTCAAAATGATTGTAAAATCATTCATTGGTTCCGATAGTTCATAAGAACGTCTGTAGGCCGTTTGACAACTGGACTACTGCTACAAAATAGTCGCACTAGTCCGGTCAACCGGACTAGCAACCGGACCACTGAGACTAAAGGGTGGATGACTCCAAGATCACCTTAAAGATGGATGAAAATAGAAAAGAAATTTGAAACACGTGTGGACCTCCGTAGCTTAGTTGTTGCATTCCCCCTGTAAGAGGAACTTCATGGGTTCGAGTCCCACCCGAGAAGATACATTTTTCCCTCTGTATTCGATTTGTATAGTTAATTCTATAAGATTCATAAATGATATGGATAAATGGTTTCCACTGGTTGCAGGTTAATACTAGAAATCATTAATCAACTAAGCAACTCTCAGTATTTCCATGAAATAAATGAATTAATTTCATAAAATTATTTAGAACTTTTCATTGATTAATAAAAAACATTCCTAGTCGACTTTCATTTAATCCAACAAGTTGATCCGATTTTAAAACCGTATTTTCTTTACGTTAGTCACAACAATGCGTAATGTATGACTGGTACGAGTACCAAATGCAATGTTCTCAGAATCTCCTTTGTACATGAGTTACTGAAACATACAAAATAAACTCATCATTTCAAGTTTATTTTGCTTTACATTTTGTTTTGGCGGAGCTGGCGCTGCTTCACTTCTAAAAACAGCTAGGTTAATGAGTTCAAAATGTATGAGTTGCTGGAATCAAAATGCACCACAAAATGTTACAAACATTATATTTATTTAATACACGAACTTCCTAAAGTTGAGGAGAGGTAATACAAATTATACGTTTATTTGTTGAATTATTTCACATTCATAGGTACGTACTGGAGGGATTTGTAATTTACCTTTAATATGTTTCATATACCGAGAAGTACATCGTTATATGAAAAAAAGTGTATGTATAATTTACTCGTTTCATTCATCTTGATTCATATTTCGTTGTTTGTTAAGTTAAACCAGTAAAATGAAAGACGAGTTTCTATTTTTAAATATTTGTTATTATATTTTTATATTAATTAGCGCATAATGATTTAGTAGGTACTGACACTGAGTCTGGTCATAATTTTTACACCGAGATTATTATAAAAATAAGATGGATCCGTTTAAATATAAATTTTAAAGTTCTTGGTTATTATATATCGCGTACATTAAATAAATCTACTATATTGTACTTTTTGAAACATTTTATAGACAATATTATTAAATAATTAATGTATTCTAAGCTGATTAAAAATCTAGCAGCAGCATAACTTTAATCAGCATTTTGAATAATACTCTGCAGACGTTTCTATACTGTACATTCTATAATGTACTAAACCACATTAATACCATCAAAGAGGTATTGTTCTATTTGGCTCAACATTGAATTTCCTTATTGTACCTGCAAATACCTAGCAAAATGGAACACTAAATGTACTAACCAAAACAGTACCTTTTTCTACTACATTACGTTTGAAAATTGAATGATAGATTTCTTTTCACTACAATTCATTCAGATATTTGATATTAAAATGCAAACAGTTTTTTCAGTAATATTAATTTCCTTTTCCTACTAACATTTCAAATTGATTGGAAAAACTAATTAGATCAATGAATTAGCTAATGGATGGAATCGAGCGCAGGTATTGATGTCATTGTATAATTTTGTTGTGCTAACACGTTACTACGCCTTTTGTAGGTTTTTTTGTATGGAATAGGGAGACAAACGAGTAAACGAATCGCCTGATGGTAAGCGATCACCGGCGCCTATGGACGCCCGCAACACCAGAGGTCTCATAAGTGCGTTGCCTTCCTTTTAAAAGAGAGTACGTTCTTTTCTTGCAGGTTTGAAGGTCGTATTGGTTCGGAAATACCACTAGTGACAGTTCATTCCACAGTTTAGTCGAACCATTTATAATCATTGTCAGTGAATTTGTCTCGACGTGTAAGGTGAATAGGCCATTATTATCGTGGCACTGGGCATACCTTTGATATAACAACATAATTCCAAAAGAAAATGGTCGGTAAGAATAATATTTTCTATTTCAATCAATTTTAACATTACTATTTCAATTATAGCCGTGTTTTGATTGATTGATATATTTTCATTAACAATTCACATTGTTTGACTGAATTTTTTATAGCATTTTTAATGCCAACTTTAAAGTTCGAAAAACATCGGAAAAAATAAAAAGAATGTGGTAGATGGCACCACCGTCGCCCTAAAAGACGGATATAAAGAGAAAGAAAATTTGAAATGAATCAGGTGTGGCTCAATAGCTCAGTTGGAAGAGCATTCCCCCTGTAAGGGAAAGGTCGTGAGTTCAAGTCTCACTTGAGCGTTTCATTTTTTCCGATGTTTTTCGAATTTACATTGTGTTTGAACAAGTTAAACCTATATACTAGGTACACAATTTAAAAAACAATACAACTATCAAAGCATGCACTCCGTTGGAGTAGAATAGGGCCACTCCATATCTTCCCGTGGGTGTCGTGTGAGGTGACTAAGGGATAGGACTGTTTTCCATTCGACAGTAAACATACAGTCTAAGACTAAGTGTCCGCCTGACGGCAATAGGCTTGCCCGCTATTACGTGGGACCGTAAATCATGATTGGCGAAACGTAGGTGCTAATACACCTCTGCTTACCCCTTCGGGCATTTACAGAAGTGAGTATATGTATGTATTCCAATTAGCACAGTAAACAGTGTAGACCTTTTCTTCACTACACTTCTATTCAAACCTTGTGAATTTATTGTGCAAGTCTTCATTTTAAAAGTACTGTCAAGTGTTCAAATACCTTGTATACTTTTGGTCTGATACTAGATACTACTTATAGATGTGTATGTTGACATAGTGTAGACTCAACAACATTACTATTCTATTATTATTATATATACTATTATAATATTCTTTATAATATCAAAATGAATCGCTAAATATGTTGGTAAGCGCATAACTCAACAACGCCTGGACTAATTTGGCCAATTCTTTTCTTTAATGTTCGTTGAAGTTCAAGGATGGTTATTACGGCGAGAAATATCGAATAATTGCCGGAAACCGACATCCCCGCGGGCGGAGCTGCGGGCAAAAGCTAGTATTCTTTATAAATATTTGTCAGGACACCATGAAATATTTGCAAATATTCATTTAATATAATAAATAGAAATAGCCCTGTATGTACTTGTGCATGAAGTTTTATAAATAAATAAATGTAGTCAGTTTTCTTACTGGTCAGCCACCTTTTCACCCTATTCCTGGCAGTAATATACCTACAGAGTTACAGTACATTTTTTCCTGCCTGATCTAAAATGAGGGTGTTGTCGATTTGATTACTTTTACAGTAGGTAAATTTAAGGATAAATAGGGTTGGGTCTGGACGATTTAGTAAATACCTTATTTGTGGTTCAAAAAGGTCGCATCCTTATTTGGAAGGTCTCAGTTCTGTTACTTCATAAATAAGCATTGATCTATAACGTATTTCTTTTTTATTGATTCTCTTCTTCTATAACAGATAACGCAAAAGACTAAGTTATTATCACTGATTGAAATATAACGAATGAATGTATGAAACTATCATGGTCACATACATTACTATTATAGGTATAGGGATATTTACCATGTAGTATTGTTTCAAGTGTCCGATATTTTCGGCGCTGTTGCAAGCACCATGATCACGTAGGAAATTTTCATTGCTTACCGCCAAAACTCCAGTTTCTTTGCGATTATGGTGCTTGCAACTGCCGAAATATCGTGTAGTAGGTACTCTTGTAGTACGAACACAGTACATCAGATGCCTTTTCACACCCCGCTTAAAGGACCCGGGACTGTACTTCTCCGACTAGATATATATGATAGACTATTCTTGAATGATCGACTCGGTGCAAGACGTGCGTTGAGGCTCATCGACAGTCCCATACTCGCAGGCGATGTGGAACCTCTCAGCCTCAGGAGGGATTTTGCCTCACTGTGTGTTTTCTACCGCCTATATAATGGTTTGTGCTCAGATGAATTATTTGACATGATGCCCACAGCTACATTCTATCATCGCACTGTTCGCCATAGTCAGGGAATTCATCCCCACACATTGCATCCCAATACAGTGCGCACCGTGAGGTATGAAAGGAACTTCATCCCACGTACGCTCAAGCTGTGGAATGAACTCCCTGCCATGGTTTTCCCAAGCGACTACAATATGGGGTTCTTCAAGAGGGGCATTAGAAGGTTTGTTCAGGGTAGGCAGCGCGAGTGTTGCATACGTCCATAGGCCGCGGTAACCACTTTCCATCAGGTGGGCCGTGTGCTTGTCTGCCACCTAAGTGGTATAAAAAAAAAATCTTTATGGAAAAAGATATTTCGAACTAGTCCGATCAGGTAAAAATAGCTTTATTTCAATTTACAAAATTCTGGTGCACTTCCGACAATATCATGACAGACAATGGAATATGTAGCAATATATCTGCCATTTTTCAAATATAAAATGTATTTATAAAATAATTTATGATCGCCTTGTTCATTCAACTTCCAATCCTGTTGGCACTGTACTTTTTATCAATTTATTATATGTAGGTGAATAGACTTACTGCGCTATAGAAATACTGAATTAGAATGAAGAAAAAAACACAGAAAGGTTTGGGCAGAACCGAAGTGAAAAAAAAAATTATATTAATCCTGACCATGTAGTAATGTAGCACACAGAAAATTTCATTAGATGATTTAGCCGTAACGAGATAATAAACATACCCTGATTATATTTCACCTCTTTTTTAAGCTTCACGTAATAAGAATATTAAATTAATCCCAGGTTTTAAAGTCAAATTATATAATTATAATTTTACTTCAGAATGAATCCGATTATAAAATAATTAAATTCTTCTCTGAAAGGCAGCACGTTCTTCATTATGAAATTACATTATGAAAATAAACTTGTAATGTCTTTGCTACTCCGAAAAGTGTATAGGTTGAAGGGACATCAGGATGAATGTACCATATATCAGATAGAAAAAATCGACTTGCTATTTTTCCATTTATTTTAACATGATAATATTTATTGCTAAAAGTCGAAAGGTACTTTTTTGTTTTTTTTTTTTTTGACCGTGGGGGAAATCCTTCATGGATGTTATGCCGGACTCCTACCGACTAAAACCCCCACGGTATCGCCCAGCAGCCTATAGTTGGGAGCCCCGGGTAAGCCCTCGGAAGGATGTCCCAGGGTTCCCAACAGACTCACGGCTTTAATGCGGCCTCGTCTAGGGGGTGGTTCGGGTGCTATCCCGCGTCTACGGGGGGTTTTCGGGTATCATCCCGCTTCATAGGAGGGGGGAGGCGTGCGTGAGTCCGTCACGTCACGCTGCCGTCATGGGCCTGCTTCTGTAAGGACGATGAGCAGCCAACTCACCGTCCTCAGGCCCCCGGTCATGGAGGCCGATGGTCTTCGGCGAAGACACGCCGGCGGCGCCCAAGCCGCCGACTGCGGAACTCGGGTGGGAGAGTTCTCTCCCGCTCCCGCCCCGCCGCCTCTTTCACGAGCATGACCTGCTCGCAGAAAGAGGCAGCGCAGTCCCACTTAGTCCCGCTGGAGACCATGGCTCCCACCATGGTCTCGAGCGAGAGAGTGTCCACGCCCAAGTCGAAAGGTACTAGATGATAATATAATTGGTCTAAGTACCCCATAATTCGCTGGTTAAATGCCAAAGGGCCACAACGCAAAAAAATCTGAAACCTATTTTTTTTCAAAAATGGCATCCAAATCATTATAACTTTTAAATTTGAAAAAGACACCCGTGATTTTAGCGTCAGAAATGGCCAAATCAGACAAGCCCCTTTTTGGCATTCCGCAACTTTGGTGACTAACTTCAGGACGAAACAGCCACATTTTGAGTTAAGCCCTCGTAATCGGCGTAAGTGCACGTTATTTATAAGACAAAGGGCCATATTGCGGAATATGTCTAAGTTTTAATTAAATTTTATAGACTAAAGTGCCATATTTTGAGTTGTGGCCGTGTGGAACATAAATATCAAGTGAGTACATCATTATTTTATAAGCCAAAGGGCCATATTATAAAATGTGTCCACTTTGCATTTTAATACCATGAGATTATTATTTATTTTTTAAGATGAAAGTGAAGAGCCAGAGTTTTGTGTATAAGAAAAAAGTAAATACATTACTATTTCTTTACGCAAATTGGACATGTTTCTTTTGTGGCTCTATTCTTGTGTGTAGTGGTTCCCTTGTATGTTTTTTTTTCCAGTTAGTAAATTTACCTACCTAAACAATTAGGTATAGCTTGTCTAAGCCCAAATTACTCGCCCAACCACTTCTCTCAGGCATACAAACAAATTATACCTATTGACGATACAATTCCTGAAACAATGGAAGTTTTTACTATTTTTACACTGAATATGATGTGAACGTTATTCCAGTTTAGACAAGCTATAGGTACTCGTACCAATAATATTTGTGCTGCCTTACTCATAGACTGTTTACTGCTGCCGTGGATGATGAAACCAATAGGAGTGGACAGTAGGGTCTGTGTTTGTATACGTATATCATTGCTTTTTCTATATTTGTAGAATGAATACACGAGCACAAAAAAATGGAGGTGGTAATGGCAGAAAATGAAGGTCTTCAAACTACCTCAACACAAAATAACAAATTCAACTCAACTCCCAATATTGTTCATCAAGAATTGAGCTCACCGATACTAAACAGTCTGAACAATATAAATACCGAACAAGATAATCAATAAATGGCACTTTTCTTGAAGAGATTGAGAAATTCTATGGACAGCTGTATGCATCACGGATGACTCAACCGAAGGGACATACCGATGAAAACCATAGAGTGTAATGGCGCGTGAGTAGGGACTCACGCGCCATTACACCGAGGAGATACCCGATGTCGAGCAGTGCGAGATAGAGGCGGCTCTCAGGCAACTGAAGAACAACAAGTGCCCTGACGAAATTACTACTGAGCAGACTTTACTTTTTAAGCAGGCGGGGTTCAAATACTGAAAGAGCTAGCGAGCCTCTTTAGTTCTATCATCCAGCAGAGCCTTACACCTAGGGCATGGAGCGGGACTGCGGTGGTACTATTCTTCAAAAAAGGTGATAAAGCCATGCTGAAGTACTACAGGTCCATCTCACTCCTGAATCATGTCTACAAACTCAGGAGTCGTCACAAATTGCCTCGCGTGTAAGCTCGACGAGTTCCAGCCACCGGAACAAGCCAGGCTTCGAAAAGGTTCTAGCACCGTAGACCACATCTATACTGTTTGGCAGATCGTAGAAAAGACCCAAGAGTACAATCAGCCGCTGTGTATTGCGATTGTGGACTGCGAAAAGCGTTCGACTACATCGAAACCTGGGTAGTTCTGGATGTCCTCTAGCGGTGTCGTGTCGATTGGCGGTGGTCATCGAGGTGCTGAGATGCTTGTATGACACCGCCACAATGTCCGTCCAGCTCCAAGAACAGAACTCATAAGCCTCCAGCATGGAGACATGAGGATGTTACATTCCCCTTGAAGGATAAAATTCGAAACGAGGTCATCCGACAAAGGAATACAACTGTACGGCATACGACACAGCTTGCAGAATAAGTAAGCTGAAATGGCAGTGGGCTGGCCACATTTGCCAAAGGACCGATGGCCGTTGGACCAACGAGTCCTTAAGTGGAGATCGTGAGAAGGTAAACGGAAGGTAGGGCGCCCTCTTGCCCGACATGGACTGACGACCGAAAAAGTGGCTGGGACAGACTGGATGTGGAAGGCGGATGACCAGCCGAAATGGCGCACGCTGGGAGAGGCCTATGTCCAGGAGTGGACAGCGATAGGCTAATTGATTGAATGGGTAGTCTATAAGTATTGTTCCTTGTAAGGCTTAGATGACTATAACATTGTGAATCACAAAGTTATGAGCAATAACACACTTTCCTTATTTTTGTTTTGGAATTTTAACTTTTTAGTTATTTTAATAAAGACGTGGTGTCCTGTAAAATTGAGTCGTTATTATATCATGTTGTTATATCCTTATTCTTTTTATGTTTAGTTAAGATTGATTTTGTTGGTTTTTTGAGAAAAATATTCATTAAACATTACTTATCATTCGTTATGTGGCATTTTATTAAACAAATATGCACAGATTCAACACTCATTTTTATAAGCAAAACGGACTCATGTGATATTATACTTTCGTAGATGCAAGCTGCTGAAATTAGTTAGTATTACATTAAGAAGGCTCTAAAATACGCATCGAATGATATATAATACATAGATATAGCACTTATAGATTCTTAAAAAAATTAAAAATATCGCGGCGAAAACTTTGATGGGCTCTCCTGTAAAATTTACCATTTCCGTAATGTGGCCCTTTGGCATTTAACCAGCGAATTGTTCTCATTGAAAATAGTTTTTACTTTTTAGTTCAGCTAGCTAGCAAGCTTAGTCTACCTCGAGAGTATAGCCCACGTCTAAGCCGGTGTGGGGTTAACTTCAGGCTGAAAATGTCAGTGGATGGGGTTTCGGGGATATGCTAACATCAATGCGTGAATACTATCCACTCGATAACAATAACACCTCATTATCTACATCATCATTTACATATGTATGAACAAAAATATTTAGTGACGTCATAAAATTTAATTGTCACATCAGTTGCTATTATAGGTTGGGTGGACGATTAATAATAAATAAAAAGTATAAAACCCGACTACCGAAAAATCACGCTCTAATAAGTGACTAACAAGAAAATATGTATCAAGGATAGCCGTGGTCGTATATTTTATATTGTTATATTGTTTTTTTAGAGTAAGTGGCATACGACCATGGCTATCCCTGATATTTTCTTGTTTGTCACTTTTTAAAACGTGATTTTTCGGTAGTCGGGTTTTAGTTTTCAACTTTATTTTTTATTTTAATTATTTTGGGGCACGGTAAAGCTAATAATTTATACATATTTGAAATGTGCTTATTAAGCACTTTCATTTGATACGAAACACGGCATATTTATCTCTTATTTTTTAACACAGTACCTTATGAGCGCTAGAGGGCGGCACACAAGATTGAGTGACACGTCATATAGCCTATAACCATCGGACGATCAAACCGCTTGTAATGATACCTCATTTGTCCAGTTCTAATAAGTCGTTGAGGAGCTATGAGGGTACAAATGAACATACATACATACATACATACATAGCCTGTCAAATTCATAACCCTCCTTTTGGCTTCGCCGTAGTCGGGTAACCCACGCAATTTTTACCGTTTTTAATTTAAAAAGCTCTGTCAGATAATTTTTTAACTATATGATAATACCCCATTCCGTTTTCTCTTTTCTACAAATCCTTTTTACTTAAATTTTGTTTACATGATGATCAAATTACGTACAATAATAGTTAGTACAGGGTTCACCAATATTGGCGTTTTAGAAGCCATAAAAAGATACTACTACTTCGAACATTAGTGCTAATAAAGGCAACTTTGATTGCTTTCAATTTCGGCCTCCATCTCACAATGTTACGAGCATTAATGAAGAATGCTGTGATTTATTACGAAATATTTCCAATTCAATGATTTTGTAGTTCATTATAATGGCGTAGTACTGCATGGCTTTCTCTTTTTTTTTAACCGTGGGGGAGAATCCTTCATGGATGTTATGCCGGACTCCTACCGACTAAAAACCCCACGGTAACGCCCAGCAGCCTATGGTTGGGAGCCCCGGGTAAGCCCTCGGAAGGATGTCCCAGGACTCCCATCAGACCTACGGCTACAATTGCGGCCTCGCCTAGGGGGTGGTTCGGGTGGGGGCAATCATATACATATTCTCTAATTAGACAGTGTTGCTTCGATAGCTCTGTTTTGGTGGGCGTTGGTATCACTGACTGACCTCCGTTCCCCACGAGCGCGGGCCTGGGGGTGACGGGTGGAGCCGCCTGTCACCCCAGCAGAAGCAGGCAACGGCACGGCGGCGCGCCTCCCCGTTTCAGGGGCGAGTCGGGGGCCCCGTGCTCGCGCCTCCCGACGAGGGCCAGACCATAAGGGATGGCCCTGGGTCAGCTGAGGTGCGAAAGATTTATGTCAAAGACAACCTCACTTCCAGCCTAGCACCACGACCCACAGTCGGCGTGCGGTTTTAGTCGGTTCGAGTCCGAAATAAACTCCCCTTCCGGCTCCGAGGGGAGCTCCGTACGGAAAAAAAAGGTGGGCGTTGGTGTTAAATACAAAATACCGGAGCTGGTTAAAATCTTTACTTGACGGTATGAACTTGTAAAGAAACGTGTGAAAGGATTTAGAAACACGTCCGTTTGTTTTAAAGTTTCGAAGGAAGAAAGCGTTTGTGTTGCTATTACACAATAAAAAAGGTGAAGATTAAAAAATTATTTAAATGAATTAGTATTGTTATCCGCAACCGACAGTCATGGCTTTGGCTTGAGATCAGTTTTAGTTAGGACAATTTAGGGCATCTTAATTAATGTACACGGTGGTCTAAGGCAAAAGCATAAAATTGCTTAAAGTGAAATTATTTTTCACCACTTTATTCCACTAAAAATATAAACATAATTAAAGGATTACGCAAATAGGTGACATAAAGTAAAAAAGTTCTGACAATTAGTCGTCAATTAGAACTGTTAACAATAAACTCGACCTAGATAGTAACAGAACTATCAGTTAACGTGAAGTTTCTTCGGAGTTGAAATAAATAATACTTTGAAAACGAAGTATCCCGTAACTTATGCAGAAGTGTTCATAAGCCCACAGAACAGTTAAAGGAGGTTAGAAAGGAAATAGTTCCTAATTTGTATTAGGACGCGTGTCGCCGCTTGTCTCCCACTCTTTAACTCCACTATAAAAAATAGACCAATACGACGCGGTTTACGCACACAAATAAATCAGCACACTTAAATCACGAGTTTGCTATTAGTTCTCACACTAATGCAAATACTGCACTTGACGAGTACTCACACACGCACGAAAGCAGTAAAAAATTCTCATACATGTTACGGTGACCAAAGGTCGATTTTCGATATCGATAAAACTTCCGTAATTTTGATACTATCTGAAGTTTTGGTACACAAGTCGCGTACTTTATAGAGTAAGCTCATTCTGCGTTAATAGTAACATCAACTTGTTTTTTCATTCCATGTCAGTGCAAATATTTGTACCTATGCAAGAATATGGGTAATTGCATTGATCTGGTCGTGCCTCGGAGAACACGCTATGCCGTCGATCCTGATTGCCATACGAAAACCTATATCAGTTATTACGGGTTGTCAGGTGCCCTAAAATGTCCAACAACTCTGTCTGTCTGATTGCAATGCTTCGATATCGCCAATAAGTTGTGAAGGTCAGAGGGCAGTCGCTTCACTGAAAATATTCAGCCAAACCCAATTTTTTTTAATATCTGGATTTGTTGGAAACCTGAAATTAAATTATACATGTGTTTACAATATAAACGGCTGACATCAAACAAAATTTAACAATTATTATTGACTGTAATAAGCAAATCTATCTTGATTAAAATATTACTGATAATAACAATTTGTGTACGTACTTAATATCGACACTGTTTATAACGGATCATTTTGTCCAACACTATCGATACGCATGGATATTGGCGGCATTACAAGCGTTGGCTCGGCACACGCGACTATCGCAAAGAACGCAATACACTGCGCGATCGCTCACGTAGTACACGATGGCACTCATGTATTGCAAGCAATGTATAATTTTGTATCAGTTTGCGATTATGTCGTTTTTGTTTACAAACTACATAATACTTTTGTAATAATTACGAATATTACTTGTATTTTAAGGTTTTTGGCCTTACTGATGAAAAGAAATCCCTTCTCGGGCTACACTACATACTTGGCTTCCTTTCCGACACGTTATTATAGCGCAAGACGGTATAATTCTTTTTTTTCGAGGAGCTTCATACGTTGTCACAATAAGAGCGCGACTGTGTTTAAATTTCGGTGGAATATGAGCAATGCTCATATGTGCGGCGCGCCTTCCCCGCCCACAAGGCCCTTCTAACCTCCTTTAACTGTTCTGTGCATAAGCCCAACACCTTAGTGCAACGTATCAGTGACGAGGGATCCCTATAATCCGATTCCCGCCGGTTTCCCAATAGATCACATGGTGCATTATAAACTAGATCGAGTTATTTTTATACCACGGGGAACGTATTTCCTCCATGTTTATCCCTGGCAAAATTTCTTGTATGCAGCTTTTCCAAGGTTAAATATTATTAGTATAGTGTGATTCATTTCTTAAAGGAACTTAACTTCAACAAGTATTCAATGTTATAAAGTTTAATAGTACATAATAATTGACGTCACAGTTGAGGTATTTTAGTTCACAAAATTATTTTGTGTCTCAAAAGCTAACTATCTAAAGTTCCAATCAATCTTGGAACAAATACATTGATGTACAATAATAATAACGAGAATTAACGCGATCTTAGTATAGGTACCTACGTACCTTTGATTTGCCTGATGTTTAGACCAGGTTACACCGGCCGGGGTTAAAAATTAAATATATAGATGGTACCATTTCTTAGGTAAAGTTTTGTGTTCTCAAGTGAATCACACATCAGTCAATCAATAAAAGCCTATCCACTGCTGGTCTCTCCCAATGTTGGGAGGCTTTGGCCCACTGTTTCCACGTACCTAGGTCAGACGGGTTGAAACAGGGTTTTTTCGAGTATTATTTTCTTCTCTCGTGGTAATGTTGCTTGCTTATTTTTCTGTGAGTCGCTCCTCGGATCGGATGAGGTAGGGTGCTGATACTTGTGTCATTCTTCAGCCACCACAGGAATAACCAATATTGACATAATATTCTCATATTATAAAATGTAATGTATATAAACAAGAGAAAATGTATGTATTATTAATTTTATGCTGAAAGGTCATATTAAATGGTTATTTTGAACTAGTACAATAAACATTTCACCAAATTAAGTATCTGCCGTAGACAGGACGTAGACGAGGTGTTATACGTTATTCTCGGTGCATACGTTATTCTGGACACCTCTAGCACTGAACAAGACGGACGGTTTTTTCCTGGAACCTTTGTGCTTGTCGTCGTCTATTCGTTTTAAATTAGAATTTTTAAGTTTATTTTCGTTGCTTTCAACTTTACTATAATATTTCTAAGTCACTGTAATATTTGTCTAGTAGAATGCCTTAATGAATTGAGACAATGAACATTAGATACATAGATTGTTTTGTAAAACTTGGGAAACTTAGTAGGAATACCCGGGTATACCTAATCTACGAAACCCAATCTAAATTGAACCTAGTGCCGGAGTTGAACCACCAATAACCAGTTGCGTCTAGTTTCAGCCCGCTAAAACTGCCTGCACTTCGGCTGTTAGCCCGTGTATGTTAAAATCAAAACCTATTCGCTGTTCATAACGTCAACACAAAAGCAATTACATACCCTCACGTTTCATTGAGTTCACGCTAACAATTGTATAGAACGATCAATTTTAATAAAGTGGAAATGCTGGGTTTTTACTAATATCAGGCAATCCCAGCACGTTCACAAATGTAAACGAATAAATTGTATTGATGTTCCTATTTTGCAAGTCACTGAATCGGTTATGATTCCGACCTAACCGTTCTACAATTTTTTTATTACTCTTACGTTAGTTTTATTGCGTTTTTGATTGAAGTAACAATTGTTTCTGTAATACTGACTGGTTTTATTGTGCGAATGATTACTTTGTACACTAGACTATCAGTGAGCATCAGACCAATCTTAACGAATAAAGTACTCCAAATGATCATAATGCCTTGATACATATATTCCCCTCTTCTTGTTGACTGATTGTTTTGGTATTTAGTACACACCTTTAGTTAGGACAATAATGTAATTAAAATTAATAAAATAGTTTGATTTCAATTAAAACCTTTTTTGCAGTCAAGATCGTTTCGACGCTGACTGTACTATATCTACAGTATATTGGCACAGAATAGATAATAGTACTATTGGTAAAGTTTGTACAGCTTTTGTAAGTACCTACAGGTTTATTTTTGGTGAAAAATAAAGTACGGTAAATAATGGTTGCCGAAGCGCAACAATTCTGTTACTTCATTCAGTCATTCATTTACATTGTGCCTGAAAATTATGCTTCTCTGATCATTAGGTCTTCCGTGTTTCCCAAAAAAATCGTTATTTCATGAAAATTTACATCATAGTTAACCCGGCGAGAATGTGGTACAAAATGAGTACATCGAGAATGTGGAGGGTCTTGCTGACCCTGTATTTCAGTTACAGTTTTTATGTATCTATTATATTTTTTATCAAAGAACGGTTACCAATCTTACAAAGTAGTCCTTAAATAAGGGATTTTAATAATAAGAATGTTCATTGTACTCACAAGCCTTTATTTATTAAAATTATAAGTAATATCTAAAAAAAAAACAAAATTTTTCGGTTCTTTGCCTTACATATCAATTAACATAAAAATATCAATCTTTCAGAATTCTAGTTTTATTATTTTGGTAATGAACAATGAGATCAACAAATAATCATCAAAAAATCAGTCTTATAACCTATTAATCAGTTCTCTCTGTAGCACATTGTTGACAAAATGGAACAATGTGTTCTTGACAGATATACTTATGACAAGATTCGCATATACATGTGCTGTCTTGCGATGTTTTGCATAAGGACATTCTTGGCACCTTTTTCGTACACCTGGTACTTTTGCAGGTGGTTCCTCTGAGGATTCACCACTAAATTCACGAATTCTTTTACGCAAATTACTAGGCAACTGTGGTATTTCTTTACGAGTATTCAAGTGTTCGCTGACAAGAGTCAGGCCCAGTGCTTTGATGAAATTACGACGTTTTTGGGTGCTGTTATTATTTGATGAGTGAATAATATAAGCGTTTATGCCAGCCACATTTAGCATTGCATAAAATACTGTCACAGGCCATTTCCGTGAATTTCGGCTTACATCATATGTAGCCGCTAGCTTATCTGCAACGTCCACTCCACCTTTCGTTGCATTATAAAACATGTTTATCTCAGTTTTCTTCTTTTCACCAGTCGATTCATCTATTTGAGCATTGTGAGATTATTGAGAGAATCAATAATCTGAATATTTGTAAATTTCCCAACACTCAATTTCTGACTTTGCCGATCTAGCTACTAAGCTCACTCCAGGAACTTGCGTAATTAGTTTTTCAGATCGGGTTTGCACTTGTTGTGGAGGTGGATTTTTACACCACTTAGTTCCATCTTTACCGTAGTAAAATAAACTTGTTACATGGCTTTCCGATCGTTCACCTACTTCATCTGACAATTCTGTAATATTTTGCAGCTCGGATAGTGGTATATTGTCGTCGCTATCACTCATATCACTTGCATCTTGCTCAGTATCGCTATCACAACTGCGCTCACTCACATGGTCATCGTTATCGCTATCCTCTGTCATGAACTCGTCGTCACTTTCTGATATTGATTCCAGTAAACCACGTATGCGTTCAGCCTCCCGCTCTTCCCGGTTCATTTTGTACAAAAAATACCTAAAAATACAAAATATTCAACAAAAATCGTAAATTGAAAATTGGCACGAAACTTCTACGTTTCGATTGTGGAAGGGTCATACGTACCCTGTAGACGTTAGCGCACGTGTATCTCCTGGCGCGAGCGACGGTCGACTGAGGTGCGGCGCGCAGAGAGGAGGGGCGTTCATTAACTGCAGCTACTGAGAAGTTCGAAAATGTGCGACTGGGGAATGAAAGAATATACTCGAAACAAAATGAACAGGGTCAAATAGACCCCACCACATCCTCGCCGGGTTAATGGGGATTTCAGAGTTTACTCTACTGATAAAAGTGTCTTTTAGAGCATTTTGGTTATTCATGTCTATTTAAGTCCAACAATAGACAAACCGTAATATTTTATTCAACACACATACGCAGTTCAATAGTTTGTAGACTTTATGCCTGGTTCACTGAATATTTGGTCGTTTCAACCCTCTATCAAATAAATATAACTAATTCGAAGCAAAAATGTAAATTCTCAGACCAATGAGCCTGATAAAGATTTTATTATGTTGTATTTCCTTTCAGATTCAATCTCGCGATAAATTGGTTGAGATTCTGGCGTCCTGATTTTGACGTCATCAATGGATATGATTTTCTCGCGTGTCGTTCGTCTCTTCAGGGTTCGTTTAGGGTTTTTCTGTATATAAACTTCTCAATATAAATTTTTGAAGTTAGTATAAATAGCGTTTGCTTTTATCTAGAAAAGACTTCAAAGTTGATAAAATCACTACTGAAATGCATTCTACATGGTAATATCACAGTATAACGAGAGATCTTACAGTAGTTCATCGCGTTTGATGTTTGCGGAAATGCCGCCTTTTGCAGCTTTGTCAGGGTTGTCACTTCAGTTTTTATATATAATTTTTCTGTAATATTTTATATATAACTCCTATACGTTCTCTTTGTTCTGTCAAGGCACATCAACTCACGCTAATTTATATTACTAGGTGATGCCCGCGGCTCCGTTCGCATGGATGTCGGCTATTGCGACTTTTGGTAATATCTCCGGTTCTACTCAACCAATTATGATCAAGCAAACGTAATATTTTAAGTCTGAGTTTTTGGAATTTGGTTTCGATTTGGATTTCAGTTTCAAATTAGATTTCGTTTTCGATTTAGAATTTCTATTTCGATTCCGACTTGAATTTGGATATTGATTCGGGTTCGGGTTCGGGTTCGGGGTTGGATTCGGATTCGAATTTGAATTTCGCTAATCGCTGGGATCGCTAAATGGATGATATATTCTTAAGGAGCCTATCCACGATCAGTTCGCCTGCAGTTTCAAATCGTATTGGGCGGCCTGCAGTCCTAAGTCGACAGCGCCCACACACGAAAGCGATTTTGGCCTGGTGGCCATGCCCTGCTGTCAGTTTTGCGGCTACACACGATCAGTTGGGAGCCGACAGTTTCATGGTTGCCTGCCGGCAATTGTCTGCTATCGGGCTTGACGACCATGTTACCGACGATCAAAGATGGCGGACTTGAAATTAAAAAAAAAAAACAAATCGAGGTTTTCGTGGTGACTAATTACGTATAATAAAATCCATTTAGCGATCCAACATGGCGGACTTGAAATTTCCCAAAAAGTCAACATGAGCATCGTTTTGGAGGTTTTCAGAGTTGCTAATTACGAATATATCATCCATCCAGTCATCTGGGATTGCAACATGAATAACATATTCGTAATCAGCCACCCCGAAAACCCTGAAAACGATACCCATATCGATTTTAGTGAAAATTTCGAGTCCGCCATCTTGGATCACCAAACGGATGTTATATTCGCAATCAGCGACCCCAAAAACCCTGAAAACGATACCCATATCGATATTTGTGAAAATTTCGTGTCCGCCATCTTGGATAGCTAAATATAGAAAACGAAAAAAAAACAAGTTTAACAAACAAAACGAGCCTTGAAAAAAAAATCACGTGATTAGTGTGATTACAAAAATGAGACAGCCCTGAATCCTTAGTACCGAGTAAAATGTATGGGCGTACCGAGTAGTACCCCGTCCCCCACCACCCCTCTCCCCCCGCACGATTGCTCTGTCTAGACGGCTTCGTTGACCGACTGTATGTAGTATGAATCGTTAGACTGTGGTAATATAGTCAAGTTATGTAATGTTAACGAAATCCTTGTATTAAACTCAAGTCTCCATCAAAATTTTATGTCATAGAATTTAATAGTCATAGTAAAGTCACAATAGTAAGATGTTGTGGTATGAATATTAATAATATTTTTTTGTCTCATTTATTGCTTACTGTTCTTGTGTTTCACTCAAAACCTATTTTTGTGAACATCCCGTAGCATGAAATATTTGTGAAAGAGTTCTCGTTTACATTAATGGTGTACTGTATAATCATCTCTTTATGATATTTGATCGATTCTTAGAGTGGAGGCAACTTGTACATCATTGCTTACAGTCGGCACTCCTTCCTTTATTATATTTTTTTGGATAATGAACTTTATGCTGATATGATAGAATAGTTTTGTAACACACAGGCTATCATACGTAGATTTTTGAACAGCAAAGTAACTTTGTCAGTGTTGAGAGTCAAGGCTAACATTTATTTGCAAATAATTTCCGACCAAAAGAGGCGTCGGTCGTCATTAAAATTTGGCATCGTGCCGAAGGCAGCTTCGAGTTGTTCATTTTCTCATGTCAATAGTTCATGCCTCATAGCTTCTGTATTATTAAGTGACTTTGTTCGCAGCGAAATGTTTTTAGTTTATTTTTTGATGGATTACAAATCGTATTTCCAAATTCAAAACATTAACATTGATTGTTCTGAACACAATCGAATATTGTTTAAGTAACTTAGACGAGTTTTAGTACCTATTTCTTCTTCTTTCTCTTTGTGAAAATTGTACGTAGGTAATTAACCGGCAAACTAGACAAATTCTGCTAAAATATAATGTGTATACATTATACGTACTTTTTGTACCTATCACAATTTTTGTTAGACAACTAGGTGTTCCTCGCGGCTTTGCTCGCTTAGAATTTTGACCCGGTTCTCGCTACCTAGAGTTCCCGAGATAAAAATCTGCGTTATTCCAAACTATAATCTACTAGCTTTTGCCGGCGGCTCCGCCCGCGTAGATGTCAGTTATCGCGACCAAACATAGCCTATGTCCTTTCTCCAGGTCTAATCTACCAATATACCAAATTTCATCAAAATTGGTTCAGTGTTTTAGGCGTGAAAGCGTAACATACAGACAGACAGAATTTATTTCGTATTTATATTAAATAGCTATTAGTATGGATTCTTGTGCGAAATTTCAGCGCGATCCTTTTAGTCGTTAGAGCGTGATTGAATATTAAACATCCAAACATCTTCACAAACTTTCACATTTATAAAATTTAAGTTATTAAAGTGAGATATGTTAATAATTATACATTCGCCTTTTCTTGAATCGGATATCATCAGAATTAAAATAATTTACTCTATATTTGTTTCTTATACAAAGTTTGATATATATTAGTTAGCTGCCGTATTTTCATCACGAAACGTGATTTACAACGACACGGACCCTTCCTTTCCTTGTAATTAAGAGAAAACCGACACTTGCCTCTACCATGATCTTATTTGTCTCAAGAATAAACGAGTTTCTGTTTGTATGTCATTTCCGTAATTATCTATGATTTCACTTAATTTAGGTATCGAATTATTTATATAAGAACAAGAACTATACGAGTGTGACTTTTATTCAACTAGGAATATCTCTATATGTATGAAACTTTTATTTCGGTTCGGGTAACGCTCAGTCATTTAGTTATTAGTTATGGTATTGGCTTTAGAAAGAAATTGGTCATAGGTTCAAGTACTTACTATGCTGGATGTGCACTTTTTTATTTGTATTTAGAGAAAACGTTACCATACTCATTACTTCAAAACTTGATTCAATTTCAATCAGTTATTTAACGTGTAAGTTTTACGTCAACGTGGTAAATAGTGATATCAAGACGTGGGAATATAACTGCTAAAAACCAGCTGCCAGCGTTGACTAGGAACCAGAAGAAGAAAATCCATGCAACCCGAACAAGTCTTAGCTGCTAATCCCGGCTCTCTTCCCTATAGTGAGCGGAATTATTTCGAAAACCCAACAAAGTACCACCCACAATAATCATATACGCGTATAAAACTAGTCGCTCGAGTTTTATTATTCGTAATTCACCGTAAGTATTGCAGACACGTAGTAGTGGTAACAGACAACAACATTTTTAAGTAATTACAGACGAAACCAACGCGCCTTAATGTAAAAGCAAATAAAGGAGAAACTGAACCACAGAGCTTTTATTTCGCATTATTTTCGTATAGACCAACTTTGTTGAACAGAAACTACTGTTTACAAATACAGCTATTTCGGGAATAAGATCTAGTTCACCAGCTTTAACAACATTTGCGCTATATAAAATATCGGGAATTGAAAATAAAATTTATTCCAGACTCCAAATAGATGTTAGACAATACATGAAAAGTTAAATTTGAAATAGTCTGACTAACCTCACAGGATTTTCAAATGGCAACGTGAAACGTTTTCTAGAATAAAAATACACAGAAATATGTCAAAGTTTCATGCTTTTTGAGAGCATTCTGTGAACGAAAACAGCGAACTGACTGCCTCATCACGAAGTCTCACTCTTTGTATGAATCAACAAGCATATTTCCCCTGACAGCATCGCATGGTTGGCAGCACATTTAGTTACCTACCGCAAGTCGAATTTATGCACGCTAATATCGTCATTGCGTGATTGGGATACTGTCTGTATTGCTACTCGTATTTGGAATATAGTATGGAAAGTAAATTCAGTTTTTTAAATATTAGGTGGAAAAAGTTTTAAGCTGCAAACAGAATTCATTTTTAGATTCCCATAACGCAAATGGGAATAAGCTAAAAATTGATGGATTGAAATAGGTTCTAATCGCATTTTTACCCGACTGTCAAGAAGGGTTATGTTTTTTCGCTCGTTTTTGTACTAGCTTTTGCCCGCGGCTCTGCCCGCGTGGATGTCGGTTATCGCGACCAAACATAGCCTTTGTCCTTTCTCATGGTCTAATCTACCCCTATACCAAATTTCATTAAAATCGATTCAGTGGTTTAGGCGTGAAAGCGTAACATACAGACAGACAGAGTTACTTTCGAATTTAGAATATTAGTATGGATGTATGTTTGTAATATTCTTTATTGCCTCATATCTTCTTAACCACTTCACGGATTTTTGAAAATGTAAATTGGAAATTGGAAAGTCTGAAAACTGTGATAGAATATATAGGTACACAGTTTTCAAACTTGCCTGCATCACAAATAAAACTGTCTACTGCGAGATTTTATCAAGATCAAGTAGAATAGACTACGTCACAGTACACAATCCTCTGCTTTCAGTATCAAGTCTAAGTGTCTAACTCTGCTACCAAAAGGTAGCAGGTAAATAGACTACGTGAAAAATCAGGTCGTCTATTTATCGCTAGCTTACGGCTCATTTCACAAGCCACTTAACGATAATGTGCGGTCTCCACTCAAGGACATCATGCATTATCAAGGTCTTCACGCTTTCGGTAGATATAACCAGTCTATTGTCGAATCAGTTTGCTGTGGTTATATTGGTAGCTTTAGTAGCCAAAAATAGTCAAGTTTAATGAAGTTTTACAGCATTAAGTATGCTAACTATACAAATCGAATACATAGGGAAAAATAACAATCATCTCGGGCGGTACTCGAACCCGCAGTATTTCCCTTACAGGGGGAATGCCTTGACCAATTCGGCTACCGAGACACGCCCGATGTGATTCAAATTTCCCATCTTATACGTCTTTAAGGCGACGGTGGAGTCATCAACCGATTTTCTTACGAACTATCGGAATCAATGAATAATGTTACAATCATTTTTAAACATTGATTTTTGATAACTCCGCCCAAACAATTGAATGATTTTTTACAGCATTAAGTATGCTATGCTGCGGGTTCGAGTCCCGCCCGAGATGATTCTTCTTTTTCCCTATGTATTCGAATAGTCAAGTTTGTCCCTTAATTCAGAGATGTTCTAAACATGTGGTTCTACACCCGCAATGGGTATTTCGTACTTTACCGGTTTTTAATTTATTACTAAAATCGCATTATGCGTTTATATAGGTAGTCCAACCCAATTTGTGTTTGGAATTATTACTTAGGAGGAAACAAGCTTTCAACAAGTTCCAAAAGCCATTCAGTGCCATTTGTCACCGAGACGGATTTATCGGCTCTTTGAACCCCAGGGTTGAATGAATTTGTTCTACTTACAAAGCGTGAGGCGTTGCTTTGAAATAAAACATATGCTGGCGACGTTACAAATACCTACTGGGTATTTTTATTTATGTATGAATTATTAACATGTTTAATTTGTAGTTTTAAAAGTAAAACCCGCCGACAAAAATCGTTTTCCTATAAGTTTCAAACGATACTGTCAGAGTGCAAGCAACTTCATTTTCATCCTTGCGCTAATCCCAATTCCACATGAATCTTTCACCTTGGAATCCGGGGTTCGCTTTTCCAGTCTAAACGCCTGTTTTGGAACTCCGACATCTTTTGTGAAGCGACTAACACCTGACCTCCACAACCAATATAGAATTATTGCATTTTTAAGGCTTCAACTACCCCTAACGACTGCCTTAGATGTTCGTATGATAACTGGGACCGACGGATGAATACTAGACCGATCGAACCCGCGGCCACCTATGTAGCAGTCGAGTTCACTACCACCATGTCACGGAGGCTGTTGCAAGCGACTATTTAAATCTATATAAAAAAAGATAATATATATGAAACTCTTTCAAAGATGTTAGAATGTGTGTCAGAGCAGATGTGCGACTCTTGCTTGATTGATTAGCGGTTCGCCGCCTGACCGGTACGAATATATTCATTCAATGGTGTTGATGAGACAGGTTTGGTACTAACTCGTTGAATAAAATGTCTACAAAACAAATTTTTAGAGTTATTTTTCGTGTTGATACAAGATTTGATACATGAAAATTACTAAGTCATTTCGTATATCTTTTCGTTTTACGCCTGATTATGAAGTATTATATACATTCATACAAAAAATATCCGTTTATTAGATTCATAACTAATTTATAAATCCTAATCTTAATTATCTATTTTCTTTAAAGGATACAAATAAAGTTACTGCTATTTGCCAGATATAACTCAAGTGAAATTAAGAAATGAAAAACGTGTTAGTAAGTTGGAGTTGTTCTAAAAACGTTACTTTAAGTTATATCTGCTGTTTGACACAACTCTTCCCTTAAATATTCGCACTGTGCTATTTTAGGAACAAATAAAATCACTAGAACTAAAAGGAATGTGGGACACATAACTGTGATCACCACGACCAGCTGCAGCTGCGACAAATATAAACTTCGTTACACACTTAATGGTATGGAACTTGAGCTGAAATAAGTATACTCAATATGTAGACACATACATAGTGTATACCTACCCTATTGATCACGATTTAATAAATCACAAAAATATTATGTGAATAATACAGCATTTGGTAGCCATTAGCAAGTTGACTACTTAAAGCTTATAATATTAATATTTTTCATAGACTTTGGAATACTTACCCTAAGTATTCCAAAGTCTACGAAAAATATAATATAATCCTTAAACCTAATCTACGCTTCAAATTCGTATTAGTAAAATAGAATCGTCTATACACTCTTAACATGAACTATTCTTAGTATTCACGAAGAATGTAGTGATCAGTTTGGTTTTATATCCATGAATTATTTTGAAAGTGAAGCACGCAAGCTATGCTTTTGTCTCTCAATATTCTTTGTCCACTGGTTCAGGAATAACCTTTGACAATTTAAAATAATAATATGGATTAAATTCATGTGCATGTACGATATTTTAATTTAATAATGTTCTTTAAAACATATATAGAATTAAAATTTTCCTAGATATTATTTTAACGTTCATCGTTGATTTCTTTTCACAACATAAAATACGTTTCATTTTTGTAATATTTTTGCAATACATTCGGATCCCACAACGTTTCATGGTAACATTAATCTAATTTGGAATTCTACTTTTTAGTATCTACGGATAAAACTTGTAAAATAGCTTTGAGCGTTGGGTATTCCAATGACGCAAACAAATAGTCGCCATTTTTTACAGGCATTTGATTAAAGTTTTCTTCAAGATAAGATTGGCCACATCCAAAAAGAAAATACGAATGCTTAAAAAATCTAACCTAAACAAGATGGTTTGCAGTCTTGTTAGCACTGGCTGTTCAGTTGTAGATTTATTTAAAACCAGCAGTTTGAGTCCTTGCTCAAAAAACATTACCCTCCTTCCTTCGGCAGTCAGGTAAAAACATCGTATAATTCTAATGCACTGCCAACTACCCGTTTAATATTAAAATAGCTGGTTTGACCGAGCTTTGCTCGGTATTTTTTTTTTAAAATCTTCTAAAAATGAATCGATCGCTAGATCGATTTATCGCCCCCGAAACCCCCTGTATACTAAATTTCATGAAAATCGTTGGAGCCGATTCCGAGATTCCAATTATATATATATATATATATATATATATACAAGAATTTCTCATTTAAAGGTTTAAAATTAGTGTAAAACACAAGAAGCTTAAATATTATATTACAGCTTTTTCGACAAATATAACGAAATTTCATTTACAATCACTCATACCATATTTTACTCCTTTAGAAGTACCAGTACCTAGTAGTTGTTTAATAATAAAATATACCTAGTAAACCCCTATAAACCTTTCTCCAAAACTGTTATTGTTAAACAGCCTAACTGCTGGCAATTTAAATCTGAAATTTAATTCTAAAACCTACCATTCTTGTGGCTATGTTGGCTGTATCTTGGCTTGTTTTAGTATCTGAATCAGTAACATATATGAACGAAATCGAACTTTAGAATCTGAATCAGTAACATAAATGATATAACAGCTATCGTCTAGTCCAGCTTAAAGCATACAACAAAAAATAATAAAGAACTATTCTTCCCACAGTTAAACAAATATTTACTTCCGTGACCGCAATCATGAAAAAGCTTCCCGTTTTCAATGTCAATAAAGGGTCAAGAAAGAAGCTTCTAAAATAAACGGAATCTATGTGGGTTCGTAATGTGGTCTCAACAAAATATGCTATATTCTGTAAATAGTTGTTATCCCCAAATGTGAGTGTAAAGGATTATTTGCGTTTTGTTTATTAAGCCGAGTGTTTTGCGGATCTCTAAGGCTTTTTATATGTTTGGACTCAATAAAGTTTATTGGTTTCTTTTTGGTGAAACTGGACCAATTTACGTATAAACAACAACAGTGTTCGTAAGTAAACATACTGTGTATTAATAAAAATTATCAAATTCTTCCTTAAATGTAATCATGACGTTAACAATATTACTAAATTACTATAATTCAGTATAAGAAGTTAATTTCGAACGTTATTTTATCTTGGTACACGTTGGTAATTATTAAAAAAATTGGTAGCAGGCGGTACACATTTACATTTGCAAATCATAAATCCGATAAAAACATAAGCCACATTACGAACCCACATAGATTCCGTTTATGTTAACATAGGTTAGACCTGGCACTTCGCCGGCCGCTGCCGCAGCAGGCTCGCTTAGCTCGCTCGGCTCGTGCGTTGTGGTCACACTTCTAACCTAAAATAACCTACAGAAGTTAGAATTACTGCACTTCGGCCATTAAAATCTGCGGAATTCTGGTTATGATAGGAACGAGACATCGAACAAGGTTAGGAAGAGGGTTACGTTCAGAACAAATATCAATTTTTTTTCAAGTTTCTAAGCTAACCCATAACCGGGTCAGTTTTTCGGGTCAGATTGGGAATAAGCCCATTATTCAACTCTCTTTATCAACGGGTAACCTGTATGATGTCATATATTTTTTTATTCCCTTTCTTCACGCAATTAAGTAGCTATTTTCAAACATACTTAGTGTTTGCTCCGTTTTTGAAAGCCGCAATATTCCTGCATTCCATGTCTATAAGTCATTGGTAATTGTTTATTGCCAGTGCTTATAATGATCTTCTTTTATTAATTCTGCAGCTCTTTCCCCGATCATCAATGTTGGTGCATTTGTATTACCACTCGTTATGCTAGGCATTATACTTGCGTCAACGACACGAAGATTTTCAACACCATGTACTCCTAAACGACTATCTACAACAGACGTGTTTGAATCGAGCGGATTCAAACACGTCTGTTGTAGAACAAGTCCCTACTGGATGGTACATAGTTTGAACTATATTTAAACTAACACATTTCCAATAGTTCCAACTATCTAATTTATAGGTGTTACAATCTGGTATATTCATTCTCGCTAAAAATGCACCGATGGAAATAAAATAATCAGTTTTCAGTAGTTGAGTTAAAATTTTAATACCAGTTACCGTTGATTCCAAATCATATGAATTCATAAAATAATTTGGATAAATGAATGGGTGATCTTCAGGATTTTGAGAACGTAACGTGATATTTCCAGTCGAAATTGGATGTAATAGATTGAACGCGAACATAAATATCGTATAATTCTTATTAAGTTCTACAAGTGGTTCTAATAAAAAGTCTTTAAATCTGAAAATATTTTTAAGGAAATATGGAAATTGAGAACTATTTCTCCAAAAAAACAAGAGATGGCTTTGATAATCTGGATAAGTGGCACTACTGTCGGAAGAGTAAAATGCTAGAATGTCAGATACACCGCCATGTGTTAAAAATCCAGTACGGTTATATAAATATTTTATAACCCTAAATTGTTGGTCGAAAATAGATTCCGGATTAGATTCATTACTACAGATTATAATAGGTACAAAAATATGGTCCTGTAAATTTCGTCCCACCATCGGTGAAATAACTAAATACTTAATGTTATTTGAAACAAGATGATCTTTACTGCCCACTCCAGACAACATTAATAATTGAGGTGAATTTATGGACCCACCACTCAGAATGACTTCTTTCTTGGCATAGTACGTATATGTTTTGGAGCCACGCTTTACTCTAACGCCATAAGCGACTTTTGGTGAGCGGTTTATTAAAACCTTTGTGACAAGGCTGTTTTTGGAAATCTTTAAATTTTTCCTATTGTGTGCAGAATTTAGATATGCAGTATTTGGACTTGTTCGTTCTCCATTAGCAGCTGATGCTGATAGCTTTCCTGATCCTAAGAGATTCGCTGTATTCAGATCAAGTACGTTTTTAACACCAATGGAAGACCAAGCTAGAAGAATTTTATTATTTATACTTGCATATGTGCTATTAAAGGTATTTATCACAAGTGGACCATTATGACCATAGTGTTTACGAATTTTTGGATATTTTAGTAAATGCATATTTTGGTAACTTTGCCCTTTTTTAAAACACCGTCGAACATCCTGTACACTCCATTCAATATTACCAGCGTCATACCAAGTTTGATAGTCTTGATTATTTCCTTCTATATAAATCATTGCATTGTGGTTACCAGAGCCTCCGATTAATTTACCTCTTGGCCAACTTATGGACCCGTTTATAATAGCTTGATCAATCTTGCCATCATTTTTAGTCAAGTATCGCCAATCATATCTTGTTCCCCACATGGTCATCGCTAGTGCTGGAACCTGAAACGGAAATACATTTACTTATTCAAAGTTACCTATTTACTTTATCTGCATCTGTGCTACTTAATATCTCATCATCGTTCTCATAGCGATTGCCCAGTTCCATCCAAAATTTTACAGTTACATAGTAAGTGTAGAATAATAATTATGAATACAATGATACTATATAATACTACAGATAATATGTATAAATTCTAATACAGATGCACAATCAGGAAAAAAACGGTAACATTCGTAACTTACAATAGTATGCAGGCAGCTAGCGTTATTACTAGATGGTGACAATGTTTTGGCAAACCTTTTTAGTTTTTACTATTAGTACTTAACTTATCAAAAATAAAAAATATACTTAACACATTATTGAATTTGATTGAATAAATCTATAAATATTTTGAACTATATTGTTTCTGCAGTAATTGTTAAAAAGACTAAATTGATATTGTCACTAGATGGCGGCTTCATAAAATGTCACCTTTGTCACGAAATTATTATTAACGAGCTTTGCCCGCGGCTCCGCCCGCGAGGATGTCGGTTATCGCGACCAAACATAGCCTATGTCCTTTCTCAAAGTCTAACCTATCCCCATACCAAATTTCGTCAAAATCAGTTCAGTGGTTTAGACGTAAAAGCGTAACATACAGACAGTCAGACAGACAGACAGAGTTACTTTTGCATTTATAATATTAAGTATGGATAACGTAACCAACAAGTTTTTATGCTTACATGCTTACATTATCATGTTTTTAAGTTCTGAAATAATTTAATTTAAGCGTTTTTTTTTCTTACATTGAGACTGTCAGTAGTGCCATCTATTAGCTTTTGAGTTATACTAAAAACATTTTCGTAGCGTTCGTACCCCATGGTAATACTAATATAATCTACTAAATATATAACTAAATATAAATATCTTCTAAATATCGAGAAATATAAATGAAGTCATTATATGTATTCTGCGCACATAGGTAGCCTACAACTTAACAACAACAACAATACTAAATAAGGTACTCACTTTTGCTTCAATAGGAGGGTCGTCCCCAGCTTCCAAAAGTAAAATTTTCCAGTCTCCTATCTCACTTAGTCTATTAGCTAAAACGCATCCTGCAGTCCCAGCTCCCACTATTACAAAATCAAATTCTCTACGATCTGTAACAATATGTAGTATAATTTTAAACTCTTAATAAACTAGGTATTATGTAGAAAATTAAAGTATCTAACCACAACAATATATTCATGTTCATTTAAGATTCCAAGATACCAAAACTTCCATAAATAAATAGTGTTTTAAGATTCTATAAAATATTATAATAAGCTACTTTAGATTTAGATAATGCTGTGTAGAACAGTCTAGATAAATCAGACCAGGTATTATTGCTTCAGTCCACACTAAAGAATGCTCAGAACTGAATTTGGTAGGGTAGGCTATCAATAATATTCATGTTGATACAAATAAACTTTTTTTTTAACAATATTATGTAAAGTCAAAAAATTCTATAAAAATACAGTAATTTTAATATCATACGTACTTGGAACATCAGCATATTTTAAAGGTCCTTGGGAGAGAATACACTGACTTGCGTTAAAAAACAATACTGAAGCGGCGAAGGCAGCAGGAAAACCACCCGTAGTCAATAATACTGCACATGACGCATTATAACTATATTATAAAAGAATAATAAACAAGGCATAAAATTCAGCAACGTATCATCTTTATTTATCATATCATATAATCGGGTCCATATTGGCTCACATAAAAATTTTAATCCTATTCGTTTTCTTACTACCGATTTGTGTTCATAATCATCACTCTTCATCATTTTATTTTTCATACTTTTTTTTATCATACATTTTTATTACTATCATCGGGACTCATAATAGTTAGTGATCATATTTTTTTTATTAATACTGTTACTACTAAGAATCAGTTTTAATCAGGATTTACCATAACTTTTTTGTCAGATCTTTTTTCTTCATAACATTCTATTATCATATTGCTTTAATTAATAATGTTGTTACTACGAACATACTTCAACAAAAATTCTTTTTGCATAAATTCTGTCTACTTTTCTAACAAAAATTAGTTTCTGGCGCTTCGCCGGCCGCTCACGCTAACCTACTTGTCTGGTAGTATCTCGTTTTATGACTATTATATTTATTTATTCGAATGATTATGAGTTTCGATCATTAGTATAAACAAATGTATTGAAACAAATATTAGTAAAAACGAAGTGTATGATTTGTGATATTATGAATTTAATTTATTTTTTAAATATTTAGTTTTAATATTTTGTTATGAATAACGATCATTATTACTTTAAATGGTATGAGAAACATTTTCGGACCTCCGATGATAGGAGTTGAAAAGTTATGTAAGACAATGTGCACCCCATATAATCACATAATCATGCTATCATATATATATGTAATTAGCTTTATTTCCGATTTATACCCGATTGTTTAATTTAAAAAATTTAGGGAAAAATCAGATAAGTAAACTTTTATTTGAGCTTTATTTTATTATTATTGTTTTTTTTTATACCACTAAGGTGGCAGACAAGCACACGGTCCACCTGATGGAAAGTGGTTACCGTGGTCTATGGACGTATGCAACACCAGAGGCGTTACACTCGCGCCGCCTACCCTGAAGAAACCTTCTAATGCCCCTTTTGAAGAACCCCATATTGTAGTCGCTTGGGAAAACCGTGGCAGGGAGTTCATTCCACAGCTTGAGCGTACGTGGGATGAAGTTCCTTTCATACCGCACGGTGCGTACCGTATTCGGATGCAATGTGTGGGGATGAATTCGCTGTCTATGGCGAGCGGTGCGATGATAAAATGTAGCTGTGGGCATCATGTCAAATAATTCATCTGAGCACAAACCATTATATAGGCGGTAGAAAACACACAGTGAGACAAAGTCCCTCCTGAGGCTGAGAGGTTCCACATTGCCTGCGAGTATGGGACTGTCGGCGAGCCTCAACGCACGTCTTTGCACCGAGTCGAAAGGGTTAAGCTGGCATGCGGGCGCTCCGGCAATAAGATGACAGCAGTACTCCATGTGGGGCCAAACCTGTGCCTTATAAAGAAGGAGTCGCTGCCCCGCAGTGAAGTACTGCTTCGCCCTGTTAAGAACTCCCAAGTTTCTTTGATGACTGTCTAGTTAAATTTAAAATTCACTTTTTTCTGAACATCATAAGGGGACATTCTAAGGTAACTTGAACTCAGCAGAAGCAGGCCACGGCGACGGCGCGCTAAATAGCGCGCCTCCCCATTCCGGGGGCGAGTCGGGGACACCGTTGTCCCCCCTCCCGAGGAGGGCCAGACCGCAAGGGATGGCCCTGGGTCAGCCACAAGACAACTTCGCCTCCGGCCTAGCACCACGACCCACAGTCGGCGTGCTGTTTTAGTCGGTTCGAGTCCGACATAACCTTCCCTTCCGGTTCCGGCAGGGGAGGTACCCGAGGGGATTTCCGCACGGAAAAAAAGAAAAAAAAAGGAAACTTGAATTAAATAAAAATGCATGACGTCACCTTTCACTGATGAATAACTTACTATTATGGGTGGATGGGTAGATTAGATTAAAGAAAACTAAAAAAAAAATATAAAATAAGAACAGAAGCAACTTTTAACGCTCTTTTACTATTTTCATTTATTTTAACTACAAGAAAATACAATCAAGTTACTTAGTAAAAATGCTGGTACTCACCTCTCCATTTTGTCTGAGCGTTACAAGGCAACAAAATATACTGCTAGAAATGATTAATATTCTGTTCGCTATTGTATTATGCCGCCGCATATAAATAGGCCTTTACCTATGAAATTGGTATTCTGCAGTACTGACCATTTTAATTCATGTAATTATGAAATTTATGTACCTTCGTGCAGTAACGCGCCATTGAACTAAGCATCGTACGCAACGAGTGAATTTTTCACAATGCGTCTAGTCGATCGGCAGTGATCGCATTTTTCCACCGCAAATAGCAGCAATCGGAATACTGACGTCATCTTATTCAGATTTTCGTAGTGAACATACATGTGAAACGTCGCAGTGACATAATGGAGGAGATATTAAACGACGAAAACCGGGCAGCGTGCGAAGCGAACGAGTGGTGCGCGTCCACCGCGGCGATGATGCGCGGCACGCATCGCAAAAGTAGCGATCCATACGATGTCTACTGGTGGACGGACTTCTTTAAATTTGTATTACAAAAAAGACTAAGATCTGTTAGATGCGATGCGTCCAATGCGTACGATGCCGGTAGGCGGAGGCTCAGCTCAATACTAAGCGTCTACCTACCGGCAGCGATCGAATTTTGCCATCACTACTGCCAGCAGCCGGATTGCCGACGCCATTTCATTCGGATTGTTGTAGTGAGCGTACACGTGCGAAATGTGTAAGTGACACAATGGAGTAAAAATGCAGATGGCGAGAGTGCCAGACCAGCATTCCGAATGACCGAATGTTCGGATAGGTGGATGCACTTATTTAACTTTCATTACAAAACATACTAGGACACATACAATGGTGGACGCTTATACAATAATGATATCGTGAATTAACGCGGTCATGGTATACGTACATAGTATACGTACTGCCTGACGTAGGTACGACTGTTTGATTTGCCTGACGTTTCTACCAGGTTACACCGGCAGGTTGACTGGCTCAGTGGTGCACGCTCGCCGTCTTCGAGTCCGTGAGGTGGACGTTTAGCTTTAAAGCGGCACGCAACATCAAGCGCTGTCAAAAATAGATAAACTACGGTTACGGAACCGAATCACAGATTTAATTCAATACACAAAAATACTCATAACCCTTTTTTGTTAAAGTCGGTGCCAAGCCAAATAGATATCTTGAAGTTATCCTTTGCACTATGTATGGTTTTTTTAAGTTGAATATCAATAATAGAACTTCTTATTTATTGAGGTACGTTAATAATTCAATTGATTTGTTTCAGAAACTATTTTATTA
The DNA here is from genome assembly GCA_914829495.1 of Eilema sororculum. NCBI lineage: Eukaryota > Metazoa > Arthropoda > Insecta > Lepidoptera > Erebidae > Eilema > Eilema sororculum. The sequence goes on from OU618541.1 coordinate 18,605,238, forward strand.
TAGGTAAGGACATAATATTATATTTCAATCATATCATGGGTACATATACTGAATATAGTGAATAGTAATTATGTGTATTACATTACCAGTCAATTGGAGTTTCTAGTATTTACATATTATACCTACAAGTACGAGTATGTAGCGGAAAAATGCATTTATTGGGTAATTGGGTTAATGAAGTAACAATCAAATGAAGTTAATAACGTTAAAAGAAGGAAGAAACACTGTGTATGTAATTAGCGATGAGCCTGCAATCAATAGCAAAACAAAAACAAATAATGCAAGTTACTTAGTCTGGCTAAGTAAGTAAAGAGAATATTACGGATTGAACATTACATTACATGTTAGGCGCATATATACAGTCATAATGTACACATAATATACCTACAGGTGAAAGGAACAAAGCATAAGCAATAAAAAATGTTTTTTCGCCAAATTATTTATCGAAACTGTGTGCAAAATCGTTTGCTCCAAAACGACCAGAAAATCACTTGATATATTATGTACAGGTATTTTTTGACTCCTTCGTTAAATTAGTTACTTTTTACAAACGACAAAACAGTAAATTATAAGAAAATGTTAATGAAAGAAAAAGAAACAGGGTATTTATTTATTGAGATATATTATTACAACACATAAAACCAGAAACTATAACTAAGTACTGAAATAAACTAAAATAAAGAAATAAATAAAAATTTACATAAAGCTCGTGCGCATTAACATGGCACCTGCCTCGAAAACACCTTCCTCCCGCTTCCCCGCGCGCGACCCCGCTCTCGCCGTGCGAGGCTAGTAGCGTCAGCATACACCCCTCCCGCTCCCCCGCGCAAAGCCCCGAGGCAGGTGCCATGTTAACTCGCACGAGTAGTACATACAGCGTCGTGGAATTCCTCCGCAACGTCTCCGACCGGTAACGTTCCCAGAAGGCTGGCTGAATTGCTACGTTGAATGACAATGCTTATCCTCCTTGCAAGATAATAACTAGCCCTCTGGTCACTCGTAGCTACCATCAGCTGCCTAGCTAGTTTTTTGTAAAGAAAACGGCTCAAAAACCTGTTAAGTTACAGTATTTGCGCCGTTTGAGATTTTCCGCAGATGCAGCAGCAGCACCGGCACAGCCTGTTGTGCTTAGAAGATGTGAAGACGCAAGCGTGTCGACGCATGTTGCGTTCTACACCAAAGACCTACCCATCTTCCAATTTAGCAACAACATACCATTCGGTCTCTTGCCATCATAACGCACCAGCCCATTAGGTTCACTAATGGATGGCATGGCACGCCAGCGGTGACAAGAGCACGGCAGATAATGATGTTGATACTGTCGATATGAAATAAATAGTAAAATTGTGACGTCATATTTCTTACTGTAGATTAATTTACTAAGTACTAAAGGTTGAGTGGCCTAAAAAAGAACACTGATAAAACAAAAACAGATGCATTTTCCTTCTCGGTGATCTGTTTTGTTGCGCCTTATTAAAACTTTCGTAACAAAACTGTCTATCGAAATCTTTCAATTTGTTATATTTTGTGCATGATATACCTAGTTTTGCAGTATTCGAACTTTCGTCTTTCTCCATTAGCAGCTGTGCTGATGCTAATAGTTTATTAGCATATGTTAACATAAGCTTATTAGTGTATGTTGACCTCTCTCTTTCTCACTTACTTACTTGATTTGTTTTAATGTAGAGATGTTTAGGTCAAGTATTGCTTACGCTGATTGTACCAAGGTTTACAGTTTTTTTGGCATTGTTTTTGACGAACACCACCCAATATAACATAGTGTACTAATACAACATTTAAGTCTCAAGACGTGTATGTACGTAAAAATAACAACTGACAGGAGCAAAAAGTTGCCATATGAAAGTTTAGAAAAATCGATTCGTTCCCCTTTCCTTGGCCAAAGTCTAAGAACCATTATTAATTTTTAATGACATGAAATATATTGTAACTGACAAAATACGAATTACTATGATCTAAACAAATAATTGTTATAATTATTCACTATTTTAAATACATTCGAAATAAAAAAAAATATATTGAAAAATACTGCACCACCGGTATCAGGTACGTGGACTGTTATTCTTATCAATTGTTGGGTTTTCTGTCCTGATGATCTTCTTTTATTAATTCTGCGCCTCTTTCTGCAATCATCATTGTTGGTGCATTTGTATTACCACTTGTTATGTTAGGCATTATACTTGCGTCAACGACACGAAGATTTCCAACACCGTGTACTCTTAAACGACTATCCACAACGGACATGGTTACATCAGTTCCCATGGAACAAGTCCCTACTGGATGGTATGAAGTTTGAACTATATTTAAACAAACACATTTCCAATAGTTTCGACTGTCTACTTCATAGGTGTTACAATCTGGTATATTCATCCTCGGCAAAAATGCACCGATTGAAATAAAGTAATCAGTTTTCAATAGTTGAGTTATAATTTTAATACCAGTTACCGCTGATTCCAAATCATATGAATTCTTAAAATAATTTGGATAAATAAATGGGTGGTCTGTAGGATTGTTAGAACTTAATGTTACATTTCCTCTCGATTTTGGGTGTAGTAGACTGAACGAGAACAAAAACATTGTGTAATTTTTATTAAGTTCTATAAGTGGCTTTGCTAGGAAGTCTTTGAATCTGAGATGATTTTTCAAACTATTTTGAAATACAGAATTATTTTTCCAATTGAATGACATATGACTTTGATAATCTGGATAACTGGCATTATTGTTAGAAGAATAAAATGCTAATATCTCAGAAAATCCACTTTGTCCCAAATTACCAGAACGATCATATAGATATCGTATGATATCAAATTTTTCGTCCAAAATCGTTCTTGGATTAGATTCATTACTGCAGATGATAATGGGTATTAAAAAGTGATCCTGTAAGTTTTGTCCTACCATTGGTGAATCAACTATATACTTAATATTATGTGAAACTAAATGATCTTTACGGTCTACTCCAGACAACATCAATAACTGTGGTGAATTTATCGACCCCCCACTCAGAATGACTTCTTTGCTAGCATAATACGTATACGTTTTAGAGCCACGCTTCACTTTAACGCCATAAGCTACTTTTGATGAACGCCTTATCAAAACCTTTGTGACAAAACTGTTCTTCGAAATCTTTAAATTTGTTCTATTTTGTGCAGGATTTAGATATGCAGTATTTGAACTTTGTCTTTCTCCATTAGCGGCTGATGCGGTTAGTGTTGTTGATCCTAAAACATTTTCCGTATTCAAGTCAGGGACGTTCTTAACACCAATAGCATTCCAAGATAAGAGAATTTTATGAGTTATATTTCCATATGTGCTATTAAAAGTATTTATTACCAGTGGACCATTATGACCATAGTGTTCATTAATTACTGGATCTCTAAGTAAAATCATATTTTGATAACTTTGTCCTTTTTCATAGCACCTTCGAACATCCTGTACACTCCATTCTATGTTACCAGCATTATACCAAGTTTGATAATCTTGATTATTTCCTTCTATATAAATCATTGAATTGTGGTTACCAGAGCCTCCAATTAATTTTCCTCTCGGGTAATTTATAGAACCATTTATAATAGCTTGATTGATCTCTCCATCATTTTTAGTTAAGTATTGCCAATCACAACTAGTTCCCCACATGAATTGATCTAGTGCTGGAACCTAAAATAAAAATACGATATATATAAATTCTTAATATTCTTCTTCCCATTATATTTACTACTAGCTGTTGCCCGCGACTTCGTCCGCGTTTAGTTCGGATCGGAATAGCTCAAACTCATTATTAAACATGATGGAAGATTTTCATCCCTGAGGGGAACCATGGAGCATACCAATTTTACCCGTTCTACCACCAGTGGCATAAACCAGGGGTACAGCGGAGCAAAACAGACTTCTTCCCTTGGCAAATATTGCGGAAGGATTTTGAAAAATTCAACATTTTGCTGACGAAATCATTATCAAGTATGTGATGTGATGTACATTGTTATATGTGGAATTGGTAATGTTCACCAGTTTTAATAGTTTAAATATTCTTCCTTCCTCCCAAATTCTTAAAACACTTACGAACTGAACAAATTAAAATAAGTACATCAAGTATCACACAAAATAGTTTCAAGAAAACCCGGTGCCTTGCACGCCCTGAGCGGTGAGCAGTGGTTCTCTTCTTTGCCGAGCCAATGGTGGGTAGTTCCAGTTTTATGATAAATTCCATCGACCACAGTCACATCGTTGTTCATTGCTTTACACACAGGTAGAGAAGAGGGGCGCAGTGGGCAAGAGAGCAAATACAGCATTGACTGGGATGGGGTCATATAGCCTCATTTTGCTATATATTCCTTGTATTGGTAAGCTTGTTTCCAGCAGATGATGAAGATGCTTCCAAATTGATACTGGAGTTGATGTTCACGTGGCGGATTTTTTGGGTCTGATGAAATTTACCGGAACTGAGTGTTTCTCTGCCCACATTCAGTCTCTTTTATATAATAGGAGCAGCGGTATCTTTTATATACCTAATACATAGGTTGGCTTCTCCTGGCGTACTATTATCATTTCTGGGATAGATTTACGTATTTACTATTAGATACCTACTTATTAGAAGGAATCGATAATATCGCAGCGGCGGCGGTGTGCATTGGTAGTCATCAGGTCACTAACATTGTATAATGTCTGCAGTTGCATAAAGACGTTGTCTCTTTGGCTGTATTTTACCATTTCTACCGCACCACGGCGAGTGAAAGAGCCTATTAGGAGCCTCTGTGGCGTGGCGGTAGTGTACGCGACTGCCATGCAGGAGGCGCGGGTTCGATTCCCGCTCAGTGCAAATAATTGTATGCATGAATATGGCTATTTGCATTGGTCTGGGTGTTTCTATGTATAATATGCATGTATTTACAAAAAAAGGTATATAAGTATGTTTATCCGCATTCTAGATTCCATAACACAAGCTATAATAGCTTACCATGGGTCTAGATAGCGTTGTGTAGAATGTTGTGGAATATTTATTTAACTAATCTCTCCTTCCTTCCGTCAGTCACATACGGTAGAAATAATGCCACCTCGAACCAAGCTGTTCGGAACTTCATTTCTTTATCAGGTGGTTAAGAACTGTATTGTTCTGCCCACACATGTTCTTTTTAAGATCCGGAGTTTTTTTATATAGGACACGTCAATTTAACTTCACCTCGACTGATGTTAAGCTAAAGGCAAAGACTCAGAAATAGGGTCACCATTATAAACGTGTACCATCTTAACAATGGTGGCACTCATCTTTATGGGGATCATCAGAAGCCTTTTCACCCCCCCTTAAAGGACCCGGGATTGTAGGAAGAAGTAAACCGTGAGCTGGCAGGGATTTCAGGTCTTAATGGTGCGACATAGGAATGGGTCACCAAACAGCTTGGTTCTTGATGGAATATTCAGATCCGTATGTGGATGACATCTGAGCCTTGCATGCATTGTCCTGTGTAGGAAAGGAGAGGGTGGAACTAAATGGAATAGCTCATCAGAACATTTACCATGGTAGAGACGGTAATACGATAGGGACAACTATCTCCCAGAATACGTAATGTGCTTCAGAGAAGGTGCAACGATTTACTTCCTCCATGAGCGCGGCTTTGATGGTGATAGCTTAGGCTACCCATCACCCTAGCCGAAGCAATCCCTGCTCTTCACGTTGAGACCGCCTTTTTACGATAGGTAACCAAGGCAGGTATACTGGGGTACCTAACCCCAGAATACCCCCAATGCCCCATTCCTCTGTTAAATTTTAATCGGTTTGATTCCAATATTGCGCTTGCCCCGATGTGGTGGAATCGGTATCAATGGGGGATACCAGTTTCAGTTTTATGACTTCTCAGGCGGGTGGGACCACTTTTTCATTCTCCGAAATGAAGAATTTCGTATAGATCTAAGAATATTATATAATAAGTTCTTCTATTACTGTCACACAGGCTAGTTTTATGTACACCTATAGAATACTAAACATAGAATTTATATTTTACTTCAAATAAAACTATAAATACAATGAAATACAACAAATACACAATAAAATAAAAAAGTTAAACAAAAGTAAATTAAAAACCATAAAAAAGGAAAATTACATTTTAGATGGAATCGAACGCGACTCAGATAAGTTATAAGTCCACCGCAGACGTATTGAGCCGCAGTTACCATGAAATCATAGTGTGAAATAGACGTTTACATATTAGGTATGTCATAAAAACATTCTGTCCCATTCCTTATTATAATAGCGTGATGATATTAATTATGAAAGCCAGGAGTCTTTTTACCGAACCAGCTGCTCACTAATCTGTCGGATTCGAGAGAACATCGTTTGAGAACAATGTGAATTCTATCGAGACACTTGCTGTGCCGAAGATTCTGCAGTAACCTGACCTGACTTGGCTGAGATGTAGAACTCTGGCCTCTTGAAGTTCTTCAGATTCCTATGACCGAAATAATATCTTCTTGTAAGCATTGTTGCTTCTTTATTGGTTCGATCTATTCACACAATCACAAATTGTTAGCCGTGATATGCTAATATTGACATAACTTTTTTATTTATGAACCGATTTCAATAAAACAAACACTAAATGTTAAGTGAAGCCTACCACAATATATTAGTGAAAACCAAACCAAATCCGTTCAGCCGATTCTGAGATTAGCGTGCACAAACTCACAGACAAACAGAGAAACAGATAAACAGACAAACAGACAAAAATTCCAAAAAATGGTGATTTGGCTTCTATTACGTTTATAAAGTCCCCCTATAACAATTTTTCTCATTTCCTTTCCATGTACAGACATCGATCGTTTACAAATTTATTATATGTATAGATTTCATATCATATTGTAACGGGAATTTGGGGTGTGAGAGCGAGGAATGGATCCGGATCCATTATATATTTTTTGTTTATTGCAATACAATAATATTATGTCAAGCTCCACAGAGCGAGATTCCGAAGTAAATCAAGCTCCCTTCCACTTCGTCATAATAATAATATTTCATATTGTAAAACCTCCACTGAACTCCACTGTATCCCGAAACCCTGAAACCCTATAATAATTGGACTCTCAATTATTCGAACTTTAAAGTTAGCATAATAAATGCCATAAAAAATTCATTCAAACTCTCAATTATTTTCATCGTGTTTTGTATATTTTCTGATATTAATGCCGTGAATTCAAAGAAATATTAGACAGCAGGTACTTACTTTTCCACATGAAAAAATATTGTTACTCACTTTTGCTTCAATAGGAGGATCGTCCCCAGCTTCCAAAAGTAAAATTTTCCATTTTCCTATTTCGCTTAATCTATTAGCTAAAACGCATCCTGCAGACCCAGCTCCCACGATTATAAAATCGAAGTGTTTTCCGTCTGTAACAATTATTTATTTTTATATCAGATATCATCACAGCTTGCTCAGATCCGAGCAAGCTGTGATGATTTCTTTAGAGGATGAAATTCTAAATGAGCTTATCCGACAAAGAAGTAATGCAATAACTTTATAGCTCACAGAATAAGCAAACAGACTTATTAATGAGTCCATCTGTCAACGGCCCTAGATGTATTCTTGAGTGATCGATTAATTATAATTATTTCGTGTGAATTATTATTAATCAAGAAATTAAAAAAATATCGGCTATTTCTTCCGATTGTGTTCTCAAATTTACTTTCTGTCACAATTAGTGATCTTTGCTCGAGCGAAAGTTTTGATTCCTTTTCAACTTTTTAAATAGGCTGTAAACATTTTTGCAGTGTGCTCTCTTGTTTAAAAAATCAGGTAAGTATAATTTAATTATAATTTAATAGCATACCCACTTGGAACATCTGCATATTTCAATGGTCCTTGGGAGAGAAAACACTGACTTGCAGCAAAAAACTGTATCGCAGAAGCGAAGACTTCAGGAAAACCTCCCGTAGTCGATAATGCGCATGATGCATTGTAACTGGTATGTAAAAGAACAAATTAAGAAGGAAAAGGAACAAAAATTATACAAATAATGTTCATTACTATATAATCAGCATATAAATAGCTAATAGAAAATATAATATAACAATTTTTCGTTCGTCTATTTTGGTGGTCCAAAGTGAATCAACGTCCTGCATGGTCGAAAATATTAAAAAAAAAAAACTTTTTATAAATATACTCACCACTGCATTTTGACTAGCAAAACTGTCTTTACTTTACGAGTCACCAAAACTTAATGGTAAAAAATATTAGGTATATGTTGACTATTGTACCCAACGGATATACATTAAGGCCATTACATACAATGGCCAGTAAAATACAAATTAAACAAACATAATTACATCAACTACAACTCTCACTGAAGCAAGAAAAAATAAACTGCCTATATAAATATCTAGAAAAATACGTGACATTCGTGACAGTGTTACGACAAAAAGAATACTACAAAAAATTACAACAATAAGGTGACAGACGACAGTTACTTTCGTAATTACCAAATTAAAAATAGATCAGCTGAGTTTGGCCTTCCTGGAGAAAGCCTACGAACTCTAGGCTGCAAATGGCATCGACGATGTACATTTCGTGGTAACAGAACTAATCAAATCCAATTGTAATGTACCTAGTATAGGTGTGGCTCCTACAATGTTATCAAATTCACCTTTAATACTGCTACGTTTTATGGGGTAATAAAGTAATTAGGTGTAGAATAGAGGAAATACATACAAATGGTAATATATTCAAGTTTTATGAAACATAAACTAACACATGTATTAACTCTATACGATAATTAGTATAAGGAGCATGTGCAGTCATTGGTGGATATTTCTAACATGACTGTTCATCTTCCTTCAGTTAGTACTGTACACAATTTAAAGAGCAACCGTTTTAGTTGAACTTTGCTGAAAACGATGTTAATAATCAATAAAAAGTATATAATACTTCATAACCAAGCTAAAACAGCTATCTTCTAAAAAAGTTAGATAGAAAACAATAATGAAACAGAATTTATTGAAGAGTGCAATACTTGAAACATTAACGCTTAAATAATTGTGCGACCTGTTCAAATCTTAGATTCATTATAATCTTCTTTTATTAATTCTGCGCCTCTTTCTCCAATCATCATTGTCGGTCCATTTGTATTACCACTCGTTATGCTAGGCATTATACTTGCGTCAACAACACGAAGATTACGAATACCATGTACTCTTAAACGACTATCCACAACGGATGTGCTAATTTTAGTTCCCATGCTGCATGTTCCTACTGGATGGTATAAAGTTTGAACTGTATTTAAACTAACACATTTCCAATAGTCCCGACTGTCTAATTTATAGGTGTTACAATCTGGTATATTCATTCTCGCTAAAAATGCACCGATTGAAATAAAGTAATCAGTTTTCAGTAGTCGAGTTAATATTTTAATACCAGTCACAGCTGATTCCAAATCATATAAAATCTTAAAATAATTTGGATAAATATATGGGTGGTCTTCAGGATTTTTAGAACGTAATGTAATATTTCCTCTCGATTTTGGATGTAGTAGATTATAAGAGAACATAAATATTGTGTGGTTTTTATTAAGTTCTAAAAGGGGCTCTAAAAGAAAGTTTTTAAACCTGAATAATGTTTTTATTGTATCTTGAATTTTAGAACTATTTTTCCAAAAGACCACCAGATGTGTTTGATAATCTGGGTAAGTGGCATTTTTATCAGCAGAGAAAAATGCTAAAATGTCAGCGAAACTGCTTTGTGCTAAATTACCAGTACGGTTATATAGATATCTTACAACATCAAATTGTTGGTCCAAAAGCGATTCTGGATTAGATTCATTATTGCAAACAAGAATAGGTATTAAAATGTGGTCCTGTAAGTTTTGCCCTACCATTGGTGAATCAACTAAATTCTTAATTTTATTTTAAAGTAAATCATCTTTACGGCCTACTCCAGATAACATCAACAACTGAGGTGAATTAATTGAACCCCCACTTAGAATCACTTCTTTCCTGGCATAGTATGTATATGTTTGGTCGCCGCGCTTAACTCTAACCCCATATGCGGCTCTTGATGAGCGCCTTATTAAAACCTTCGTAACAAAACTGTTTATCGAAATCTTTAAATTTTTCCTATTTTGTGCAGGATTTAGATATGCAGTATTAGGGCTTGTTCTTTCTCCATTAGCAGCTGATGCTGATAGTATTCCTGATCCTAAGACGTTTGCCGTATTCAGGTCAGGCACGTTTTTTACACCAAGAGTATTCCAAGATATCAGAATTTTATTAGTAACATTTGCATATGTGCTATTAAAAGTATTTATTACAAGTGGGCCACTATGACCATAGTGTTCATTAATTTCTGGATTTTTAAGTAAAATCATATTTTGGTAACTTTGCCCTTTTTTAAAGCATCGTCGAACATCCTGTACGCTCCATTCAGTATTACCAGCATCATACCAAGTTTGATAATCGTGTTTATTTCCTTCTATGTAAATCATTGCATTATGGTTACCAGAGCCCCCAATAAATTTAGCTCTTGGCCAACTAATTGAACCATTTACAATAGCTTGATCAACTATTCCATCATTGTCAGTTAAATATTGCCAATCATATCTTGTTCCCCATAGGGTTGGTGCTAGTGCTGGAACCTAAAATAAAAATACAATTACAGAAATGCATAGTTCTCCGATTAATTTATCTATTTGGCTGAATTACTTTGGACCTCTGGTCTGCATTTTTTTTCTTTTTGAAAATAAAGGAATGTTTACATTGAGTGAAATTCGCTATCCAAAGTATTTCGAGTACTTCGCCTCCAAGGGGCATGAATATTTTCCACCCCGTATAGTATTATAATCAATATATTAATGTAGCTTGTTAATAATAATAATCCTATTTTTTTATACGTATTTAAAAATACAATTTAAGATTTTTTTTTAAATTTTTTTTTTTTTTTTATACAGGACACGTCAATTTGACTTCACCTCGCCTGATGTTAAGCTAAAGGCAAAGTCTCGGAAAGAGGGTCACCATCGTAAACATTTACCATGTTAACAGTGGTGGCACTCAGCTTGACGGCCTCATTAGATGCCTTTTCACGCCCCGCTTAAAGGACCCAGGACTGTAGGAAGAAGGAAACACGTGAACTGGCAGGGAATTCCAGGCCTTAGTGGTGCGGCATAGGAATGAATCACTGAAACGCTTGGTTCTAGCAGGTATACTCTGCACCGTAAATGGATGACATCTTAGCCCTGCACGTGTCGTCCTGTGAAGGAAAGGGGAGGGTGGGAGTAATTGGAAGAGCTCGTCAGAACATTCACCATGGTAGAGACGGTAGAAAACTGCCAAAGACGCAACATCTCTACGCATCTGCAAAGGCTCGAGGGTGTTCGTGACCTCAGGATCCCCAATAATGCGGACCGCACGTCGCTGCAACCTGTCGAGAGCATCTAATAAGTACTTTGCGGAGCCGTCCCAGAGATGTGAGCAGTATTCCACGCAGGAACGAATTTGGGTCTTGTATAGAAGACACCGCTGCTCCGGCGTGAAAAAACGTCTCACTCTGTTCAGGACTCCGAGTTTACGCGAGGCTGATTTGATGATACTCTCGATATAGTTTTTGTTATTCAGTTTGCAGCGAACATCCATACCGAGGATAGTGAGGTGATCCTGCAGTGGCATTGGTGTGCTCTGAAGAGTGGGAAGGGGAAGGAAAGGAGATACCTTTGCTGTAAACGCACATGCCTGGGTCTTCTTGGCATTGAACTCGACCAGGTTCCTAGCGCCCCATTGAGAAATGTGGTCCAGGATCCGGTCCAGGTCAGTGACAAGAAGCTGCCTTTTTTCCGCGATATCAGACTGCTTGGCCGCAGGATGTGCGTAATAACTCCCGTGTATGTTTCCGTTACAGAGCATGTCATTGATATATTATGCAGAAGAAAGAGAGTGGGAGATAAGACGGAACCCTGCGGCACGCCAGCATTTACCTGCAAGAACTCCGAAGCTCGTCCATCACAAAGGACGCGAATACGGCGCCCCTGCAGGAAGCTTGCAACCCAGTTACACAGTCTAGGAGGCAGGCCGAAGGCTGGTAGCTTGGAAAGAAGCGATTTGTGCCATACCCTATCGAAAGCTTTGGCGATGTCAAGACTAATTGCCAGTGACTCACCGTGCTTCTCCATAGCCTCACCCCAAAGGTGGGTCATGTACGCCAGAAGATCACCCGTTGACCGTTTCGGTCCGAAACCGTATTGCCGGTCACTAAGCAAGGAGTGATCCTCTAGGTGGCGCATGAGCTGTGTGTTAATTATGTGCTCGAACACCTTGCACAGCACTGAGGTGACGGCTATGGGTCGATAGTTGGCTGGGTCCGAGCGATCCCCCTTCTTGGGGATCGGCTGGACATTCGCCACCTTCCAAGCCGAAGGCACTGTACCCGAACTGTAGGACAGTCGGTACAGCCGCGTTAGCATAGAAGATAACTCCGCTGCACAATTTTAAGTACGACCGCTGGAATACCATCAGGACCACTGGCTTTCCGGACATCGAGTGATTGCAGTACTGCACGGACATCGCGTTGCCTGATACGTATATCAGGCATTGCGTGGTCACCAGTGGGCATTGTCCGTGGTTGCATACCACAATCATCGACTCGGGAGTTGGCCGCGAAGAGATTGACCAGCAAATTTGCTTTCTCTTGCGGCTCATGGGCCAGAGATCCATCGGGATTGCTCAGCGGGGGCAGCGAGGGTTGGCAGAAGTTGGCTTGCACGGCTTTGGCCAGTTGCCAGTAGTCACGGCTACCCGTGGGATGCGCCACTAGCTCTTGGCCCAGCCGTGCTATGCGCTGGGCATCCGCCCTGACGCATGCCCTCTTGCAGACCTTTGTGGCTCTGTTGTACGCCGCCTCGAAGTGACCCACGTTGGGATCGCGCGTGGCGCGCGCCCGCACCCAGGCGCGGTACGCAAACTGTTTATGCTCAACAGCCTCCGCGCACTCGCGCCCGAACCACGGACGCGCTCCGCGGACTCCGGTGACATCGGTGTATGGGATATAGTATTCCATACCTAGACCGATCTCACCGGCGACGGCAGTAGCGCTCTCAGATGGGTTCTTACCCTCAAAGCAGCGTTCAACCCACGGGATGGACGCATAATAGTCGCGCAATCCATCCCAGTCCGCTGACGAGTAGTGCCATAGACGCCTCTTCCCCTGCACGGGTCGTGGGGGCGCTACAATGGGCACGGTGGAGCGGACCAGACAGTGGTCGGAGTTACCTAAAGCAGCACTCACCGAGACACTGTACTGGTCCGGGCGACTCGTCAACAGAAGGTCTAGCAGAGAGGGCTCTAGGCCGGACTCTCTTGGTATCCTCGTGACCTTGTGCACCAATTGAGTCAAGTCATGCGCCAGGGCAAATGCGTGAGTGGCTCTTCCCGCATGGTTTGTTATGGCGGAGCCCAACCAGATCTTGTGGTGGGCGTTAAAGTCCCCCAAAAACACCAATTCGGCGTTCGGAAACCGCTCCTGCGCATCATCTGCCGCCTGACTCAGGTATTCGAATAGTCGAGTTATCTCTGCATCTCCTGTATGGGAACGGTAAAGGCACACATAGATCTGACTCGCGGAGCCATGGTCTACGTGTACCCACAGGATGGAAAAGGATGGGTCCTCTAGACAGCGCAAACGGCGACAACAAATATCCGCCCTAACAAACACGCACACCCCGGCTTTTGCTCGGAAATTTTCCTCGATAACATAATAATTTATATATATACCTATAAGTATTTGCTTACCTATTCTCAATTATTTTGTCAATTATTGTCAACTCAGCCCCTAGTAACTTTTTATTTGTATCATATCATAATTTGTAATATAATATAACAATATTAGTAGTAGTGTTAGACAGTTGGCACTTACTTTGGCTTCAATAGGTGGAGCGTCACCTGCTTCCAAAAGTAATATTTTCCATTTTCTAATTTCGCTTAATCTATTAGCTAAAACACATCCCGCTGACCCAGCTCCCACTATTATGAAATCAAATGTTGCGCCATCTATAACATAAATATTATATACATACATATATTCAGGCTTGTAAATCCTTGAAGGGTGGCCGAGATGTATTAACTATGAATTTCGGTATATGGCTGAGGCCGCCGGCGGCGGCGGCGGCGGCGGCGGCGCACTACGCTCCTCTCCATATCCAGGAGCCAGAAGGGGACACCCGTAGAGGGCCAGAGGGAATTTTCAGAATAGAGCTGTTACTTTAAGTATTACAAGTTGGTTTCGCTATGTTTACTTAGGTACTTAATATAATATTACAATCGATCACCAGACTACAAAATTATTCAAAACTAATTTGATTTTTTTTTTGGCAGCAAGCGAGTATTGATACACAGGCGTTATTGAGGAAGACTTAATACAATAATCACACCAAAATATAAATTGTGAAAAACTCAAGTAAATTCGTACCTGGAACATCAGCATATTTTAAATGTCCTTGGGAAAGAAAGCACTGACTCGCCGCAAAAAACTGTACCGCAGAGGCAAAGGCATTAGGAAAACCTCCCGTAGTCGATATTCCACAACCTGATGTGTTATAACTGTTTCGTAAAAAAAAACAATTAATCAGAAGAAGAAACAATAATAAAAACAGTTCAGTAACATTTTTTACATTCATCTCAAATTTTTCACTTAGCCTACCTACCTTAGTTACCTAAGTGAAAAATTAGAGATGATTGATTGTAATGAGTGTACTACTCAGATAATGAAACAAATCTAAAAATTTCTTCCTTTTAACCAAGGGAGGACTGGAGGAGTCCTCGATTAAAATAAAATAGATATGAGCTGCGTAGGATAGCATTATTAGGTATCATTAAATTGACTTGGAACGGATGACGTAGACTTGTGTTTTTACCCCAAAAGTTTTTAAAGTTCAAAAATATAAATTCAGAAAAAATATACTCATACTCACCACTGCATTTTGACTGCCAAAACAGTCTGAATTAACAAGGCAAGAAAACATAGTGGTAAAAAATATATGTTCTCTCTTATATTAATATTCAAACGGATATAGAAGTGCGTAATGACTAGTAAAATATAGGCACAATTAAGTTAGTCACACATAAAACTCAAAATTAATGTTTCTACGATATATATAATGCCTAGAAAAATAGTATATTTTAAAAACATACAGTTACTTTACCCGGTACTTAACTGATATGGAAGATTGATAAGAAATAAGAATAATGCACCTCAATTTCGTTAGAATATAATATATACGTAGTGGGATTAATTGAATTGAAAATGTATTGGGTTCAACTGGCATCAAGTCACTCCCTTATTGGCCTTAATATCCATAGAAAAATGTGTTAGTGAACTACAAACTCCGAGGTAAAAACTCACAATGCACAGACGTCATTGCTAAGATATTATAATAATATACCTGTATTGTTCTTTATAATAAACCAGGTAGAGTATATATTAAGCGGTTTAAATGTTTTGTGAAGGACCCGTGGTTAAGTGGAAACAAAGTAGGTTAGCACATTGCTAGGTGAAACAATACGATTGCCATACGAACATTTGTGGCATTTGTTACGGTGTATTATCTATTCTGTGACGGTGGGTTGGATTACAAAAATAGAAAACTGATCAAACTATAGAAGTTATTGCCCGTAAGTTACAGCAGTTAGAAGACCATCCTTTTACAGAAAATATTATAAGTTGGCCGTTTCGTAGAGACTGGAAGCCGACTAAGTTAGAAAACGGGTCGCAGAATGATAGTTTTATCAATTTACTTATTATTGCGTTTTATTTTATGAGGTAACAAAATAAATTAGGCGTGAAACGGCAGTAGCCCTAAATATTTATTGCATTAAATTAAAAATTTAAAAAACCCCCTTCACAAAAAACACCAAAAAGTTGAAAATAAATGAATAAATTTTAATTCAACGGTTGCCATGTCGGGGGACCGTAACTGGTCAAGTACTCCTTTATATCGTAAGGTCCCCCGACATGGCAACCGTTGAATTAAAATTTATTCATTTATTTTCAACTTTTTGGTGTTTTTTGTGAAGGGGGTTTTTTAAATTTTTAATTTAATTTTTATTTTATACTTTTTAAATTGATCTACTAGTCATGCTCTTTCATTTGATACCCATATTGAGGGAATTCTAAAGAAATTTGTATTCCAACATGTTGTGGCGGCGGCCATCTTGGACCGATTTTTTTCAAACATAGCTAAGAACACTCCCGACTAGTATACCTTTCAAACAAAAAAAACTAAATCCAAATCGGTTCATCCGTTTGGGTGCTACGATGCCACAGACAGACACACACACACACACACATACACACACACACACACAGACACGTCAAACTTATAACACCCCGTCGTTTTTGCGTCGGGGGTTAAAAATAAAATTTCTCGCCTGATATTAAGCTAAAAGTAAAGTACGCCTGATGTTAAGTAACATGTACCATGTTAACAGTGGTGGCACTCAGCTTGACGGCCTCATTAGATGCCTTTTCACGCCCCGCTTAAAGGACCCGGGACTGTGGGAAGAAGGAAGCACGTGAGTAATTGTTGATTTATTTAATAGAGATTGGTGTCCGATTGGCAGTCGTAAGATTGAATACAGGCGGACCGAATTCTATCCCCAAGACGAAATCCTTTAATTAGGAGATTTAAACAGAATATGCCTGATTTAACCCCTATCAGTGAGAATAAAGAATGTTAGTGAAAATGTTTTTTTAAACAGAACACTGATGGTAAATTGAAAACAATTGGATATGAGGGTCACCAATACAGACGCCAACGATGTTATAATGGTGGCCTTCAACTTGACGGCCTCATCAGATGCTTTACCACGTCGCTCGTCTTAAAGTACCCGGAACTGTTAGAAGAAGGAAAGGCAGTAGTAAAGAATTTCAAGTACCTAATATAAATATAACTAAACCAATTTTATTCCGAGGAAAATAATTAGATCAATAGTGATGGGAAACAAATAATTTTGTGATAATGAACAATAAAAGTCCATTTATGTATGTTTATTTATTAAAGTTAGAATGTAAACGTGGGTTTACGTACGTGGGCTACAGCTACGTGGGTAACAAATGCCTGGCAATGGCGCCCCCACCCGTTCCAGGTAGAAGGGGTAGGCCCAAGAAGTGCTGGCTTGGCGTCGTATCGTGGAGGGTGACATGCGTGAAAACGGTCTCACTTCCTTGGACGCCCAAGATCGTGCGAAGTGGAGGAGGAAAAGCCGGAAGGCGGACCCTGAGCTCCGAGGGCACCGTGGCCTCGGATGCAATCAGGAGTAACGTCTTTATGTGGATGATGATGGAGAACGTAAACCGCATAATACATATACGGCGCACACCCACGGTTCGCCAACGGGTTGTATGAGTACAAAGAATAAAAAAGGTAGTCATTCCAGCTAACTTTGGTGAAAGTATTTTGAACAAAATAACGAACTAATATAAATTCTTCATCAATATTAATGTTTTGCGATGATCTTTGACCTTATGACATGCCCTTAAGTCACTATGAGAAGTCGGTCAGATATTAATCATCTCGTGGCCACGCATCACTAAGGCTGTTGAAAGGATATCGTACAATAAATAATACCACCATATTATGTTTCAGGGAAGGGCTGGGTAGAGCAATTGAATGTTGAATGGAGTTTTTGCAATTCGAATTGTTCTTTATAGTACTGTAGATTATTTCTTAGAGAGTTTATGTGATGTGAGACGTACAATCAACGACAAAGGTAGTTTAACAATATCTACTTCTTTGATCACGGAGGCCCCTAAAGCTCACATAAAATCATGAACTTAAATAGGTCTTTGTCCTCTCGGGAGCATAAATAAATAAATAATAATTTATTTCATAAAAGCGTAATACAATGTGTCCATCTCTAAGTAAAATTAAATATGCGACCAAAATCCTCATAGAATGCTAAGTAGTTTAACGAAAAAAAAATGAAATTGACATAGAACAGTTGGCTTCGAATTTAAAATAGTCAAGTATTTTTCTAAAGGCACTGTTGACATATTAGTTGGTTTTGTTTTAAATAAAATAGAGGTAAGGTATTTAGACTAAAATATAAATACGCAACGCTTATCTATCAGAATTCTACCCACCTAGACAAGTATCAAAATTGTTATTAGAATCGAATAGAATAGATAATTATGGGAAGAACAAGTATCTATTTTGACGTTTATGGCAGTCATTAGTCTAATACGTTCTACTATGGTTTGATGATTACTTAATGATGACACGAACAAACTAATAATTTGACACTTCGTCCTCGCAGATCGCCATATATGTTGCTATTGCAAGTTAGTGAAATAAAATGATAAATAATATTTTGTTAAGGTATTTGCCTGCCATGTTTATTTTCTGACCTTTACTACGTGAAGAATAAGGCAGAGCTTGTCTGGCCCTCGTCACATCCGCATAGTTACACCATTATGTTAATGGATGTCACAGCTACGAGTTCTGGAAAAATCTCGAAAGTCCATTATTTCGCTTGGTTTGTACTCTCTCGAATAGGTGTAGGCTCAATATTATGTTAGAACTTCAGGTGAGATTGTAGATGCTACATTAGTAACAAATTTAGTTCTTTAGGGTTACTTACTAGCAATTTATTATAACATTATGTATTGTGGATTGTGGTGCTTTTTTTTTATCGTGCGATAAATCCCCACGGATTCTCACGGAGCCGGTGGAGTTGGTTATGTCGGACTCGAACCGACTAAAACGCACGCCGTCCCAAGTCCTTGGTTGCCGGAGGTGAGATTGCCAAAAGCATATCTCTCGCACCCCGGCTGGATTGTGGTGTTTGTCGTGTTCGTTACCGGTGGATTAGAATAGAACCACCCCATCTCTTCCTGTGTGGTATTGACTAAGGGATAGGGCTGTTCACAATCTGACAGTAAACATACAGCCCAAGAATAAGTGCCGCTAGATGGCAATAGGCACACTTTAAGTTTGGACCTTGTGGCCTAATATAAACACTTACAACAGGTCAGTATTGGTCGGGATATTAACTGCCATCATATTTCGTACCATGAAGGCTATGGATAGTAGGCGTGACAGCGATTGTGTGATCAGTGATTCAGTGCTTCAGCGGCTTGTTGTATGATGTACAGTCAGCGTCATAAATATCTTGATACCCTTTATGAAGACATATGCTGACTCCAATAGTTGTTGCTGCTTTTAAAACACTGGAGGCATTCTACATAGAACTTCACGTGAAAACTCGCAATGCGATGGAAAGGAGGATTGGGTTTCTCGAAACGCTTGTGTGATATGTTGATTATAATATTATGATATGTTTTTTTAATCCTTTCTAATCCATACTTCCATACTAATATTATAAATGCGAAAGTAACTCTGTCTGTCTGTATGTTACGCTTTCACGCCTAAACCACTGAACCGATTTTAATGATATTTGGTATAGGGGTAGATTAGACCATGAGAAAGGACATAGGCTATGTCTGGTCGCGATAACCGACATCCACGCGGGCGGAGCCGCGGGTAAAAGCTAGTACTTCTACACTTTCATACTAATATTATAGGTAGGGAGGCCATAAACGCCATGGACAGCAGGCGTGACGTCGACTGGGTGGTCACGTGATTGTACCATGAAGTGGCTTTTGACATCAATGCGGCCGAAAACTAAACGGCTGTGTTGTCAAATGGTTGTCATATTTCGCAGGCGTTGAAGAGTAACTTTAATTGATGACACTCCTGGAAGTTGACACGGGCAGAATCGCAGCAATTATACTCCGCACGCCGAATGATGATCCCTATGACGTTTCAACTGACAGTTGTATTAGTTATGCGAAACAATTTCGATAAAATACTGTTTTTTCAGGCAAATGTCATGTCATTCAGCCAGGTCATTCAACATAATAAGCAATATTTATTTATTTTGAAAAAAAGACTACGCGCATTGATGGACATAAAACACTAGATAAAAAAGTAACAGCCTTATTATATTTTATTTTACTATACTTTAATTTTTATTCAAATTGCATAATTTAAAGAATTTAAAATTATTTTTGAATTGAATTTTAAAGAATTCATAATTAGCTGGCAATTATGGATTACATGGAAAAGTATTTAAATGGAGGCCATAGACCTACCGTATTTTTTTAATTCAGTCATGTCATGTCTTGTCAGTCTGTTTTGTCTTCTTGTCACACCGCATCACATCGCGTCATACGAGTGCTCTAACGCCTTGTATGCGCCACGTCTTTCTTTGTTAGCTGAGTTTTGTTTCTGTTTTCGCTGTTTTGTGTTATTTGTTGATTTTCTGTTACCTGTTTGTTGATTTTCGGTTTTGCAAAATGCCGAAAAGACAGCGGAAAACTGTTCTCAAAGGTGAAGTTCGCGAGTTTGTAGTTCGTTTGCGAGACTATTTTGCTCGTGAACAACAAAATGGCGGACCCTTGTTACCGCTTGACAATGTTCGCGATCGTGTAGCCGATGCTCTAGAAATCGGAAAGGCTACTGTTAGTAGTGTATAATTGGGCTATCTGGATCAAAAGAGATCCAGATACCCCAATTATACTTCTCGAGAAGTGATTTTTAGTTTTTGAGAACTGATTTTTGTTCTCTTAAAAACTTATCTATTCAGAGTAGTTTTCATACCTACATCTATAAAACTTCAACAGTCAAAGATTTTTGTCTCGATCATTCAATTTACTTCTCGAGAAGTGTTTTTTTTTTAGTTTTAGAGAACTAATTTTAGTTCTTTCAATAACTTTATTTTTTTTTTTTTTTTTGGCTCGATCATTCAAAAACTAATACACTATATGTACTATTGATAACTGTTTTTATGTTATCCAGATACCCCAATTATACTTCTCGAGAAGTGATTTTTAGTTTTTGAGAACTGATTTTTGTTCTCTTAAAAACTTATCTATTCAGAGTAGTTTTCATACCTACATCTTTAAAACTTCAACAGTCAAAGATTTTTGTCTCGATCATTCAATTTACTTCTCGAGAAGTGTTTTTTTTTAGTTTTAGAGAACTAATTTTAGTTCTTTCAATAACTTTATTTTTTATTTTTTTTTGGCTCGATCATTCAAAAACTAATACACTATATGTACTATTGATAACTGTTTTTATGTTATCCAGATACCCCAATTATACTTCTCGAGAAGTGATTTTTAGTTTTTGAGAACTGATTTTTGTTCTCTTAAAAACTTATCTATTCAGAGTAGTTTTCATACCTACATCTTTAAAACTTCAACAGTCAAAGATTTTTGTCTCGATCATTCAATTTACTTCTCGAGAAGTGTTTTTTTAGTTTTAGAGAACTAATTTTAGTTCTTTCAATAACTTTATTTTTTTTTTTTTTTTGGCTCGATCATTCAAAAACTAATACACTTATGTACTATTGATAACTGTTTTTATGTTCTTATAATAACTTTATTTTCTTAGTAAGTACTATATTTGATAATTAAATAAAAATAAATATTTAAAAACATAATAACACGTAGTCACATATAGGAGGAACCTCAAATGTCAATTCTATTTTTAGTTTTAAAATACTTCCGGTTTAGGAATATGTTTAATTTTCTTCAACTAAATCGATATCATTTTGATGTATTCTAATTATTCGAGCCCATAAAGTTAACCCTTTAAATCGAAATTTGGAGCAGTTACCAATATGTTTGCGGCAAGGTATTAAAATAGCGCTATACTGTTCATGATTTATAACTTTTACAATATGAAGTCCACACAAACGCCTTTCTACTATTAGTACTTGCACATGGTCCCCAATATTCAAGATCATGGTAAATACAATATGTTGATAATAAATATATACATTGTAGATAATTAAAATCGTAATGGGTAAGGTAACTTCTCAATGAAACTAGACTCTCGTTACAAAAATAGTTTATTTTCTAAACACCATTTTTTCAAACATAGTACATTTTTTAAAGCACATATTGAATCATGATAGATACAACTATACAAATCTTGAGAATTGTTATATTTATCATATAAACTCAATAAACTAGGGCAATCTTTTTCTTCTAAATTATGAATATTATCATTATATATTACACTTTTTAACCACCATACTTTTTCACTGCCTTTGACATAAATATATCTATCCTAAACTCGATAACCTCAGTCACGGTGGGATAGAATGCCCAATAACTCTTTGTAAAATCATTTACCTAAGTCAACGTTCCATATTTTAATGCCGTTAAATACACTACCGTTCCGTCGGCTCTCTGCGATCCCCTGCGTCGTAATTACGTTGAAAGATGCTCTGTTAGTTAGCGATAGAGTTATTTCATAAACAGTACAGTCTTACGTTTGCCTATTGCGTTGTCTGTAAGCAGTTTGGTTTAACTATTTACGGTTATAAATACATAATGTCATAATTACATCTGTTCATAACCAGTCCGTCAGCATTGCATCAAACATGAAATTCATTAAACAAGCAAAGTCGTTACAGATTAGTTTAATCTGTAATGATTTACCAAAAATCAAGTTACGCCATGGAGAATTATTACCGAATACAGTACGTTGCATCATTTGCGGACCATCAAATTGTGGAAAAACCAATTTGTTAATTGGTCTCCTTTTGCACGAAAATGGATTGACATTTCAAAATGTTTATGTATATTCTAAAACTCTATATCAACCAAAGTACATTTTTTTAGAAAAGGTTTTACGAGGAGTACCAGGAATCAGTTTTCAGAAATATCAGGCAAATGATGACGTTATGAAAGTTTCAGATGCAAAACCTAATTCAGTGATTATTTTTGACGATGTAGCATGTGAAAATCAAAGTAATATGCGTGATTATTTTGCCATGGGAAGACATAAATTGATTGACAGTTTTTATTTAAATCAAACATATAGCAAAATACCTAAACAACTAATAAGAGATAACGCTAACTTAATTGTGCTTTTTAAGCAAGACGAAATTAATTTGAAACATGTTTATGAAGAACATGTTAACACTGACATGACGTGGTTGGAATTTCCTAACATGTGTTCTCAAATATGGAAAGAGCCTTATGACTATGTTGTGATTAATAAAGACTGTCCTAAAAACAAAGGGTGCTATAGAAAAAAGTTTGACACTTTTGTAGAATTAGATAAAATTTGAATATTTAAATAGACTGCTTTCAGTTTCTTGTTATTCTTTAATCAGCTCTTATTGGATTACCATCTATTTTAAATAATGGAAAAATCATTGAAAAAGCAAATTGTAGATGCAACACAAGCTGTAAGGAAAAAAATACGTAACATGAAGGATTTTGAAGATAATAACAGACAAGTGCTTGATACAGTTTTTAAGCCTGTTACAGAATCTCTTAATTCAATAGCCAACACCAATAACCAACTAGCTCTAACAAAAAATGAAGAAAAAGGAGAATTTCATGATCAAATTTCCAACCACGACTTACAGAAAGATCAAGATATAGAAGAAACAAATGATACCAGTGATGAATCAGAAGCCGACTCTTCATTTCAGTCATTAGTCGATGCTAATCCAGTTCATGATGTATCATCTTGGTCATTATCTTCAGAAATATTAGCGGATGTGCCATTTGGTGTAAGAAATGAACGTGGAAAGTTAATGTTAGGTTCCTCTATTATAACGATTGGTGATGACGTTATTACTGTAGCCGGACACAAATACAAATGCACACCTGGCTTGCGACAGTTGCTCTTAAAAAAAGACGTTGATCTGAGCTTTGTTACAGACTATGACATGCAAAATTATAAGTCGATGTTACTTGTAACAAATGCACATCGTCGAGATTTTGATTCAAGAAAACCAATTAAAAGTAATAAAGGACAAAAATATATGCAAGTTATTAAACCTCTTTTCGATCAACAAAGTAAAAGTCCAAGCTGTGAACCGAAAGTAGGAAAAGGATTACCTTTAACAAAAATGTGGAAAAAAAACACAGATTTTGTATATTGGGATGATCCAAATGAATTGGTTGATAGATTAAAGTTATTAATTGCTTCTCGAGATGCTGGCAACACAGGACTAGATAATGAAATAATATCTATCGTTGAAGAACTACGTGAAAGCAAAATCATTAAATAGATTTACTAATAAGAAATGTGTATCATTTTACTGTACACCGTTCAACACAATACATCTTAAATATGAATGTGGACAAATTTGGTCATTATATTCATAAGCGATTACGTATATCAGAATTGCTTGAATTTTATGATAATGCATTGCTAAAATCTGAAAATGGTGATTACGATTTGAAGACATCGAAGCTAACAGGGGTCAAACCTCCTCAAGATGCGGATGATGCAGTAAACAAAGCATATGTAGATGAATTGAGAACTAAACTAATAACCGACTTACAAAAATTGCAAAATACTTTGATGTACGATGTTCAGAACGAGCTGGAGAAAGCTTTAAAAACAATAGTATCTGAGGCAGTGGTTCACTTGGAAAGCAAATTTTATAGTCGAAAAGCAGTTGATGAGATAGTTGAAAACGCAGTTAAATTTGTATTAGATCAAAAGTATAAGCTTGAAAGTTCCTCAAAATGACAAAACAACAAGTTGTTAATGAAATACATAAAGCTGCACGAAAAAATTATCCTCGTAGATCTGTAATTTTAAAAGGCATTGATGATTTGTGGCAAGCTGATTTAATCGACATGCAAAACTTGAAAAGATTTAATAAAGGTTATAACTATATTTTAATAGTTATTGATTGCTTCTCAAAGTACGTGTGGATAGAACCACTAAAAACTAAAAATAAGCATGATGTTTCTAACGCATTCGAGAAATTGATGTCGACTAACCATCGGATACCAGCTCATCTCCAAACTGATTTGGGTACCGAGTTCTATAATTCATCATTTCAAAAACTTATAAAGAACTATAACATTAATCACTACTCAACGTTTTCAACGAAAAAGGCTTCAATTGTAGAACGCGTTATCAAAACTATTAAAAATAAATTGTATAAGTACTTTAGTCTCAGCGGGCACTATAAATGGATAGATTTTGGTTTGGAGAGTGTTGTAAAGACATATAACAACACAAAACATAGCACTATTAAATTAGCACCCGTTGATGTCAATAAATTGAATGAAGCAGATGTTAAAAATAATATTAAGAACTCAATGAAAACGGTATCCTATAGACATAAGCCCAAGTTTATGATTGGTGATAAAGTTAGAATTAGTAAATACAAACAACTATTTGAGAAAGGTTATACACCTAATTGGTCAACGGAACTATTTACTATAAAAAATATCAATAACACTGTACCAGAAACATATCACATCGAAGATCAACACAAACGAGTTATATTAGGAACCTTTTACAAACACGAACTTCAAAAGTCATCTTGTCCAGGTGTCTATTTGATAGAAAAAGTTTTACGAAGGAAAGGAAATAAACTGTTCGTAAAATGGTTGGGCTTAAGTAATAAAGAGAATAGTTGGATTGATAAGACTGCAATAGTAGAATAAATATACATAATAGTTATTAATTACAACATTTTGTTCATTATACTTTGAGCTATGCAAGGTGGTGGACTAATCAATAGTGTTATTAATCATTTGCCATTTGAACTGCACTTACCTGGCTATAATTATTGCGGACCTGGAACAAAACTTTCAAAACGTTTACTGCGTGGAGACAAAGGTGTAAATAAGCTAGACGAAGCTTGTATGTATCACGACATTGCATACGAAAACTATACAGACTTGTCTAATCGTCACAAAGCCGATTTACAACTTTTAAATATGGCCAAACAAAGAATGAAAGCAAAAGATGCTAGTAAAGGAGAAAAGCTTAGTTCGTGGGTAGTGAGTAAAGTTATGAAAACTAAACTCAAATCTGGTGCTGGTGTTAAGACATTTCATAATTTCGTTACAAAAATTAAAAGAAAAATCAAGAAACGCTTACCCAAAGATGGTAAATCTTTAATACATGCAGCTTATATGGCTGCTAAAAAAATTGTTCCGTGCGCTCCAAAACTTCGAGTACCACGAGTCATACCTTTACCCAAAACAGGAGGCATTCTACCTTTAATCCCGATTTTTGCTGGTTTATCAGCTTTAGGAGCTTTGGCTGGTGGTGCAGCGGGTATTGCAAAAACAGTGAATGATTATAGAGAAGGTCAAAAAAAATTACAAGAATCTGAACGTCATAATAAGACTATGGAAGCTATAGCAATAGGTAACGGTTTATACATTAAACCACACAAAAAAGGCAAAGGATTGTTTATAAAATGGTCAAAAAACTAAGTAATAAGCTACCTAATCGTGCCTTAACTAATATTGATATTCAAAACTACGCATATGGTATTCCTTATTTTCGAGGAGTTTACATGAAGGATCAGTTACCAAAAATCCCTAAACGAATTGAATGTGGTATAGTTAACCTAGATAATTCAGAAAACGATGGAACGCATTGGGTAGCTTATGTTAAGGTAAATAATTATTGTGAATATTTTGATAGTTTTGGTGATTTAAGACCACCAATCGAATTGATGCGATATTTTAAGAACTGCAATATTAATTATAACTATACAAGATATCAAAAATTTGACACACTAATTTGTGGACATTTGTGTTTAGAATATCTACAATCTTTTTGGAATAAATACTATAAATGTTATTCTGTTCTTTAATTTTAGTCATTTGCAAGATGACACTCACCTTATCTATAACTGGAAACTCATCGGTATTAACTACCTTCTATCCAAATACGTTACAATTAATCGGAGAGTATGAATGTGCATTATTACATTTGTCCACATATAATTCTATTCCAAATATTGATAAAACAAATAATAAGTTATACTATGGTTCAAATAATGTTATTGAAATACCTGAAGGTACTTATGAGTTGCAAGATATCAGTGATTATTTAAAATCTGAAGTAAAGGATGCATCCATAAAACTCCATTGCAATAACAACACCTTAAAAACTATGTTATTTTGTACATCACCTATAGATTTTACTAAAGATTGTTCGTTCGGAGGTCTGTTGGGGTTTAAAAAACAAGTCTTGGAAGCCAATAAATATCATGTATCGGAGTTTCCAGTCAACATTTTGCCTACAACCGTGATAAGAGTTGAATGTGATATAGTTAGCGGTTCCTATATAAACGGACAATCCAGTCACATTCTACATGAATTCGCACTTAATGTCACACCTGGTTACAGAATTATAGAAATACCAAAAAACGCAATTTACTTTCCAATTAACCAAACCAACATCAGCTGCATACAGACCAGACTTTTGGATATAAATAATAACTTAATAAATTTGCGAGGTGAAGAAGTACAGTTGTATCTACACCTCAAAAGAAAAAATGATTGACTATACTAAATATAATATGTTTCTTCCAATTCAAAATAGCAGTTCTGCTCAAACTCTCAATCAAGTAAGAGCTCGACGTAAAAGGAGAGTAAAGTTGAATAAAAACAATAAAGCAATTCTTAAGGCGATTGGTTTGTTAAAATGAATATCCTAGATGTTTTATCCGCTCCAGCCTACGACAACTCTGTGGAAGGAATTGAAATTCACTCTTACAAGCCTTACGTAACAAGTTTTAATAGAAGCGATGAAATCAGGATACCTATTAATCAGCAAGACTTGTATATATTACCATCAGAAAGCAGTTTATTTTTGGAAGGAACTGTTATTGTAAACAAGGCTGACAATTCGAAAGAGAGAGTCAGTAGCGTTCATTTCACAAACAATAGTATAGTGGGCTTCCACTATATTATATTTATCCGCGGTGTAAAGTAGGTAGGTACTCACGGTTGGCAGCAATAAAAGTTCATAGGAGTTTGAAAGGAGATATAATAGTCAGTAAGCACAGAACACACAACACAGAAGTTAGATAGGAGTAACGCACAAGAAGTAAAATAGCGAGTAAAGCACAGCGATAAGAAGCGAAACACATATAGTCAATATTATTCTAATTTTATACTATTGTAATATTTTACAATTAACAATTTTCGATACGCGGTAGGCGGTGGAAAATGTTTGCATCGAGCGACACAGTGTACCGTGTATAAGGTGTGGCTAGACTAAACTCGGGAGCGGCCACCACGCGGCGCTGGCGCAGCGTCGCCGGCCGGTCAACCAGTCTACGAAATAGTTCCCTCGTTCATTCAGTGCGCGTTTCCATAGCACGACACTATCGACACACTATCGAAATAAATATGAACTGTGTATAGGTAGTATAGATATTATGTTATTATTGTATGTATGTTTGTGTATTATAAGTGTGAACATAAATTTATATAATATATTGTGTATATGTATCATCTGTGTAGCAAATATAATGTAAAGTGTAAAACGCATATGTGTATCCCCACAATAGTTTACTTTACTTATTTCAAGATATAAGGTATGAGATAAATGGAGTGGAGATAGATAAAATAAAAAATGCTGGTATAACTAGCACGATGAAATCATTTATATCAATGAATGAGAGCGAAGCTAAAACATCTAATGCTTGGGGTTGGAATATCGGCGGAATAAAAAGTACTAATGGAGGTAGCTTTTCTGCTTCTATACCACTTTGCAACATTCTTGGTTTCGCAGAAGATTTTAAGAAAGTAGTAATAAACAGTAAACATGAACTAATCTTATTACGAAGTAATACCAATCTAAACGCATTAAAACTCAACTCTGGTGAAATTGTAGAAGATATTATCATAAACAAAATAATATGGCGTGTACCGCATGTTAAAGTATCTGATAAAGAAAAAATAAACATTCTAAAATTGTTAGAAAAGGATCGACCACTTCAGATGATATTCAGGAATTGGGATTTGTATGAATATCCATTGTTGCCTAAAACCACCAAACATACTTGGTCAATAAAAACATCTTCACAAATAGAGAAACCAAGATTTGTCGTTATTGGTTTACAGACAAATAGAAAAAATAATGCTAGACTTGATATGTCTCAGTTTGATCATTGTGAGATTCGTGATGTTAAGGTATACCTTAACTCCACCTACTTCCCATATGAAAATATAAATACAAGTTTCTCGAATAATCGAATTGCTTTAATATATGAACAATATGCTAAATTTCAACAGTCTTATTATGGGCGTCGCGCTGAGCCTTTATTAAGTGAGGAACAATTTAAAAACGTTGCTCCGTTATTCGTCATAGACTGTTCTAGACAGCCAGATAATCTTAAGTCAGGTCCTGTTGTGGACGTAAGAGTGGAAATTGAAAGTGATATTGATATCCCAGATCAAACTTCGGCATATTGTCTTATATTGAACGACTGTATAATTGAGTATAAACCATTAAGCAGCACTGTGAGAAAATTATCATGAACCCGAATACAATTATAGTGGATGTCCAGGGGTTTAAAGACACTTGTAATAACTTTATAGTCAAGGAATTAGCTCTGGCCACCCGTGTTTATACCCAAACGTTCTTAATAAAGCCCCCATACTTATTTAAATACTTAACTACGAATGAAAAAAAACAAGTTACGTGGTTGGAGAGAAACAGAGGGATTTACTGGAATGAAGGTTATATCGACTATAGAGAATTTCGACGTATAATTGTTCCTTATCTAGAAAATAAAGAAGTTATTGTGAAGGGCTTAGAAAAAGTTAAGTGGATTCAAGATCTTTGTATGAATTGTATTTGTATAGATCTTGGTGAAGACAAGTGTCCAAATTTATCACTGTTGCATAACAAATATTCAAATAATGAAACCAGTTTTAATTGTATTAATCATATTAAACAATGTGCACTTAAAAATGTTTTATGTATAAAGAACTATTTAATAGAGCAAGAAAGTCTTCCTATACGCAGTTTTAATAAATAAAACAATTTTTTAAAGTAAATGGTTTTTTATTTTATAATACACATTTTTAATATTTATAATTTTTAACACATATTTTCATAGTAAATAAAATTTTAATAAAATCTAAACATGTCATCACTTTATCTACTAGTAACATTAATGAATTATTACCTAATTAAAAAATATGATATGAGTAGCCACACAAGGTTTTTATTGTTTAACACACATTTTTAGTATTTATAATTTTTTAACACATATTTTCACAGTAAATAAAATTTTAATAAAATCTAAATATGTCATCACTTTATCTACTAGTTACACTAATGAATTATTACCTAATTAAAAAATATGATATGAGTAGCCACACAAATTTTTGGAAATATTGTGAACAAATTTTTCAGCTTGATCCGATATCTCATCTACCGTATCTTGTACAATATACTGTGCAGTGATTATCTCCTTAACTTCATCTTCGTCGTCTCTTGACTCACTGAGTTCCTTGATCGTAATTTTTATTAAACGTCGTCCTTTTCTTCTTTCACTGTTAATAATATAGGAATTCAATGCACTGCGTTTGTTTGTAATTGGTCTTCTTCGATTAGTTTTCTTTTTGTTTGTTTTTACTTCTTCATTGGGTGTTATTATCCAAGGTCTATTCATTGCGTTGTCCAAGTCGAACTGATCTTGCAGGTTTGGAAGATATTCAGGAGAGCTCTCTTCTGTTCCGTTTGAAAATTTGTTTAAGTTGGTATTCTGAAAATTATTTAAAACATTAGTAATAAATTATACTAAGAATTTTGTAAATAGATTGAAATTTCCAATAGATTGAAAGTTATAAAATATCTACCATGTTGTTAGATATGCTCGTCTTGACTGTTTAATAAAGAATGAACTAGGTAATAATATTTTTTCTAACGCAGTTGATATATCAAATAATGCTAACATAAAGTATTTATTGGTATGATGATCAAGTTAGAACTTGAAATTCAACCATTCAATAATTCGTATGGTGCATAATGTTATTGTTATGTACCTACTCAATAGTTGTGAAATTCTTATGAATTTCAAACGTGTTGTAACTTGAATGATGATATATTTCGTTATCAATATCAGGTAACGAATATAATAAAAACACAATAATTATGTAATTGCTTATTTTAATTTATTCGACATACTAATACAGAATCGGGTAACCAGTTAAATACCTATAGGCACCTTAACAGTTAGTATCATACGAAATGAACTACAATAGGTATTCCTAATATTTCATATTTTGTATTGTCTAAACTCTCCAGCTATTCTATAGAATACCTACATTATTCTTTGAGAGCTACTCTAATTGAGTCACCAAAGCCTATTCAAATTTGGTAAAATATATTACGTTATGTACAATTACGTGCTATAAAGGACTTCCATAGAAAACTACGTCGCCTAATAAATTAGATATTTAGTAGGTAAACTAACAAAGAATTATATATCAAATAATTAACATATAAGTAATTACTTACATGACATTGCTTTTATTTTGGGTCTTTCTTTTAATCCTCTGAAGGACGTAGTGCACTGCGTGGTTGGTAGCTCGATGCAAATGGTAGATTTGACTCATCCACTTATACTTGTGTTTCTTTTAAAAACAGACGTTTTGATTTATCAACATAGTCTGTTCCTTTTACAGCATTTAAATAAAAGCAATCAGGAAAAAATATAGCATGCTGCATCCAAGGATCATCGTAATCCTCCCAATCTTCGATGCCACCTCCGCATGAAAAGCACATAACTTTATCGGTAAAACCACTTCCACAGTAAAAAAAACCTGCATCAGCCATTTTCATCACCAATCTTCGTTTTGAATCTGCTGTAGCCCAATAATGTCGAAATGAACATAATCGAATTTTATGGTCATTATATATTTCATATCGGGGGCTTAAATAATTTTGAATCATTCTTAAGCAGGTGTCGATATGTGATTGTGTAAAAGAATAATGACACTTTGTATCTGATGTTCTTAATTTAAAAGGATGAGGTGGTCCGAATAGTAATGGGACAGGAATGACCTAAAATTATAGCACATTTCGTTGTGGTATTGCATTTATTAAGAGGCAACCCCAATTTTAACTATTCATTCAATTCATTATATCATTCATTAATATACAGTTTTGCATTTACTCAGTAATACCTAATCATTTTCTTCGATGAGGTCAACAAGATTATTATGTATTCTAATTATTCGAGCCCATAACTTTAGATCTTTGAAATAGATTTTAGGCCATCTACCTTTCTCTCTCTGGAAAGGTATTAATATAGCATTATACTGTTCATAGTTTAATATTTTCGCAATATGTAGTCCACATAATCGGTTCTCTACTATCATTATCTGCACTCGGTCTCCAATATTCAACACCATAATAACTTAAATAGTGCTACAGCTTCAAGTGCTCTAGCAAATATAAAGAACGGCACTTTTCATACATTAGGGTTGGGAGGGGATAGTAAAATAAAATAAGTATTTTTTTTAATTTTTATGTCAGTATAATTTTATTATCAAGACACCAATTACTTAAACATAATACATTTTTTAAAGCACATACAGAGCTATGATAAATACAATGATAAAAATCTTGAGAATATTTATAATAATCACATAGACTTATCAAACTAGGACAGCCTTTATCTTCTAAATTAAATATATTACTATTTTCTAAAATGTGCTTCAACCATACAACTTTTTCTGAACCTTTAACGTTAATATATTTGTCTCTTAATATATCTGAAACCAAAGTTTGGTATTCGGAATATGGCACAAATCCTTCATCCCAATGTATCTTTCTGTTACGTTCAATCCAACTAACTTGCTTTTTCTCTGTTTTCGTTAGTTTTTTAAATGGAAATGGTATATGTGTATGTATGGTATTTTGCTATATGTTTGATTTAAATAAAAACTGTCAATCAATTTATGCCTCCCCATGGCAAAATAATCACGCATATTACTTTGATTTTCGCATGCTACAACGTCAAAAATAATCACTGAATTAGGTTTTGCATCTGACACTTTCATAACGTCATCATTTGCCTGATATTTCTGAAAAATGATTCCTGGTACTCCTCGTAAAACCTTTTCCAAAAACATGTACTTTGGTTGATATAGAGTTTTAGAATATACATAATTAAGCTCAAATATTCCTAAACCGGAAGTATTTTAAAACTAAAAATAGAATTGACATTTGAGGTTCCTCCTATATGTGACTACGTGTTATTATGTTTTTAAATATTTATTTTTATTTAATTATCAAATATAGTACTTATTAAGAAAATAAAGTTATTAAAATAACTTAAAAACAGTTATCAATAGTACCTACGTATAGTGTATTCGTTTTTGAATGACCGAGACAATTTTTTTATCAAGTTATTGAAAGAACTTAAAAAGACACTTCTCGGGAAGTACCCATATAACGTAGCTTATATGATAAATATAACAATTCCCAAGATTTGTATAGTTGTATCTATCATGCATGATTCAATATGTGCTTTAAAAAATGTACTATATTTGAAAAAATGGTGTTTAGAAAATAAACTATTCTTGTAACGAGAGTCTAGTTTCATTGAGAAGTTACCTTACCCCTTACGATTTTAATTATCTACAATTGTCCTATATGTGACTACGTGTTATTATGTTTTTAAATATTTATTTTTATTTCAATATCAAATGTAGTACTTATTAAGAAAATAAAGTAATTAAAAGAACATAAAAACAGTTATCAATGGTACGTATAGTGTATTAGTTTTAGAATGATCGAGCCAAAAAAATTAAATAATCAAGTTATTGAAAGAACTAAAATTAGTTCTCTAAAACTAAATAAAAACACTTTTCGAGAAGTAAATTGAATGATCGAGACAAAAATCTTTGACTGTTGAAGTTTTATAGATGTAGGTATGAAAACTACTTTGAATAGATAAGTTTTTAAGAGAACAAAAATCAGTTCTCAAAAACTAAAAATCACTTCTCGAGAAGTATAATTGGGGTATCTGGATCTCTTTTGATCCAGATAGCCCAATTATACACTACTACTGTTTCTCGAATAACAAAGGAAAAATTTGGGGAGTCGTCCATGGAGGACAATAAACTATTAACACCAAAGAAAAAGAAAAGGTTATGTCATATAACAGAACCTGATGAATTTGATTTAGATGTTATACGCAATCATATTTATGGTTACTACCTACGAGGTGAACTACCGACCTGCCAGAAGTTATTATCTTCATTAAAAGCTGCAGAACTCTTCAAAGGCGGTGCTACTTCTCTTAGAATTGTTTTGAAAAAATGTGGATTCCGCTATAAAAAATGTGACAAGAGAAAAATATTAATGGAGCGTACTGACATAGCTTTACTACGATGCGATTTTCTTCGCAAAATCAAACAAATTGATAACTGGGAGAAGGTAGTATACCTTGATGAGACATGGCTGAACGCCAATCATACTGTAGGTAAGGCATGGACGGATGACACAGCGAAATCCAGCACAAAAACTCCTGAAGGAAAGGGCCAGCGCTTAATCATTTACCACGCTGGCACAGCTACAGGTTTTGTGCCGAATTGCCTGTGGGCTTTTAAGTCAGTGAAAACAACGGAGTACCACGAGGAAATGAATTTCGAAAACTTTAAGACATGGTTTATAAAACTATTAGAAACTAACTATTAAACTATTATTGTATGTATTTACAAAAAAAAAAAAGTATATAAGTATGTTTATCCGCATTCTAGATTCCATAACACAAGCTATAAAAGCTTACCATGGGTCTAGATAGCGTTGTGTAGAATGTTGTGGAATATTTATTTATTTATTTATTTATTATTATTATTATTAGAAAATTTGAATGAGCCTCACTATATTTTAATGGACAATGCTTCAAATCACTCAGTTCAAATTAACAAACCCCCCAGCAGCAATAACAAAAAAGCTGAAATTATAGAGTGGTTACACGGCAATGGTGTGGAAACTGACAGTCAGATGTTAAAAAAAGAGTTGGTTAGACTGTTGAACTTTCACAAACAACAGACGCACCCATCATATTTTTTGGATGAATTGGCCAAATCAAATGGACACACGGTAATTCGGTTACCGCCCTATCACTGCCAATATAATGCAATCGAGTTGATATGGGCGCAGATCAAAGGTATCTATATTTTTTATTTATATAATATTATGTATATGCATATATTTCTGAAAATAATTACTGAATGTACAAATATTTTCAGGTCATGCAGCTAGGCATAACACAACTCCGCCATTCACGGCAAATAAAATGATGGTTTTATTGGAAGAAGCTTGCGCTCAAGTGACAGCTGACGATTGGCGAAAAGTGGTCGAAAGAACGAAGAAAATTTGCTTACAAGACTGGGATCGAGATGTACAATACGACAATATCATTGACCAACCGTTAATAATAAACGTCACGGAGAGCTGCAGTTCAGACTCAGATTTTGAAGATCCGATTGACCCTGTATCAGATTCAGATTGATATAAATAAAATACAAACTCAAAGCATTTGTTTTATATTTCCAACAAATTATCGATAGGTATTTTGTTTATCGATGTGGCCCTTCTTAGTCGATAACAGCTTGACGACGTAACTTTTGCAGCACGTACCATGTACATTTGCATTGAGTTTTTTTTCTATTATTTCCGAACATTACGTAATAATTTCTTAATATTCATTTTTATAATTTACAATTGTACACCATTATGATTTTTTCGTCTTTTTAATGGACCTCTAAAGGATTTGATGTGATAGGACGTCAGTACAATGTTAAGCGCTAATGAACTGTCATAGGGATCATCATATAACGCTCGTAGTTTAGTTGATTTGTGGAAAGAATATGTTTCCTACATCAATAAAGATTATTCAAACCTATAGCACTCTTTTTCAGAGTTCGGTACATTGCAGATCAGCTAAAACCTTCATGTTAGAAATGGAAAACCTGCCAGGTAGGTGCGCTTGGCACTTGAAGGTATAATTTATGGAAGAGCCCCAGACGTCAATTTAACGTCACGCAAACTTAAAGTAAATGGGTTGTACTTATTCCCTAAGTACCTACAAGTCATGCATAGAAATGATTTTTTTAATATTTATTATTTGTTGAAGGTAAATAAATGTGTACAGTTCCAAGTTACAATTCTCCTGTCTTATTACCTAAGTACATTACTATACTCTGTCCATTCGTTTATTTTCTTTTTGACAGCTTACGCATATGAATTTACTGTTTTTATTTACGGAATAATGTACTACAGTAATGTCATACTTTATTTACGGGTAACGCCCACTTAGTGAAATGCCCTGTGCATAAAAAACAACCACAGACTATAAAGCAGATCTTGAAATATGATAATTCGATCAATTGTCTACAAATCGATTTTGTTAATATTTATTACATTTATTTATCAGACTCTTCTTGTATTGTGTAGAATGTTGGAAAATATCTGTTTATTATTTATTATGCTTCATAATTTACACTAGGCTCGTCAGTTGAGTCCTCTGTTACTTGAATAATCAATTATTGATCTATTATATTGTAAATTACAACGTCTAGATTCCAATCAGACATATTTATTTTTCTTGTCCTCTACACGAGTCGCCCAGTTTTCAGGTGTCACATCACCTTTATTTATAAACAAATAAATAATATTTATATATTAAAAATATGTCCGTGCATTATATCGATTGAAAAATGTTCGTAAGTAAAATCGATAATTATTTCGAATCGAAACGGTACCGTACGCGGGAGTCACTAGTATCAAATTGTCTCAAACTGTCAAAAAGAAAATAAACGAATGGACGGAGTATAGAACTTGCTTATATAAAATTAATTTTATGATTCACCTAACTGTCCTGTATGGCAAGTTTAAGGTACTCATTTTTTACTCTAATGGTTTGTCAGAAGAGTATCCTTTCAAGCAATCCCACATCTTATCTTAATGACAAATCTTTGAAACAGACAGAATTGCTGCTAAAACGTATCAACATTTATTAATTGTTGTAATATTGCTACATAAGTTATTATCAACCCTAAAATTTTCGTTCGCAACGAAAATATGTTTAATACCGCTACTGAAATGGGTATCCAGAATAAATTAAGGTAAACAGCTCTAAATTCGGCCTTTCAGTGAAGGTACAGCGTATATTTGTATAATCACCGAGATTAAATTCGACCACAATATTTTAGAAGATTAACAGGCGATATTACAAATTATTTTTTACATTACTGGGTAATAATATTATGAATGTGAAAATTTGAGCAGATGTTTAGATGTTTGGGTATTTGGATAAGATAAGATAAATATTCTTTATTGCACACCAAACATAGGACACATACACAGGATACGTACATGATGAGAGTTGTACAATGGGCGGCCTTATCGTGATCTGCGATCTCTTCCAGACAACCAGAATCTATGGACTATTATAATGTATATTATACATGTATATATTTTATGTTGGTTACTTAATCACGTACATGTAGATATACCTACATAAAAAAAGAACACAAATTATTATGTGGCAAAAAATCACAATAAAATTATTCTCACTTGCACTCAACAATTTATACATAATCTATTTATAAGTTCTGTCAAGGTTTTCAGAGCCCCAATTCTGTCACGGACCAATAGAGCACATCTTAAGAAAAACGAGTTTGTTGATAAAAATTAAATTGATTTCTGAACGAGTACCTATTTAAAAAACGAAGTAAGACTAAGTTTAATATAAGAAAAACGAGTTTGTTGATAAAAATTAAATTGATTTCTGAACGAGTACCTATTTAAAAAACGAAGTAAGACTAAGTTTAAGTTATGCAACCAACACCGTTAAACTATTTTCATAAGTACACTCAAATAAAATAAATGTTCACTATGGAAGTAGTCTCAAATTTCGTAACATTAAGTTTCCGTGTCACTGTAATTGGAACACAGCGGAACTACAGTTTCCAACTTTGCCAAGATACAACACCACTACCCTTTTAACTCACTAAACTAGACTATAATTAAATGACTTAAGTAAGCCAAATAATGTCAATCAATACTCCATGGATATTAACTGACTATTTAGATTCTGATTTTAATCTTAGTATTTGGGACATTATTCAATCTTATCAACTTAATATTTGACGTTTAATCGATTTAATTTATGATATTTTCTGAAGTTTAGGTACGCGAATGTCACTCATTGAAATAAAACCACTTTTTACGGATTCTATCGCGATATATTTGTTATTATTACTTTTAAACCCGACGTTCGCGATAGAATCCGTAAAAAGTGGTTTTATTTCAACGATTTAATTTAATTTAATTGGGTGTGATTTGATGATTTTTTTTTTTTTTTTTTTTTAAAGAATTTTAGAACCGTAGTTACTAATATTCCCTCTACCCCCTCCAGCTAAGCTAAATTGCTTGTGTTAGGAGTGAGTTCACGTCGGTAGTGTAATGGCCAGGATCGAACTGACTTGACTCAGATGATTGATTTTAATTATGAATTTGATTGTTATTTTAGATGAGAATTGAATTGATGTTAAAATATTTAATTTTAATTGTGTATTAAGTGTGATTTTAATTGTTATTTGATTTTGAATTTGAATGGCGACAGATAAATTGCACACTTTTGTTACTAACATAGCTTATAAGTGTATTGTATTACTAACAGTTATATGGATCATGATCCGAAATAAAGTTTCATTCATTCATTAAATATAACTTAAGTATTACGCCAAGAGAATCGCATTTGTTAACCTCAGTTGTGCTTTTCACGAATTTATTTCACTTTGGAGTAACACAACAAAAATATAATAGATGCAAGAAATAGGGCAGATATATTATTTCCAAACAGTATTAAGATTAGATGTTAAAGCATATTGAAGATAATAATGCAGCATGATAATGATATTATATTACTGCTTAATTATATTTGAGAAAGTCTAAAATCAATGGGACGAATCAGTGAACGATAATTTTAATTATTTTTAATTTCTGTGATTCGTCCCATTGGGCCGAATCTTTATAGGACGAAACAACGAACTTGTCATAAATATGTAACTTAGACTTTATAAATAAAATCCTTATAAAATGATACCTATACCTACTCGATAGTTGCATTTACGTAATATGATTCTTGAAAACTTTAAACATTTTAAATGATTTACTGTTCCTATTCATAGTAAGAATCCTGAGGAAATAAATCAAAGGTCCTAATCCTACGCTTGTCTCAGAGTTGTCTCAATGAATCAGTCGTGTTTGTAGGTGCAGGAATAGTAATTTTACAACTGAAAACTTTTTGGTGCATTTAATGAAGCAATCTTACAATTTAATTGATGTTTAGTGAGAAATATAAAATGGTAATCGTATTATAATTTTACATTTTCATTTCGTATCTCATAAGGCATCGTTGTCTGTTTTTCTGCCAAAATCTTTTTTGCAGGAACACGTGGAAAGTGAAATTTATATCTTATACTCAAATCTGCAACTCCTTCAATCTGTGATAAAAAAAAACATATTCCTAATGTTAACCGGGTTAGCCGCCGGCGTTGGCAACCTCAACCGGCTCAGCCGTTAGTGACACTAGCAACCCGTTTTATGGGAGCTGATCCCCCTCATCTAAAGAGGACCTGCTAATACGTGAGTGTACTATCTCAAAGGCCACTAGTTCTATTGTTATAAATGTATCGAATCAGCCGCTGAAAGTTATTCGTTGAAAATCTGACACTAACTTTACGCGTAGTGAAAACAGATCCTCAATAGTTCGGGAGTTCAAACCTCTTCCTTTGATCGGATCAAACTTGCTTTGATAAGATAGTAGTGTGATGTGGATTAGTTCCCTGGGCTTTATTGATTGCGTCAGTCATTAGTATAGTAATTGGAATGAGCCGACATAAACAACCTGTTATGTAACAATGGAGTATTGTACCCACAAAACTGTACCCCCAAGCTAAGTTTATACATTATATGTGTATGTATATGTGTGTGTGTTTATATTTATATGTATGTATCTAACTATCTATGTACCTATATGTGTATTTGTATTAATATAAATAAAACAAAAATAATAATAATATATATATATTTAATTAGCCTGTAAATAAAAAATAAAGTTTCTAAAAAATAAAAAAAAAACAAAAAATATTGATATTTGTGCACCACTAAACTGCCCATGCATAACTCCACTGCACAGACTCCATTGTTACAGGTTGTCTGTAAGAAATCGCGCCTAGCGATAAGACCCCATTTGTACGGCCTCGTAATATTATAATTTGTATGTAATTTTTCTGTAAATATTGTTTATGGTGTACAATAAAGTATATTGTATTGTAATAATAAAATAATAATAATTAGGTATTCCATCTTTTACCTCATACAAAAGTTCATTCCAAAGTCTACCCTGACGTATGTAGCTAGGCAATTGATGACGTTAGAGTTTGGACTTCAATTTTTTAATCCATACTTCCATACTTAATATT
This sequence comes from Eilema sororculum, assembly GCA_914829495.1. NCBI lineage: Eukaryota > Metazoa > Arthropoda > Insecta > Lepidoptera > Erebidae > Eilema > Eilema sororculum. The sequence continues at coordinate 18,645,536 of OU618541.1, forward strand.
ATAAATGCGAAAATAACTCTGTCGGTCTGTCTGTCTGTCTGTCTGTATGTTACGCTTTCACGCCCAAACCACTGAACCGATTTTGATGAAATTTGGTATAGGGGTAGCTTAGACCATGAGAAAGGACATAGGCTATGTTTGGTCGCGATAACCAACATCCACGCGGGCGGAGCCGCGGGCAAAAGCTAGTCTTTTATATCAATTAAAAGTTATCTGGAAACTATAGTAGATCGTAGAAATAAAATAGTTGATAAACCAAAGCGGTGTATTTTACCTTAAGTGAACAATTTTGATTTTCCCGACACCGATCAAGATTACGATCACCCATGGCCACGATCAGTGTAGTCAATTGAAATTAAAGGTTTTCACAAACTAGTCGCGTTTGAGTGCGTGTGGTTGTCGTAGCATGATTATATACCACGCGAGAATATTATCGTTCCGTGACTTATTAAGTTGCATGATTTATTTACGACATTTATTGTGGAGTTTTTGATAAAGACATTATGATAGATGACGTTTGACATTTATATATAGAAAATGCTATGTAATACATATGAGTACATAATTACATATAGTCACGCCTCTTTCACACTGAGGTACGCAGAGACTCTCCTGATCCGTATCAATTTTTTTTTTTTTTTTTTTATACAGGACACGTCAATCTGACTTCACCTCGCCTGATGTTAAGCTAAAGGCAAAGTCTCGGAAAGAGGGTCACCATCGTAAACATTTACCATGTTAACAGTGGTGGCACTCAGCTTGACGGCCTCATTAGATGCCTTTTCACGCCCCGCTTAAAGGACCCAGGACTGTAGGAAGAAGGAAACACGTGAACTGGCAGGGAATTCCAGGCCTTAGTGGTGCGGCATAGGAATGAATCACTGAAACGCTTGGTTCTAGCAGGTATACTCTGCACCGTAAATGGATGACATCTTAGCCCTGCACGTGTCGTCCTGTGAAGGAAAGGGGAGGGTGGGACTAATTGGAAGAGCTCGTCAGAACATTCACCATGGTAGAGACGGTAGAAAACTGCCAAAGACGCAACATCTCTACGCATCTGCAAAGGCTCGAGGGTGTTCGTGACCTCAGGATCCCCAATAATGCGGACCGCACGTCGCTGCAACCTGTCGAGAGCATCTAATAAGTACTTTGCGGAGCCGTCCCAGAGATGTGAGCAGTATTCCACGCAGGAACGAATTTGGGTCTTATATAGAAGACACCGCTGCTCCGGCGTGAAAAAACGTCTCACTCTGTTCAGGACTCCGAGTTTACGCGAGGCTGATTTGATGATACTCTCGATATAGTTTTTGTTATTCAGTTTGCAGCGAACATCCATACCGAGGATAGTGAGGTGATCCTGCAGTGGCAGTGGTGTGCTCTGAAGAGTGGGAAGGGGAAGGAAAGGAGATACCTTTGCTGTAAACGCACATGCCTGGGTCTTCTTGGCATTGAACTCGACCAGGTTCCTAGCGCCCCATTGAGAAATGTGGTCCAGGATCCGGTCCAGGTCAGTGACAAGAAGCTGCCTTTTTTCCGCGATATCAGACTGCTTGGCCGCAGGATGTGCGTAATAACTCCCGTGTAAGGTGCTGTCGTCTGCATAGCAGTGAATGTTTCCGTTACAGAGCATGTCATTGATATGCAGAAGAAAGAGAGTGGGAGATAAGACGGAACCCTGCGGCACGCCAGCATTTACCTGCAAGAACTCCGAAGCTCGTCCATCACAAAGGACGCGAATACGGCGCCCCTGCAGGAAGCTTGCAACCCAGTTACACAGTCTAGGAGGCAGGCCGAAGGCTGGTAGCTTGGAAAGAAGCGATTTGTGCCATACCCTATCGAAAGCTTTGGCGATGTCAAGACTAATTGCCAGTGACTCACCGTGCTTCTCCATAGCCTCACCCCAAAGGTGGGTCATGTACGCCAGAAGATCACCCGTTGACCGTTTCGGTCTGAAACCGTATTGCCGGTCACTAAGCAAGGAGTGATCCTCTAGGTGGCGCATGAGCTGTGTGTTAATTATGTGCTCGAACACCTTGCACAGCACTGAGGTGACGGCTATGGGTCGATAGTTGGCTGGGTCCGAGCGATCCCCCTTCTTGGGGATCGGCTGGACATTCGCCTCCTTCCAAGCCGAAGGCACTGTACCCGAACTGTAGGACAGTCGGTACAGCCGCGTTAGCATAGGAGATAACTCCGCTGCACATTTTTTAAGTACGACCGCTGGAATACCATCAGGACCACTGGCTTTCCGGACATCGAGTGATTGCAGTACTGCACGGACATCGCGTTGCCTGATACGTATATCAGGCATTGCGTGGTCACCAGTGGGCATTGTCCGTGGTTGCATACCACAATCATCGACTCGGGAGTTGGCCGCGAAGAGATTGACCAGCAAATTTGCTTTCTCTTGCGGCTCATGGGCCAGAGATCCATCGGGATTGCTCAGCGGGGGCAGCGAGGGCTGGCAGAAGTTGGCTTGCACGGCTTTGGCCAGTTGCCAGTAGCCACGGCTACCCGTGGGATGCGCCACTAGCTCTTGGCCCAGCCGTGCTATGCGCTGGGCATCCGCTCTGACGCATGCCCTCTTGCAGACCTTTGTGGCTCTGTTGTACGCCGCCTTGAAGTGACCAACGTTGGGATCGCGCGTGGCGCGCGCCCGCACCCAGGCGCGGTACGCAAACTGTTTATGCTCAACAGCCTCCGCGCACTCGCGCCCGAACCACGGACGCGCTCCGCGGACTCCGGTGACATCGGTGTATGGGATATAGTATTCCATACCTAGACCGATCTCACCGGCGACGGCAGTAGCGCCCTCAGATGGGTTCTTACCCTCAAAGCAGCGTTCAACCCACGGGATGGACGCATAATAGTCGCGCAATCCATCCCAGTCCGCTGACGAGTAGTGCCATAGACGCCTCTTCCCCTGCACGGGTCGTGTGGGCGCTACAATGGGCATGGTGGAGCGGACCAGACAGTGGTCGGAGTTACCTAAAGCAGCACTCACCGAGACACTGTACTGGTCCGGGCGACTCGTCAACAGAAGGTCTAGCAGAGAAGGCTCTAGGCCGGACTCTCTTGGTATCCTCGTGACCTTGTGCACCAATTGAGTCAAGTCATGCGCCAGGGCAAATGCGTGAGTGGCTCTTCCCGCATGGTTTGTTATGGCGGAGCCCAACCAGATCTTGTGGTGGGCGTTAAAGTCCCCCAAAAACACCAATTCGGCGTTCGGAAACCGCTCCTGCGCATCATCTGCCGCCTGACTCAGGTATTCGAATAGTCGAGTTATCTCTGCATCTCCTGTATGGGAACGGTAAAGGCACACATAGATCTGACTCGCGGAGCCATGGTCTACGTGTACCCACAGGATGGAAAAGGATGGGTCCTCTAGACAGCGCAAACGGCGACAACAAATATCCGCCCTAACAAACACGCACACCCCGGCTTTTGCTCGGAAATTTTCCTCGATAACATAGCCGGGGTAAAGCAGGTAGGTCGTGTCGTCAGGGCGGCGTATTTGTGTCTCCGTTAGAAACAGCATAGCTGGTTTCGCCGTCTCCAGGTGTTGGTGGACGGCGTTGAGGTTCTTATGGAGCCCACAGATGTTCGTGGACTCCACCTCAAATAGAGTTTTTGTGGGAGAGTCCCTAGCCGCTGTTTCAACAGATTTTGTTTTGTGCGCTGCCATGAGGTGAAGGGTAAGGGAAGGCGTGAAAAAGAGGTGATTGTCGCCGCAGCACCGCGTGACAAAACATGGGAGATTGGTTTTATCTATGAATGTGAGGCGTGACGAGAGCCGACGCGCCGAACGGAAGGGCCCCCGTACCCTCCCGAATATGGTCGCCGGGCTCCCGTCCGGTCGCCAACCGGCACGACGAGCCATATCGGGATTATGCGCGACCTGGTGGGGCAGCCTCCCAGGGTGGTTAGTCCCAGTTGGGCCCCTGTACTATGCCGCGGGCGGCCAGCGGCACCACCGTTTCTACGGGTCTCCCTGCCCGGCGCGGCGCCCCGCGTCACACCCCACTAGACTACGCCAACACCCACCGGTCCCACTAGTGCTGCGACTACCATCACCTCAGCCCGGCTATGCACTTGCTGACCCCTGAACGCAATCCAACCGAGATTGGATTACTATGGAGGGTTTTTCGCACTTGTGCACGGTGGTACCAACCCGGTCGAAATAAGTGTCAAATTTGTGCCATCAAATTTCTACCACCAGTTATACTTTTTCCTACCAAACACAACAAATTTAATTTTTCTTTCTACCAAGTCGCAAAGTAGAATGTATTTTATATTTCTTAAAATGCCATCTATTCTAGTAACTAACGTAATGGCTGAGGCGTCGGACTTACACTGAAATAATGACGGTGCATGTTCAAACCACACCTAGTGAAGACATATTCACCGACCTGAATCACTCCTTACACGTGCAATTTAGTTCAACCGGCTGGAAGGTTTTAATATGTGGCCCATATTGCAATGCCCTCTGTATAACTGACGATGAACTAACGATGAATGTAACGATAAACTGATTAACAGACGTTATTGTGCCTGCATACTTACATCAGAGGCTTATATTTGAAGGTCAGAAGTCCAACTTACTTAGTCTCCTCCTTAGTTTGACTGATACGGTTTTATGGTTGCTAAAAGCCAGAGCTTGGTCCACCAATCAGTAGTAGTGTCAGCTTATAAATTAGAGAGGCTTGGGCCACCTAATCCTGTATAGCCTCCTTTGCTTGCGAGCCTCAATAATAAAAATGAACCTCTATACACGAAATACGCCCGAACCAGCAGCGCAGTGACCCAATCCACCGATTTTCGCCGTCGGGTTTGTTTTACGTCTATTCTACACAACAGAATAAGCCGATGCAAGTTATGCTACCTTTATACACTAATGCCAGCGCTGGCTGCATTGGTTTGAAAAGGCCAAATTGCACTGTATACATTATAATAAATAAACCACTAGGGCCATATTGCCTATACAATCTGTCCTCAGATATATCGTGATTCAGTCTGAGTGTCATTCTAGAATACGGGCCTAAAACTGTTATAAACTTAGTCGACATTTAAGCATTATATTACCTCTGTGTTAGCGTCCTCATTACAGACCTTGTTAGGTAGGTATTATAGTTTTTATAATGGTTCGAGACGTATCGTGGTTTACGGGACTTACTTTTGCCAACGATTCGGTTGCGTTACAGCACCCGTGGTCAACAATTGACTGTTCTGTTTAGATTGAAAAAAGTGAATGCTCAGTGGAAATAGAGAATATGAAACTGGTCGTTCTAAATTGCTATAACATTTTTCCCGCGGTGGATATATCGCAGGCGAGGTTGAATGAAAAATGTCGAATTGAAAAACTTAAAGAAAAGCTAACCAACAGCTTTTCCACTTGAATTTTTTCACAACTGTTTCAATTTAGAAGAAAGCCACCATGATCCTTCATACGAATATCAACGTCCCCATAACTCTTAACAACACAACACAAACTTATTTATTTCATCGCGTCACCATTGACAAATGAACCCGTCCACACGCGAGTCACTCGGGCTGGAAGCAATTTCGTGTCACTATATTTTTTCTATTGTTCCTCACAATATAAGCTGTACTTAATTTCCCGGGTTGTTATGTTCTCATAGATATCACTAGTAATAGAGATACGAGAACGACGAGCACTTTCGACGTTAAACTTACAGTAAAACATAATTTAAAATTTGTGTGCACGGTTACGTATCAAAATCCCGAAGTTCAAAATTTTCCGTGTACTCACCATTTTCATCACAGTTAATGTAATCTGCCGAGTAATGTACCCCGAGGTCCAACCCAGTAACTTAACTTTTTACAATATTCACAGTTTTTTTAAGCAAATGGGTCTCCTTCACTTCTTCTTTTCTTCGTCTTTTCCTAACTCAGTGTGATTGGTTGTCGGTTTTCTAATCTAACTAAGATGCGACTGAACTTCGATATTTTCCGTGAAGCGATTGCCATCTGATCTCCACTTTGCGGGTTCAAAATATGAGATTAAAAAGTTTAAACACTCCTACAGAAAAATGAGACATTAAGTTGGCACGTATAGATTGTTGATATAAAAAAAGATGGCAAGAGACCGGACGGCATGTCATTAATGCTATGGAAGATGGGTAGGGCTCTGGTGTGGGACGCAACATGCGTCGACACCATTGCTCCTACCCATACCTGGCACGGCTAGCTGTGCTGGTGCTGCCGCAGTCCGCGGATCGGAGATTATGAATTTATGCCGTTTGGAGTCGAAACGTTGGGGTCATGGGGTCCGGGCGTCCGCAATCTCTTCAGGGAAATTGCGAAGCGTATGGTCGACGCCTCTCGTGACCAGAAGGCTGGCCTCTTTTTAGGTCAGAGATTAAGCACTGCCATACAACGTGGCAATGCTGCCAGCCTTCTGGGAACGCAAGAGGCATGCGATGCGGAGGAATTTCATGACCCATTTTAATAATATTCTAATATTTTTTTTACACCAATTAGGTGGCAGACAAGCACACGGCCCACCTGATGGAAAGTGGTTACCGCGGCCTATGGACGTATGCAACACCAGGGGCGTGCTGCCTACCCTGAAGAAACCTTCTAAAGCCCCTCTTGAAGAACCTAATCTGTAAATAGGTATTTTAGTTTTATTTTAATTCTGCTATAAGTATTTTGTGTTATAATAGAAATAAATAAATATCTCTCTTCTGAAATAATAATAATAAAAAAAGAAATTATTATCATCTATTTTGGAGATAGTCACAACAATCTTATTCAATTTTAAAACACCAGAGATCCATATAATTATCCATGGTTTCCACTCATAATTTATCATCCTGTGAAATGGAAAATGAGTATCACTTTGCATAAATCTGCATATTGCTTCGATTGCACCGACCATTGAGTAACGTGCAATGCAGCGTAACTGAGTGTTTTTACAATTATACACTTTGGATTACCTTTTTTTAGCTAGTATGAGGTATGTTCAGTCTAACAATAGAGTAATTTTAGATAATTTCGTTGCCCGTCAAGGTTTGTCAAATATCACTTTGTTTTGAGCAACTTCCTTTACTGTGTGATTTTCTTTCTCATTTGCTATCCCGAATTACTCTCATTTCTGCACAAATTAATATCTAAACTTTATATTTTCTTAAAACCCCTTGACTGTTTCTACTTTTAAGACAATAAGGTGAAAAAGTTTTTATTGTAATCACAATGAAGGTACGGCAATGCATAAAATACGAACAAACAAAACAATATTTTTATATAAAATATATTACATTGATTTCGATGAGTTTTTTCTCCTCGGCTCTTGTTTGTAGAAAGGTGTTGAATAGGAATCAAAATATCTTTTTGCTAATCTGTCACCAGTTCTTTTCTGTTTAACTACTTCTGCTTGTAGTAATTTCGCATACTGATACGTTCTAGGACTAGAAAAAACAAAAGTGTGTTAATGAAAACAATAGTAAATAGAAATTTCAAAAAAAAAAGTAATAAGTGACAATATCTGCCGTTGTTGTTCCACATTTGAAATTTATTTAGCACCACAGCGTATCATGTATTTATCACGAAAGTGTCTAACTTTGTTAAATTAAATTAAAAGTTTGGCGGTAGTTTACATTTGGGACGCGAAAAAAGGGGCAATATTAAAAAGTTTAAATTGCCAATTCAGCACACGTGTGTTAAGTGAGCACTTACGTTTCATAGTCGCCAACATAATTATTTATATGGATATTATGATAGATATTTATGAAATGACTAATCATTACAAGAAATTAACCAGTTGATACAATCCATACTTCCATACTTAATATTATAAATGCGAAAGTAACTCTGTTTGTCTGTCTGTCTATCTGTATGTTACGCTTTCACGCCTAAACCACTGAACCGATTGTGATGAAATTTAGTATAGGGATAGGTTAGACCTTGAGAAAGGACATGCTATGTTTGGTCGCGATAACCGACATCCACGCGGGCGAAGCCGAGGGCAAAAGCTAGTGTATTATATAGATACTCATTAGGTAGATCAGTACTTATTGACAGTTTGTTATTACACAACGCCAAAATTGCAGGTCTTTCACGTGCCTATGATTTCACGATAAAATGAGGAAGACGAACTCGAACCAATTACACCACCCAGTGTTTTGCTACATCGGCTTGTGTAGCCTTTTTTTTTTTTTTTTTTTTTTTTTTCGTGCGGAAATCCCCTCGGATACCCCCCCTGCCGGAGCCGGAAGGGGAGGTTATGTCGGACTCGAACCGACTAAAACCGCACGCCGACTGTGGGTCTTGGTGCTAGGCCGGAGGTGAGGTTGTCAAAGACATATCCCTCGCACCCCGGCTGACCCAGGGCCATCCCTTACGGTCTGGCCCTCCTCAGGAGGGGGGACAACGGTGTCCCCAACTCGCCCCCGGAATGGGGAGGCGCGCTATTCAGCGCGCCGCCGCCGTGGCCTGCTTCTGCTGGGGTGACAGGCGGCTCCACCCGTCACCCCCAGGCCCGCGCTCATGGGGGACGGAGGTCAGTCAGTGCCCTCCGACGCCCGAGTTGCCTGCGCGCGCGGGTGGCGCGATCCGCGAGTCTTTCTCGCTCGCGCCGCCTCTCCCGCTCCGCCGTCTCCTTCACGACCATTACTTGCTCGCTGAAGGAGACGCCGGCCGCCCACGCGTCCGCGCAGCGGACCATTGCTGTGAGCAGGGTGGCGAGGGTGAGAACTCTCACTCCCAGGGCCGCCACTAGCTCCCGCCTCGGTTCGGCCCATGCCGGGCACTCGGTGAGCGTGTGCAGCCCCGTGTCCTCGCTCGCGTCGCAGTGATGGCACTCGGACGTTGGCTCCATTTCGATCCGACACAGATATCTCCCGAAGCACCCGTGCCCGGTGATAATCTGCGTCAGTCGATACGAGAGGCTGCCATGTGGCCTCTCGAGCCATTCCCCCATGATGGGCCTTACCGCCTCTATGACGGCATGCCCTGCGCGTCGTTGCTCAAGTCGTCGCTCCCACTCCGCCACCATGATCCCGTGGAGCCGGGACCTCTCGGCCCGAATGTCTTCGGGCTCGGGATCGTATCCCCGCTCCCGCGCCTCCTTACGGAACCGATACAGTGCCGCAAGGGATCTCGCTTCCAGGATCCACGGTGGCGATCCGGCTAGGAGACTCGCCGCTTCAAAGGATATCGTGCGGTACCCCCTAATGGCCCTGCAGGCCATCGTCTGCTGCGGTGCATGCAGCAGTTGCACGAACCTGGCCTGCAGGGCGTCCGCCCACACGGGGCACCCGTACAGGGCCATGGACCGCACGACACCCGCGTAGAGTCTCCTGCAGGAGTCCTCTGGGCCCCTCAAGTTGGGGGCTTGTGTAGCCTAGGAACCAGGTAACTTGGGATAAGTTAGGCCTTGGCCACCGACTTCGGTAACCGTGGCATGATTTAATTAAATAATAGATATTATTAACCTATGAAGAGGCATGGAAACATGACTACCCTCAACCCTGGTCTAGCTTCTGCTAGGGCTACTTCAACCATAACCTCCTGATCCGTCAGCATGGACTTTGGCATACAAAACACGGCATTGTGGCATTTTACACACTCACTGCGCACCATGGCCTGCAGCGTGAGTTTTCCTTCTCTGATGCAAAAAAACTTGATGTATTTGGTTGTAATTTAGATTATAGGACTTTTTACGAGCTTTTAGTTTTAATTTTTAACGTTTGTATGTAAGATTGTTGGTAAATCTTGGAAGCCAAATAAAACTTCCGTCTTATATAATTCTTGTATCGATTTGCAATTTTGTTGACTTTACAGGTTGATGGTGTCTTATAAATGATGACACCATCAACATGTTGAACGCCCCAAGTTGGGGCTTATTTAGTTTGTTTAATTTCATTGAATCTGCGGTAGCCTAGTGGTATGGGTAATGGACTGCTGAGACGAGGTCTCGGGTTCGATCCCAGGTTTACCATGGCACACACCAATGACTTTTCGATGCTTTTCGAAGTTATGTGTGTATTTATCGCAGGTTTATAAGTGCCCGGTTGATGGCAATAGGCTCGCCACCTATTACATTGGGACCTAAACATAAACTGGCGAAATGTGGGTGCTAGCACCTCTGCCTACCCCTTCGGGGAATACAGGCGTGAGTTTATGTTATGTTATGTTTATGTAATTTCATTTTTAATTATAATCACTTTATTATTCAGTACAGATTAATGTGCGTGACAAAAAGGAGGAAGGCTATTTCATTTAGGTTTTCAATAACTGTTGCGTACCTTATTTTTACAATTTTCATATTCATCATAAGATCCAATTTGTCAGATCCTTTATCCGCAAACAACATTTGTAATCCGATCTGAAAAAGTTACAATATGCATTTCATATACCTACCAATATTCGTGAATTCCAAGATATTTGTGACATACAACAAATATAACTTTGCCTCTCCATCACACTTAGCCCTTGCATGAAATTGGGAAAAATACAATAAATCATTATCAAACTCTTATACCTATAATCGGTATAGTTATTTAACTGTGTAGAAGAGATATTATTTTATATATTTTTTTTTTCGTGCGGAAATCACCCGGATACCACGCCGACTGTGGGTCGTGGTGCTAGGCCGGAGGTGAGGTTGTTTTCGACATATCCCTCGCACCCCGGCTGACCCAGGGCCATCCCTTAAGGTCTGGCCCCCTCGGGAGGGGGGACAGCGGGTGTCCCCGACTCGCCCCCGGAACGGGGAGGCGCGCTTTTCAGCGCGCTACCGCGCGCCGTCTGTGTCTTTTATATTCTAAGATATTCCACAACATTCTACACAACGCCATCTAGACCCATGGTAAGCATATCTTAACTAGCTTGTGTTATGGAATCTAGAATGCGGATAAACATACATAGATACTTTTTTTTTTGTAAATACATACATATTATACATAGAAACACCCAGACCAATGCAAATAGCCATATTCATGCATACAAATATTTGCACTGAGCGGGAATCGAACCCGCGCCTCCTTGCGTAGCAGTTGCGTTCATTACCACCACGCCACGGAGGCTGTCGCAAGATGATTATTAATATAACCCTTTCCTACAGTACACTTCAACTCTTACGAATAGATATAATTGGATAAATATAATAAGAACTGAATTATGTTAAGAACAGAGTGCAACATTATGCGTGATTAAGCGTATTATACAGAAAAGGTATAAAATGCATAGTAATCTTACATTTGTCAGAGGATGCAATTTTCGTTTTTAGATAACAAAGGCTGACCCAGTGTAAAGTTAAATCCAAGGTTGTGCAACCCATGTACCACGGCCGGTATCTTGAAGAAGAAGGGGTACATGGATTTTATGGTTTATGTTTTTTGGGAAACATATACAATACACGTTAGCATTTTTTGTTGCAAATTATGATTATTTACAACTTTTGTCAAGAAATTTCTCTCTCATTTTTATTAGTTAGAACTACATTTAAGTCTCTATGTGTGGTAGAGAGATATCATCCTTATGATTTACCCTATCGGCCGATAGCATAAAACACAGAATGTTATGTTTTTTTTCGGATTTCAGTCCGTTTGATTACCGGATTAGCAAGCGATTTTTGGGAATCTATGAATGCAGTTTTGTTTCTTTTAAAAAATAAGGCTTACATAAATTTTAATCATAAATTCCTAATACCTATAGCATTTTTATTTTTGTTTCTGACGCCGACTGAAGTTAGTTAATAATAGTTGTAGATAATCTTATTTGCAATCAAATTGTTAACTATTATTTTTGTAGGACTTATAGTTCGTGAGATATACCAAAGGACCCGTGGCCGTGGCACAAGGATTGCAACCCCAAAAACTTGGATTTCACTTTAAACTGACCGCCCGTTGATATCTAATATAGAAAATTGCATCCTCTGACAAATACAAACTTAATGTAAGATTTCAATGGACTAATAAGGTGTAAAACGTAATCAAAGCAAAATTGCGTTCATATAAGATGAAGAACGGGAGTAGATTTTTGCTTTGATTAATTTATTGCTTTATATTCACAAGTCAAACTTGCAACATTTTCCTGCAAAATGGCAATACTATGATACAACACTTGTAAATCTATACATTTTATGCTATGCTTTGAATGTACCGTAGTTAGTTACTAGCTACGGTAAAAAAAATATGAATTTTTACCGCTACAAAAAACACAACACTGTTTACAGCACGTAGAATTTTGATGTTCATTTTACCTACACAAATATAAAATCGAATGCAAAAATCATTTCTTTGCGTTTTATGTTCATTTTATTTTGATTTTATTACTTTACTGAATTGGGATGTGTTATTCATATCACACATAAAGTTAAACTAAAAGTTGTTATAAATAAAAACTATAACATTTTTTTAAACTTTCATTTTCTATTTAGGTTCATTTGAATTACATTTCCTTTCTTAATTCACTTTTAACCTTTCTAAATTTCATCACCTTTTTTGTTGAATTACATCCCGTCCTCAATTTTCAATTCATAAAAAAAATCGGTACCAGTCTTCATCCCGATCCTTAAATGCCATTATTGCGTTGCAGAATGAATCAATTAGCCTATTGCAGTCCACTGCTGGACATAGGCCTCTCCCAATGTTGGGAGGCTCTGGCTTACTGTTTCCACCCTGGTCAGGTGAGTTGGTACAGGGTTTTATTTCGACCTTTCTTTCTCTAACAACATTCATTCATCCTTCCTTACAAACTGTCAAACTTCTATATCTCAGGTAGAGTACATATCAAACATAGTTAAATTCGAGCAACTCAAACTGCAAACCGAGGCTGTCAGTATGTCATTGTGAATCAGTAGTTTCCTGCATTGCCATTCGGTAACTGTGGTCTGTCTCTGTTGTTAGCTGTCAACTGTTTTGATGTGTTGTTTATTTTGTCAGATGTATTGAACCATTACAGGTGTTCAAGTTACATCATAAGTTTTTATTCAGGATTGTTATATTCTACAGTTATCAGTTAATAAGTATATAATAACATTAATTTAGAAAGAATAAGACAAGATTACATTAGTAGTCGAATGTGTGTTAAATACTTCGATTAGGTACATTTTGTAATCAATGTTGCGTGGAAATGCGATCTACCCCAAAAACGGGATGACAGTTTAATCAAATAGTTTTGTATGTGTATTCTAAAAACAACCTTTGTCACTATAGTTCAAATGTATTACCGATTGTAAACCTGAAGTATTTGTTAGCAATCTGTTTATACTGGAGATTGATGGCACTTGGTGGAATCTAAATGGAATGGAATCTAAAATATCTAATTGTTAGCACTTCCTTTCGTCCTTGTGTAATACTTATTACAATACCAGTGTGGTCACTGTAGTTCTAAAGTATTACCGGTTGTAAACCTTGAGTAATGGTTTGCACTTTTCTTCGCAGTTGTGTAATACTTATAGTACGGTTAGTAGTATACCTACTTATCTGAACAATCGTTTTGAAAAGTAAAAATAAAAATAAAGTATTGTCTTCCTTACCGAGTCAGAAGGACCTGACCAACTTTGGAAAGGAAAGGAACTCTTCGCACCTTAGTAATAGCAACAAAATAGTGGCCACAACCTGACAGAGGCCGATTGACATTTTGCAAAATGAAAGACCTGTATGGTACACTTCGATTTCGTTGGATTATCGGGGGAAAAAAGGGCTATAATAAAAAAAAGAAAACTGTACATACAATAAGTTTTATTTTAAAAATATGTTTATTTTATACACTGAATGCAAAAAAAAGAAAACTGTACTTATAATAAGTTTAATTAAAAAAATACGTTTATTTTATACACGGAATGCATACTTTTTACAGTTTATATTCCAACAGCGTATCAAGGTATTATGTGATTACTGCACTCACACGGTCACAAGACAATAAAATTCTTCATAATTGGTTGGTTTGATTATAATTATATCTTATTTTACGTATTTTTATATTTATTTTACTGACTTCATTAAAGTGGTTGCTTTATTTACATAAAAATAAACGATTGTTACTTTTATCATTTTCCTATGAGTCAACAGCTAGCAACAACTTTAATAAATTAGAGACACAATTGTGTTTGCATAGAATCATTAGTTTATCAACAAAAATGATAACGTATAAAACAATCACTTGTAAAAAAGCGAGATTAACATTATCATTACTTATTATTTATTAATATTCATCAACATCGTTTATTTTTATGAACTTTTATCTAACCGTAATGTTCATTATACCTAAACTAAAATCAAATTGGTATTTGCATTTGATTGTGAAATTATCAATCCAACTCTAATGTAAATCTCCTGCACTTACATTGAGTTAGAATTCAAACTTATAAAAAACTAAATGAAATTATAACTCTAACATGCAAATTGTTTATTCAAATGCAAAATGTTTATTTCGGACTAGTAATTTTATCAGTTTGTAGTAAACTCGGCTCAGTGAATATTCGTGTCATTCGCAAATAGTAGTAAATTCGCCTCAGTCCTTATAAAATGAAATGTCATGTGCGAAAATTCATCTCATCTTAAAAAAAAAGTATTGTCAGCTAGCTGTTTCAAGTGTTTAGACCGGATTATGTATGTATCTATCTTCGTCTATACTATTAAATTGTTTGTTCGCGATAGACGCACAAACTACTGAATGGATTTCGATGCGATTTTTTTTATTACAAAGATCTTGATATATACTTAAAATTGATTGCAATCAAACTATCGTAAGATTTTAGGTTTCATACTCTGTAGAGCGTGAGTTTTCAGCAGTCGTGTTTTCATTTTTTATGTATGTTATTTAAGGGCAGCAATAGTTAATACTGTATACATAATTATTTGAAATGTGCTTATAAATTCCTTTCATTTGATACCAAAGAAGGCATATTTTATATTTATTTTTAATACACTAGATGGTGCCACATTAGATTCAATGACACATTATAATAACCTATAAACAGCGAACGATCAAGACGCTGCTAACGAAACACTCATACATACATAACTAATAAGTAGTTGAGGAGCTATGGGGGAACAGATGAACCTGTATGTACATAAGAATAATCTTAATACAAAAACAATACATAATACAAAACCGCAGGTTCAGTCCCCTTTGATGTCAACCAGCTTTTTGCGCAAGGAATAAATACCAGCCCTCTACTCACGGGTAGCGTTTAGAAATGTCTCTAAATAGAAGATGGACTCTTGAACCCCATGATCACAATTTCTCTTCAGCGACCCAATCCCTTTATATTTCTGTGAGCCTGGTACATCATGTAAATGGTACACATACTGGTGTTTAACACATCCATAGGGCACAAGTCAGTAACTAACACACTCTCCATGAGGTGGGCCATGTGCTTGTCAGTCAGTACACTTACCCATATATATTATGCTTGCAACAAAAATCCATACTAATGCGAAAGTAACTCTGTCTGTCTGTCTGTATGATACGCTTTCACGCCTAAACCACTGAACCGATTTTGATGAAATTTGGTATAAGGATAGATTAGACTGTGAGAAAGCATATAAGCTATATTTGGTCGCGATAACCGACATCCACGCTGGGGGAGCCGCGGGTAAAAGCTAGTAGGTAATATTTTTTTTAAGGTGAGACGAATGTGAAATATTTCATATGGACTTAGGCGAGATTACTACTATTTGAACCCGCGAATACCCTTTGCCACGTTTTCTAGTACTTTTATCAAATCTGACATCCCAAAGCATTAAAAAAAGCTATACTTATCTCCTCATTTTATACAGTTTTATAGTTTCACCAAAACATCCACCTTTTTTCTCATCTGTTTCTTATAACGAATGTTCACCTTCACGAGGCATGTTATTCTTACAACAACCTATGAGGAATCATGTCCTTGATGTTTCAGCCAAAAAATCATCAAATCTGTTCATAAATAATGTGACTGATTTTAAATCAAAGAACATGTGTGTGTGAAAATTGGTTAAGAAATGCGCGCTCTAAACTGGAACTGACAAACAGAGTACTATATAGAGTGCTCGCACGATAAGTCTGCGCGCGAAAAATAAATGTTGTAGTAATTGTAAATTATTGTGTTAATAACGTGCATTTATTGTCTTAATCTGATTTTTAAAAATATAATTCTTTACGTTATATACCCAAAGTGTTTGTATTATTTATGTGCACACAGAGTTCTGTGGCAAGTACTCTATTGGAAAGAATCGGATGACCTTGTCAGATATTTATTGTTAGTTAAAATGAACAAACAAACATTCATTTGGAATTCATTAATAATTGATCATGCATATTCAATTATGTGTTATCTCTCATATTAGTCTGGGGACATTAGTGTAGTTTTTAAAATTGGTACATTTATAGGACCCAGATGAATACACTAAAAGCACACTAGAAGTCCACGAGAGTCTACATTATTTAACTACATCAAAATTTCCTATAAATGTTGCCTTGAAATATTTGCTAGGATAAATACATTAATAAATACGAGAGGTGAAATGTAACATAGTTCTTAATTCACGGCATAATCTACTTAGCTAGGCCACAGCGAGACTGTCACTTCTTATTTAATGTGCCCGCGTATATATATATTGATTCAGAAAAAGTAGTACTTATAAGTAGCCCTATTTCTGAATCAATAAAATTGTGCAATGTTTATATTTTGTCCTTTTTTGTAGACCCAAGAATAGTTATGTACTACATTTTCCTTGTAGTTGTTAAAGTAGGAATTGCTTGTACACTTCTGTACCTTAAATTGTTAGACTTTCTAACATGTGATGATCTTCTTTTATTAATTCTGCTCCTCTTTCTCCAATCATTATTGTTGGTGCATTGGTATTACCACTCGTAATATTAGGCATTATACTGGCATCGATGACACGAAGGTTACCAACGCCATGTACTCTCAAGCGACTATCGACAACTGATGTGTTTGGATCAGTCCCCATGGCACATGTTCCTACTGGATGATATACGGTTTGCACTGTATTTAAACAAACACATTTCCAATAATCTCGGCTGTCTAATTTAAAGACATTACAAGCTGGCACATTCATTCTGACTAAAAATGCACCAATAGAACGAAAATATTTAGTATTTAATAGTTGTGTCAAAATTTTAATGCCAGTTACTGTTGATTCCAAGTCATAGGAGTTGCTGAAATAATTCGGATAAATAAAAGGATGGTCTTCCGAACTATTTGAACGTAATGTAATATTTCCTATAGATTTCGGATTTAGTAAGTGGAAATAAAATATAAATATTGTGTGACCTTTATTAAGTTCTAGTAGTGGCTTTGCAACATAATCTTTGAATCTGAACAATTTTCTTACGATATATTCGAAGTCAGTACTATTTTTCCAACTAACTCTTAAGTGAGTCTGATAATCTGGATACGAGGCATTTCTTTCATTAGAATAAAATGCTGATATATCTGCAATGGAACCTTCTGCTAGATAGCCAGTACGGTTATAAAGATATTTTATAACATCAAAATTTTGGTCCAAATTTGTTTCCGGATTAGATTCATTGTTACCAATCATAACGGGCAGTAAAATGTGATCCTGTAAGTTTCGTCCTACCATCGGCGAATCAACGATACACTGAATATTATTTGCACCCAAATGATTTTTGCAGCCTATTCCAGACAACATTAACAATTGAGGTGAATTTATCGAACCCGCACTCACAATGATTTCTTTGGTGGCAAAATATGTGTATATTTTGGAACTACGCTGTACTTTAACACCATATGCGATTTTTGATGAGCCCCTTATTAACACCTTTGTGACAAAACTATTTTTCAAAATCTTTAAATTATTCCTATTTTGTGCAGGATTTAAATATACCTTGTTTGCGCTTTGTCTTTCTCCATTAGAGGCTGTTACTGATAATATTCCTGAACCTAATAAATTTGCAGTGTTTAAGTCAGGCACATTATTAATACCCATCTCCTGCCAAGCCGAGAGAATTTTATTAGTTATACTTCTGTATGTGCTATTAAAGGTATTTATTGGTAATGGACCGTTATGACCATAATGTTCATAAATTTTTGGATTTTTCAATAGGCGCTTATTTTGATAACTTTGACATTTTTTATAGCAACGTTGAACATCCGATATATTCCACTCTAAATTACCAGCATCATACCATTTTTTAAAATCCTTCTTATTTCCCTCTATATAAATCATTCCGTTGAGAATACTGGAACCTCCTATAACTTTACCTCTAGGCCAATATATAGATCCGTTTATAATAGCCTGATTGATTTTACCATCATTTGTAGTTAAGTATTTCCAATCATATTTTGTTCCCCATGTGGCTTTATCTAGTGCTGGAACCTAAAATTAACATTGTAATTATAAACCTTCACAATTATTTACAATATATGTATTTTTTTTTATCAAAGAATATTAGAACCGAAGTTACTAATATTCCCTCTAACCCCTCCAACTAAGCTAAATTGCTTGTGCTAGGAGTGGGTTCACGTCGGTAGTGTAATGGCCAGGATCGAACCCAGGACCTCTCGTTCGTAAGGCCGACTCCTTAACCACTAAGCTACCGACCCTTTAATATTATTTCTGTATAATAAGTTATTGAGATGAAAATTATCTTTAATAAGTATAACAAGTACTTTTTTCTTTGATACCTTAATATTTTACTCTCATTCATTTGAATGATAAATTATAAAAACCAATAATATTTTGACAATACTCACATTAGCTTCAATAGGTGGATCGTCTCCTGTTTCCAACAGTAGAACATTCCATTTTCCTATTTCAGTCAGTCTATTAGCTAAAACGCTTCCTGCTGACCCAGCTCCTACTATTATGAAATCAAACGTTGAATTATCTGCAACACAATAATTGGTTCACGTTAGTTCATTGCGAAATATTAGAAAAAACTTAAAGCCATTAAATCAGGACGATAATCGATGAATTTCAAAACTGATTTTCTTATTCCTTAAAAAACCTACAGATCTGAAATTCATACACCTGCATGCATACTAAGGGATATACAAAGTGAGCTCTAACTTGGCAACCGCAGACAATGACGCGGTTGCGTGCGTTCGGGTGTGGCTGACGGTAGCGAACAGCATCCCCGCACTTCTCAGAGAGCCGCATGATCAATCGTACTTCGTCTACCGTCGTCGCCCAGAATGATGGATTAAGAGACTGTCGAGTATCCAAGACGTATATGGATATGACGGGGTGGGTGGTGGACGTCTTGAAAGGAATAGTTGGTATACTGATTGCCTTAAGGTTTTAAACTTGAGAAGGTGTGACGTTATTCGCGAAAGAACCGACTGTCTAGTTCAGTATAGTGAAAATTTCTAAAATACGACTTAATAATTTTACAGCACAAACGTATTAATCAATGTATGTTGTGTTGTTATAACACCCGTTGTTTTGTACAACTGCTTTCATAACCATAGATAAATATATACTACTCTGTCAAGAAAGTACCGGAAAAAAATCAATAATACACAAAAAAATTGTTATTCACCCAAATTTATTTTATCACCTTCAAAGTATGCTCCTTCAGAAACGATACACTTACGCCAACGAATAATCCAATCATCAAAACATTTTTTAAACGCTGTTTCCGGAATTGAGTGCAGTTCTCGCCGCGAATTCTCCTATAAGTCTTCTACTGATTGAAAACGGGTGCCACGAAGTGGTAATTTGAGTGTAGGAGAAAGAAAGAAGTCGGCTGGAGCCATATCTGGTGAATATGGTGGTTGCTCGATGGTATTTATTGAGTGTTTGGACAAAAATTCGTTCACAATGATGGCCTTGTGCGAAAGCGCATTATCGTGGTGCAAAATCCAAGAATTTTCTTTCCACAAATCTGGCCATTTTTCGTCGAATTTGTTCTATTAAACGTCGCATAATGCTCAAATAATATTCCGAGTGCACAACACCGCGATATTCAAAGAAAACAGTCAACATGACTTTGACTTTTGATCGACTTTGACGTAGATTTTTCGGTTTTGGTTCAGTTGGAAGGTGCCATTCCGAAGCTTGTTGACTAGTATGCATGTCAAAGTCGTAAACCCACGTCTCGTCACCAGTAACAGCGCGTTCCATGAATGTTGGGTCGGTATTGACCCGACTAGCATGTCCTCATGCGATTTAGTTTTTGAAGAAAATTCAGGTCTTTTGGGACTAGCCGGGCAGCAACACGTTTCATACCCAAATTATTAGTTAAAATGGTACGGATCGACTCGTGAGATACAGAAAGTTCGGCGGCCATCTCTTTCAAACTTGAATGAGGATTTTCAGTCACTATTTCCTTCACTTTTGCGATGTTAACTTCAGTTGCAGACGTTGATGGCCTACCAGAACGAGGCAAATCTTCCATCACATCTCGATGGCTTTTGAACGCTTTGTACCACTCATAAGCACGTGTTTTTGATAAAGTCGATTCACCGTAAGCCTTCTGTTTCATTTTCAGTGTCTCCGAACATGAAATTCCATTGGCGATGCAAAATTTAAGACAAATTCTTTGTTCGATGTTTTTGTCCATTATGAAATTCGCAATACACACTAGATATTATAAAACTAAAAACAGCACTGTTTTTAACATAAATGACAGATGCAACTCAAACTCCGTGCCAAAATGGAAAGCTTTTTTTTCCGTGCGGAAATCCCCTCGGATACCCCTGCCGGAGCCGGAAGGGGAGGTTATGTCGGACTCGAACCGACTAAAAGCGCACACCGACTGTGGGTCTTGGTGCTAAGCCGGAGGTGAGATTGTCATTGACATATCCCTCGCACCCCGGCTGACCCAGGGCCATCCCTGGCTCTCCTCAGGAGTGGGGACAACGGTGTCTCCAACTCGCCCCCGGAATGGGGAGGCGCGCTTCTCAGCGCGCCGCCGCCGTGGCCTGCTTCTGCTGGCTGGGGAGGGGCAGGCGGCTCCACCCGTCACCCTCAGGCCCGCGCTCATGGGGGACGGAGGTCAGTCAGTGCCCTCCGACGCCCGAGTTGCCTGCGCGCGCGGACGGCGCGATCCGCGAGTCTCACTCGCTCGCGCCGCCTCGGAAAGCAGTTGTGCCAATCAAACAACAACAAAAAAAAACAAAAATTTGAATTTGGAACCATAAACAAAACATTCATTCCCGATACTTTGTTGACTGAATGTATATACGAGACGAAATCTCTCCAAAATGTATATCCTTGATACAGTTTCTGTTGCTTTAACATAATTTAATAAGAACTTCTGTTTCTGGAAATCTTGATGTTAAACTTATGATAAAAACCTAGGTAAATGATAAACGATGGAACGGTTATATACTAAACTGGTTAAAAGGAAAAAAAAAGTTAAACCGACTTTAAGAAGCAAAAGAGGGGCACTGAAAAGAGAAAAATAACGAAACTTACAGATTTACTGATCGGCTAGAAGTCGGACGGTGCATAATTTGTTTGCTGTGCTTGAACTACTATAATGCAATCAATGGAAATTATGACCTTGAGCTAGGCACCGACTTCTAATAGATCAGTAAATCTGTAAGTTACGGAACATACAAACTAACTCAAGAAAAGAGAGACACTGAAAAGAGTAAAATACCGTTACCGTTTGTTTTACTTTTTTATATTATTAAGTCAGTTTTACTTTTTTTTATATTATTTACTTATTGTTGTTCATAAATGAAATAAAAATAACAATTTAAATTTTAAGACCGTTATTTTAAATTAATACTTACTGGGGACATCAGCCTCTTTCAAAACTCCTTGAGACAGTAAGCACTGACTTGCTGCAAAAAACTGTATCGCAGAGGCAAACGCGTCAGGATATACTCCTGTAGTCGCAGATCCACACGATGCATTAGAACTATTTTGTAACAAAACGGAAGAATAACGAATGAGGTTTAGTTTCATACTAACGGATACTAATAGTGAAATTACAGAAATAATACGTCAGTCCAAAGTGGACCATAATTTCTTGAAATGTTAGATTTCATAACATTTACAACACACATACACATAATATAACGGAACACACTCTATATTTCTTACGTATAATCTGAATTATAGTGATAATATTATACCTATTATTATATAACAAGGACAATCTGAGGCAATAGAAAAATAAAACATGAAAGTTATAGTTACTTCAAATCTTCACTTGATAGTGAGTTAAACCATTATTAAATTTAACGACGACGATTAAATTTAAGACAAAAAATTACATTCTACCGTTAAATAAAATCATTTATTTCAGATAACAAGATCCATATCCGGATTGGTAACAATGTAATTTAAAACTTGTGGAGTAAACAGAATTGAATCATAATCAAATTTAAAATTAGAACAAAATAGAATATTTCCACGTTGACAGGGTTAAAAAAATAATTTGCTTAGAAATTGATTAATTGGTATAATTAATGTGATTTGATTTAGGCAAAAATAATACAAAATATGTAAAAAATATAAAAATAATATAAATATTTAAAGATTTCCAAAAAAAAAACATTTTTTTTTAATTTTTTGCAACATTTGAAGGCCATTGTATGTAATTCTTGAAGGCCATTGTCACAATGATAAAGTCAAGAAGGTCAAGAAATAATCCTCTTACTGATTGTTGCAAACATGAGTTCATTTGTTTCTCTTGTAAAGTAAAAACTTTTCTTATTATTTAATACGACACGTTCGAAATAGCTTGAATCCTATAAATAAAGTGTTGTAGCGTAATGGAAATGACTTCAAAAATGCTGCAGTGGAGTTTGATACGCCGCGCCGTTTCTTCGCCACCAGCGCCTTGGGAGCGGTAGATTAAGGTACTTAGATTAAGTAGAATTATTATTGACGTCCATAGGAAACAACCGTGTTGTTCTACGTTGAATAAAAAAAAATTGAGTTTGATTGTCAAGTGGTAAATTTTGGAGTATATGTGTTGAGGCGGGGTCAAACCAATCTCATCTGCAAGCTATCTAACGATTGATTTTGGAACCTTTTTCAGTATGTTTTATCTTCATGTAAAAAGTTTTTATTCAGGAGGAGTAAAATGACACAATAAGACACTGACTGCATTTTGTTTATTTGATTCGCAACCCATATTTTTCGGGTCATTATAATTGAATATTATTTTATTCAATTGTAATGCCCCCAAAATATCCACAATAACTATTTATGTAATAACAACGGTTATTTTATAAAATACTCACCACGACATTTTGTCTATAATCGGTTTAAACCCTACAATGCACCACAACGTTATGACAAAAACACTGCACAATTAAGATTGAGGTGGCAACTAAGCATACCTAATCATTATTTTATTACAAATAAAACAAAGACAATATGTTACAGACAAATAAAGAAATCAGATTTTTTCGCAAAGCTTTTATGTTCTGGTCTTCTTTTATCTTCTGTGTATAACATACAAGATAAAAGCGATGAGAGTCAAGGGTTGAGCGCAGAGACGACACTTTTGTCAGCTCAAACGTTTAACCAGTTTAACCCCTAAGTAGTGAAGTGCCCGTCTCATAGATGTCATCACCTTTTACCTTCTTCTTGTTGCTACTTATCATGGAAAATGCTGCGAATGTTCGTCCTGGATTTTTTCATAAAATTTTCCTGATTGCAATTGAAGCCAAGGTGATCTCGGGGCACAGGGTCCGCTATATTCTTCTCTAGTTTTCACTGCGTTATCGAAATCCTGTGGCAAGACTCGTCTTTTCTCGCACTTTTAATAATCCCAGCTACTTACCCGTTACGAATCTACAAATTAGTAAGTGAGTGCTTGACCAGTTTTCTTTTGTTTAGCCGTAGCACATATATATGTAAGTTTACTACAAGATGTTTCCTCTACAATTGTATTTTCAAAGTTTACAATTTTGAATTTTATCAAGATTTATTATGCACGTACGATATCTACACAGCGCTAATTAGACCCGAAGTAAAACAAATGAATAAAAAATAAAAAAAAACCCGACTGCCACTGAAAAGACCGAAATATGTTTGATAGCAGGCGGTACCCATTAATTTTCTTTAGGTTTATGATTGGCAAATGGGTACCACCTGCTATCTTTTTGTAATTTCCTTCATATCGTTTAAGTAAGAAAATCAGTGAGAATGATTGTTTTGTTAAAAACTTTAAATCGTTATAATATCCTAAACTATTTTTTTAAATGAAAAATGATACAAAGAACCTAAAGATTATTTTTAATAAAATACCTATTCAACGACACCCCACTTGACGTCACTGTGGTGAATTTTGATTACTGTCATATCTTTAGTGACACTCGCAAGGTTAAGATGAATCGATAGACGTAAGAATTATCAAAATCGGCCTATGCATTTGGTCTCTAGAACATAACATAACATAACATAAACTCACGCCCGTATTCCCCGAAGGGGTAGGCAGAGGTGCTAGCACCCACGTTTCTCTAGAACGCCACATAGAAACAAACATACAAACATACATACATACATACGCACATACATAGACTGATAAACATATTACCCTCCTTTGCGTCGCGCAGTCGAGTAAAAAAATGTAGGACATGTCAATAATTTGACTTCACCTCACCT
The DNA here is from genome assembly GCA_914829495.1 of Eilema sororculum. NCBI lineage: Eukaryota > Metazoa > Arthropoda > Insecta > Lepidoptera > Erebidae > Eilema > Eilema sororculum. Next base: position 18,670,054 of record OU618541.1, read on the forward strand.
GATGGTAAGCTGAAGGCAAAGTCTTAGGAAAAACGGTCACCATTATAGACATGTAGCAGGTTATAATGGTGGCACCGAGCTTGACGGTCTCATGTAATGCTTTTCACGCTCCGCTTAAAGGACTCGGGACTGTAGGAAGAAGGAAACAAGTGTGCTGGCAGGGGGTTCCAGGTCTTAGTGGTGCGGCATAAGAAAGAGGTTCGAGTTCAATTCCAAGAAAACACCGGCATGTGCAGCAAAGATGTACCGTCTGCTATTAAACTTTTTGTGATATTTTCAACATCACTCGAGTTTCTTATTTTTAATAATTTATTTTATTTGTTTTTCAGTTGATTTTTTACTCTGCAGTCGGGTTTTTGTTTGCTTAATAATTAAGTTTATTTCAAACTTTTTAGTTATCATAATATTGCGAAACTACAAACTAAAATTTTCATTTCAACTATTATATTTTTGCTCATTTCTCCGGTTCCACTTAACCGATTGCAATCTAACAAACGTCAGATTTTAAGTCTGGCCCCTCTAACCCCTCCAACTAAGCTAAATTGCTTGTGCGAGGAGTGGGCTCACGTCGGTAGTGTAATGGCCAGTATTCGATAATGGCCAGGATTCGAACCTGGGACCTCTCGATCGTAAGGCTGACTCCTTAACCATTAAGCTACCATTTCATATATACCTGGTATGACTCACACAATCACGACAAATCAAATAACTCCTCGCATGTCAAAATTCGTCAAGCCGTTCAGCTGTAGAGCGTGGAAGAAAATTTTTCAAGATTTTCATTTTGGCGCCAAAAATCCGCCATTTTGACTATCTAAAAATTTTAATATACCTACTATCACTCACACAATCACGACGAATCAAATGACACCTCGTATGTCGAAATCCGTCAAGCCGTTCAAGCTGTAAGACGTACAAAATAAATGGACATACATACATAGTCTCGAAAAACATTACCCTCCTTCCTTCGGCAGTCTTGTAAAAACAAAGTGCTCAAATTATCCTAATTTCGTTCTTTTTACTCTCTTTCAGTTGACCGATTGTTCCGATATAACCTTTAGTTCGAACAATAATACCTAATTAAAAATTTAAGATCATTTTGAGACTTCGTCGTCAAGATATTTATGACGCTGACTGTACATACACGGATTTGCAATGAACGATAATCGAAGGCGCGTCCCCTGCGTAGCAGTCAACGAAGACTCTAGCACTACGCCGCAAAAACATCTCCAAAAAGTTAAAAATACATTGTGTTTGCCCTTTAAATTTGATATTCCTTAGAGAAGGAGATGTTTTTGTGACGAGAGTTTTTTCAATTTTAATAATCTGCAAAAAATTTTATATCGTTATATTCGTTACCGCAACTGACATTTGCACGGTTACTATTTTTGTAACTTTATAAGAAGTGTACTATAAAATGCTTCTAAATTTTTTGGTTTCAAAATAATAGCCAATTTTTTGTTATTTTTTACGGGCGTCATCATTTAAAGTGGATACTTTAGGTGCATAAAAATAAAAAATTGTTACTTTAATCATCTTCTTTGACGCAAAGCTTCGCTGGAAGGCTCACGTCAAAAAGAAACGCCAGGAGTTAGATCTTCGCTACAAGAATATGTACTGGCTACTCGGCAGACATTCAGCATTATCAGTGTACAACAAAGTACCTACTTCTGTACAAACAAGTACTTATGCCTGTATGGGCGTACGGTATACAGCTTTGGGGCTGTACAAAACGCACTAATGCAATGTTGATATAATCCAAGGATTTCAGAACAAAGTACTTCGGAGTATAGTAAACGCTCCCTGGTATATTAGAAATGAGGACATCCACCGGGACTTAGGAGTGGCTTCGTAACCAAAGTTATAAAAAAATACGCCGAAGCACATGAACAAAGACTTCTACAACATGTAAAAGTCGAGGCTATCCAGCTCCTTGACACCACGGACATAGTAAGGAGACTGAAAAGGACTAAGCCTTTTGAGTAAGTTTAGTGAAATTAGTGTAACGTAGTGCAGATAGTGCTATCCTTAAAGAACACAAGAACAGCGTGACTTTCTATAATTATAACTAGAGACTATAAGAAAAGTGCCAATGGACACATTCTTTACTCTTATGTATTTTTATCAAATTAAGTTATATTTAAATTACTTATTAGCCACAAGGCTAGATTGTAATTGTTATGAGGTAACCATGCAGTTACATCGTAATGAAAAAATAAAGCTTTAATCATCTTCTTCTGAGATAACAGTTTAGCAACATCTAAGTACTTATAATAAATTAGAGACACGTATTGTGTTAGCATTAAACACAATACGTAATGAAAAAAAAACACTCACACACACTCACAATAATATTTTTACTTCTGAACAAATATCTGAGCCATAAAAACATTAAAGTGATATTGTCTAAAACTTACACGATATTCACACATATTAGCGTTCCACATCAACCACGTTTATTTCGTATTAACCACCATAATACTCATACTTAATTAACTAAAACTAAGTTAGTATTTTATATTTTCTAACGTTTAGGCGAATGTCACTCATTGAAATAAAACCAGTTTTTACGGATTCTATCGCGATATATTTGTTAATAGTTTTTGCCCGCGGCTCTGCCCGCGTGGATATCGGTGATCGCGACCAAACATATATATCCTTTCTCAAATTCTAATCTACCCCAATACCAAATTTCATCAAAATCGGCTGAATAGTTTAGGCGTGAAAGGGTAACATACAGACAGACAGACAGAGGTACTTTCACATTTATAATATTAGTATGGACTTTTAAACCTAAGTAAGCAGCAAAATCCAGCAAGTCTTAACGACACAGTGAGCTCATTCTGCGTAAATAGTAACACAATAATTCATAGCGATTCGGGTATTTTGAGATAACTTATACTTCAAACTATGTGACAACTACCTTCATGAGTCAAACCGCGATCATCGCTGCTGAAAAACAGCCGAAACGTCGGTTTAAAAGTAAATAGTAACAAATATATCGCGATAGAATCCGTAAAAAGTGGTTTTATTTCAATAAGTTATTATTTACCTAAGATTATTAAATCATCAAACTATTTCAATGTAAGTGGCCTGCACTTACGTTGAATGAGAATTCAAACTTACAAAAATCTAAACCAAATAAACATGGTTGTTAACAAATTTAATAAACTTTAATATATTTTATATCGCTGACAAAACTTTACAAGACCTGGTGAAATCACAAACGTATATCTGAAATACAATATTCAACTGCATAATATCGCAATAAATGTATTGTACATGCATAAAAAGTACATAAAAACGTGCACGTTGCAAGCGCGTATTATACCTTGATTAAAGCGAGCTACAATGCTCTCAAATTGAGCCATGTTTCACCTATTCAAACAGTATATTTTATGAAGGCAGTTATTGGTGCTTTGAACGTTATTGTTATTCTTAAGGTCAATTTAGTTTTGTTACCGATGTCACCAAACAAAAGTCGACAATTTTATTGTAAAAAATGTATATATAGTCGAAATATTGATCTACGTCATATATTGCTCCTTAATTAAGTAAGTTTATGGGTTAAGTATGAGGTACGTGAATACATAGACATTGCAAATGTTTACCGAATTATTTTTGATATAGGTAGTTACTTTAAGGAGAGAGAGAAAAAAATGTATGATATATCATTCTTTGTCTGTCAAGTAACTTCCATCTTAATATAATATAATAATATACATACATAAACTCACGCCTGTATTCCCCGAAGGGGCAGGCAGAGGTGCTAGCACCCACATTTCGCCAGTTTATGTTTAGGTCCCAATGTAACAGGTGGCGAGCCTATTGCCATTAACCGGGCACTTATACACCTTCGATAAATACACACATAACTTCGAAAAGCATCGAAAAGTCATTGGTGTGTGCCATGGTAAACCTGGGATCGAACCCGAGACCTCGTCTCAGCAGTCCATTACCCATACCACTAGGCTACCACAGATTCCTATAATAATATAATAAAAAAAAAATTGTCATTAGGTTAATTTTACTAACATTACTTTATAAGATCATGTATACTAACAGAATGGACCATGGTCTGAATAAATAAACATATTATATTATAATAATATAATATGTTTATTACCATGGTCTGAATAAATAAACATATTATATTATAATAATATAATATGTTTATTTATTCAAAAAAATTAACCTAATGACAATTTTTTATTTTATTATAATAACCTAGGACGACCACTGCGCCACAGGTCAATGTAGTCGCATCCAGTGTCCCCACATAGGGCTGTCCCACCGGTCTGCCACGGTGTTCAGAATGTTGTTGGGGCTGTCGCGCACTCTGCGCATGATAGAAGCACATTTTTTACGCATAATGGCGTGAAAGCCATCTACTGCCGCCTCGGCGAACATGCCGGACGCGCTGCAGTAACGCGGCAGCCCCATCAACACCCTGAACGCGTCATTATATTGCACGCGCAGGGTACCACACGGTCTTACTCAGACAACTGATGTTGCTTGAATTTTTGACCTTTTAATTTTTATACCGCTTATTTTTTAAGGTTTAGAGAGATCTTCAACAATGGAGGACTTCCATTTGGTGAAGACGACTAGGACGGAATTAAGATATATACTCCTAAATGGTACATTGAACCTAACGCGAGTAAAGTTTATTCCTAGAATAAACAGGCAAAATCACCTACATATTGGCTGTTTATTCTAGGAATAAACTTTACTGGCGTTTGGTCAAACCGGCCTTAATGTATACAATTTCAGTCTTGGTGTACTACCAGTACAGCATAGTAATAATATCAAATGTTTAATTTGAATTGACAAGAAAAAAAATGGCTGGGATTTAATGGATAAGGAAGTCAAAGGATGGCTATGATGCAACGTTGGGAGAAACCTATGTCCCTTGGTTCGTAGCTTGAGGTGCATACTTCGACTAAACACTTTCGTGAAAGTGTGACTACTGTCTCAACAATTTATCCATATTCATGAAATCAAGAAAAAAGATGTTCGGAATGGTTTAAAAAAATAGGTTGTGGGTTCTGCGGTGACGGAAACAAATAGTCACATTTCTCACACGCATCTGATTAAAGTTTTGTCCAAGATAAGATTGTGGACGAACTTATCCAATGAAATGGTGAAATTTTTTGGCAAAGTTTGATAGGCGTTTGTTAATTTTGTTTCGTTAGTTATAATATTCTAGGACGAGTGCTATTTATACCCAAAATAAGCATAGCTTTACTAGCCTGTGTTATAGGTTGTATAATGCTAATATACACATTGTTACACAAGCTGTTTTGTTAAAATATACAATATTATTATACATAACACATAAAATCATTGTAAAATGCGAACGAATAAAATGATGACTAGCCAACTCCTACTTACAATACAAGTATTAATGTTATTACGCAGTTTCCCTTCAACATTGTTTCGCATCATTTCATGTGAAAAAAACAGGTGTCATTGTTGCAAATAATTTTATATGATAAGCAATGGGATTTGGCGAATAAATGTACAAATCACATCCGCAGGCTGCCATTGTGGGATTTGTTTCATGTTTGAGAGGATTTTGAGAGCGAATAGCTTTTCTCTTGGTTTTTGTGTTGCTGTCTGTTGAGTTATTGATGTATGCACTACTAGTATATCAATGACTATACAAATCTCAATTAGGAATCATAATATCATAATCATACATTTTCTATAAAGTATTATCTCTCAAAATAATTTAAATCCCAGATTCAATAACATTGTATAATGTTTATGTATGTCTTGTTGGTGTTATTTGTAGACCTATCATTAATTATGTGTCGTCTACGCTTTTGTTGTAGTTCTTAGAGTAGGAATAGCCTGATACTTAAATACTCATAAGCAGATTTTTTAATTTTCATATTTTTCTAACATGTGATGATCTTCTTTTATTAATTCTGCCCCTCTTTCTGCAATCATTATTGTTGGTGCATTGGTATTACCACTTGTTATATTAGGCATTATACTGGCATCGATGACACGAAGATTACCAACACCGTGTACTCTCAAACGACTATCAACAACTGATGTGTTTGGATCAGTCCCCATTCCACATGTTCCTACTGGATGATATACGGTTTGCACTATATTTAAACAAACACATTTCCAATAATCTCGGCTATCTAATTCATAGATATTACAAGCTGGCACATTCATTCTGACCAAAAATGCACCAATGGAAGTAAAGTATTCAGTTTTCAATAGTTGTGTTAAGATTTTAATGCCAGTTACTGCTGATTCCAAGTCATAGGAGTTTTTAAAATAATTCGGATAAATATAAGGATGGTCTTCAGGATTATTAGAACGTATTGAAACATTTCCTCTCGATTTCGGATGTAATAAGTTGAAAGCAAACGTAAATATAGTGCGATGCTTATGAAGTTCCAGTAGTGGCTTTGCAACATAATCTTTGAATCTGAACGATTTCTTCACGGTGTTGGGGAACCCAGGACTATTTTTCCAATTAATTATTAAATGACTTTGATAATCTGGATACGAGGCATTTTTTTCATTAGAATAAAATGCTAAAATGTCAGAAATGGAACCTTCTGCTAGATAGCCAGTACGGTTATAAAGATATTTTATAACATCAAAATTTTGGTCCAAATTTGTTTCCGGATTAGATTCATTGTTGCCAATTATAATGGGCAGTAAAATATGATCCTGCAAGTTTTGTCCTACCATCGGCGAATTAACGATATACTGAATATTATTTGCGGCGAGGTGATTTTTGCAGCCTATTCCCGACAACATTAACAATTGAGGTGAATTTATCGAACCCGCACTCACAATGATTTCTGTGGTGGCAAAATATGTGTACATTTTGGAACTACGCTGTACTTTAACACCATAAGCGATTTTTGATGAGCGTCTTATCAAAACTTTTGTGACAAAACTATTTTTCAAAATCTTTAAATTATTCCTATTTTGTGCAGGATTTAAATATGCCTTGTTTGTGCTTTGTCTTTCTCCATTAGATGCTGTTGCTGATAGTCTCCCTGAACCTAACACATTTGCAATATTAAAGTCAGGCACATTATTTATACCAATCTCCTGCCAAGCTGAGAGAATTTTTTCAGTTACATTTCTGTATGTGCTATTAAAAGTATTTATTGGAAGTAGTCCGTTACGACCATAGTGTTCATAAATTTTTGGGTCTTTCAATAAACGCATATTTTGATAACTTTGACATTTTTTATAGCACCGTTGAACATCCGTTATATTCCACTCTAAATTACCAGCATCAAACCAAGTTTCAAAATCCTTCTTATTTCCTTCTATATAAATCATAGCGTTGAGAATACTAGAGCCTCCTATAACTTTACCTCTTGGCCAATTTATAGATCCGTCTATAATGGCCTGATCAACTCTGCCATCATTTGTAGTTAAGTATTTCCAATCATACTTTGTACCCCACATGGATTTATCAAGTGCTGGAACCTAAAATTAATACGATAGTTACAAACCATAAAAATCCTTCACAATTTTTTTTTTCAATGTAGGGATGATAAGTCGTATGTGGTTATAAATATCCAGTACTACTTTTATTTGACAATACTTACATTTGCCTCAATAGGAGGATCGTCTCCTGCTTCCAAAAGTAGAACAGTCCATTCTCCTATTTCACTCAGTCTATTAGCTAAAACGCTTCCTGCTGACCCAGCTCCTACTATTATGAAATCAAACTTTGAATAATCTGTAATAGAATAATAGATTACGTTAGCTATTTTGAAATATTATTTAATTGCTGGCCAGTGTTTTGACAAACAAACAAACGACTTATTTCAAATGTACAGTACATTACTTATTTTTGATGTCAATGTATGTCTAAATTACTACAAAGTAAGGTTTAGCATTGAAGCGTATCAGAAATTATAAAACTTCGTTCGTGAAGCAACCGAATAAGAAATGATACATTTTAGGATATTTTACACAACGCTACCTAGATAACAAGTAAGCATAGGTTATAGTATGAGTTCTAGAATATAGCTAAAAATATATTTGTTTCACTTATCAATATCACGATCTTATTTTTTAAATACTTACTAGGAACATCAGCCTCTTTCAAAACTCCTGGGGGTATTAAGCACTGACTTGCTGCAAAAAAACGTATCGCAGAGGCAAAGGCGTCAGGAAATGCTCCCGTAGTGGCTCCACACGATGCATTATAACTACCAAAATGAAAGAATAATGAATTAGATATAATATGAACGGAAAGTGAATATATAGCGACAATTTGTAGGTAGCGAAAACTGGGACCATTAATTTCTTGAAATGTATGTTTTTATCATACCTACCATTTTGCTGTAGGAATCGTTATTTGTTTTGAGGCGTAGAGGTGTACAAAGAAAGGATTTTTTTGAAATTCAATCCAGAAGGGCCAAAAAGGGTATAAACCTACTTTGTTATAACTCAAGAACAGAGTTTCATGATGTTTGGGTTTCTGAATTTGTCTCTGTTGTCGAAAATCGATCATCACAATTTAAATATGGTAAATCCATAATGTAATATTATTGAAAAATCAATTTAAAAGGGCGTAATTGTCGATAACAGTATCGTAGTCAACATGGAACTAAAAGTGAATTTGTAAGTGTGTTATCAAACATCTATTGTCAAAGCCATATCAAAGCGCTATCCCTATATACTACAAACTGGGGTTCGTATTTCAGGATTATTAGGTATGTAATTGATAATCTGGAACTAGAATTCAAGCATTAATCGGAAATTTGGAAAGCTTCTAATAATATTCAATTATCACGACCGTGACAAACCAAAGTCAGTTAAATTATGCAGTGTATGCAGGTATGTAATGTTCGAAAAGCATCGGAAAATGTTGTTTATGTTATTCTGTGATCTGGTGTTATTTGAATAGTTTCACGTTGTATTATTATAAAAAAAATACTTTTAATTAAGTGATAACTATGTAGACAACCAAGCACCGGGTACAGTCAGCATCAGAAAGATGTTGACTGGCGGTAAGACCCGTCATGGACGAATGGCTGGAGAGGCGCCACGGTAGCCTCTTCTACTAGCTAACGCAGGTCCACACTGGACATGGCTGTTTCAGTAAGTATCTGCATCGTATAAGCCGATAGCCGAATGCCACCACTGCCGGGGCTGCTCCACAGACACGTCGCATCACAATCTGGTAGAACGTCCACAGAGGAAAGAGCTGTGCCGCGTCCTCCAAGCAAGAACGAAAGCCTCACGCTGCAAACCTCGGTACTGGCCATGTTCAGCAGCGTGAGTGTGTGAAATTCCACCGCCTTCTGTTGTGTGGCACTGATGCGTATAAGAGAAGCAGCGAAAATGGGGGGATCTAGCACTCTCACGTGCCATAGAAGATGGACCGGGCGGTGAATATCGCAAAACTATATCCATCCTCGATGAGCCAGGGCCTGGGAATTATAGTGAGGGCGCTTCGTATATTCGCGCGCGCCTCTCTATAGGAGATGTAGATTTCGATCCCCAATAACACCTCAAGGCTGCCATTATTAGTTGCCAAGGCCGACCAGGGTTTCTGGCATATCCTTAACAGAGCGTATCAGATTCTCCAGGCACACTGATGGAACAACATGCAGTTATACTCGTTGTGACTCAAACCATTCTACTTGCAGAAAACATATATATATAGTCAATTTAAAATGTGCAATATCTATGTACCTACTGAAGTTAGAACCATACGTATCGCACACAAGCTCCAGGTACTTTAGCGAAACATTAAGTCTGGCCCTATATGGGTGCCCAATATGGGCGGACACCCTGACGGTCCACAATGCGCGTCTGCTGCGTGGGCCGCAGCGTGCAATGGCCAGCAGGGCCATTAGGGGGTACCGCACGATATCTCTGGAGGCGGCGAGTCTCCTTGCCGGATCCCTACCGTGGAACCTGGATGCGAGAGCCCTTTCGATGCTATATCGGTATCGAAAGGAGGCGCGGGAGCAGGGACGGGAACCCGAGCCTGATGAAATTCGGGCCGTGAGGTCTCAGCTCCACAGGGACATGGTAGCGGAATGGGAGCTACGACTTGGGCGACCAAGCGCAGGGCACGCCGTAATAGCAGTGGTAAGACCCATCATGGAGGAGTGGCGAGAGAGGCCACACGGCAGCCTCTCGTACCGGCTGACGCAGGTGATCACCGGACACGGGTGTTTCGGGAGTTACCTGTGTCGGATCCGGAAGGAGCCAACGTCCGAGTGCCATCACTGTGATGCGAGCGAGGACACGGAGCTGCACACGCTGACCGAGTGCCCGGCGTGGGACACGCCGAGGTGGGTCCTAGTGGCGGCTCTGGGGGTGGGAGTCCTCACACTCGCCACGTTGCTCACAGCGATGGTAAGATGCGCGAACGCTTGGGGTGCGGCTGTCTCCTTCTGCGAGCAAGTAATGCTCGAGAAGGAGGCGGCCGGTCGGGTCCGGACCAGACTCCGGGCCCGGGAAGCCCGCGCAGAGCGAAGACGAACCGGACGTCGGAGGTCGCAGAACGACCTCCGTCCTCCATGAGCGCTGGCCTGGGGGTGACCGGTGGAGCCGCCTGTCACCCTAGCAGAAGCAGGCCGCGGCGGCGGCGCAAAATGCGCTTCCCCGTAACCGGGGCTAGATGGGGACACTGTGGTCCCCACAACCCGAAGGGGGCCATCTCGATAGAGATGGTCCTGGATCTGCCGGGGTGCGAGAGATATGCTTTTGGCAATCTCACCTCCGGCAACCAAGGACCCAAGACGGCGTGCCTTTTAGTCGGTTCGAGTCCGACATAACCGCCTCCACCGGCTCCGTGGGGGTGGTATCCGTGGGGATTTTTCGCACGATAAAAAAAAAAAAGCGAAACATTAAATTAAGTTTGATTCAAAAAACATCGGAAAAAATGAAACGCTCAAGTGAGAACTCACGACCTTTCTCTTACAGGGGGAATGCTCTTCCAACTGAGCCATTGAGCCACACCTGATTCATTTCAAATTTTCCTTCTGTTTATATCCGTCTTTAAGGGCCACAGTGGTGCCATCTACCAACATTCTTGCGAACTGTTGGAAACAATGAATGTTTGGAGCCCTAAAAAAGCAACAACTGGTCTAGCTGTAATGCTTCGATATGACCTTTGGGTTGTGGACGTCAGATGGCAGTCAGCTGGGCACATCCCGCGCGCGTCCTACCTTAATACCCCCGCGACGGATGGGAAGTTTTCATTGAAATGATATATTGAGGAAAAATTCAACTGAGGTGGTCGTCAAAGGCCGTGACTTCCGCCGAACAGCCTGGAGAGGCGGTTAACTTTTTATTAACATTTTGTATATGTTGCCATCATTATTTTGAGCAAAAAATAGCAAAATATCACGTTGGTTATAATTTATCTGACCTTAAATATTTATTTTATTCTCTTAGTATTAATTATTATAACGGCAACAGAATAATACACAGAGATAATTTCAACTGTCTAACTATGACGGTTCATAAGATACAACCTGGTGACAGACAAACAAACAGATGGACAGTGGAGTCTTAGTAATAAGGCCGCTCTATTACTAAGACCACCTACACTGTCTGCCTGTTCCCAGGTTCAGGGTCCCATCGTGATACGTTACCTAATAAAGACTTTTGGTGGCGATAACCGATATCCACGCAGGCGGAGCTGCGGGCGAAAAGCAAGTATTATTATATAACCCGGAAACCGTGGGGTCAAGCCAATCTCACCTGCAAGCCCCTATTTCTAGTGATTGATGAACGAGGCTAAGGTGCAAGCTTTTCCTTCGTGGTTGTGACGTCAGACCACAATCACCCCCATGAAGCCAAATCTTCCTTCGGACGGGATTAAAGGGCGCTTTAAAATATTGACTCAATTTTGTAGATTTGATTCCCTTCGGATGGTTTTTGGAGTCAATATAATTGGATATCATTTTGTCCAAATGCCTTCAAAACATCCACAATAACTATAACAACTACGGTACTGTTATAACTAATTAAATACTCACCACGACATTTTTACATAATATGTTTAAACCTTACAAGGCACCACAACGTTATGACAAAGATACTTTACAATCGACTTAAAGGTGGCAATTAAGCAAACTTAATAGTTATTTTATTACACATGAAGGAAAGGCAACGGCAGCAGGAAACATGTTACAGATAAATAAAGAAATCAGATTTTTCGCTAAAGTACTGTCAATTGAGGGAAAGTTTTATACACAGTAGGTAGTAAGTACCTAATAGTTTATATTATGAAATACTAACTTTTGCCCGCGGCTCCGCCCGGGTGGATGTCGGTTATCGCGACCAAACATAGCCTATGTCCTTTCTCATGGTCTAATCTACCCCTATACCAAATTTCATCAAAATCGGTTCAGTGGTTGAGGCGTGAAAGCGTAACATACAGACAGACAGACAGACAGAGTTACTTTCGCATTTATAATATTAGTATGGATTTCGTGGTTATAGTTCGTAAATACTGAGTGACAAACTACTCAATGTTGGAAATTATTAGCGTTAAGAGTCGAGCGATGAACGCTTAGTCGACATTTTTGTCTTTTCGTCAGCTCAAGTGTTTAAAAGCATTGGTTATGTTTTCATTGTGAGTAGATTTAGGAAATATATATCACTGACTTATTGTAACAGTACCTTTCTGCAAGTAGAATGGTTTGTCTATCGCAGAAAAATATCATATCACCCATCAATATCACCATTTAGGTATTTAAATCATGGTTACTCAAATTATTATAAGAGGTAACGGAATAGAGTGCAGAGATGCAACGCCGCATTAAAACACAAACCTAGCAACATAATCATAAAATTTATATTAGTAATATTTATATTCTTCATATTTATTTTATTGTATTTTTTATTTTTATTTATATATGTTATCCACGGATGATGATTCTTTTTATTCTGCCAATGAATTGTCTGATTCTTCCGGTGATACCAGCCATAGCTCCATAACTGAAACTCTTGGTGATCGCCTACAACAGACCTTTGAACATAATTCAAAGAACCTGTTTAATGTGTGCCATATAAACCAGTGCGTACAGAGCGCACCACACAGAGCGTACCGAGTCATTATAGTGAGCTGGTGGCAGCTTTTGCCAACTCTAACGTCCATGCTATCCTGATCTTTGAGAGTATGCTCAAACCTGAATTACCATCTACTTCCTACAGTCTTCCTGGTTTCATTCTTATTCGCAACGATCATGTTAATAAAGGAGGAGGTGGTGTTGCCATCTATCTCCGTAGCTTTCTTCCTTATAAAATCTTAGCCTCCTCGAGTCCAGAGTACAGCGCCGATGCTGAATTTTTGTTTCTTGAAGTACATATCAGTGGAACCAAACTGGTTCTCGGAGTTGTTTACTGTCCTCCTTCTATCAACTACTTCTCCAGTCTGGAAACAGTTCTGGACTCCTTGGGGTCACCCTATATGCATCACATCATCATGGGCGATATTAACACTAACTTACTAAATCCCCAGTCATCAGAGGCCCGTAAACTTCGTCACATTGTTGAGTCAGCTAGTCTCCTTATATTACCTTTACAAGCAACTCATCACAATATCCTGGTTGAGGATACTTGGCTTGACCTCATACTAACCTCATCCGTTGCCCTCGTTTATAGTCACGGCCAAATGCCTGCACCAGCCTTTTCGCGCCACGACCTTATTTATACTTCATACAACATAAAGCCTCCCAAACCTCAACCTAAGGTTGTGTTTATGCGAAGTTTTGGACGCATGGACACAGACAAGTTGCACCAGGATGCTTCATTAGTAAACTGGGAAGCATTAGATGCTGCAACCACGGTCGATGAGAAAGTCACCGTGTTCAATGATATTGTGCTCAACCTCTACGATGTTCATGCTCCTGTCTGTAGGGTAAAGCTCAAACGTCCACCGGCACCTTGGATGACGTCCGAGGTTCGTGGGGCAATGGGACGTAGGGATCGCGCCTTTCAGAAATTCCGGAAAAATCGTACTGACGAGAACTGAAACCGCTTTAAGACAGCAAGGAACCGCTGCAACCAGATGATACGCAACGCTAAACGCCGACATATTCACGATAACATTAGTTCGTCTTCCCCTGCCAATATATGGAGGTTCTTTGGTACTCTGGGTATTGGCAAACAGCCCGTGGACTATCAGTTGGCAGTTGGTTTGGATGATCTGAATCAACATTTCTCCTCTACTACACCTATTGATCACCAAACCAAATGTCACACTCTAAATTACGTCGCTGGCCTTATTAGCCCGGATATAGATACTTTTAAGTTTTCTCCAGTTGCAGCCGAGGACATCAAAAAGATAACTTTGTCTATTAAATCTAACGCAATAGGCTGTGATAAATTAAGCCGCCGTATGATAGTTACAATAATAGACCACCTACTTCCTGCCATCTCCCATATTATCAACTTTTGTCTCTACACCAGAACGTTCCCCTCCCTTTGGCGTAAAGCCTTCGTGATTCCTCTTCCTAAAATTCCCAATGCAACACTTCCCAGCCAGTTTCGTCCCATTTCTATTCTCCCTTTTATGTCTAAAGTGCTCGAAGCATGTGTGCAAAACCAGCTCTCTACGTTTGTTCATCGGAACAGTCTGTTGAGCCCGCTACATTCAGGCTTCAGACCTGGTCATAGCACTACTACTGCTCTTCAAAAGGTTACAGGTGATATAAGGACTGGCATGGAGGCCACCAAGATAACAGTGCTTGTCCTGGTGGACTTCTCCAACGCCTTTAATACAGTCAATCATGATATCCTGTTAGCTATACTTTCCCATCTTAAGATCTCAGCGGATGCACTGGAATTTTTCTCAAACTATCTTCAGGGGCGCCAGCAATGTACTTGCATTGATGAGTCCACATCGCGCTGGTGTGATCTCACCTCTGGTGTCCCTCAAGGTGGTATTCTCTCTCCATTATTATTCTCTATTTTTATTAATCTTGCTACTTACAATCTTCGATGTGCGTATCATTGTCTACCTGCAGCTATACGCTCAAGCACCTGTTGATGAGATTTCTCAAGCCATACGCGAGGTGAATGGGGATCTTGAAGTTTTGGGAAATTGGTCCACAAAATTTGGGTTAGCCGTTAACCCATCAAAGTGTCAGGCTATCATAGTGGGCAGCGGTAGGTTGATGAGTGGAGTCGATACTTCGACACTGCCACCTATTACTTATAACGGATCAACTATACCTTACAGCTCTTCAGTAAAGGACCTGGGACTGCATCTCGACTCCAACCTAGACTGGCGAGTGCAGGTAACGAGCATGAGCCAGAAAATTACGGGTAGACTTAGAGTTCTATACCGCCTGAAGAACTTCCTGCCAACTGGAACGAAAGTTACGCTGGCCCAAAGTTTGATATTTCCGCTAATAGATTATGGTGACGTGTGCTATTTTGACCTGAATGCAGACCTTCTCGATAAATTAGACCGTCTTCTCAATAACTGCATTCGATTTATCTTCAATCTTCGTAAATATGACCACGTGTCGTCTTTCCGCTCGCAGCTTAATTGGTTAACTATCCGTCCTCGCCGTAAGTAACGCGCACTTACTACTCTTTACAATATCCTTAACTCTCCCACTATCCCTACTTACTTAACTTCCTATTTTCAGCTCCTATGTTCCAACAATGTTAAAAATCTTCGCTCTACTGACAACCGGCTACTCGCATTCCCCTGTCATAAAACTAACTTTTTAGGCTCTTCTTTTTTTGTTGAGGCTGTTCGTCTATGGAACGCACTCCCTCTGGAGATCAGGAAGAGCACGAGCCGCGATGTGTTCAAGTCCAAGGTACGGTAATTGATCCACCACGGAATTGGCAGAATCATCGTCTCAACGATAATGATATTTCTACTCTTATTTATTTATGTATATATAAATATATATATATATATTATTATATATATATATTATTATATTTGTATATTTTATTATTTTATATGTACATTGTTTTATTCATAAATATTTGTATTAATGGGTTTATAATATATCCTCCCACATTTATATGCGCCTACCTCGTAATAGCTCTGCACCACCCTATGGTAGACTGGCAGAGAATGCCTACGGCATTAAGTCCGCCTATGTACTTCGTGCATAAAGAATAAATAAATAAATAAAATAAATATTTACCATGTTGTATTGTTTCGAGGTTCCGATATTTCGGCACCATAATCACAGACACGAAATAACAGCAACAACTACATACATATAATCACGTCTTTATCCACTGAGGGTTAGGCATAGGTGAACACCCACAATCCCAACTACACAATCAACCAATTAGTAGTGCTTAATCTTTATTTTTTACGATTTTTTACTTACCCAAAGTACGTTCCCTTGAGAGCTTCATTTGAAGAGTTCGATGGCATTTATCTTTAAGTTTTAAAAATCTCTCTCTCTCTCCGACCGATCTCGGCCATGGCGACCACTTCGACTCCTAGTCGGCTCGGCGCTGATGCGCTCGAAGATGGCTAACATAGCCAATCTTCGCGGTGAATACTCGTGTGCACTGAGGGCACGTGAGAACACCACCCACATAATGGTACTGAATGGCAGCGGGTGGGCGAACTTTCAGCTCATCGCGTTTAGCGTCGAGGTCTGCCTTTCGCTGTTCCTCGAAATCGCTTACTCGTCTATGCACCACCCTGCGCCATTCTGGACGTTGTGCTGCCAAACCTTTCCATTGAGACGGCTCAATGTTGCATCTTTTCATATGGCGCTTCTGAACATCCTTAAACCTGAGGAGTTGGCCGCCATGTTTCCGCTTGCCCTCCTCTAGTTCAGAGTAGAAGATGCGTTTCGCTACTCTCTCCTCCGCCATACGTGATACGTGACCGCACCACCGAAGCTGCCGACGCATTAAGTAGGCCTCAATGCCACTGACGTTTGCTCGCCGTAAAACTTCGGTGTTACGCACTCGGTCGGACCATCGGATCTTCATGATGGAGCGTAGGCACTTGAGGTGGAAACGATCCAGAGTGCGTATGTGGTGCCGATACACACACCACGTCTCGGAGGAATATAAGAGGTTTGGCAGCACAATTGCCATGTAAACTGATATTTTGGTGGCCAGCTTAAGGTCATGTGAATAGAAGACCTTGGAACGCAGCTTCCCAAATGCCGCAGCTGCGGCACAGATTCTGCTGCTGATCTCATCATCAAGGTCACACTTGGATGTTATAGTGCTCCCCAGATAGCGAAACTTGTCAACCTGCTTCAGCTTGTCCTGACCTAGCTGTATAGACAGTGTCTCGTGACCATGTGTGTCCAGGGACATCACCTCCGTCTTCTTGACACTGATTTTTAGGCCGAACTTGCAGCAAGCTTGGTGAAAATTGGCATCTGTGCGGAAGCGGATGCGGACTCCCTCAGAAAGAGTTTGTAAAACATCCCTGACTACTACTGCAAAGTACATGGCGAACAGTGTGGGCGCTAGAACACACCCTTGTTTCACCCCACAGGTAACGGGGAAGAAATTTGACTGTTCGCCATCAACACCGACGCAACATTGCATGTCGTCATGCAGGAGTCTAAGAAGTCTCACAAACTTCTCCGTGCATCCTAGCTTCTCTAGCACGATCCAGAGGGCTTCACGAGGCACACTGTCGAATGCCTTCTCCAGGTCAACAAAGCAGAGATATAGCGGACGTCCCTGTTCTCTGCTTTTTTCTTGCAGTTGCCGCACAGAAAAGATTGCTTCACAGGTGCCTCGTTCAGGTCGGAAGCCAAACTGAGTTTCTGGCAGTATCTTTTCAGACAGAGCCTTTAAGCGGTTTAAAAGGACTCTGGCAAAGGCCTTTCCAGGGGCTGACAAAAGCGAAATACCACGGTAAGAGTTGCAATCGGAACGGTCACCCTTGTTTTTGTAGAGGGTACAAATGCGAGAAACTTTAAAGTCATCCGGGACTCGCTCTTCCTCCCACATACGCGCAAATAGTTTCCAAACCAGCATGTACAACTCCCCGCCGCCGTATTTTAATAGCTCTCCCGGTATAAGGTCAATACCAACCGCTCGCTTGTTCTGTTGCTGCCTGATGGCAGAGACAACCTCATCACATGACAGGGGCTCATCCAGCTCAATGGAAAGAGGGAGTTGAGGTATTAGACTCACACTTTGTAAATCAGCTGATCGATCTACGTTGAGCAAGCTGTCAAAGTGTTGGGCCCAATGATTTAGTACATCCTCCTTGTTTGTCAAAAGGTGCATGCCGTCTAACGACTTCAACGGCACCTTCGCCCGGTAGGACGTACCAGTCAGCCTACGTACCTCGGAGTAAAACTCCCCGATCCGGTTAGTATCAGCCAGCCACTGCATGTGGAGAGCTTTGTCTTGCCACCATTTGTCTTTGACTTGACGAGACAGCTTTCGCAATTCAAGGTCACTCGCTTTCACTACCGCAACGCTTCTTCCTTGCCTACTATGCTGTCGCAAGAGGTCTCGATGTTTGTTGAGTGCTGTCCTAAGAATCCCGTCATTCTCATCAAACCAGTCCTCACTACGACGGCTTTTTATACCTAAAGTAGCTGAGGCTGCTTCCATAAGATGAGAAGAGAAAGTTCCCCAGACCACCCCAACATCACCTGTCTCATTAGCTGGCAACAGCTTTTCAGTCACAGCTTCAGCGTATTTCTCCCTCACCTCGAGATTCTTCAGCCTATCCACGTTGAGAGACGCAGGCTTTATAAATGTCGATCTACGAGGTCGAAGGAGGCGGAGCCGTAGCTTTGTGACAACAAGTTGGTGATCAGTCCAACAGTGAGCACCACGCATGACGCGAGTGACTTGGACTTGACCAGTATCTCTCTGCCTGACAATAGCATAATCAATCAAATGCCAGTGTTTGGATCGAGGGTGCATCCACGTTGTCTTGTGCTTAGCGGCAAGTCTGAACATAGTATTTGATATTGCAAGCTCATATTGAGCACAGAGACTGAGTAGCAACTGACCATTGCTGTTCATGTTGCCGACTCCGTGTCTACCCAGGACTCCAGGCCAAGCCTCATAGTCGCGTCCAACTCTGGCATTGAAATCGCCTAGCAATATAACCTGCTCTCTGGCGTTTATGCTGTCAAGGCGTCGAGATAGTTCCTCGTAGAATTTATCCTTGATGTCATCAGCCTTGTCTAGCGTAGGGGCATAGACACTGATGACATTAAGGTAATTGTCTTTGTCCAGGTGAAGGCGCAGTGTGGTAACGCGGTCTGAAGTATGCACAGGGTGCTCCTCAAGTCGCTTAGCTATGTAATTCTTGATGGCAAACCCTACGCCTGAACGTCGCGGTTCGGAGGCTGCGGTACCTTTCCAAAAGAAAGTATAGCCACCGCCTTCTTCAACCAGCTCTCCTTCATCGGCAAGATGAGTTTTGCTAAGAGCAGCCACATCCACGTTATAGCGATGAAGTTCCCGAGCTACTATGGCAGTTTTGCGTTCAGGGCAGGCGTTGCCATCGCGATCAATAAGCGTTCTCACGTTCCACGCGCCGAATGTCATGATAGGTGTTTTCATGGTATGCTTTTTGTTCCTTCGACCACGTTTTAATATGATGCAGTGACAGCCGCGGTTACTATCACCTTCAGAGTAGGAACGAGCATTTTTTTAGGGCACCTTTTCTAGCCCCCTCCCCGGCTGAGCAAGGAGAGCAGTGCCTCCCTAAATAGGGCTGCTCTGTCATCCCGGGTGCTGCCGAATCCGCACTGTCGTTCCTAATTTGCCGTGCGGAAGCGACCACGGCGTGTACTCACACCCCCAGGACCGCCCATGTGCAGGAATCAGACAAAGACTAGCTTGCATGAAGCTAGACCTCTCTACCTCATCCTATCGCCAAGGGACTTCAACGTATTCGGAGTCCAAGATACGGAAGCGGTCAAGTGCGCAGGATATTTTGAGGTGCGCAAGCGTTCGCGCAGACACAGGCGCACACACTCGTCTTCCCCCTCCTGAACCCAGTGGAACGGGCGACCGTTACGACTGGAGAAGAGGTCGGATTATGTGTCTGGCCGACGGTAACTGTACGCCCTCTACCGCCGCCCTAGGCCATCCACCTTGCCTTGCTGAATCGCCGAGTCCGCCAAGCCCTTTTGCATATCTACGGTGGGTTGCCTTCCTCGCCGAATCAGTCTTTTTGCGCTATGCGGGAGGGTTCCGCAATAAACTTGCCACCGAGATGACAAGCCCCCTCAACCAGGTTTAGCCCGCGAGCCGACGTTTTAAAAATAATAGTAATTGAATCTGTAGAATGAATAAAATATACAATTTCTACAAAGGCCCTTATAATGGTTTGCAATCAAAGAAAATAAGTAAAGTTAGGAACACAGCACGAAGAATAAATTTATAACCGTCAATTCAAATATTGTAAAACATCATAATTATGTGTACAAATAATAGTTGAACTGCCAATATAAATACTTAAAATAATGAAGTACTTACCGTCTTCATTTCTGTAAATCCCACTATATCTCTGCTAAAAAGATTTTTTTTAAAACAGTACTAGTGCCTAACCAAAAATTACTAGTATTCCTGTTAACTCATCCAGCTAAGCTAAATTGCTTGTGTTAGGAGTAGGTTCATTCTCTTCTGGTTTTACGAGTGACTTATATACAAGATGTTAGGAAATAATTACTACTCCAAGTACAAACATAATATTGTTAGAAACATTTAACGCATTTACAAGCTTAATTTGCTTTTCGGTAACAAGGGATAATAATATGGCTTCTCCAATTACTGATATGAAAATTATTATTAGGATATGCAACTAAATTATGGTACACGATTGCCAATATTCTAAACACGTGAATTAATTATTGATTTTCGTCTTCGTTAATGTAACTATTTCGTCTGGTTATAAATTGTACTTTTAGAGAAATAACAAAGTCATTCAAACTCTGTAAGCAAAATTTTAAGTGTGGCCTTGAGCCTAAATAATAATTATCTATTTAACGAGTCACGAAGGGTTTATCTTCATGACTCAGTGAATATGAAAAACTGCCAGTCAAGTTTGTTATGAATACCTATAATTACACTAATCTTGTTTCTTTATCATTTTATGGGTTACACTGGTTAGAAGGGATTTGGACCCATGACCAGACACTTACAAAGAGAATGGTCTGACCAACATGGCATGTCATGGATGTCCAAAATTCTACTATAGGGGCGACGATGGAGCCATCTTACAAACTTTCGGAAAAAATTCCTTAACTCAAATGTTACTGAATTTGTATAGCCACTTTTAAACGATATAAAGTAATATAACGTTTCAAGTTTATTAAAATACGTAACATCTTCATTATCTAATAAGTACTAAATGACTAAGTTATTTTTAGTTTAATTTTTAATACCCAGGGCCTCTGTCTCTCTGACCTCAGCATCTCGAAGTAATTAAGCAAGGTGACGGTGTAACGGTGACTGTTATTTCTGAAATATCGCTTACAGTAGGAACCTACGGAATTAAAGTGTCTAGAAGTGTTAAATTAAAAATGTCGAGAGTGAAGGATATGAGTGACATTAGCAGTTAGATTGCTGATAGATTTTAAAGATTATAACAAGTAATAAAATTAAAAATTTTGAAAAAACCCACGACGACGTATAAAATATAATTCAAAAAATATTTACTGCAGCGCCCCCTAGTGGTTTGTCACCGTAATACCTATCTAAGAACATGCATAAATCAAACCCAAACCAATAACTGAAAACCGCATCAAAATCGGACTGGTATTTTTGGAGAAAATTGGCAACATTGATTTGCATTACAAATGCTTGCTGTAGCGCCGCCTGTTTAGTTGTCATTGTAACACCTATCTAAGAACATGCTCAATTTAAAGCCGAACCCAAAACTGACAACTGCATCAAAATTGGATTGATAGTTTTGGAGAAAATGGCAATATGGATGTGCACAAACAAACAAACACACAAACACCCTCTCACCCCAAATGCATATACCGTCTCCGTTCCGTCGCGGGTAAAAAAATAGTGATTACATATACTACACATATAATATAATACCATTAGATATACTGTTGAGAAATATCCCAGCTGATGATATAATACCTATTATATACCTATAGTAATTATAATATTAGTCAGAATGTTTCACGACACAAGTCAGTTTACGTAAATTTAATTGTATCTACTAACTAATATCTATAGGAATCTATTTCTAATAGCTAAATTAATTGTTAGGCTAATGTGTGTTTAATTGTTTATTAATTTTATTACTTATGCTATCTTTATGTTCTATTAATAGTACTGCTAATTGATTAAACTAGTTGGCTGCGTCATATTTATAACACTTAGGTGGCAGACAAGAACACGGCCCACCTGATGGAAAGTGGTTACCGAGCCATATGGATGCAACATCAAGGGCGTTATACTAGTGCTGCCGACCCTGAAGAAACCTTCTAATGCTCTTCTTATGCCTCAACACTTCGTGGTTTAGACCAGTTTAGACCAGTTTAGACCCTTTTGTGTCTAATGAAGTGATATTTTTAAATGATCTTCATGATTTTTATGAAAATAAATGATTTATTGAAATAGCACATGGGCTTATTTTTATCTTAGCTATGAGTTCTCTGGTGTCACAAGAACGGAGTTAACTAGTAGTTGCTCCGTAACTGTAGTGACTCTAGGAAA
The DNA here is from genome assembly GCA_914829495.1 of Eilema sororculum. Lineage (NCBI taxonomy): Eukaryota > Metazoa > Arthropoda > Insecta > Lepidoptera > Erebidae > Eilema > Eilema sororculum. Next base: position 18,692,689 of record OU618541.1, read on the forward strand.
GGTTTGAAGCTTTGCGTGTATGTCTAACTTATAAGTTTTAGAAGTACCTATATCATTAATCGTTAGTTAAATGGATTAAATACATAATTTAATTATAATTTAAATAGTTATTGCGATTAGTAAATCTTATCACATAGGGTAGAGAAATGTATGCACAACGGCCTATATGCTTGTTTGTGTAACACTCATTGGGACTTTTACGACATACATTCACTGGGTTGCCAAATGGGCTCATGAAAAAGAGATCTCGCCTCGATACGGTGGAATATGCAAATGTTTTTTTTATTTGAACAAGTTTGAGGAACCTGTGTTTATGATTAGATTTTGGGTAAACAGGTTTATGTTTATTTTATTATTAAGTACATACACTTATGCCTTTAAATCCCCGAAGGGGTGAGTCCCTTAATCATCTTCTACGACACCCACAGGAAGAGATGGGGATGCGTTATTCTACTCCACTGGGAACCAACACAGACAAAATGCTATCATATTGTTACGAATGTGACGTAACATGTCAAAGCATCGGAACGATAAATTCGAACTTATTGTCAATAGCAGCTGTGACTGAGCGGTTTAGACCTCGCCTGCCAAAAAGAAGGTCGACGGATCGAATCCCGGTGACACGATATGTGGTTTTTGTGATTTTCTAATTTATTTAAATCTATCTTTGGTAAAAGTAACAGAAGATTCTATATTTAAAATCTTCTAGTTATTAGCAGAACATTCTGGAAGAATGAAAATGAGAAACGAAATGAAGATCGAAATTATAGTTTAGCTTTTCTGGGAGATCATAGAAAATTCTGGAGAAATAATAAAATGAATATCGAAAAGACGATCGAAATTCAGGGTATAAAAGGAGCTGTCAGAGCCGTGAAAGGACAGTTAAGTTTGGGAGTTCAAAGTGAACAGAAGAAGAGGAAGAAGGGAAAAGGAAGCAAAGTGAGAAAATAGTGAAAAGTGCAGTAATTGTGCAGTCGCGCTGTGAGTGTCGTGAAAGCGCAGTGACCTTGCAGTACAGTCGCGCTGTGAGTGTCGCGAATAAGACTAAAGCGCAGTAGTGCATCGTGTGGTACAGTCGCGTCGTGAAGTGTTCGAGATTTGGCTGTTGGGGTGTGAAAATCAAGCGGTCTCAAATACTAAGTTGTTTATTTCCAATCCCGTTACCCGTCTCCCGTAACATTGGTGTCAGAAGTGGGATTGGAATAAACGATGCCGTTCACACCAAGAGACGACCGAGAGCGCCCCAACACGCGCTCCAGATCAGCGGCGCGGGAACAAGGGGACGCAAACCCGACAGTATCACACGCTGACGTCGCGAGAGGTCGAGATGAGGCTGGCGAAGGAACCTCTGCCGCTCCTGCGCGTGCCTCAGCCACACCGGAACCTGTAAGTGCACCGTCGCTCTCGCTGACGGACATGGGTGCACTTTTCCAGCAGCTCCGCGCTCTTCAGGAGGAGCAAGCGCGCCGCCGGGAGGAGCAGCTGCGCGCTCTTCAGGAGGAGCAAGCGCGCCGTCAGGAGGAGCAGCTGCGCGCTCTTCAGGAGGAGCAAGCACGCCGTCAGGAGGAGCAAGCTCGCCGTCAGGAGGAACAGCTGCGCGCTCTGCAGGAAGAGCAAGCGCGCCGTCAGGATGAGCAAGCGCGCCGTCAGGAGGAACAACTACAGGCGATGGGGGAACGAGTTCTCTCAGCTGTCACGGAGACCATCAAAAAGGTAGAAGAGGTCCAAAAAACAGTAGAGAACCATGAAAGCATGCTGGCTGACCATCAAGCGCGCATCACATCTGTCGAGGGGGACTTACGGAAGATCAAGGCTTCGGGTACAACAACACCTGTATCCGTTGTCTCTTCGGGAGGAAGCTTCAAGGTGCCTCCTTATGATGGAACATCTTCGTGGACTGCATACAAGAGGCAGTTTCAAGCCGTAGTACAACTAAACGGCTGGAGTGAAGAACAAGCAAGGACCGGCCTTACCTTAGCGTTGAGAGATAAGGCCGCAACGGTATTGGAGGCTATAGAAAGCGACGCTTCATACAAGGAGCTTGTTGAGGCTCTAGAATCGAGGTACGGCGATGCGCATCTCGAACATGTATTCCGAGCCCGGCTCCGAGACAGGGTGCAGAAGCCAACCGAGACACTGCAACAGTGGGCCTTGGAGGTTGAAAAACTTGTGAGGAAGGCATACCAATCCTCGCTCACGACTTTCATCGAGCGGATGCTGCTACAAACTTTCGTCGATGGTATCCGTGATAGGGAAGTGAGAGCTGCGGTACGATTGGCCCATCATCCGGAAGTAAAGGAAGCCGTGGCGCATGCGCTAGAAGTTGAGGCCGTCCGTGGTGAATATGGAGTTCCGGCCAGGCTTAGGGGGTGGGCGCTGGCCGGTGGACAAGAAACCCCAAAAGTTAAGATTTACCAAAGCACAGATGGGAATAGTCTAACTGTCGCTGGAAGGATAAATGGAACTGCATGCCAGTTAACTTTAGACACTGGAGCATCGCGTACGGTAGTTAGATCACAGATAATGAAGAACTGTGGGAAGAGTCAGATCCAGGGAGAAACTGTACATTTGACTACAGCTACCGGCCAGCGCATACCCGTGAGAGGAGAACGAGTGGTGGCAATTAAGATGGGTGACAAACTCTTTTGGCAGAAAGTTGTAATAGCTGATATAGTGGATGACTGTATAATTGGGTTGGACTTTATGAAATATCATCAGTGCAAAATTGATATTGTAAATGGAGTCATCAAATGTGGAGTAACTGAGGTGCCTATGAAAGGAGGTGGTGGTGGTAAAGTCTACTGCCTTCAAGATACCAGACTTCCACCTAGAACTCAGACACTTGTACCAATAACAATGAATAAAAATTCAAGTAACAATAGCCGGCGTTATTTGGTTGTTGAAAAGACAGAAGATGATAATTCGTGGTTACTAGCTAGAACAGTAATCAGTGTGTCTAAAAACATGCTAGTTCCAGTGCTTAATTTGAGTGGCGACGTACAGACCTTAAAAAGGGGCACTCTGATTGGAGTCGCTGAAGAAATGGAGTGGTTAAGGAGTTGCCAAGAAAAGACGAATATCTCATCAGGGAAAATAGATCTGACTGAAGTTTTTCTCGACTGTAAGGAAGATTTGGGAGCAATGCAGTTAGTGAAAGCTAAAAATTTGTTGAGGCGTTTTGCTGACATTTTCTCTAAAGGAGAACGGGACATCGGGAAGACTGGACTAGTGAAACATCAAATTAACACTGGCGATGCACTGCCAATCCGCCAACGACCTCGACGAATTCCATTCGCTAAGGAAGAAGAAGTTGGGAATATGATTAAAGAGATGGAAGGAAATGGAGTGATAGAACCTTCTTCTAGTCCTTGGTGTTCTCCAGTTGTCTTAGTCAAGAAGAAGGATGGTACAACTAGGTTTTGCATCGATTACCGACGATTGAATGACTTTACGAAGAAGGACAGTTATCCTTTACCAAGAATAGATGACACACTAGATACTTTGAGTGGAATGAAATGGTTTACTACGCTGGACCTTAAAAGTGGATACTGGCAAGTGGAGATGGATCCTAAAGATAAAGAAAAGACTGCATTTTCTACCGGTAAAGGACTCTGGCATTTCAAGGTAATGCCCTTCGGCCTTTGCAACGCGCCAGCGACGTTCGAGAGATTGATGGAGCGAGTTCTTGCAGGATTAATAGGAGAAGCTTGCCTGGTATACCTCGATGACGTCATTATTGTGGGACGAGATTTCGACGATCACCTTAAGAAGTTAGAAAGTGTGCTGAGTAAAATTAGGGGAGCAAACTTAAAATTGAATCTAAAGAAATGCAGTTTCTTCAAAAGACAAGTCAATTATTTGGGGCATGTTATCTCTGAAGGCGGAGTAGAAACAGATCCCGCGAAAGTATCCGCCGTAAAAGACTGGCCGGTGCCACAGGATAAGACTCAGGTGCGAGCCTTTATGGGCCTCTGCTCTTATTATCGGCGTTTCGTTAAGAATTTTGCAGACATCGCAAAGCCACTACATAGACTTACAGAGGAGAAGCGAACTTTTGAATGGGATGCAGATTGTGAAACTGCCTTTGAAGATCTCAAGAAGAGGCTTTGCGAAACCCCTATTTTGGGATATCCCGATGGAAGGAATCAGTTTGTTGTTGACACAGATGCCAGTAACACAGGCATAGGTGGGACATTGTCACAAAGAAAAGGAGATCAGGAGGTTGTAATAGCGTACTTCAGTAAAACGCTATCAAAACCTGAACGAAATTATTGTGTTACGCGAAGAGAGCTCCTGGCTGTAGTGAAAACGTTATAACATTTCAAGAAATATCTATTAGGACGGAAGTTTCTAGTAAGAACGGACCATTCGGCATTGAAGTGGCTTCTACAGTTCAAGAACCCCGAAGGACAAGTCGCACGATGGATCGAACAATTGCAAGAATTTGACTTCGTAATTGAACATCGAAGCGGTGGTTCCCATAGAAACGCCGATGCGTTGTCACGCCGACCTTGTGACAGTGATTGTAAACATTGCGAAAGACAAGAGGGAAAGGAACAGACCTCTATACGTGTTATAAGAATGGATTCATTCAATGAGAGGTGGAGTAATGACGTCATGCGAAAATCGCAAGAAGAAGATGACGACTTGAAGCCAATATTAGAATGGTTAACAAATTCTTCTCCTCGTCCAAGTTGGAATGAAGTTGCTGGATTGAGTTCCTCCACTAAGAGTTACTGGGCGCTATGGAATAGCTTGATACTTCAAGATGGCCTACTATGTCATAAATGGGAGAGTGCGTCAAGAGATGGTACACACTTGCAAGTAATTGTACCGAAGGCAAAGGTTCCAGAAATACTAAGAGCTTTTCATGATGGGGTTTCCGGCGGACATCTTGGAGCTAGAAAAACTCTATTGAAAATACGTGAGCATTTTTACTGGTTGCATTGCAAGGAAGATGTCCAAGAATGGTGCAGGAAATGTGAACCATGTTCATCTGTTAAAGGACCACAGACGCGAAGTCGAGCTAGTATGAAGTTGTATAATGTCGGTGCTCCTTGGGAACGGATAGCTTTAGACATGGCCGGACCCTTTCCGTTTCCTGTTTCCGAGTTCCTATCAACGAACGGCAACCGTTACATATTGGTGGTGATGGACTATTTTACTAAGTGGCCAGAGGTGTTCGCGGTGCCAAATCAAGAAGCAATAACAGTGGCAACTAAACTAGTGAATGAAGTCTTTTGCCGATCCGGACTACCTCTTGAAATTCACAGTGATCAAGGACGAAACTTTGAATCGCAAGTGTTTCAGGAAGTTTGTAAGATTTTGAAAATACACAAGACGCGAACGACACCTTATCGGCCACAGTCAGATGGCATGGTGGAACGCTTCAATAGAACGTTGGAGCAGCACTTGGCGAAGATAGTCGATTCACATCAAAGAAACTGGGACGAATATCTTCCGCTATTTCTGTTATCGTATCGTACAGCGGTTCATGAAAGCACTTGCATAACACCGGCCCATGCAAATTTTGGCAGAGAGCTTCGACTACCGGCGGAACTCCTCACCGGATGCCCTCCTGACTCACCTAGCTGTATAACAGATTATGCGGATGTATTAAGGAAACGAATGGATAAAGTTCACAGATACATGAGAGAAGCCAATTTACAGGCCAGCGAACGAATGAAAACACGATATGACAGAAGTTCAAATTTAAGATGTTTTGAAGAAGGATCGCTAGTGTGGCTTCATAACCCAGTACGGAAGCAAGGATTATCTCCGAAACTGCAGCCAAGTTGGGAAGGACCTTATAAAGTGATAACAAAAATTAATGACGTTACTTACAGAATTCAAAAATCGCCGAGAAGTTCCGCTAAAGTTGTTCACATCGATAGACTCGCCCGATATTATGGCTCTAACGATGCTCGGGACGAGCATGTCTTAGGAGGGGGCAGTGTTACGAATGTGACGTAACATGTCAAAGCATCGGAACGATAAATTCGAACTTATTGTCAATAGCAGCTGTGACTGAGCGGTTTAGACCTCGCCTGCCAAAAAGAAGGTCAACGGATCGAATCCCGGTGACACGATATGTGGTTTTTGTGATTTTCTAATTTATTTAAATCTTTATTTGGTAAAAGTAACAGATGATTCTATATTTAAAATCTTCTAGTTATTAGCAGAACATTCTGGAAGAATGAAAATGAGAAACGAAATGAAGATCGAAATTATAGTTTAGCTTTTCTGGGAGATCATAGAAAATTCTGGAGAAATAATAAAATGAATATCGAAAAGACGATCGAAATTCAGGGTATAAAAGGAGCTGTCAGAGCCGTGAAAGGACAGTTAAGTTTGGGAGTTCAAAGTGAACAGAAGAAGAGGAAGAAGGGAAAAGGAAGCAAAGTGAGAAAATAGTGAAAAGTGCAGTAATTGTGCAGTCGCGCTGTGAGTGTCGTGAAAGCGCAGTGACCTTGCAGTACAGTCGCGCTGTGAGTGTCGCGAATAAGACTAAAGCGCAGTAGTGCATCGTGTGGTACAGTCGCGTCGTGAAGTGTTCGAGATTTGGCTGTTGGGGTGTGAAAATAAAGCGGTCTCAAATATTAAGTTGTTTATTTCCAATCCCGTTACCCGTCTCCCGTAACAATATTAATAACAAAAGAACCAAAGCACAGAATATAAAAAATTAACGAAAGCTTCCCATCTTGTCCAGTCGTGCCTTCAGAAACAAGTATATGAATTTCGTTCTGGTAGTAGGTACTAATATCAAATATCATTGCATTAAACGACCAGTGCAATCCAATCAAAACGTCAGATCATTCACACATTAATACTGATACTTGCTGCCAATTTGCAATTTCATTTATGATTGTATCTCGTAATTCTATTGTTAAGTCGTTGTTAACCTCAATGTTTGCAATAGCTAAAGATACCGTCTGTTGCTAACAAGAGACATCAATGACTCTACAATGATCTTGGAGTTTCTTATTTATGAGACTATTACTTATTACCAGTAAGGGTTATTTTGTCTTGGCATAGACTTGACTTGATTCTCTACTGGGTAGTCTACAACTTATTTCATAAGTTGCGATGCTACGGACGTTAACATTTGTATATACATCCTCCGATATTTAGAAATTAATGCATTTCAACAAATTTAAAAATTTAAGTATTTTATTTATACCACTTATAAACAATTAATAAAAATAAAATTAAAATTAAAATACTACCATTTGTACGCAAATTATAATTTATTCTCTAAAACATAATAACCTCTCATTTGAACCACAAATATAAATTAAGGTCTTAGCACTAAAACTAGTAGCGCAAGGATCAAAAAGGTACCATCGGACATATGAAATTGCTTTTAAAAGGGTTCTGTTATAACGCTGAATGTACTCATTGAATTATGCATACGTGCGCAGAGCGGGCAAGTCCTAACATTTTACGGCTGGTAACATAATTAAATTCCAAAAGCGTATGTATAGGTGCTTTTTGCGTCAATCTTTTAAAAGAAAACTCTCAAATTTTTCATGTCGTCCCAACATTTAAATTAACGACATAAACTTCGGCACCACTCGAACTTTGTCAATATAGCGGAACAATATGGGTGAACAATTTTAACAAATTTAATAAACTTCAAATATATTTATTTCACTGACAAAAGTTTACAAAACCTAGTGAAATCACAAACGTACATCTGAAATACAATATTCAACTGCATAATATACATAAAAACGTGCACGTTGCAAGCGCGTATTATACCTTGATTAAAGCGAGCTACAATGCTCCCAAATTGAGCCATGTTTCACCTATTCAAACAGTATATTTTATGAAGGCATTTATTGGTGCTTTAAACGTTATTGTTAATCTTAGGATCAACTTAGTTTTGTTACCGATGCCACCAAACAAAAGTCGACAATTGTAAAAAAATTATATATAGTCGAAATATTGACCTACGTAGTAATATTGCTCAGTAATTAAGTAAGTTTATGGGTTATGTATGAGGTACGTGAATACATGGACATTGCAAATGTTTACTGAATTATTTTTGATATAGGTAGTTACTTTAAGGAGAGAGAGAAAAAAATGTATGATATATCATTCTTTGTCTGTCAAGTAACTTCCATCTTAATATAATATAATATATTTATTTATTCAGACCATGGTCCATTCTGTTAGTATACATAATCTTATAAAGTAATGTTAGTGAAATTAACCTATTGACAATTTTTTATTTTATTATAATAACCTAGGACGACCACTGCGCCACAGGTCTATGTAGTCGCATCCAGAGTCCCCACATAGGGCTGTCCCATCGGTCAGCCATGGTGTTCAGAATGTTGTTGGGGCTGTCGCGCACTCTGCGCATGATAGAAGCACATCTTTTACGCATAATGGCGTGAAAGCCATTTACAGCCGCCTCGGCGAACATGCCGGACGCGCTGCAGTAACGCGGCAGCCCCATCAACACCCTGAACGCGTCATTATATTGCACGCGCAGGGTACCACACGGTCTTACTCAGACAACTGATGTTGCTTGAATTTTTGACCTTTTAATTTTTAGACCGCTTATTTTTTAAGGCTTTCAGAGATTTATCTTCAACAATGGAGGACTTACATTTGGTGAAGATGACTAGGACGGAATTAGGATATACTCCTAAATGGTACATTGAACCGAACGTGAGTAAAGCTTATTCCTAGAATAAACAGGCCAAATCACCCACATATTGGCTGTTTATTCTAGGAATAAACTTAACTCACGTATTTTGTGTACCAGCACAGCATAGTAATAATGTCAAATGTTTAATTTTAATTGAATAATTGCCTGATGAGTAGAAAACAAATGGCTGGGATTTAATGGATAAGGAAGTCAAAGGATTGGGAGCTATGATGCAACGTTGTGAGCAAGAAGTTTGAAGTTGAGAAGCATACTTGGACTAAACACTTTCATAAAAGTGTGAATACTGTTTCAACAATTTATCCATATTCATGAAATCAGGAAAAAAATTGTATGGTTCGGAATGTTATAAAAAAATAGGCTGTGGGTGATGCGGTGACGGAAACAAATAGTCCCATTCCTCACACGCATCTGATTAAAGTTTTGTCCAAGATAAGATTGTGGACGAAATTATCCAATGAAATGGTGAAAGTTTGATGGGCGTTTGTTAATTTTGTTTCGTCAGTTACATATTCTAGGACGAGTGCTATTTATACCCAAAGTAAGCATAGCTTTACTAGCCTGTGTTATAGGTTGTACAATGCTAATAAACACATTTTTACACAAGCTTTTTTGTTAAAATCCATATCCATACTAATATTATAAATGCGAAAGTAGCTATGTCTGTCTGTCTGTCTGTCTGTATGTTACGCTTTCACGCCTGAACTACTCAACCGATTTTGATGAAATTTGGTTTAGGGGTAGATTGGACCATGAGAAAGGACATAGGCTATGTTTGGTCGCGATAACCGACATTCACGCGGGCGAAGCCGCGGGCAAAAGCTAGTATACAATATTATTATACCTAACACATAAAATCATTGTAAAATGCGATGATGTCTAGCCAACTGCTACTTACAATACAAGTATTAATTTTATTACGCATTTTCCCTTCAACACTGTTTCGCATCATTTCATGTGAAAAAAACAGGTGTCATTGTTGCAAATAATTTTATAAGATAAGCAATGGGATTTGGCGAATAAACGTACAAATCACATTCGCAGGCAGCCATTGTGGGATTTGTTTCATGTTTGAGAGGATTTTGAGTGCGAATAGCTTTTCTCTTGGTTTTTGTGTTGCTATCTGTTGAGTTATTGATGTATACACTACTAGTATATCAATGACTGTACAAATCTCAATTAAGAATGCTATACAGACACAGTGTAAGACATTACTACAATTCTTAAAAATATAATAATTTGTTGTCAGTTATAATGGTCAATCAATCCTGCATTTGGCATTCATCAATTCATCATACATTTTCAAGTAAGTATTATCTCTCAAAATAATTTAAATCTCAGATTCAATCAATCAATCAATCAATCAATCAATGTTTATTTGCGAACACAGGTACAATTTATGGTCTTACATAATACAAGTTTGCTCGTTCCGTATTCAACCCAAAAAGGCATGCAATGTTACAATATAAGCTAAAAGTACATTAAAAATACACGATATCTATAGGAGTAACTCAACTGATTAAATTATCAATAAAAAGAAATTTCAGATATAATCATGTCCAAAGTTTTAGTACTTCATGTCAAACTTAAAATTATATAAAATTATTTATTCATTTATTGTATTAAATTAATAGTGCAATATAGTCCATTACAGAATTAACAATGTCATTTTTTTTTAAAATTTGTATACATTATGTCAAAATTTTAAATAGTTAATATATAAATAGTGGTATAGTCCCTTTCATTACAAATTGTCTTTTAAATTATATACATTTTTCTTAAACACACTTAGACTATCCACTTCCGAAATGTATATTGTATATTGTTTATGTACCTATGTCTTGTTGGTTTTATTTGTAGACCTATCAATAATTATGAGTCGTCTACGCATTTGTTGTAGTTCTTAGAGTAGAAATAGCCTGATACTTAAGTATTCATAAGCAGATTTTTTAATTTTCATATTTTTCTAACATGTGATGATCTTCTTTAATTAATTCTGCCCCTCTTTCTCCAATCATTATTGTTGGTGCATTGGTATTACCACTTGTTATATTAGGCATTATACTGGCATCGATGACACGAAGGTTACCAACACCATGTACTCTCAAACAACTATCGACAACTGATGTGTTTGGATCAGTCCCCATTCTACATGTTCCTACTGGATGATATACGGTTTGCACTATATTTAAACAAACACATTTCCAATAATCTCGGCTATCTAATTCATAGATATTACAAGCTGGCACATTCATTCTGACCAAAAATGCACCAATGGAAGTAAAGTATTCAGTTTTCAATAGTTGTGTTAAGATTTTAATGCCAGTTACTGCTGATTCCAAGTCATAGGAGTTTTTAAAATAATTCGGATAAATATAAGGATGGTCTTCAGGATTATTAGAACGTATTGAAACATTTCCTCTCGATTTCGGATGTAATAAGTTGAAAGGAAACATAAATATAGTGTGATGCTTATTAAGTTCCAGTAGTGGCTTTGCAACATAATCTTTGAATCTGAACGATTTCTTTATGGTGTTGGGGAACCCAGGACTATTTTTCCAACTAATTATTAAATGACTTTGATAATCTGGATACGAGGCATTTTTTTCATTAGAATAAAATGCTAAAATGTCAGAAATGGAACCTTCTGCTAGATAGCCAGTACGGTTATAAAGATATTTTATAACATCAAAATTTTGGTCCAAATTTGTTTCCGGATCAGATTCATTGTTGCCAATCATAATGGGCAGAAAAATATGATCCTGCAAGTTTTGTCCTACCATCGGCGAATTAACGATATACTGAATATTATTTGCGGCCAAGTGATTTTTGCAGCCTATTCCAGACAACATTAACAATTGAGGTGAATTTATCGAACCCGCACTCACAATGATTTCTTTGGTGGCAAAATATGTGTATATTTTGGAACTACGCTGTACTTTAACACCATAAGCGATTTTTGATGAGCGCCTTATCAAAACTTTGGTGACAAAACTATTTTTCAAAATCTTTAAATTCTTCCTATTTTGTGCAGGATTTAAATATGCCTTGTTTGTGCTTTGTCTTTCTCCATTAGACGCTGTTGCTGATAGTCTTCCTGAACCTAACACATTTGCAATATTAAAGTCAGGCACATTATTTATACCAATCTCCTGCCAAGCTGAGAGAATTTTTTCAGTTACATTTCTGTATGTGCTATTAAAAGTATTTATTGGAAGTAGTCCGTTATGACCATAGTGTTCATAAATTATTGGGTCTTTCAATAAACGCATATTTTGATAGCTTTGACATTTTTTATAGCACCGTTGAACATCCGTTATATTCCACTCTAAATTACCAGCATCATACCAAGTTTCAAAATCCTTCTTATTTCCTTCTATATAAATCATAGCGTTGAGAATACTAGAGCCTCCTATAACTTTACCTCTTGGCCAATTTATAGATCCATCTATTATGGCCTGATCAATTCTGCCATCATTTGTAGTTAAGTATTTCCAATCATACTTTGTACCCCACATGGATTTAGCAAGTGCTGGAACCTAAAATTAATACGATAATTATAAACCATAAAAATCCTTCACAATTTTTTTTTTCAATGTAGGGATGATAAGTCGTATGTGGTTATAAATATCCAGTACTACTTTTATTTGACAATACTTACATTTGCCTCAATAGGAGGATCGTCTCCTGCTTCCAAAAGTAGAACAGTCCATTCTCCTATTTCACTCAGTCTATTAGCTAAAACGCTTCCTGCTGACCCAGCTCCTACTATTATGAAATCAAACTTTGAATAATCTGTAATAGAATAATAGATTACGTTAGCTATTTAGAAATATTATTTAATTGCGGGCCAGTGTTTTGATAAACAAACAAACGACTTATTTCAAATGTACAGTACTTATTTGTGATGTCAATTTATGTCTTAATTACTACAAAGTAACGTTTAGCATTGAAGAGTATCAGAAATTTTAAAACTTCGTTCGCGAAACAACCGAATAAGAAATGATACATTTTAGGATATTTTACACAACGCTACCTAGATAAATGTCCAGCAGTGGACTGCGGTGAGCTAATTGATTGATTGAACCATTTTGATCTTATTTTTTAAATACTCACTGGGAACATCAGCCTCTTTCAAAACTCCTTGGGATATAAAGCACTGACTTGCCGCAAAAAATCGTACCGCAGAGGCAAAGGCGTCAGGAAATGCTCCCGTAGTGGCTCCACACGATGCATTATAACTACCAAAATGAAAGAATAATGAATTAGATACAGTATGAACGGAAAGTGAATATATAGCGACAATTTGTAGGTAGCGAGAACTGGGACCATTAATTTCTTGAAATGTATGTTTTTATCATACCATTTTGCCGTAGGAATCATTATTTGTTTTGAGGCGTACAGGTGTACCAAGAAAGGATTTTTTGAAATTCAAACCAGAAGGGCCAAAAAAGGGTATAAACTGACTTTGTTATAACTCAAGAACAGAGTTTCATGATGTTTGGGTTTTTGAATTTGTCTCTGTTGCCGAAAATCGATCATCACAATTTAAATATGGTAAATCCATAAAATAATGTAAAGTTATTGAAAAATCTATTTAAAAGGGCGTAATTGTCAATAACAGTATCGTGGTCAACATGGAACTAAAAGTGAATTTGTCAATGTGTTATCAAACATCTATTGTCAAAGCCATGTCAAAGCGCTATCCCTATATAATACAAACTGGGGTTGGTATTTCAGGATTATTAGGTATAATTGATAATCTGGAAGTGGAATTCAAGCATTAATTGGAAATTTGAAAAGCTTCTAATAATATTCATTATCACGACCGTGACAAACCCAAGTCAGTTAAATTATGCAGTGTATGCAGGTATGTAATATTCGAAAAATATCGGAAAATGTTGTTTATGTTATTCTGTGATCTGGTGTTATTTGAATAGTTTCACGTTGTATTATTATAAAAAAAATACTTTTAATTAAGTGATAACTATGTAGAGAACCAAGCACCGGGTACAGTCAGCATCAGAAAGATGTTGACTGGCGGTAAGACCCGTCATGGACGAATGGCTGGAGAGGCGCCACGGTAGCCTCTTCTACCAGCTAACGCAGGTCCACACTGGACATGGCTGTTTCAGTAAGTATCTGCATCGTATAAGCCGATAGCCGAATGCCACCACTGCCGGGGCTGCTCCACAGACACGTCGCATCACAAGCTGGTAGAACGTCCACAGAGGAAAGAGCTGTGCCGCGTCCTCCAAGCAAGAGCGAAAGCCTCACGCTGCAAACCTCGGTACTGGCCATGTTCAGCAGCGTGAGTGTGTGAAATTCCACCGCCTTCTTTTGTATGGCACTGATGCTTATAAGAGAAGCAGCGAAAACGGGGGGATCTAGCACTCTCACGTGCCATAGAAGATGGACCGGGCGGTGAATATCGCAAAACTATATCCATCCTCGATGAGCCAGAGCCAGGGAATTATAGTGAGGGCGCTTCGTATATTCGCGCGCGCCTCTCTATAGGAGATGTAGATTTCGATCCGCAATAACACCTCAAGGCTGCCATTATTAGTTGCCAAGGCCGACCAGGGTTTCTGGCATATCCTTAACAGAGCGTATCAGATTCTCCAGGCACACTGATGGAACAACATGCAGTTATAGTCGTTGTGACTCAAACCATCCTACTTGCAGAAAACATATATATAGTCAATTTAAAATGTGCAATATCTATGTACCTACTGAAGTTAGAACCATACGTATCGCACACAAGCTCCAGCTGCTTTAGCGAAACATTAAGTTAAGTTTGATTCAAAAGACATCGAAAAAAATGAAACGCTCAAGTGAGAACTCACGACCTTTCCCTTACAGGGGAAATGCTCTTCCAACTGAGCCTTTGAGCCACACCTGATTCATTTCAAATTTTCCATCTGTTTATATCCGTCTTTAAGGGCGACGGTGGTGCCATCTACCAACATTCTTGCGAACTGTTGGAAACAATGAATGTTTGGAGCCCTAAAAAAGCAACAACTGGTCTAGCTGTAATGCTTCGATATGACCTTTGGGTTGTGGACGTCAGATGGCAGTCAGCTGGGCACATCCCGCGCGCGTCCTACCTTAATATCCCCGCGACGGATGGGAAGTTTTCATTGAAATGATATATTGACGATAGATTCAACTGAGGTGGTTGTCAAAAGCCGTGACTTCCGCCGAACAGCCTGGAGAAGCGGTTAACTTTTTATTAACATTTTGTATATGTTGCCATCATTATTTTGAGCAAAAAATAGCAAAATATCACGTTGGTTATAATTTAGCTGACCTTAAATATTTATTTTATTCTCTTAGTATTAATTATTATAACGGCAACAGAATAATACACAGAGATAATTTGAACCGTCTAACTATGACGGTTCATAAGATACAAACAAACAGATGGACAGTGGAGTCTTAGTAATAAGGCCGCTCTATTACCAAGACCACCTACACTGTCTGCCTATTCCCAGGTTCAGGGTCCCATCGTGATACGTTACCTAATAAAGACTTTTGGTGGCGATAACCGATATCCACGCAGGCGGAGCTGCGGGCGAAAAGCAAGTATTATTATATAACCCGGAAACCGTGGGGTCAAGCCAATCTCACCTGCAAGCCCCTATTTCTAGTGATTGATGAACGAGGCTATGGTCCAAGCTTTTCCGTCGTGGTTGTGAGATGAGGTTAAAGGGCACTTTAAAATATTGACTCAATTTTGTAGATTTGATTCCCTTCGGATGGTTTTTGGAGTCAATATAATTGGATATCATTTTGTCCAAATGCCTTCAAAACATCCACAATAACTATAACAACTACGGTACTGTTATAACTAATTAAATACTCACCACGACATTTTTACATAATATGTTTAAACCTTACAAGGCACCACAACATTATGACAAAGATACTTTACAATCGACTTAAAGGTGACAATTAAGCAAACTTAATTGTTATTTTATTACACAAGAAAGAAAGGCAACGGGAGCAGGCAACATGTTACAGGTAAATAAAGAAATCAGATTTTTCGCTAAATTATTGTCAATTGAGGGAAGTTTTATACACAGTAAGTAATATAGTTTATATTATGAAATATTTCGTGGTTATAGTAATGTTCGTAAATACTGAGTGACACACTACTCAGTGTTAGAAATTATTAGCGTTGAGAGTCGAGCGATGAACGCTTAGTCGATACTTTTGTCTTTTCGTGAGCTCAAGTGTTTTAAAAGCATTGGTTATGTTTTCATTGTGAGTAGATTTAAGAAATATAGATCACTGACTTATTATAACAGTACCTTTCTGCAAGTAGAATGGTTTGTCTATCGCATAAAGGTATCATAATCGCCCATCAATATCACCATTTAGGTATTTAAATCATGGTTACTCACATTATTTTTAGAGGTAACGGGATATTTACTATGTTGTATTGTTTCGAGGTTCAGATATTTCGGCACCAGAATCACAGACACTTGATCACGAAATAACAGCTACAACTATATATATATAATCACGTCTTTATCCCCGGAAGGTTAGGCATAGGTGACACCCACAATCCCAACTACACAATCAACCAATTAGTAGTGCTTAGTCTTAATTTCTTACGATTTTTTACTTATCCAAAGTACATTCCCTTGAGAGCTTCACTTGAAGAGTTCGATGGCATTTATCTTTAAGTTTTAAAAATAATAGCAATTGAATCTGTAGAATGAATAAAAGATACAATTTCTACAAAGGCCCTTATAATGGTTTCCAATCAAAGAAAATAAGTAAAATTAGGAACACAGCACGAAGAATAAATTTATAACCGTCAATTCAAATATTGTAAAACATCATAATATATGTGTACAAATAGTAGTTGAACTGCAAATATAAATACTTAAAATAATGAAGTACTTACAGTCTTCATTTCTGTAAATCCCACTATATCTCTGCTAAATAGAAATTATTTTTAAACAGTACTGGTACCTAACCAAATATAACTAGTATTCCTGTTAACCCTCTGCGACTGAGGTTACGTCTGTCAGACACCGCAAAATAAACTTTTGTGCGCTGTGTCGCCCAATTCGCGAGGATCTATCAGGGACGCTCGATACCTTCATCCGCCCGCGGCCCCCGCCCACCAGTGTGCCGACGGCAGTCGCAGCGTTTGCACGTGGTCAGTTACAGCAGCCGAGTGTCCATAATACGGAAGGTCAGTATTAAGTGATGTGTCTTATATACGTATTGTCGGTAAAATAATTATATGCACATACTGTCTTATGGACGTAACGTCAGTAAAATTATAGTGTCTTACAGACTACACGTCAGTTAAATGATGAAATTTATAGTTATTATCTTCAAATCTATAAAAATAAATTAAATTTAAGTGTCTGTTTGTAATATCAAAATAAAAAAAATACTACATGCATGTTATGAAAGTTAAATACAGGATACCAGTAATACGATTAAAAAAAATGGTCTGTCTGGCTAATTTTGACGAGTCGTTGGCGACAGCTAGTAATGTATATGTTTCGTTGATTTTAGATGGATAGCAGTCGACAACAACCACATGATAGACCTTCTAGAAAAAGAAAGGCTACTGACGACCATACTATACAGCAATGGCTAGACGAGGACATCGAGTCACAGTTCAGTGATATCGACGATGAAGTTGGCGATCAAGATTTCGTTGTTGAGGAAGAAGTCCACCAAGATAGTGAGATATCGAGCAGCGAGGACCTATTATGGTGACCAGAAGACATGAGGATCACCGCCTTGTCTTTTTTTGGGATATAGGAAACTAACATCAAGTTTTTGATAACGTCAAGATGATAGTCTGCCTAGAGAGCTACGTTTAATTATTCGGCGTGTTTTGGGACAAGATTTACCACCTCCTCCACCACCAAGTGACCCTGGCACATCATCGCCACGAAAGTTATGCCGCATATGTCCAAGTAAATTGAAGGGCCAAACGAAATTTACATGTTGTGTCTGCACAAAACCAATTTGCTTACAATGCGCCGCTCAAGTTTGCACTGACTGCAAGACTGAATAAAAAAAAAAATACTCTAAGAATTTTTTTTTTTAATTTTTTATGTTTTCTTTAAAGCCAGAAGAAGGCACTTATAAGTTTATTTTTATGTGATTATTAATTTTTAATATTATTTTAAAATTTATTAAAAGCTTTGTTCAAATATGCCTTAATCTCATATGTGATACAAATACAGTTCCTGATTATTCATGGATGTCCGAAATTCTACTATAGGGGCGACAATGGAGCCATCTTACAAACTTTCGGAAAAATTTCCTTAACTCAAATGTTACTGAATTTGTAAAGCCACTTTTAAACGATATAAAGTAATATAACGTTTCAAGTTTATTAAAATACGTAACATCTTCATTGTCTAATTAGTACTAAATGACTAAGTTATTTTTAGTTTCATTTTTAATACCCAGGGCCTCTGTCTCTCCGACCTCAGCATCTCGAAGTAATTAAGCAAGGTGACGGTGTAACGGTGACTGTTATTTCTGAAATATCGCTTACAGTAAGAACGTACGGAATTAAAGTGTCTAGAAGTGTTAAATTAAAAATTTCTAGTGTGAAGGATCTGAGTGACAGCGGTTAGATTGCTGATAAGTTTTAAAGGTAACAATAACAAGTAATAAAATTAAAAATTTTGAAAAACCCACGACGACGACTTATAAAAAATAATTAAAAAAATATTTACTGCAGCGCCACCTAGTGGGTGTCACCGTAACACCTATCTAAGAATATGCACCAATCAAACCCAAAGTAATAACTGAAAACCGCATCAATATCGGACTGGTATTTTTGGAGAAAATTGGCAACATTGATTTGTATTACAAATGCTTGCTGTAGCGCCCCCTGTTGAGTTGCCATTGTAACACCTATCTAAGAACATGATCAAATTAAAGCCGAACCCAAAACTGACAACTGCATCAAAATTTGATTGGTCGTTTTGAAGAAAATGGCAATATGGATTAGCACAAACAAACAAACACTCTCTCACCCCAAACGCATATACCGTCTCCGTTCCGTCACGGGTAAAAAAATAGTGATTACATATACTGCTCATATAATATAATACCATTAGATATACTGTTGAGAAATATCCCAGCGGATGATATAATACATAATAAATATCTATAGTAATTATAATATTAGTCAGAATGTTTCACGACACAAGTGTATCTACTAACTAATATCTATAGGTATCCATTTCTAATAGTTAAATTAATTGTTAGGCTAATGTGTTTAATTGTTTATTAATTTTATTACCTATGTTATCTTTATGTTCTATTAATAGTATTGCTAATTGATTAAGCTAGTTGGCTGCGTCATATTTTTTCATACCTTAGGTGGCAGACAAGTACACGGCCCACCTGATGGAAAGTTTTTTTTTTCATACTGGACACGTCACGTCAATTTGACTACACCTCGCCTGATGTTAAGCTAAAGGCAAAGTCTCGGAAAGAGGGTCACCATCGTAAACATTTACCATGTTAACAGTGGTGGCACTCAGCTTGACGGCCTCATTAGATGCCTTTTCACGCCCCGCTTAAAGGACCCGGGACTGTAGGAAGAGGGAAACACGTGAACTGGCAGGGAATTCCATGGTTACCG
Source organism: Eilema sororculum (assembly GCA_914829495.1). Lineage (NCBI taxonomy): Eukaryota > Metazoa > Arthropoda > Insecta > Lepidoptera > Erebidae > Eilema > Eilema sororculum. The sequence continues at coordinate 18,712,008 of OU618541.1, forward strand.
AGGTCTAGGGACGCAACACCAAGGGCGTTATACTCGTGCTGCCGACCCTGGAGAAACCTTCTAATGCTCTTCTTATGCCTCAAAACATAAAATACGTATTTGACTATCAACACTTTATGGTTTAGACCCTTTCGTGTCTAATGAAGTGATATTTTTAAATGATTATTATGATATATTCAAATAGCACATGGGCTTATTTTTATCTTAGCTATGAGTTCTCAGAAGTCACATGAACGGAGTTAACTAGTAGTAGTAGAGTTAACTAACTTATAAGTTTTAGAAGTACCTGTATCATTATTCGTTAGTTAAATGGATTAAATACATAATTTAATTATAATTTAAATAGTTATTGCGAATAATAAATCTTATCACATAGGGTAGAGAAATGTATGCACAACGGCCTATATGCTTGTTTGTGTAACACTCATTGGGACTTTTACGACATACATTCACTGGGTTGCCAAATGGGCTCATGAAAAAGAGATCTCGCCTCGATACGGTGGAATATGCAAATGTTTTTTTTTATTTGAATATGTTTGAGGAACCTGTGTTTATGATTAGATTTTGGGTAAACAGGTTTATGTTTATTTTATTATTAAGTACATACACTCACGCCTTTAAATCCCCTAAGGGGTAAATCTCTTAATCACATTCTATGACACCCACAGGAAGAGACAGGGATACTCTATTCTACTCCACTGGGAACGAACACGGTAAAGATGTTATCAAAGTATTAAACAATAGAACCGAAGCACAGAATAGATAATATTAACCAAAGCTTCCCATCTTGTACAGTCGTGCCTTCAGAAACAAGTATATGAATTTCGTTCTGGTAGTAGGTCCTAATATCAAATATCATTGCATTAAACGACCAGTGCGATCCGATCAAAACATCAGATCATTCACACTTGCTGCAAATTTGCAATTTAATTTATGACTGTATCTCGCAATTCTATTGTTATATCGTTGTTAAGCAACTAATAGAGCTAAGCTAGCAACCTCAATGTTTTCAGTAGTTAAAGATACCATCTATTGCTAACAAGAGACAGCAATAACTACAATGATCTTGAGTTTCTTATTTATGAGCCTATTACTTATTACCAGTAAGAGGTATTTTGTCTTGGCATAGACTTGACTTGATTCTCTACTGGGTAGTCTACAACTTATTTCATAAGTTGCGATGCTACGGACGTTGACTTTTGTATATACATCCTCCGATATATAGAAATTAATGCATTTCAACAAATTTAAAAAGTTAAGTACTTTATTTTTATACCACTTATAAACAATTAATAAAAATAAAATTAAAATACTACCATTTGTACGCAAATTATAATTTATTCTCTAAAACATAATAACCTCTCATTTGAACCACAAATATAAATTAAGGTCTTAGCACTAAAACTAGTGGTGCAAGGATCAAAAAGGTACCATCGGACATATGAAATTGCTTTTAAAAGGGTTCTGTTATACGCTGAATGTACTCATTGAATTATGCATACGTGCGCAGAGCGGGCAAGTCCTAACATTTTACGGCTGGTAACATAATTAAATTCCAAAAGCGTATGTATAGGTGCTTTTTGCGTCAATCTTTTAAAAGAAAACTCTCAAATTTTTCATGTCGTCCCAACATTTAAATTAACGACATAAACTTCGGCACCGCTCGAACTTTGTCAATATAGCGGAACAATATGGGTGAACAATTTTAATAATCCACGAATGACGCCACGAATGGACGCGTTTGCAATTTTTTCATAGCTTTGTCGAACGTTTAGCGCTGAACTTGGGTGATGACTCACATTTTTGGCTTGAATACACGCCTATTATATTTCGTTGGAAAATTTATTAAATTCGTTCGGTTTTTGGCCGCTATTAATTCTATAAGAGACTATTTGAAGCTGTAAAAATGGGTAGTACTGGGTACCATCACACAAATAATAATCATTGCCTTAGCCCTAAACCACAGACTACCTAATAGTTGCCTAGACTCACAACTTTCGTTGCAACACCGTCGATGAGATCTTAGTAAGTACTATCTGATTTACACTCTCATTTTTTAGTAAAATAAAGTTACATGAAGTACCTGTTTAATTTGGTGAGTGGTTACCGGTGCCTATAATCATTCGCAAAAAGTGTAACTTGCCCGTTACCGACCTGTCCTCCTGCCAAGCACATACGAGGATGATATTAAAGTATTAAATAACAAAAATGTTCATACCAGACAAAATCTATGGCATGTTATACGAATTTTATGTGCTTTTTTATGCGAAAGGGATTGTAAATGCTATATATACGCATTTTATAGCTTCTCTTTGTTGCATGTTTTTATGTGTTATATACTTGGTTTGGAATACTCTTGACTTAGCGTTTTAGGAATCTAGTATACGTAGGTATATAATGCGCTCGTCATAGACCTAAAATCTAAATTATACAACATTGACTTATGTGACATCTGTAAGTACGGGCGGTTGATAATTAGCTTTTTCTCTGCAAGAAACTAACAATATCTAGTGTATTATTTATATTCAGAAAAATCTTGCGGATATTTTAGGATCTACACAATATGTCAGAACAAACACTACCTTAAAAAACATTCTTCATGTTGTGTTCCTGGCGGTGAGTATTGTAGAGCTGACTGGAGAGTTTTTGTTCTGACCATAGGTTTGTCCTGCTTTGTCTTCTGCACTGACGGCACAGAAACTCTGTTCCCTGGTGTTGCACATATCATTACCACTTTCCATTACGTGGGCGGAGTGTTTGCTTGCCACCCAAGGGGTATAATACAGAGACGAGACAATACCAATTATATAGGGCCACTCCCTATTGGCCAATTTCGAAAATCAAATGTCGCGGTCATTGGTTTATGATGGAGAAACATCGCTGTCACCAGCTTTCCGATCGAATGCCACCTTCAAACCTTCAATAAAAGAGCGTACTATCTTTTAAAAGGAAGGCAATGCACTTGTGACTCCTCTGGTGTTGCGAGTGTCCATGGGCGGCGGTGATCGCTCTCCATCAGGCGATCCGTCTGCTAGTTTGCCTCCCTAATCCATAAAAAAAAACACATCTCGTTCCTCCACAGGAACGGTGTTGATGTTGATGTGGCTGCGAAGAGCCTTGACATGTCATAACTGAAGAAAACTAAAGAAATTCGCTAGCTGCGCAAATGCTATTCGGCTGGATGCTGTAAATTGACTACAAAGTATGTTCAGAAAAGGCAACAAAATCCGAAGATAAATTCAAATCTATTTACGGAACAAATACAGATACACAGTATTTCTTCAAACATATATTCAACGGAGATTCGCTAGAGTAAGAGAGAACGATAATAAAAATAGTTGTGCAAGAGATCAATCAGCATAATGCTGTATATATTGAACAGGCGTCTATTTGTCTGGCGTAGGTGTTCTTGTTTCTGCAATGTATAAGCAAATAATTTGGTTAACTGTCAGTGTAATTTATATGCTTAGAGAGATTGGTAACAATTCCTAATTAGCTTGATTGTTGAGTTGTTTGTACTGTCGTTCGATTGAGCGGTGTTATTGACTTGTTTGGAACGAAATCGGTTTTGTGCTCCGATTGTTATTTCAGGCGTACAAATACTTGGTGTATGCAAAATCAATTATTGTATTTTTTGTCATAATATTATGGTGGACTGCTCACCATTATGACCTAACACTAGTAGTGGTGTTATCGATTCAGTAAAACCATAAAAAGAATTCATAGCACATAATATAAGCAATGAAATTCTACTTCACAACTTTATTAATGCAATGGAATTTTCTCTAAAACTTAAGGTAAGATAACGGCACAGTGTCTGCGATATCATTATTCAAAACAGGCAACGTTTTAAAATAAACTGCAGGTATAATATTTTTAGTCAGATAGTTATTTCCTGCTGTAATAAATTAAAGTGCAGCATTTACGGAATATCTTTATATTACTAAAGCAAATGAATTTTACAGCGCCACTACAGCCGGTACTTAAACAGCTCTTATCGTGTTTATTGAGAGGTACTACTCAGCCAACAAAAGAAATTACGGTTACAGTTTTTCATATCCCTTTTGTCGACTATTAGTCGCCCTCGGGATCGGATCGGATAGTGTTCAGCAATTTTGACGACCTTCTACCGTAGTACGCATTTATTAATCTTCATCATCATCATCATCTCATCAGTGCATAGTATAAAGCAAAGTCACTTTCCGCGCCTGTCCGTCCGTACGCTTGTATCTTCAAAATTACGCTACAGATTTTGATGCGGTTTCTTTTAATAGATAGAGTAATTCAAGAAGAAGGTTCATATGCATAATACATGCTTAATATAGTAGAGGTTGCAGCGGGAACGGGATCGGACACCCCGTGGGCGAAAAAAAAAAGTTTATTAAGTATATAATTTACATTAGTTCTGTAATTGATTTATTATAAATAGTAACTCAATGTTTTCGATAGAACAAAATATGGTGTTACGGAAAATCCACTCGATTGGCGATTATCATTACCTAGGTAAATAGTTGCACCACGGCGGCGGCGCGCTGAGAAGCGCGCCTCCCCATTCCAGGGGCGAGTAGGGGACACCGCTGTCCCCCTCCCGAAGAGAGCCAGACCGTAAGGGATGGCCCTGGGTCAGCCGGGGTGCGAGGGCGGATATGTCGATGACAACCTCACCTCCGGCCTAGCACTGCGACCCACAGTCGGCGTGCGGTTTTAGTCGGTTCGAGTCCGACATAACCTCCCCTTCCGGCTCCGGCAGGGGGGGTATCCGAGGGGATTTCCGCACGGAAAAAAAAGGGTAAACAGTGGCAATATTAATGAAATGTTAAAGAGGCCTGTAAAAGGAAAGGTGGAGTGAAATAAGTTCAAAATTCAAAATTCAAAATTTAAAATTCAAAATTCAAAATTCAAAATTCAAAATTCAAAATTCAAAATTCAAAATTCAAAATTCAAAATTCAAAATTCAAAATTCAAAATTCAAAATTCAAAATTCAAAATTCAAAATTCAAAATTCAAAATTCAAAATTCAAAATTCAAAATTCAAAATTCAAAATTCAAAATTCAAAATTCAAAATTCAAAATTCAAAATTCAAAATTCAAAATTCAAAATTCAAAATTCAAAATTCAAAATTCAAAATTCAAAATTCAAAATTCAAAATTCAAAATTCAAAATTCAAAATTCAAAATTCAAAATTCAAAATTCAAAATTCAAAATTCAAAATTCAAAATTCAAAATTCAAAATTCAAAATTCAAAATTCAAAATTCAAAATTCAAAATTCAAAATTCAAAATTCAAAATTCAAAATTCAAAAAAAAATATTTTGCATAGACCATTAAATCGGCACTTACAAAACGTCAACATAAAGTAAATATTAAATGCTAACTAATACTAGTAAATGGACCACCGTTTCGAAACGCGACCCAGACCTGAGAAGACTCCGGCAAGAAACTCAGCGGGCATTTTTTTTTGGTCTATTTACAAAACATTTACTTACTCAGCCTAAAACTTATGGTCTAGATACAATGTTTTGCTTGAGTAGCATAGCTGAGCGAACAGCTCATTTCCAAGCTTGTTTATCGTTTAAATATTCTTGGATTTTATAATAGCCTTTCTGGCATAGTTTGCTCTTTACTGTATTTTTAAATTTATTAACAGGTAAATCTCTGATTTCATTAGGAAGCTTGTTAAAAAAGCGTATACAGTTACCCTGGAAAGAATTACTTATTTTATGGAGTCTGCTATGACAAACTACAAGATTGCTTAGTAAAGGGAAATGCACGGCGGTATGGTAGTAAAATTGCACAGAACGTACCTAGCACATTGTATAAATATTCTAAACTGCTCGAAAGGTATGATTCCGAAGCTCCCACATACGTCAACTGCAAACATGCAGTAGATACAGCGCATACATTACTTGTTAAACTTTGATACGGATAAAGAAACCAAACCATTGAGAAACCGCAATGAATTACACGTATTTGCTGCGTGTGTCTGTAGTGTCGTACATACAACATAGCTTAACTATTCACTTATCGTTAAAGTTTATGAATTTTTTATCTTCTGTCGTCTATTTTTCAAGTGTTTATTATTTTTGTACAGTCACCTCTATAAATATGTATACACGGTAGGGTATCAGAAACAAGTAACCGGGGTTAACTTCAAATTTTTGTTTACAAAATATATAGCAAAATGATGTAAACTCTTAATATTTCATAAAAATATAACCATTACATGTATCAACTAATGCTTGCAAAAATATATCCACAACTAACGGGTCAATTGAATGGAAACATGCTATAGTTCATATATATGTAAACACGTGCTTTCAAAATAATATAAAATATACTTTCAGTGAAGTTAGTCTCTTGAGAATAAAGAGGCACATCAACTCACGCTAATATAAATAACTAGCTGATGTCCGCGGCTCCGCTCGCGTGGATGTCGGCCATTGTGACTTTCAATGATATCTCCGTTTCTACTCTTAACTAATTATGATCAAACGTAATATTTTAAGTGTGACTTTTGAATTTGAGTCTGAGAGTCTGAGAGTTGAGTCTGAGAGTCTGAGTCTGAGAGTCTGAGTCTGAGAGTCTGAGTCTGAGAGTCTGAGACTGAGAGTCTGAGTCTGAGAGTCTGAGTGTGAGAGTGAGTCTGAGGGTCTGAGTATGAGAGTTTGAGTCTGAGAGTCTGAGAGAGTCCGAGTCTGATTCTGTGAGTCTGAGTGTCTGTATGATTTTATAGAAAACTACATATTTTAGACTACAGACTACATAACTTTACTGAAAGTATGCATTACTCGCAGATTCGTATGAGAAACACTATAAAATACCGGAGGATGTTTGTGCCTCGTCATCCAGACCCGATATATTCCTATTTTCAAAACAGCAAAAGCGTGCAGTACTAGTAGAACTCACAGTACCGTGGGAAACTAACATACCTAAAGACCACGCTATAACTTTGACCTGACCAACGAGTTAACCAAAAATGGCTATGTGGTTAAACTCTACGCCGTGGAAGTAGGAGCAAGGGGAATTCCAGCTAAATCCCTGTATAACTTATTTAAAGACCTCGGATTGCCAAGAGCTTCAGTAAGCTCTTTACTCAAACGAATATCTAAAACGGCGTTGATAGGATCTTACCAAATTTGGATAGGTAGAGGGGGGAACACGACTGACGGTGGAGGTGAGCGCTGATGCATCACAAGGTGGCCACCCTAAACCTACACCTGGGTCGCAAGTCCCAGGCGCCGTCACAGTGTTCCTCTCTGTACCACGCCATGGACCCGGCGACCGCACGGTGAATCCATGGAATGCTAAGAACCGGATCTCTCTATATTATTTTGAAAGTACGTGTTTACATATATATGAACTATAGCATGTTTCCATTCAATTGACCCGTTAGTAGTGGATATATTTTTGCAAGCATTCATCATCATCATCATATCAGCCACACATAGTCCACTGCTGAACATAGGCCTCTCCCATAGACCTCCAGAATGACCGATCTGAAGCAGCCCGCATCCAGCGCTTCCCCGCGACCTTGATGAGGTCGTCCTTCCACCTGGCCGTTGGGCGTCCCACACTACGTTTGCCCGTACGCGGTCGCCATTCCAGAACTTTTTTGCTCCATCGGCCATCTGTTCTGCGCGCTATGTGTCCCGCCCACTGCCACTTCAACGAGCTAATCCATTGGGCTACGTCGGTTACTTTTGTTCTCCTACGGATATCATCATTTCTGGCGCGATCACGTAGGGAAATACCGAGCATAGCCCTCTCCATAGCTCGTTGAGCGACTCTGAGCTTTTGTAGGAGACCTATAGTGAGGGACCACGTTTCAGATCCGTAAGTCATCACTGGTAACACACATTGGTTAAAGACTTTCGTCTTTAGGCACTGAGGTATGTCGGACGAGAAGACATCTCGTAGCTTCCCGAACGCTGCCCAACCGAGTCGGATTCGTCGATTTACCTCGTCTTCGAAGCTGGAATTGCCTACCTGGATCAGTTGACCCAAGTAGACGTACTCGTCAACAGCTTCTAAGACTGAGTTCCCAACATGCACCGGTAGAGGCGCTACATGGACATTTGACATAACCTTCGTCTTTTCCATGTTCATCTTAAGGCCCACCTGTTGGGATACTCTATTGAGGTCTTCGAGCATGGTGTTTAAATCTTCCAGCGATTCTGCCATGATGACAATATCATCGGCAAACCGAAGGTGAGTGATATACTCGCCGTTTATGTTGATGCCACGTCCTTTCCAGTTCAGTAGCTTGAAGACGTCTTCCAGGGCAGCGGTAAACAGCTTCGGAGAGATAACGTCTCCCTGTCTAACGCCCCTTTTCAGTGGGATTGGCTTCGTGCTCTGTTCCTGTACTCGGACCGACATAGTGGCGTTCTGGTATAAACACTTCAAAACTTCGATATACCGGTGATCTATCCGGCACCGCTGGAGAGACTGCAACACGGCCCATATTTCGATCGAATCGAAGGCTTTCTCATAGTCCACGAATCCTAAGCAGAGAGGCCGGTTATACTCTTTGGTCTTCTGTATAACCTGTCGCAGCGTGTGGATGTGGTCTATGGTACTGTAGCCTTTTCGGAATCCGGCTTGTTCGGGAGGTTGGAAGTCATCGAGCCTGTTGGCGAGACGGTTCGTAATAACCCTCGAGAACAGCTTGTAAATGTGACTCAGGAGCGTGATGGGCCTATAATTCTTCAACAGGGTATTGTCGCCTTTCTTGAAGAAAAGGACCACCACGCCCCCGTTCCACGCTTCCGGCGTTATGCCTTCGTGTAGGACGGAATTAAAGAGCCCCTGAATGACCTTTAGTACCGGCGTTCCGCCCGCTTTCAGAAGCTCTGCAGTAATTCCATCCTCACCCGCCGCTTCGTTATTTTTTAGCTGTTTGAGGGCCATTCTAATCTCGTACAGGCTGATGTCCGGGATATCTTCGGTATAATGTCGGGTAAGCTTGGCTCTAGGATCTTTAACCATGCCCACGGGCTGTTTAACCGATGTATATAGCTGCCCATAAAACCTTTCGACCTCCCTAAGTACCTCTACCGTTGTCGTTGCCATGCCACCATCCTCCGTCTTCAGCTTCGTCAACCGGCTTTGTCCAACGGACGCATTCCTTGCAAACACTTTGGAGCCTTTGTTTCGCTCTATCGTCTCCTTAATATTTATAGTATTATAGGATCGGATGTCATGTCGCAAGGATTTCTGTATGCGTCTGTTGAGCTGCCTATGTGCCTCAGCTTCAACGGAGGTCTGTAGGGGCATAGATCGACGTTTGGCCATGAGATCAAGGGTCTGGGTCGAGATCTTCTGAGGTTTTTGTTTAGAGCGAGACCTAAAGAATTTAGATCCCACCGTTTGGACAGCTTCTACCAGCGCGTTGTTTACCTCGTCCACTGAAACGGGATCCTGTAGACAATCGAAGCGATTGGATAGTTCAAGTTGAAAGCGCTCGGAGTCCTGGACATCGGCATGTGACGGTCTGAGTGTTGACTTCATCAGACTTGACCTTTCTAGTCTAGGGTTAATATTCAATGTACCCCTTACGATACGGTGATCGCTACCGGTTTTTACACTGCTGATCACAGAGACATCATTGAATATTTGCCTCTTTGTCGTCAAGATGTAGTCAATCTCATACGCCATGTTAGCGGGGCTTAGCCAGGTCCACTTTCTCTGGGGTGGCTTTTTGAAGAAAGAGTTCATCGCGAAGAGACCTTCTTTCTCCATAAAGTCCGCCAGCATGTGGCCCCGGTCATTCCGCTGCCCATATCCAAAAGGCCCCACTCTCAACTCCCCATCGCTTCGTTTGCCCAGTCTCGCGTTGAAGTCCCCCATAACAACAGTGAAATAGGTTTTGGAAGCATGTATGGCCCTACTTATGTCCTCATACACTTCCTCAACCTCTTCATCGGAGTATGACTTGGTGGGCATGTATACCTGGATGACCTTCAACGAGTATCTTTTGGATACTCTGAGTATCAGGTATACCACCCGACTCGAGATACTCTCGATGGATATGACGTTGTTAATAAGGGACCTGTGGACGAGGAACCCGACACCATGCAGTGACTTTCTGTCACCCTCCCGGTGGTAGAGTAGGTGGCCGGACTTTAGGGTTGTCGTGCCTTCCCCCGCTCTTCGCACTTCGGACAACCCCACAATGTCCCAGTGCAGCCTACTCATTTCCTCTTCCACCTCGAGCAGCTTCTCGTCAGTCCTCATCGTGCTAACGTTGTGCGTTACCAGGGCCAGTTTCCGTTTGGGGTGGTAGCCGAATCTCTGCCGGGGATTCTTCGCACCCCCTGCCCCGCCGTTACCATGACCGCTACCGGAGCCAGGAATAGCGGGACTGCCGGGGACTAGGGGCCTGGTCTTATTCTGTCTGTCCATTGGAGGTTTTGCCATACTCGCCACGCTTGGCAGACGGGTTGGCGAGCGCGGTATTAAGTGAGGATGTATCACAAAGGATGCCGCTGCCCATCCTTTGGTGTTCCCTTATTTGTTTGTTTGTATTAGTTGTTTGATACATTTTATGAGGCGTGTAATGGTTACATATTTATGCAATATTAAGAGTTTACATAATTTTGCTACATATTTTGTAAGCAAAAATTTGAAGTTAACCCTGGTGACTTATTTCTGGAACCCTACAGTGTATACATATTTATAGAGGTGACTGTACATACCGATTAATTCAATTTTTTTAATTATATGGTGCATCGCTATCTACTTAGACATGACATGGCAAGCTTATAACTATAATAGCAAAAATACAATTTTCATGACTTAAAAGACACGCTCTTAACACGTCTGACTTATTTCTTTCTTTATGTCAGACTTCGACACTCAAAGCGAATCTAAAAAGACGCAGGTTGGATGCAAAAGACAGAATGACAAGGTCCCAAGGCGCATAGAAATGCGACATAAACTTTAGGATATCATTAGGAAGAGAAAATGGCATGTCTTGCAAATTATTTTAATGCGCAAAGTTAGAGCCAAAGAAATTTCTGGATTGTAGAAAATATTTATGTAAACTGACTAACTTACTCAATGCTGAAGGGGCCACCATTGTAGCATTATTGTATCTATAATGGCGTTCTTTATACCTGAAACTTCTCTTTTAGCTCATCATTAAGCAAGGTAAATTGATACTAACGAGTCCTAAAAGACAAAATCCTAAGATTTTTTCTTATTTATTACCCGACTGCGGAAGGAAAGAGGTAATGTTTTTTCGAGACAATGTATTTATGTATGTTCACTTCTTTGGCACGCCCTACAGCCTGAACGGTGTGACATTTGATTTGCCGTAGGTAATTGTGTGAGTGACACCAGGGGGCCAACCACAACCTCTTAAAGCAGTATTATTTCAATCTTACTTCGTGTCTTGGTACCATGACCTCTTAAAGCAATATTACAATAATGTTGTTTAAATTAGCAGTTTTGGGACGTCACACATAGTTTTCGTTCTTTTTGTTCGTTCAGCGTCAAATATGACATTCTTTATAAAGTCAATAGTTACAAACAACGATTGAAAAAACAATATTCGAGGAGTTTATCAGCTTCTAAAAGCTATGCTAATATTGCTTATTCACGAAATCGTCATAGAATGCAGTCGCGATAAAAATGAGACCCTTTCCATTACCAATATGAAATTGGTTCAATAAGCGAAAGAGACTCCCACAGAGTGATGAATAGAGTCCATACTGTTGAAAATCCCTATCTACAGAGTTCTCTGTAAAGACTAAGGTAAGCCCATATTTATATTGAATTAAGTACACGCTAATGTATTGTAATGTGTGATTGACCACTATTAGTTTCGTAAATATATCATGTTCTTAACATAGTTGTTTTTTTCTAGGTGTTCATTGCATTACAATTTTATAGGCAACTGAAGCGAGAGCCATATGATAAGCTGAGTGAACAACCACGCACAAATAATAACATGCATGATGGCTATTTCAAGAGTTCAACGGTTGCTCGAAAGGCCGCATTAAGATCCAGTTATAATAATAACTATTTTACAAATATAATTGCTTTTATAAATTATTCCATGTAATATCTACTAAATAAATAATATGGTGACTATATTAATCGAATAACCATCTTTGTACGCTTGCTTCCACCATCACACTTGCCGCGTTTCGAAGCTGGATTGCGATGGCCAGCCTCAGCACCAAAAACGATCCGGAGCGAGAGTCGATTGTAATGATGTCGATGAGGTGATGACCGCTAAGTGTAAATATCTATCAAGCTGCGAGTATCAAGCATTATTTAATTAGAATTTGAGCTATTAGAGCGGGTGGCGCGGAGATCTAGATAATAGAAGCCAACTAAAAGACAAAAGGATGTGCAGTGTGCATTTTACAAAAATTTACTCTTTGTTTGACTCGAGAGCCTTGAATGTCGTCAAGTTCAAAAGGGTCGGGCGATAGATACCTCGAACGCAAGTTGCCGCAGTCATTATAAAGACGAATACTGTTTACGTCCATTTCTCATTATGGTATAATAGCATTTTGTCGAAGTCGCAAAATGTCTAAAAACTAGAATGTACAGAGATTACGGTACAGTCGATTGAAAAATAGAGTTATGCCTGGTATATTATGGTTTTGGTGTAAAGACTTTCATAGCTTTCATGAGAACTTCACATAGGTAACTAAGACATAGAATATATCGGTTGTACACCACATAAAAATTAGGTATTTAAACTTTTTGTTTCTTCTAATACTGGCCACTCATTTATGATAAATAACTATAAAGATGCAATTGTCATATTTTTCCTTCCTTGTGTCAATCGCGGGTCTTGTGATAGGTACGTAATTATTGTTTAATAAAATATAGTGATGGATTTTAATAAAGAAAATCTGCATTTTATTGTCAACCAAAAAGGAAAATCATCACTTTTATTTCGTGGGCATCGGTACAATTGGGGCAATAGCAACAAAAGTGGTAATTCCTTATGGAGGTGTATCAATCGAAAACAATGTAGTGTATCTGTTACATTAAATGCCGATCGGAACGCTGTCGTTCGACAAAGCAAACATACGCGCAAATCACATCACGATAAGAATGTGAGGGCTTTTGCGATGGATTCTTGTAGACAGGCAGTATGCAAAAAAATGAAGTCAGTGAAATCTATTTTTGAAAAGGAAATTCCAAAGTTTAGTTCAAACGTACCTATAAAGAAAAATATAAAGAAAAAAAGATGTGTTGTACAGAACGAGGAAAAAATATTTAAAAGTTCAAATGACTGAGTGCAATAATTTAACGGATGTAAAGATTTCTAAAATACTTGCCAATGATTTTCTTCTCGTAGAAGATGGGGATGAAAACAAGATTGTCATCTTTTGCTCTAAAATTCGCAGTAAATCAATCCGAAATTTTAAAAATAAATTATTCTTCGGCGATGGTACATTTAAGAGGACGCCAAAGCCCTTTAAGTATTTTTTTTCAATTCACGTAGATCTCTACAGTTGCGAAAATTACACTAACGTTGTGCCTGTTCTCTATGCTTTATTACCAGATAAAACGGAAACTACCTACAACAGATTATACTCATTGATAAAGGCCAATTTAGGAATAGAAATAACTAAATTCAAGTGTGATTTTGAAACAGCATTGATAAACGGGTATAGACCAGTATTTCCAGATGGATTGGTTAGTGGGTGCTATTTTCACTATAATCGTGCTATTCGGAAAAAGACAAGAGATATAATATTGAGTGAATCTAGACTGGGTAAAAAAATTACGAGACTGACACTAGTGCCCCTTGAAAAAATGAATGACGCTTGGCTATCTATACTTGCAGAATCTCCTAAAACAGTTGAAATAGAAAAATTTGCTAATTATTTTAATAAGCAATGGCTTAAGTCCACCGCCATGATGAATTGTGCAGCAGATCGACACCGCACAAATAACAGTGTAGAAGCATGGCATCGGCGATTAAATGTTAGGGTGCCACACAAAGCCACACTAATTTTGTTTATATATTTGTTAAAAAAAGAAGCACGATTAGTCGACAAGAGAATAAAAAACTTTTATTTTGAGAAACGACACAGAAAACGAAGCGATATAATGTTTGACAAACATTATAGAGAAGAATTAATCAGGTTAAATGATGGTCATGTAACAAGCATTGAATTTTTAAAGAACATAGGATTATTGAAATATTAGGTCCTTACATATGAAATTGGCGTTTTTCGTACTGGCCACTTTAATCACGATTTTCTCCTCTTTGGTAAGGAATTCCAAATTCAAATTTGTACAGCTATTTACTCATGTATTTGTGCTTCGATGGTCTGTCATTCATTTGTTTTTTTTCTTCTGTTTTTTTCTGTTTGCGTTACTCATTTTACAAAATGGAAAACTTAAAATATCGCATTATTTACGAATACGAGTTCCGCCGTGGCACTAGTGCTGCGGAAACGACTCGAAGGGTGAATGATGTTTATGGCGGTCATGTTGCAAAATAAAACGCAGTTCGTTTTTGGTTCCAACGTTTTCGTTCTGGAAATTTCGACCTGCAGAACAAGCCCCGTGGACGGCCTGAGACCCAAGTTGATAATGAAGTATTGAAGGCTATTGTGGAAGCAGATCCATCGCAAACCACGTCCGAGTTGGCTGCAGGCTGCGGTGTTAGTGATAAAACTGTTTTAATTCACTTGAAGCAAATTGGGAAGTATAAAAAGCTTGAAAGGTGGGTACCTCACGAATTGACTGAAGCAAACCGGCAAACGCGCGTCGACTGCTGCGTTACATTACTGAACCGGCACAATAATGAAGGTATTTTAAACCGAATCATTACCTGTGATGAAAAATGGATTCTTTACGATAATCGGAAGCGCTCAGCGCAATGGTTGGATCCTGGCCAGTCAGCCAAATCCTGTCCCAAGCGAAAATTAACCCCAAAAAAGTTACTTGTGAGCGTTTGGTGGACTAGTGCCGGTATTGTTCATTACAGTTTTCTCAAATCTGGCTAGACTATTACGGCTGATGTCTATTGTCAGCAATTGCAAACAATGATGGAAAAGCTAGCGGCTAAACAACCTAGGCTGGTCAATCGCTCCACGCCACTGCTGCTTCACGACAACGCTAGACCACACACCGCACAACAGACGGCTACCAAATTAGAAGAGCTTCAATTGGAATGTCTCCGGACCTTGCTCCAACACATTACCATTTTTTTTCGAAATTTGGACAACCTCTTGCAAGGGACAAAATTCAACTCTGATGGGGCAGTCCAAATCGCCTTCACAGATTTTATTGATTCCCGCCCGACTTGTTTTTTTAGTAAAGGGGTCAATGAACTACCTATGAGATGGCAAAAGTGCATAGAAAACAATGGTTCATACTTTGATTAATTAAATATATTATATTTAAAAATATTCGACTTTTTGTTCCTCCCATACAAAACGCCAATTTCATATGTAAGGACCTAATATAATATAAGGCTTAAATATAGTGTATAGTGTAGAAGTATGTGATTCGAATTGATTTCATTAAATGAATTATTAGAATAAATATTTCGCTTTTTAATAAATCATATTCTTTTATAGATTCATTGAATGTAGAAGTATGTGATTCGAATTGATTTCATTAAATGAATTATTAGAATAAATATTTCGCTTTTTAATAAATTATATTCTTTTATAGATTCATTGAATAATCACATGGCGACGCCAGTAACCATATTGTCAACGACTGTACCCTTGGTGACATTATTTTTTTTAGACATTTTGCGACTTCGACAAAATGCTATTATACCATAATGAGAAATGGACGTAAACAGTATTAGTCTTTATAATGACTGCGGCAACTTGCGTTCGAGGTATCTATCGCCCGACCCGTTCAAAAGCAGTATTCTTAATTCGGGTGCCACTCCGTCATACGTATCGCACTCGAAACGGTGCTATCGATGTGCTGAAATAAAACTTGCCCCTAGGACCCGTTGCCTCGCACCCCTTGCACCTATTATAATTGTATGATGTAATCATGAATGCCCAGACAATTAAAAACATATAAAATTATTACGGCTTTATATTTGCGGTAGAAAATAATTTTTTACATAAGTAGGTTCCTACAATACAAAATTCACGATTGTTATGAAGACATTGAATATGAATGAATTGTATTTTGTTCTTAAGTTTGCATGCTTGTCACAAAGAGGGTTCAAAACAACACTCCTCCTGCGTTTACTTAGGTTTAGATGTTGAGGCATTTGAAGATTCTTTGTATCGCACACTAATTATTCCACGTTGTATAACAAAGAAGTGCTTTCTTAGGTCGATGTGTTTTAATTTGCTTCTTAGGATAGAGCATTTTCACATAGCTTCAATGCCACTTGGTTATCACTGAAAATCATTCACATTCATTAAACACTGCTGTCATGTCTTTCAGCAGTAGCCTTAGATGGAGAGCTCTTTCACAGCTTCGGATAGCGACATAATAATAATTATATTCTTCATTCAACATAAGCAGTTAACATAGTAGATGCTCGTTGCTTCGGACTCCCAGCTTACAAGTTACAACCCCGCTCTACTACCACTTTAAATAGTACATATAAAATATAAATAGATAATATTTGCATGATTTGATCAAAATGCCCAGGCAATTTAAACTATAAAATTATTAATGGCTTTACAAGGCTTTACATATTATTTGCAGTGTAGGTGTAAAATAAAATGTCATAATAAAATTATTTTAATGTCAGATGACAGATAGTTTTCTTTTTTTTTCTTTCAATTTTAAAGAGTATTTATATCAAAAACGTTTTACAAATTACGTGAATGTTGCTCCGTTTTGTGTGAGAAAGAGATGGCGCTACACAGTATGACAGAACGTACAGCGATCTCTCTTTTCCTTGTTTGCAGGCTTGTTGCAGGCACAAAAATATCGTACCATGAGCGTACAATACTGTTTTATTTTATTCCTGCTTATTGACGGAAATGAATGAACTATTTAGAAAGAGTTATGTATTCCTTACAATAATTCATTCGCATTAGGGCTGTACTCCGGAGACAAAAAGACCGGAGCACCTCTGGACATTTTTGCGAACAACCGGTTATCTTTCTCAAAAACTCCGGAAATTTTATATAGAGTTAAATATTCGCCTTTTTTCATGTACACTATTTTACTATATATTTTTGATTATATGATTCGATTCCATAGCGATACGATTTTATAGAAGTATATGATGTATAGATGTTCGTGCATTTATTAAAAAGTAGGTAATATATACATATAATCACGCCTATATCCCCGGAGTGTTTTATCAACACCCACATTTCATCAATCATTGCATTCGGTCGGTCCACCTATTGCCGTATTCCGGGCTCAAATTCGGTAATAAGTTGATTTCCTTTGATTATATAATGTCTAGATAGAGCCTCGTCCTACTGTCAACGGAAATAAAACGAGTCAACCTGTGCGAACATGTGTGCGTGCGGCCCGTGTTTTACACGTTGTATTCGTGCTTCTGTGTGCGTAAATATGATACCAGCTACAAGGAAAATTTCCCAAGAAAATCACCTGGGTATAATTAAATTGTTTTTTTTGACAGCCTCTGTAGCGTGACAGTAGTAAATGAGAATGGTATGCAAGGGGCACGGGTTCAATTCTCGCTAAGTGCATATATTTGTTTGTGTACATATTATGACGAATTTGCATAGGTCTGGGTACTTTCCACGCGATTCCTTTCGATTTCGATTTCGATTTCGATTTCGATTTCGATTTCGATTTCGATTTCGATTTCGATTTCGATTTCGATTTCGATTTCGATTTCGATTTCGATTTCGATTTCGATTTCGGATTTCGGATTTCGGATTTCGGATTTCGGATTTCGGATTTCGGATTTCGGATTTCGGATTTCGGATTTCGGATTTCGGATTTCGGATTTCGGATTTCGGATTTCGGATTTCGGATTTCGGATTTCGGATTTCGGATTTCGGATTTCGGATTTCGGATTTCGGATTTCGGATTTCGGATTTCGGAAATAATGTTCTAATCCAAATCAATAAAAAGGAGGGACATTGGTTCCCCCAATCAGTACAAGGCTCCTCCAATCGAACCAAACCATGAATTTAAAAAACTGGCAACACTTACAAATATGGCGCGTGATAAATGACATATTGTTGTGATGAAAAAAATAATTAATTTAACTTGTATTTTGGTTACTTTATTCATAAAAGGTAATGTGTGTAGTAGTATTTAGGCGTCCTTTTTAATTCCGGCAAACTTTGATAGTGCTAGTCGCCATATTTCGACAGTTTTTATTTAATGTTTTTCGCGGGTTTTACGTTGTGACACCGAGCCGACGCGAACGTCACTGAGCTGCGCGTAAGTATTATGAGATTGAACAAGCTGATATTTTTTGAGACGTTTGTACGCATTTGACACTCCATCTAGACATATAAATAATCAAAGTTGATTTCATTAGTGTACAAATTGGACGTTTTCATAATGTTTTAATAAGAGGATTATGATAATAATAGTAATACAATGTCTCAAATGGGTAGGTACTTAAAAAAATTACGAAACTGACTAAATATACTTCCGCGTAATCGAAGAATGTCCGGAGGCTTTTCGAAGATTTATTAAACCTAGAGAAAAATCACCGGATACTAAAATCTTCCCTGGAGTCAAGCCCTACGCCTAATGTCAGTGATTTCTTTTTTAGAAGACCATAGAGTTTTTTTATTCAAAAAGGATTTTTAAAAAGAAGTTTTACTTTGAAGTAAAATACTTGTAATTTTTAGAATTGTATTTGTTTGCTTAATATCTAAGCAATTTCTATGCATTCTTCTATACAATTTATACTTGTAATTATAGGCGTTTCCCGGGATGCGAGTCTTCTCACTGGGCACCATGCTAGCTAAAAACCGGAGAAGACTGAGCGTGGGTGACGAAAATGCCTTATTGATCCACCTAATTGAAACTGCGTGCGGTTTTAGTCGGTTTGAGTTAGATATAATGGCCGTGTTGGCCAAACAGGGAGGTATCCGTGGAACACAATAAAAAGTACTTTTAAACCGTTTAATAGTCAGCTTGACCATTTCTTGTTTAAGTTAATGTATATAAATACGGTTTACTTGCTTTTTGGGTTACGAAAATGATTTTTTGAGCAGTATTTTGCAAAACAATAATAAAAAAGTTGCTACCTAGCAACTTTTTTAAAACGGCTAAATTTGACATAAAAACAATAATTTGAATGAATTTTTTTTTTTTTATAGCATTTATTATGCTAACTGTTAAGTTCGAAAAACATTTGGAATGATTCAGGTGGTGCTCAATAGCTCAGTTGGCAAAACAATAATGTTAAATACAATACTGCTCTAAAATCTCGTCATGGTACGAATTGAATGAACTAAAATTAATTTGACGTCACAAAAGCACTAAGCAGGAATACATGACATGCACAATGTACGGTTGTGGTACGAATATAAGCAAGATTACTTTAAGCTTGACACAAAACTCTCCTGCAATAAGACTGTTTTGTAAACGGTTGTGGTAGGCCCCCTGGTTTATTAAAATTTTGAGAAAATCAACATGGCAGATTTTTTGCGCCAAAATTGTTTGACCGCGTCGGGACCGCGTTGATCACAAAAACTACCGAACTACGACTTAAAATCTGACGTTTGTCAAATTAATAATTATGAGCAAAAATATAACAATTAAGGTTGAATTTCGGTGATGTCCCTCCACTACACGGAAATGACAAACTCCTTGGGATTATTCACATACCTAATAGATTGTTATGCCTTATGTAATCAGGGCAACTATGCAAATAAATAGTATTTATCAGATATATTAATCATGAAATTAACATATTCATTTGTCGCTTCGCATTATTATACCTAAGTAAAAAGTTTGAAACAAGCTTAATTATTAAGAAAATAAAAAACCCGACTGCAAAGTAAAAATACTACTAAAAGCAAAAAAAAAATTGTATTGAAAATAAGAAACCCAAATGATGCAGAGAAGATCGAAACAAGTTTGATAGCAGGCAGTACCCATAACTTTTTTTTCGGTTTATGATTTGCAAATGGGTACCGCCTGCTATTAAACTTTTTTTGATCTTGATCATTCGGGTTTCTTATTTTTAATTTTTTTTTTTTTGCTTTTCGGTTGTATTTTGACTTTGCAGTCGGGTTTTTTGTTTTCTTGATAATCGATAAACCTATTCAAAGATTACGGTACGGCACTATAACAACTTGTATTAAATAGTTTAAACAACTCAACACACGATACTTAATTCAAATCGATACTTTCAATCCTTTGGACTCACTTTTAATGACTTCCACTTGTTTATCGTTAAAAGTTTTGTGTAGATGAAAAACATTGATGGTATCCTGAACTTTACCTCCGTTTCGATAACTTCAATATAATGAAACTTATATCGCATTAAAGAGTTTGCAATTTTATTCAAATAGAACGTGTTTAGGATTTCAACAAGTTTGTTTTGAATTTAAATAAGTTTTGTGATCTTTGTGATAATCAAGATGCAACTTGCATAATATAAAACTATTGTAAAACGACGTCTATCTGGAGGTTGTCTGACGTTATAAAGTTCTTATGCACAATAATGAAGTGTGATTTATTCTCAACCCGACTAGTAAAGATTACCCCGAGTTCTGAATATAAATTTGCGCCAAAATCCAATGCACATCCAATTTATCAAGTAAAACTGAATTATTTTTTTTGAAAATAACATAAATAATAGGAAATGCTTGTATTTTTTGAAAACGGGATATAAGATAAGAATAGGACATACAATCGGTAAAAAATTATGTGTAAATGGAACCGTACCTGTTTTAATTATACAATTTAAGAAAGTAAAGTATTATAATATTTTTCTAATTTTAGTTTTAGACGTATCGAATGTCAAATCGGACTAGAAAAGAAAAGACCCAGTAGTCCGATCATAATCATCTGCATCATCGGACTATTGAACCGAATAAGTCTCAGTAGTTCGATCATTGGACTATTTAATCGGACTACTGATATCGAACTAGAGTAAAAAATGAATAAAAAATCATGTATTATAATATTCCACATAAATATTACTTTCGTTATGAAAATTATAAAATGTAATTGCCATTTGTAAACACATTACGTTAAACGTTACCTGTTATATTTTCACAAATCGTGGGCAATATAATAGGCCTTTGTCATGCTAATGTTGCTCAGGAATATTTTGTGGAAAAGGAAATATTATAAGAGCCAATGATATTTTACTTGTCACGAATGTTGTGACGGCGAATAGTCCCTTAAGTAAGAATTTAGGCTGTACTTTTTCGTCAATGCTGTGTCATTTCACAGTACTAGATTTTTTTTCTAAATATTTATTTTTAGATAACGCTGCAAGAAGTGAATACATAATTCATGTAATAGTAGAATTTGAATCTATTTTGTTCCAAGTTAAAGTCCTATTTAAAGCATCTAGCTTCAACCGCCAATCAGTGGCTACAGCGGCTTGCGAGTTTAGATCTTTGGGTACCCCAGAGGCCCCCGCGTCCAGGATCTCCAATGCAAAAAATACAATTTCAAATCACGATTCCACATTAAATCGATATCTCGCTAGTAACAATTCCTATGCAATTGGAATTGATTAAATTTGAGGTTACTACTACCATAATATAGCAAAGAGACGGTGATGTCAATGGACACAATAGGAAGGCAATCATCTCGCACAACGTAACAGAAACCCGCTTGCATTGTAGAACTAAAGCATTGTGAAGATTAATTGCAATAGGTTAAGTGTGTTACATTATTAGCTTTCTGAGAGACCTGACGTCTTAGTTGACAATAAGTCTTAGTTGCACCATACTACCTGCTAGAGTGTGAGATTTACGTACAATGCTTTCTGCTAAATGCGTTGCACCAGTGTATTTAGTAGCTCGGTTAAAGTTATCAGGGTTGCAAGTCAAATAAGACATTATTTACGTCAAATTCCTTATGGGTATTTTTTGATTGTGGCAATACTACACGTTAGCTGTCATTTGCTGTCAGTTTTTATGTCGATCAGTTGATCAAATCAAACTTCTTCGTTTAAACTCAAAAATATAGACACCTTCTTTTTGACAGATTTTAACCAATTTATCGTTAACAATGACAATAACCGGCCGACTGTGGCCGGTTACGATTAGCGTCAAGTATTGACGTCATATTTACAGTTGTCAAATGGTGCAACGGACCGGTACTTTAACAGCACTATTAACGTTAAAGTAAGATGGTGCAACCCAGCCTAAACGCAGGAGAGCGTCATCTAAATAACTTCAAATGGGTTAGGCCTAAACAGGCTGAAACTGTTTATAGTTTACTGTGCCCCAAAAAGAAAAAAAATAGGATCTAAGCAATTATATTGTGTATTTCATTTAGATTTAACCTGTTGTCAAGACCGTTCTTAGGGACGCGTGCAGGTTGAAATTAATATCGACCTTGAGATAGACCTCAGCTAATTTTTTCAGGTCATCTGGTCAGGGGCTGTCTACCATTTGTTTATCGACTTTAGGACTCATGTGCGCTCATCACACATGCGTCAGATATGACCAACTTTCTAAAGATTGGAGTTTGTCTACCTTCAGAAAAAATAACTTTAAACTATCGAATACATAGGGAAAAAGAATCTTCTCGGGTGGGACTCGAACCCGCAGTCTTTCCCTTACAGGGGGAATGCCTGACCAATTCGGCTACCGAGACACGCCCGATATGATTCAAATTTCCCATCTTATACGTCTTTAAGGCGACGTGGCGTCATCTACCGATTTTCTTACGAACTATCGGAATCAATGAATGATGTTACAATCATTTTTTTAAAACATTGATTTATTGATAACTGCGCCCAAACAATTGAAGGAATTTTTACAGCATTAAGTATGCTAACTATACACATCGAATACATAGGGAAAAAGAATCTTCTCGGGTGGGACTCGAACCCGCAGTCTTTCCCTTACAGGGGGAATGCCTGACCAATTCGGCTACCGAGACACGCCCGATATGATTCAAATTTCCCATCTTATACGTCTTTAAGGCGACGTGGCGTCATCTACCGATTTTCTTACGAACTATCGGAATCAATGAATGATGTTACAATCATTTTTTTAAACATTGATTTATTGATAACTGCGCCCAAACAATTGAAGGAATTTTTACAGCATTAAGTATGCTAACTATACACATCGAAATGTATTCGATGTGTATAGTTAGCATACTTAATGCTGTAAAAATTCCTTCAACTTTAAACTATGTTATACTACTGTCTATCATTTGTATGGTAACCCAGAATTCACTTTAATCCAAATTGATCCGTTACAATTGACAAAAGATTCCATATTTACACTGTTTCGATCAAGGGTATTACATATATCCGCTATTACCTAACCTATAAGTATTGTATGGCCGGTGAGATGTCGAATCACTTGAGCATAGATCCTCGCTCCCTAGTAGCAGCAAATTAAGATGTAACACCGTTATTATTAGGGTAGGCCGGCCGTCACGCTACATTATTTTAGAAAATTCCAATGCAGTTTATGTCTTTTTTTTTCCCGTGCGGAAATCCCCTCGGATCGCGGAAATCCCCCTGCCGGAACCGGAAGGGGAGGTTATGTCGGACTCGAACCGACTAAAACCGCACGCCGACTGTCCGCCAATCCCCGCCCAAGGCCCAAGGCCCGCGCTCATGGGGGACGGAGGTCGTCAGTCAGTGCCCTCCGACACCCGAGTTGCCTGCGCGCGCGGGCAGCGCGGTTCGCGAGTCTCGCTCGCTCGCGCTGCCTCTCCCGTTCCTCCGTCTCCTTCACGACCATTACCTGCTCGCTGAAGGAGACGCCGGCCGCCCACGCGCCCGCACAGCGGACCATTGCTGTAAGCAGGGAGTCGAGGGTAAGAACTCTCACTCCCAGGGCCGCCACTAGCTCCCGAATGCAGTTTATGTCTTGTATTCGATGGAATTAATTCTAGTAATAATACGTATTTATATCTATAATACTGATGATTTTTTTTACATACGTTATTGTACACATAAATTATATTTATACAAAATAATGAGATGTAATGTCCAAAGGCGAGCTTAACCCAGAGTTGAGTTCTCTTTCAGTATACCCGGGAGTGCACAGAGGAATTACAATACGAGGGGCTAAGTCTAGTGTACTAAATATCTATAAATATCGTAGTTTGGCCAAATCCGCAGTCAGACTGGTAAAGCGGAACTCAGACTCCAAGCTAAAAGCTTCGGATGCGACTGGGATTAACGCAAAGATGAAGATTCTTCTTCAGGCTAAGTGAAATTGAGATTTTGATGTAAAAGGCATACGAGATATATACCCCAAGTAAAAGGCATACATACGGCGCTGATACTCCAATCTCAGAGACTATGAATTTGTGCCGTTTGGCGTTTGGAGTCGAAATGTTGGGGCCATGGGGTCCGAGCGCCCGCAATCTCCAGATGGCTGGCCTCGATTTAGGTCAGAGAATATGCATTGCCATGTTGTATGGCAATGCTTATTCTCTGACCTAAAAAGCCAGTTTTCTGGGAACGGTTCCACGAAAGGCATGCGATGCGGAGGAATTCTTTGTAATAAGTAATTGCATATTATAATGCTAAAAAACTAAAAAATATAATATATTAAGTCTGTTCTTGTTGGGAGTCAAAGTAGTCTCTTATTTGGATTTTGGATTTATTTTATTATTATTTGGATATGAAAGTAGAAGAAACGAAAGATCTATGCCAGAATCGTAGCAAGTGAAAAACTTTAGTCTCTGCCTACCCCGCTGGAAAAAAGGCGTGACTGTATGTATGTATATTATAATATGTAGGTATGTAATAAAATAACAAAATTAAAACCAACTTTATACCAGCGGCCTCCAGGTTCTACCTCACTACTTGTTTATACCACTTAAGCAAGCACACGGCCCACCTGATTAAAACTGGTCACCGTTGGTCTACTTGAGTTAAGTAAATCCAAGTCAAATTCTAAAAGTTAAAGCTGAGAATAAGCGTAATTTGTTAGTGTCACGTTCTTAAATTTCTTAGTGCTCATGTAGTTGCAGAAAAAATAAAAGCAACGCAATTGTAGCAAAATAGCAATTTAGAGCTCCCTAGTGATGCGAATGTAAACTCTACTTTAATAATATTGTCAACATTGCTCAATCAAGCAACACCGCTCGACACGTACAAACGATAGATCTTCTGTATCTCTAGACTTCGATTAGGTTCTATTTGTTTAAGCTCAAGATCAGCTTCACGCAAACCTTGAGGTCCAGTAGATATTATATTAAAACAACAGGTCCCTTATGTACCTTTACAATACTGCAGTGATTAATCGAGTTAATTCCTCTACTATTCTCATTTATATTAGCTATACTATATTTTTTCTAAAGCTATCTTATTAATTTATCACATGGAACCCCCGAACAATTGCCCGGGTCCATACATTATCCAATATAATTTTCCTAATATTCGAGATCTATCTACATCATAAAAATTGTTGTTTAAAACGTTAAAATCTGTCCAATCTTCAGTAACGGTCCTAAAAAATGTCAGGTTTAATAAATAAATGGTTTGGAATAGTTGACTTAAATCAAAGTATCATCAGGTCTGACTCAGAGCAGTCTGTCTCAGATTGTTATTGGTGCCAAGTGTATTTATCAATCTGTCATGATAATCATCCTGATCGTCATCTTGCCAACGAAATTGTCCAAAGTTACGAAATCCCTAAAATCCGTAGTTAAATCTGGAGTTGTAAATTTTCTTGCTAAACAATGTCATCGCATAACAAATCATACCTGAAAATTAACTTGGTAGTTCAGTTAAATTTAAATTACCCCTCTTTGTCATTGTATTTTGAGGAAACGGAGAAAGATATACATTGTAGAAACTGTACAAACCTCTAGTAGCTTTAGTAGTTGTTGGCTGCTCATTAAAACGGTTATGCATTTCTTAGCTTGTTAAAAAATGAAAGGAAAGTCGGATAATACTATATTTAAATGATCCTGAGTCTATGTACCTATATACAAAATAATCCTTGTTTTGCTTGGTCACGGTATAACTTTGTGAACGACTTTACCCATATTATTTATCGTTTCAAATAATATATGGAAAGAAAATATGAAGGAAAAAATACTCAATATGTATCTGTTAATGCTGAAATTTTCAATTAACAATAATAATTGAAGTCTCATATCTTTGTTACGTAATATTATAATAAATAAATTATTTATAGTAATACTTAATTAATAGGTTCTATGTTCGAAATACTCCAACATTCAAAGTAATATTTCATTGACAATGACAAAAGAAGCTGTCTGTACCACATAGCCCCGGGATATTCTTTGCTCCACCAGAATCCTCACGTGTATGATCCATCCATAGGGGAGGGAAGAACACTGAATTCCTTATCCGTCAAAACCGAACATAAATCTATCGGGTACGCAACGGATCCGCTCAAGTGCTACTGTGTATAGCGAACATCAATATGATTAGGTATAGAAAATTATTAAAAATTTTATCATTAATAATTCAGGCAAATTTATATTGAAAAGGCATTCTCTTTTATCAAGCTTCCCCCTCAAATTCATATTAAAAGGAATTTTTGCCTCCACGACAAATAAGACTTCATTCTCCTTTATAGGGTTTCCTTTTTCACGCAAAATATTGTTGAACATCATAAGTATAACGAAAGTCTATTTGATCACCATTTATAGGAATTTAACAATAACTTGAGAGTGATCGATAAAATTTGTGATCTTTTAATTTTGTAGTAATAACAAAGAAGGTGTTAGCAGTTTACTTTGTCTTCGCTTCTACTTCGGAGGTTGTAGGTACGATTCGATGCGATACGATTCTCTAGCTGCGTGAGGCTTTGTCACGATCTTTGATGCTAAAGCCAATACCTGCTAATTAACAAGCGAGGAAACGCACATTTTCCTCTCGAAGTTTGGAGATCGTGGGCAATAACAGGAGGAGAAACCTTAGGACCTACTTTGTATACAACTGGAATTGTCACTGAGATGATGAAGAACATACAGTCAACTATTTAAATATATTTATTCTATGCATAAGTATACTAGAATCCGTATGAACTTATAGCGAGTCCAAAGAAATATACAGAACGTTTTTAACAATAAACAAAATCATTAATTCCATCTCGATTAGGATAGGAAATTTTTTATCGGTTCAGACTAGAGATGAATCTGCGATCTTTCCCTCACCCTCTGACCATTGAGCCACCAAACCACGCCTGAATTCATCCTTTGGCTGATTCAATATGGCTTATTAAATTTTTTGGCTTTAAAAAAATGGATTTGAATAGTTAGCATAAATTATTTAAAGTTTCATTTCATTAATTACAAGTCACAACGTTTCTAATATCAATAATTATACGCATAAAATGATTGCAACTTATGACCACAAGAAATATTTTAAGGAAAGTATTTACCGTTCGAAGTTCGATCCTCACTTGAGAAGGATGCCTTCTCTTAAACCCACTCTACTCGTCTACGCAAATACTTACTTAGGATTATTTTTTGGCTAACCGATCCGCCCCGAATTTGTCAGTCACATACTTCAAACAAAACCCCGTATGGGTGATACGCAACGCGAAATATACACAATATATAAACCTCACCCTAACGTTGGTTCACAGTGAAGTAGAATAGGGTACCCCATCTCCTCTTGTGGGTGTCGTAAAAGGCAACTACGTGATAGGGCTGTTCTCCATCCGTCAATAAACATACAGACCATGACGAAGTGCCCGCTAGACGGCAGCAGCTTTGCCCCCTATTACGTGGGACCGAAAATCATAGCTGGTAAAATGTGGATGTTAATACATCTCTGCCTAGCCCTTCGGGGATATAAAGAATGGGTCTAAGACGGTTGTTTTGTACTTTTCAAACCCACAATACTCATTCAAACTACAATTGAATTGTCGTTTAAATCCAAAACTCCTTTCCCTGGAACGAAATTGCATTCTATCTATTGTAATGCAAGTTTAATTATTTGACGGTACGAAGATAAAGTTAAGAATACTATCAGGGATTGTCAGTTACATAAAACTTTTAAACTAGTTCTGTTTGAAGTCATTGAAAGTGAATGGAATGGTTTGAAAGCGTCAGCTTTAATCAAAGATTGTGTACAGAGTTGTTCAGGGAGTAACCATGTTAAACTTTTGAGTGGTAAGTTCTTTTGTTTGTCTTAGTCTTGTATTTTATTCATGTTCGCAAGCAGCAACTCCCTCAGCAATCCGAAGGGGGCCGTCTCGAAATAGATGGTCCTGAGTCTGCCAAGGTGCGAGAGATATGCTTTCGGCAATCTCACCTCCGGCAACCAAAGACCCAAGACGGCGTGCGTTTTAGTCGGTTCAAGTCCGACATAACCACCTCTACCGGCTCCTTGATTTTTTCGCACGATAAAAAAAAGTATTTTTTTAATGATTTTTTTATAGCATTTATTATGCTAACTTTTAAGTTCGAAAAACATTGGAAAAAATGAAATGCTTAAGTGAGACTCGAACTCACGACCTTTCCCTTACAGGGGGACTGCTCTTCCAACTGAGCTATTGAGCCATACTTGAATCATTCCAAATTTTCCTTCTCCTTATATCCGTCTATAAGGGCGACGGTGCTGTAAGGGAAAGGTCGTGAGTTCAAGTCTCACTTGAGCTTTTCATTTTTCCAATGTTTTTCGAAAAAAAAAGTTCCTCAGCAAGTACCTGCATGACGGCCATAGACTCGCCTACTTCTTAGAGGACTTACAGGCGTGAAAAGTAAGTATTAGTAGTTGGCTTTTATACAAAAAATACGTAATCATCAAGTGTTATTATTATCATCGTCACTACATAGTATAAAGCAAAGTCACTTTCCGCGTCTGTCCGTCCCTATGTATGTTTATATCTTAAAAACTACGCTACGGATTTTGATGCGGTTTCTTTTAATAGATAGAATAATTCAAGAGGAAGGTTTATATGTATAATACATGCTCAATATGGTAGAGGGCTGTTATAATACTGCTCACATCTCTGAGACCGCTCCGCAAAGTACTTACTAGATGTTCTCGACAGGTTGCAGCGACGTGCGGTCCGCATTATTGGGAATCCTGAGGTCGCGAACACCCTCGAGCCTTTGCAGATGCGTAGAGATGTTGCGTTTTTGGCAGTATTCTACCGTCTCTACCATGGTGAATGTTCTGACGAATTCTTCCAATTAGTCCCACCCTCTCCTTTCCTTCACAGGACGACACGAGCAGGGCTAAGATGCCATCCATATACGGTGCAGAGTATATCTGCTAGAACCAAGCGATTCAGTGACTCATTCCTATGCCGCACCACTAAGACCTGGAACTCCCTGCCAGCTCACGTGTTTCCTTCTTCCTACAGTCCCGGATCCTTTAAGTGGGGCGTGAAAAAGCATCTAATTAGGCCGTCAAGCTGAGTGCCACCACTGTTAACATGGTACATGTTTACGATGGTGACGCTCTTTCCGAGACTTTGCCTTTAGCTTAACATCAGGCGAGGTGAAGTCAAATTGACGTGTCCCGTATAAAAAAAAAACAAAAGGAAAATAAAACATAAAAAATAAATGATTGCATTTAAATGTTTACGATACAATTTCAAAATAACATTTTATTTGTATGGATTTATTTCACAATACAACGAAAATAATATCATAAATGACTAACGTTGGGTTTTCTTTGATATGAAAGGGAAATAGAAAATATCTTCGAAAGGATTTTGCATGTGTTGTCACGTCGATGTAAATTTACCCCATGATTTACATAAAAACTATTTGGTGCTTTCAATGGGATTTGAGGTCAATATTTGTGATTCTACGGAAAATCTCAATTCTTTGAATCCCGTTCTAGAATCAAAGAATCAAAGAATCAATTTCATTTATTCAGTTTAGGCACATAAAGAGCACATATGAACGTCAGAATTTTACAAGTAGGTAATGTCAATCACAGAAAAAATAAATAAAATAAATCATTAGAAAATGATTCTTTCGCTGGTTCGGTAGGTGGTTCTACTGAGAAGAGACCAGCAAGAAACTCAGTGAACTCGATTATCCTTCTTTTTTTTTTTTAAATATGGTTTTATTTATAGCAATTTTTTACAGTGCGAGCAAGAGATGAGATTAGGATGACCATGCATCTTTATCATTTAAATATTCGTCTAATTTATAGTAACCTTTTTTTATTAAGCAATTTTTCACTTGAATTTTAAATTTATTAAGTGGCATGTCTATCAGATCCTGAGGCATTTTATTAAACAATTTTATACAATTGCCTACAAACGAATTACCAACCTTATGAAGCCTGAGTTTTGGCACTGCAAGTTTATTTTTGTTTCTGGTATTATAATTGTGTTGGTCAGAGTTTTTTTTGAAGAGATCTAGATTCTTGCGTACATATAAGATATTATCATAAATGTATTGGGAAGCAACTGTTAAAATATTAATTTCCTTAAAAACTTCTCTCAGCGAGTCACGGGGTCCGAGGCCATAGATTGCTCGTATCGCGCGTTTCTGTAATATGAAAATAGTCTCAATATCGGCAGCTGAGCCCCACAGCATCAGACCATACGACATAACGCTATGAAAGTAGCTAAAATAAACTAATCGTGCCGTTTCCTCATCAGTTAATGACCTCATTTTTCTAACCGCATAGGCAGCTGAGCTAAGTCTTCCTGCTAAGGCTGTGATATGAGAACCCTATTGCAGTTTATTATCTATAGTTATTCCAAGAAAAACTGTGGTATCAACTATTTGAACAGATTCATCGTTCATTGTAATACTAGTATCAACCTGTTTTACATTAGGCATAGTAAACTTTACACATTTTGTTTTCTTAGCATTGAGCAGCAAGTTGTTACTTGTAAACCAATGCAAAATTTTAGAAAGGGTATTATTTACATCGTCAAGTACTTCTGTTTGTCTATCACGTTTAAAAATTAATGATTTGTCATCAGCAAATAATACTATTTCACAAAGATCTTTACTGAAGTAAGGAAGATCATTAACATATATCAAGAACAAAAGGGGTCCTAATATCGAGCCCTGGGGTACTCCCATGACTAAAGGGGCTCCAGATGAATTGGTGCCATTGATGTTAACTTTTTGTACTCTGCCAGTGAAGTAAGACTTAAGCAAGCCAAGTGAGCCGTTCGAAACACCATAATGACCTAATTTTATTAACAAAGTCTCATGATCAACACAATCAAAAGCTTTTGATAGATCACAGAAGATACCGATGGCATCCTGCTTTTTTTCCCATGCATCAAATATATGTTTAACGAGTTCAATTCCTGCATCTGTCGTATTTCTACCTTTAGTGAAACCAAACTGTTTATCATGAAGTAGCTTGTTATGCGTAAAATGTGAAAGCAGTTGATCTCAATTTCTAAGTCGACGATACGTAACGCAGCCATACAAGTTGGTATATTACTTTCAATCAAGAATTAATTTACGATATAAATGTCACAGTAAGTAATATTAGTTTTGCCTAATTTGAAGAAAACTTAGTAATCTCTGTTATTAATCAGTAACATAATTTCACAATTATATAAATTAATTACTTTAGGGACACATTATTATTGTCAGTGAAATGTGATACCCGTAGAGTGCACGCCACATATCGACGACTTAAAGGCACTAGCATTATATCTAGGGGCGGCTGCACCCACCGGGAAGTTCATTTTCGAGTCTTGAATATACCGTGAAACTATTACAACGTGTCACAATGGGGTTGGCAACTGTCAAAGTGACGCTAGCATAGTTGGTACCCAAAACATTACACTTTTCTACGGTCATTTTCAGAAAATAATTCCAAACAATTATAATGACCCGCTGTATTGTCTTTAAATGCTCTGAAGTCGGTACGCACCAAATACCGAAGGACGAATAAATATACGTAAGCTATGGTTATAAGTCATCCGTCGTGAAAAATTGAGGTAATACAAAAAGTATGAGGTCATGTGGATAAACACTTTGTTGAAAGTGATGAATTAGGTGAGCTTCATATGAACAACTCTTTTACTACCTATTATCTTTTCAATAGTTCATATGGTGGATATTTTTATATTTCTTGGCCTATTTAAAATGTTGTAAATTTTAACTTTAGGAGTTGAATAGCAACATAATTTCTTGAAAAAAGGTGCTGTACCATCTGAACATTGGTAAACCGCAAGAAAAGACAGGTTTTTGACCTGCCTTCAAGTACATAATGTTGTGAAGTTATTTTGTAATCAATGGTGTGTTACAAGAATGCAACTTAACTCAAGACCTAGATATAGATTAAGCATTATCATTTCTGTACTGTTAGGGATGTTGTAAATAAAACTAACATAAATATGTACCATTGCTGTGTTTTAATTATTATTTATATAGTTCTACAGCTGCTTTTCAGTCACAAATAAAGAATTTATACGTTTATCGAGTTTTGAAACAATATGAAAAAATGTCAACGACAATGACAAGGGTACCTGCTATGCTAGCGCCATCTGCTTTTAGCTTTCACCGGCCAACCCCATTAATGCACCCACTGCCCTTCTGATTGAGGTACCCAAAACCTTACAGTAACCTCGAAGTGATTAATCTTAATATGCAATGTCTTGCAATAGTAGGTCTTTCCAATAGCCACCGGGAACAACATAAGAATGATACCGAGGTTGATAATACTTGTATCAAACATTATAATTTTAGAACTATAAGCAAACAGCGATTTAATTCAACATTGTTTAAGCATCAACTAGAAATTGCTGGTATTTATTTTGTCTTTGTAGACAGCGCTGCGTCTGTTGAGAACTAATTAGCAAATAAACTGTTTAAAAAACAAGACAGAAGGCAGTCAGAAGGTATAATACTGCCTGTATTATCTGTCTGTCCAATTAACTGAATCCTTTGAGTCCATTATTCAGACCACAAGACTCTGACCGAATCTATAAAAAGGGTGCCATCAAATTCACAAGGACCAAGCACAACACTTATAGTAGGGAGGTGACTACAGTTTTTCCTTCTACGTGTACCCTACTAAACGCCGACAGTCGAATTGCTAGCTTACACCAAAAGTACGCAACTTTAAGAGCGTTTTTACATTATGCGATCCGATAGCGGTGTGGGACGCCGAACCGATATCGGAGGAAGTTAAATGTATGAAACATGTATCTGTCTTTCACATTGTCTGGCCCGATATCGGATAACGGAGCCGACACCCCTGTATTATCAGCTATCGGCTGTCAGCTATAGTAGTCCGACACCGATATCAGATAGGGTACTTCTCTGTTTCTTTAGACTCAAAATCGTTTATCAATATGGTAACAAAATTCATCAATTATTCAATTTTGACTATGTTAACCAGTTCAATCAATCCCAATGCTATTCCAAGCACTTGAGTGGCTGACTTCGACTGCGCAGTTCACCGATAACTTTTAAATAAACTCTAGAACTCGGTGTTCCAATTAGTACATTTGAACCAAGAGCATAGCGAAAAGTTTGTAAGTAGAACGTTAAATTTATCTTCGATGTACATAAGATGCAAATAGCTATTTTTTATTGCCATTATCGATTGAAGCCATAAAAGTACATGATGTGATTTTTTCGCGTTTTAGTCGGTTCGATTACCGGGTTAGCCAAGCGAGTTTTTGAAAATCTTTAAATGTAGTTTTGTTTCTTTTAAAAAATAAAGGAATGATTCCTTAGAGTGAAATTCTCTATTTCGAGTACTTCCCCTCCAGGGCATGGCTTGAAAATCTTCAAAACATACAGGATGTTAAAAATGGCATTTCGACTGGATTTTCAGTTCAAATAGTTTTTTAGATTTGATTCCATTAAGATAGGAAAAATAGAAATGACTTAGTTTGAGTGCTCCAAATTCTCTTATACATATAACTATCTTAAGGGCGACGGTGTTCATCGTTCGCAGGATCAAGTCCCGCCTAACTCGTTTCTCTTTTTCCTATCTTAATATAATAATAATAATAATGCCTGAAGAATATAAAACAAATAACAATATTTCAAAGAGGATTCGTTTAACATCTATGGAAGTGGAATTTTCATCTGAAGATCGTCTTAAGAAAATCTTATAATAATCTTTTCGTGCAAGAAGCATTTTTGTTGTAATCGTATTAAATATTCTTAAACTTAAACCTGCTGTGCATTACTGCTTTTAGTAAAATCTCAAGACATACAGTGTAGAGAGAGTAGCATACAGTCAGCGTCAGAACAGTCTTGACTACAAAGTCTCAAAAATAAAGTTTAAAACTAAAACCCGACTACCGAAAAATTACGTTTTAAAAAGTAACAAACAAGAAAATATCAAGGATAGCCGCGGTCGTATGCCACTTTTCCATAGGTTATATTGTTTTGTTAGAGTAAGTGGCATACGACCACGGCTATCCTTGATATTTTCTTGTTTGTTACTTTTTAAAACGTAATTTTTCGGTAGTCGGGTTTTAGTTTTAAACTTTATTTTTTATTTATATTATTTTGGGGCAAGGTAAAGCTAATAATTTATACATATTTGAAATGTGCTTATTAAGCCCTTTCATTTGATACCAAACACGGCATGTTTATCTCAAATTTATTTTTTAACACAGTACCTTATGAGCGCTAGAGGGCGCCATACAAGATTGAGTGACATGTCATATAGCCTATAACCATCGGACAATAGAGCCGCTTGTAACGATACCACATTTGTACAGTTCTAATAAGTAGTTGAGGAGCTATGAGGGAACACATGAACATACATACATACATACATACATACATACATAGCCTGTCAAAATCATAACCCTCCTTTTGGCTTCGCCGTAGTCGGGTAAAAATGATTTACTACCAAGGTTTTGACCATATCAAACTCAAACTGTTTTTATTGATTATTCGGGAATAAAATCCAGCGATCTCGACCGCGCTGTCAGTACTCGTCTTTGGTGCAGGAGGTAGTATGATATACGTTTGACATATTATATTGTTTCAGAGCAATAACTGATGGAAGCGAAACATCATGAAGGTATGAAATTATTTAATGATCTAAAAAGTTGGTCAAAAAGTTCTTTTTTAACATTTGCAAACGTTTCATATACCTATCTAAAAAGTATTAAATGGATATTGTTGTTGATTTGTTGTTGTGAGATGGTACAACTGACGTTCAGTTTAATACGATTGAACGAGAAATCGAAACTATTATAAAACGACAATTTCGTTTAAGCTAGGAAAATGCTAAGACTGAATATTTTATATCCATAGCTATCTAGACAATATACAATTTGCTATTGCTATTTTAACAGAAATTTGAGGCTTCTTTCAGAGACAAAATCAACATTCATCAATTTTATACGTCTTAAATCGATTTCCACCATCACGTTTTAATATTAATGAAGTTTCTAACTCCAATTGACTTCCCTTCCAGTCATAAAATAAATGATTTATCTTCGTCTCCCGGAGTAGTTGAATGGTAGTCTCGGGTGATTAAAACAATGCAGAGCGGTTCTAACTTAGACAAGACCCTCGTTAGTACCACGGTTGGAAGAAAGTGTTCAGAGCTCTTTTATTGTACAATTCTGTTAAAAGAACTATATATTTAAGTTATAAATAATGATGTACCTCCTAGGGTCTCCATCTTTGATTTTTAAGCTATCAATTTTGTCATATTCGGTAAAGTTATACGGTCGAGAACTCGAACTTTGTATGTATAAAAAGCCTCTAGGATATCATGCCCTAGTTTCCTTCGCATTGAACTGGATCATATTCTCGATGCATCATTTCCACTGAGGAATGCTTTTCAGTAGAGGCTCAAATTCAATGTTTTTTTCTTCCCTCTCCGATTTCAAGCCTCCCAGGCAACTTAGCTTATGAAGTCACGTATAGCCACATGATTAGTTCTTTTTATAGTGCAAGCGGCGACAACACAAATTCATTAGCGTAATGAATACGTAAACCTTTGCTTTTTAGAGGGAGCTTTCCTGATTATATGTAAATCAAGTTAGTCATGTCATTAGAGTGAGGTATTTGTGTTTCCGTGAGGATATGTTTGGTCGGTTATACGGGCTTGAGATTTAGATAAAAGTTTGAAAACTCTGCCTGAAATAGCGAGATAGTTATAACACTAATAGTGAAGTGTGGTTTTAACTTTTTTAACATTAAATTATTTTCAAAAACTAAATCGTTGACAGTCATTAAAATATTACAAATTGTTGCGTCAAGCTGTATGTTTAGAATGTTACCTCACTAGACTTTAAAAATATTTAATTTTAGAGAGAGAGAGATAACCTTGCGTTGTTTCTTAAATAGATTTTTCAGGGATTCATAACGCTGTACTGTCGACATAAAAATAGTGAAACGTAGTGTTTAAATCGAAGGGTGAATTTAAATTAAGCCTACAATCCGTTGATTAACATAGACGAATAGATTAATAAATACAGATATGAAATTGATTTCAATTGATATCGAATGATCAACTAAAATTCAAGTAGGTATTCTATATATTATTTAAAAATCAATTGTGCGCTAAAAGTCGAGAACAGCTGAACGGAATTATCTTATCATGGTCTTGAAATGTTCGTGGAGGTTTAAGGAAAGTTTAAAAGGTGAGAAAAATTCAAATAATTGCCTGGAAAACCCTAAAGCAGCCCTTTTCCCTTTTTAAGGCAAAACGAAGTTTGCCAGGTCATCTAGTTAAGAATATAAATACAGGATTTGTATCGTGACAATAGTATGTATGTAAGTACTAAAAATGAAAAATACATAAATCTGTAAAACTTCTAGAGGTAATCAATAAATTGTCCATTTTTCGCTCTTGCAAACAAACATAATATCAAAAAACTATCCTGCATTTTAAATTTTGCGTTGGCAGTTGTTTTTTTACCCGACTGCGCGACGCAAAGGAGGGTAATGTGTTTAACAGTCTATCTATGTATGTATGTTTGTTTCTATGTGGCGTTCTAGTAACCAAATGCGTAGGCCGATTTTGATAATTCTTACGTTAATCGATTCGTCTTAACCTTGCGAGTGTCACTAAAGAGATGACAGTAATCAAAATTGACCACAGCGACAAGCAGACGCCATATTGTCAAAAAGAAAAGACAAAAAGTCCATGAACTATGTCAAGTGGGGTGTCGTTGAATAGGTATTTCCTGTGCAACAGCAGTCGCTGACGCGATCCTAGCGGGCATGGAGTGCTATATCCCCAACCGCTGGATCGCGACAGGAGCGAGCAAGCGTCCGTGGTTTAATAGGTCCTGCAGAGAAGCGAGAACTTGCAAACAATCTGCTTATAAGGATTGGACCACGGCCCTCGCCAATAAGGATCCGAACATCGGTGAAGTGAAGCGGAAATTGAATGCTGCCTCGAGGTCCAGTAAGAAGGCAACGGCCAGGGCTAAGTTTGAGTTCATCGGCAGAATTGGTGAGCGGCTTGCGCGGTTCCCATCCGGTAGTCGCGCATTTTGGTCGCTCGCCAAAGCTGCCGAGGGAAACTTCGTTCATTCCTGTCTTCCGCTGCTATTAAAACCCGATGGTAGCCTGGCCCATGGCGCCAAGGAGAAAGCCGATCTTTTAGGTAACCTCTTTCCGTCAAACTCGACTATGAACGATGGGAATGCCAAACCACCTAGTATACCCTGGTGTGGAACTTCAATGGGTGAAGTAAAAATCACCCAGCGGAGGGTTCGACGAGAACTAAAGTCCCTAGATGTTCGAAAGTCGAGCGGGCCGGATGGCATACCGGCAATGGTACTTAAGCACTGTGCTCCAGAGTTGTGCCCTGTTCTTACACGACTCTTCGCGCTCTCATTCTCCACTGGACGACTTCCAGCTTTGTGGAAGACCGCATACGTGCATCCTGTGCCTAAGAAAGGCGACAGGACAGACCCGTCCAACTACAGGCCCATCGCTATAACCTCCCTTCTCTCGAAGGTTATGGAGCGTGTCATTAATACACAGCTCCTGGGATACCTTGAGGGTAACGATCTTCTGAGCGACCGACAGCTTCGCTCGACCGGTGACCTTCTTGTGTATCTCAGAAACCGTTGGGCGCAAGCCATCGAGAGCCAAGGTGAGGCACTAGCGGTCAGCCTAGATATAGCGAAGGCCTTCGATCGGGTATGGCACAGAGGTCTTCTTGCGAAGCTACCATCTTATGGACTCCCTGAGGGGCTGTGTAATTGGATTTCCAGCTTTTTGTCCAACAGAAGCATCCAAGCCGTCGAGGACGGCAGTCGCTCGGACCGCATGGACATAAACGCTGGTGTCCCACAAGGTTCCGTGTTTTCTCCGACCCTGTTTCTACTGCATATTAATGACATGCTGTCGGATGACTCCATTCATTGCTATGCGGACGACAGTACTGGAGACGCATGTTACACGGGCCGTGCAAACGTCCCCCAGTCCGAGGTGGAGGGGAGTCGCGAACAACTTGTGTCAGAAATCGAGACTACTCTCTCGGGAGTATCCGATTGGGGTCGACTAAACCTGGTCCAGTTCAACCCCACCAAGACACAAGTATGTGTATTCACCGCTAAGAAAACCCCATTTATTGTAGCGCCGCAATTCCTGGGCACACGGCTTACCATTGCCCCGAGTATCGGGATCCTAGGCGTCGATATTTCAAGTGACGTCCAGTACCGCAGTCATTTAGAGGACAAGGTCAAGCTGGCAACAAAGAAACTTGGAGTTCTTAACAGTGCGAAGCAGTACTTCACTGCGGGGCAGCGACTCCTTCTTTATAAGGCACAGGTTTGGCCCCACATGAAGTACTGCTGCCATCTTTTTGCCGGAGCGCCCGCACGCCAGCTTAACCCTTTCGACTCGGTGCAAAGACGTGCGTTGAGGCTCGTCGACAGTCCCATACTCGCAGGCGATGTGGAACCTCTCAGCCTCAGAAGGGATTTTGCCTCACTGTGTGTTTTCTACCGCCTATATAATGGTTTGTGCTCAGATGAATTATTTGACATGATGCCCACAGCTACATTCTATCATCGCACCGCTCGCCATAGACAGGGAGTTCATCCCCATACATTGCATCCGAATACGGTGCGTACCGTGCGGTATGAAAGGAACTTCATCCCACGTACGCTCAAGCTGTGGAATGAACTCCCTGCCATGGTTTTCCCAAGCGACTACAATATGGGGTTCTTCAAGAGGTTTCTTCAGGGTAGGCAGCGCGAGTGTAACGCCCCTGGTGTTGCATACGTCCATAGGCCGCGGTAACCACTTTCCATCAGGTGGGCCGTGTGCTTGTCTGCCACCTAAGTGGTATAAAAAAAAATCATCTTTAGGTTCTCTTTATCATTTTTCATTTTAAATAATAGTTTAGGATATATAACGACTTAAAGTTGTTTAACAAAACAATCATTCTCGCTAATTTTCTTGCTTATTGATTTAAGTTTTTATTTCAAGTAGGTATAAACGATATAAAGGAAATTACAAAAATATATACATGTCATATCATAACTAAAAAGTATAAAATAAAACAAATGATTAAAAAATAAAAAAACCCGACTGCCACTAAAAAGACCGAAATAAGTTTGATAGCAGGCGGTACCCATTTACAATCATAAACCGAAAGAAAATTAATGGGTACCGCCTGCTATCAAACTTATTTCGGTGTTTTCAGTGGCAGTCGGGTTTTTTTTTATTTTTTAATCATTTGTTTTCCCCTAAATTGTCACACATCCTTCGTCTAATAGTGCTTTAAAACTACTTATTCTTTCATTATTTCATTGAGTCGTTAGAGTTTTAACCGAGTGAGAATTGTGCTTATTTAACTAATTGAATTCTCTTAGTTCGTATTTTGGATTGGTATTCGTAGACTTTCTACATTTAACTTTTAGCTTCAGTAATAAAATCTGCTCCAAAGCCAAAAAGTTATCCAGTTACCCGTCACCGCAACACGAGTAAACAATTATATCATTTGTGTGTACTCATAATTGCATAAAATAGTTTCATCAACCCATTTTGGTTAGAAGCAATATTGACCCTTATTTACTTACCAGGTAAGCAGATAAACAACAGAGATTTGTAACGACGTATGCAAACTATTGTTTGTAACTGAGTATACAATCTCGAGGTTTAACAATACCACCGAGATATTTTGTTAGGGTGTGGGGCTTTGCCGTTACTGAAGGCGCTTTTGATGCTGAGTGCCTTTTGACATAAGTTAGGGATTTAATTTATGTATAATTTACTGAAACATTCTTAACAGTTTTTTGAAATGAAACAAAATTTTTGGACAGTTTTTAAAGATTCTTTTTTTTACGACGCTACGATACAATAGGGTTGTGTCCTATTTTTTTTTTATCGTGAACTGTTCATTTGACAGTAAAATAATGAACTGTTATATACATTTGATTTTCTTATGATAAATAGTTTTGAAGATTTTGATTTTGAAAATTCTAGTCTTCGAGCCACCCGAAATCGCTCCATACAAAACCATGCTACGTGGTGACGTCACATCATCCTGGCACGTAGTACAAATCTGTAGATTGCAAGAGAATATCGCATTTATTTTAGTCCATGTTGCGTTTACATGTGTATTTTTTTTTTGATAAAACTAATTTAATAAATAGTATTAGTAAGGATCCAATGACCCAGAACACTACGGTATTCACGAGTTACTTAGTTTGTTTCTACGAGAAAATTCTATACGGCCAGTAATACCTATTTGACAAATTGTGACAGTCCACATGTGACGCTTCTTGGAATTGATTTTTTTAAACGCGAGGCACTTTTTTTAAAGTAAATTCATTTTACTTTTTTTACAGTCTGTTTTCATTTATGTTTTTTTTTTTTGCTTACTGTTCCAAATATTGATGATATTTTCAAAAGATATTTTACAAGTAAACGTGTATCTGTGACGTGCCATTTACAAACAGTAATGTCGTCATGATACCCTCAGTTCCACCCTTTAGGGTCGTTATGCAGTTGCTAACGACACATTTGCCGTGTAAAGTACCTACAAACACATAATATATAGGTCAGGTACACTCTGATTTCAGTATTGGCATATTTTCAATTAGGTATGCGCGCAAATATTGCTTTTGTTTATCGCGTGTATGAGTAGGGGTTAATAGAGCACGATGAAAGGGACTGTCAAAACTAGAATATATTTAGGCCTATGATTTTAAATGCATTCTTTAGGGTACAATGCGCGTATTAGGAGTAGTCTATGTCCAGGAATAGTAGGAAAATATAAATTTGTACACAGGTAGATAATTGAAAAGGGACGTCTCTGAGCGTAAAAGTAATCCATACTAATATTATAAATGCGAAAGTAACTCTGTCTGTCTGTCTGTCTGTATATATGTTACGCTTTCACGCCTAAACCACTGAACCGATTTTGATGAAATTTGGTATAGGGGTAGATTAGACCATGAGAAAGGACATAGGCTAAGTTTGGTCGCGATAACCAACATCCACGCGTGCGGAGCCGCAGGCTGAAGCTAGTTTAGACATAAATTCGATCTAACATAATAAAGAATCTCCGTACCTAACTAATCTTTTTGATTTAGGTGGTTTTCGGATGGTCACCGATAAAAATCCTGTGTCAAGGTTGACTTTTCTCACATTCAAAATACCCAATGATTTGTTATCAGGTTCTATTGTGTACAGCATGTACCTATATTATTATAGGATGACAAGGGTGAACGGGTTGCGCGTAACGGATAGCATTTATCCTTATTCAGGAACCCAAAGACCACTAAATCCGCAAATGGAAAAGTTTCCTACCACTGACTACAGTTCTTACATATATATTATAATCTATTGTGCATATTAGAATACCATTGACTGAGCAGACGACTCACGATGCCCGGTGTAATATTCCACGTTATCCATTATGTTTATTTATAAGTTTTCCAACTTTCATTTTACTTTTTGTTATGAGAGGAATCAAAAAAGTAGATCAGTGAACTCATCCAATTTACATCTTATAGAATCCATGGCAAAATGGTTCTTGACTTTGAATTGTTTATTACAGTAATTTTGCTTCATTTAGCTGTTCGATGAGAAAGTAACTTTACTTTTAGTCGTTATAATTGACCTATTGTGATAAAGGTAAATGATAAAATATTTGTAGAACAGGTGACTAGATAATTTCATTCAGGAGGATAAATTCAGGAATAGAAAATCTCGATATTTTGTTTTCGCCATGTACCGTCACATACCACACTCACAGTGTCCCTATTCTGTAAGCAAACTGTCCGGTCTTTATCCGACTGCACAGAAAAGCGAGGCTGCATGTTTTTTATCACTGGATTCCATGTTGCAGATAATTTAAACCCATCTTCCCGATTGAAATTTTTATGTTTCTTGATTTCAATCGCAAAAAAACATGCAGCCTCGCTTTTCTGTGCAGTCGGATAAAGACCGGACAGTTTGCTTACAGAATAGGGACACTGTGAGTGTGGTATGTGACGGTACATGGCGAAAACAAAATATCGAGAATGTGCGGGTAGATGAAGAACCTACTACCTCACGGACTCGAAGACGGCGGGCGTGCACTACTGCGCCAGTCAGCCTGTGACCACGGCCGGTGTAACCTGGTCGAAACGTCAGGCAAATCAAAGGTATGTATGTACCTATACCATGATCGCGTTAATTCCCGTTAGTGTTATTGTATAGGTTGGTAATTCGTTTGTAGGCAATTGTATAAAATTGTTTAATAAAATGCCTCAGGATCTGATAGACATGCCACTTAATAAATTTAAAATTCAAGTGAAAAATTGCTTAATAATTAAATGTTATTATAAATTAGACGATTACTTAAATGATACAGATGCATGGTCATCCTAGAGAGAAGGAACGGACGATTGGAACGGCCAAGCTTGCTCGCGCAACCATACATAAATAATTAGTAATAAGTATCGATATCATACTAAATATCGATTATTTTTAGGATATTTTTTTAAAAAGATTTAAAAATAATCCACAGCGTGACAAGGAATGGAATTGATAACTTAATCCAATACCTATTATCTGTTCCAATACCATACTAAGTGTTACCCGAGGTTCAGCTGACGTTATTTTTTTTTTTTTTTTAACCGTGGGGGAAAATCCTTCATGGATGTTATGCCGGACTCCTACCGACTAAAAACCCCCACGGTAACGCCCAGAAGCCTATGGATGGGAGCCCCGGGTAAGCCCTCGGAAGGATGTCCCAGGACTCCCATCAGACCTACGGCTACAATTGCGGCCTCGTCTCGGGGGTGGTTCGGGTGCTATCCCGCGTCTATGGGGGGGGTTTTCGGGTGTTATCCCGCTTCTTATTTGGGGCGTGCGTGAATCCCTCACGTCACGCTGCCGTCATGGGCCTGCTTCTGTAAAGACGGTGAGCAGCCATCTCACCGTCCTCAGGCCCCCGGTCATGGAGGCCGATGGTCTTCGGCGAAGACACGTCGGCGGTACCCAAGCCGCCGACTGCGGAACTCGGGTGGGAGAGTTTTCTCCCGCTCTCGCCCCGCCGCCTCTTTCACGAGCATGACCTGCTCACAGACAGAGGCGGCGCAGTCCCACTTACTCCCGCCGGAGACCATGGCTCGCACCATGGTCTCAAGCGAGAGGGTGCCCACGCCCAGACCCACCACGAGGACCTGGCGCTGTTGCGCCCACGCCGTGCACTCCACCAGCGTGTGGAGCGCTGTGTCATCGCTGCGGTCCTCGCAGTGCTGACACTCGGCCGTGGTTTCCCGGTGTCTTCGCCACAGATACCTACCGAAGCTACCATGCCCGGTAAGTATCTGTGACAACCGGTAGGATCAGCTGACGTTATTGCGACTAGATTGTACCTACGTTCTTAACTATTCTGGATTGAAAAAAAAAATCAATGAAACAAATGACTGATTTGAGATCAAGGCAACCTCCGTGCGGTTCAAGTCCAATAAAAGGCAGTATCAAAATATGTTCACAAATAAACGATCTAATTTACAAAGATCAAAAAATAAACAAATTAATGGCTTCCATCATCAGGTTCTGTGCATACTCCGGTTATCATGCTACTTACACAAGCTAAGGAAGGCGTCATTTAGACGGTACGAGTTACTCGCACGTTCGAGTCGATAAAGTCGTAACTGTGAAAAGCAAAGTGATAATTACTAGCAATAATCGCCCTATCTCTCTACTCTCCTCGTCTAAACGACCCTTCAGTTTAACTACCCACATATAGGTACGCAGAGCACTCTCTGTTTAGTAGATTTTGACACCAACTTGTACCTCGCTTATTAATATACGGCCATTGTCATGACACGCCATTGTACTTGCTGCGGCCGGCAAAGCCTCGACTTTTCGGCTCTCGTACTACGGGGCTAACCAAACTTGAAAGTTTCTGAATACATTCACATTGTTGCGCAATAGCTTTTGGGCCATTGTAAGTATGCTTAACTTTTGACTGCCTATCTTTACGTTAACTACCAAGACTTTTCCATGTGACTAAGTGGTCTAGATAGTCAGCAAATCGGCGGTTTTCGTCATTGAATGCTCTCTGTAGTACAACTAGGAGTTCCTATTGCAGAATGACTTTGGCAGACCTTCCAGGTAAAGAGC
The DNA here is from genome assembly GCA_914829495.1 of Eilema sororculum. Taxonomy (NCBI): domain Eukaryota; kingdom Metazoa; phylum Arthropoda; class Insecta; order Lepidoptera; family Erebidae; genus Eilema; species Eilema sororculum. The sequence goes on from OU618541.1 coordinate 18,756,531, forward strand.
GTCTGTCTGATCCTTTTAATGGTGTTGCTAGCTCCAAAGAGACATCATCAGTTCTGATTTCCTACATTTTCGCTTTCAATCCTGAAGAGTGACTAAAACCAGCACTTAATTTATATAGCTGGTGGTTAATCTGAATATTCAAACCGAGATTCAAGATTTTTATATTATAAAACACGTCAATTTGACTTCACCTCGCCTGATAGTAAGCTAAAGGCAAAGTTTCGGAAAGAGGGTCACCATTACAAACGTGTACCATGTTAACAATGGTGGCACTCAGTTTGACGGAAGATAAATGGTTACCTATCATCTCCCAGCGAATCCAGAGAACGCAAACAGTAAGTCAAACGATCCACGATGAAACTGATAAAATACTAATTAATGATTATAAAAATATGTTTTAATTTTATTTTAAACATTGCCCAGAATTTGTCATAATTTCAAGTTAGTGATTAGATGATTTAGGTACCTTCTGAGGAGTTTAAGATTCATTTATCGAAATTTTATTGCTAGCTAAACACAAAATTTCAAATCATTAACGTAATAAACTTCATTCTTTTCATCTCAGAAATGGTTTAATAGGATATCATCAAGAGCATTTCAAAGTCAAAAGCCACTCGATTTAAAGTATGCCTACAGATTTTTAATACACGTCTATTATCCGAAGCTGAAAGGACGAATATTTCCATATTAATTCGACATCAAAGGAGATATCTTCAATATAAAAGACTTGGTCGCAATAACAAATTTTGTTCCTGTATTTTTTATTGATTGAGTGGGTATTGTCCTGTCAGTTTTAAGATTTTACTTACTTGAGGATTATTTATCGCCTGGAGGTGGATTTTATTATTTTAACAATAATTTTCACCGAAGACAAATTTCACCAAATTTATCTAGATTCGTATCTACATACCTACAGTCGCACCACTTTCCCGTTTGGGTTGGCACAGATCATACATTATAATATTATGTTGGTAACTTTCTTGTATTAAAGTAAACAAACAACATTAATCCACAAAAGTAAACCATCTGCATTCTGAATTTTATTACAATTTATGAGAGATCACATCTGATTAATTTAAGAATGAAAGAAAGTCCAGACTGGTTTTTGAGTGCAAATATTTGTATGCATGAATATGGCTATTTGCATTGGTCTGGGTGTTTCTATGAATAATTATGTATGTATTTACAAAAAAAAGTATCTAAGTATGTTTATCCGCATTCTAGACTCCATAACACAAGCTAGTTAAGCTTACCATGGGTCTAGATAGCGTTGTGTAGAATGTTGTGAAATATTTATTTATCACTAGCTTTTTCCCGCGGCTCCGCCCGCGTGGAAGTCGGTTATCGCGACCAAACATAGCCTATGTCCTTTCTCAAGGTCTAACCTATCCCTATACCAAATTACATCAAAATCGGTTCAGTGGTTTAGGCGTGAAAGCGTAACATACAGACAGACAGACAGACAGACAGACAGACAGAGTTACTTTCGCATTTATGATATTAGTATAGAAGTATGGATTAGTATGGATATGGATTTTTATAACATTCCTAGTATTCAAACACTTTAAAATTATGTTTTAATTGCCTGTTACAAAATGGAATAGACGCTTCGTCGAACGCTTTGCGTAAGTAAGACACACGTTTCATTAAACGAAAGCAATTATTTCCCTTTCTTTTATGGTTGGTGCTCGTATCTCACTCCCCAAACGCTCCCACGGGTACATTACGGTCACAGAACAGAAAAATTACGGTGGTGGATGCGCTGTGCAGAGGAGTTGTCCAAAAATGTTTCATTATTGAAAATATCCAGCAGCGAAGTACTATGCATTTTTTTTGGATTGTGTTTCATACAACTAATAATAACACTGGGAACACAGAATTTGAGAGTTGACGCGCCTTCGATTCGACAGAAGAAGAATTTAATTTCAATCACGTAAAAAACTGAAAATATACACCAAAGATCGCGGCCAATCTCGAAATTGCATTTTACAGTGTTATGTGCATGTCATTACACTTACCTCTACACATAAACATTTATTTTTTTGAAATTCAAAATTTACTGTCACATTTCCTATTATCGATTTTAATAAAAAATAGTTTAAAAACTAAAAAACAAACTTTTAGCACGCACCAAAAATTACAATAGCCTATCCGCCATCTTGGACGTCCGCCATATTGGATTTAAGTCACGTGACTATTTTGTTCGTTTTCCTAACACAAACTCTTTCATTTGATACCCATATCATGGGGGCGGAATTCAAACAGCCAGTCCGCCATCTTGGGGAGGCCGCCATATTGGATTTGTGATGACGTTTCTTAGGTAGTCATGTATTGTCATCAGAACTCAGAGCGTGGGCAAAATTTCATCATAATCGAAGACCGGAAAGTGGGTCAAATTAAGATAACAATATTTTCTTACATACATAGTTACAAGTCAACATAAATGCAGTAAAATCTATCAACGGGAATACCAGGAATGGATCAATTCCGAAATGTCAAAATATAATTTTCGTATTCAAATATTGATTAAATAACGTCTAAATTTAGTATTAGTTTTTTATAGAATTAAAATATGGCAGTTATTTCAGCATTTATGTCTGTTGAGTAATCGACTACTCCTTTTTTCCTACCAGTTCCTACCAATATCCTATTTAACAAATAATTAGTCCTTGCAACACTGGGCTGTAGAAAGTGCTACCGCCCACGGCAAAACTTAAAAAACTTTTACTTACTTGAATAAATCGAACGATCGAATGAGGCATGTTCCGCGCGGACAAAAATAAAATTTAATATCTTCCAATACAATGCCTGCCTGTAGTGATTCGGAGTGGTCAGACCCCCGAAGGAAGAAGAAGAAGCAGCGCCCTTGTAAGTGTTCATTCCATACCTTCTTTCCTTGTCGATTTTGCGGGTGTGTACAACCACCAAATTTACATTATTAAAACCTAGTTTATACAACAATGTCAATAAAACTTAACCAAAAACGAGTATATCTGCGATTCACATCCATCACGACGGATTGCAGTCGCATTGGCATCGTGAATATGAATTCTGATATAACTGTTGCTTGTTTTCCAAATCCGGCCCTTATTGTTTTGGTTTTAAGCTCTAGAGCCGGCGTTTTTCGCGTGTTGCATTCTGATTTATCCGCCGCTTGTTGTTCATAGCACAGGCAGTAATAATTTCTCTCATTTTTCATTTGTATCATGAATTCTGTAAAAGATACATTTATAGGTAATAGTAACAATTATTCAGCATTATGACTGGAGTAAGTATTTAACCAATGTGTGTTACCAGTGATGACTTACGGATCTGAAACGTGGTCCCTCACTAAGGTCTCCTACAAAAGCTCAAAGTCGCTCAACGAACTATGGAGGGGGCTATGCTCAGTATTTCCCTACGTGATCGCGTCAGAAATTATGAAATCCGTAGGAGAACAAAAGCAACCGACGTAGCCCAGAGGATTAGCTCGTTGAAGTGGCAGTGGGCGGGACACATAGCGGGCAGAACAGATGTCTGATGGAGCAAAAAAGTTCTGGAATGGCGACCGCGTACGGGCAAACGTAGTGTAGGACGCCCAACGGCCGTTGGAAGGACGCCCTCATCAAGGTCGCCGGGAAGCGCTGGATGCGGGCTGCTTCAGATCGGTCATTCTGGAGGTCTATGGGAAAGGCCTATGATCAGCAGTGGCCACACATAGGCTGTTAAGAAGATGATGATGATGAAGTATAGGTATATTGAAAATCTGACCCACCGTTTCGGAGTAGTTTGGTAGGAAACCCCGACAAGAGATCTTTTTATAAAAAAAATTCAGTACATAACTTTATTACAAAAGTTGTTATCAATCGAATAGCAAACAAAAAGTTGTTGGATTGGCTTTATTCAATGATATTACATAATATAAAAAAGAGGCAGATATGTTATTACAGTGCGCCTGGTGAAGACGCGAAAACGTCCCAATTGGGACGTATCGCATTTAGTATATGTCTGGCAAACGCCGAGTTGTCACGTATGTAAGCGCTTAGTAAAATTGCAACAAATATGCCATCATGTGTTTTTAAAAAATGTACAAATTACGACATTAAATTAATAAAATACGAGGGATCTCCTATCACATGTAAGTACATACAATATTACCGATTTATCAGTGTATTTCATTAAAATTGGTTTCATAATATTTTTAAAATAATGGCGGCAGAGAAAAAAGACAGAAACACTTTTTGATATGAGTACGACAAGGACACAACAACACTGCTTGCATAGATTATCAGTACAGATGCGACATAGGGTAATTTTCACTTTACTGCCTACTAAAGTAATAATTGACATCTTGTTCAGTTTTATTTGTTTTTTAAATTCAGTGACAAAATATTTGTTTTATTTATTTGTTATCCTTTAAATAATTGTAATAACCTAACTTTTTTTTCAAGGTTTCCGACTAATGAAGTTCGACTTCAAGAGTGGATTGCAATTGTTAGGGAACAACGAAATGAGTTTGACTGGACACCTTCAAAAAGCAGCAGTATTTGTAGCAATCACTTTGAAGCCACTGAGAGATATACTTCGAAATAAGGTCGAACATTGCTGAGGAAGAATATAACATAACATAACATAACATAAACTCACGCCTGTATTCCCCGAAGGGGTAGGCAGAGGTGCTAGCACCCACATTTCGCCAGTTTATGTTTAGGTCCCAATGTAATAGGTGGCGAGCCTATGGCCATTAACCGGGCACTTATAAACCTGCGATAAATACACACATAACTTCGAAAAGCATCGAAGTCATTGGTGCGTGCCATGGTAAACCTGGGATCGAACCCGAGACCTCGTCTCAGAAGTCCATTACCCATACCACTAGGCTTCTTCTTCTGTGCTTCATTCTGCTCATAAAAATAATCCCGATATAAAAAACTTTCTAAGATGCAGAAAAGAAATAAATTAATTTCATTGAAGGCGTTTAATTTTTTATTATCACGTCATTGCGTCACTATGGTTTTATTTTCGAGAAGTTTCTTTATTATCTTTTTTATTGTTATCATTTTCCGAAGTAAATAATGACGTATTATTTTTTCATCGAATTTCATTTCTTACCTACCAAAGAAATACCCCTTCTGTTCAACAAAATCATAATCTATGCTAAAAAGCCATCCTAGAACGAACGAGACGATTGCAGTCCGAATCATTCCGAAATATAGCTATCTTTTTTACTCACGTGCTTATCCCTTCTTTCCTACTACTTTAACGCTAATTGTCAACTATTGTGCACTGACACACTGCTGGATCAGATTTGAGGAGTCAGTTAGTATGAACGTAACATATCTTGTATAAAATATCATTGGCTTTATTATATTTTTAGTTTCGAAATAACTCGCGCGCGCTCGCGAATTTGACGGTTGCGAGTTGGACTTGGCCCTTCATTTTGACTGTGTACGTGTGAAATAAGGCTACTATCACACTGTCAAAACGAGACTAATCTGATACAACTTGATATAGCTGAGGGCAAAGAAGGTGAGACGGTCAATGAAAAGGTTCAGATACAAAAGATTAGACAAATAATATTCATATCACGTGTTATCGCGCACGGTGCTTAATGCATATACTTTAATATGTAAAAGGCAGGCGTCGAAAATATCAACTCAAATCATTTTATTTACATAACATAAGTCTGTCCATACTAATAAGTAACTCTGCCTGTCTGTATGTTACGTTTTCACACCCAAATCACTGAATCAATTTTGATGAAATTTGATATGTTTGGTCGCGATCATCATCATCCACATCGGAGCTCAGGGTCCGCCTTCCGGCTCTTCCTCCTCCACTTCGCAAGATCTTGGGCGTCCAAGGTAGTGAGACTGTTTGCACGCATGTCATCCTCCACGATGCCAAGCCAGCACTTCTTGGGCCTACCCCTTCTACCTGAACCCGGTGGGGGTGCCATTATCAGGAATGTATTACCCACGCACGTATCTGGGCGGTTGCCGCAAGATGTGGGCGCACCAGCGGAGCCGGCTCTCTTGCATTTCATGTTTGGTCGCGATATCGTATATTAACGCCGATGGAGCCACGGACAAAAGCTAGTAACTTATAAGACTGATAGAAGATACGCCAATGCATACCTAATAGGTGCGCTGTCTTGAAATCTTTTGTAACTATGTGTATTGAAATGTTTTGTATTTTATATCAACGTTCAGCCAAACCCGCACTTAGACTAGTGAAAGCTACAGATTCGACTGGGATTTACGCTAGGATGAAGTAGGTTCAATCAAATATTAATAAATGTAATGTAACACAGAATTTAAAAAAAAACTATGTATATACCTTGCTGTAAATGCGATTGAAGTCCTACTAATATTATAAACGTGAAAGTTTGTGAGTATGGATGGATGTTTGTTACACTTTCACGTAAAAACTACTGAATGAATTTTCATGAAACTTTACAAGAATAAAGCATAAGCATCAGAATAACAGATTCTTCTAATATTATAAAAGCGAAAGATTGTGAGTACGGATAGATGTATGTATGGATGGATGTTTGTTACTCTTTCACGTACAAATTACTGAATGAATTTTCATGAAATTTTACAATAATATAGCTTATACATCAGAATAACCCATAGGTTATATATCATCACGCTACTACTCAAGGGCTCGGAGCAGTGATCATTAATGTGTTTTTCTATGTCACTCTAATAAGCTACTCGAAATACTAATCCTGCGCAGACAAAGTCGCGGGTACCAGCTACTTAGTCATAAAAAAACACGTCTATAATTGTAACAGTATGATATAGGTAATAAAATGAAAGCAAATAATATTTTGAGCCATATTAAGTGGTGCTTACATTCAACTGTAGCCGGTTTATCTACGTTTACCCGAGTGTATGCGACTTAATTAATGAGTGAGCGTAAATATAACGCTATACAGTGCAACTATCTGTATAATATTGTGGTAAGATAGATGTAAGATTGTGGTGGAATGGTTGACTGACGTTGACTGATACTGTATATAAGTTAGAATTATAGCTTCCTCAGTATACGAAAATTGTAAATTCGAATTAAACTATTCATATTAGTATGAATGTGTAATTGGCATCATGATTACAAATCAATAATCATATTATTATTAAGTAAAAAAACCAAACAAACTAAAGCTAAAACTAAAATAAAACGCATCGTAGAATTCCTCCGCATCGCATGCCTCTTGTGGCAGCGTTCCCAGAAGACTGGCACCATTGCCGCGTTGTATCGCAATGCTTTTTCTCTGACCTAAAAAGAGGCCAGCCTTCTGGTCATGAAAAGCGTCGACGATGCGCTTCGCAATCTCCCTGAAAAGATTACTCCAACATTTCGACTTAAAACGGCACAAATTCTTAGTCTACATTGAGATTTAAGAGCCTCTGCAGAAGCAGCGGCAGCACCAGCAGCACCGGCACAGCCAACCGTGCCGGGTAAATGGGTAGGTTGATGATTCCTCAGTGATTACTGGGACTAACGTAAAAATGACTTTTATCTATCTATTCATATCGGTTTTTACAAAAACATGTTAAATACATTAACTTTTTAAAAATTTTAGGTTGATCACATCGTACACATCAACTCCTATTCTGTTTTTGACAATAAATGGAGTTCCTAAAACCAACTGCCAACTTTGTTACATTTCTGTTAAAATACAAAATGAATATTTTGGCTAACTTTTAAACTCTTGTGTTCCATGATGTACAATAATGATAACGGAGATTAAAGCGATCATAGAGCCGGTCAGCCGGTGTAACCTGGTCGAAACGTCTTGGCAACTGAAGCCAAGGATCAGGTAGCATCTGATATATCCCTCTCGTCCCGATAGACCCAGGGTCAACGAAGATTCCTTCAGGTGATCAAAGAGGTATGTGATCAGGTGGTACTGAGGGCGTATTCCACTCTGACCATCTGAACTGACCAACGTTGTTCCGATCAGAACTCAATGCGTCGTTTTGTTCCTATGAGATGGTAGGTAAATATATGATGGGATAACGTAAAGATGATGAATAAATCATGAATTCATAAGAAAAAAGACTGACTAAAAAACCCCCGTCACAAAAAACACCTCCGAAAAGTTGAAAATAAATGGAGTTTGCCTTTTAACTTTATCGGTTGCCATGTCGGGGGACCTTGAATTGTTCCGATAATATAACGGAGTGCTTAACCAGTTAGGGTCCCCCGACATGGCAACCGGTAAAGTTAAAAGGCAAACTCCATTAATTTTCCACTTTTCAGAGGTGTTTTTTTGTGACGGGGGTTTTTTAAATTTTTAATTTAATTTTTATTTTATATTTTTTAAAGTGATCTACTACTCAAGCTCTTTCATTTGATACCCATATTGAGGGAGTTATGAAGAAATATGTATTCCGACATGTTGTGGCGGCGGCCATCTTGGACCGATTTTTTCAATCATAGCCAAGAACAGTCCCGACTAATATCTTTCAAACAAAAAAAACTACATCCATAAATCGGTTCATCCACACACACACACACACACACACACACACACACACACACACACACACACACACACACACACACACACACACACACACACACACACACACACACACACACACACACACACACACACACACACACACACACACACACACACACACACACACACACACACACGCGCGCACGCACACACAGACACGTCACAACACCCTGTCGTTTTTGCGTCGTTGTTGTTCATTCTTAAATAGAGGTTTGCTATAAATTAGTACAGTTTTGTGCTTACACATCTCATTATCTATATTTTTGTTGGAAACATTTTGAGGTGTAATTAGCTACACCGCTTTAGATGCAGGTGTAGCAAGGATATACTAACTGGTTGGTTATATTACAACATTTCTTTAGGTTTTATGCAAATATAATTTTTCTTCGAGGCGTAAACACGAATATTATATATGAGCATTTTCTGTATTGGCAATGAATTTTAGTATATACCTACTAGCTTTTGCCCGCGGCTCCGCCCGCGTGGATATCGGTTATCGCGACCAAACAAATAGCCTATGTCCTTCCTCAAGGTCTAATCAACCTTTATACCAAATTTTTAATTCATACTAATATTATAAATGCGAAAGTAACTCTGTCTGTCTGTCTGTATGTTACGCTTTCACGCCTCAAACACGGAACCGATTTTAATGAAATTTGGTATAGGGGTAGATTAGACCTTGAGAAAGGACATAAGCTATATTTGGTCGCGATAACCGACATCCACGCGGGCGGAGCCGCGGGCAAAAGCTAGTATAATATAAGCGTGAAAGCGTAACATACCGACAGACAGACAGACAGAGTTACTTTCGCATTTATAACACTAGTATGGATTTACTTGGCAATGAATATCCTTAATTAAATTTTCTACGATATTTTGCACCACGCTTTCCAGCCTCAAAATAAGCATAGCTTTACTGACTTGTGTTATGGCTAACCATTATGAATTATAATGGTAAAATTGATGATTTCTGAATGCGGAAAACATACTCTGATAGATTTTTGTATCAGTTAAAAATATATTATGTAATAAATTCTTTACCATCTATTGTTAGTAGTGCCAGTAGCTTAGCTATCAGAGCCTCATGTCATTCCAAGATATGAGGCTGTCACAGGTTTTGATATGATATAACCCTCAACCGGATCGTTGACTTTATTATGTACTGTCCCTATTTATTATTATGCTACTAGACAGATTTTCTTTAATTTAGACAAACAACTATTTATTGTAAATACACGAAAATAGATTTACTTCGCTTTAAAAGTTATATTTATTATTAAAAAGATAATTGAGTTTACTATAACTTAATTAATACATTAAAAATTTGCTTTTGAGATCAAAAGAAAAAATAATTACAGTATCTCTATGATTTCTTTCTTTTTCATTTGTGAATAGCAGACAAAGGCCGTATTATCGAAAAATTTGCTCAACTCAGTTGTGCTACATTTCGAGTGTAACTAAGAAACGGATGAACTTCGTTGTTTTCTGAGAAAGCAACTGCCTTCTGAACTCTGCAATACCTACTGGCAATATCTAAATTTTCCTGTATAGTCTAGACAAATGGCAATAGAATAGATTGATAAAAATTTATCATACATTTATCGTTCTATTCTACAATACGCTGGCCAAAGAATTGCCACTTGTCTAGGGGGGCAGTTCAGTTTTCGATACTTATGTTAGTATAGTAACATGTTTTTCTTTAGCCCATAGTACGGTTAAGTTTGCCGGTGGTCCGTTCAACCGGACTATGGGTAAAAAAAACCATGGTATTCACCGGACTATGGAAAATTATTTCTTTTACGTAGTCCGGTTGACCGGAGTACGAAAAATTACAATTCCCATATATTGTCACTACTCGAGTAAACAAACAATAATAACGACCAGTACCTACCTGTCTTTAATGGCTGCTCTTGAACACGACAGATCTCATAAATTATTCAAAATTAAAAAAAGAACAAGGGAACCTTTAGCGTCTGAATTTACGACAGATAGTAACTATTTTCATACATAATGCAAAGAGTACTCGGAGTTCTCGTGATTCGCAAGCGCTGGTGTTCTAGTTTTAAAATAAACTAGTTAGTTCTCTTCGATTTCACCCGTGGCATACTTCGAAGGACGCTTTTGAGCTTTATATGCCAAGAATTAATTTTCGTGACTATGTATGTATGTATGTCCATTTATTTGGCACGGCCTACAGCCTGAACGGCTTGACGGATTTGGACATGTGAGGTGTCATTTGATTCGCCGTAATTTGTGTGAGTGATACCAGGTATATTAAAATTTCAGGAAAATCAAAATGACGGATTTTTGGCGCTAAAACATATGTTGTCAAAAATATTTTTGACACAAATCTACCGAGTAGGGTACCAAAATGAAGGAAATTAGAAGGAGAGTACAAAAAGATAAACGTGTCATATCATAAATAAAAAGTATAAAATAAAACAAATGATTAAAAAATAAAAAGCCGACTGCCACTGAAAAGATCGATATAAGTTTGATAGCAGGCGGTACCCATTAATAATAATATTAAATGGGTACCGCCTGCTATCAAACTTATATCGACTAAACCTAAACCATAAGTGAGATGGCCCTGGGTCCGCCGGGGTGCGAGGGATATGTCGATGACAACCTCACCTCCAGCCTAGCACCACGACCCACAGTCGGCGTGCGGTTTTAGTCGGTTCGAGTCCGACATAACCTCCCCTTCCGGCGTCGGCAGGGGGGTATCCGAGGGGATTTCCGCACGGAAAAAAAAAAAAGGCAGTCGGGTTTTTTAAATTAACTATATATACGAGAATCTGACGGATTTGTTGATATTTATGATTACTGCTCCACCACGTAATACTTATTATACCACAGGAGACAGGTGAAGCCATTGACGTAAATAAGATACAATTGTATTCCTCAAGATTGAAAAAACGTACCGAAGCCCGATACCCTATTCCTGACAAGATCTTTACTCCGCTTCCGCCAAAGGGCCCCACTTGCCGATTGGGCCATCCGCAAAGTTATTTACTTAACTAACACCGAAAGTATAATTAATTCAACATAGTTTATCTAAATTGAACAAACATTACATATTAAATTTTGTTCTCTGTTGGACTTTCAACGACTCTTTGAAGAGGATATCAAAATTAATTCACTGTGTAAATTTTCAAAAGTTCCACTATTAATTGATTTCACACCATTTAGATACGAGACGATTACATAGATACACCATAATGTCTAAAATGGCCTTTAGAATTCAATTTCATAATCTTAATGTATACCGGTATACGTGGGTCATAGGATATTATTGTACTAATTATTAGGATATTATTCAGATATTTCAAACCTAAAGAACAGAACAGTTTGCGAAATGTGGGTATTAATACACTTCTGCCTACCCCTTCGGGGATTCACAGTTAATCGGAAAATACGGATTATATTAGATATTTAGGGTCAGATATAACGCCAAAAAGAGTGAGCTTCTGGTCTTCAAGGCCGACAACAAATGTTACTCTCACGTGCCTCAAGTCACTATTGGTGAGACTCCTTTAACCAGAATAACTCAATTTAAGTATCTGGGTCACTGGGTCACTGATGATCTAAATGACAACTTAGACATAGAAGAGAACGCAGGGCGCTGGCTGTCCGAAGCAATATGTTGATCCGTAGATTTGCTCGGTGTACGAAGGACGTAAAAATTACCCTATTTAGGGTCTGGTTGGAAACGCATATCATTTTAAATGTATAATGGTACAAAGGGAAGGAGTAAAGTGCTTTGGTGTGGGAAATGCGCTAATATATTCTAATATGTGGCAGACTAAAATCCCTTACTTAGTAAGTTCGTATATAAATTTGGAAGTGTCAAAACAGCTTTGTACGAGATAATAGATGAATTTACTTGATTCAGAGTTATAAGGTAAGATTAAAGACAGTTAATATAATGTAGAGTAAAGAATGAGAAATACTAAAATCGCTGTTGGAAATGAGGGTAGTAAAAAGTTTAAAAATACTCCTTCCAGTCAAATGAAAAAAAAACCATTACAATCAGTTGACCAATTTTAAACATGTTTATTACACTCATACCTTACCCGATCGGGGCCATCTCGAAAGAGATAGTCCAGGGTCTGCCGGGGTGCGACTTGCGAGGGATATGCTTTTGGCAATCTCACCTCCGGCAACCAAGGACCCCAGATGGCGTGCGTTTTTGTCGGTTCGAGTCCGACATAACCGCCTCCATCGGCTCCGTGGGGGTGGTATCCGTAGGGAAATTTCGCACGATAAAAAAACACTCATACCTTGATATGAGATTTTTAGATAAGGTTTAATTTAATGTACACACATCAAAAAAAGTTTGCGATCACTTTGAAAAACTGAAATCTTTTTTGCTACTGTAGATTATGTTATAATTTTTTCTTCTTTTTAGATTCTTTATTTAAAAATAAAGAATTAGGACACAAAACAATGACACCGTTCAATTGTTTTTTCTTACAAAAAGGCTTTCAGTCCTAGCTTACGCTCATTCAGAAATCTGATTTAGTGAATTATAACCGATTCAAGATATTTTTCGCGGAAAGTAGTGATTGAAAAAATGCCAAGAGGATTATCAGAGGTTTTACGAGCTAAAATAGTAACTTTGAGGGAAGAAGGATACACCACGAGAGTAATAGCACGCAGACTTGCTATATCCCAATCCTGTGTCGTGGCTACGTTGCAGAGGTACCACGGAATGGAGAATTTAGCTGACCAACCCCGCAGCGGTCGCCCAACTGTTTTGACAGCTGCCCAAAAGCGCTATATTAGATTGCTGGCAGCCCGTGATCCCACAATCAACGCCACTAAAATAAAAGCAGAAGTCAGGGCCGCCTCTGGGCTTGAAGTCAGCACGCAGACCGTTCGCAATTGCTTGCACCAGACTGGATTACGAGCACGGAGGTCATGGTGAGCTCCGCTCAATTCCCGGCAACGTCAACAACGAAGATTGCAGTGGGTTAGACTTCGGCAAAATGAAGAAGGTGAGGAAGAAAACATTTGGCAAAACTGTCTCTTCGTTGACGAATCCCAAAACTCCACTCATCCAGATAACCGACGTGTCCGTGTCTGGAGAAGACCAGGCGACCGAGAAAGACAAAGAACTGCCACTGGAACAGTTCAGCAAGGCGGAAAATCGGTGTCTTTTTGGGGTGGCATTATGATTGGAGCTAGAACGCCTTTGATCCAGTATCGGGGCTTCATGACAGCAGACATGTACAAAGCAGTTGCTATTGATGATATCATCAAACCATTCCGAGTAAACCATGGGCACCAATTTGTACTGGTCGATGATAATGCGCCCACACATCGAGCTCAACGAGTCAATGCTGCTCTTCAAGAATACGATATCACACGATTAGACTGGCCTGCAGGTTCGCCCGACTTAAACCCAATAGAGCACGCGTGGGATGCTCTTAAACGAGCTGTATGGAACCGTGAGCCACATCCCCAGACAGTTCCAGAACTCAGGGAAGCCGCTATTGAAGAATGGGATAGGTTACCCCAGGAAATGCTGGATAACATGATCCTCAGCATGCCCAGGAGGATCTCCGCATGTGTTAGAGCCAGGGGAGGAGATATTTTATATTGAATTTACACCTTTTAATAATAAATTGTAGTTTAAGTTTAATTAAACAGTCTTTTTCTTTCTATGAAATTTCTATCACAATTGCATTATGATTAATGGCTCAATTTTTTAAAATAAATAATAAAAAATAGTTTTATATTTTAATTTCAAACAGGGTATTCCTATTTAAAGAAAGCATACAACATAGATTTTTTCTTGATAAAGTTAAATTTAAAGAATTCTAGGAGCTTATGCCATTGATCGCAAACTTTATTTGATGTGTGTATGTATGTATGTGTTAGATAATTAAGAATACGGACGGTAGGATTTCCTTCAGCCTGATGGAATGACGACATGAAAAAGTGGTGGCTGGATTTGACTAGATATGGAATGTGGAGGATTAGGTGCAATGCTGCACATTGACAGACGTATTATCACATATACCTAGCAGTGTACTGCAATAGCTAATTGATTGAGATACAATACAGAATACAAACCGATTTTGAAGTAAAATATATTCATATTCGGGTTCGATTCCCGCTCAGTGCAAATATTTGTATGCATGAATATGGCTATTTGCATTGGTCTGGGTGTTTCTATGTATAATATGTATGTATTTACAAAAAAAAAAGTATATAAGTATGTTTATCCGCATTCTAGATTCCATAACACAAGCTATAAAAGCTTACCATGGGTCTAGATGGCGTTGTGTAGAATGTTGTGGAATATTTATTATTATTATTATTATTATTATTATTATATTATACTTCACGAAACAAACTGTCTTATTCACGAGTGAGAAGTAAATATTACCGTCAAAATTCAATACGGAAACACATGTAGGTACTAAAAGGAAGTAAATTGAAGCAAAAACGTAACTCGAGCAGCAAAAACGCTGTTATCCTTTATGTTAATCCTCTAATGAAATGACATGGCGTATAATTTTATTTTCTGTAATGAATAAAAAATGAGGTCGCTAGGATAGGCTGAACTCGATTTGATTTGCAATCCTACTTCAAGAATGCGACTTGAATAAAATAGAATCATTTGGAAGCGCGTTGTTGCGATTTAAATTTACTTTCGAAGAAAAAGCTTCGAAACGTTTTAAGGTATATTCTTTCTTCTTCTTCTTCTCTACAGACCATTTTGGTAATCGCTGAGGAGTACGCCTTCCCATTCCGGGGGCGAGTCGGGGACACCCTTGTCCCCCCTCCCATGGAGGGCCAGACCATAAAGGCCATCCCTTACGGTCTGGGCCTCCTGGATCAGCCGGGGTGCGAGGCAACCTCACCGGCGACCTAGCTACCACGACCTACTGCAGTCGGCGTGCGGTTTCAGTCGGTTCGAATCCGACATAACCTCCCCTTCCGGCTCCGGCGGGGTAGGTATCTGAGGGGATTGCCGCACGAAAAATAAAAGCAGTCTCTTCGAGCGCAAGAGCGGATATGGGACGAAACGCCCATTCTCCTTCCATGAAAATCAGTTCTGTGGTTTATGCGTGAAAGCGTAACATACAGCAAAGTTACTTTTGCAAGTTAATATTGGTATGGATAGTATGGGTTCTAGATTAGACCAGGAGATAATGAATAAAAGACTTCCAAGTCACGTACCAGTACTATAGGTATGTGGGAAAAGATGGTGCCATACTTGGATAGACAGATAGTCATATTTGGAAAATGAATCTTATGAGATATTGTAAATAATACTAGGTAAATATACCGCGATAGAATCCTTTAAAAAGTACGTTATATTTCAATGAGTGAGATTCACATAAACTTCAGGCAATAATATCATAAGATCATACATAATCCAATTACTATGTATTATGTACCATGCTATAGTTTTTTTATGTATGTACTAAGCCATAAAAAATGTGAATAACTAACAAAAGAAATATTTATTTTTCAGATCCTTTTCATGATTTCGTTTTTATATTTCACCTACCCAAAAATTATTTTTTTACACTAAGGACATTTACCTATATTGAGCATATCTCAATATAGGTAAATGTCCTTAGTGTAAAAAAATAATTTTTTGTTTTTGTTGCAACAATGAACTCGATAGGAAAATTGAATTTAATGCAACACTAATTCTATTTTTGAACATTATGTAGCGTTCATTTATTAGCAGTAAAATCATTTAATTTGTTTGCGGAGGCCCTGCAAAGCGTTTTACGAGCCAAGGTGATTACAACACTGCCTTTACGATACACCTGAGATCAGGGTGTGATACACTTACTCCTTTTATATATTGATCGTCGGCCGTAACTTCGTTCGAATAATTATTATGTACACAAGCCAATAATAATAAACCTTTTTGTTTGTTGCACTCTAAGGACATGGATTTTTTACCAACTTACGAGTTTTCATTTACGTACAATCAGAGCCTTGAAGCGCTGCGTCAAAAGCACTACATGAGGGCTGATAACTTTAGGACCAGGGTTTTAGTATTGATCGTTGTTGGCACTCTATAAACTATGGTAACAACTTATTAGGTTTTTGTTTTACGTACTGAAATTAATATTTTTTCTGTAGATGAATATTCTATGCCAGTGATATTCATATTTTTATACACTAAACATTGTTCTCACTTTGCTCTAAGAATACTCAAACCAGTTGTTCCTGCCATGCCAGAATGCAAGAGACACTCGAAACAAAATTAAACACTCAACCATAATTGAAATATTAC
This sequence comes from Eilema sororculum, assembly GCA_914829495.1. Classification (NCBI taxonomy): domain Eukaryota; kingdom Metazoa; phylum Arthropoda; class Insecta; order Lepidoptera; family Erebidae; genus Eilema; species Eilema sororculum. The sequence goes on from OU618541.1 coordinate 18,773,318, forward strand.
ACTCTGTTTGTCACCCCGGCACCGTCACAATTTGCACAAAATTTCACCCCATGTAATCTCACTCTAGCTGACAGACTTACTTTTAATCTTACGCCAACCCCAATCATTCGTTCCTTAGAAAGTGTTTCCATCAGGTTTATGTAATAAATTAAGCAAAGGGCAACAACATTTTCCTGTTAATGTTGTATTAAATTTGTTACCTACCTTCTGTAACAATTTTATTACCTACATAGGTAATTAGACTGGTTATATTAACAGGTCAACCAAGTTACATGGATGAGTCAGATGATGGTTTCATAGAGGAAAGGAATACGTTACTTTATATTTCTATTCTTCTCAATAGTTTTCTGGGTCATTTTTCGATTGTATGCACCTGGGACAAAAATTGGAAAGATAATTTACAGGAAGACGATTCGCTATTTGACCCAGACAGAGCCATGGACAACATCTAAGAATTTTAAAAATAATATTCTAAACATTAGTATCGCTTATGCGGGGAAAAATAAGTGAGCAAAAGAAGTATGAAATCATCTAATTAAAATAAGTCAGCAAAAGTAGCAAGTAATCATCTTAAAAAAATAAGGTCCCGGCCCCCCTAGACAAGTTGCAATTCGTTAGTAGAGTAAAATAATTTTATGGATTTGACATACGTTTTCACCTGTCATAAATGTCAAAATATGTATAATTACACACGTTTAGCATTCTACTCTGTTAACAATTGTGTGTGTCAATTATCTAGGGGGGCTAATCCTTTTTTAAGTAGGTTTTATTGCTCAATATCGAACATTTGTTCTAAAAATTAATATCTGTATATTAATGTTAGGAAGCTAAACAGTTTCTTTGTTTTGGCGAGTTATCGCAAACTCTGAAACTAGTAGTTTAAATAGAAAAAATATTTTTGTGTTGAATAGTCTATTTATTACACAGGCTATACAATATCATCACGCTACTACTCAAGAGAGCGCAGCAATACCTAGTAGATTGCCAGACATCCTCTAGATTGCCATACATTAATTGAACATTTATTAAATTGCTGTTATTAAAAGTATGCCAGGGGCGAAACCGGAGCGGTTCAGTTAGTGCCATAATATTAGTTCATTAAAAAACAGTGACTAGTATCGAATTGTAGGTGCAGCATTATTGACAAGCTGCGTGACTCGCATCTATAAACTTTTAATTTATTGTCTTTAAATTGATACAAGAAAATATTATAACTAGATTAGATAGTTGAAGCAAACGATATACATAAACCTATTATTTATTGAGATGTTGCATGGAACGTGAAATAAGACTAAATAAATTTGTTATCATTTAGCTTTTCATATGTATTTCATTCAATTCATGTACCTACTAAGTTCATATTCAGACTTAAAAACGTTTGTTTGACCGCGATTCGTAGACTAAAGTGTAAGTGTATAATAAACGATTTTTCTTTCTTTCTTTCTAAAGCCAGATATACTACTAGTGTATTATAAGTGTATATATCTGACACATATTACACAGTTAGATAGATCATGAAGAATTTCGGGACGAACAGAGAGGTGCTATAATTGCAAGAGACAATATTATACAGAAAGACTTGGTGTAAAATGTGATAGGTACGAAAATGTGCTTGGAGAATTTTGAGGGTAAATTGGAATGGTTTATATCTGTTATATGTATACCTATGTGTGGAAATAGGAATGTCTACGATGCATACTTGGTTATATAACACAAGCGTGTATGTTTTATTTTTTACTGTTAAATAGATAGATAGATAGATAATTCTTTATTGTACATCAATGTTGTAAACGATTCTTGCACAGATATAGATACAGTTACAGTTAAATGCACAATGGGCGGCCTTATCACTAAAAGTGATTTCTTCCAGGCAACCTTAGGATGGACAGGAATGAAAATTATATAATGTAAGTGAGTATTGATGTAGTTTCATAAGCATATGAAAGAGTGTGTTACGTGAAAAATATACCATAATACATAAATACATAGATAGTTAAAGAAATACATAAGATGTGAAAGTGAGTTTTCAATGGCTACGCTATAGAGAGATATATATATTTACCATTGTTATAAAAACATTTATGGATTGTGCCTCTCTAATCCTTACTGGCAATGCACTCCATAGGCCAATGGCCTTCACAGTAAAGGATTTGCTATAATAATCAGTTGAGTGCACTGGCAACCCCAGTGTCAAGTTTCTAGACGGCCTGTACTGTTATACCCCACACTGGCTGTAAAACCCACGTCGTCTTTGGGTCTTCGGTTGCCAGAGTTCGGATAACTTTGAGAGATTGATGGAGTGAAGTCACATCATTTGTGATTGTCATAGGCTATATGTCATTACGCTACTTTCTGTATGTTATTACAAGATAACGATAAATATCATTATAATTGCATTTAACCTGGTCGCAACCGAGGCCCTCACCTCAGAGTCCAAAATCCGCTAACGGCCGTCCCCAATATCATACTGTCAGTTAAAGATAGATCGCATCTACGGATAAAGTGCTCGGCTGTTTAAATTCAAAACATTGTAATTTCGGAAAATAAAATTATACCGCGATGCGCTTTCCCGCAAAAAATCTGTTACCATGTTTTCAATTTAAACAGCTGATTTTTGACTTGAACTATGACCAAATTTGACTGCTGTGATCTATCTTCAACTGTAAGTATGTTATTGGGAACGGCCGTAAGTAACTAAAAGATAATGATGCGCTGTTGTTTCTACTATCTTCCCACTCCATTTCTTCATGTGGGTGTCGTAGAAGGTGACTAAGGGATAAGTAGAACTGTTCTTCATCCGACAGCAAACATACAGCTTAAATGAATTTTTACAGCATTAAGTATGCTAACTATACAGATCGAATGCATAGGGAAAAAGAATCTTCTCTGGCGGGACTCGAACCCGCAGTCTTTCCCTTACAGGGGGAATGCCTTGACCAATTCGGCTACCGAGACACGCCTGATGTGATTCAAATTATCCGTCTTTAAGGCGACGGTGGAGTAATCTACCGATTTTCTTACGAACTATCGGAATTCGAAACATACGGCTCGTAACTAAGTGCCTGCTTGACGGCAATAGGCTCGCCCCCTATTACGTGGGACCGTAAATCATAGTTGGCAAAAAGTGGGTATGAATACACCTCTGCCTATCCCTTCGGTTTAAACTGTTTGGACACCTACATCCTTTACAGTTTTGGAAAGCTCTATATCAAAGCAGTTTAATCTCGTATCAGGAGCGACACAAATTGCAGCCATTCAACTTGATGACATAACAGGTGGTACTCACGACCTTATTTGTGGAACCTGGTTGGTAACGAACGGTAATATGTGCGGGCGATGTGATTATGATTCGCCTCTTGATTATTGAACATTCGAACTACATACAGTTCTATAGATTTAGATCCAAGAAGATTTAAGATGTGATGAAGTCATCATCAGCCCCTTACAGGGGTATGCTCTGATCGACTCAAGCTCAAACTCAAATTATTTATTCAAAATTGTGTAGCATTACTACAGCTTTTTGTCGTCAAATTCTGCTTAAAACTAAGTTTACCACCGCTTCCTAGGCACCAGCGGAGAAGAAACGGCGCAACAAACTCCACTGTAGCATTTTATAGACGTCAATTTACAAAAAAGTAAAACTGAATTAATCTTCTGGTTTGAAATTCTTATAAAATATTAGAATGAAACCAAGAAGCTGTCTAAAGAGAATAAACTTTCATTCGTCAACACTGCGCGTAATTTGATTTTTGTGATTAAATTGTTACTGTAAATAAATTCCGGAACATTTGCACGCACAATCGTACATAGCTGAGTACACGCCACACAGTAGGTATTCAATGAAACTAGTGGTAAAAATTTCATAATTATCACTATGATTGTTTCAAAAATTCTAAGTATATACGTTATTAAAGTTTTTTATAATATAAGTTTTTTCAAAATGAGCGGTATTTCCATTATTTTTTTGTATTTCTTTTTTTTACGTCAGCTGTGAACATTTCAAATAGGCATGGGACTGTGGTGATTACCTAAGCCTAAAAAAATAACTCTACGAACACGTAAGTAACATGCGTATGTGTGTGTGAAAAATTGATTTAGTGTGCGTAACGTTTATTTTAACAAAAATAAAGTATTTTGCTGCATTATTATAAAAAAATATTAGGCTTATGCACATCAGAATCTCTTCGGTATAAACTATCAATATGCCAAATCTCACCCTCCTTAGTGCCAGCAATTTTCGTAAAAAGGGATCCAAAATTTTCGTGAAAAAATACTTTACCTAGTGTTCGAACAGAATATTTTCGATCATTCATCAACGACTATAATGTATGATTACAATACTTCCACTACTACTGTTAATAATAAGCTCAGGAAACTAAATTATTTTATCGTTTGAACTTTAAAAAAAAAGAATATTAGAACCGAAGATAATAATATTCCCTCTAACCCCTCCAACTAAGCTAAATTGCTTTTGCCAGGAGTGGGTTCACGTCGGTAGTGTAATGGCCAGGGTTCGAACCCGGGACCTCTCGATCGTAAGGCCGACTCCTTAACCACTAAGCTACCGACGGATCAAACTGAAACACAGAACTTCAAACTTGGAAAGACATGTCAACAAACTCCATTCATACGATGTCTTCAACATCAGACGGGTGCTGCTACAGCTTACGATCCAATCTCTAATGATCTTTTGATCCTTGCTTTAGTCTTTTTCATTTTTTGACAAGCCTTGGAGCCAAGGTCAGCTTTTCTACTACTACTACCAATCCCTCATTCATCAACCACCAGATTTATCAGCTTACCTACAATTCGGTACCTCAGATGATTGACACATAAAAGATTTTGCGAAGACCTTGCACGGTCTCTTACTTATATAAGCCCCCAAAGGGCCCACCCCTTTGAGGTGTATGAACATTCACAACGCAACTGAACGCAAATTCGCAACGCACCCGAAACGTCGGCAAAAGTATGTGTTCCAAAATTTTTATTGCGACAAGTTCCGAAACAGTTTATAAAACTAACACATTTCGCCAACATCTTCTATCTATTATTTTTGATCCCATAATTTAATAGAGCGACTCCTTAAAATGCCACCACTAATACAAATTTAACTTTTTCATGCTCCTATTCAATTTCATTTTCACTGCCCATTCCAATGGGAAAGAGTCGTGACTATTATAATATCTGTATGTAGTTAGTGTTTGGTTTAGCCAAGCTACATTTAAAATCCCAAAACTCTGGCTCAGCGGGTAGTGACTGTAAAACGAATTACAAACTTCCTACCAGAGAGAGTAATGAAAATTTAGTTCTATAATGGAATCGTTCTAGTCGCCCAGTTCAGAACGTTCTGATTAGTTTAAATTTAAAAGGAGATGGAAAATGGTGGGCCCAAATGTAATAAGTTGAGATATGATCTAAAAAATTAGTCATATTTTTCTATCTTAGAATATGAAAAATCACCTCAATTCTCAATCTGGATGCGGAGAAATATGAGAAAATAGTTTTCGTGAGATTATCAATTGAGTAATCGATTACACTAAAACATTTGCAGTAAATAATTAACTCAAAGTAATTAAATGCACTATATATACTTACATGCAATATAGTGCATATAATTATAGTCATATTATTAAATAAAATATCAATTATTTACTGAAAAACCAATATTAATGATTATCGATTTCATATCGATTCAAATCTCTCTTATATTTGTAGTCTATGTTACTGACATGACAGCTGACTAACATTGACACTAGACAGTTGCTGACTGTTTTTGTTTGCTCACTCGTTTCGTGTTTACCGATGAGTTTTGAATGCTTTCCCGATTATTCGTAATTTTTTACGACAACTGCTTTGTTGTTTCACGGATTCTGACCCTGCATACCTTGTACGACCCTTGCTTTCACCTTGGACACCGAATATCGCTCACACGTTTGACTTGGAATTGTTATTTTGGATTTTACCGCCGGCTTGTGGATTGGATATTATTGAAACTATGGATCGCTGTGTGAATTGTGGGATATCCACTGGTCACTGCAATACACTGGGCCGACGGCCCTTACACGATAAAACAATTCTGTCAGTGATTCGGCAATGGCTTGCACCTCAGTCTGTAAGTAAATACCTATAATCTCATCTAACCAGCTACCATCCTGGCAGGTTTAAAATGTAAAATGTGTTTAATAGAAGGCGAATAAAACGGCTACTATATTAAATGATTTTTTATTTTATTTTAGACATCCTTTCCCTATCTCCTTACCTGTTACCTACCTATCGCTTGAAGTCGTTTACTTTCATTCATATGATTTTTCAAACATTTTCTAGTAAATATAATAACTATTAGTGCAAAAGAACACATTTTGCACTTCAGGAATCAGCTGTTAAATAAAGATTGTAACATAACCTCACTTTTACATAATCTCTTATATCTCTGTTCTCAGATTGACAAAATCCGCAGAATTTTCAGTGAAAGGTTGATAATATATAAGCTATTAATTGACAACACTTTCATCTTCTTAAAACTAGGCCCAAGATTGTATGTAATCATTTCAGTCTCCTTTCCTACTTTATCGCGAAGTCAGTTTTTTTTTATATGCGGCACGTCTATTTGACGTTACCTCGCCTGATGGTAAGTCAGAGAGCAAAGTCTCTGGAAAGAGGGTCACCATTACAAACACGTACTATGTTAACAATGGCAGCAGCCAGATTGATGGCCTCATCAGATGCTTTTTCACGCCCCGCTTAGAGGACCCGGGACTGTAGGAAGAAGGAAACACGTGAGGTGTATGAAAGAGTTCCAGGTCTTAATGGTGCGGCAAAGGAAAGAGTCTCCGTGCGATGGGTTCTTGATGGAATATTCTTTCTGCACGTGTTGTCCGGTATCAGTGTTAATCAAATACGACTAGTGGTTGTCATGGGCACTATCCGCGTGTAAGGCTGATTCATTTTCGAGTCCGGCTGCTGTCGATTCGAAACGTTCATACTTTTATATTGTGACGGATTGACTTTGACCACATTTTAATAGTCTAGTTATTACAAGCTGACCCAACAAACCTTTTTTACTGCATTTCGTAGTAAAACACCGTATTTCCCACCATAATAGTGACTAAAACTACTAAAATAAATAATACAAAGGTGAGGGATAAATGCAGAAGGAATTTCTAACAGTAAGACAACTGGACAGGGCCCTATAAAAAATTACCAGCGCATATATATAAGATGGCATGCCAGGGACCTTTTCTGTTTTCCCCACGGGCTTATTACATTCCTACTCCTATTTGGCTGAGAGGCGGCACTTAATGTACCTTCGTATTATTGTAGTACTTTTTCCACATTCTTACAAGGATAGTTATTTTCTTTAAATGTATGTCTCAAGCGGTTAACGATATATTTTTCTAACCAAAGTCATTCTGGTTGCACAGCAACCTCTATGTCGTAATGAAATAAATGCTAGGACATTATTAAACAACGCTGTCTAGACGCAAACTATATAGAACTTATTATAAATGGTTTCAATATCAACCAATCATCGGATAGATTAGCTGAATTAGGTTTAGAGTCTGTGTGTACTGTAAACTGATTTTGTGTATATTATGTGTGTCTTCACGGGGCGATGTCGTCGCGAACTGCAGTCCACTGCTGAACATAGGCCTCTCCCAATATGCGCCATTACGTCCGATCTCCCGTCTTCCGTATCCAGTCTGTCCCAGCCACCTTTTTCAGGTACTACTATGACGGATATATAAAGAGAGCAAAGATTTGGATTAGTTCGGGCGTGGCTCTGGTAGCTCAGGCACTGAGCTAAATCGCAAGTTCAAATCCCGCCTGGACCGTTCACAAAAATTATCCTTTCTAAATCGATGTGGGTCAAATCAGTTGTTTAGTAAGACTATTAATAATAATTATATTATGTGCGTACTGATAAAGTACCTTCGTTTTGTACTCCTGATTTTATGAATAAAAACATTAGATACCTACGAATAAATGAAGATTTGAATGATACTCACGATAGATATCAAGCGAAATTGGGGTCTGGACCGGAGACTTTTGTGTCAGAATATTTTTTCATCTTTCATAACTGCGATAGTAAACATTTTTGGTAGATGGCAGCAAAAAATCGGGTAAAGCCTATTGTACAATATCATATTTCGCAGAAATTTGTAAATGTTGTATTATGTTGTATAATACATCCGTTTAGCGATATTCTTTCTCAGTAACTGAATTTTTGAGCTTGTCGAGATATACCGTTTTTAAACAACGGCTTATCCATGGATGAAAACAATAGAAAACTGAACTACTCATTGAAAAAACTCTTCTGTCTCCTCTTGACTGATTTGAATACTTTTTGAAGAGATGTGTAAGTACATCTCTTCAAACAAATAAGATAACAATACAATAAGATCACATATTATAACAAAATTATTAACTGGATAAGAAAGCAAAGAGTTGCTTGTATTCCCGACTAAACATTCTTCAATTTCATCATGTTTGTTCCTTCGTAAATATTATGAAACTAAATTTAATATTGTGAACTCCACTCCATGTCATTTTCGTCGAACCTTACCAGTATCACGTCAGCGTTTTGTTTCCAGTAACTATGTTAATGGCCTAGTCGTTAGTTGAACGGTGTGTTTATGCAAAAATTTACATAAAAGATATTTGAACAGTTGTCGAAACACTGATCGTCAGCGAAATGAGATTTAAGGGCGTTGGATTTTAAAGCGTTTGCAAACTTTACCTACGAGTATGTACTTATCAAGTACTATTTATAACATAATTGGGTTGTGCTGTTACTGCAAAATAGTCTTAATATTTACATATACCTTGAGAAGTTTTTAAAACTCCAACTAAGAATTTTAGGTTATATTTGACAGCAAGAAATAGATTGCAATCTGTCAATAAATACAATGCAAAATTAAGCATTTACATTTAATTTCATAATAGTAATTCACTGAAGTGATTACAACAATCTTAAATCGTAATTATATTTTGACCCACATAATGGGATAACAGCCCTGAAAATTTCAAAAACACATATACGCTCACGTCGTTTTCCCTAAGGGGTAGGAAGAGATAACAGCCCGCCATTATAAGAATAATAAACATGAAAGGAATTGTATTCATAAATAGAACAAATAGTTACCCTACCATCCTCGATGTAATTGATAAGATGACCATGTATACCTCGGTCCCACAAGTGTAGTCATGTAAAAAGACATCAAACAAATTACGTCCCTGTATTACAACGATTAAATTAACCATCCACTCAATATTGGCATTAATTTTTAATTAAAACTTTATTGTAACATAGTACGATCACCTTTTAATGTTTAAGGTTTATCAAAATAACTTCACCTCGCCTGATTAAATCCAGAGATCGAACAGATATAAATGCCAAAAATACCAAAATGAAGTTCTCTAGTTTCATGGTTATGTCATCATGGCTTTTTCATGCCAATGAATAAGAAGTAATAAAATTTTTATGTACCTGTTAATTATTTTGTTATTACTTAGTGCAAAAATAGGAATATACTATTTTTAGGTGTGTTTTGTACTTCAAAATAGCCAGTTTTGTACAAATATAATATTATAATATTAGTTTAGTCACGTGACATAGATTCACAATGTTAGCACTTGAATATCTTACATCTCGTGCTGATTTAATTAACACAATGATCTATGTTATCAATTTTAAGTATTCCAAGTCTATTCTCTCGAAAATCAACATTAAAATGTGTAACATGAATATTGTAAGCACGCATAATGTCATAACATACGGCCAAAGTAAACTGAAAGTTTGAAATACGGCTCGCTCCGCAATCAGACAATTTGTCAAACCAACGTAAATTTCGAAGCCTTCAGATTTCGACATAGACTTAGTGTAAAATATGGTTGCTCCTTTATTTATTTGTAACTTCGGATTCTTTTTTGACGACGACTTAGGGTAATATATGGACTGATTCATATTTTATATTTCGAAACTTTGAAATGAGTTTTTTCTGGTTCGAAAGTTGTTGTTTTTTACATAATACTGCCTCAAGTGAATAACACGGTGTTCATTAAATCCAGATTTATGGCAAGAGAAGAACCTAACTTATATAAATCAAATTAACAAGAAATCATGAAATTAGTTTGTGAGAATGTAGGGAAATATTTCTAGTTTTAACAAACTCATTTAGTAAAACTAGTTCTAACTAGGGAAAACACTAACATTTACATAATATCTATGTACTACCCCTTCTTTTTATTAAATTTTATAAACCTAAAGGAAACTTACTCGTCGAGGGTATGACGACGATTATATTGGATTTGAAATTATCTAAATCGCACTATGTAGTATTCCTACGTGATAAATTATGCTAAGTACGAGATTGATTTGTATGCAAAGCGCTATTTGCATAATGAAGTGGTGTTTACTGTTAACTCTGAATAGTCTATTTATAGTGCTATAGTCTTATTATCTACTGGGCTTATAGGCTCTTGAAACAAGTCTTAAAGGTTAGTAACATTAGTTTAGTAAAAAGAAAATAGTTTTCTAAAATAAAACTCAAGTTATATCAGTTTTTTTTTGTATTTTTCTTCTTTTTATTTGTATTATGTAATTGTATATAATGCTATTTATTCTTTCAATTATATAATACAAATTCAGATAGAAAAAAAAGATGATAATACCAGTTTCAGAAACAAGAGAGCTTATAAGAGTACTTTAGTTAGAGTTATACAGCAATTAAATGATAAATTTACAGAAAATAAAGTTATAGTGCCTATGCTATATGACAAATGAAGACCGAAAATTTATGAAGATTTTTGGTGGTGCTTGCAGATATATTATGGAAATCTACATACACATTTAAAGGACACACAGCTACACACTTTTAGCCAGCTCCTTTAACACAAAAGTGAATTTCTTGACAGCAAGCTCCAAGTCTTCATCATTGATTTCTCGATGAAACGTGAGGCGAACTGTCTTACTGTTGAAGTTAATCGCTTTCACTATCACTCCTTCACCGTTAGAAGTCTTGCAACCTCCCTGATGACAATGATGGTTTTAAATTCAATGTATTTACTACCCACCTTTTCTTCAGATACTAAATCTTAGTAAAGAATTAGATACAAAATCTAATGAGGCCGTCAAGCTGAGTGCCACCACTGTTAACATGGTAAATGTTTACGATGGTGACCCTTTTTACGAGACTTTGCCATTAGCTTAACATCAGGCGAGGTGAAGGCAAATTGCCGTGTCCTGTATAAAAAAAACATTCCGTTTTAGATATACATTATGTGCTGTAGGCACTGATAGCGTATTAGACGGAGGACGCAGGATTCTTGTTCTTATGACCAGTATTATTATAATAATAATAATATACGTCTTTATTGTACACCAAGGATATAACAATACATTGAGAGATACATAATAGGTGGTAAGTACAGATGGCGGCCTTATCGCTCTGCGGCAATTTCTTACAGGCAATCATTACTTTGTGACTAAAGTTTTGTAGGCATCACATGACATACCTGTATCTCTGCTTGGGTAACTTGCGTTAACCGCTGCAGCAGCTGGTCAGCGGTTACGTCGCTATCCTCAGATATCTTAAGAAGGATCATGTTACTGTGCACGTTCGCCACATCTACTGTGAACGTCTTCAGGGACAATCCATGGATCGCTGAGCATAACAAATGTAAGAAAAAGATTTTTTTATTATAGAACATGTAACGTAATAAACGGAACGTCAAAAGTGGTTCGTTCAGAAAATTTGTCTAAAAATGTTTCAATTAGACTGTCGCTGTCCACTGCTAGACAAAGGCCTCTCCCAATGTTGCAAGGTTTTGGACTTCTGTTTTTACACTGGTCACGGGTTGGTACAGGGTTTAGTCTCGAGTTTTCCAACTCTCGCAGTGATATCGTCTAGGTATTTTTCCGTGGGTGCTAGCACCTCTGCCTACCCCTTCGGGGAATACAGGCGTGAGTTTATGTTATGTTATGTTTTATTTTTCCGTAAGTCGGTCGTAAAAATATTTGTATTCTCACTGGTCACTACGCGGATGACGTTTTTAGGTTGAGTGAAACTAAATAAATAATAACAATAATAATTATTTCCTAACATTCTACACAACGCTAGTGTTATGGAATCTAGAATGCGGATAACATACTTAAATACTTTTTTTTGTAAATACATACAGATGTAAATTTAACAAAATTAACCAATGGTCATTACGGCTATAATACCACTTGTTCAATTATTTCAAAGGATTATTATTATTATTATATTTGTACTACTAAAATTTACCTTCAGCAAGAGTCCTAGTTCTTTTATGGTCTAGGCTTAGTAAAGGCACAACTTCATCTAAGGCCACGATGGCGGCTGCTGCCAGCACTCCTGCCTGACGCATGGCACCTCCCAGCATTACACGCATGCGACGAGCTCTGAAAGTGTGGTCTTGGTAATTCTTATTATTTGTTCCTTAAATCACAATGTCACGCTTCATCTCAATTCCAGTTAGTGATCATAAGATTCCTTAAGGCCTAAACACTTGCAACATTATAAATATCTCCACAGAGTAGAAATAAATGGAAAATATGAAAGTAAAAGAAAGAGAACTTCCGACAACCTCACAAACCGTATAAAATGTAGCAATTATTTCTAATCAAGTAGCATTATGCGAAGTGTGGCACTTCCTAAGACAGAGAGAGTATCACGAAGGTGACTCTCTGAGAATTATATTGATAAAAAATAATAACTAAACAGTATAAATTGGTATGGTGATTAAGAAACCATGGCGCACGTAGATCTTAGGAATACATGTCATAATCACTCGTAACATATAAGAAGATTCTCAGTGAAAACATTGGTAGAATACTAACTGAGCAATAAATTCGCAAGATCCAGACAGGGCTGATCCAACTGGAGCGGACAACCCTTTGCTAAAGCACACAGATACACTGTCGCAATCCCGCACGATCCTCGCAGGAGTCTCTTTACAAGCCGTTGCAGCATTAAACAATCTGGCACCATCCATATGCAGGGGAAGCGAATGTTTCTTGCAGAAAGCTGCTAGGTCATCCAGGAATTTAAGCGGTAGAACCTGAAACATAAATATGTATGCTTATAAAACTCCTTCTCTTCTTGTGTTGGCATTGTAACCACTATTCATCTTCAGAAAGACCTGATACTGTGCATAACATGGTAAGTAAAGTAAGGTAAGGTAGTAAGAAACACGAACAATATTCAAGTAATGAAATTGTGGTAATGCCTCATGCAGCATGTCACTAACCAATTTGACGACCTAAATATTATTATAAAAGGTAGTTCCTTCAATAATGACATAAAGTTAGATAAAAATATAGATATATTTTTCCAATGCCAACCAACCTTTCCACCACAAACATTGTGCGTATTCTCCACAGTCACCAGCCCATGGAAAGGTTCATGGATATCCGTAGTTCTGAGCCGCCTCTCAAGCTCTTCCAAGTCGAAGGTGCCATCGGGCTTGTTTTCCAAGGTAGAAAGGAGAACTCCAGCCAGGTGTGCAGCCCCACCTAACAATTTGAACTCATGAAATACATTAAAGGCCTCATCCCATATTAAGAGGCTATTAAAAATCAAATTGAGAACCTTAATCAGCTTAACAAATTTAGTAGATGTAAAAGTATCCACGTGATGGAGATAAATTCTACCTTAAAATCATTTTATTAGTTAAATAATTTTAAATTCTAGAATTAGAATTTAATTGTAAATTCATCTTTACATAAACGGTTCAAAAAAGTCCATAAAGTAAAAAGATAATTAAGGAACATAAAAAGCCTGATTACTACATATATTATTTATATTAATATGCTCAAATAAAATAGTTAATTTATGACTTGTGTTGATAAACATTAACAATGTCAAGGTCACAGATCAACTGCTCTCTCTGTTATAAAAATATAGCAACTTCTTTTTCTTAGAGACAAGTACTTGATTGTCTCGAATATAACTATCAGTTAATCGAGACGTGCACCATAATTGCCGGCTAAGTAGGTTATTATTAATTAGCATCCGTTCATTATGATCATCATTGGTGGTCGGATTAGCCGAACATACTTGTATTTGCCTAGGCTTGGTCGGACTAGTAGAGCATATTTCCCTAACCTTGAAGAGTACCTAACAAAACCGGATTACTATTGTTAAATCGCGATATTTTTGAAATTATAAATAAGTAAATAGCTCATTTCTAAAATGAGAATACTACCTTGTAGTAGTTTCTTCAGATACCTAAGTATCTACTTTTTTATACTTATTAGGTGGCAGACAAGCACACGGCCCACCTGATGGAAAGTGGTTACCGCGGCCTATGGACGTATGCAACACCAGCGGCGTTACACTCGTGCTGCCTACCCCTTCTAATGCCCCTCTTGAAGAACCCCATACTTAATTTTGATCAGGCATAGTTTTAAGATTGTTTCGGTTTTTCAGTTCTTGTATCCTCGCTACTAATCGCAATGCTACATGCACATACTACATGCATTGCGATTAGTAGGAACTACATATTATTTTAAATAAATTAATAAATGAATGAATGAAAGAATGAATGAATGAATAGAATGAATAGACTTTATTTCTAACCACAATAAACATAAATGACATATCACAGAAACATGACATGATACTTGCATAAACTCTGTTTCATACCTTGTTCATATTTATAGATGTGGCTCTTATCCCCGGTGAAGACCTCTGTACCACGCTTGGTGCAATGCACCATAACTGAAAGAACAAGAAATTAAGTAATTTTGATATTATTGCAATCATTACATTTCTACAATTGAAATGGAGTTCTGAAAACTTTTGCAATGGGATAGATAGCAGTATAATTTTGTATGATGACCAGTTATGAACGGTGTTAATTATTTCTGCTTTGCCTTTGATTTACCTTTGAGCTAATAACGTAGTCGTTTTATATGTATTAAACCTTGGTCTTCGGATATACGCCAGGGAACTCTTCATTATCAAATCTATACATATAATAAAATTGTAACCCATTGATGTTTGTATATTGAAAGAATAGGAGAAAGCCTTATTGAGGGACTTTATAAATGTAATAGAACTCAAAACAACGTTTATTGGAATTTTTGTATGTTTATCGTTTTGTTTGTGCATGCCAATCTCAGAATCGGCTGAATAGATTTGGGTGCGGTGTTCTCTACCTAAGTTATTGTGGTAGGCTTCATTTAACATTCAGTGTTTATTTTATTGAAATCAGGTCATAAATAAAAAGTTATATTAATAATAGTAAATCACGCCTAACAATTATGATGTGTCAATAGATCGAACCATGGACTTCGGAGATACGACAAGGAACTCTTCAATATCAAATACAAAATATAAATGATCTCGCTATTGGTAGATTTATAACTATCATATACAAAGATCATGAGTTTATCGGACAATACTGTAGGAAATCTATCAATCTTATATTGATAAAGTTGAGGAAAATCTGTTCATCAATCAAGGTGGCCACTAAAGAATACAATAGTATGTGTTAAATTTCGCAGATTTGATCTCATAGATAAATTCTTGAGAGCTCTTAGAGGCGGTTAGCAATTCATACTCCCGATTAGGTCATTATTCGATTCCCTTATATAATTAACCCCAAAATTAAACCATTTTTATTACTCAAAATTTTCCATTGAACCTTAGTACATTGTCATATAATTACAGACGTCCGTGCTCGTCTTAAAAAAAGTTACACCCAAACCTATATCCGGTGCAAAAGTGTCACACTGGCTGTATTCCTTTTTTGAATGTCAATTGTCAAACTTCGCAGCACGTACGATTCAGCGCCGGAGTCACTAGTCCCGTAAGCTGTGACTTTAAAATATCATATTTCTTGCACGTTAGTGCCGATTCTAACGTCTGCCCGTGTGGTTTCCGGCATAGAATAGGACCACTCCCTCTCTTCTCGTGGATGTCGTAAGAGGCGACTAAGGGAACACCAAAGGATGGGCAGCGGCATCCTTTGTGATACATCCTCACTTAATACCGCGCTCGCCAACCCGTCTGCCAAGCGTGGCGAGTATGGCAAAACCTCCAATGGACAGACAGAATAAGACCAGGCCCCTAGTCCCCGGCAGTCCCGCTATTCCTGGCTCCGGTAGCGGTCATGGTAACGGCGGGGCAGGGGGTGCGAAGAATCCCCGGCAGAGATTCGGCTACCACCCCAAACGGAAACTGGCCCTGGTAACGCACAACGTTAGCACGATGAGGACTGACGAGAAGCTGCTCGAGGTGGAAGAGGAAATGAGTAGGCTGCACTGGGACATTGTGGGGTTGTCCGAAGTGCGAAGAGCGGGGGAAGGCACGACAACCCTGAAGTCCGGCCACCTACTCTACCACCGGGAGGGTGACAGAAAGTCACTGCATGGTGTCGGGTTCCTCGTCCACAGGTCCCTTATTAACAACGTCATATCCATCGAGAGTATCTCGAGTCGGGTGGTATACCTGATACTCAGAGTATCCAAAAGATACTCGCTGAAGGTCATCCAGGTATACATGCCCACCAAGTCATACTCCGATGAAGAGGTTGAGGAAGTGTATGAGGACATAAGTAGGGCCATACATGCTTCCAAAACCTATTTCACTGTTGTTATGGGGGACTTCAACGTGAGACTGGGCAAACGAAACGATGGGGAGTTGAGAGTGGGGCCTTTTGGATATGGGCAGCGGAATGACCGGGGCCACATGCTGGCAGACTTTATGGAGAAAGAAGGTCTCTTCGCGATGAACTCTTTCTTCAAAAAGCCACCCCAGAGAAAGTGGACCTGGCTAAGCCCCGCTAACATGGCGTATGAAATTGACTACATCTTGACGACAAAGAGGCAAATATTCAATGATGTCTCTGTGATCAGCCGTGTAAAAACCGGTAGCGATCACCGTATCGTAAGGGGTACATTGAATATTAACCCTAGACTAGAAAGGTCAAGTCTGATGAAGTCAACACTCAGACCGTCACATGCCGATGTCCAGGACTCCGAGCGCTTTCAACTTGAACTATCCAATCGCTTCGATTGTCTACAGGATCGCGTTTCAGTGGACGAGGTAAACAACGCGCTGGTAGAAGCTGTCCAAACAGTGGGATCTAAATTCTTTAGGTCTCGCTCTAAACAAAAACCTCAGAAGATCTCGACCCAGACCCTTAATCTCATGGCCAAACGTCGATCTATGCCCCTACAGACCTCCGCTGATGCTGAGGCACATAGGCAGCTCAACAGACGCATACAGAAATCCTTGCGACATGACATCCGATCCTATAATACTAAAAATATTAAGGAGACGATAGAGCGAAACAAAGGCTCCAAAGTGTTTGCAAGGAATGCGTCCGTTGGACAAAGCCGGTTGACGAAGCTGAAGACGGAGGATGGTGGCATGGCAACGACAACGGTAGAGGTACTTAGGGAGGTCGAAAGGTTTTATGGGCAGCTATATACATCGGTTAAACAGCCCGTGGGCATGGTTAAAGATCCTAGAGCCAAGCTTACCCGACATTATACCGAAGACATCCCGGACATCAGCCTGTACGAGATTAGAATGGCCCTCAAACAGCTAAAAAATAACAAAGCGGCGGGTGAGGACGGAATTACAGCAGAGCTTCTGAAAGCGGGCGGAACGCCGGTACTAAATGTCATTCAGGGGCTCTTTAATTCCGTCCTACACGAAGGCATAACGCCGGAAGCGTGGAACGGGGGCGTGGTGGTCCTTTTCTTCAAGAAAGGCGACAATACCTTGTTGAAGAATTATAGGCCCATCACGCTCCTGAGTCACATTTACAAGCTGTTCTCGAGGGTTATTACGAACCGGCTCGCCAACAGGCTCGATGACTTCCAACCGCCCGAACAAGCCGGATTCCGAAAAGGCTACAGTACCATAGACCACATCCACACGCTGCGACAGGTTATACAGAAGACCAAAGAGTATAACCGGCCTCTTTGCTTAGGATTCGTGGACTATGAGAAAGCCTTCGATTCGATCGAAATATGGGCCGTGTTGCAGTCTCTCCAGCGGTGCCGGATAGATCACCGGTATATCGAAGTTTTGAAGTGTTTATACCAGAACGCCACTATGTCGGTCCGAGTACAGGAACAGAGCACGAAGCCAATCCCACTGAAAAGGGGCGTTAGACAGGGAGACGTTATCTCTCCGAAACTGTTTACCGCTGCCTTGGAAGACGTCTTCAAGCTACTGAACTGGAAAGGACGTGGCATCAACATAAACGGCGAGTATATCACTCACCTTCGGTTTGCCGATGATATTGTCATCATGGCAGAATTGCTGGAAGATTTAAACACCATGCTCGAAGACCTCAATAGAGTATCCCAACAGGTGGGCCTTAAGATGAACATGGACAAGACGAAGGTTATGTCAAATGTCCATGTAGCGCCTCTACCGGTGCATGTTGAGAACTCAGTCTTAGAAGCTGTTGACGAGTACGTCTACTTGGGTCAACTGATCCAGGTAGGCAATTCCAGCTTCGAAGAAGAGGTAAATCGACGAATCCGACTCGGCTGGGCAGCGTTCGGGAAGCTACGAGATGTCTTCTCGTCCGACATACCTCAGTGCCTAAAGACGAAAGTCTTTAACCAATGTGTGTTACCAGTGATGACTTACGGATCTGAAACGTGGTCCCTCACTATAGGTCTCCTACAAAAGCTCAGAGTCGCTCAACGAGCTATGGAGAGGGCTATGCTCGGTATTTCCCTACGTGATCGCGTCAGAAATGATGATATCCGTAGGAGAACAAAAGTAACCGACGTAGCCCAGCGGATTAGCTCGTTGAGGTGGCAGTGGGCGGGACACATAGCGCGCAGAACAGATGGCCGATGGAGCAAAAAAGTTCTGGAATGGCGACCGCGTACGGGCAAACGTAGTGTGGGACGCCCAACGACCAGGTGGAAGGACGACCTCATCAAGGTCGCCGGGAAGCGCTGGATGCGGGCTGCTTCAGATCGGTCATTCTGGAGGTCTATGGGAGAGGCCTATGTTCAGCAGTGGACTATGTGCTGCTGATATGATGAGTGCCGATTCTAAAAGATCACAAATTAAGGAATTCCCACTCGTTTTCCCGAGATTCCGATTCCGGTATTACAGAATCGTTCGAGCAAACATAATCAGATCGTGAGTCACTGAACTTTTTATCAGTCCTCAGTTTGTAGTTTATTTGAGAAGTTAGTTTATCAATCAGGAATTGATAAGTATCATACCGAGAACAGATTTCTGTCAAATCATGAGGAAAACAATGAAATATTTCTTAACATCAAAATAGTGATCATGAATTTCAGCAATCCTTCATACAATCAAATTGATCGATGGCAGGTACATCTTTCGCCATCATTCGTTCTAAATGTCTTATTAATTATACGGTCGTAGATGTCTAAATAGCAGTAGGTAAGTCGTAAGTCTAGCGTAACTTTGACTAGGAGTAAAATATTCCCTGGTATGCTAATTTATAAATACATACGCTCACGCCTATTTCCCTCTAGGTTTGCCCGTCATTTGACTCTATCCTTACAAACTGCACGATCTTCATCTATTGTCATTAATCCTAATTTATAAGTGCTGATAATAATACGCCTAATTACTGAATCAGAATTTAATCTTCCTCTTTTAGCTCCTCAGGGTTTCCACTGGCTATTGGCACAAAGTGGTACTGTGGCTCCAACTTAGCGTACTTGAGTCTTTTTCTCATGCCAGCGTTATCCGCGGCAGTGCTCACACAGGTTGCGTCCCACAGCAGGCACTTGCCGTTCTTTCAGGTCTTTTGTCTGCACTTTGGGTCTCTTACCGTTCAATCTGCTCAGACCCGGAGACTCGAGTACGCAGATAGGTACAAGGGCGGTGCATATGATATCGTTGTGCTGTGTGTTATAACCAGTGCATCGTCGACAACTCAAAGCGTGATGGCCATTCGCTTCCACCGTGGAAAAGTGGTATCCTGAAGATCCCAAATCCAAGGCACGGTGAGGTTGCTCCGCGAAGCCTATGAAGCGCCTAGTAAGCTTCTGTGCTTCTGGGCAGAGCCAGGCTGGCTGCTCTAGCCAGTACTCTACACGCACAATGACCCAAGAAAAGAGGCTAAATGCGGCGAAAAGAATCCCCTATCCTCACACACACACCTTACAGACCAGGCAGAGAGCCACCGCTGTCGACCAGGGTACCCAAGTGAGGCGATGGTAACACCTGCAACCACGCTCCAGATTCCGGCTCCAGAGTCCGCAGTCTATTATTATCCCCCCCGCAGCTCTTTCTAATAGATGAGCTAGGAGACGCCCCACTCTCAATTCATCCTTTGGTTTGGTTTAGCTTTAATGTGTAAATTATGCTGAAATACCAGCGGTATTAGAAAATACTGGATCGGAATAAATCCTGTTAAATAGTAGAGAGGTTTACTTGATAAGTTTAAATCATTGCAACATCAAGTGTCATAAATGAGCCAAAAAGATACACTTTAAATAACATAAAAAAAAAATCTTAACTCACTTGCAATTAAATTGCCCATAATACCCGAAGGTACGAACATGGCTGCCTCCTTGCCCAGTAACGCTGCTAATTTTGTTTCCAAAGCATTTATCGTAGGGTCTTCGCCGTACACATCATCACCCAGTTCAGAGTTCACCATCGCATGTTTCATTGCCTTAGTAGGTTTTGTGAAAGTATCTGATCGCAAATCTACGACATGCGCCATTTTTAAAGAAATTGTTAATTTACAATTTAGCTAGAGAAATAACCTAACAAATGACCAAGCGGACTGAACGCCGGCAATACAATAAAGACCGAAATATGATTACAGATTGAATTTTTCTTACGTTTTAGTTAAGCGTTATTGATGAATATATCAATTTAGCCTTGAACTCAGATATCAGAGATAAATTCATATGTATGGGCAAATTGTTTATTTCTATCAACAGCTAGATTGGGCGTGTCAAATGGGCAGCACCACTGGCACCACACAATATTTCTATAGTAATTTCTAATTATTCTAATTAGAATTACATATAAAAATTGAGATAATGACTGTTTCATGCTTGAAAAATTTCGGTTCAGCGGTATTGTATTTTTCTGAGACTCTACTCTGATCATCATCATTCAAGGCCTTAACCTTAGAGTCTGGGATGAGTTTTTTTACTTATCCTCATGCTTATACCTACGGTTTTAATAGAAGAGACTACCGTCTGACCTGGAAGGAACTGAGAGAAAAGCCAATTAGCAAGTCAGTACTGGCAGGTAGCCGAAGTAGTCATCAATATAGGAAATTAGCGGCAACTCACAGGATCAAAGAGGCACGAAAAGAAGAAGATTTTATACTGCTTCATTCCGAACTTTTCTACGGAACCGCCATAAAACTTTTCTCTTACAAATACGATTCTGTAGCTATTTATATTCTATAATTATAACAGTTGGCTTATCATTATCAAACTGTAGGCACGAAAATAAAAAAAATATTAGGTAGTAATTAATCTCTGTAGTAATTGTTGTTTACTATTTATAGCTTATATTATTAAACAACAGTATCAGAGTCAATGACCTCATATTTCAGAGTAGACAAATAAAAACGATATTAACAGGCTACCTATTGTCCACGTCTAATAAACTCCGCCACAAATAATAACTCCTCTCATCTATTGTAGGCAACGAGGTAGTAAATTTTTGGGACATAATTCAGTATTGTAATTTTCCTTTTAGTTAATGCAAAGAATATAATTAAATTACCTAGCCTACCTACCTGATAAATCCTACATTGACAGGATATAGAAAAGGGATAACAGAAAAGAAACATTTGGAAAGGCGTGAACTGTAACTACGAGGTGATTTTCTTTGATTGATTATAGAATTGTATAGTTATATTAGTGACCAGACTCAGTATTTAGAACTATGAATATTTTCTTAAAGCCTAATCTATACTATTATATAATTGTAAAGTGGTTGTGTCTGTACATTGGAGATATTTAAAAAAAAATACTTGCAGTCTATACTATTATATGTATAATTGTAAAGTGGTTGTGTCTGTACATTGGAGATATTTAAAAAAAATACTTGCAGTATGTTATATGAACGATACTGAAAACGAAAATATTTTTTTTCATTTCCTGTCTGTTTGTCTGTTTGTCTGTTTGTTCGCGATGGACGCAAAAACCACTGAACGGATTTTGATGCGGTTTTCTTTGTTAGAAAGGGCTTGCTCAGACTTAAAATCTTACATTTGTTTGATTGCAATCGGTTGAGTAGAACCAGAGATGTGAGCAATAATATATTATAATCATTTTTTTACTAAGATTATAGATGTCGCTTTTTGCTTGAGATTATACTTATGGATGAATTTTACTTCCAAACAACTATGTAAATAAATATACTTAATTTTTACATGCACAATCATGTAAAAAATACGTATTTAATCATGTAATTAAAATTTTAAATTCTTTAATTTAGTTACAAAATAACAACTAGATGGCGATAACGCGGTTTTGAACAAAGTATGGTTTCGTTCACAGCTGACGTATAATAGTCCTACGGTAAAGGCGATTGTTGTCTGGCAAATTATGAAATTACATAAGTTGATGTCGGTGCATTACTGTATCTGTATATTTCGATTCGTAAAAAATCTTTTGACTTACATACTTTCATCGAACATCCTGGATAATTAGTAAAAATGTTAGGCTGTAATTTTGTTGCACATTGCAACACACATGCACATACACACTCATGCTGCCGACCCTGAGGAAACCTTCTAATCTAATGCCCTTTTTCAAAAACCCCATATTGTTGTTGCCTAGGAAAACCAGAGCAGGGAATTTATTCCACAGCTTGAGCGTGTGTTGGAGTTTCTTTCTAACCGCTTACCGCACAATGTTCACCGTTTCCGGTCGAACTGTGTGAGGAAGAATTTTTTGAGATGATCCCAATGCATCTGAGCAAAAACCGTTGCACAGTAGACAATTCCTTAGACTGTGTCAGGAAATTCCTTAAACTGTGTCGAAAGGAACCCTGTCTGTCTGTTGCCTTTCATGCCTAAACAAATGAACTGAACAGATCTTGATGAAATTTGTTACAGAGTTGTATAAGAGCTTGGGAACGTACATGGGCTACCTTTAATATTGATTGCCATTTTTGAAGAGCTCTTGATGAAAGGGTATTATAAGAAAGGATTTCGACCAAATACTGCCTAGACATGGGAGATTTTCTACATCAATTTTCTTCTTCATCCTAACGTTTTTAACTTGAGCCTGGGGTCCCTTTTTACCAGTTTAACTGCGGATTTGGCTAATCTTCGATATTTACTGTGAAGCGACTGCCATCTGACCTACACAACCCAAAGGCAATATCGAAGCATTCCAGCTAGACCAGTTGTTAAATTTAGGGCCCCAACTACCCGTAACGACTGCCATAGACATTTGTATGGCAACCGGGACTGACGGCTTATCGTGCTCTCCGGACATACTAAAGAATTTTATTATTCTTGCGTATGACAGAGTGGTCCTATATCCCAGTGGCGAAGTGTCCATATAACCCGATTCCTACCGGCTTACCTTTGCAAAAACCCCTAAGCATTGTCTATTAATAAATTATAAATCAATGAAACCACATCTATTCATTACACAAAAATATAAAACAAAGAGTATTCTGTTACGTAAATCGCAATATAATAATTATTTACATACAATACATATTACACATATTTCTCATAACGCCATCTAGTTCTCAATTAAGGAAGGAAACCTCTTGTATGATTCTGTCTGAACGCGCGCGTAAGCCGGTTGCCAAAATCTGAATCTGTAACTCTTGTTTAATACGCAGTCGCACGCACACATGCGCAATTTTTCTTAGTAGTGTTCGTAGAAATATGTAGCGACATTAAGCCGCTGTTCAACGGGTTATGACAGAGAGAGAATATACGATAAGAATTTGCGAGAGCGAGAGAGCATTAATGTGAAGTTTGTTTTGTTTACATACACTGAAGTTGAGGCGAATGAGCGATGTATACAATACAAATTCAATTGCTCACCACAATTTTGACATTCATTTTTGATTTCATCAATAATTATTATGTTATAAATAAGTTAGAATTCGCTTTTTTGTGTAAAGTAGTTATTACTAAGTATAATTTGTGCTTGTGTTGTGTAGTGTATTGACTGTTGTGCATTGATTGACATTATACTGTCGTAGTATCTACGTAATATTTTGGTAAGTAGTCGTTGTATTATATGCATTTGTAGTGTATGTTGCTGTTATAATGGCTGCGTTAATAGCATTAGATTGTTGTCTGACTGATTATTTGTTGTGTGAGAAAACATCTTTCTCGAAATTAAATCATGAAAATAAGAAACATGTAGTTCAGTTAGGCCGAGCCCGCCCGGTCATGAATATAGAATATAAACGGCGCGATGGATTTACGAAACATTTTAATATATCTCATTACGATAAATATAACTGGCTCACAGGCAGTTGTAAATTAAATAGAATGTATTGTTTTATTCTCAGATTCTAAGAGTATATGGAGTCATTTAGGATATAGTGACATAAACAATTTATCGAATTCATCAAAAAAACATGTTCAAACTGAGAAACATATCCGTAGTTGTATACAACAACGAACTACTACAATGGACAACTAGAATCGAAACATTTTTCACGAATACCTATGAAGTACATAATCGAAAAGTAGATCGTAATAGAAATCTAATGAAACGGTTTATAGATACCTACAGTAATTTTTTTAAGTAAACAAGAGTTAGCTTTTCGCGGTCACGATGAAAGTTCAGGTTCTGATAACCGCGGGAATTATATCGAAACCTTATTATATTTAAGTAAATACGATTCAGTAATGGACTCACAATTAGAACAATGTTCTTTAATGCAAAATCCCGTATTTTCTGGTTTTTCTAGCGACATTCAAAACTATTTAATACATAGCATTGCATCCGTTTTAAGAGATCGTATTAGATTAGAGATAGATAAAGCTCAATTTGTATCGGTTATGATTGACGAAACACCTGACGTAAGCCATAGGGAGCAACTAACTGTAATATTTATATATTTAACTGAAACTGGCATTGAAGAACGATTTCTAGGATTTTACGACGTTAGTGGTAGTCGAACTGCTGAAGTCTTATTTTTTCAAATCCACTTTCATTACACTTGAAAGACACTGTTATAATAATCATCAGTGCTTACACGTATAGTAAATGTGGGTTGAAATTTCCTCAACCATTTGGACCTAAGCCTCGACCCATTCAGTCACAGCTTTTGAAAGGAGTACCTACACATTACAATCGGCCATGGTAAGGTTTTTCTTACGTTCGGCTTCCCTTTTAAAAAAATCCACCCTTCGCCACTGCTATATCCTATATCAGATCTGATGCTGAGAACCTGGAGAAATCGAGGGAAAACTTAAAAATAACAGGAAAATGTGCTTGGCTACGCGCCTACTTAGTTATGTTAGTAATCATTTGTTATACAAATCGTTTCATTTCCAAAAAAAAAACAAATGCCCAGGCGCTATCTATTAAAATTTCAATATAATAAATTTTTATAAAATACAGCCCAGTAATTATATTTTACTGCACAAATGTATTAATCAATATATGTTGTGTTGTACAACACAATTACTTTTATTAATCTTACTCAACTACGTGTTTTAAGTGGCTCTGATAGGGAGTATATTCCCCAGTAGAGCCATACTGTGGAATATATTTCCACCTGCCACCTACCAGGCACTTTTAACAGATAAGTAAATTTATAAGTTACGTTATTTTTCTCTTTTCAGGGTCTCTCTTTATTCTTGAAGTAGTTTTTTTTTTAATTTTATATTTTTATTCCTTTTAGTACAAGTTTATAACAGATTCATCGTTCATCATTTGACTAGGTTTTTATCATCAGTTAAACAATATGATTTTCAGAATCAAAAATTCACAATAAATTATGTTAAAGCAACAGAAACATTTTGAGGATGTCCGTAGAATCCCGTCATTTCAATCTGATTTCGACTCCTTCGATTATTCCCTTTCAAACAAAATAAACATCATAAAAATCGGCTTTGCAAATTGCGACTGTAAATACAACGGTTAGCCACCTATTTTGCCCCATCAGTAGTGACATTTAGAATACCATATTTTCTTTCTGACCGAGGGGTAGGATCGCCTTACCTCTCCCGCCTCGGTGACGTTTAATTTCTTCTTCGTTGTCGTCATGGCTGCGGACTCAACCTCCGCGTCGGGTAGCGCGACCTACATAAATCCACCGTTCCTATCCGTTCAGGATTACGGCCGGGACGGACGGGGTCAACACTAGATTGTGTTCGTCCGCTCCTGGGTATTTTTATAGAGGTTTTCTTCCTTAGGAGCCACCGTTGCCTATTGGCCGAACGTTGGTCTATATCAGATCGTAGTTCCTACTTCTGGACGAAGCCAAAGGCGAAGAACTCATATACCCAGTATGCCCCACCACTATACCCTCTGCAATTAGAGGGACATGTGAAGGATCTACGAGTGATTAATACCAGGGCTGCTTGGGCTGTCAGACAGGATCTCTAGCGTCTATTAACCGTTGTGCATGGTGCACCAGCCCCTCGCTTCTACTCTTCAGGATTCAGGTTCAAAGGAGAAAGAAATGTGGGCCTGCCACCGAAAACTTATAAGACGTCTTTGTTATTCCTTGAGTGTTAAGTAGAAAGGCGAGTAGACTGTCAAGTAGAGCGTCCAGCACAGAATTGAGTAAAATATCGAGAAGAGAGTGGAACACAGAGATGATTAGAAGATCAAGTATAAAGTGGAATACGGAGTCAAGTAGAGAGTTGAATAGAGAGGCGAGTAGAGATACGAATAGAAAGGTGAGTAGACAGACGAATAGAGAGGCGAGTGAGTGTCTACTCAACGCTCAGCACTCGACTCTCAGCGCTAAAATTTACAGCACCACGCAATAAGCGACATCCACGCGGGCGGAGCCGCGGGCAACAGCTAGTAATATAATAAAAACAAACAGTGAAATAAAGTACCTAATGAAATTCGCAGCTGGAGGACAAACAGTCTTAACAAAAAGCTTTTTATTATTATTATTATATTGTCTTTGTATCGAACTGCCTATAGTTAGACTATAGGCAGTTTGGCAATATTGGATCATTCTTGAGAGTACCATTCCTTCTGCAGCTGGTAGGTAAGAGTTATCCGCGCGCGCAGGCAACTCGGGCGTCGGAGGACACTGACTGACCTCCATCCCCCACGAGCGCGGGCCTGGGGTTGACGGGTGGAGCCGCCTGTCACCCCAGTAGAAGTAGGCCATGGCGACGGCGCGCTGAGAAGCGTGTCTCCCCATTCCGGGTGCGAGTCGGGGACACCGTTGTCCCCCCTCCGGAGGAGGGCCAGACCGTAAGAGATGGCCCTGGGTCAGCCGGGGTGCGAGGGATATGTCGATGACAACCTCCCCTCCGGCAAAGCACCACGACCCACAGTCGGTGTGCGGTTTTAGTCGGTTCGAGTCCGACATAATCTTCCCTTCCGGCTCCGGCAGGGGAGCTATCCGAGGGGATATCCGCACAAAAAAAAGGTTGGTAAGAGCTCTTATTCAATACTAGCTGTTGCCCGCGGCTCCGCCCGCGTGGATGTCGCTTATTGCGTAGTGCTGCAAATTTTAGCGCTGAGAGTCGAGTGTTGAGCGCTGAGTAGACACTCTACTCGCCTCTCTATTCGTCTCTCTACTCACCTTTCTATTCGTATCTCTACTTGCCTCTCTATTCAACTCTCTACTTGACTCCGTATTCCACTCTGTACTCGACTCTATACTTGGTCCTCTAATCATCTCTGTGTTCCCCTCTCTTCTCGACATTTTACTCAACTCTGTGCTGGACTCCCTACTTGACAGTCTACTCGCCTCTCTACTTAACACTCAAGGAATAACGCAAGACGTCTTATTAGTTATTGGTGCCAGGCCGACGTATTGAAAACAACGTAGAGGTTCTCCAACCTCACATCTCAAATGCGATGTCGAGTAACCTCTACGTTGGCTTCCCCGGTTCTTTCTCCTTTGAACCTTGATCCTGAAGAATAAGAGCGAGGGGCTGGTGCACCATGCACAACGGTTAATAGACTCGAGAGATCCTGTCTGACAGCCCAAGCAACCTTGGTATTAATCACTCGTAGATCCTTCACATGTCCCTCTAATTGCAGAGGGTGTAGTGGTGGGGCATAGGTACTGCTGGGTGTATGAGTTCTTCGCCTTTGGCTTTGTTCAGAAGTAGGAACTACGATCTGATATAGACCAACATTCGGCCAAGTGGCAAGCCTAACCCAGGACAGGAACGGTGGCTCCTAAGGAAGAAAACCTCCATAAAAAATAGCCAGGGGCGGACGAACACAATCTAGTGTAAACCCAGTCCTTCCCGTCCGTAATCCTGAACGGATAGGAACGGTGGATATATATAGGTCGCGCTACCCGACGCGGAGGTTGAGTCCGCAGCCATGACGACAACGAAGAAGAAATTAAACGTCACCGGGGCGGGAGAGGTAAGGCGGTCCTACCCCTCGGTTAGTTAGAAAAATATGGTACAATAAATGATTACATGTATCAGCATTTTTCTAAATTTCACTACTGAGGGGTCAAAATAGATGAATAACCGTTATATTTACAGTCGCAATTTGCAAAGCGGATTTTTATGATCTTTATTTTGTTGGAAAGGGAATAATCCAGGGAGTCGAAATCAGATTCGAATGACGGGATTCTATGGACATCCACAAAATGTTTCTGTTGCTTTTACATCATTTAATGTGAATTTTTGATTCTGAAAATCATATGGTTAAACTGATGATATATAAACCTAGTCAAATGATGAACGATGAATCTATTATAAACTTATACTAAAAGGAATAAAATATTAAAATTAAAAAAAACCTACTTCAGGAAAAAATAGAGACCCTGAATAGAGAAAGATGCGTACTACGGGTAATAGATGAGAAAAATAACGAAACTTACAGATTTACTGATCTGTTAGAAGTAGCTGGTAGGTGGTAGGTGGAAATATATTCCATAGTATGGCTCTACTGGGGAATATACTCCCTATCAGAGCCACTTAAAACACGTAGTTGAGTAAGACTAATAAAAGTCATTGTGTTCTTATGAAAGCCGTTGTACGAAGCAACGGCTTTCATAACAACACAACATATATTGATTAATATGTTTGTGCTGTAAAATATAATTACTGGGCTGTATTTTATAAAATTTTGTTACACTGAAATTTCAATAGATAGCGCCTGGGCATTTGTTTTTTTTTTTTGAAAACCAAACGTCATTATACAAATGATTGCTAACATAACTAAGTAGGCGCGTAGCCAGGCACGTTTTCCTGTAATTTTTAAGTTTTCCCTCGATTTCTCCAGGTTCTCAGCATCAGATCCGGACTTCTGGGATAGGGGACCACTCTGACATACGCAAGAATAATAAAATTCTTTAGTATGTATGCATGTAGGCATATGTTTGCATTGGTCCGGTCGTGCCTCGGAGAGCACGATAAGCCGTCAGTCCCGGTTGCCATACAAACATCTATGGCAGTCGTTACGGGTAGTTGGAGCCCTAAAAAGTCTAACAACTGGTCTAGCTGCAATGCTTCGATATCGCCTTTGGGTTGTGTAGGTCAGATGGCAGTCGCTTCACAGTAAATATCGAAGATTAGCCAAATCCGCAGTTAGACTGGTAAAAACGGAGCCCAGACTTCAAGTTAAAAACGTTAGGATGAAGAAGAGAATTGATTTATAAAATCTGCCATGTCTAGGCAGCATTTGGTCCAAATCCTTTCTTTTAATACCCTTTCATCAAGAGTTCTTCAAAAATGGCAATCTATATTAAAGGTAGCCCATGTACGTTCCCAAGCTCTTATCCAACTCTGTAACGAATTTCATCAAGATCTGTTCAGTTCATTTGTTTAGGCGTGAAAGGCAACAGACAGACAGACAGAGTTCCTTTCGTGTGACGCCCGCGGTGTTGAATACGTTCATAGGCCACGGTAACCATTTTTTTATCGGTTAGGTTTCAGTCGTATTAACAAAATTACAGACTAACATTTTTACTATTACAGTATGTAAGTCAAAAGATTTACGAATCGAAATATACAGAAACAGTACTAAACCGACATCAACTTACGTAATTTGATAATTTGCCAAACAAAAACCGCCTTTACCGTAGGGCTATTATACTCGTACTTCAGCTGTGAACGAAACCAAACTTTGTTTAAAACCGCGTTATCGCCATCTAGTTGTTATTTTGTAACTAAATTATAGAATTTAAAATTTTAATTACATGATTAAATACGTATTTTTTTACATGATTATGCATTAAAAAATTAAGTATATTTATTTACATAGTTGTTTGGAAGTAAAATTCCTCCATAAAAATAATCTCAAGCAAAAAGCGACATCTATAATCTTAGCAAAGTTAAGATTATTATGTATTATTGCTCACATATCTGGTTCTACTGAACCGATTGCAATCAAACAAATGTAAGATTTTAAGTCTGAGCAAGCCCTTTCTAACAAAGAAAACCGCATCAAAATCCGTTCAGTGGTTTTTGCGTCCATCGCGAACAAACAGACAAACAGACAGGAAAAGAAAAAAAAGTATTTTCGTGTTCAGTATCGTTCATTTAACATAATGCAAGTATTTTTTTTTTAAATATCACCAATGTACAGACACAACCACTTTACAATTATATAATAGTATAGATAATATCTTGCAAAGTTGGCAAACATAACATAGAACAAAATACTGCTAATAAAACTCAGCCAAATTGTAAACCTCAAAGGAAGGGAAAATTAATTAATTAATTTCGATAACGTTCTACATTACTAAATTTTATATGATATTTTCTGTGATATGTAGGTATCCAATGTATGTGCGTACCTATTCCATTATCGCGTTATTCGTGTTAACATTACTGTAGGTATAACTTTCTATATTACCTACAGCTATAGCTAATTTTTACCCGACTACGGCGAAGCCAAAAGGAGGGTTATGATTTTGACAGGCTATGTATGTATGTATGTATGTATGTATGTATGTATGTATGTTCATTTGTTCCCTCATAGCTCCTCAACTACTTATTAGAACTGGACAAATGAGGTATCGTTACAAGCGGTTTGATCGTCCGATGGTTAAAGGCTATATGACGTGTCACTCAATCTCGTGTGGCGCCCTCTAGCGCTCATAAGGTACTGTGTTAAAAAATAAATTTGAGATAAATATGCCGTGTTTGGTATCAAATGAAAGGGCGTAATAAGCACATTTCAAATTTATATATTATAAATTATTAGGTTTACTTGGCCCTAAAATAATATAAATAAAAAGTAAAGTTTAAAACTAAAACCCGACTACCGAAAACTCACGCTTTAAAAAGTAACAAACAAGAAAATATCAAGGATAGCCGTGGTCGTATACCACTTACTCTAACAAAACAATATATTCTAGGGAAAGGTGGTATACGACCACGGCTATCCTTGATATTTTCTTGTTTGTTACTTTTTAAAGCGTGAGTTTTCGGTAGTCGGGTTTTAGTTTTAAACTTTACTTTTTATAATTTCTGTTAGGATCATAAATAAATGTATATTCTAGCACTTATACATATTTAAATAGTAACTAACATTTATGAAGGTCTGCAACGCTAAATAAACTTCTTACTTAATATTATATTTCTTACCCACAATGGAGGCTTTAGTAGTAACTCAAAGGATGATTATATTTAGTGTGCGGTTAGAAATTTCAGTGTTTGCTATGAAGCGCGTTTAAGAAATAAAATGAAATAGTTATTCTTAACAACGGATCTGCAGTCAGGTTTTAATCTTCCTTTTGAACATTCTTCTTCCTTATTCGATTGCCAATCCCGCTTGGCAATTTGAAAACTGTTACGGAAGACTTGAGCTCCAAAAATCTTGGTTACGCCACATATTTATTTTCTTTTTATTCCTTTCCTCCAGCTGTAATATAAATTTCAACGATTCAGTCAGCCCTGGGACATCCTTCCGAGGGCTTACCCGGGGCTCCCAACTATAGGCTGCTGGGCGATACCGTGGGGGTTTTTAGTCGGTAGGAGTCCGGCATAACATCCATGAAGGATTTCCCTCCACGGTAAAAAAAAAAACGATTCACTCAACAGACGGGGTGCATCTTGTGCAAAGTCATTAATAAGTCAAATAACTACTAACTCATTTGGTAAATCTAAAATTAATGTCAAAAGGTGACAGACGAGGCAGAGTTACCCTATCTTCAAGAAATGTTAAAGAGACATTTTAATATGCCTGAGTACCTACCTATACATTGTTCGAACCACACATAATCCATACTAATATTATAAATGCGAAAGTAACTCTGTTTGTCTGTCTGTATGTTACGCTTTCACGCCTAAACCACTGAACCGATTTTGATGAAAGTTGGTATAGGGATAGGTTAGAGACCTTGAGAAAGGACATAGGCTATGTTTGGTCGCAATAACCGACATCCATGTGGGCGGAGCCGCGGGCAAAAGCTTGTGTTTCATAATTACTATACGTCTTCCTACTTATGTTCTTTTCCATGCCACATTTTTCATGTATTACTTCCCCTACTCATAGTATTCAGTTTTGTTCCACAAATTTACCTCAGGCGTCCTGAGCAGCATTGAATTCAAAAGCATTATTTTTACTCTTATACTTTTTACATTCGGTACCTACGTATTAACAGGACTCATTACCTTTCCTCATTTTGTATTATGTTATCTCTTTTAAAAAGCATTACATCGTGAAATCATTTATTTAATAGTAGTTTATGAAACTTTTATAGAACAAAGGTAACATAATTAAGGGTTCTTAAATTTTAAAGTATCACACTAGTGTTTAAGACCAAACTATGTACAGTGTCATACACACAGGTCATACATTACTTTATCTAATCTCATGAAATGCATTGAAACCTCCTTGTATCCAGCTGAACCTATATCGTAATAGAAAAACATAAAATATATACAGGTTGCCATAGAAGAGCTATACTTTAATGTAATTTGTTTGAATTATTTTGATACTCTGAGCATGAAGACTGTCGTTAAAGTATTGTTTTTAACTATTTAATGTTGATATTTCAGTATGAGATTATGTTAGATTTGTTACATTACATGTAGGTAATTAGACCTATCTGTATTTTTTTCTATCTTTAGTGGGACAGTTACTTACTTACGCCTGTTTTAGGCAGAGGTGCAGCTAGCGCCCACATTTCACCAGTTTATGTTTAGGTCCCAATGTAATAGGTGGCGAGCCTATTGCCATTAACCGGGCATTTATAAACCTACGATAAATACACACATAACTTCGAAAAGTCATTGGTGTGTGCCATGGTAAACCTGGGATCGAACCCGAGACCTCGTCTCAGCAGTCCATTACCCATACCACTAGGCTATATCCTTATTTTAATAATAATCAAATAAAGAATAAGAGTAAATTACAGTCCTGTATATTTCCACGCTGCATTCATTTGTCGCTCAATAATACGAAGCCTTGATGTCTGGCTGCCATTTTCTAGAGAGTTTCAAGGGATAGAGGAAATGGAGTATTTGAGAAAATCGCTGTTGGATCTTCGTGTGGCTGCATAATGCGACCACTTAGGAACATTGCTGTCTTAGCGAAGCTGCGAAACTAAATGGAATTGCACAATACTAGGTACTTAATGCTATTAATACTGTGCTTTCGAGCCTGAGTGAGGGACACCTGGAACTACTCATAATTTATAATTCAAAAATTATTGCTATCTTACTAACTGTACGGTTCTGAATTTGGGTGTATTTTATTGTAGGTTAGTAATCTACATTCAATATTTTCCTACTAAAAAGATTTAACGTTATAAAGAGAAAATAACTAACACAAATCCAGCTTAAGAATATTTTAACGAGAAGGCAAGTTCAATGAAAATGAAGAAGGAATAAATATTCCAATTTCAAAATAAAAATAAACATCAAAATGCAATATACTGGAAAGAAGAGTGTTTTGAAAAAGGTGGGAAAATATGATCGTGTTTGCGTAATATATTGTTGTGTTTTAATCTTTTAATCATTATAATTTATAATTTTCGTTATGGTGTCAAATATAAGTGTAACTAGCTGTCCCGGTGAACTTCGTACCGCCAATTTCCTGCCCTCGTGGCGTCAGATTACGTTCCCGCTGCACCATTTAGGGGGATGAAAAATAGATATTGTCCGATTCTCAGACCTACCCAATATGCACACAAAATTACTCTTAATTGATAACTCAAAAATCATTGCTGTCTTACTAAATTTACAAAGTTGGTTCAGAATTTGGGTATATTTTATTGTAGGTTAGTTATCTACATGTAATATTTTCCTACTAAAAAGATTTAACGTTTTAAAGGAAAAATAACTAACACAAATTTAGCTTAAGAATATTTTAACGAGAAAGCAAGTTTAATGAAAATGAAAAAGGAATTAAGTATTACAATTTAAAAATAAAAATAAACATCAAAATGCAATATACTGGAAAGAAGAGTGTTTTGAAAAAGGTGGGAAAATATGATCGTGTTTGCGTAATATATTGTTGTGTTTTAATCTTTTAATCATTATAATTCATAATTTTCGTTATGGTGTCAAATATAAGTGTAACTAGCTGTCCCGGTGAACTTCGTACCGCCAATTTCCTGCCCTCGTGGCGTCAGATTCCGTTCCCGCTGCACCATTTAGGGGGATGAAAAATAGATATTGTCCGATTCTCAGACCTACCCAATATGCACACAAAATTTCATGAGAATCGGTCAAGCCGTTTCAGAGGAGTACGGTAACTAACATTGTGACATGGAAATTTTATATATTAGATAAGTATTTAAGTATATTTGATATTTTCTAAAGTTTACGCGAATGTCACTCATTGAAATAAAACCACTTTTTACGGATTCTATCGCGATATATTCGTTATTATTTACTTTTTAAACATGGCTGCTGCAAAGCAGCCGAAACGTCGGTTTAAAAAGTAAATAATAACAAATATATCGCGATAGAATCCGTAAAAAGTGGTTTTATTTAATTTAAGTATATTATTTAAAAACTTATACCACAGATGATATTTATTAAAGGTAGCTAACTTTAACAGTTCAAAGAAGAGAGTTGTCAAATGGATGAGGTTACACTTACTGGGTAACTTTATCCATTTCGTAACTTTCTTGTTCGAACTGTTAAACTCTAAGTTACCACTAACAGTTAACACTGTTATGTCGGGGTCTCTTACTTTGAATTAAAGTATAAATAATTAACTAGAGCACTTCAGTTGTTAGATTTCGTTCAAATTCAGATAATACATGATTTAATCACGTAATAAAAAAATATATTGCACTAGCTTTTGCCCGCGGCTCCGCCCGTGTGGATGTCGGTTATTGCCCCGAAACATAGCATATGTCGGTTCCGTATCACAATATCTAAAGTCACTTTAACTATTTTCAAGACAACTACGGTTGATTCACATATTGTCATAACGCATATTGGTCGACTCGAATACTGGTTAATACACATAATGTTGAATAAACTAAAATTATTTGAACTAACGGACGATTAATATAATATTCATTTAATATAATGTTCTTTTAAGATATTGTACATGTTGACTATGTTTGAAATACCTAATGGTCGATTCGCCTACGGTTTATTAATACTACCACTTTGTGACAGAAATTTACATTGTTGCAAAATCGACTTCACGTAGTCTTGTCTGCCGCATGCATGCAAGCAGGCATGCAGCATGCAAGCAATTATGCAGTAAGCATGGCTTCTGTCACGGCTCCGGCGCTGCGGGGCTCCGGCGGTCCCACGCGACCTTATCGTCGCAGATAGATCTGACGATCACTACCGCAGCTACGGCTTGCTGGCCGGCTGTGCCGGCCAGCCTCAGCCGCGGCAGTGCTCGTTAGAACCACCTGCTCCTCAGCTCGCGGGCCGCCTCGCCCCTCCGCGCCTTTGCGGGCTTAAATTACACTCTAGGGGTAGGGCAGACAAGACTACGTGAAGTCGGTTTTGCAACAATGTAAATTTCTGTCACAAAGCGGTAGTATTAATAAACCGTAGGCGAATCGACCATTAGGTATTTCATACATAGTTCAATCAACCTTAGCACAATTAATAATAGTTGAATAAACCGTAGGTGAATCGTTCATTATTTGTTTCGACCAGTAGTTATTACAAAAATATGTGAAACGATCATTAGGTGTTTTAAATAGTAGTTTTTTTGACCGTAGTTGTATTGAAAATAGTTAAAATGATTTTAGATATTCTGATACTGAACCCCTATGTCCTTTCTCAAGGTCTAATCTACCCCTATACCAAATTTCATCAAAATCGGTTCATTGGTTTAAGCGTGAAAGCGTAACATACAGACAGACAGACAGAGTTACTTTCGCACTCTGTGCAGTCGGATCAACACCGGACAGTTCGCTTATCGTCGTCGAAGTCGATATCCATCCATAAACGTACATATTTTTAATGACCGTCCTTTTCCATTTGTATGAGAGAAATTAAAAGCAAAATACAACAAATACGTTTAAGTTCCAAGAATGATTAATTTAGTCTAAAAACGCTGTTTTTGTTTTATTCATGTTGTGAAATTAAATTTTAAAGATATTAATTACAACAACAGATACTAATGAACCATTTACATAATAAAAATGTAAGTGGGGCAAGCTTGAATTTATTTCTTTATTTCTGAGACTTTATTACCGACGATAGTGAAATGAATGAAACATGATAAGCACTACAAAGCGATATGACATCTACTGCGTTAGCTATATTAAAGGACTAGGCGCTAAGTTTGACAACCCCTATTCATTCCCATTGTAACTGTATGTAATTTATGTGTCCATCCATCCATATACTCACATCTGTGAATCCCCTCTGCCGGGTAGGCAGAGGTGTACAAGCACCCACGTTTCGCCAATTATGATTTTCGGTCCCATGATTGTATGGGGGCAAGCCTATTGCCATTTAGCGGGCTGTATGTTTACTGTCAGATGGAGAACAGCTAGCTTAGTCGCCTTTTACGGCATTCTTAGGAAGAGCTGGGGTGGTCCTTATTCTACTCCACCGGAAACCAAAAGAAATGTATATGTGTATGTGAATAATTACACCTTAATACTAATCGACAATAAATCTCAGTGGAAATTTGCAGGAAGATAGTCTAAATACGCTGGATTAGTACCCATATGTCTGGGCTATTTCAGAGGTCATTGAAGTTGGAACCCCTAACCAAGCAGTCAAATTCCTAAATGCCGCGTCGATCTGAAGTCTACGTTAATCATCCTGTGCCTTGTGTAGTCACCACCATTTGCCATCAAAATTTGCAAGTTTGTAAATCTGCGGTAGAGTGGTATGGGTAATGGACTGCTGAGACGAGGTGTCGGGTTCGATCCCAGGTTTACCGTGGCACACACCAAAGACTTATCGATGCTTTTCGAAGTTATGTGTGTATTTATCGCAGGTTTATAAGTGCTCGGTTAATGGCAATAGGCTCGCCACCTATTATATTGGGACCTAAACATAAACTGGCGAATAGTGGGTGCTAGCACCTCTGCCTACCCCTTCGGGGAATACAGGCGTGAGTTTATTTTATGTTATGTAATTCCAGTGGTTTAAGCTCTGCGTTGATGAATCAGTCAGTGAGTTGGAACTTATTATTATATGTATAGATAACACAGAACTACTACAGTACAATATTAGTAGACACATAACTAATATTTGGCCACAATATCCCATATCTAAATACTGTTGCACCTGCTACGAATGATAATAAACTGCTATAACAGTATTCTAATATCATAAGCTTTGTGCTAAGCCCGAAATAAGGAGAATTTATACGTTTTGTTAAAATCCGTACCTTTGTCTCCAACCGGACTAGGTCGGTTGGTTGTTGGTTGTCAGAATTTTCATGATTTGTGATGATAATTCCTTTTACTAGAGTATATTTTTAATATATTTATGCATTTACTGAGTATTTTAGTCTACCTGTACGTACGTATTCGTCCCTAGCTAAGTTGGTGATATACATACACTTGATTAAGAAGTCAGAGATTTTAGAGGCCCGAGACATTATCTAGTAGACTTCTTTTGGAGTTGGGGTCAGATGGTGCGTTTCCATAAAAATTTAACGAGACTACGAAAAAGAGAAATAAAATAATCACATCTGGCTCCATAAGGCAAACATTGGCAAGAACCGGGACCCGGGACAGTAGGACATGAATGGGTCGTCATTCGCAGAACGTTCGGGTTGTGGAATGTTCTCCTTGCTGTGTTTTTTCCAAACGATTAAAATATGTGTCTTTAAGAAGGGGATTAGATGAAGGGTCTTATAGGGTCGACAGTACTAGTCTGATGCTCTTGATGTTGAATACGTCCATATGCCACATAACTACTTCTACTCTTCTTTCTACGCCCACGTGGGCCGTAAGCATGTCTGTTACCTTAGTGATATAAAAAGAAATTGTCTGTGATAAAGGTTTACCCTGTAAGTGCAAGTAGTTATACCTACTAGCATTTGAAGAACTTCACGATTAATACTGCAAGCGAGGGGGACGGTATCTCGTGAATGAATCACCATGGCATAAATTCTATTAAACTTTAACAAGTTAAGTGGTTCGGATAGACGCAGACGGCAGGAGGCGACAACTTGCATTCAGCTTTATCCGTTTTATATTACTTTTTAATGTGACTCTGACAACTTTTACCGAGAAAATTATTAAATTTTCATCTGAATGCGAGATCTGTCGGAAATAGTTGTAAGCCACTGGCATTTATTCTATGCCACCGTTACTGTCACCAGATTCTTTAGAATTTTGATAATTCCATTACAGTATTAGTTAATGTGAGTGGGACCAAACATTACTTGATATAAGATAAAGCACAGGATGATCCGTGAGTTATAAAGAAACAGGTATAGATATTATATTAATTTTTCAGTTGCGCAGATTTTCGAACTTAGTTTATTATTTCATGAAATGATGAGCAAGGAAGTATTCTACAACTTCAAGAACAATCTAGGCACTTTTATCTACCTTAGACACTTTAAAGTATACATAATACTCCTAAAAAATACATTACTCAATACGGGTACGTGACCCACAATAAATCATTCACCGTGAAAATGTATAAATACTGTTATTGTGAAAGAATTATTATTATAGTGGATTTGAATAGGTACTCGTTTTTTAATGGAATTTTATAGCATTTAATAAGCTAACTATAAATATGATTACTTTAGAAAAAAATATTTGTCCGTAGCTGATTCTAGCCCTACCTGAGTAATTCATCTTTCCGGATATAATCGTAATATGTACTCGTATTTCACTTTTGATAACAGGATCGATATAATAATAAGTACTGATAATAACTCGATCTACCCATTCGTGCTATTTATGGTTCAGGATTTTCATTTAGTGACTTTGCATCAGTTTTTCAGTTTAGTCTTTGAGTGGCTAGTCGTAAAGTATCTACCTCATACACTATTGCTATAATTATATTCTCTTGTAATTGTTTTTTAGTTCTCTAAAGAGGTTCAATCCAAAAAGGATCGATCAATTAGTCAATCATCATTAGCGTGCTCACTGCTGGACATACTCACCATTAAGTACTCCTTACCCTCTGCCTTCCACATGCAGTCCATCCCAGTCACCAGTTTTTAAGGTCATCAGGAAGGATATTTTAACCTAATTAAGTGCCAATGTGGGCGTTTAATATAGGGTCTAGCAGTAGCGAAGGGTGCAAATATTCCAAATGCAAGCCGGTGGATAAGTTGTAGAATAAAATGTAGGTAAACATCTCTACCACGGCTTTCCTTTGCAGAGCAAGCTGGCATGCCCATTCATGCCCTAGGCCGTGGTGCCCTTTGCCACCACGGCCTAGGTTTCTAATGAGCTGATTAATTCAACCATATTATGACTGCGACATACACAATACATAAGAATATCACAGCTGAAAGAGTCGTTAGTATGTCTACACGTATATGATAGAATACATCATAATCTTATTTAATGTTCACCAAGAATAAAGAATATTTGACGTAACGTATTAAGTACAATACATATGTATTCAGAAAGAGATTTGGGTATGAGAAAAATAAGTGCTTGTCAGATTTGTCTTTTGATGAATTCTGTGTATCGTCACAATAAATAAATAAAAAATATTTCTTGTACACATTTATGAGAAGTATTTTTATCATATTAGGTAGGTTTAATATGAGTGATTTAATGTGGAATTATAGTTTTGATGTTTCTGAATAGACAGGGCGGAACGTGCTTAGTTTTAGTAGACACCTCGCTCACTTTCATTGCACACATAAACTTTTATAGGTTTAATCTGCTGGATAGACTTAATACTAGAGTATCACATGAGTCTGACAAGTACTATACGCAACGAGAATAACGTTCGCTTACATGGATAAAGGGGCATATTATGTGCGGTAATGGCGCGGCAGACGAATTTCTGAACTATTTGAAGAAATATAGGGCTGTACATTGATGCACTCTCATTGAAGTCGTTCCCAAAACGCCATAGACCAGCATACACCGCTGGAAAATAATTAAATATTAACTTTAACGACCTCGATATACAGTCAAAAGTACAGTTGCTCTTGTAGCCGCTTCAGGCGCCGCGTGCGAATTTATTCTTGATATTACAGTTTTGGACGGTATATCAAGGAAATTAAATTGGTTTTATTAAATTGTTGTTTAAATTGCGTGCCACCGCGCTTCCACCGGTGTGCGCTGGGCCATATGCAAAAGCACGAATGGCCAATCCACATCGACACTCTTCATTTCTTTTTAGGATTCCGTGCCCAAAACGGAACCCTATCACCAAGACTTTACTGTCTGTCTGTTAATAGGCTGTATCTCATGAACCGCAATAGCACTGCAGTTGAATATGTTCACAGATGATGTACTCGTATTTCTGTTTCCGCTATAACAATAAATAGACTGGTACGGAACTTGCCTGGTTCTTTTTCTCTCTTTTTCTTTCGCTTTCTAGCTATCTTAGTACTTATTTATTACGGATGCCTACAATCAAGTTTTTATGATATACAAATCAAAGCACGCTATATGTATATGATATGTCTTAAAACACAACTGTAAAATGATTTACTATATTTCTGTAGGTATATAAAGATAAGATGTTGGTTTTATTCTGTATCATTATTAATCTTATCGCTGTTTGAAAAGAGGTAGGCATATTGTTATAAAAAAATGTCATGGTTATTGCGTCTAAACTTAACCTAAAATGATGTTAAATGTAGAAAAATGGAGGTGTAATGAGACTTCAAATTTTCTTCACTGCCATATACTTTGCAAATGCGACCTTATCACTTACTAGCTTTTGCCCGCGGCTCCGCCCGCGTGGATGTCGGTTATCGCGACCAAACATAGCCTATGTCCTTTCTCAAGGTTTAATCTACCCACGTACCAAATTTCATCAAAATCGGTTCAGAGGTTTAGGCGTGAAAGCGTAACATACAGACAGACAGACAGAGTTACTTTCGCATTTATAATATTACTAGCTGTTGCCCGCGGCTCCGCCCGCGTGGATGTCGGTTATCGCGACCAAACATAGCCTATGTCCTTTCTCATGGTCTAATCTAGCACTATACTAAATTTCATCAAAATCGGTTCAGTGGTTGAGGCGTGAAAGCGTAACATACAGACAGACAGGCAGACAGAGTTACTTTCGCATTTATAATATTAGTATGGAAGTATGGATTACTTTTATTTATTTATCAGTAAATCGTGGCGATTTTGTTTTATCGCTTGATTAGATTACCGACATATTTATATTTATTAATCCACAGAAGTATATGGTAGTAGTGTTTTAATAGCCGGCCATAATATGAGTTTTCAAGGAAAAGTTGCTCTCGTGACAGGTGCTAGCTCAGGCATTGGAGCTGCCATTGCTATTAAATTTGCAAAAGAAGGTGCTCAAGTTGCTATAGTTGGCAGAAATAAAGACAAACTCAACAACGTTGCTAAAATATGTGGGGATCCTTTGGTCTTAATAGCTGATGTCAGCAATGACGAGAACGCTAAAAGAATCGTGAACGAAACAGTCAAGCACTTCGGTCAATTAGATATTTTGGTAAACAATGCAGGTATTGTTGAAAAAGGAAGTATTACGCAAGAAAACGCCATAAAAGTCTTTGATAAAGTAATGGCTACTAACCTTCGAGCAGCAGTAATTATAACACAAACTGCAGTGCCTCATCTTATCAAGACTAAAGGTAACATCATTAATATATCGAGTGTGGTCGCAATTCGAGCAGTTTTGTCTTTCGCGTATTGTACATCGAAGGCTGCTTTGGATCACTTTTCAAGATCAATTGCTTTGGAGTTAGCGCCAAAAGGCGTTCGTGTAAACACAGTAAATCCTGGTCCTGTGAAGACAGATATAATAGAAAATTCTGGTGCAAATGAAGCTCAGGCAAAAGCGATATTTGAAGCTTTTAAACAGGGGACAGCACTTAATAGGATATCTGAACCCGAAGAAGTAGCTGATTTAGTATTGTTTCTAGCTAGTGACAAGGCTCAAGCTATCACTGGATCAACATTCTTAACTGATAATGGGGTGGCATTGAAGAATTAATGTTAAAGTACAAAATGTGTATTGATCGTTCGTAATGATGGCAAAAATGGTATAAAATAACTAAAATATAAAATAAATATGCTTACTTTTACTTGTTTTTCCTTGCAATGTGGGTTACCCAGGGACACGTAAAAGAAGAAATGGTCATGGTTTTTCATCACACACTTTGCACTTTAGAGCGGGAGTCCGTTTATTGTTTGATTAGTATATTAGCTTATCCGAGAGCGACTGCCGTCTGAATTCCCAACACTACGAGGAAAGCCTGCGCCAGAGCCTGACCCGTCGTTTAGCAAGTGCATTAACTTGCAGTTGAGGTTGGCTTACCTTAAAGATATAGGTTGTACACCCAGGAAAGAGATATAGATGATATAGAAATTAAGAAAAGAAACGTCACCTAGTAAACATATAACCTGCACGTGATAAAATGATAAGTACACCAACTAGTTCTATGGGTCCCAAAGATTGTTGAAGCCCTATACACTGTAAAGGATAGGCAAGTTGTAGGGTCCGAATGATGACCTAGGCTATATAAGCACATTCCGCTGTAGGTAACTCAGTGATTACGACTGTTCGTTACTGTCTTGATCACACGCACCGAGTAGAGTGGCAAGAATGTGCACTTTTTATTTTTTTTCGTGCGGATATCCCCTCGGATACCCCCCTGCCGAAGCCGGAAGGGCAGGTTATGTCGGACTCGAACCGACTAAAACCACACGCCGACTGTGGGTCTTGGTGCTAGGCCGGAAGTGAGTTTGTCATAGACATATCCCTCGCACCCCGGCTGACCCAGGGCCATCAGGGGGGACAACTGTGTCCCCAACTCGCCCCCGGAATGGGGAGGCGCGCTATTCAGCGCGCCGCCACCGTGGCCTGCTTCTGCTGGGGTGACAGGCGGCTCTACCCGTCAACCCCAGGCCCGCGCTCATGGGGGACGGAGGTCAGTCAGTGCCCTCCGACACCCGAGTTGCCTGCGCGCGCGGGTGGCGCGATCCGCGAGTCTTTCTCGCTCGCGCCGCCTCTCCCGCTCCGCCGTCTCCTTCACGACCATTACCTGCTCGCTGAAGGAGACGCCGGCCGCCCACGCGTCCGCGCAGCGGACCATTGCTGCCCATGCCGGACACTCGGTGAGCGTGTGCAGCCCCGTGTCCTCGCTCGCGTCGCAGTGATGGCACTCGGACGTTGGCTCCTTTTCGATCCGACACAGATATCTCCCGAAGCACCCGTGCCCGGTGATAATCTGCGTCAGTCGATACGAGAGGCTGCCATGTGACCTCTCGAGCCATTCCCCCATGATGGGCCTTACCGCCTCTATGACGGCATGCCCTGCGCGTCGTTGCTCGAGTCGTCGCTCCCCACTCCGCCACCATGATCCCGTGGAGCCGGGACCTCTCGGCCCGAATGTCTTCGGGCTCGGGATCGTATCCCCGCCCCCGCGCCTCCTTACGGAACCGATACAGTGCCGCAAGGGATCTCGCTTCCAGGATCCACGGTGGCGATCCGGCTAGGAAACTCGCCGCTTCAAAGGATATCGTGCGGTACCCCCTAATGGCCCTGGAGGCCATCCTCTGTTGCGGCGCATGCAGCAGTTGCACGAACCTGGCCTGCAGGGCGTCCGTCCACACGGGGCATCCGTACAGGGCCATGGAGCGCACGACACCCGCGTAGAATCTCCTGCAGGAGTCCTCTGGGCCCCTCAAGTTGGGCAGCAGCCGCATTAGCGCGTTAGCTGACACCAACAGTTTGGGGCGCTGACTTCGGAAGTGCTCTCCGAAGTCCTACCGACCGTCGAGTACGAGCCCCAGGTATTTCAACCGGGGCTTGATGTCGATGGGAGTACCTCCTACTGTCAAGCTGGATCCCGGGGGTGGTCTGCGCCGAGGACCATGAAAGAACAAGGCCTCGGATTTGTGCAGAGCCACCTCGAGACCCAGCCGCCGGATCCGATCCACGACTTGAGCAACAGCGGTCGTGGCCCTCTGGGTCGCCTCGCGGTGTGTAGCGCCACTCACCGTAACTAGCG
This sequence comes from Eilema sororculum, assembly GCA_914829495.1. Taxonomy (NCBI): domain Eukaryota; kingdom Metazoa; phylum Arthropoda; class Insecta; order Lepidoptera; family Erebidae; genus Eilema; species Eilema sororculum. The sequence goes on from OU618541.1 coordinate 18,817,974, forward strand.
TGTCGTCCGCGTAGCACGTGACGGTGGCCCCGAACGCGAGCTCACCGCGAAGCACCCAGTCGTATTCGATGTTCCACAGGAGCGGCCCCAGGACCGATCCCTGTGGGACACCGCACGACATCTGACGCCTACCGACGCCGATCGCACTTGGGTAGATGAAGCCCACTTGGGTAGGTACCTCCGTCAAGTACGCCCCGACTATGCGGCGGAGGTAGAGAGGCACATCGTGGTACACGAGCGTCTCCCTGATGCAACAGGGCAAGGTGTTGAACGCGTTGGAGCTGTCCAAGGACACCGCCAACATCACCTCGCCCCGGGCAACCGCATCCTCCGCCAGAGTCCTCACGCGCATGATGGCATCCACAGTGGAACGCCACCGGCGGAAGCCGTACTGCATGTCCGCTAGGTCCGGCCCCACTCTAGAGAGGTGCTCGACGAGGCGCTTGGCAATCACTCTTTCGAAGAGCTGGCAAGAATATGCACTCGGCCCATGCTCGCTGCGTGTGAACACTGTGAACATAGCATCGAGTATTTTGCACATACATCGCACTCGGCCGACAACACTGTCTCGCCACTCCACTCGGTATATGTAATCAAGGCATTATTTTGGATTAATATTCAGTGAATTTTAGTAAGTACAATATTGTAGCGATACCGCGATGGCAAGCCAGATGAATCTTGTATATAAACTGCAATATCTACGTCAATAAACTACGCCAACAGAGCCAGGAATTTCATACAAGAGTAATCTACGAGTAGTACGCTAACCCCACTTACGTTGATCCCAAATAAATATAGTAAGCTAAGCTAATCAGTTTACAGAAATATTATAATAAACAGGCCAGTGCGAGTCGGACTCGCGTCGGTCCCATAGCAGCAAGTAACATAATATAAAAGTTCTTGTAGTTAATAAATGGTTTTTCAAATTATTTTTCAGTTAATTGAATGAAAGGCGAAAATTGCGGTTTATGACGTATGAAAAAAACTACTTACTAGATCTCGTTGAAACACCAATTTTCGTTGGAAGTTTGCATAGCAATGTAAATCATATATTTTTTTAAAATTTAGGTATCATTCTTATTGTAGAAGTTGGGGGGGGGGGGCACATTTTTCCTCTTTCGAAGTGACTCTCGCGCAAACTATTTAGTTTAGAAAAAATTATGTTAGAAACCCCAATAGCATTTTTAAAGACCTATCTATAGATATCTCACACGTATGGGTCAGATAGAAATTTTTTTTTGACTTTCAGTACTAAGGACCCCCAAAATTTGTAGCTATTTTCTATTTTTGTGTGAAATTCTTAATGCGGTTCACAGAATACATCTACTTACCAAGTTTCAACAGAATAGGCCTTATAGTTTCGGAGAAAAGTGGCTGTGACATACGGACGGACAGACAGACAGACATGACAAATCTATAAGGGTATCGTTTTTTCCATTTGGCTACGGAACCCTAAAAATTTGTATTAGTTTTATACAAACCATTTTCATACCTCGGAATGCACTGTAAACCATCGGTCACTTGTTTTTTCTTTTCGTGTGGAAATCCCCTCGGATACCACTCCTGCCGGAGCCGGAAGGGGAGGTTATATCGGACTCAAACCGACTAAAACTGCACGCCGACTGTGGGTCGTAGTTCTAGACGGAAGGTGAGGTTGTCTTCGACATATTTATCCCTTACAGACTGGCTGGGGGAAAACGGTGTCCCCAACTCACCCCCGGAATCGGGAGGCACGCCTATGCGCGCCGAAGCCATCGGTCCCAGTTGTTAAACATCTATGCCAGTCGTTACGGGTAGTTAGGGCCCTTAAAAAAATTAAGAACTGGTCTAGCTGTAATACTTTGATGTTGGTGTTAGGTTGTGACGATCAGGTAGCAGTCGTTTCAAGGAAAATATCGAAGTTCAGCCAAATGTACAGTTACACTAGAAAATACGGACCTTGGACTCCGATGTGAAAGCTATGGATGTAACCGGGATTAACGCAAGGATGAAGATGACAAATCATGTTATTGCCTCTAGTTGAATAAATTAATTTTATACAGTTTATACCAATAACCTAGTTAGATACTAACATAGTATTAGCTAATCAAAGACCAAACGCGAGTAAAATTTATTCCTAGAATAAACAGTCAATATGTGGGTGATATTGCCTGTTTACACTAGGAATAAACTTTACTCGCGTTTGGTCAAATGCACTAGTCGCGAAAACATTTCAATTATTCTTTTATTAGCCAGCGGCAGCGGGTACGATTATTTACACTACGCAATTGTTATGAAACCGTCCGAGTATGGTAGATAATAGTACTCATATCTGTTGTCGATTAGGTGATTATTAGTTGTATGTGGTGTCGTTATCTGTATGATGGGTACCTTATGGTTCTTTATGTAGTAATTGTTCTAAATGTAATCATTTTATGAAATATTTACACCGTTAATAAAGCTTTCAGTATTGTAGAAACAAGCTAATCTTGTTTAACGTAAAAATAATGTTAATTTTAAAAATGTAAATTGTAAAAGTTTTACAGTACTACTTACAGTATTACTTTATAAACAGATTGATAAAAAAGAAAAATGTAGGTAGGCATATGTAAAAAATTATATATTTTTAAGGAAAGATTTATTTTACTAAAATAATCTCCTTCAAGCCTTAGATATGCACCACTACTTCATGATAGGGATCTAAATTACTTAAAGATAAATAATTTAGATATCACCTACATAATAAAACTAAGACAAATTTAAATAATAACATTTTAATTCCTATAAAGAAATAAAAGTAGCTTAAGAAATTAAATAAATGTAATTGTGTGTAATTCACTTAACTCAGGCAACCCTTTAGAGCCATTCCGTTATCAGTAAAGTATGCTGAGCCAGTGATAGCTATAGCTTTATCACTAGCCAAAAACAAAATTAGATCCGCAACCTCCTCTGATTCCGATACTCTTTGCAAAGGCATCAATTTCTTTCCGATTTCGTCAAAAGCAGCTATTTGCTCTTCAGTTGCACCCATATTCCTCGCAATATCTGTGCGCACCGGGCCAGGATTGACCGTGTTCACACGAACACCTTTTGATGCCAACTCCAATGCAATAGACCTCGTGAAATGATCTAGACCAGCTTTCGATGTGCAATAAGCAAAACAATCTTTAGAAAACACATTCACTGCAGCAACACTCGAAATATTAATAATATTACCTTTAGTCTTCACGAGATGAGATACCGCACGATTTGTTATGAGCACGGGTGCACGAAGATTTGTTGCAATCACTCGATCAAAAACAGTCATTGCATTGTCTTGTTCAATACTAGACGGATCGGCAATACCGGCATTATTAATCAAAATATCCAGTTTTCCAAAGTGACTAACTGTTTCGCTCACAATTCTTATAGCGTCTTCATCTTTGCTGATATCGGCAACTAAAACTAAGGCGGACAATCCACATTTTTTTGCAACATTGTTGAGTTTTTCTTGGTTTCTTCCTACTAAGCTAACAAGAGCGCCTTCTTCTGCAAATTTTATGGCTGTGGCTGCACCAATTCCAGAGCTGGCACCAGTCACGAGGACTACTTTGTCTTGAAAAGCCATATTGGTCTCAATGACTACTACGTTCTTTCATTAAGTGAACTATGAACAATGATTTCCATATTATATCGCGGCGAATTATCTTATCGCTATATTAAAGCGAAGATTAGATATGCATTATTTCATCATATTTGTTGGTGTTTAGCTGTAAAAACACATTAATTATTGTAATATCTTTTTACAGTTTCTATGCAACGATTACCTACCTAATAGCCATAATACTCATATAAACGGTGGATTATTTTTATATCCTTGATGTTTCAAGGCATTGATTTCTATCCGAGCCTTCATTCTCTACTGTACTCTACCTTTGGCATCCTTGCATTTCATGGGTGTACAGTCATAAATATCTTGACAACGAAGTCTTACTTAAACCATATTCAAACTCTCGTATTAACAGCAAATCAAATTGTTTCATTGATTTATATGGCATTATTGTCCGAACTACCAAATATCCGAACAATCGAAATACAAATAATTAACTAATGAAAAGCTAATTAAATACTAAATTAAATGTTTATTCTTTTCTGTTAAGTTATATTATAAAAATGACTTGACTTTATTACAGACTACGTAATAATCTTATCTTAAATTAATTAATATAAATACAGGTAATAATACAAGACTAGGACTGTTATATATTTATAAGTCGATACAAATAAATATTATTTTATTTACAATGATAAAACTAATGCGTTTTATATTGTTCTATCATGCATGACACTCAAATAGTGATATAAAAATAATGTATTCAAAGTTACATAACTTATCATCGTTTTCTTAGTCCATGGTACCTTTTAAAGTCACTCCATTATCTGTGAAGTATGCTGACCCAGTGATGGCTTTAGCTTTATCGCTCGCTAAGAACAAAACTACATCAGCTACTTCTTCTGGTTCAGATATCCTTTTCAAAGGGGTCGATTTCTTGCTAGTTTCAATAAATTCATTTGATTGAGCCACAGTGCCACCAGTATTCTGTATAATATCCGTAATTACTGGACCAGGATTCACCGTATTTACACGGACACCTTTAGGTGCCAATTCCAAAGCAATTGATCTTGTGAAATGGTCTAGGCCGGCCTTTGATGTACAGTAAGAGAAGCAACTAGGAATAGTAAGTACTGCAGCGACACTCGAGATATTAACAATGTTACCTTTAGTTTTCACAAGATGTGCCACCGCATGATTCGTTATGAGCACAGGTGCACGTAGGTTTGTCGCCATTACCCGATCAAAAACAGTTATGGCGTCAGCTTGCTCAATGTTTGCCCAGTCAGCAATACCAGCGTTGTTAACCAAAACATCTAGTTTCCCAAAATGACTAACTGTTGCACTCACAATTCTAGTAGCATCTTCATCGTTACTTATATCAGCAATTAAAACTAAAGGCTTCCCACATTTTTTAGCAACTTTGTTAAGTTTTTTTTGGTTTCTGCCTACTAAGCTAACATGTGCTCCTTCTTTGGCAAATTTAATTGCAGTAGCGGCACCAATCCCTGAACTGGCACCTGTCACGAGGACTACTTTCCCTTGAAAAGCCATAGTGTCTTCAGTGAGTAGTTTACTTTGTCATTAATTAAATGATAAACAGGCGTATATATAGTATCGTGCTGGTTATCTTATCATCTACTATAAAAAAGATAGGAACACACAAGATCAATTTATTGGTTGGATAAAACATCGCTATATTGTACTACATACATTATATCAGTCGGTAGAAGCAAAGAGCACCATATGAGTAGGATGATACTAATAATATCCTCAGACAAAGCTTTTTTAAAGATATTGTAACCACCACCTATTACATTGGGACCTAAACATAAACTGGCGAAATGTGGGTGCTAGCACCTCTGCCTACCCCTTCGGGGAATACAGGCATGAGTTTATGTTATGATATGTTTTATGTAACCGACATTCCTAATATTCCCCATTATTAAGTAAGTTTTAACTTAAATTATTAAAATTAAAAATAAATTGCTAATGATTATCTTGAGTGAGTTCACGTCGTAACAGACAGTTTCGAACATTGAATCTTGTATCGTAACAAGGCTGACTTGTAAAGCAGTAAGTTACCGATGTATTCTTAATGTAGGTTGTATCTCCATACACTTTTTTCATATTGGCGACTCCACTATTAACAATTTATTGTATTTTGCTCAGAACTGACGAAATTACTGCGATTGTTTCGATAGCAGAAGACATGAATTAAAAGAAGAAGAAGACGGTATCAGTGTACATAAATTATGGACTCTGTAAGTTCTTAATGTTTTTAACTGCTGTAAAACACACCGCAGTGTTTTTAATAAATCATTTTCTACTAATTCAAACTGTACTGTTCAGAAAATGAAATTATACAAAAGCAGACCTAAATACCATAGGTGTACTAAAATAGTAAATAGTTATAATTAATTATATAATTCAAATAGTAGGAAACAATAATACTGTTTAAAACTATTCTTAAAATAAAATAAATTAGGGATGTTAGATATAAAAACTCAGATAAATAATTGCTCGTGTTATCAACTTTAGTAACAATGAGTGATGTAAGTAAATGCTTAGATGGAAATTAAACAAATTATATTAACATACATTTTATTATTACGCTGAGCCACTTAGACCCATTCCATTATCGGTAAAGTATGCAGAGCCGGTAATAGCAACCGCTTTGTCACTAGCTAGAAATAAAACCACATCAGCTACTTCTTCTGCTACAGATACTCTTTGCAATGGCACTTTTTTCATTATATTTTCATAAGCACCTGCTGCTTGTTCTTCGGTTGCACCCATATTAACTGCTATATCTGTAATTACTGGACCAGGATTCACAGTATTTACACGAACACCTTTTGGTGCCAATTCCAAAGCAATAGACCTCGTAAAATGGTCTAAGCCGGCTTTTGATGTACAATAAGCAAAACAATTTTCAGAAAACACACGCACTGCTGCGATACTAGAGATATTGATAATATTACCTTTAGTCTTAACGAGATGAGATACGGCAAGGTTTGTAATTAGCACAGGTGCACGAAGATTCGTCGCAATCACTCGATCAAAAACAGTCATTGCAGTATCTTGCTCAATACTTGCCGGATCAGCAATACCAGCATTGTTTACCAAAACGTCTAGTTTTCCATAGTGACTCACAGTTTCATTCACAATTCTCTTAGCATCTTCATCTTTGCTAATATCGGCAACTAAAATTAACGGATTTCCACATTTCTTAGCAACGTTTTTAAGTTTTTCTCGGTTTCTTCCAACTAAACTAACCAGAGCTCCTTCTTCTGCAAATTTGATGGCAGTAGCAGCACCAATTCCTGAGCTGGCACCAGTCACTAGGACTACTTTTCCTTGAAACGCCATTTTGCTGTCAATGAATAGTTAACTTGTACATTCATTTATATACCAAGTTGAATATCTTATCGACGACCGAAGCTAAGATAAAAAAAACTCGCAAGTCACAATATAATATTATTTTTTATTTTGGTTAAAATATCACCATTGTATTCTTCTAGATTGATTTAATTTAAAAATAAATTAAGTCAATCTAGAAGATTTTCATGATGGGATCCCTGAGGAAGGACACAACGTTGTGAGACGACGATCAAAAGGTAGCCACCGAAAAGGAAGAAAATAATAGCAACCGAAATTCAACCCTTCTAGCTAAGCTAAATTGCTTGTGTTAGAATTGGGTTTACAGCGGTAGTGTAATGGATTCTAGTTTTTGAACCCATGACCTCTTAATCACAAAACCAACTGCTTACTGACTACGCTACCGACGCTTCAGTACGCACATCGTTATTTTTTGAGCCCTTTCCCAATTCGGTTAAGATCAGCATTCTACTCTTAAGATGTACATAAATAAACAGATATATCTAAATAAAGTTACGCACATTTTATAATATAATTTAATATGACTCCATCCGCAAATAAGCTGGTGTTTGTAAAATATAGACTGTTTCCTTCATACACTCTCACTCCCAGGGCCGCCTCCAGCTCCCACCTCGGTGTCTCCCACGCCGGACACTCGGTGAGCGAGTCCAGCCCCGTGTCCTCGCTCGCGGCACAATGATGGCACTCGAACGTTGGCTCTTTTAATCAGGCGCAGATATCGCCCGAAGCTCCCGTGCCCGGTGACAATATGCGTCTGTCGATTATTATTACAATGCATCATTGATAAGTAATAGCACAGTCATTGAAAAATAATATCAAGTAAATACTATAGATGATATAATTATCACTGACTAGGCAATCGAGATAAATAATAACTCAGTCATTGTCAAAATAATTAATGTTGTTCCGTATTTTTACCGTCACGGCTCATTTACACTTCTCATCAGAAAAATCGAAACACTTGAGTTTTTTATTATATCTGTCCTAATTTATCACAAGACTTTTCATTCCATAAAAAAATGCACATGGTTATATAGCTGGCAGTTTGGCCAATACAGTCGTAATTTAAAATTTCATTTGTTTATCCTAAAAAAGAATTAAATCATTGTTTGGGTTTTTAGAGTTGGAGTACCCTATTTATATACTTTTATCTATGGTTGGAGAACCTCTCACCTTTGAAACTAATAAATAATTTAAAAAAAATTGAATCGTCTTCAAAACCAAATAGAAAAAAATGTTTAAAATAACAGAATTTAGCGTTTATCTTGAGACTGTTTTCTTCTTTATTTGTTTATTGTCACTTTGGGACGTCTGAAAAAACGCTTTTTTTTCTCTAAATTATATGTCAGAAGCCGCCCAAGTGGTGGCATTGCTGGATACTGGACTAAGTCTGCGTTTGTGGCTCAAAGATTGCATCTAAGTCTGTCCTTTTTTCATACAGTCTACAAACGCTCTTGGGAGACAGGTTTTTTCACCCGCCGTTCGATAACAGCTGAAATTATATGATACGAGTATAAACATTCGATATCAACATGACGCTTTATTATATTAATCACTAGCTGACACGGCGAACTTCGTTTCGCCATTTTTTTCCGCCTGCGTGGCGTCAGATCCCTCTTACCGCTGCACCTTCTACTATATTAAACATAACATAACATAAACTCACGCCTGTATTCCCCGAAGGGTTAGGCAGAGGTGCTAGCACCCACATTTCGCCAGTCTATGTTTAGGTCCCAATGTAATAGGTGGCGAGCCTATTGCCATTAACCGGGCACTTATAAACCTGCGATAAATACACACATAACTTCGAAAAGCATCGAAAAGTCATTGGTGTGTGCCATGGTAAACCTGGGATCGAACCCGAGACCTCGTCTCAACAGTCCATTGCCCATACCACTAGGCTACCGCAGATACTACTTCTACTATATTAAGCATGTATTATACATATAAACCTTGCACTTGAATTACTCTATCTATTAAAAAAACCGCATCAAAATCTGTAGCGTACTTTTGAAGATATAAGCATACATAGGGCGACTTTGCTTTATTACTATGTAGTGATGATGTTAAGTGCTGTAATTTCATAGTTGCATCTGCCACTATCTGCATCACTCCTATATAGGACATTGTTCACTTGTCACCGCTCAATACAGAATTCATTTGGCGTGGTATGTGGCAAACGAGTATCAATCAGTTTGAGTAAGATTCCTTTACACTACTCTACTACAAGCATTGAGAGCCTTCTCTTCAACTTTCATGTCAAGAAATGGTATTCTCTTCTTATAATTAATGACTAGCTGAAATAGATTATAGCCTTTAATAATACATGGGTTATTTTTATCCCATTCATCCCATTACATTTTAGTATTTCACTACACTGTATGTACCGTAGGTGCACTACACTGTTGTTCATGAACTGATTTCAAAACAATTCATATAGTTGCGATAATCGATGTTCAAATATATCAAGAAATAGGTGATCCTAATATATCACGATGTACGTGTCTACCACAAATAGACAAACAACTTCCAGAATACAATTGTCTCCATCTCCAAAACAAGTTTGACATAACTTAACTATCAAAATTATTAGAGTATGTCTTAAAGGAGTTCAGCACTTACCCTTTATGACTTGTACTTTGAACAACTGCAATGATCCTGGTGATATTAGAAGATTGATGTCTTAAAACCAACATACGTACACGAGGGTCATACAAAACGTATTTTGCAATAATTTTTGATGGCCCTTCTCAACATTTTATCGTATAAGTCTTTATTTATAGAACTTGTAAAGATTCCCGGATTTGTTCAATTATTTACAATTATGCAGTGAATCTAAAACTTAGGAACCTTTTATTTTTACCCAACTGCATCCTGGATTGCTAAAATCACTATAAAATTAACAAGTACTCATTTTAATTTCGATGTAATTTAGTGCATTTTAATTGCAATGTTTCACTAGTCGATCTTATTCCCAGTTCATCTTCTTAGTTCATTATGACTTATGAGGAAAGGGAAGTTCTTTTGATATGAAATTCTGGAATATTGGAGCTTATTATTATAACTTACAAACCGCAATACCTATTTGTATGCCATGATTTGAAACCATACGAGATGGGCACAATTAGCTTAACACTAGCTTAGTCAATAAATAAATCAGCATTCTGTATAGAAGCAAACTAAGAACAATTCTACAAAATGTAAATATAAACAAACATACAATATTTTCCTCTACACTAGATGACGAAAGCTCAGAGAACAACAACTGAAGTGTCATAAACTGTCAATCTAACAAATGGAGGCTTACTGCCGATAAACGCTTTATAGCTAAGAACAACATTATTTTATTAAACGTCAAAATATAAAATAAATAAAACTATTATAGTCACGTGGACCGTTACAATTTATGGCTCATAAGAAAGTTTGTGTCAATACTCCGGTAGTCCATTTTATGAGTTATTTTCGTAAAATTTCTTCCAAAGAAATTCAGAACCGTTTTGTTTTGATGGAAGCTTGTTGAAAAGTAAATGAGATGAGGAAGTCGAGGAAATAAGTAAATTAATTTTATTTACATTGGAGGCATTCTTGGTACGAATTATTTTTCTTTTGAAGTATTTAGGTTGTGGTGACTAGGTATTTTTAAAAGCACTAACCAAACGAGTGCTAAACTTACCAGATAGTAAGTGGTTACTGATACTTATAAACACGTAGAACGCCCCACCAGAGAGATAGAGGGTTCAGATGAGAGTAAAATAAAGGGAAAGGATATATTATGAGGTTCTGCAGCACAAGTGTGTTGTAAGTACAAGCCACTTATAGGCGTCGTTGTAGAATGGCACTTCACAGTTGATGGAAATATAAACGCCTTCGCTAAAAGTTGTGGCAACGTAAAGTGGTTTCTTTTGCGTATAGATCACGCTTCTACGTACAATTCTTCTATGTTTTTTCTCTGATACTGTTTATCTTAATTGTTATTGTAATTTATATTCCAATAATTCTGCTTATTGAGATAAATATGGCATTAGGTGCGCTTGCCTACACCTCTCTACTACTTTAGTAGTGAGGATATTATAATAAATTGAAATGATTATTGAGAAATAAAAATAATTTAAGTATTTACAATGTATAATTTGAGATTCATTCTTACACTTTTAAACTCTCGCGTTCCATGCCAGTGACCACGGCTGGTGTAACCTGGTTGAAACGTCAGGCAAATCAAAGGTGTGTAACCATGATAACGGTAATTCCCGTTACAATTATCGTATGGTCATTAACATGTAATATTCCATATTGGACACCCGTTTTAATGGCACCTGAGTGAATGACACCTAAGGTATTCCACATTGGGCACCTACCGATATATTTCGCAGGTGCTATTATTGGAACAATTTATCATTAGTAATGTAACACTCACCGATATTTACCATATTGTCACTTATCTATGAATTTAAAAAGGTTCCTTTCGAACAAATGATATTTTTTTTGTATGAATTCATCATAAGCCAGCATATAAAATTGCTGAGGATTAGCAAGGGATTAACCGTTAAACTGGAATATACAATTGTTGCCATGACACATGACCCTATTAAAAGTTTGTGAACCGATATGTCTATTAGCTCTTCTACATCAAACACACAAATTGCGTAGCGTATCTATGACAACAAAAGATACTTTTTTTACGTGCGGAAATCCCCTCGGATACCTCCCCTACCGCAGCCGGAAGGGTAGGTTATGTCGGACTCGAACCGACTAAAACCGCACGCCGACTGTGGGTCGTGGTGCTAGGCCGGAGGTGAGGTTGTCTTCGACATATCCCTTGCACCCCGGCTGACCCAGGGCCATCCCTTACGGTCTGGCCCTCCTCAGGAAACAACAAAAGATACTGGTCTAGAACCGGATATTTATAAACGGTACAAAGTTATCATTTACAGTACCTACATTAGCCGACCCACCCCGGTTTCGCCTGTAGCATACTTCAAAACCCATATAACCCCTTTAAGCTATACATACCCTCAATTTACTAACTTTCAAATAACGTATGGTAATTTTTGTAACATTTATGGTTACTCGAATACATAGGGAAAAAGAATCTTCTCGGGCGGGACTCAAACCCGCAGTCTTTCCCTTACAGGGGTAATGCCTTGACCAAATCGGCTACCGAGACACGCCCGATCTTATACGTCTTTAAGGCGACGGAAAAGGACCCACCCGAGAAGATTCTTTTTCCCTATGTATTCGATTTGTATAGTTTGGATACTTAATGCCGTAAAAATTCATTCAATATATGGTTACTGATCCGCTCCTTGAGTTGTAGCGTGTTGATATATGGCTTGTAACCTTCCTAGATAATATCGGACCATTGAATAAAAAAAGATTTTTTCAATTCGAGCTGTAGTTCCTGAGATTAGATTAGAGCATTCAACCGCCCACTGATACAAATTCTTCAGCTTTATTAATAGCGTAGATAAGCTTATCTCTGCATTTGGCTCTGTTTCCTAGCTAGGAGACAGAGCCAAGTGCACTAAAAACATAATTTGCTATAATAATATAATACCACTTAATACCTACATAATATGTAGATCTTGGGGGTAAAGATTCTTAATAGCAGCTGTAGGTCTAAATCACATCAATACCGCTAGTACTATTATCTATTCTGTGTCAATATTTTATGAGTTTTTGTTTACACTGGAGATTGATGGCACTTGGTGAAATTTACTACATATATTGAATAATACACTTGTACTTTTCCACAGAGTTTAATTTGATTTCTGAACCTGATCGGTTCGCCTTATGGCATTGTCAAAGGTTTACATTGGAAAATTCAAACCGTCAATCAGGTCAGGTTTGTAATGAGTAGGTATATTTGGTGAATTGGCTATTACTGTAGCGTCTGCTGTTTGCTCCGTTAACCTGGTGTCACCGGCTTGCGAGTGAGGTTGACCTGGTTCCCTATATCATAGTGGGGTCCCTACACACCCCATAAACATGGTCGTTTAATGAAATACGGTGGGGGTAATTTCTCGTCTTAACTCAACGTAACGAGTTATTTGACGCCTTAACTATCGTAGTGTGTAATTAAATGCTGCGTGTAGATAATGGATACATACAGTCAGTCTCAAATGTGTATGAAAATGAATGCCCTGACCTCCTGTTTACCTAAAAAAAATCTTTAAGGAGCTCTATTGGCATGGCGTTTGATTCACGGAAAATATCCAAAATCAGCCACGACGCAGTTAGACTGCAAAAAAACCGAACCCGGACTCCATCTTTTCTTCATGTGAAAGTTTTGGATGTATATAACTGCATAACATCTAAGGAATACACATTTTCGGTCGCACCTACTTCCATAAGTAACGTCTTCTAACTTAAATATGAAGAAAAAGGGGAGAACGCAATGACTATCACTTTTTAAACTACCTCTTACGCCTCAAAGGCTAAAAGAAATATTTTTATTCGCCTCACTTTACATACAAAATTTACTCCACAAATGGTTCAATTTGGACAGCACCGCTTCGTACATTTCCTTAACTTGCATATACCTACTTTACTCGACACCTCCAATTTGTTACAAAAACATGTTAACAGCTACAGTTAATGTCGACAAAAACTGCAGAAACACTTTTATTGTCGCTAGATATATGGGGTAGGCGACAATTTTGTAGCACCGCGACAAATTGGTCCTGTGAAATATGTACGGCTACTGGAACTGGGTGTGACGTATGAAGTTACAAGAACGGTTACCGTGTTGACTGCATCGCTAGTTCGTAATATAGGACAGCTTTTGTGCAGTTCTGTTGTTGGTTAGTTTGGAACTGAGAGAGGATGAATATATTTAGCAGTCATTTATTCGTTGTATGAATGAAATGTTTTTGCAGCTATTGATATGCTTTTTCAACAAATTCAGTATTTCGGTTGTATTCAGATCGGTCGTTATATGATTAGATTAGTACTTAACTTATTATATTTATCTTTATCCACCCGAAATATTGCTCCAAAATTCGCCTAGATGAAACGTTATTCTTTTCTTTAATAAAAGGACACGTTAATCTGCCTTCACCTCGCCTGATGGCAAGCTAAAGGCAGTCTCGGAAAGAGGGTTACCAATATAAAGATGTACTATGTTAATGGGTCTGATATGACTCATACTCCAGATAAATTCAGATTATAAGATGCTATGCAGGAGTGGTTTTCGATTTAAAGTACTTTCGAACTGGCGTACCACTTGGAAATATTTTCGAATTAACGTGCGTCGGGATAACGTCACTCGAATCGTCATATCAGACCCCATATTAACTCTGATTAACGGCCTCGTCAGATGCTTTTTCACGCCCCGCTTAAAGGACCCAGGACTGTAGGAAGTAGGAAACACGTGAGTGAAACAAAAAGACACCCTATTTACCAATTTTCTCAAAGCTCACTTGAGACCCTGCATGAGTGTACAGGCTAACAGTTAAATTTAAGATAGCCACTGTCACCATACAAGTTAGGCCACTTTTGCACACTCGGACACATTAAATTTACCTAACAGAAATTCACGGCCCCATTTAATGACTTTTAATTCTTTCAAGTATCTCTGGCTATCACGATAATGACTCTAACGACCTCATGAATTATCACCTACCCGCAGAAGCATTGCTCGTGAGAAATTCGCCCTATTCGCCGCACCCTTGTATCTTTGAGAAATTCGCCCAACTCGTCCGAGCAAAGATAAGCGGCTCACAACGCTAAATTAAAATATCTCACTTCCTCTTAATGAATGTTCCCTGTGAGAACGTAGTGAGTTCTTAGGATTTCTTATCGAGCAATATAACATGATGACAGTTGAAGAACCATTGTACTCGATATTTAAGGTCAAAGTAAAAATAAAAATGTGGGTGCTAGCACCTCTGCCTACCCCTTCGGGGAATACAGGCGTGAGTTTATGTTATGTATGTAAAAATAAAAATGGTCTTTATTGTGCTACTCTTTGTAATTGATATGTACAGTCGAGTTCAGCCCGCCTAATACATGTTATGTTTGGGAAAGCCCAAATAAAGAAGACGCTAATGATTCTAAAACGCTCTTGAGTTTACAGAATATTTACAGCACTGCGAAAGAAACTCAAGATTATAGGAAGAGAGAAATATGTAGGTATATGGGTAATGCAATCGATCCTGTTAAAGACAAATCTACAAAAATACTTTTTACTACAAATAGAGATCCAAGTATGAAAGTCTGAAGCCCAGGTTCAGTAGAAATTTCAAATTTGGGATGCAAATAATAATTTAACGCCGAGATGATGATGAAAACTCTAACGATATTAGCACAATAGTTTTAATTAATGGATACAGCAAACGTTGTTTTGCCACTTTTGAAAATCCGGGTTCAGTGGTAGGAAAGTGAACATTAAAGGTTATTATGCGTTTTAATTTAAGAACAAAACAGAAGGTTAAACAATATATTTTTTTAAGTTTGCACCTTTGTCACGTTGAGGTATAAAAAATATTTAAGGCCTATTCCATCATCGCACCGCTCGCCATAGACAGGGAATTCATCCCCACACATTGCATCCGAATACGGTGCGCACCGTGCGGTATGAAAGGAACTTCATCATACGCTCAAGCTGTGGAATGAACTCCCTGCCATGGTTTTCCCAAGCGACTACAATATGGGTTTCTTCAAGAGGGGCATTAGAATGTTTCTTCAGGGTAGGCAGCGCGAGTGTAACGCCCCTGGTGTTGCATACGTCCATAGGCCGCGGTAACCACTTTTCATCAGGTGGGCCGTGTGCTTGTCTGCCACCTAAGTGGTATAAAAAAAAAGACGAATCTACAAAAGTATCATAGAAATCGGTTAAACCGTTTCAGATGAGTTCGGTTACAAACACTGTAACGTGTTTTCGAAATAACTGACTTCAACTTATTATTACATAATTTAATGGCGCTATTAACACAAATTTAAGCTACAAAATATTGATAGGATACCACTTTTTCGAACTTAAATCCAACATCACTTTTGCATTGCATCTTTGTGGCTTACGAAGGTGATATAATACTGGTCCATAATACCATCCGAGGGTCAGAAGCCGACTCAACGGACGTGACCTGACAAACAAATGTACCATTAGGTCACTAGACGGCAACTAATATGTAGTCCAGGTCGCATAACAAATGACCGAATGTACCTACTAGCAGCAACGCCACGGTAATCTAAAAATATAAGGAGGTACAATGAATTTTGTAGAATTGGCTGCGTGTTAGTCTAATGTTGGTGGTACGCTTCCATCAAGTATAAGCTGTATAGAGGGAACTCATGTCACAATATTTGCTTTGTGTTTTTTTTTTTTTTTTTTCATTTTTGCTTTGTTCATCAACATCTTTCTGATACTGACTGTACTCAAAATATACCACCAAATATTGGCACTCAAAATGGTAGATCTATCACCAAATGTTGGCAAATACTCTACCAGTTATAGTAGAACTGTAGCCATATATTTACGATTATTTTCCGCCTAATATGACACTAACCGCCCAGACATGACGTGATAATGCACAAAAATAGCGGAATAAGAATCATGGAATATGTAACAAGAATCTTAATAAAAGAGAACCAAAAATTATTAACCTCACCTTCGATTAAGAAAAACCGAATCAACACCAGAAAAGAAACGAAAATAGCAGCAAAACGAATCTAACACAACAAGGGTACACAATAACAGAGCATAAATCACACTAAACAGTACCTGTACAAAAGAAAATTATGTATAGCGACTTAGTATTCAATTGCTATACTCAGACGAATGAGGAATGCCTGCAGAACAAATAAAAGAGGCGTATAAAGTGATTTAGGGGTCCTATCAGGGCACTAGATCGAGGGTCAAACGGACCTCCCGATAAATAATAGCTGTATCTTTACCGCAGTTATGTACGGATAATATTTAATGTTAGAGTTTGTCTACGAGGGACCTTTTTTAAAACATTTTAGAACGGTATAAAAAAATATAGCTATAGAAGTTCATTTGTTTAACCTGTACGCTTGGTACCCGACGAGATGGTAAAAGACCAGGGTCATGGTTCTGTACTGTGTAACGTGAGAAGATAGTGGATTACAATTGGTTAACATGGAAGAGAGATATGGAGAGATAAATCTAGACCAACGTAAATAAAAGTACAAAAAGTTAATAGAAATACTTACGCATAGATACGCAACGGTTTGTCACTTACAATAAGGGGCCGGATGGTATGTTGTTAATACTATCCCATCTTCAAAGCACGGTGGATGTACTCCTGCTGCGTCTGCGACGAATAAACAGCACAAGTTTTATTGATAGTTATATTTATTTGAATAGTTTGGGATCGAAACCGAATAATGTGCAGAAGTAAATAAGTGAGTGTTCCGTGGTTTATATTTATTTCTACCAAAAAGCAGGTTTTTCATGTTGCTTACTTCAGAAATGATGAACTTTCCAAACAATCGTTCATCGCCTATATCCATACTTCCATACTAATATTATAAATGCGAAAGTAACTCTGTCTGTCTGTCTGTCTGTCTGTCTGTCTGACTGTCTGTCTGTCTGTCTGTCTATCTGTCTGTATGTTACGCTTTCACGCCTAAACCATTGAACCGATTTTGATGAAATTTTGTATAGTGGTACATTAGACCATGAGAAAGGACATAGGCTATGTTTGGTCGCGATAACCGACATCCACGCGGTCGGAGCCGCGGGCAAAAGCTATTGGGTAATATGTGTGAAATTTTGAAACTACTTATATAGGTACGTGTACAGTCGACAAAGAAGATTTGTTGTACGGTTTTACTTTTTCATATCCAACCGCATCTCCTTTGTCTACTCTACATTTTAAAAATAAAAATTTAAAAATATTTTCCAACATGTGTGCTTATCCATGAGCAGACATGGCTCTAAGTTTGGGAACCATATATTTCCAGACAATCCATTCCATATATTACCATAATCCAATAATCCTTCCATACTACATGCTTGCAACATGAAAGGGATTGCCAAAATTCCAAGCCAGCGGCTTAGGCTCTACTTTGATGAATCAATCAGTGGGAACAAGAGTAATTATACCTTATTTAAATAAGAGAGAGTAATTTACCTTCAAACCGCAAGTACCAACTTCACATTTTCACCAACATTCAAAGGAGTCAGATTATCTATATCCATAACCTTAAGACACATTGACAGGTATTAAGAAACATAGCCATGGTTTAGGAAACAAGACTTAACCTCATTTGCAAAACGTTTGCTTTAATATGTTAATATATTTCGGGCTATAGGTATTATTAGGGTATTAGAAAACCTTTCATATACTAAATCGTAGCATATATATTTCATATACTAAATAGTAAGGTATTAATATGCCATAATATGGTTTATCTAGTTAAGTTCTTACTTAAAAAGTTCTTTTGATTATATAGGTATATTTATTTCACGTTAGCAAGTGGTCGTCACTCCAATGGTGTGCCAATAAAGGGGGCCGGGTGCCTTGACGTGGTGACCATCAAAAGGTAAGAGTTCAAAAATTACATAAAGTGTGCTACCTGAATTCGTCCTTTACAATTGTCTATTCATCCACGGTAATGTTTTTTTTTTTAATATAGGACACGTCAATTTGACTTCACCTCGCCTGATGTTAAGCTAGAGGCAAAGTCTCGGGCAAAGGGGCTCCATCGGAAACATGTACCATGTTAACAGTGGTGGCACTCAGCTTGACGGCCTCGTTAGATGCCTTTTCACGCCCCGCTTAAAGGACCCGGGACTGTAGGAAGAAGGAAACATAAATGTGTGACATAAATACGAATACAAGGGTTAATTCGTATCATCCCATGGGTGTTGCAAAACTGAATAATAGATTGTGATGTTTTTCATTAGAAAATAATTGACAAGACTGAACAATGCTCGCTTGACGGCCACAGACTGGTCTCTTTATGTTAAACTAGCTGACCCAGTGAACTTCGTACCGCCAATTATTGTCCACCCGCGTGGCGTCCGATCCCATTCCCGCTGCACCATCTTATACAATGATATAGTTATCTAAACAGCAACAGAAATAACCACACTGTCACTTCTGCGTATATGCCGAAGCCGGCCGAATTTGTTGACCTTAATGATCACTGCTCCGTTTCCTTAAGTAGTAGCGCGATGATATACAGCTATATAATGGTAAAGTTTCATGAAAATCCATTCAGTGATTTTTACGTGAAAGAGTAACAAACATCCATTCATACATACATACATTCATCCATACTCGCAAACTTTCCCCGTTTATAATATTAGTAGAATTAATATATTAATATTTTATTTACGAATCGTGTAATAAAATGTCTATTAAATATTTGAAGTCTCCCGTCGAAAAATAGATTCAGTTTATTTTGGGTAACACATGTTGAACAACCATAATACTAGCCACTTTACCTACACCGGACATTACACACTTTAGAATTTTCCTCTTAAAAATACTCCCTACATTTTACTCCCTACATTCTGTCTAAATACTACCTCATTATTATTTCGTTACACAGAGAGTCCACAAAAGGGGCTCACGTACTGCACGACAGGTGGCATGATTCTAAAAATGGAATATAAAAGTAGCTATTCTAACTAAAAATCATATTATTAAATCATTTTACATACATCTCGCAGAGCGAGGGGTTTTAGGGTTATTATACTAAAAGGGGTCAAAGGAAAACCTGTGATTGTGCTGCTGTCTGCTCTGTTAGAACCCAACTATTAAATGAATTGGAAAAAAACGAAGCATAATATTAGAAAACTCTAGTAATAAAATACTTTTTAGGGGACATTACTGGCCCACTAGATTCCCCGGTCACATGGTCGATGTGACGAATAACAGTGTGCGGTTTTAGTTAATTCGAGCGCTCAGGCTCAGAATGTCACTTTCCCAAAATGTCCCTAGGTTTCAAATAGTCCCTTTCCCGAAATGTCCCTTTCCCACAATGTCCATTTCCCAGAATGTCCCTTTCCCGAAACGTCACTTTCCCAAAATGCTCCCTTCCCGAAATGTCCCTTTCTCAAAATGTCTCTTTCTTACATCAGCTAAATATCAAAATGTCAAAAGCAAAAAACAAATATAGTATGTAAATTATAATTAGCGGACCCGACAGACGTTATCTTACCCGAACGTTCATTCCTAAAACCCGATCGCAAGCCGCCACCGCGCCAGGCTCGAGTCCATTTGTGAATCTAAACCGTCCAAGGACCCACACAAATACACACAGTTTCATCAAAATCGGTTCAGCCATTTATGAGGAGTCAAACAGCGACATCTATCCCAATTTAGATTTATTAACAACAAACAATATTATTAGGTATCTATAAGGTTTGTGTTTCTACGGTAGACGGACCTTCCTTTTGTATGATATTATTGCCTATGAATATAACATAAAAAAACATTTTTTATTTATTTATTTAATAGACTACTTAAACTTATCCGTATTTTTATTACAATTTTATAATAATTATTGATCAAATAATATCGTAATTAATTGTTTGCTAAAACTAAACCCATATCAAAAACCATCCGTTGGTGTAAATGTGACCTTAAGGACGAAATATTTCCAAGTTTGAGGAGACTGAAGAAAAGAGTCCCTCAAGATTTACTTTAAAAACTCATTTAAGAGGACATGTCACTGGACCTGTGCCTCACATAACATCCATCACTACATAAATATCATCGTTGAATGTCTCCTGGACAGATTGCGATAAAGAAGAGAAAAAAAAAGATTCACAAATGGACCCGAACATGGCGCGATGGCGGCTTGCGATCGGGTTTTAGGATGAACGTTCATGTAAGACAACGTCTGTCGGGTCCGCTAGTTATAATTAACATAATATATTTAAGTTTTTATTTTTGACATTTGATATTTAGCTGACATAAGAAAGGGACATTTTGAGAAAGGGACATTTCGGGAAGGGAACATTTTGAGAAAGGGACGTTTCGGGAAAGGGACATTCTGGGAAATAGACATTGTGGAAAAGGGACATTTCGGGAAAGGTACTATTTGAAACCTAGGGACATTTTAGGAAAGGGACATTCTGAGCCTGAGCCAATTCGAGTCCAACAAAAAGGGGACAATACAGTCCAGGGTAAAATTTAGTTTATACTCTTCCTATATAGTTGATCTTTTTAATTTGTGCTACTTAAGTAGATATACGATCGAAAAACTTCCCGTTAACTTAAAAGTTAGCATAATAAATGCTATAAAAATTCATTCAAATAGGTATACGAATTTTATCTCAAATTGAGAATTTACTAGTACTATAAATTTCATTCCTAGATCATGTACAATAAGGAAACCAGAATTTTTGAATAAAATATAGGTAACTAAAATAAAAAATGTAATAAAATAACTCTGAATTTTGCATTTCTAATATGATTATTATTAAAAACACGTCAATTTTCACCTCTAAGCTAATGCCAAAGTCTCGGAAAGAGGGTTACCATCGTAAACATGTACCATGTTAGTAATGGTGGCACTCAGTTTGACGGCCTCATCAGACATCCCGCCTTTTTACGCCCCAACTAAAGGACCCGGGACTGTAGGAAGAAGGAACTGCGGTGACGTAGAAAATATATCCAGCGGAATGGAAAATCGGAAGCAGCCTAACTGACCCAGCAGCTGGAATGCTTTTATGTGAACGACTAAGTAACTCTAACTTGACTAGGCAATTTTGACGAAATGTGTTTTCTACAAAGTAAAGATTATGTTAAATATAAAAAAATAAAAAAGACCTGCTTTTCACTAAACTAATAAAGCAGGGCTAATACCTATAAACCTACTTTTATTGATAAATGTGTATCTAAACCTATTAAAAAATCAATTCTTGTACAGTCAACGGCATAAGTTGATTAACACTAAAATATTTTACAAATCTTTTTATAATGGAATGCATCTGTCCATAGTAATTGTAGTGTTATGATTCCCAGAAGACAAACTTAATTTACATATTCAATGTTTTTTTTGACAATTTTATGTAAGGTTTAGGGGCCACAGTGTTCAATAAATTAGAATTTGTTAAGCTACTTTTGTAATTGACCGCAGTACATGCATAAACGAGAACTGAAAAAAAAATGAATAACGCTCATCCAATTAGGTATCCATTGATATAACAATTTGCTTAGGTAGTCCATTACTATTCATTGCTACTGAAACATATAGATTTTGATTGTGACGCTGATAGTTCTATTAATTATAATTTTCATTAATTTTCAATGTTATCAGTATCAATGTTGGAAATGTGTAGCACACGGTCTATACCTATTCTTTATTCTGTACACGTGAGCTTGCCATTCTGTACACTGCGATCTTCGAGTGTCCGTCGTGTTTTCTCGTAACGGCAAGGTTCATCGCACAGTCACGTTGTGGAACGGTGTACTGAGTGGAATGTTTATGAGAATCTGCACCATTTCACATAAAGATGTTGTTTAGGGCTTTAGTCATCATGCGTGATAACAGTGCTAATTATTTTGGCAAGCAAATGTAAAATTTAGTAGTGTATTGTTGTAACTTAGAACTTCGGTTCCGTGACTCTCGGAACTATGGAGTCCCGGGCCTTTGGAAGGCGTGGGTTGGGCCAAAGCCAAGCCTTTTAAGAGAATTTAATATTTTAAGATAATTTAATAGGGATACACACACATGACGGATACCACCCCCGAGCGCACAATATGATACATCTGGGGATGATCCCCGCCAGGTGCAGAGACTATTGAAATAATGGAAACTAGTTATCGGCTGTAACGTTGAGTATTGGATGAACTGGCAAATGGGCTATGGAGGGGGACTAACAGACGCCTGCCATGGCATTAAGTCTCAAAATTGTTAAAAAGGCAGTTTTATCCTTCCAACTCCTCCTTTTATCCTTGCGACTCCAATCATGGCCGGCCAATAAAGGCAAGCACAAGAGGGCGGAAAAAATCCCAACCCTCGGGAGAATCAGTGTACGTAGTGTCGCCACTCACCAAAAGCTCGCGACGAGCTGCCCCTGCGGGGTAATTATTATTATTATTAAGTAAGTATAGATATTATAGGTATCATATCCACCACATAATGCGTCAAATTACATGTAAAAGATTCTGACAATATTAATCGTATACGGCTCTCACCTTTTATATTGTGACTGATAGTGACTTTCAGACATACACAAAGTATAATTACAGTTCCATTTCTTATAAGTACCTACCATCCGCTACACAAAAAACTGGGCCGAGGGTGCATTACGAACTTTTAAGTAGATAATTAATCCATTACGGGAATCGAGTTTCAAACAGAAATCAACGTAAGTGAAGTTCTTAAGAGCGCGCATAAAGCTAGAAAAAAATCAGATTTCACCCGCACACTTCATACGTCCCGCTCTCGTCTGTCCACACATCTGTCGCCCTGCAGTATTTTGTGTGGCAGCTAACCGCTGTGTTTAGTACGCAGGCGCACAGTATACCCAAAATAATCAGATAAAATTTGGCAAAGTACGAGCTGGATCATTATCTATATAAGGTATACTTTGAACACACAATAATTTTATTTTTGGTAATAGATGAAATGAGTGGGATTTGTAAAATAAACATAAGCATTGAAATAAAACCACTTTTTACGGATTCTATCGCGTATATTTGTTATTATTTACTTTTTAAACCGACGTTTCGGCTGCTGCAAATTTACGCAGAATGAGCTCACTGTGTTGTTAAGTCTTGCTGGATATTTGATTTGATTAAGTGGATGACTGGGTCCCAAGCTGGCGGTACGTTCCATCCATCCTCTCTATTAAAATTTGGGTATTTTTTAATTTCAATAGCCTCGCGGATCATTCTAGGAATATATCGATGTTCTTTGGCGATCGATATATTAATAAACATCTTTGTATCTTTGTATACCCGTATATCGCAATAAAATATATTTGAATTGGAATTTGAATTAATATTAATATATAAATTTATTTTGGTGATAGATAAAATGAGTGCGATTTGTAAAATAAACATAAGCAGCTTAGCTTTAATAAACAGCTTAAAATATAGTGGTCAAAAAATGAATGCATATTTTTTGAAATAGTCAAATATTTATATTAAGACAGTTTTATCACGATATAAATTTTAATAAATTTTCACTGTATTATTATAATGTGTTTTAGATAAAATCTCCCTAAGAACTCTGACGATTCGCTGAATAATTTGACAGGTAGTGCATAAATAATACGAAAAAGTAAGTTATAGAAATATTTATTTCAATAATAATTACAAAATGCTTACATGTAATATACTTGTAATTTTGTTATGGGTAGATAAGAATAAGGTAAATAAATGTATATTTCATACTGATATTGGTTCAAGACGCCTAAAGATATTACTTTCAGTTCATAAAAGTAGACGATCACGGTAGAAATTTAATTTGAAAAATTAATCTATAATTGGAAATACAAAAAGAGTTGAAGCTATTCTATGCATATGACGTCAATAATGTGGATATTACGAGGCCGTTTTCGAAATTTTTACATTTTGCTCGACACATATGATTTTAGAAATGTGATTTCATAGTTAAAAATTGTATTAATTCGAGTTTAAATTAATAAATAAGAAAGATCATCTCAAATACTAATGAGAAAATGAGCTAGGTACGGTATTTACTTATTTTTATTACATGATTTTGATTATTCTACCTGAAACCTATGCCTATTTGTGAATTTTTGTGGAAAAGGTTTAGGAAATGACCTATTACTTATTGTTTTGACGGCTAAACAGTATGAAAAACTTACTACGTATTTTCCTGAAAACTATCTATTACTTGTATTATTACTTTTAACTAGTTCATACAGAATATGAAACTAAAAATATTCAATTTGGACAAATTTTTCGAAAAATTCAAACCACAATGGGACTTCAACGCCAGAGCCGTGAACCCTGGCGTTCCAGTGCTCTTACTTTGAGCTAGCCTTCCACGGGCGGTCGTCCGTGTTCCATGTGGTCGAATTTTTCT
Source organism: Eilema sororculum (assembly GCA_914829495.1). Lineage (NCBI taxonomy): Eukaryota > Metazoa > Arthropoda > Insecta > Lepidoptera > Erebidae > Eilema > Eilema sororculum. The sequence goes on from OU618541.1 coordinate 18,842,929, forward strand.
ATTACTTGTTTTATATTTGATTTGCTTGATTTATATAAATGAATGTTTAACCAAAGCAAAGGAAATGGCTTATTATGTAGTGAGATTTTGAAACTCACTTATCTAATATATTTTTTATAAACAGTACTAGTCGGGATGTACATAACTAATGTGAATGACCATCTCAAACCACTCTACTTGTTTTTATTACACTCGGCGCTGGCTAGCCAGTTCCTTTGCTTTAACTTAGCTTACACGCTACTGCGTGTCTAGATTTTACAACGTTGCATGTTTTTTAATTCTATTTAGTGAATAGAATCTAAAATGTTTACTGAATGTGAGAACAAAAATTGCAATAAGCTTACAAGTTACAGTTTTTACTAAGCGATGCGAGTGGATCGGATTCATCAGCTTATGTTATATTACAAGTGCAGTTTTAAGATTTTTGATTATTTTATTTTTATTTTTTACTAACACTAGGTCATAAGAGTAATGTAACTAACAAAAATATGGGCTTGCCTGAAATAAATCTTTATTATTATTACGAGCTGAAGCAACTCTGAAAAGCATTAAAATTGATAATACAATGTATAAGTACTTTCGCAAAATATAATTATATTACTGCTATAAAAAATAACATTAGTTGCATACTTCAAACGCGATGTGGTCTAAGACATCTATTTGATTTTCATATACTATACCCGGGCTCCCTGGCAACGGTTGATACAAAAACTGTACTTAGTAACAAAGTAAAGAAAATAAAGAAATATTACTTTCGACAATTAGCCAAGAGTTGAATTCTTAGTCTTTTAGATTATCTTTAAGAGTTTATCTTTTGATTTTTTTTATTTCCCATAATTTCTACGAACTTTTTCGACGGAAAACAGAAAAACAGTCCTCTTGTCTCAACGGGGCGACCCCGACTAATTGGTGAAACAACAGATGGCCGGCACCTCGGGTCAGGTGCGATAGCAAGAGACCGTTATGCGCGGAATAAGAACGTCGTAAGCGCCGAATTAGTTTTTTTTTAATTACTCGTAAATTCCAGATAATTTTAACAAAGTGAAAAATTGAGTCACTAGGTTTTATAATTTTATACTTTGTACATAAAAATTGACTCAGTTATATGAATAATCTTGAAAATAAATTAATTATAATCAAAAATTAGGCCTAACTTTGTGATCTTATTTTATCGACAAAATACTATTATTTTATGTTTTCACCAAATTGAGTACCTCTCAGATATAACGTATTTTCTATTTAAAAAAAACAAGCTCATTTGTGGCACACTTTCGGGTATAAAAATCAAATCAAAGATCGGCAATTTTCCTTTATACCCCCTCTTAACATTACTAAAACGAAAAAGTATGAAAGATACCAAATCTTTTGATTGTGTAGACTAAGAAAGTTTATTTTAATAATAATCAATAGCTTGAAAGTCTCTGATATATGAAATGTTACCAGGAGATACAACCTGGCTAACAGCTTGCCTGTCACATGTTATCCTGACAATAAAAAGCGCATGGAACACTTTCAAATTTAGTCAGAAGGTGTTCTCAGTCAGACTAAGTCCTCTAGTCTAGACTGTTGCTGCGCAGACTAACCGACCACATTAACAGATCTATGTTCAACAGTAGACTGTCATAGGCTAATTGGTTGATTGAAACTTATTACACTACTGCTATCACCTTATTTGCCTTATGCAAAGACTTTGGTCGTTGACTTTCAATTACTTTTGTGTAATGTCAAAGTAATTAATTCAGACAACATTGGAACGCTCAGTATACTCTCTGTACACAATTGTGTGTGTATTAGCAATAGATGGTACGTGACATAGAGGTTCTAATTAGTATTACAATATTATTTGTATTGTTTTATCTGACTGTGAACTGAAATGAAATATTTTAGGTAGGTATAATCATTGCTAAGCCAAATTGTAGATTTATGGAACAAGGTATTTGAGGCCCAAGCTAAACTCACAACTCAAAAGTACTACAAAGCTTAATTAATGTAATCTTTATTAGTTGAAAGCACTTTATAAATGAAAGCGATGAAGTAAAGGGTTATATGGACCCCACCAAGATATTCCAGACCCAAAGCAAGACGAGCGCCACATAGGCTCTGACAACGACATTCCGTATAATGACAGACTCTGTGGCGTGGCGGTAGAGCACGTGGCTGCCACGCAGGAGGCGCGGGTTCGATCCCCGCTCAGTAATAATTGTATTTTTTTTATAGGACACTTCAATTTGACTTCACCTCGCCTCAAAGCGGCAAAGTCTCGGAAAGAGGGTCACCATCGGAAACATGTACCATGTTAACAGCGGTGGCACTCAGTTTGACGGCCTCGTTAGATGCCTTTTCACGCCCCGCTTAATGCATGAATATGGCTATTTGCATTGGTCTGGGTGTTTCTATTTATATAAGTATGTTTGTCCGCATTCTAGATTCCATAACACAAGCTATAAAAGCTTACCATGGGTCTAGATAGTGTTGTGTAGAATGTTGTGGAATATTTACATTTAATTCATTTCATTATAGAGTTGTTGGAAGCGGATCAGAATCGGATCGGACTTCAGAATGGAGGCTTTAGATATAATTGGGCAGCTATTTTGTGATTGGGGCTCAAACGTAGGAGAACTTTAAAAGTACGAGATTCGTATGCATAATGAAGGCTAGATATGCTGTGTATAAAACTAAAAAAATTAACATGCTATATTAAACGTATCTCCTATGAATAAATTTAATTTCGTTTCATGTCTTTCTGTGTGGTGATGGATAAAGAATAAAAGTATCACCACCCTATCTCATCCAAAGGGTGTTGTACGAGGTGCCTAACGGAAAGATAATATATGCAGGCGATATCACTGCGAGAGAAGGAAAATTCGAAAAAAAATCCTTCTTCCAAACCCGTCTGGTCCCATGGAAACCGTAGGCTAAAGCCTCCCAACATTAGTAGAGGCCTATGTCCAGCTATGGACTGAGATAGGCTAATAGATTGATTATTTCGAGTCGTTTTAGCTCATCACGAAATATTTATCCATTTTTTTTTTCTCATCTGCTAAATTCCATTATACGTTGGCAGTATCGAACATTCAATATTAATGACCTCAAACCCTCCCATGGCACGGTCCAAGTCAGTCCGTTTGACCTGCTTTAATATGTTGTGTTAGATGCAAATGCGTATTTAATGAAGGTAAATTACGTACACAGTACATATATATGACTCTAACTATACGTATAACTTAAGAGGGCACTTCGCCGTCTGTATATCGACAAGTTACTTCATAAAGAGTGAAATTTCATAAAATTTCTCGGAAATACGTGTTCTTGAATAAGCTAAGTTACGGACTGAAACGAGGTATTTTCGTGAGGAAAAGAAACTGTAAAAATCACATTTAAAAGTTCTCAAAAATTATTCATGTCTATCGTGATGATAGAATAATTTTACAAGGCTTGTGTACTGACTCAAAAGTACCTAGCTAGTGGCCTCCCTGCGGGACTGAATTTAGGTCACAGTGAAACTGATACAAAAAAATAATTTCAGTAAACTTTTCATTATTCTCAACAAAATTTAATAAGTTTTGAGTTTCGTTGACTCCGAAATTGTTTTTAAAGATGGTATGAAATTAATTATAGTAATAGACAAAGCCATGTTGTGAGTTTGAACTTAACGTAGATATACACGTCCAAAGTGATAAATACAACTGTACATAGAGTTCTATGTAAATGTGTATAATATCCTTAGTTGTGTATACAAGTACAGTCGACTGACCGCAGTCAGTAACTAACTTAGACGACATAATAAGACGACGTATTTCGACTCGAACCCATTGACTGCTACAATAAACAATTGAACCACGAACGGTTGAAGCTGATTTAAAGCAGCAGTACAAATACATTACGTTCTCGAGTAGTTCACTCTTGACTAACTACCGCTAAATTATTAAATTGAGAGTAATGAAACTATATTCTTCATCCTAGCGTTGCTTCCATTCGCTTCCGAAGCATTCAACTTGTAGTCTGGGGTCCACTTTACCAGTCTGACTGAGGATTTGGCTGAACTTCGATATTTTCTGTGAAGCGATTGCCATCTGACCTCCACAGCCTAAAGGCGATATTGAAACATTAAAGCCGGACCAGTTGTTGGACTTTTTAGGGCTCTCTGGACTGCCATAGATGTTCTTATGGCAACTGGGACCGACAAGCGTGCTCTTCAAGACACGATCAGGCCGATGCCAATATCCATATTCATGCATACAAATATTTGCATTGAGCGGGGATTGAACGCGCGCCTCCTGCGTAGCGCCGTGTTCACTACCGCTACGCCATAGAGGCCGTCCGAGAAATGATATTTTCTTGTTTGTCACTTTTTAGAGCGTGGTTTTAGTTTGAAACTTTAATTTTTATTTATATTATTTTGAGGCAAGGTAAAGCTAATAATTTATACATATTTGAAATATGCTTATTTAAGCCCTTTCATTTGATACCAAACACGGCATATTTATCTCAAATTTATTTTTTAAATTAGTACCTTATAAGCGATAGAGGGCGCCACACTAAATTGAGTGACACTTCATATAGCCTATAACCATCGGACGATAAAGCCACACACACAGTTCTAATAAGTAGTTGAGGCTCTATGAGGGAACAAATGAACATACATAGCCATAAATCATAACCCTCGTTTTGGCTTCGCCGTAGTCGAGTAAAATAGGTGGTTTTTAGATTTTATTTTACTTCTTAATTAATACAACTTAAAAATAATCATCAGTTGACAAATTTCATAGCAATTTGTCGGCATCTAGTTCTCTTAAAGGTGTATAAAAATAGAATCAAATAATTATAACAACCTTAATTACTACTTATTGCAAACATACAACAGCTATTACCATACAGTACTTAAACATGGGTAGGTACAGTCAGCTACAGAAAAATGTTGTTGCTCAAAATAATCTTAATTCCTTGGTTTCCCCCCTCAGTTCGGACAATTATACTATTTAAATCAATAAAACCGATTATATATAATCATATTGAGACGTTGTAGTCAACTGTATCTTGCTGTATGTATAGTCAGCTGTACAAAGAGATTAGTAATAATATACTGGGTGTAAGGGGAACGCTCCCGAAGCCGAAAACCCCTAGTAGTAGTAATGGTGAAACGGTAATTTCATAAAAAGAACATCACTACAAAGAAAAAACAACTAGCGCCAAGCGCGTGCTCTTTTATAGTGGTGTTTTTTTAATGAAATTACCGTTTCATACAGCTTTACTAATACGATGGAGAGTAAATAATGCAAAATAAAAAAAAATATAAAAAAATCGAAAAAAATGTTTTTTTTTGTCCAAATCGATTTTATTTTTATGCCAATGTGTTATGTACCTGGAGTACTACTTGGGGTTTTCAGCTTCGGGAGCGTTCCCCTTACACCCGGTATATCAATGGGTAGGTATATCTAAAACACTCATTATTTATTTATTAGCGCACATACAGCACTCACTCGTCTATTTTGCCAATGCACGCGCCCACACAGTCTGCGGACACAGCGACAGGTGATAAATAATGTTGATCGTGATATTTAAAAGTGTAGTGTTACTTTAACTTTGAGACTACTTCCCGCTACTCCTACTAATATTATAAATGAGAATGATTTTGAAGCAAGAGCTTAAGTTAAGCTAGTTTTTGCTTCTTGGAAATGTACCCATGGGTTGCATGGGGTGTTTCCACGCGATCGGAGCCATGGGCAACAACTAGTTTAATTACATACAAGGCATAGGTATAGCTATGTAATATGAAGTTATTCAGAAAAATTATGTACCATTTTAAGAGTGGGAGTTGGCAAAAGTTAAAAATTGATGTTCACAACGGTGAATCGTTTCAGTTTCAGTCAAACATTTAAACAATTTCCTGCCATTCTATTTTAGTTTTCAACGCGATTTCTTCAATCTACAAGAACATTTTTACTCACAACTCTTACTCAAAAATTACTTAAACGGCTCATCACAGATTCAATTTCAATATTCGGTCATGGGACCGGCAATCCGGAATAGGAAACGATATTTCCTCAAAATTTTATTAGTTTTCATCGGAAAATCGAGTTCCGCTCAAAGGACATCATATCAAAATAAAAAAGGCGCTCCATGGATGCAACCGAGGTCCAAATATCTGCCTTATTCCCGTTTCGTCCTTTTACCGATTCCCACCGAAAATCCTGGTACTAAATTTTGAACAAATCAATTTTTATATTAGTGCTTTTTAGGTTTCGTACCAAAAATGGAAACAACAGATTCCTTACAGGACTTTTTTTGATGTCAGTCTTCTTATTCACCGTAAATCGAATAAGCAGCTTTTATGTACCTAGGTGTATGGTGCCTCCTATGCAATTTATAAAGTAATTGGGAGTATAACTATGACATGGTAAGCTTGACCTGATGCTGCAGTATATCGTGTGATCTGCGGTCTCAGCAACTTAGAGCGTGTTTGAACCCAATAGAATGTTGTTAATGAGTAGTTATTAGACAGATGCTTATGGTGGTGCTCGTAAATATATCGAGCTTAAAAAGCATTAAAAAGCAATACTAATATAGCTAGCAAATCTTATTTCTAGCATTATCGATCGTTCCGATAACCATGTCGAAGTGCTTTGGGAGTACCTGTATGACGACGCTTGAATCATGTATAATAAAATATATATGTATGTAAAATTTATAATGATGTATCAACATAATTTATATCACATCATGTATTTTAATTATGTCATACATCATTGTAATAAAATGTATTCCTTGTCATTTGTCTTATTCAACCATATATTCTACGAAGCACATCTAAATCTTCATCAGTACATGTGTAACGTATTAACTCGTTATAGGGCCTAACATCAGTGAACACTATTATACTAGCTGCTCCTCTCCAGAACGTAAAACTGCCGACACCAAAGAGTACTCTACCAGAATACAGCATAGCACTAGATGCAAATCCTGTAAATTTAGGATCATTTTTTAAACAAATGAAGTGTCCCCAGTTCTTTGGTAACCAACTGTCGCAGTCTTCGCTTTCACTTATATCGTATTCAGCCAAAATTAACTTTCTATATCTATTCAGAGGATCAGCATATGTAAGACCTAAAGAAACAAACGTTAATACTTTCCTTATATGATTTGCACGAGACCCAACTCTTGATCTTAATGGTCCTTTAAATTTTATTACTTTTTCGGTTGTTGTCTCGACTGTTGTTGTCCCTGCGGTTGTAGTTTCAGTTACATTTGCACCTTCGGTTGTTGTCTGCACTTCCTCTGTAGTAGTAGTTGGGTCTTCTTCTATGATTATTACGCTAGTGTCGGCTCGCAATACAAATAAGTCATGAAGAGGGCAGTGTTTTCTGTCTACACCGTGCCATTGCTCATCTTGTATCTGTTTTTCTTCCATAGGAATAAGTGGTCTGGCACACAAAATATTTCGAGCAAGATATTTTCCAGTGTTTGACAGAAAAGTAAGCTTAATACTCCCCATTGTATCTCTGTCATTTGTGAGATCTCTGAATGGATTGTATGAAGTTAGAACTCGACTATCATCAAGTAATACTCCGATAGCAATATTTGTAAACTTTTTGCCTTCAAATTTAGATATGCCAACTGTTCTGTTAAAAAAGGTATCCTTGGGGTATATTATAACTCTTACGTTAGTTACACCTATTTCTTCCTCGCCATTTGTAGAATAGGTGAGCAGTATTATCGTCAAATAAATACAAGATGCTTCACTTATTCTAGAACAATACATAAGATATCACAATAAAATTATTAATAAAAGATTTCGATGCCGTAGCATGGAATCAGGCTTCAATTGGAGTCCCCGGCCGCAACTTCTAATTTTATAAACTAATAACTTTGAGATTCAATAATGGTAAAAATAAACCTAGATATTAATTTTCTTACATATGATCTGCACAAGTCCTTTTCACAGGGGTTCGGAATGTAATAACTTAGTATTAGTTGGGCTGTGTACTTGATACTATCTTGTTTGTTACTTTAGAAACAAATAAAAGGACTATCTTACTTACAATTTCATTGTGTGAATTTTAAAATCATTTATATAAAAAAATGTAATGTGCTCTTACTGAACACCGATTCGGTTATCACATCCAGATTCTACCAACTTTGTATTTTATACTTACTTAGGAATTCTCTAAATATGTATGCGTGTTTAAAAACATCCTTTATGTTTCAGACTCATATCAAATTTTGTTTGTTTGTTTATGTTTATTTGTTTTTGTTCTGCATGAGTGTCTGTGTCTATACTATGAATGTGACTGCGGAAAAACTTCAGATGTTGCTGTGCCCGATTCATGAAGTAAATTAAGTTTCAAAAATAAATTCATTATAATTGTTAAGTTAGTGCGAGGTGCACTAACTTAACAACTATAATGAATTTATTTATATTTAAGATATTTTGCATTGCTTTGATGCTTTTAAATCAAACTGTCTTCATTCCTATGCCGCACCATTAAGACCTGGAACTCCCTGCCAGCTCACGTGTTTCCTTCTTCCTACAGTCCCGTGTCCTTTAAGCGGGGGATGAAAAGGCATCTAACGAGGCCGTCAAGCTGAGTGCCACCACTGTTAACATGGTACATGTTTCCGATGGTGACCCTCTTTCCGAGACTTTGCCTTTAGCTTAACATCAGGCGAGGTGAAATCAAATTGACGTGTCCTATATGAAAAAAAAACTGTGGGATATTTTTATTAGAGGAATAATAATACTGCTCTTAAGTTATAAACCCCTCAGTACTAATAGCCAAACCTGATTATTAATAAAAAATATTATTTTTGCAACATCTTAAATCAATTGTATGCGGGTATGTATGCGGGATATAGGAAAAAAACCCCATGATCAGTATTGCGATAATAAATAACTGACGATAATTCAATATTACCCTAAGGTGGTCAGGCTCAATTATTACTTCCATTTACTAACTCACTTTTTAGTTACAGAACAACGGCTGCATTTTGCGACTACATTTTTCACTTCCACTAGCTAATATCAAACTGAGTTACTGGAAAACGTAGGCTGTTCTAAATTGGTACATTTTAAAAGCCAGCTGCATGTGACATAGTAATAATTTAGCGAGGGTTGTACAATGTCCCAAAAGGTAATAACATTCAAAATGGGTCTCCAGCATCAGTAATTCAAACAGGTTTTTACAAATTAATATTCGCTTGCATTTGGTTTGCTCATGATTCAAAGATGTGAAGTTACGAAAGAGTTGAACCTATTGTTAGTCTAACCACTGAAATATTGTTATGTTTAAGTAGATACTGTCTGTGTCTGCGAGCTTGCCTGCTACTTTTGGTCATAATGTCGCTTCTACTCAACTAATTTTCTAAATAATTTAAAATTTTGAGACGAACCAAGACCGCTTAAACTCAAAAAAACCGCATCAAAACATGTTCTTTAGGTTTTGCGTCCACTGCGGGGCAACAGAAAAGCTTATTTTTTAATATACGGTATCATTAGTTTAGATTACACTTATCAGATGTAAGTAGGAACTATATAAAAAATAAATCAGTCGAAACAGCTGAGCAAGATGAACTATAAAAACATGGAGATAAAATGCTGCAATAACGTCCGGATTCGTTCATTCATTCCTTTACATGGTATTGAGAAACTATATGAAGGTACTATTTACATGAACGTCTATTTTATGAGCCTTAAGGCTTTCTACACATGTACGCAATCCGGATTCCAATACAATAAGCGTGATGTATCGTTTTCATGACGTAGCTTTTTTATTCTTTGTTTGTTTGATGTATGCAATAACAATATTTTGGTACGCGTGAGGCATAAAGTTATTAAGCTTTTATTGTGAGGTTACAGTTAGGTTTGAAGTTAAAGCCACAAGTGACAGCCTCCGTGGTGTGGCGGTAGTGCACGCGACTGCCACGCAGGAGGCGCGGGTTCGATTCCCGCTCAGTGCAAATATTTGTATGCATGAATATGGCTATTTGCATTGGTCTGGGTGTTTCTATGTATAATATGTATGTATTTACAAAAAAAAAGTATATAAGTATGTTTATCCGCATTCTAGATTCCATAACACAAGCTATAAAAGCTTACCATGGGTCTAGATAGCGTTGTGTAGAATGTTGTGGAATATTAAATTAAAAACCATCTAGGACGCTTCTTTCGCACGTCATACTTCTAAATTTTCATAGTGGTTAGTTCAAGCGGTTTAGTTGCAATGCTATTGTTACAATTACTGTGTCTATTTAGTAAATGGTCAAACTTGGTTGGTAAAGGAAACCCCACCTGCGAATTGATACACATATATAGTAATTGATTTTCTTTCGGAATTCGAGGTTCAAATTCCTTTCGTAAAACCCTAGATAAACTAAATTATGTAACGGATTCCGGGCTTAACAGACCAAGCTTTGGAGGTAACCAGAATTAGCACTCGGATGATGATGATTAAAGTTTTCAGGCCTCATTTTCTTCTTTATCAAAACTTAGAACACAATATACGGTAGCCTTTATATTACTGCCATAAAACTTCTAAACTATCCGCGTATAACTACATCGCGTTATGCTATAACCCAATAAGTTATCAGATAGACATTTTTATGTAACATCGAAAACTATGGAGGTTGAGCTCCCTATTGTTCAGCTGATGCACAGTTACGACGTATAAAAAAGAAATTTATGATATGGTGATGTAAAAAAATAACGGATCTTCATTTGCGACCCACAACTTCATGGTTATTCTTAAGGTATTCTTGTTTTGTTTATGTATTGCGCATTCATTCAAGTTTTGGAAATAATCTGGTATAGTTCCTCATGTTGTTTCTTATTTACGAAATAAGTTTGTCTTTATTTAATTGTCATTATTTGCGGAAATAACGGAAGAACCTTGAATTGGGTCGTAAACCGGTATCAAAGTCATAATTATTAACAACCTAAATATAGAAAATAGAGTGTACGTTTACATTAGCGCTAGGCCTTAGTGTCATAATATAATTCCACCCATGTTCAACACCAGACCTTAAATTTCATTAGGTAACACTGAGTTTGTACTTTGAGACGCACAAAACTTCCCGAGGAGGGCAAGACCGATAGGGATGGCCGTGGATCAACCGAGGTGCGAGGGATATGTTGAAGACAACCTCATCCGAAAATGTCGTGCTTGGCCGAAGCACGAAATTACCTCCTCCTCCGGCTTCGTACGTAAAAAAAGACACACAACAAAAAATGTTGCCATCGAAATAATAACCCACTTTTTTAAAACGTCCGTAGTAATACCTAACCTGTTTTGTTTTGGTTTTCAAGAGCATTATATTCGAATTCATAGGTCAATGTACGAACGGCATATACAAAAAACTAACAATAAATTTTGTTATAAAATTGACAACAACACTGTAAAAAATACATTTTGTTTTTTGTTCCCTCGTTGTTAGCTGTTTCTTATGTAAATAAATCGGGAAAACCGGTCAACATTGTTTACTTATACAAAATAGAACTCTGCGACAGAGATGTTTACACCATATCGAGCTAGTTATTACTGCAAACACAATGAATTAAAATGCAGCAATCTAAATAATAATCCGCTCATTTTAGACACTATGTAAAACTTCAACTCACGTTAAGTACTTGATTTTCATGCTCTTCCGAAATGAAGAAATTTCGAAAAAAAAATCGGCTTATTCTACATTTCCCCGTTGACAATCCCCGTTGATGGGGATTATTGAACTTTTTAAATAGTGGGAATTTTTTAGTTCACTAATCTAAAAAGTTCAATAATCCCCATTAAAAAAATTAAAAGTAGATGATTCATTTATAGTATTTTATTTTTGACGTCCCTAATGGGGATTATTGAACTTTTTAGTTCACTAATTAAAAATTTTGCGTCAACGGGGAATAGTGAACAAAAAGTTCAATGCACATCAACGGGGATTGTCAACGGGGAAACGTGGAATAAGCCAAAAATTTCAACCCTTGATTCACTCATAGCAGGTAAAATATTAGAAAACGCCACACCAATACCTATTTGTCCATCCTACACAACACATGTTATTCATGCTTCATTCGGTTAGTTTCTTAATTAAACATTAACAATCTTGACGTGTCTTTGTAATGTTTTATTTAAAAACTTAGTCTATGATTTTTTATTTCGTAACTTTATGGACACTTGTTTTGAAAACTGAAAACTGAAACGATCCACTTATTAGTCAGTTAATTAGTAAAGTTTATTTACGAGTTTTATTATTAAATATTGGTAAAGGTGTGTAAAGAAAGAGTCTCTACAAGATTGTTTAGTTTAGTTAAGTACCTAACCAAATGGAATATAGATACAAATCAAGTATAGTTTGGAAGTATTATGGGTTCTTTAATTGAAAATTATTTGTATTATTTTTTCAATACTTATCCAAAAAAAACTTTAATCACTCAAATATTTGCAATGAACAAAAATCGAAACGAAACGTCAAAATGAGTCTATTTCAAATATAATATAAAATCAAATATATATAATTAAACTGCAGTACATGCCTTTTTACTTTTAAGTTTTCTCGCCAAGACATTCTCTACTCGTACAAATTACAAGAGTTGGAGTTGAAGTAAAAAAATAACTAATATAAATTGCTATTGGAAAAACGGTAGAAAATCTTAGATATTAAAGCCGATTTTCCTGCCTTGGCCGGCACTTGAGACATGCTGTACGGCACTGCTATCTGTGACCCGTATGCCCATGTGGATATTATGTCGACATAGATGTATTTAGCTCTGGCAACTTACCAGCTTCCACACGTCCGTATCTCTGTACAAGTGTGTATGTGTGTGCCTGGGTGTCTTTGAATGTGTCGACATTACTACTATATTTGGTTTTTGATTTCTCATGTCGGGAACAAGACTAACAGTTGAAGTAAGATCATTTTGCTACGGTTTTTTGAGTGCTGTATCTATTGCGAACTGTGATTATAGGCCAATAGTAATACGGTTGTGAATTTTAGTTGGTATACATAGATTATTTTGCACACAAATGCAACACATACATAAAGCACATACACATACTACTACTACTATGTCAATAACATCATAAAGGCAATACACAAGGCACTCAAAACCAAATATAAAGTCAATACAAAAAATGTGATAATAGACTAAAGTTCCACTAATTACCTACAATACGTATCAATATTGTGTAATACTACACAATATTGTTTGTACAGCATTTACTATAATGCCAAACAATACTCATTGAACAGTGACGGTCATTATAAGAAACAATGCTTATATACTAGAAGGATACAGAGAACTAACTAGCAATGCTATTTCTTTTCTATTAAACGCTAATGACTTGCTTGTTCTGAACTTTTGTGTAATGTTTCTTTTCGAACGATTCATTCATGAGGCTATCCATTTCCAAGAGGAAAACTGCTATAACTAGTTACACTACAAATGTTTATTTCATGAGTAATGTATTTGGTGGCGGTTGGAGTTTTTCGTACGCAAAAAATTACAATTTCGCGTTACCATACTATACCGCGTTCCTCCCTCCGTTCTATACAAAAATATTGAAATAAATACATGATTCGACATTCAAAACACTAACCCTGTATTAAAATTCTCCGAACTTTTAACGTAACTTGTAGAAACACTCAAGTTATTGAAATAATATTTGCTAGGTTACGATCATATCTTGCGTACTACGTTATACTAATCGGTAGCCTGTACAATTTGCTTAAGATTTTCCTGTCTTTAATAAAATGATAATGCTTACATTTTAATTTTTATGTATGGTTTTTTACCCATAATTATGTACATCATATCGCCATAACACAAAGTTTTTAAGCTTCCTTTGTCACTGAATGTATGATTCCAATAAAATACATACTATTAATTAAGAAAAGATCGCAGAACAGAAAAGGTACCTCTGCTATGCTTTAAAAATAATAGTTTTCTGCAAACTATTTGCCTAGTGAGTTCACCTATAAGCAATGTTCAACCATATCCATTTTCAACTTATGACGAAATCTTATTAAGTATACACAGGGAGAGAATTTCATCCAGATATGAATACGAAATGAGTGATATTATACTCAAGGTTCATTTGAAGGTCAGTTTTCAAGATATAGAAGAGCAAACTATCAATCAAAACATCCATCAATCACATAACATATGAAAATATTTAGTAAAAATATATTTAATAAGTTAAGCTAAATATTTAGAAAAAAATCTACATTGAAAATTTGAAAGTTTTTGAATGATGGAGTGTGTATGTTAATAGCTTCGTTGTATTTTATTAACACATTTTAGATGTTTTTTTAATAGGTATTGCCTATTTTATATAATAGCACATATTCAGCAAGAAAGATCAATAGCCCCCGTGCCGTAGTGGTAGTGAACGCGACTGCCAAGCAGGAGACGCGGGTTCGATTCCCGCTCAGTGCAAATATTTGTATGCATGAATATGGCTACTTGCATTGATCTGGGTGTTTCTATGTATAATATGTATATTTATTTACAAAAAAAAATGTATTTAAGTATGTTTTTACGCATTCTAGATTCCATAACACAAGCAAGTTAAGCTATGATTACCATGGGTCTAGATAGCGTTATGTAGAATATTGAGAAATATTTATTTATTTATATATGTAAATCATATTATACAGTTATTATACAAAACTGTATAAGTAAGTACTTATCTCTCCTGCTGGTTGTATATTAAAATGGAGGATTGACCAAAAACTTATTTTACTTGTATGTTTCGGTAAGTATCAATAAAAGCACCCATAAAAAACATTGATCATAACGAAAAATATAAGTCATGCAATTGTATTGTACAGAGAGCATTGCATAAATATAATTAAGTTAAGTATAACTAAATATGTATCAGAAAAATCAGTATATTGTTTCAACATTACAAAGCAACCAGTTTTTGGATCACAGCCAATATCTAGACGTTGTAGTTGTAGATAAACATTATTTCTACTGTATCTACTTATCCGTGTACTTATTGTTAAAGCTATGGTTGCCTAGCTGGCACCTGGATACCAATTCAGTAAACTCAAATTCAAATTCAAATGCTTTATTGTGAAACATAGGTAGGTACAAAGATGGTCTTTTACATAATTAGATCAGCTATGTTCAGCCATATTGGCATGCAATATTTTGTGACAAATTATCATACATTAAATTTAAACTACACTTATATCATTATTTTTTCTATTAATCTCAAATAATAATAGACTGAACTTTATTATTTGTTGTATTTGTATAATACGTTTTTATTCAACTAATCTGTATTGTGTAATTATTTCAAACCATTTAAAAAAGTTTCCTTATAAAATAAATTACTGAACACTAAAATTACAAAATAAAGAAAGTACTTAGGTGACTCTTTGCTAATCCATACTAATATCTAAGTAGGTATATTAATTGCATGCAAACCTACCACAAGACTGAATGTACCTAATATATTTGCATTTGCACACCGAATACGGTGAAACATGCTGTACTAATTAAAATATGTCAAGCCATCATTTTTGTTAAACCATGTTTCCTGCAAATAAAGATTTCTATTCTATTCTATTCTATTCTATTATAAATGCGAAAGTAACTCTATCTGTCTGTCTGTCTGTCTATAAATTACGCTCTCACGCCTAAACTATTCAATCGATTTTGATGAAATTTGGTATTGGGGTAGATTAAAACTTAAAAAACGACATAGGCTTTGTTTGGTCGCGATAACCCACATCCACGCGGGCGGAGCCGCGGGCAAAATCTAGTCTAGCATAAATAGAACAAAATACCGACGTTCTGGCATGGACCGAACGAACATAATTACACATATTGCAAACATTTTTCTTTGTAATAATCGTAAAATATGTTTTAACCTTATGTGAATACAGTGTTTTCAGAATTATGTAAAGAGAAATCAATCATCATTTGAGTTTCGTTCACCAGTTTTCTGCTTATTCATGTCTTTTCGCACGAGTCACTACCGTCATCGCATCTCACCAAAAATTGTGTTGTTCGATTAACCGATGCCTCGCGGTTACACTGAGTAAAAGTAAAAATATAAAATTACTAGCATTTGCCCGCGGGTCCGCCCGCGTGGATGTCGGTTATCGCGACTAAACATACTCTATGTGTTAATCAAGGGTGTCAGCTAACTCCATACCAAATTTTATTAAAATCGCTCAAGTCGTTTAGATGCCAAAGAGTAACAAACAACCATCCATCCAGCCATACTTACAAACTTTAGCGTTTATAATATTAGTAGGATACAGAATCTACTTAGTAGGCCAGTTCGTGGAACTAACTATCCAGGGTCTCGATTTTAGATACTCAAGCAAAACTACAGTCCTCTCATGGGCACTGCAAAAAACGGCATTAAATTTTAGACTTTAAACTGAAACCACTAAGGTACAAAATGGAATGACTGTTTGCAGTGTGAATGAAAAAATAAAATGAAACGTTTTTCATTTAATTTTGGCCCTTAGGAGTATAGAAATAAAGTCTAAATGTCATTTTTTGCAGTGGTTCTGATAAGACAGTGATTTTGTTATAGTAGAATCGAGGGCCAGTTGTAGTATAGATGCAATTATAATCAAAGCTTCGTATTTCGTACTATCTTAATTTCTGGAATCAATTTTAAATAATATTGAACCACAGTCCATTTACATCACATCACTACCATTTCTTCTACTGCACCTAAATGTTTAACCCTCTTAAACTATTCCGTTAAACATTATCTTTATATTAATTGGAATCAAACCTCTTCCTTTTCCAGTCTCTCCTTTCATATTAAAAAAAAAAACATTTTCTACTAGCTATAAACGTATAGGTTAAACCCTCGTGTGCACTTTCAATGTTGCTTTGTAGCGAGGTAGTCAGACGTCAAACGTTATTTTAACAAAACGAACATAGAAAAAAGTGTTAGGAAGTCTCGCAAGTTCTCAAAATATTTAATAGTTTGGCTTAAAAAGTAGGAGTTATTTAGAGCACTATTAAGGCTCCTTTTAATATACTATTACTCATCCATTGAAATATTAATAAGTATTCTTCTTCAAAATGAATAGTCTATAGTCGTCTAAGAGATGCAACTATACTGTCGAGTGCTTAAAGAGTAGTGTAATTTGAAACAGAGCTCTCAAATACAAGGAAGATAAATCATTTTGCTATGTTACTTTGCAAAATATCACAAAAAAATTGTTTGATGTAAATATAAAAAATCAAAAAGTATATATATATTTAACGATATTCAACGCGTGAATCCACCGAAACCATGCTGCTATATTAACTTCAGTCTCAGACCCGGTTCCTTTTTTACCATTATTTTTAGACATTATTAATAAGAACAAAAAAGCAGTAAAATATCTAACAGAACAATTTTCAGACAAAGAAACCTTGTAAAACCTGTGAACAACTAAGGAAAAAAGTACTTTCAAGATACAGAATTTCTTGTCAACTTTATTGCAAGTGAACCACAAAAGTCTAAGTTAACGTTTTAATTAAAAGCTAGTGGACTTAAAACTCACCAACTTTTGTTGTTTATGGTTTCCGATACGTCGGATATAACAGTTATAAACAAAACCCGAGGTGCACCGGCAAAACATAACTTCTTACACTGAACGCTCAGAGGCAAACTTCAATCATTTTATATTCAGTTATCGGATATGCCTCTCGAGTTTGCAAAGAACAAATAAAACTGTAGTAAAACAAGTTATTATTTACACAAAAGTTTGTTCCCAATTTCTTTCGCTATTTAGTGTATACTATGATTTATCGGTTCCGTGTAGGGAATAACATTTGGTTGCGATAAATTCGATGGCTTTTAATGCATCTTTTTTATGGTTTATTCGATTACAAAATCTGCAATTAACCACTCGATTGGTCACCCAAACCAAAAGAAGTGAGAAAGTTTTGATAAGCAACATATGCCATGAAGACCCGATCAAAAGCCATATATGGGATCCGATCAAAAGCCCTAACAGTTGAGGCCCTAACAAATCTCAACTGCATATCGGAATATCTACAGATTGACAGCAGAGACTGGCATAGTAAAATAAAAATTCGTTTCAATAATCATCACATAATCAAATAATCAAAAAATCAAAAATCAAATAAAACAATAAGCTATTTTTCTCTCAAAGATTCACAAAAAATTCAATCAAAACATAACCAAGAAATACAGCTAACCCAGAAAGCTATAGAAAATTTCTTTAATACTTAATACCTAGAAATTTTCTTTAATAAAAAAACAACTTAGCAAAAAAATTACTGTGCTGGCAATAAAATTTCTAGGAAGCCTTCTCACTTGATACAGTTCTTAATTGAATTTACTTTAGTGAAGAACTTGCAACTGGAGTGCAGCCAGAGAACAGGCGGATTATCTTTTTAATTGCTGCGAAAGTTAATGTGCACTGTTGGAGTAGTAAACAAAACGAAAAAAGAGTGTTAACTGTCCTGCCGTAGTCGAGGTTTGGTATTTTTCGGATCTAGGGGGAATTAAAAGAAAACCTTGATAATCCACATGATGAAAAACAAACCTACCTACGGTTTTTCAGGTTATTAAAGCTTAAGAATCGCTCATATTTTGATCTGCTTTCAATTAACTTCGGAGATTGTAATTTTATACATTTTCATGATTGTATTTCAGTTTGAAAAAAGAACAAAATACTTTTCCGTTCCATATATAATGTTTTCAAAGATCATAAATGTCACGTACAACCAAGAAAATATTAAACTTGTACACATTTTGGAGCACTTGTATTAGGATTTACCACAAATTAAAAGTACTTACTTATTCTATCTAAGTTTCTTCACTTTCTTCCCACCAAAAACGGCCGAAAACTTTGTTGGTGTAACGGATACAAGCTCATTGCCATGAACACTGCTTGAATTTACTACCAACCATTAGCTCAACTATGTGTTTATATCAAGTATGTACACGTTTCTTTTACTTAGCCAATTGGGCTTCATATCCTGTCATCTTTTGATGGCTGTTTCTGATCTAGACCAAACGTGAACAAGTTTATTAAGACAAAATACGGCCTTTAAAAAATACAAACAGTATGCTGTGGAAATATTGTGTCGGAAACTATGACATCCGTAGCAGTTTTCATATATTACAAATTAACTACGGGACAGTCACCTCGGTTGTTGATGCAGGAACATTTTACGGGAGTCGCTTGATTACGTAGCTAACAAATGTCTAATCATGCCACTTTTACCGACTTCCAGTAGAAGGTAAAGGTCCGAAAAATAGTAGCATAGCGTTCTAAACGATACGATAGGTGTCCATAATCTTGGAGGATGGAGAAGACTGTGCGCTTAGTAAAAATTGAAAGAGCCAGATTGACTTTCTTGTAAGAGATACAATGTGCTGTGAACTTTTGAAGTTGAGTGAAAGTGAAATCAAGTCAAGTTACATATTCCCCACAAAATCAATCATTATAAATGTTATCAACTTTTGTTAAAAGGGATAAACTACGTAATTACCAAAATTCGTGTATTCACTGTTTTAGAATTGGCCTTATAGTTTTATAACATCCTAATAAAAATGATATAATATGAAGAAAATAAATAGTAGCCCACTCATTTACTGGCTGCAAAACATTAGTATATATTATAAGCGCAACAATTGCTGAAGCAATTTTAATCAACCAAAATTGCAAAGGTTTCCATAAGACATGGTAACTTTTCTTATAAATGCAATAATGTTTAGAAATGTCATATCTTTATTGCATTATCCAGTTTAGTTTAGAAGAGCTATACGAGCTTAATAAAAAGTTATGTGAAAAGGTTAAAAGGATTAAATATGAATATTCAATTGTGCATACAATCAATTAAATTAGTTACAATGAACATAATGATGACGATGATAAATTTAATTTAAAAAGCGTCTCTTGGGTTCAAAACTAGGTATACCTGCAACCGTAAAACACCCTTCAGCTACGTAAGCAAATATGAATACTAATTAGTGAACACATAAATTACTTCTTTAGAGCTTTAAATTGGATGAAAATAGTAGCTAACAGAATCCCCTCTGAAATAGCATTCCTCAACTGTAGGTACATTCACTTCAAACATTGGTTTCATTACTATCTATATCATCTCTTGTCTTTTAGGAATTATTTGGCTTCACTATAACATACCATTTATTCCAGAAGTTACCTCCTCAGTTAATCCTTATCAGGCAACCCATCCGTCTATTTTTAGGTCTTTACCTTTCACATTCACCCGTAAAACATTTCCAACATCCGCTCACATCTCGACTTTTGACTCCCCTGGCGTAACTTTCAAACTTCCCGCAAACATTAGTTGTAACAAACAGTAAATATTTAGGAGACAGAGACACATTATAGTTACATGTGTTTTAATAATTATTGAATCTGCAGTAGCCTAGTGGTATGGGTAATGGACCTTTGAGACGAGGTCTCGGGTTCGATCCCAGGTTTACACTAATGACTTTTCGAAGCTTTTCGAAGTTATGTGTGTATTTATCACAGGGTTATAAGTGCCCGGTTAATGGTAATAGGCTCGCCACCTATTACATTGGGACCTAAACATAAACTGGCGAAATGTGGGTGCTAGCAGCTCTGCCTACCCCTTCGGGGAATATAGACGTGAGTTTATATTATGATGTTATGTTTTTTTATTATATTATTCTCACGGTTGTAAGTCTTAAAAGGGGTAGGCAGAAGTGAATTAACACCCACATTTCTGCAACTATGATTTTCGGTCCCATGTAATAGGGGGCGAGCCTATTGCCGTGAAGCGGGCACTTAGTCATGCGCTGTATGTTTACTGTCGGATGGAGAACAGCCCTATGCTTTAATCTTCTTCTACAACACCCATATGAAGAGATTAGGTGGCCCAATTCTACTCCACTGCGAACGGCATAATTACTTGCATTACAGACGACATTCCTCTTTTCGAGGTGATTTGGCTATTCAAGCTGCAGTTTTCCTTTCCCGCCACATGCCAGAGTAAGCACAATATGGTATGGATGTCGTGATATTACAGTGTACATAACTATACACAGGCTAAACAAGATAATCATGCTTCATATCTGTGCTCGGGGCTACCGTACAGCGCATCAGTCGGGGATAAAGCTTATGTTAGATACAACATCCGGTGCGCTGACACAAAATCACCGTTTATTTTTATAGTTTAATAAAATGTACATTTATTTGCAAAGATCCATACTAATATTATAAATGCGAAAGTAACTCTGTCTGTCTGTCTGAATGTTACGCTTTCACGCCTAAACAACGGAACCGGTATAGGGGTAAATTAGACCATGAAAAAGGACATAGGCTATGTTTGGTCGCGATAACCGACATTCACACGGTAAGCTAGTAATAAATAAATATTATTACAAATTAGTTGATATTCAGTGGCCCCACACTAGGCAAGCCTGTCTATGTTATACAGTTTTTAACTATGTATCTCGCAAATACTACCTAATGACAAACGGTCCCATCGATTTTCGAACAGGATTATTTGTTATTTGTTGATTATTTTATTAGTTGACTGGGTAGAAATCTGACCGAAAATTTTCATCCAAACCTATTCAGAGGTTTACGCGTGAATGAGTAATAAACATCTGTATATAATTTTTTGCTATTTTTAATATTTATTACTTTGTAGGGTTAAAAGACGCCTCAGTAATTACTATTCTTTATTAGGAAGCGAGAATAAAATTTATTAAAGATTGTTACATTTAAATTAACCTAGGTACTATTTGTAAGCAACAACTTACGTATAAAACCCACAATGAAAGATAGCATCTTAGGGCGAAGTTTATATTTGCATTCACAAATTTATTTCTATCTGAACGCACAGTGCTTAGTACTTACAACATGAAATTTCTCCATTTTACTATTTTACATTTACAAAAACTAATACCCATTTTGTTTTAAAACATGAGTCTTTTTCATATTTGCGAAGGCACCGTAACACCTGCTCCTATAACCATTTTCAGCACTTATGGAGCCTATTAGTACTCAACAATATTAAAAATGCTTGTAGCATTACCAAAAAAAGTACAAAAATATTGTTAAATTTTTCACATAGGTATACGAATTGACTAAAATATAATTCTACTATGAGCCCCTTACATTCTATGAATATAAATGAGATTAAAAAAGTTTTTATGTGAACATAATACAGTATAAAAGTTATTACGCATATGGTTTTAAGTTCTGGACACTCTTTAGAGCGGCGCGGCGTGGTTCGTTAACATTAGGTACACTCATAGGTAACGTACCTACATCATTCCATTTAAATTTTCATTCGTTTTACCTGCCGGCTGTTTATTATCAAGTTATTACTTTCTGAATTTTAAAGGTTGGTCATAATACTCATGATTTCAGTTCATTGGAATAGTGCAGCTTGAAAGATTTCATAAACTTGCATACAGTATCTTCATTTTTTGTTCATCAGCAAATAAAAAAATATTTCGTAAATAAACTTCAAAAAGAAGTATCTCAGAATAGCTTAGTAAGTAGCACTTTTGAGATAACTGCATTTTTTAAATTATAATATAATGTACTAGCGGACCCGACAGACTTTGTTCTGTCAAAAAGATTTGCTGTTGAATCAGTCAGTCAGACGGTGTTTCCATTCAAACGTTTATCACCTATTTTACCGTCTTAGTAGTTAAATTTTGAAAAACGCTGATACAGGTGTTCATTTATTTCTTAAAAGACACAGGTTTATGAAATTTAGTGCATCTAGCTCTGAAAATGATAATTTAAATAACATACATTTAAAATATTCCCGACTCACCCCATCCCCACTTTAACCCCCATAACTTTTAAACGGCTCAACCGATTTTCATCAACCATGTCTAAGAACACACGCACTTAAGTCACCTTTAATACAATAAAAATATAGCATGGTGGTGGCAAATTTTATTCGTATCTATAGATATATCTTTATTACGTACAGTCAGTGTCATAAGTATCTTGACGACGAAGTCTCAAACTGATCTTAAAACTCTCGTAGTAAAGGCAAATCAAATTTATTGATTTATGTGGTATTATTGTCCAAACTTAAGGTGTTTTTCCAAATATCGGAACAATCAGTCAACTGAAAGGGGGTAAAAAAACGAAATTTAGATAATTTTGAATACTTTGTACGTCTACACCTTTCTGATGCCGACTGTACTATTAGCAAAAATATCCTTCCTAAAGTATAATACTATGCAAAATAAAATACAACTCAATCGCCAAACTTAACGATTTTTTTTTGTTGTATGTACAAAGCGTACGAAGTAATTCGATATAATAGTAACAGTTGTAGTACTAAGGCCTAGTTTTATTTGTAAGGTCACTGAACATCGTACAAAGTGTTAGTTTTCTCAACAACAGTTCCTTAAGTCACAAATGTTCACGAACGATCTTCAAACGATCCAGCCACGTGAGAAAATATATTTGGGAATAAGTTTTTGGAAACTGTCCAGCCGAGAATCCAGGGCGGCAATAGATATTCCGAATTCTACTACCGAGAAATTCTTTAGTCGTAACTTTTTTATTGATAAGGATGATTTATTTAGTGTAATGAAACTTAAGCCTTTCGCTAAGAACATGGTTGCTGAATAATCTATCTATATATAAAAAAGAAAGTCGTGTTAGTTACACTATTTATAACTCAAGAACGGCAGTACCGATTTGGCTGAAAATTGGTAGGGATATAGCTTAAAACCAAGAGACGGACATAGGATACTTGTTATCCCGTATTTTATCCTGGGTTCCTGTCTCTCTGCGTTTATCGCAGTCACGGAATCAGTATTTCTGTGACACTGGTACATTTCATTAAGTACCTACCAGGCTCACAGAAACTTTAAGGAAGTTTATCTGAACCGCGGGAACAGGAACAGTGTGTCCTATACCGACCTTTTCCGAACTTATCGCGTAGGAAGTCGCGGGCAAAAGCAAGTATCATATAAATTCTATTGTTAGTACCTAGTACAGTCACTATTGTGTGATGTGGTAAATGCACATACCCGAAGTTCATCATTCGACTAGATTACTGGCGGGAACTAATGTCCTTAGATGACCATAAATTAAGCGAGTCCAACAAATTACCAGTGCTTGCCAAGCGAAGCTATTCTAATTGTGATTTTGGTATCTCACGAAATAAGTTCTATCTCTGAAAGGTGTCTTAAGAGCACTTTCTTAGTGTCCAAATAGTTGACCTGTCTGACCCTTCTAACCGAAAGTCTGCCACTATAACCTCTCTTCTTTTCAAAGCCAACCGCAAACGGTAATGGACCTTCTGCCGTAGGAGTTAAACTGTAAATCTGCTTGTGAAAATCCCAAGCTGTCGTGTACAGTCAGTATAAGATCGATCTTGATTAAAAAAGCGCTCAAAATTATTTTAATTCCTTATTTCACCCCCCTTCCTGTTGATGAATTGTTTTGATATTTGGTACGCTCGAAAAACATTGGAAAAAATGAAATGCTCAAGTGAGACTTAACAGTTAGCATAATAAATGCTATAAAAAATTCATTCAAATTTGGTACGCTCTTTTAGTTCGGACAATAATAATATTTAAATTAATAAAACAGTTTGATTTGCTCTTAATACATCAGTTTTAAGATCATTATAAGACTATGTCATCAAGATATTTGTGACACTGACTGTACATCCAATATTAAGCTGCTTGACTATAATAAAGGTCTTCGCATTGACTTGTTGGTGAAAAGAATGCCATAATAATGATGTAATAAACACTGGTGTCCCACAAAACTCAGTGTAGACCTCGACATTGTATCCACATCGTGATCGATACACCTCCACACAGGAGGCGCGGGTTCGATTCCCGCTCAGTGTAAATATTTGTATGAATGAATATGGCTATTTGCATTGGTCTGGGTGTTTCTATGTATAATATGTATGTATTTACAAAAAAATAAGTATGTTTATCAGCATTCTAGATTCCATAACACAAGCTATTAAAGCTTACCATGGGTCTAGATAGCGTTGTGTAGAATGTTGTGGAATATTGCAGAGTAATTTATATCAATTAATCATAATCGATACTTATAGTTCGCGCAGCTCATGAAAATTCTTTGAATTCAACCTGTAACCGCTGAACGTGTCAGACGGACTACTCACCGGCTGACCCAGCAGAGATATGCACGAGCTCTATGGGATCCCAGGGCGCCTTTTGACAGAGGAGAAAAGTGTGCGTGTGTGTGGGAGACCAGGGAGACTTCAGAGAAAACCACTATTACCTCTGTTGTACATACATATATTACAGAGAGATAAAATTATACATAAGAAGATTACAGACAATAGAGTTACAGAGAGATACACAAAGATGAGTATGTCTTCACCAGCTGCACCACGGTGACCTGCTTGCAGTAGGTAGCCAGAGTGTTACGGCTAGTAGGTGTAGTACACGTCGGTCAACCCACCGTTGACACAGTTATTTCTTGCAGAGTGAAGTTATATAGATATATAGGAAAGTTACATAAATTTTAATAAAGAAAAAGGGAATACGTGACCCCGGTTGTCGGCCTGCTCGGCGTCTGCGCACGTCTCTTGCCGCAATCTCGACCAGCCAAGGTGCTTCACGTTGAGGTTACAGGCTTGCGCCGACAGCGGTTGGGAACTCGACCACAGAACACGCTGAGATGGAATTTGAGGACCAAGGTGTCCTCTAATCCCGAACTAGGAACCCTAAGAACGAAATAACACTAAGAATCGTCCAGATTGCAGAAGGATGCTGACAAATACAAGTAAAATCACTTACCAAAAAAATGGGCAACACGAATTTAATTAAGTATAAAGTATTTTCCAAGACACAGCAATACAAACGTTCCAGTCACAATGCTTTTTTTTAAACACTTTTTTTTAAATTGAATTAGTACAAACGATGATCAAAAACACCAAATCACGGTCGAATAGCCTAACAACTTTAATACCACCCTGCTAAGTAGGAATCAAACAAAGTACAGCAACCTTTCAACTTGGTTGGACTATACACACATTTTTTCCTTGAATACTCCGGTTTTGAGCATGCGGAATTTGAACCTGTTTAATTTAACTGAGGAAATTTAATTTTAACCTAAATAAGATAGCCTATAATTAAACAATTAATTTTCCCATTTAGGTGCTATGAGTATTTCTAATTTCATATCGTTAAAACATAAAGGAAATCGAACGCCATCTAGTGCTAGCTAGCACAAAAGTTCCTACACCGCGGCACCGACTAACTGTTGTGAGTACCACTGAGATCGCCACAGGTGGCGCTAGTAGTAATCAAATTACAGTAGATAAAATCTAATGTTACAAACCTGTAATAAATTTGAAAAGTCGTGTACCTAGTAAGCAAATTTATAATTAAATTTTCTTTCGACCTACGTCACAGTTACAAGATCTGATGACACAAAAGTTATAGAGTAAAATCCCAGAGCCGCCAGACCTACGTTATTTTAGCAGAGCAGAAATTTTGAGAATAATAAATTGTCCAATATAATATACGGTGAACAACGTATGCATATTTTGTACCTTGAAAGCTTTTATAGGTCCAAAAGGAGTGTTGAGTTTTATGTTCAGCGTGAGCAACCTTAATTCTTCAAAGTATTAATTTAGATAAAAATGTTTATACAAAGATGTATAGTATTTTCCATCTTATTTCATCACATTCAGTGATTTAAAGTATTATTTATATACTTTTTATACTTTTGATTGATGGCATTTGGTGGAATTCATTGTTACACATGTATTGAGCACACATAAACTTTTTCCTCAGTATTTATTCTATTGAACCTGACCGGTTTCGCCTTACGGCATTCCCAAAGGTTTACATTTACCAAAGATTTTTTATGATCTAATTCCTAAAAACTACGATATTTGAATATAGTATACAAATAGTAGGGAAACCGGTCAGGTTCAATAGAACAAATAGGTACTTTGGAAAAAGTTTTCTCAATATACACACTTTTATTTATTACTGTTGTTATATATTTTGCTATTTGGATCTAGCTATTGCAATAAAATAAATTCAATCATTTCACATCATAAATCAGAACTTAAGTTCATTTTACTGTTTGTCAATAATGCAATAAGCAAAGCAGTGAGATAATGGCCAGGTGATAAAAATATCGAAGCTCTAATTAATAATTTTACGAGATCTGTTCAAAACAAAATGAATCCCTAATTTAATTAGCTACCGAATGAATATAAGTTCAAATTCTATACTTGAAACGATTCTACCTAATGAATTAAAATTATGGATCTTTTGTATAGGCAATTAAAAGGCGGAAATCAAAGGAAGGTAATAAAATCAATTATTAATATTCAACAAGCGTAATCATGACATCAAGTAATTAATATAGTGATATAACAAAAAAGACACTGACTTTCTAACACACTTTAAAAAGGAAGGGGTTCTCAATTCGACACGTATGTTTTTGTGTTTGTTTGTAATTAAGAATGGATTTGACGATTTTTGTTTTAATGGACAGGGAAGATTTAAGGGGGTCATTGATCTAACTAATATACCTTACAAACAAAGACAAAAAACACCTTCAAAAAATTGAAAATAAATGAATAAATTTTAATTCAACGGTTGCCATGTCGGGGGACCTTAACTGGTTAAGTACTTCTTTGTATCGTAAGGTCCCCCGACATGGCAACCGTTGAATTAAAATTTATTCATTTATTTTCAATGTTAAAAACTAAATCCAAATCGGTTCATCCGTTTAAGAGATACGATGCCACAGATAGACACACACATACACACACACACAGACACGTCAAACTTATCACACCCCGTCGTTTTTGCGTCGCGGGTTAAAAACAGGCAATACTATCCTCCGAGCCCCCCTTATATCAATCTTATACATTTTAGTATCTGTTTTGTACTCTATTTTTAAATCTATAGAAATCTATTATTACCTACAGAAACGTAGCACAGAAAGAGGACCACTTCTGAAGCGTAAAAAACATAGTAGCCTCCAACCTCCCCTTATCTTATACCTTTTATTTTGTTTAAAATCTATATTTACCAAAACGAGTATCACTGGCAGAAGACCTCTCCTTGAGCGTAATAGGAAATACGCGAACAAATAATTTACAACCAATAAAACAAATTTATGTACTTTTAATTACGGAACCCCCGCAGTTTATCACCCTCCCTTAGGCTGTATAGAGCTGAAGTCACATGGGAATACTATTTCTCTTCTATAGCGACAATATAATTTTGGTGTTTTAATTTTTCAAAGGTACGACAATGTTAAATTGCTCTCTTCTTTATTGTTTTATTTATTTATATTTTTTATCATTAATATTTTTATTGCAAATGTAGGTAGAGGATCGTTTCAAAGTTGTTAATTATAAGGTCATCACTACAATGGCCTTCCAGCATGCAACAGTATCAGTTAAATTAGGCATGCTTTGCACATAGTATAATTTAACTGTAAGTATTAAATTTTATATATCTGCTACAAACAGCATGTATCAAGACGTTGCGAACGTAACCAAGATCAACTATGACCTAACTGAGACCACTTTACAGTTGCGGAAATGAGATCAAAATTCAGTATTTCATTCAACAGTTGGTGAGGTAATAATGAAATTATACTTAAACATAAATATACGTACGAGAAAAACGTAATCTAACCTAATCTTCATTGAGCACAACCCTAATAGAGTGATTTCAGTACTCGTATCAAGCTGCCGCTCACACCATACACAGACAGTTTTGACCATAATTCATTCCTCATACAACTCATACATATCTACTGTAATAAGTACTATAATACTGTGATATAAATAAACATACAGATTGGCATTAGCGCTATATAAAACCACCAATGTTTTTCGACGTGACTCGGGAGTTAATTACAAAGTTATATCAGAATCTCGATTACATCTTATCTTCAGTGTGGAATAGGGATTATGATTGTACATAAATGGCATTTTTGTGAAGATATTTCCTTTCTTCCAATGTTTAATTTGAAACAGAATTGTGTAACATACAAATATTTGTTTATAATTAAGTTCGCTGTTTGATTCTTTTGGACGTGTTTACAGTTATTTAAAGGTTTATGGAAGAAAAATATTGTACAATTTCTTTAAAGTAATCATAACATTTTTGTTTTCAAATGTAAAATAAGGTCCTTAGCAAAACATAAAAACAAAGTACTAAAATCAACTTATAAGAAGACAATAGACGCCAGCTGATGAAAAATTGTATTCTATAATATTTCATATCTTCAAATATTAATGAAACATCTGAAAATCTAAAAACAGCATATTGATATCAAAGGTTTTGATATCAATATGCAAACTAACAGTGATTATAACTTTAGAATAAATAAAAGATTTTATTTACATAATTATATTCAAAAGTCTACCAGACTTCAAACGAAATAAATAATTACAATGTGATTGGAGTTGAGAAAAAAATATTGAAATTATACCTATTTAAATCTGAGTTGATCTTTAGATCTGATGTCTGAGAAGATTTTCTTTTTGATTTTTTTATGATACATGAGTTAAGTTTCTTAGTCAATTTGTTACTTAGGTAATAGACAAAAACAGCTATGTAGATTTAGCTAATATTTGACACAGGACAGACTGTGACCTAAAAGTATTCGTAGCTTATGCGTCGCAACTCCATTCATGCCCAGGTTTAAAGTTGTAAAAGATATTTGAATTACCTTTTTCCATTATGGAAACTCGACTGTCTTCAATTCCTTTTTTGGGAAGATAATGTTAATCGGATACGCAGTTTTACGTACTGCGTATCTTCATGTATAAATAAACATTGAAGGATTTCAGCAGTATTCGTTACTTCTTACGCAACTGTGAATTTTACGGGTTTGAAATCTCGCTAAATTTCTTTAATCTTTTTGAAGATTATTGCATAATTACGCTCTTTTTTCTTATTTTTTTCATCTGCATTGTTGATATTTTCTAAAGTTTACGCGAATGTCACTCGTGAGCAGAATGAGCTCACTGTGTTGTTAAGTCTTGCTGGATTTTGCTGCTTACTGGGTTTGATTAAGTGGATGACTGGGTCCCAAGCTGGTGGTACGTTCCATCCATCCTCTCTATTAAAATATGGGGGTTTTTTTTTAATTTCAATAGCCTCGCGCAATAGCCAGCAAGACTTAACAACACAGTGAGCTCATTCTGCGTAAATAGGAACACCAATAATTCACCATGATTCGGTTATTTTGAGATAACTTATACTTCAAACTATGTGACAACTACCGTCATGAGTCACACCGCGATCATTACTGCTGCAAAGCAGCCGAAACATCGGTTTAAAAAGTACCTAAATTATAACAAATATATCGCGATAGAATCCGTAAAAAGTGGTTTTATTTCAATCTGCATTGTTTTTAATATCTATTTGGATAGTATGCTTATATCAGATACCTACCTCAGGAGCCGTATGTACCTATATGGGTGAATTTCAACATCTATGAATTTTTAGCTAATTTTGGTGATTTTTTTTATTTCTAGGTATTTAGGTAATCTCTTTCAATATTTAGCTAGAAATACCTATTTAGATGCCTATTTTACTTGAATAGTCAATTAGCCCTGGGAATTACTTGTTTATTTTATACACCTGAATTGCCAATACACCGAAATTGGTGTCTAACACCAAAATTGCATATCAACTTATTTTTATTTTTTATTTATTGTTACTTATACTATTTCTTTGTTTTTTTTTTAGAATTTGGCACTTAATAGGTACATATAACCCTTAATTTTCACCCTTTTATCACCAACTTCATTTTTATATGGCAAAACCATTTTAGTTCTTAGTAGTATCAGTATAAAAGCAAAACATTTGATTATTTAGAAGCAAGGATTATATTTTACTCTAATGGCGCCAATATTATTGACGAACTTATTCAAGATTGCTGGGAAAAGATTTAGGCAGTTGTTCTCAAAGTGGGAGAGGTGGTACTCGGTATGCCTAAGGGTGGACGGAAGATAGGCCATGGACACTTGGTAGTGACAAGACAAGTTGGTAGTGTGATGTCTATTTCTGAACTTACAAGAGTCCTTCAACTAAGTTTCTCACGTGGTGTGCTGATGGGCATTGCGGTTCAAAAGGGTTCCAGAGGTTTACACCATCCGGGACCTGTACCACGATTCTGATTCTGTTGTTCGCTGTTGGCAATATCAGAATCTTCCTTATCACTGTCGGGGTACATCTAGGATCGGTCCTTAGTGCATTCCCAATCAGCGTGGTATTTTGGTCGGATAGCATCAGACAATCACTCCATAACGGCCCATGTATGGTGTTAATATCGGTGGTGGACGCCGATAGATTGGTGCAACATGTAAGGAGCTTGAGGACGGTAGAGGTCAGAAGCCTTCTGTGGAGAAGATTGAGTACCTTTTACACGATAGCAAAGTGCTAGCTGCTGGAGCAACATAAGCAGGAGTTGAGTGTCCCCACATCTTCGACGTCGTCGCTTTGTTGCGTGGAGTCACGTGCAAAAGATTGCACGAGGCACTCTTGCATCCACGGTAGCTTTCATGTAAGTGAGAAAGCAGAGGAAGAAAAGCCAAATGATGTTGACAGTGGAGAGGAGGGAAGAAGGGTAAGCAGGTTTTAACGGCGTAGGCTTGGTAGTAAAGAGTGAGGCTGCCTTTCACACCAGTAGAAGCAGGTGACGGAAAGAGCGCACGATGCTCCACCACACCGGCCTGTCCCTACTGCGGCATCAGCTGACTTCACCCAACTACTCGCCTGTCTGCTGTATGGGTAGTTCATATGCTAATGGTTAATCTGAGAGAAAATTAGGAAAGCTTCCGAACAACCCTCAACAGCCAACAACCTCTTTCTCACCTAGGGAGAGAGGCGGTGCTATCTCCATTGCCCAGGGTATACCACGTAGAGGCTACCTGACCTAGTAGCCCGTCGGACTACGTAGGAGCTTAATCAAATAACTATGAAAACAAATTTTGGTGTAAGTATACAATTTTGATGATTAGTAAAACCCCACCAAATTCACCAAAATTGCTCCACCAAAATTAGTTTCACGTCTAAAAAAATTATTTATAAAAATACTATTTAGAATATAGTGGTTACATTACCAAAATTTAATACACATACTGAACCTGTACACTATACTTATATATTAAAACATACAATGAGGATAAAACGGTTTTAATAATCAACACAAAAATTACAATATTTTTGTCAGAGGATTATGAAACGACCTACTTACGTGTTTGGCAGAAAAACGAAACGGGACTGGGGACAATTGGCACTGGTGCTCATTAACACCCAACTGAATGTTTCCAATGATGATAGTGTTGTCCTTATAGGTACTTTCAATACGACTCCTTCGATGTTTTTATAAATCCCACCAAAATTTTACATTTTCCGCGGACGCATCTTATAAATTATTTTTAAGATAAAGTATAGTACTAAATACTACGAATGACATTATCGAAGATAGCTAAAATAATGCCGAATCGAATTATGATTAAGTATACTCAGTAAACTAATGAAGTTTTGATTAAACTGTGATCATTCCCAAGAAAACAGGTTGTGGACGCGCCACCAAGCTTAGAATTTAGGTCAAAATACATTTTTTACACACTCACAAAAATAGTTTCAATAATATAATTTATACGTGCATATAGAGCAAAACGATATCTTTCTTAAAAAAAATAATCATTACTATATGTTAACTTTAAGGTATGATTTTCAGTCACGCCGCGAAAATTTTACGTTTGAGAAATTCACCCATATATCAGTTCATAAAATTATTGTTCCTGGAAACCTACGGTACATTCTCTCTATACCTAATGTTACTCTTAATAATGCACCTACTAAGACTTTCTCTGCACCACTTTTGGTTGACTGGTAGAGAATGCCTGTGGCATTAAGTCCGCCTATGTACTTGTACACGATGTTCAATAAATAAAAAAAGTAATCTGTTTGCCACAAATGTACCATCACCAGAAAAATACATACACGTTTATAATTTCATCCAAATCTTTATCTGATACAAGTATGGTAATCATCTAGGACATCAATTACCTACTTTCTATTTATGAACAAAAATGGATGTTGCTATGTGCATAACTCGAGAACAGCTCGACCAATTCGGCTATTTTTAGATTAGATTATTTAACTGTCGTATTATATTACAATATTTGGTTTGACCGAGATTTGCTCGGTATTTTTTTTATAAATTTTCTAAAAATGAATCCTAGCTAGATCGATTTATCGCCCCCGAAACCCCCTATATACTAAATTTCATGAAAATCGTTGGCACCGATTCCGAGATTCCAATTATATAATATATATATACAAGAATTGCTACAAGAGTTGATTCTGTTACAGATCTATACAACTTATTCAAGACACTGGAGTCTTGATCCAAATTATTTTCATGGGACCCCGCGATTACATCATCACAGTTCCAATATAGTTGTCTGTTTAAAGTACCACTAAGTAAACAACACTTGAGAATAATCTGCCTGCAATTGTGATGAACCCCCGTTTAGTTCTCTATATTATATAACCTTGACCCATATAAACCCGTTATAATGCCTCTCACCCAGTTTTTCTTATACGAATTTAAACCTTATTTTCAACTACTGAAGGTTTAAGATTGTTTGAGCTTCTATGGACATATTTCTCTGGATGATCTGTCGATGTCGCAAATCATTTTGTACATACTTTTATATAACTGTGCTACTTTATCATTTTTAAAGATATGATAGTTTATCACTAATGGGCGTGTTTGCAGCAGTACTAACTGCAATATACATTCTAACCTGTTTATGTGTGTTAATGGTTTCAAAAACGTCACAATAATATTTTCCCAAAAACTCAAACAAAGTACAATTTAACTATTTGCTTGAACCATTTCATCTTTTACATTAACGAGTTCACATTATAGTAGTTCCTCTGTGATCATGGTGCTTGCAACAACGCCGAAATATCGGAAACTAGTATCGGGATCATTAACATATTGTATTGTATTGACATGTTAAATATCTCGATACACTATTAATAATAATGTGGATGGAATCTTTAAATAAATTGATTATAATAGGGAATTCTTTAAAAAAATGTCTATAGCTTACACTTAAAAAGGAATAGATTCTAATATAGTCACATAAATACTGTCAATATTTGCTACAGATTTGCTACAATGTCTGATGCTCTCTGGGGATATTTTGAGTAAAATTGAATTGTCATTGTTGGCACCCATCTGCATCTTTGAATATAGAAATTTTGTGCACCGAAATATTTTACTTCAAATTGAGTTGGTGCTAGATTAAAAGTTTAAAAAGTTATATGATAAAATGTTTTTAATCTAATTTTCTATTTGCATTTCCCTTTTTGGACACTCCAAATTCGTGCCACTTCGAACTACTTGAGTTGATCTAACATCTTGCTTGAGTTGACTAACAAAATTCTTCTCATTGAACGACAAAAATCTAAGAGGACGGTTGGATCCCGGGTATTTAAATTCTTCAGCATTTTCCGCTACATTTAATTCCAAAATTGCTTAAGCTAGACTCCTTTCGTTAAAGTGAAATACTTTGCCGGGAAAAGCACTTTACTTTACTTTATTGCTTAACATCTATATCTATCTATCTAACTCTCTTACTAATTTATAAAGAAACTAGCTTTTGCCCGCGGCTCCGCCCGCGTGGATGTCGGTTGTCGCGACCAAACATAGCCTATGTCCTTTCTCATGGTCTAATCTGTCCCTATACCAAATTTCATCAAAATCGGTTCAGTGGTTGAGGCGTGAAAGCGTAACATACAGACAGACAGACAGAGTTACTTCCGCATTTATAATATTAGTATGGATTTTCTATGAGAGGATTCATATTGTAGTGTAGTTAAGTATTGTATGTAGATGTATTAGTTCTTCAGATGTATCTATGTATAAATAATAGACGTATCTATGATCTGTCTGACTTTTCCAAGATAATTTGTTAACCCTGAATTTTTTTAACCCAAAAACATAAATTTAATTGTAATTACCGCTTTCAAAATAAAGAATATATCCTAATTACAAGATACAAACCTACAACTCGGGTGCTCCAATTAGAACGAGGATTCCACTGTGACTTACTTCTCAGAATAGTTATGTTCTAAAAATAAAGTTGCAACTATCTAGATCTGAAACTATTTAGTGACAGTTTATTACATAAATCTACTATATAAAAATAAGTCGGGTTTTCCTTCCTGACGCTATAACTCCAGAACGCACGAACCGATTTGGCTAATTTTGATCTTGAATTATTTGTGGAAGTCCAGGGAAGGTTTGTACATTGAGAAAAATTCGAATAATTGCCGGGAACCGACATCCACGCGAGCGGAGCCGCGGGCAAAAGCTAGTAGGATATAGATTTTTCCAGTGCGGAAGTTATAAAAATAAATTTAAGCTTCTAAAAAGGTTCTCAACTTGGATATTTTATTTTCGTCATTATGTGGACGGATTTACAAAAAATATTTTTTATTCGAAAGAGGCTTTTTCTGAACTGGTTCCATTTTTTAATTGAGCTATCCAACAATTTATTATCTATACTGATGATGACAGTGATTCAGATAATGATGACGATTCTAATACATAGGGAAATAGCATACTTAATGCTGTGAAAATTCATTCAAATGATGACGATGATAATGATGACACACATGAGGACGAACCAGTTTTTAACACAACAAAATAAGTATTACTTTTGTATTATACCTGGTTAGTATTCAAAATAAATGCACCAGAACCACGAAGTTATTTCGAAAGTATACCACGAACGAAAACGGTGGGTGCATTACCGCGATTACCGAGCGACCAACACCGACATCTTAAGTATCTGGTTCTTTGCGAACTAATTTGGAAATGGATATTCCTCTTAGATTTTTATTTTCGATAAGTCTTCAGAGAAAATTTCTTCTTTCAAAGGTTTTTTGCAGTTATTTGTGGTACCAGGCTCACGACTTGAAATTTCAGTGGGTAGTAACGTTATATTAAAATATTCAAATAATTTATCTGAATGAATATTTTGTGACAAAAAGGAACGACTGGTTATTTTTTTAATGGATTACCGACGGATATTCGATTAAACAAAAATGAAGAATTGAATATCAAACTAATGAGATAAACAAATACACTTTAAGAACAGATTAAACCATAGGTATGTTTAAGCTATCGCTTAATACCAGGATAATGTGTACGAGAATAGTACAGCTTTAGGGTAATGAGATAACATAGTTGAGAACACATTCTATTACCGCACTACTTCCACTTAATTTAGTACTAAGTACTTGTTTGATGATCAACCGATTGAAATTTCGATGCCATTGAGTGGAAGAATTATTGCTTAATTACAATTTACCCAGTCATATACACTAATAAAGGAGGACTAATAAAGGAATGACAAAAGGGAATACGGATAAACCGTTACATACAACTTCAAATGAAAAAGTGTAACGTTATCGCCTTTGTCGACTGTACTTGTCTTACAAGGCATGATGCAATGACGACGCGTCGCAACGCTGCCGCCGCAGCTCAAAATCATGAATATATTATTAAATACAGAAAATATCACTCCTGTTCAGAGCCAGAAAGCCACCTGCTCTGCAGTATGGCAATACTTTTTCCAAATAACCTAGAAATGTTTACTCGATAATTGGATCACAACTGTTATGTTAAGAAATAGCCACAGCTTTGGACCGAACCATTTTTGGTACTTGGCACCACGCCAGCTGCAATGGCTATCCAATTTTTACTTGAAAAATTCTTGAATTGATATGGAATAGGAAAGGAATGATAGATGAGTGACCGACGATCTGTGAATCAGATAACACACGAACTGCGAATCAGGGTGGATGGCAAGGAGACCGGCACGCGTATGTTGGCTTACATCCCAATTTGCGTACGGGTGGACAGACAATTGGCACCGACCGTGCCGATTAACAACCCGGTGCTTGCCCGTGCGGTCAGTCAAGGGATTGGTCTTATGCACTATTGCTAGAGAGGAAGCCATTTTCCTATCTCGCAAAGTGTTGTTGTGTTTAGAATATAATATAAATGAAAATGCATGTAGTCTTGAACTGATAAACTTGAAAAATGATGTTAGTTCAGTTCTATGAAAGATGAGTCAAAGACTGTGATTGACGTATTAAAGTAAGATAACCGGCTGTCTAAACCACCCCCAAGCAGGCCTCGGGGTAATGGATTTTTCTCCCTCGCAATTTCGAAATTCCACCGTTTCTCTCCGTTGAAGGTCAGAGCTACACCGAACGATGATAGTCTGTGTGAGGCCAAGTTAATCCTCCCCCGCCTGAAGTGTGTTTAAATTATTAAGAGGTTTTCACCGGCCGCTCTGAAGAGTCACCAGTCCTGATTCTCCTTAACCCTACTGACCGACAAGTATCCAAGACCTATCAAAATTTCTGGAGATTTTTCACTCATAGTTAGTCGTGATGCTGTTACCCGGGAGGCCCTTTATGCTAAAGATAAGAATACGAACGATTATCTTAACAATATCCTTATATGAGATACACGTTTATATATTTTGTAACGAGGACTTTGCAAAATTAATTCAAATAGTTCACATTAAACAAAAAACCAACCAAGAAAATATGAATAAACCAGAGTCGATGCAAAATACGGAAAACAACCACAAATTGAAATCATTAATCAATTAACATCAATTCACCTCTATAGAACAGGTCAATAACCCTTATACATCACAATTAATGGTCTGGGGACTCTTATGAACCCAATTCATTTAATTGGACGTCACATTGCGAATAAAATCTGTGTATTAAATCATTGATTCAGTATGAACTGGAAAATAGGACATTTTTGTTTACAAATATTGGCATGGCTTACAACGTGAGCACAAATTTGTGCATTGATTTGTAGGCGAGTAACCGAGTGGCTAATTAGTACATTGCAAAGTTAAGCAATACTACCTCCAAGCGAGAAGAAATTTCTGATATAGAGAATGTAGTAAATATATCAATCACAATGCTGCTTTGATATATGACTTGCTACATATTTTTGCAATAGTACGAACCACACTGCACAATAACATCAAAGTTCATCCGAAATTTTACGATCACACTAAATTTTACGACCAGTTTCCCTTTTGTTGATCTTACGCAAAGATTGTAAGTCTGTCGTAGCTTAGGTGAATATGCAGTCACCTATTTGATTACCGATAGGCATTTTTAGCCTCAAAACAAGTTCAATTATTACATAGACTTCCTATTGTTCATTCATATAATTCGTATTTTTATTGTAAGGTTACAAGAATTTAAACATCCTTTTGGTATATTCTATTTGCGACGCATTTAGATATTCTGATTCTGATCACCCGGTTAGAAGAAATAGCCATTTGACCTGACAATAGTCAGATAGCCCATTCAATTGTTACACAATAACTGCCAAATCAATACAATTGTATTGGCTGAGAGGTTTTTCATCCATTGAACAAATGCAGGACTAATGGACCCAATTCTGTTCGACCACAAAAGCGTTATCGAATATAGTTAATGATTTTTGGGGTAACGAACGTTTGGATTTGTCAGTCGCTCTAAATATGCACTGTATTTTCATTATTGAAGCGGAAAGCAGCGATAACCTGAATTACAAACGTATTGTCTAACTTATCTATAGAGTTTCTCCTTTCAGGAGAAATATCGCACTTCTCAAATCAAAATATTTTTGAGTCGAAGTATTCTTGCGAAGAATATTAACCTAAACATTTGTAACTCTGTAAAACACTTTTAATTTTCTATTCCATTAATATATAAGATATATTATATTGATGTCTTGAAATTTAATATCAGTCACAAAACATAGTCAATATTAAATCTAGTCTACATCAGTACACTAGCTGAACTTTCATTATAATCTTCTATCAAGCGCAGGTACACAGAGACGATACCATAAACACCTTTTTCATTTTAAGTTCATAGATTATGCTACCGATGCTTCCAAAATGAACCACAATCAAAAGTTCTGAATCCTAGAGAGTAAGTTAAGTTGTTTCATCAGATTCAGATGGACAGCGGTGAGCGTGCTCTGTCGCAACAGACGATAGACTAACTTTAGATTAAAGCTGACCCGTCTGAACTCGTACAACACTACGTTCAATCCGTATCATTACTATGCTGATTAACTGGAAACATGTGCAAATTGGTATTCAACGTAGCAATTTTGTGCAGCAACAAAAATTTACATACTGGCAAGTGCCTTTGTGTCTTTATATCTCTTTTTCTATTACTATAGTTGATCGTGAAGTCTTGTTAATATTTTGCTTTCTTCTTGGATTATTCAAATATCGGTTCAGAAATATCGGACAATATAAAACACATCGTAGCATTGGTACACTTACATTTTGCTTGTCGAGATGTCTTATATTATTTTTGCGCTGAGATTTGATTGAGCTACGACGGCAGTAATATTTCATATGACGTCCCTGAGGAACCGGCTATTGAGATAAAAAGTAGCTTGTGACCTTATCCTCCGTGACATAAGTCGGATTCAAAGTTTTGTATCTGTGACTCTAGAGACCAAGAAATTGTGTAAAAATATCATATATAGTGAAACAGTATCTTAGGAGAATAGAACTCATAATTCATTCGCAGTACCTACTTGATGTGTACAATTTTTGTTACAATTATTTTAGTAGGTATACTTACTGATTTCACGTAACTTTACAGTATATATTAGAAAGACAAATTTTCTTTAGTATGGGGCGTCACGTATGTTCGCTATGCTATGAAATTGTAAACTTTTTATTAAATGAATTTTTACAGCATTAAGTATGCTAACTATACAAATCAAATACATAGGGAAAAAGAATCTTCTCGGGTGGGACTCGAACCCGCAGTTTTTCCCTTACAGTGGGAATGCCTGACCAATTCGGCTACCGAGACACGCCCGATATGATTCAAATTTCCCATCTTATACGTCTTTAAGGCGACGTGGCGTCATCTACCGATTTTCTTTCGACCTATCGGAATCAATGAACGATGTTACAATCATTTTTAAACATTGATTTTTGATAACTGCGTCCAAACAATTGAAGGAATTTTTACAGCATTAAGTATGCTAACTATACAAATCAAATACATAGGGAAAAAGAATCTTCTCGGGCGGAACTCGAACCCGCTGTCTTTCCCTTACAGGGGGAATGCCTGACCAATTCGGCTATATCGGGCGTGTCTCGGTAGCCGAATTGGTCAGGCATTCCCCCTGTAAGGGAAAGACTGCGGGTTCGAGTCCCGCCCGAGAAGATTCTTTTTCCCTATGTATTTGATTTTCATTAAATATTTAAAAAAAACGTCTAGAGCTCTCTTATGGAATCCTTTTCATTTATGGCACTTTGTAGCAAGCGTCTGTAAATCAACCAATCCTATTCAATTGTATTCACCTTCTAAAATTATTTCATTAATAAATGTATACGAATTAGAACATTTTTACTGTTAGGTAGGAATATTTTTTCGATACCACGTAGTTACGTAACTGTTATCAAACACTGATAAAAATAATAAGTGCAAAATGATGTTCATTCAATTAATTATTGACTTGGGTATAATAACAGCGTCTGGCACGCTTTGAGCTATCAACCATAAGCCGAGTGCATAGCCATATTGTCTTTTCTTTGTTCATTTCATTCATTCATTCATTTTATAAGACAAATAAAATATCAAAGCTGAAAAAAATGCGCTGCCAAATCAGAATCTGTATTGCGCGGATTTTGTGTTGCGATCTTTCGGTAGTCAATCTTTGTTGCACCTGAAACTTGCACTCCGAGTCCAGGATCTGCTCCCCTACTCCGTCAACTTGGTTTATTTTAACTTTTACTGGAGAAACTGATGTCAACAAACCCATAATGATAACATATTGAATAATACACTTGTACTTTTACACTGAGTTTAATTTTCTTTATGAACCTGACCGCTTTCGCCTTACGGCATCTTTGAAAATGCCGTAAGGCGAAAGCAGACATTCAGACAAGTGTATTATTCAATATGTGTAGTAGACTCCACCAAGTGCCATCAATCTCCAGTATAAACAGTCCAAAATGATAACTTGTGCCAGAAGCTCATCCGTGAATCAGCAGATGAGGTTGGCGTAGGTCCCAAAGATCGGGGTCGGGATGCGGGGTCCTATACACCCAACAGATAGGTTATAATTACACAGAACAAAATTCTGAAGTTTCATTCATTAACTTTTACCGACGTTATATGATTAAATGAAACTCATACCTCTCATAGAAGTTGGAAGTAGCCAACAGATAAAATATTATTATAGGTCTAAGAGTCAAGGCCGTGTCCCTAGAGGAATCAGATGACCTTGAAAGATCTTGAAGCTGTTGCCACGCCTTAGTAAAAGGCTCACGTCTCTAGATAGACGTCGGACTCATATTATCGTCGGTCACGTCTATCCAATACTCACGCCATGATAGACTCACTAGTCGCTCAATCTTAGACCGTGCTCCATTTATAGTGATTTAGTATTTAGCATAGATTAGGTTCATACATTGATTAGGTTCATACAAAGGACGTCTTCATTCTACTAATCCTACTAATATTTTAATTTTGAACGTTTGTGAATATGCCATCACGCTCAAATTGCTGAACGGATCTGGCTGAAATTTGGTAGATATAGGGGTAGATTATATTCTGGAGTAACACCTAGGGAGCTTTTTATCAATGAACTATTTTTCCATGGGTTGCAAGAACGAGATCAGTATTCACACGCAGGCAGAGCAGCGGATAACAGCTACAACTCAGTATCGACCCCGAGATACTGAGAATCGCGCTTAGTATAAATTAATGTACTAAACACTTAAGTGTAATACTCAACCCATTCCGCTACTACTCCTATAATTTAATGTATAATGACAGTATTCAATGCTAAACATGATACAGTAAATTAAGTTAAACGATCAACACTCCTTTGACAATTTAGAACTTGCCAACTAGTTTCAAATTATGTACTTTGAGTTATTCCGGATCGTTCGTGTTTGATACTTGCCCAACTTTCAGTCGTTGTTTTATTGTTAAGTTCAAAGTTTGATAAGGGATAACGTTCTCAGAATGATCATTGTTTCAATATTTATTATATTCACTATTTCTGACTGCTTGATTTCAAAAGGAATCCATGCTAATATTAAAAATGCGAAAGTAACTCTGTCTGTCTGTATAAACCACTGAACTGATTTTTATGAAATTTGGTATAAGTGTAGATTAGACCATGAGAAAGGACATAGGCTATGTTTTGGTCGCAGTAACCGACATTTACGCGGGCGGAGTCGCGGGCAAAAGATGATAAATACAATTATCTCTCGTAGGTATGTCATTCAAATAATAATTGGTTTAGTACATACATTAGGCTAACGTGATCGATTAATCAGTAAATTTATGAAAGTTGACATTTATATTTGAAACGAATAAAAGACAACAACAAAGCAGTTTCTCTAAGTAAGATTCAGATAGTTTTGAATGAATTTTTTAACCTAGTTGGCAAATATGACAATTTGTAAAGAAAAATATTCACTTTTACTAGCCTAACGCAAGCAGTGAACCCAAAGTCATGGGCAATAAATAACGTCAAAGTCATACTCAGAACTTTTCCAAAAAGGCAAACAACTATACGTAAACAAATAATAAAAGATAAAAGATTCAATTGCTTACAGCTAGGCATTTGCCTAAATAATACTCAAACTTCAAACCATTAACAAAAGATAAAGATGGAAATTTATAGATTTGCAAATGCAAATACAGATGTTGAAAGTTTGATTAACTTTAGATTGGTTTTAATATACACAGTGACCATTTTATATAGAAAATATAGTAAACATGCGCCGCTGTTATATTTGCACAGCCGTACAATCAATGTTAAGACATTCAAGTATACAAAAGATGTTACTTATTTCACCAACCTCAGCAAAATATCCCAATGTAAAATCTACGCACATATTATATATACGCACTATCGACAAATCGTCTACCAAATTCTAAGCTAAGCAGCTTTAGTCGGTTCGAGTCCGACATAACCACTTCCACCGGCTCCACCTCGAAAATAATTTTCTTTTTTGTCTAGTAGCTATTAAGGCTCGAGTGTTATAATATATTATATATAATATATAAAAAAAGATCTGGGGTAGCCTAGTGGTATGGGTAATGGACTGCTGAGACGAGGTCTCGGGTTCGATCCCAGTCTTACCATGGCACACACCAATGACTTTTCGATGCTTTTCGAAATTATATGTGTATTTATCGCAGGTTTATAAGTGCCCGGTTAATGGCAATAGGCTCGCCACCTATTACATTGGGACCTAAACATAAACTGGCGAAAT
The DNA here is from genome assembly GCA_914829495.1 of Eilema sororculum. Classification (NCBI taxonomy): domain Eukaryota; kingdom Metazoa; phylum Arthropoda; class Insecta; order Lepidoptera; family Erebidae; genus Eilema; species Eilema sororculum. Next base: position 18,886,253 of record OU618541.1, read on the forward strand.
GTGGGTGCTAGCACCTCTGCCTACCCCTTCGGGGAATACAGGTGTGAGTTTATATTATGTTAGGTTATGTTATGTTATGTTATAATTTAAGAACTGGCAAGATTTTTTCCACCTTGATTCTCTTTCTTCTAACTTTAATGTTTGTAGTCGAATACTAATAAAAATGTATAAATCCGTTAAACTAAATACTGATTTAATATATTTTTATATTATTGATCCATGAAAACTTGTGATATTCGTAACTCTGTACCATCCTTTTGAATAATAAGATAAACAGCATTGAACTTCCTACTTTAGGTTTTCGCTTCCATTTGTATTCGACCCAATTTCTTTCAATCCTTTGCTTAAAAAAGCCTTTCCGCAAAGCTACGAGTTGAAATAAATTTCGAACGCGTTTCGTATATTACGGAAAGAAGATTAACGTAAATAAGGTTGTCATAAATCATGTTTCTTGTATTAGTAATGAGTTTACATACTAGGAGTACAAAGGTGACATGGAGTGTTGAATTTTCTATTAATAATCGCTTCTAACTAGCGTGTCCAGTACGTACAATATGGCCCGCTATGATTGAAAATATAATTCACATCCCGCAATTAGTTTCATGTTGTGGGTTTAAGAGATGAAGAAACATTGGGACTAGAAATGTGACTAGTGTCGGGTCTTCAGCAAAATATCCCTGGCTGGGTGCCATCACCATGCAAACCACGAAGATTCCACGTCTTAAAAATAGGTTTATGTTTGCAATACCAACTCTCACCTTTGAAAAACAGTAGACCTTATTTACAACATGAATACGTCTTATATATAATATAATAGCTGTTCCAATTAGGAATAACTTTGATTTACTTAGAAAGGATTTTTTAACGCGCCAATTTTCAACTATAAAAAATAGAAACACTACATCACTGAAATTTTAGCACTCTAACTTTTTACTTAGAAGGTTGCATAAATATATTTTCCAAACTAAAATGATACTTTTTTGTACCCGAACCTGCTAACCCTAATCTAAAAGTTGTTAAAGTGGATCAAAGAAACTCTGACACCGAAAGTGAAAAGGAGGCGAAATCATGTTACGTACCTCTCAATGAATTCCCTCAACGACCACAATAAAAATTCAGGCTAAATCTGATTATTTAGATTTTATCTCTTGACTCGATGTTTCAAGAACTTTTACTGATTATACGCGTTAGGGTTTTGTAACGAGATGACGAAACGAAGTATCGATTAATAGTGTAGCATTCACCGGGATATTTACCAAGTTCATTATTTTTATTCGGTAACCGATATTTTGGCGCTTGAAATATGGTAAATATCCCGGTAAGTGTTACACTATTGACTGTCTTTCTTGGTGGCAATTTGCTTTTTAGGTAATGTGATCAGGAAAGATTGTAATGACCATGTCAATCTCAGAACTATCGATTATGGGGGGTACTAGTAGGTTCCAGCGCACTGGGTAAGCCAAAATGTTATGCTTTTAAACGAGCACATGTACTAGTTACTAAATTATCTTTTTAATTATCCTGATTTGGGTGATTGCATATCAGATTAATAATTTAAGCAAATGGTATAAGAAGTGAATAAAACAGAAAAGGCAGAGGGCACAAGGCGTTTAGCCATACCTTAACAGTTAACATGCATCTCGATGGAACAAAAATAGGTTTGGACTCATAATTTGTTATTTATAATGTTCTCGTATTATGTGCCGAATATCAGCACGTGAAAAAGTCAAGTCACTACTTAGTAATCAATCAATACGGTTACGTCAGTTTCCAATTAAGCTGGAACAAAAAGAAAGGTATAAATAATAGATTGAACAAAAAAATCTACGCCTTTAACCTAAATACGGTTTGTGTAATACATTAAATAATGTGAACTAATCAAGGTGTAGATATAAGATGGTAAGAAAGTCAAATCTCTAAATAAACACTCAAACGCCTAATTTTATACTTTTTTTTCTAGCGAAAATCCCCTCGGATACCTCCCCCGCCGGAGCCGGAAGGGGAGATTATGTCGGACTCGAACCGACTAAAACCGCATGCCGACTATGGGTCGCGGTGCTAGGCCCGAAGTGAGGTTGTCTTCGACATATCCCTCGCACCCGGCTGACCCAGGGCCATCCCCAACGATGTCCCCAACTCGCCCCCAGAATAGGGAGGCGCGCTTTTTAGCGCGCCGCCGACGTAATACCTAATTGTATTTAGATGAAATTTAATACAAGTATCTTTATATTGTAGTTTGGAATATTATATAGGCTTTTTGACCTTGGAATACATTACCGTGGGTCGCTGGAAAGGTATCTGAATTTTCCACGGGAGAGCAATAGTGGCAATAGCTAGGTAGTAAGTGAATGATATTTTTAGTTCTTCAATATGTTTTCCAAGTGTTACAGAGTAATATTCAATTCTAATCGCTGCCTTATTTTTGTATCCTAAATTTCTTCTTCATCTTAGCGTTAATCCCAGTCGCAGTCAAAGCTTTCAGCTTGGAGTCTGGGGTCCGCTTTACCAGTCTAACTATGGATTTGGCTAAGCTTCGATATTTTTCTCATTGAGAAGAAATACAATGGTTAAATAAAACGCAAACTTTCTTCATAACAGATCATTTTAATAGAAAAACTGTTGGCTATTAATACATTGATCGGTAACGAAACCATAACCTGATGCAGAAATTTGGCACAACGCCATCTATCGAGGCATCATGCAATTAATTTCAATATTTAGAAAATGCAACAACCTGCATTATACAATGGTATATTCAGACATTCTTTATTTAAAATTGTACAGATTTTCATGAACGTTTACGTCTTTATCTGAATTCGAATAGTTTAAGAATTAAGGCAACTCACGCTAAACAAAAACTCAACACCCTTTTTGGACCTATAAAAGCTTTCAAGGTACAAAATATGCATATGTTGTTCACTGTATTATTTATATCCTAAACCACACAGCAGTATACTCCCAATTACTGATTGCTCAAGAGATGGGATTATTAGTTTGTCAATAACGGTTTCAGTAGCAGTCAGTAAAAAGAGCACGATATCCTATAGTTAGATCAGTGTTATCCACATGTCAGAAACTTCTGCCTGCACCAAATTACTAGTGTAAGAAGTGTTTATGACAGGTAGCCCTGAAGCTATAACATGTTCACTAAGACAGAGAAGGGTAAAACATTTTGTTAATGATAGCAACATCGCTAATCCATCTTGAGCTAAATGCAAATGTTACAATTCTGCAGCTGTGATGAAATAAAATAAATTTTAACCCGTTCCACAAGACATAACGACACGTGAACTCATTCTGCGTAAAGTAAACAGTAAGTAACACTAAAGATTCAACACAGTTCTAATACTTTGAGGTAACTTACACTTCAAACGTGGAGACAATTACCATCTTTAGTTTCCCCGTGACCATATCTCCTAAAATAATTTTGCTGAAATAATCGACACATTTTGCTGAAAAATGCCCCAATTGACTTTGATCGCATAGTTGCACCATTTCTTAAATATAACAAGGGCATGATATTCTGCGAATGACTGGACTAAAACTCATAAAGTTTCACCAACTTCTATCCTAACAATACATACTTTAATGACTAAAGTTATCACATTATTAAAAAAGACAACTAATGTATCAGGTTATTTTACGGTTCTATAGAACCATTTAGATGTAAATCATCTTGGAAAGTTTCAAACCTAAAAGACATTTAGATGCGTGATGGAAACTCCCAACGTTGATTGCATGGGAGCTGGCAAGCTTACGACTGAGTTTGCCCATTTTATTGATAAGACTAGATTACCTCTCCATATCTTTAACTCTGTTTCTACACTTATTCCGGTAATCGAAGCTATTTAAGTTCTAATAAAGGTTTGAATCTGATAGTCAGTTTAGGTGAACTTATTATAATACAGATTGACTTTTCTAAGTAGCCTTTATGGTGTAATGATGACAAATTACCATTTATCACAGATTTTAATAAATAATTAGCCCTTAATCTGAATAAAGCCGCATGGTTCCTGACAGAATAGAATTGCCACCCCATCTCTTCCCAAGCGGTGTCGTAGAAGACAGATATACAGGGTGTAATCGTTAAGTGTGTCCAGGCCATTATTTCGTAACTATTACAGATATCAAAAAACTTTAAACTGATATCGAAAGTACGTTGCCTAATGAGTAAAATGACATCAATAACTTTTTAAAAATCAAACGATAGGTATCTAAAATTTTGACATTAAACACTCCCATACATTTAGTATGAGATTAGTAGAAAGGTTTTAGTGTCCTTATTTTAAAAGAATATTTTAGTTTAGTACTGATATTAAAGGAAACTGTTTATTAACCTAACAGAGTAAGGCTTAACAGGGTTGCCACAAGATCATCCAATGTCTCCACCCCTAATTCCTATAACATTTTACTGTCCTTCGTATAGGCTTAGCCCAAGGCCAAAAAACAAAATGAGCTAGCTATTGTCATAAAATTATACTAACATCATTAAAACTTCGACAGTTGAAGCTAGGCATTAAGAGAAGAAAAGTTTGTGTTTCAAAATAATGGCACATAACGATTTAACGATCTAACTGGGAACGCTCAACGCTGTTTGTGATTCTCATAGAAACTTTATCGTACAATGTGTCACACATATGAATACTGCATGACTAAATTAAATTGACAAACTACAAAGTGTAATTTAACATTTACGACAGCTGTTATACAGGATATGACAATATTAGCAATGTAGACATTTAAGGAAGTTTGAAAGTAGCGCCAGTTAAGAAGTTATCGCTTGTCATAGTTTGGACATGCATTGCGCAGGCGTGAGTACCGTTGTAAAGAAGGCGCGCTTAAGTTAGATTTAACAAAAAATGAATTCACTGTGTAAAATAAGAAAGAGTCAGGACTGTAGCAATATTGAGATAGCTGTAAAAGGAGATGATGATGAGGATCGGGCTCAGTGCCATTAAATGTCACCGTAGGTATGTGTTGGTAGAAACTAAATCATACATTTCGATGGTCAATTTCTATGGTCCAGGTATAATGGCTGATGAATGGAACATACATAGGCTTTACGTTGACGTCACGACCTACGCATTACTAAAATTTGATGTATAAAACCCTTATGTAAGCAACAAATCATGTTACACTGTGCCTACGAATTTGTTATTTATAATAGACGACCTTTATTATGCACAACAAAATTGTATGTCATAAAAAATGGATCGTAGAACCTTTTCAGTACTACGTATTCTGTACCCTTAGGTAAATAAATTACCATTTTGCTTAATATTGTAAATGTCAGCTTTGATGTAAATTCTACTAAACAAAAACAATTTTGCTAAGTTCTAGGACATTAAAATTCAAGAGCACTATTGACATAACAGTTTGACAGTCTTATGGAAATAGCTCGAAATTCAACATTAAAGATAAATAGATAAGGAGGCTGAGAATCTATACTAATATTATAAATGCGAAAGTAACTCTGTCTGTCTGTCTGTCTGTCTGTATGTTACGCTTTCACACCAATACTACTGAACCGATTTTGATGAAATTTGGTATATGGGTAGATTAGACTATGAGGAAGGACATAGGCTATGTTTGGTCAGGATAACCGACATCCTCGCGGGCGGAGCGGACCGACTAAAACCACACGCTGACTGTGGGTCGTTATGCTAGGCCGGAGGTGAGGTTGTCTTCGATCCCTCGCACCCCGGCTGACCCAAGGCCATCCTTTACGGTCTGGCCCTCGTCGGGAGGGGGAACAACGGTATCCTCGACTCGCCCCCGGAATGGGGAGGTGCGCTTTCCAGCGCGCCGCCGCCATGAGATTAAGGCCTCCAGCACCTTCCCAATCCCAAGGAACTTTTATATATTTTTGACAACATTATGTGCTAAATAGGAACAGCGGCATGGCCCACCTCAATTACAGATGTCTTGAATCGAATTGTGATGATACTCACGACAAACATTGACAATTTACTCTAGCGAAATACAATATAAAATGTTTGTAATTTATAAAGCTTAGCTAGTGTATTTTGTTTGAAATAAAAATATAATTACTTTAACTTGATCATAATATAATTTCACTGGTGCATTTTACGTTCATTGAATACGTGATGATTATACGCGGTGCACCCGTTCTTATTCTTAGCTTCCTTTTATCGATAGTTACTACATCTTTATTGAATTTGCTTAGGTGGCAAATGCTTAATCTATAAACTCATAGCATCATCGACATATTGACCTCCCTTAGAAGCCCTGGTGAGCCTCCTCGCTTGTAGAAACACAAATTAATTACGGTTTTCGTGAAGGTGGAGGGGTTTCTTAGACGGTGGCTCCAAATTTGAACAGTTAATCCCATTATGCCTTTCTTCCTGTCAATTAACACATAATATAGCACCCAATAAAATGAATTAAAAGTTATCTTCTGTACAGGTTTCAGGTTACAGTAAAGTTCAGGATTCGTGATTACATGGACGCTGGAGGTAGGGTACAATGAGGTAAAATAAATTTAGTAAAAAGTTTAATAAGGACACGGGCATATCAATATTACGACAGTTAACAAAATATATTATGTTCGCAAGTCTAGACCCCTTCTAATCGTGGTCACAACTTAATAAAGACTTTAGGCGCCTAGAATAAAGTTTGTTTATCACTCGCTCAATAAGTTTATCTTCTTAGTATACACGTTTTCTATGATAGCTAAGTATGTATTGGCCTTTTAGTTTCACGTCCTTCGTCGTTGTTGGTTCCATATATCACATGGAACTCAATACGTACAATGATGTCGCTGATATACTTAGACTTTATTACGACATTCAATGCGACATCCTATAGCGACATTCTGCTGATGTATAAAAGGACTTTTTGCCTACGGATAGTTAGGTTAATCATCTATTAAAAGATACAACGCCGTATTTTTCCACGCGTTCTTTACAGATTATCTTAATTCCCTCATTGGATATGCTCTACCGTACCAGCAGAGTTCCGTTTTTAGTCGCTTGTACCGAAAATTCCAGATATGCTTAAAACATTTACAGTTAAAGGCACAATGAGTGGTCTTATCGCTAAAAATGATTTTTCCAGGTAACCTTACGATGAATAAGAAAAGTAATTTTTTTAGCAATGGCCAGGATATTGGAACTAAGTACATACATGTAAAATAAATGCACTTGGATTGACTCACGACAAGTAAAACTTTGTGTACGAGCCATTGAAATGGGTAACGAACGGATTGCCTCGCATACCATTGGGTAAAATGGGGTTACTTGAGCTATATAATCCGCGTATTCAACGAGGGTTTCATTTAATGTCGTATAACTCATTTCGATGGCTTTACGCAAAGAGCCATAAGTGCCACATATATCTTTTTACAACTTAAGGTTTATTTAAATTGCATTCTATTAAAAATATATGTTCGATACATTACATTGAAAACTTTCTTGTAGGTTTAGCAAATATTACTTACATTTTGAAATTATACTGTGAGTTTCAAGTAAGTAACTGAAACTTTTTTTTATATGAAACATGTTAGTATAGTACTGGAATATTAAAAATATCGCTAAAACTAACAGTAGAGACGATTCAACCTTAATATTTAAGAAAACTCTTCCGGGCATAATTGAATTACAAATTTTCCTTGACATACGTTTAAAAACCTTTTATTTTTTATAGCTTTTGACGTTTATGACAATGTTCAGAAATTTGGCACCCGTTCAGATCTCAATTCTTTTACCAACGATGTAACAGTGTCGCTAAATGTTTTTTGTATCGCACTTGGCCATCGACTTTATGAGGTTTAATAGTTACTTTTGTCCTGTATTTTGTAAAATCAATTACTAATAAAGTACGGTAGAAAAGATATTAAGTATATAAATAACTAGCTATTGCCCGCGGTTCTGCCCGCGTGGAAGTCGGTTATCGCAACCAAACATAGCCTATGTCCTTTCTCATAATTTTCTACCCGTAATTTATTTTTTTCTACATAATTCTATTTCTGATTAAAAGAATGTTATATACGACAGAATACGTTCGAGTATAACGCTATGAAGATCTAGGTACTCTTCTACGTGTCACAAACAGAAAACTATTTATACTACAAACACAACTAAATAAATAAAAAAAATAAAAATTTTATATGGGTTGGCATATCCAAGGCATACAAGCAAGTTGAAGTTGTGCCATAAAGTTTAACTTTGAAAGAAACTAGTCAACGCTAGTGGGGACAGACCACACTTCTTGTGACCATTTGCAGTTCACCTAAGAGTTATAATTAGACGTCGAAGTTCAAAGCAGAAGTTTTCTTTCACATCTACTATGAATAGTGCAAATCTCGGATTTCTTTAAACCCACTTTATACTACTACGTTCACTTGAATTAAAACTACGATAAGCTTTTCCAAGTACGAATAAGTTGGATTGAACTGGGAAATATAACCTTCTAACTTCAGTTTTAGGATTGCTTAGCTGTCTCAAAAGAAAATAGGAATTGTTTTAGAGTCACTACGTTACCTTTCTGAAGATCGCCATTTTGGTATGGATCATTGTTGGCATCTATAATATTGGACTTCAGCCTTTGTGGTGTAGCGCTTGTAAACACGGCCGCTACGTAGGAGGCGCGGGTTTGATCCCCCCTGAATGCAAATATTTGTATGCATTGATTTGGTCGTGCCTCGGAGAGCACGTTAAACGTCGGTCCAATGAACGTCTATGGCAGTACTATTACGGGTAGTTGGAGCCCTCAAAAGTCCAACAACTGGTCTAACTGCAATGCTTCGATATCGCCTTAGGGTTATGGAGGCCAGATGGCAGTAGCTTCACAGAAAATATCGAAGTTCAGCCAAATCCGCAGTTAAACTGGTAAAGCAGATGCCAGACACCAAGTTGAAAGCTTCGAATGCGACTGCGATTAACGCAAAGATGAAGAAGACATTAGACTATAAAAGACATTAGACTTCATTCTATCGACACTTACAATCCATTCATTCATATACTCGGCTGTAAATCCCCGAAACTCATAAATGACGAAACGTGGGTTACGTTTCGTCATTTCTGAGTTTCGGTCCAATAATTCACTAAGTCACTTAAAATATTTTCAATATCAGCACTAATAATACATTCCAGGTCATCTGGAAAAATCGCAGACTGCGATAAGACCCCCTATTATACTTACCATTAGAATCATTAATTGTCCGAATCATTTCATTGTCCGTCTGCAGACCACCATTTTAGCATTGATCATTGTAAAGCATTTTTAATAGTGGACTTCATAATTTAGACTTCATTTACAATATCTCCGGCACTATCAGCACTAATAGAAGATACTAGTAGTATTCAAAGGTTGTCTATCGCCAACTTTGATATGACCGCTCGTTATACCAATTACATTCATCCATTATTATCGCTTGTATCTTTTGGTGTGTGCAAAAAAGTATTTACCTATATGTAGATCCACCAACTAAATTTTTTTTTCATCCAAAGTGCCCCAGTTGACAGTAATTACCTCGACCCTATTAGGAAGGTACATAGGTGTTTGTTTTATAGTACAATAAACCTCTGTCTAAAAATATATAGGTATCAATCATTCAACCTATCGTACGACCGGACATTTGCCTTTTCTAATTTACGTCAGATAAAAGCCGATCATTTTGCAATCCATCACTACAGGTCTTATTAGGCTCCCTTTTCTATCTAATTTCGGTGTACCTAGAAAAAGAAATCCTATATTTATTGTAATAAAATTCTCATATTATTTAACTACACAGCGTCTTCATTTATACTGAATATTAGAGCTCACTAAAATACTACTTATTACAATGTTAACACACCCTTAAAAATAAAATATGAAACACTTATAACGTGCTTCAGTACCCAACATTAAATTCAACGGACCATTCACATCTACTCGCTACAATAACATATTCAATTCTCATTTTAATATACCGTACCGTTATAAACCTTAAATATTATCATTTGAACGTTATAATATACAGAAAATTTTCTGAACTCCCAAACAAAATATCAAAACGTGAGCCGTGGGCTAAAAGGATCGCAAAAATTTTCGTAATTAAGTACTTTAAGTAGTAATCTTGCGAAATGCGACAATAACACTTATGTACTGTGTAGATGGCTATCGGCAGGCAAATAAATTTCGTAGCCCTATCTGTGTAATTAAGAAGCCTACGTCCTTTAATATACCTCGACCTTTATCTATATAAGTGCGATACCCAGTCTGACACGTTGTACACTTACGACCACGTATCATGACGCAGTAAAAAAACCTAATATCGAATAAAGTATTATACGGATAATAAGCACGTATTTGTATAGACCTAGCCATTTTTGTATCGTAAACCTACATATTTATGTTTTTATTTTTTGTTTCATTTTCCTTCTCGCTCCTCTTTTATTGCGAACGGAGCTGTTTATATAAGTATCGTGTTATCTCGGTACAGAAATTTTCAACAAAAAATGAAGTCATATTACGTAGAACTTGGTGGAATAATATTATCTAATTTTAACGGATATCCTCGGTGGACAATAAAAAAATGTACAAATGGTCTTACAATTCATTTTCATGAAATAACAAGAAAACCTTAAAAAAGAAAAGGCTACGGAAATTTTTAGTATCTATCTATGTGGATTTTTTGCTAGTCTATGTTCTCAAATTCACTATACTTTTCCACGCTTTTCAACAGTGTGGGAAAGTACAAGTGGTTTATACCATTACCTAGCAAGTTGCTCCAAGTACCTTCAGTCAACAGTTTAAATTCTCAAAGTCGAGCAATGTCATCGTAGTTAAACGTCTTGAATATTCATTTGAGATTAACTTTATGAAGACAGTCCGAATGTAGTATCCGAACTATCCAGTGCACGTACCAACTTCAGAATAAATTCTAAACTGCATTTCAAAAATATTATTATATTCAGCTGAAATAGTGCAATAGAATGTACTAACATTTCACAGGAGAATATTTTTGCTTGTATATTTTAAAAAGTACTTAAACTTTACTTACTTAATCTATCAATACCTACCATTCGTTTTAGTTCAATTGCTATTAAGATTAATTACGACAAAATAATTGTGACTATCTTGTCTCATCCGATTAATATTATCCCAATAATATTATAAATAAGAAAGTTTGTAAATTTGTGTGGATATTTTTTACTCAATCACAATTATTAGCTACCCTGGACTCGATTCCGATTGATGGTGACAGCCACGGGCAAAAACTAGTTTAAATACAAATCAAGTTGCCTTATCTACGATAAACATAGTAGATCGAGAATTGACACTACATAATAATAATCACAATATTCATAAATAGCCAGATAGCATTAAAGGTCCCAAATAAAAGCCAGTATTATCGAAATTTATATCGTGCTACTTACATTCACAATCCTTATCCTTACGTTACCTCATTATGTAATGTATATTGAAACATTGTTTCAGTGGTAATTTGATCTTATTCGCAATGTAAGAGATAGTTGACAAAAATACAATGACTGGTAAAATTTGGCGTTAGTCATTTATGGTATCGCTTTGATTAATAATAATTCATGATAAAATGGTTTTATGGAATGGAAAGTTTTTTTAACGCATGATAAGGTTGGCTACCGATACAATCAATGTCTAGGTATATAATAGTGCTATTAAACACTCTCCTAATGCTAGTAAGGCTAATGAAAAACATACATCCAAGGGGCAGATAAAGCGAACAGAATATACTCGAAGTTTGTGGGCATCGTCGGCCAGTTAAACTTCATTATTGACTAACGGGAGGTAGAACTTCTAGAGCACCACAAATCATTTCATTCATTCTGATTAGCTTCAACGGGCTGGTCAGAGAGAAGCCGCTTTTCGGCTATTCTCGTGTATTTTAGTGCATGGATGTAGCAGTGACATTTTCAAGGATAAATATTGAAAAACCTGCCTCAAGTATGATCTAGAATGTTGAAACCGGAATTGCATCGCTCAACACAACTCTAACCACAGAAACTGCTGCAGCCTTTTGCTTTTCTGTAACTATGCATTTCATGCCTATAGTGATTATTGGATGACTCAATAGTATGTTAGTTAATAAATCACTATTTCTAGAGCAGAGTCCAACTTAATTTTGAAGTTAGATATCGTTTATGCCAAAAGCATCTGCGTATTCGATCCATTTCTGCACTTCAGCCAAAATACCGAGTCTCTTCCTAACATAAAGGATGATACCTGAAGTTAGAGGGACATTACTACAATAATCATCATTTATTTGCTGACCAAAGGTAACACACCTTTACTCGATTTGGTAGCCCTTGGTCACCTGAAACACCAATTAAACCACAGCGCATTATCAACCGTGCTAAAACTGCTAACTAGGTCGTTTGTTGGGCCATAAACATTCACCCGTAATTACAGCAGGTAGGATCTTTCACCATGGCGTTTATGACAGTGTTGAAATTCTGAAACCTCAAAGGATAGAAACGTGATATTTCGTTTTAGGTCATCATCGTCATCTCAACTGATCTCGGTTGCATCTAAAGCTCCGAAGTGCATTCGGGTCTTGGCGTCGAATCTCCGATATGTGATTCTTATTGTGGGTTAGGTTACTTATACAATCATTTTTATTTTGCCAGGAATATTGATTATTATTAGGTTGCATAAGTAAGTACCTTAATATTTATATTGCGTTTATACCCGGTGTTTCCGACTTTGTAAGTGTATAGTTTTTTTACATTATCATTATAAAAAGACTTGCACAAAAAGAGCCACTTAGAAAACAAAGCCTCAAACAAATTGTAGAAAAACCATGCAGTTGTAGTCAAACTGATAAATTATTGTGTCAAAATTGGATATTAAAAATGAGGCCATATTTGGACAACAGTAATAAAGCTAATAGAATTATTTATCTGAACTTAACGAGTTCAGATAAATATGATAAGTAAAACTGGAATATTATTCCGAATATTAATTACCGGCCGCTTGCACATGATTAAAACGAACTTCTCCCAACTGAATATGCGGCGTTATTACTACTGATTGCAATAAATTGAAAAAGCACAATATATTATAGTGCACAAATGTGGCCTAGATCTCCCTGAACACCGACTGAATTTTTTTTAGAATGCTAGCACCCTGTCAGAATTTTTCCAAGATTTACATACAATACATTTTTATCGAAATTGTGCGAACGGCGTATATAGATATTTAGAGGCCAATACATACGTTTAAATAAAGTTAAAGACAGAAAAGACGTAAAAATACATTCGAAATACATCGCGAAAAATGGAACGCTCAGATTTATGATACAATAGATGAACATAGCAGCTCCTCCTTTTTTAAGTCGTTTAAAAACTGAGATACTGACTGACTAGCCTCAGGAAAAAAAAAAGAAATACTCATTTACTTTCGCAACTACTCTATAAAGTTCTAGCAGGATTGAAAGGTTTAGTTACTGTACCGTGAGTAGTACAGGAAAAGAATCGTATACAATGAAGCTAATGGCTTTTATTCTATACGTTTTATGGTACGAGTTCGAAGCCGACTGCATACAGCAGCAGCATACTGCAGATACAGCGTACCGTGAAATAGACTTAAATCATGAAATATGTTTAAAAAAATTGTAGATATAGACCAATGAGCGGATTGAGGACTGACACTCTTTTATTCTTATGGACTCTATTATGTGGGGTCGGATGGCGTAGCGTATTTTAAACCGCAATTAATTAAAATAATAAACAATATTATTAACATTCAAGTCTATTGCACGCTACTTTGTATCTGTTGCTGCAGACTGCGGTCGACTACTATACTAAAATACTAAAGTGGAGGTGGTGTCGGCCCCAATAAATACTTTTTTACGCCTCAAAAAAGAATCCAGGGTGGAGAACGATAGAAATATATTTGTTGAGAAAGACTTCAAGTCTATAAGTTGCGGCAAAGGAAACAAAACTAAAACTATTTGAGGTCTGCTTATTTTGTGGCCACAAGTGTATAACTTAAAATCATGGCTGGCCAAATTTAATACGACCGTATGGACATTGCTTTTAATAGAATATTTGCTATTTGATGTTGTATTTTAAAATAATAGTGGACGTGCGTGCTTTTCTTAATATGACTATTATAATATGACTTATTTAATGCTCTGCTGTATTCGGTTTTCTTTTCGATATACTCGTATATATTTATTTGTTTCACACTCATGTCTGTGTGAGAATGAATTCTAAGTGCTGTGTCTCTTGTTGAACATTGAACTCTTGTATTATTTTAAAAAATCCGCATACTAATTGCTCCAATTGTTTTTATCATTGATAAGCCTGCGTTTGATCACTATCTTACCTATCTACTCAGTGATGATGTGGTCGATTGCATATTATTAAATCAATTTTCTAATTATCTTCAATTTCGTATCTATTAATTAATACTTTTATGAATACGTCTGTTTTGAAATATTGATAAATTGAACTCATTTTTAAGTCATAAGGAATAGCAATATTACATAATATAATCATCAACATCATCATAATTTAGCGTTATTTATATTTGTATTTGAGGCCTTCATCTTGACGCACGCGCCCGGTGTTTGTTTACTCTTTCTCCTCAGGTGAGGCCGACATGAGCTGCAGAGCAGTTGGTGGAGCCCCAAAAGCACCCACTTACTACTAAATTACTTAATACAGACCGAGTAAGTAGGTATAAAGTCAAGCAGATAGAGTTAAGACAGCAAATTATTCCTTTCAGACAAAGTAGCTTAACTTGTACAATGTTCGGCGAATATAATCATACTCCATACAAAACAGAGATTCCCTAAAGCATATCCAAAGCAAATACAACTATGTATTGGCGTTGCATTTTACATCAGGTACCAATTGGTGCTGTTGTTGCTTATTGCACGTTTTCTTATATGGGACTGAGTGTTACACCGAGGTGTAATCTTGTTAGTGTTTTACTAGGTAAAAGCTTTGTGAGGGATCGCGTAGTTAAGGTTAAAGTTGAGTTTAGTTATCCCTACACATTGTGGTTTACTTTATTCCAGTCCAGTAATCCATCGAATCAATCCAATCCAATGCTGGACTGTATTCTGTTCACAAATTATTCCAGTATTCTAAATGCGGTTGAACAAATCACTGGACGGGAATCACCCACTGGAATGGGCATAATTCAGTGATGGTTAATATTCCAGCACTGGATTCACTCACTGGACTCGAATGCTACTGGAATAATGTGAACCGGGCATGTTGTACCGATGTTAACGCTTTGATCTTCGAACAGATGGTGTTTAGTAGTTGGTAAGTACTATTAAATTCTATCTAAATAGTATAAGCGTAGGCTAGTCATGTGAAAAATGTATCTATGTATGCTTATCGGCATAAACCCATACGAAAACCTTCGTTTAGTTTGAGTGTAGATGGCTCAGAATCCCAACTATAGGCTGCTGGGCGATACCGTGGGGGTTTTAGTCGGTAGTAACCTCCATGAAGGATTTCCCTAGTCTTATTAAGTTACGTACTTGCTATTTCCAGTTCATTTACCTACTTACGTAGTTTTAAAGAAGTTTAAGTCCCTATAGCTTTAAACCATCAGCCTTATCGATTACCGATTCATAACTAAACACAACAACATAAATTCATATTACCGGTTGTCATGTAGACGGAGTATGCGTCAACAATATAAGTTATGCAGATGATATGGTGTTGCTGAGCCCATCGATTAGCGGTATGATGAGCCTGCTTAAGATCTGTGAGGGGTATGCGGCGGCCCACGGGCTCAGATATAACGTTACAAAAAGTGAAGTACTTGTATTTAAGGCTGGCACAAAATTATATACCTACACACAACAATTAAAACTGTACGGTAGACCTCTAAAACAAGCCACTAGTTTTAAATATCTGGGCCACTGGGTCTCTGACGACCTAAGTGATGACTTAGACATTAAGCGTGAGCGTAGGGCGCTGGCTGTCCGATGTAACATGTTGGCCCGTAGATTTGCACGTTGCACAGGACAGGTAAAGGTGACACTTTTTAGGGCGTTTTGCCAGTCCTTTTATACGTGCAGTCTATGGGTTAGCTATAGGCAGAGGTCATACAGCGCCCTGCGCGTGCAATATAATGATGCGTTCAGGGTGTTGATGGGGCTGCCGCGTTACTGCAGCGCGTCCGGCATGTTCGCCGAGGCGGCAGTAGATGGCTTTCACGCCATTATGCGTAAAAGATGCGCTTCTATCATGCGCAGAGTGCGCGACAGCCCCAACAACATTCTGAACACCGTGGCAGACAGGTGGGACAGCCCTATGTGGGGACACTGGATGCGACTACATAGACCTGTGGCGCAGTGGTCGTCCTAGGTTATTAGAATAAAATAAACATTGTCATTAGGATAATTTTACTAACATTAGTTTATAAGATTATGTATACTAACAAAATGGACCCTGGTCTGAATAAATAAATATATTATATTATATTATATATAAGTGATTTTAATGTTGAAAAGATCTCTAAAGAACCCGTATTAAATAAGTTTTCGGTTTAATTTCTAACAAACATTTGTCTCAGAACTTCGGTATTACACGCGATTCAATATTGTCTAGCCAGCAGTATCTGTCTGCTCTCCGTAACTTATAAATAAATGATAAATTGAATAACAGAATGTTTGGGCACCAAAATCAACTTTCTATATTCGAACGACCAATACAATCTATGTATTTTAATAACAGTTGGTATAAAACCACTAGTTATTTAAAAATGTAGGTAGTATCCCAGCTTTGAGATTTTACTGTCCATTTGGATATTAAATTTTTAAATAGTTTTGTCCACCCGTTACTACGTTCGTAAAAATGTAATATACCTAACTAAATATTTATTGGACTTTTTACATTGGCAGGTTGCCTTTTTATGTTCTCGTTTATTTTTAAAAACCATTCAACCAATGTATAAAAGTTCAATGAATATTTATACATCCATTTGAACAGTCAAATAATTGTGTACTTTTTTGGTCAATACAGATGTTTTTAGGCGATATTATTTAATGCAATTTTGGCAAATATAAGTATGTTGAAAGCGGACTAAGCACATTCTCACTGTTGACCAATCATCTGCAGTAAGGTAAACTGAGTACGCCATCAAACCTACTAATTATATTAGTATCGCCTTCAGTTTATCCCTTCCATGCTCACAACAAGAAGTACAATGGAACCTATATGAAGAAGACTCGCTTCCTCGCATAGGATCTTCTTCATATTGAATCTTCGAGAAAGAAAATACTAAATATTGTTCAGTAATTTGATGAGAAAAGTAATTGAATTAAAGATGTGCAAAATAAAGGTTTTATGTCAACTTTCAAGGATTTCAGCACAAATATAATATAATTGAATAAAATAATTGCGTTTATTAAACCGGTAAAATACAAGTACTCACAAAGTAAAACTTATGAGATTACAATGTTTATACAAAGTTACAACTGACGCCGTAATCTGTAACCTTCCGAGACGAGGTTTACTACGAGATTAAATTATATAAAGCTTTCAGTATTAAAGTGCAGAGAGATACTACGGATCCGCATTTAATTTTCTTTTACTAACAGTTAGAATTCTTCTTAATTGGTTAGTAGAACATTGTAAACTTTTTGCAGCAGTAATTGCTGTATAGTGCTACGACATTCCCTGCTTCGAAGAAAATAACTATACAGTAGACAACATTAATTACGCCACTAGTATTTGACTGTTTATTTTTATACTCGTACATCTTGCAGGGACACGTAACGTTATGCCAACATATTCATTGTTGGTACAGCTACCGAGAAACTCTGCTGAGTCCGTGTTTCGGGAAAACTGGGATTTTTCAAGTCCCGAGTGAATAATACATTTTACTTTTAAGTTTGCGTGTTTCTTCGTAGTGTCATCACTAAATAGCAAACTAAATACAGTTTACAAGCTGCACTTTGCTTGCAACTCTGTATTGTTATGTAGTTAATTAAAATAAATTATTACGTACTGACTTGGTATTAATCAAGTTTTTTTATACTGTCTAAGTACGAAGGCCAGCCTCTCAGACTGCAGTACTGCACGCAAGCTTAACTAGAACTACGTTCAAAGAAATTATCAATAAGATACATTTTTAGTCAGCTTTTTTTCAATATTTCAAAAAAGGAATTATTGCCGGCAACAGTTTTAAAAGGAACTTTACAAAAGAATTTCGTGTCTGTGTGTGAGATATGCAGCTATGTTCATTGTCACGCTCGAGATAAAGCTGGCCATTTATGGCACAGTTGCTGGTCTCACATACGAGTGTAGGATAAAAAAGCAAACTTTGAAGTTTGGTGCACAAAGTCCAGGAAAGCCTTTGTGATTCAAACGTTAGGCTATACTATCTACTGCTAAACTTTTCACTTCAAGCGACCATGTGACTACTTTTGCTAACATTGTTTTTATTTTTGTGTTTGATTAATAAATACAATAAATAAATAATATAACGTAACATAAACATAACATAAACTCACGCCTGTATTCCCCGAAAGAGTAGGCAGAGGTGCTAGCACCCACATTTCGCCAGTTTATGTTTAGGTCCCAATGTAATTGGTGACGAGCCTATTGCCATTAACCGGGCACTTATAACCCTGCAATAAATACATACATGTATGTATAACTTCGAAAAGCATCAAAAAGTCATTGGTGTGTGCCATGGTAAACCTGGGATCGTACCCGAGACCTCCTCTCAGCAGTCCATTACCCATACCACTAGGCTACCGCAGAATAAATAATGAATGAATAATCTAATATATAAAATTCTCGTGTCACAGTTTTCATTGCCATACTCCTCCGAAACGGCTTGACCGATTTTGATGAAATTTTTTGTGCTTATCCGGTATCTTTGAGAATCGGCCAACATCTATTTTTCATCCCCCTAAATGGTGCAGCGGGAACGGGATCTGACGCCACGGCTGCAGGGAAAAATTGGCGGTACGAAGTTCACCGGGACAGCTAGTGAATTATAATAATGCTAGTAGTGACTGGATTTGGTTATCGTGATTCATATAAGGTATCTGATGAATACGTAGAGCCTTTTCAAATAATAGCCACCGCTACTTATTTATTTAGCTTAAGAGCGAATATAAGTATTCTAATCTGGCAACTGCTCGTGAAAATCCTTTCCATAGCGAGGTTTGCAGATACTAAAACTTTCCTTATTATATTTTAGTGCTCTTATGTTGATGGGCTTAAAATTTTGAACGTCGTTGGTGAAATTTTAGGGTTTAAACGAGGCTCTGAAAATTGGATCATATCCTATCACAATACTTATAAATACGATAATGTGTGTGTATGTGCTATGTGGCTTCGAGAATTATTGGGCTGGTATTCCTGAAGCCTGGTAATGAAATCATTAACACACATCTCTCACTTCCCAACTACCAATAGAAAGAAGTATGGGAAGAGTAGAGAGAAGAGCGAATTAGAAAGAGATATTTCTAGCGTCAAACGACCCATTCCTGGTGGCAAAAGTAAAACCCTGCCACCCATAATATAAGTTTACAAATTATTTTATTCGTTTCAATCGGTTAATTAATGAATTTCCAACGATACATAACCAGCAGTAACTTTCACAAACTTTTATAAAGTTAATAACGTATTTTTCCAAAATCGACAAGGGAAAGGAGTTACTAAGCAAAATCTTTTATTTTCATAAAATACAAAAGAAGTTCAACAATATTCAAGATTTCAGCAATCCAAACAACTGGTAATGAGTTCCGTGAAGGATTTTTATTCAAATAAATGCCGGCTCCAGGAAAACGAATGGTATTTTTGAGCTGGCAAATTTCTATAGTCATAAAACAATTCACACTTTTAACGAATATTCCAGGCACTTCTTTTCAATTGTTTTTGTACTATAAATCATTCTTATAGGGCAAGAAATGTTTTGTTTCATAGCATATACTCGTATCTACATGCCACTGACACTAAAATGAAGGACATTATTAATTTGAAATGAAAATAAGACATAACATAACATAACATAACATAACATAAACTCACGCCTGTATTCCCGAAGGGGTAGGCAGAAGTGCTAGCACCCACATTTCGCCAGTGAAAATAAGACGTATTCATATTTTTACATTGTTACACTTACGCCTATGCCTATTGATATGTTAGACCGAATCGGTAACGAGAATTTAAAAAAATAATACTTAGTTTTTAATAAGAGTTATATGGTGACAAAACGGAGAGAGAGAGAGAGTGAGAAAGAGAGTATGATAAACCACCAAGGTAACAAGTGAAGCAATAATGTATTTTACATAGTAATCATTTGAGTCATTGGGTCAGAAGTAAACAGTAGCCAAACAATTTCTCAGGGCACAAAGTTTTTAAACAACAATAAGACCAACAGTAAAATACAACTAGACATGGAAGTAAGTTTGGCATCACTCCATTCAACACATCGAACTTTTAGAAGCTAGTTGAACTTTATTTTCAACACGGTTACGGTTCCGGAAGTCACTTTCAACTTCATAGCCAATAAATACCTTGAAGTTCAAAGTGATTAAAGTAAATGTGGATTACTGTGTATGTGAAATTAAACAAAAATTACTTAATCAGCTAGAACTGAACAAAAAAGAACATCACACAGCTTATTACGATATGATACGTAAATAGACACAAAAACACATAGACAGATAAATACCAAAGATATCGAATACATAGGGAAAAAGAATCTTCTCGGGCGGGACTCGAACCCGCAGTCTTTCCCTTACAGGGGGAATGCCTTGACCAATTCGGCATCATTTTGAAACATTGATTTTTGATAACTCCGCCCAAACAATTGAATGAATTTTTACCGCATTAAGTATACTAACTATAGAAATCGAATACATAGGGAAAAAGAATCTTCTCGGGCGGGACTCGAACCTCGAACCTCGAGCCGAATTGGTCAAGGTATTCCCCCTGTAAGGGAAAGACCGCGGGTTTGAGTCCCACCCGAGAAGATTATTTTTCCCTATGTATTCGATTTGTATAGTTAGTATACTTAATGCTGTAAAAATTCATTCAACCAAAGATATCGTGGAAAAATATGGGAAAATATCGAAGTTCTACCACACCGCAGTAAGACTGGAAAAACCGGATCCCGGACTCTGGTGAAAACCTGGGATGCAATTGGGATTAACGCAAGGAGGATAATGATCATCATTATTTTGATATAGAAAAACAACTCTTACTTTTAAATACTTTTAAGCTGTTGCAATCCACAATATTTCGAATATATTAAAAAAAACATAACCTGTAGTTAATCACCTTCGTTCGAAGTCCGAAGACAATAAAGAAGACTTAACGACCTTTCTTGCTCGAACTATGCATTTAATTAAACTAAGGTCATCTTTATTCCTACGAGAATATAACTAAAATACCTTATCCTTATGGGGCTCTAATGACCGGAAGTGTTTAACCCTTCGCATCAAATTATATTACTAGCTATGGATGAAAGTTTCATAAAGTGAAGCTATAACAACGAAACTACGGAAGCTGCTGAATAATATAAATCAATGTGCGTTGTCTTATAATGTGCAGTTCAAGCACTTGAGATCCGGTGGTTTTTTTATGTATTGCTAGCCAATGTCTGCTACTCCGTCCGCTGGTTTTATCTCCGGTTCTACTCAATCACTTGCGATCAAACAGACATAAGATTTTAAGTCTGATCAAGAAGTTTCCAGCAAAAAAAAACGCATCAAAGTTTTGTGATATTTAAACATCTGTCGCACTCAGGCAAAAATTCCAAAAATATATATTTTTTGTGTTTAGTCTCGTTAATATAACATATTCCAAAGTTTTATTTAATATCTTCTGTACACACACGACCACTTTAAAATTATATGATTGTAGGTTGTAGGTTTTCATAAATTGGAGCCATTCTGAGTCATGTTTCTCCCCGAGTCTCCCTTCGGGGAGACAAGGCGTTTCTGCTTGTGATGACTTATTAAAAATATAATTGGGAGCACCCACGGCTATCTTTAGCAATACGCGTGCCGACCTGACATTATAACATTAATTGGAACGCCTGTGTTGCTGAAAATCGAGGTATCTGCATGAAATATTGATAATGAACACTGTGCAATATGGTATGCACAGAATTACCCGCAGCACCGCTGGTGAGTTGTGAGCCACAGTACTGTGCACATGTGGAACATGATTCGTGACATAATTGGCAACCAACTGACATTTTACGTTTAGACCCGTATTCCTGAACGATACTCAGTCTTACAAAGTTACACTGTCCAAACTTCCTCATCTGACATACTGTCATATAATCAGAACAAACACACAGCATATCTTAAAACAAAACGTTATATTTAAACAACTTATCCATTCAAAAACAAATGTTTGGCAAACAAGTAATTTCCCAACATTTGTAACTTCCTCCAAACTCCCAACGAGGCTACTCAGTATTCAAGCTTCCTTTCCCGCTCGCTTTGACAACCTAGAAACATAATAAGATTGCTTATAATATGCGTCTCACTCATTTCCTGCGACCACACGAAACTGCGCCCACCCAGATGAAGCAGGCTTATTAATATTAACATAGACCGCATTAGACGATTATGTACGCAACATTATGTAAGAAATGAGGAATCTGAGCTTCTATTTTTAACCATGGACTAACATCACATGTGTATGTTGATGATGTGGTGCTTATTAATCAAGAAAAGCTATCTACCGTTGGAACCCTCGCCGACATACAAAAGTCAAAAGTCAAGTTAACGACACAAGACAATGGTAATTTAACAGATTTTTATTTAGGTTTAAGTTACCTTTCGTTTTAGTTTAATTTTAACTGTATTATATGACATGCTTACTGTATATTACGACATACAGCATGCTTTATCGATGACGAAATGTAATATGTTGCGGTATTCAGTCTCTTATGTTTATGGGGCACCAGCACCACCAAGTCAAAGTCACAAAGTCCGTCGCCCTGTATAAACCAAAACATTGGAGAGTAAGAGAGTATCTCAACCGGAAAAAGAAAATCTCACGTTAAGTGTTACTTACATAAACGGTAAGTACAATTTTACGCCAGCTAAAATATAGGGATACTAGTTGTTGCCCGCGGCATCGACAGTGTGGATGTCGCTTATCGCGACTAAACATAGTCTATGTCTTTTCTCGAGGTATAATCTACCCCTGTAACAAATTTCATCAATGGTTTAAGTGTGAAAGCATAACACACAGACACACAGACGGGCAGACAGAGTAACTTAAGCATTTATAATAATTAGTACGGATTCTGTACTTACATGCTTAAAGGATATACGCAAACCTCTGAATTTCACATCCAACAAACCCAGTAATTACTACGGTTGTCAAGTACCAGTAAAATTTATTAGCAGGTAAGGTAACAGGTAACTAACCATTTACATAACATTTCGTACGACTATTTGACGTGTCAATAAATTGTGTTAGAACTCACTAGCTACAACCACAAGTGGGAGGGGTTCTACTAATTATTATTGTACCATATTGCGTGCCTGTTTGATTGACACTGCGCTAAATGATGGCGGATTATGTTTCCAACAATATTGTCTCTGTAATGATCTGATCTTACATCATTAAGGTTATACTCGTAGTTAGTTAGCTTAGTGTCACAACGTCGTTCACAGATACGTTTACAATAGGTTCTATTTGAATATTGTTTTAGTACTTAATATAAATTAAATAAGGACAATTTTATATGCAGGTGATTTCTTTAACTCTTTATTGATGCCCAAGCCCCGGTTACGTGTCGAGAGACAATAGTTTTCTATGATAGCTAGTGTCTTTAGAGTTTCTTTGACGGAATGATAATGTTGTTGGTACCTTGTAATATAAAATGGCACCATGTTTAGAGTGCCTGTAACTATCGGGAGCTGGTATTGTTTAAAAAATCTTCTATTAAAAGATTTTTCAGTAGATAGTTAAGACATTTTCTTTAAAAATAATTCATTTCTCCTCCGTGGCGTGGCGGTAGTGCACGCGACTGCCACGCAGGAGGCGCGGGTTCGATTCCCGCTCAGTGCAAATATTTGTATGCATGAATATGTATGCTATTTGCATTGGTCTGGGTGTTTTTATGTATAATATGTATGTATTTACAAAA
Organism: Eilema sororculum; assembly: GCA_914829495.1. Classification (NCBI taxonomy): domain Eukaryota; kingdom Metazoa; phylum Arthropoda; class Insecta; order Lepidoptera; family Erebidae; genus Eilema; species Eilema sororculum. The sequence continues at coordinate 18,910,343 of OU618541.1, forward strand.
AAAAAGTATATAAGATTAGTACACAAGTACACAAGTTATAAAAGCTTACCATGGGTTTAGATAGCGTTGTGTAGAATGTTGTGGAATATTTATTTATTTATTTGATTGGATAGCAAAGCTGATGTTTCTCAACATGTAAATAGTAGATTGTATTCCAGCACAGAATAAATGGTAGATGCAAGTAAGTCGTAAAGCATGACAACTTGCTTCCACTGAAGTGAAAGCTGGAACACGTTGCAAGTTGCAGGTTTCACGAAATTCAAGACAGTACCGATATATTTGCCGCTGTCAAGACAGTGACCGTAATTTGAGTTCCATATAATTTATTTTACGTATTCTACTTAATAATATAGTATATAATGAAATTAAGTTCATCTGTAAACATGCAGTCCAGTAAGAAGGCAACGGCCAGGGCTAAGTTTGAGTTCATCGGCAGAATTGGTGAGCGGCTTGCGCGGTTCCCATCCGGTAGTCGCGCACTTTTGTCGCTCGCCAAAGCTGCCGAGGGAAACTTCGTACATTCCTTTCTTCCGCCGCTATTAAAACCCGACGGTAGTGTGGCGCATGGCGCCAAGGAGAAAGCCGATCTTTTAGGTAACCTCTTTGCGTCAAACTCGACTATGAACGATGAGAATGCCGAACCACCTAGTATACCCTGGTGTGAAACTTCAATGGGTGAAGTGAAAATCACCCAGTAGAGGGTTCGGCGAGAACTATAGTCCCTAGATGTTCGAAAGTCGAGTGGGCCGGATGGCATACCGGCAATGGTGCTTAAGCACTGTGCTCCAGAGTTGTGCCCTGTTCTTACACAACTCTTCGCGCTCTCATTCTCCGTTGGACGAGTTCCGGCTTCGTGGAAGACCGCATACGTGCATCCTGTGCCTAAGAAAGGTGACAGGGCAAACCCGTCCAACTACAGGCCCATCGCTATCACATCCCTTCTCTCGAAGGTTATGGAGCGTGTTTATAACTAAAATTACACAGCTCCTGGGATACCTTGAGGGTAACGATCCACTGAGCGACCGACAATACGGCTTCCGCCAGCGTCGCTCGACCGGTGACCTTCTTGTGTATCTCACAAACCGTTGGGCGCAAGCCATCGAGAGCCAGGGTGAGGCACTAGCGGTCAGCCTAGATATAGCGAAGGCCTTCGGTCGGGTATGGCACAGAGGTCTTCTTGCGAAGCTACCATCTTTTGGACTCCCTGAGGGGCTGTGTAATTGGATTTCCAGCTTTTTTTCCAACAGAAGCATCCAAGCCGTCGTAGACGGCAGTCGCTCGGACCGCATGGGTATAAACGCTGGTGTCCCACAAGGTTCCGTGTTGTCTCCGACCCTGTTTCTGCTGCATATTAATGACATGCTGTCAGGCGACTCCATTCATTGCTATGCGGACGGCAGTACTGGAGACGCATGTTACACGGGCCGTGCAAACATCCCCCAGTCCGAGGTGGAGGGAAGTCGCGAACAACTTGTGTCAGAAATCGAGACTACTCTCTCGGGAGTATCCGATTGGGGTCGAATAAACCTAGTCCAGTTCAACCCCACCAAGACACAAGTATGTGTATTCACCGCTAAGAAAACCCCATTTATTGTAGCGCCGCAATTCCTGGGCACACGGCTTACCATTGCCCCGAGTATCGGGATCCTAGGCATCGACATTTCAAGTGACGTCCTGTACCGCAGTCGTTTGGAGGACAAGGTCAAGCTGGCATCAAAGAAGCTTAGAGTTCTTAACAGGGCGAAGCAGTATTTCACTGCGGGGCAGCGACTCCTTCTTTATAAGGCACAGGTACGGCCCCACATGGAGTACTGCTGTCATCTTTTTGCCGGAGCGCCCGCACGCCAGCTTAACCCTTTCGACTCGGTGCAAATACGTGCATTGAGGCTCGTTGACAGTCCCATACTCGCAGGCGATGTGGAACCTCTCAGCCTAAGGAGGGACTTTGCCTCACTGTGTGTTTTGTACCGCCTATATAATGGTTTGTGCTCAGATGAATTATTTGACATGATGTCCACAGCTACATTCTATCATCGCACCGGAGAAAGACAGGGAGTTCATCCCCACACATTGCATCCGAATACGATGTGCACCGTGCGGTATGAAAGGAACTTCATCCCACGTACGCTCAAGCTGTGGAATGAACTCCCTGCCATGGTTTTCCCAAGCGACTACAATATGGGGTTCTTCAAGAGGGGCATTAGAAGGTTTCTTCAGGGTAGGCAGCGCGAGTGTAACGCCCCTGGTGTTGCATATGTCCATAGGCCGCGGTAACCACTTTCCATCAGATGGGCCGTGTGCTTGTCTGCCACCTAAGTGGTATAAAAAAAATGCAATAATGAACTCGTTGTTTGACAAAGAGTCTAATGGGCACTACAGTAAAAATTAAATCCAAGATTGAGGGTCCTATTCTAACATGGAGGTCCAATGGATCATATTTATAGATGAGGTCGAATTTTGAGGGTCCAGCAGGTACGCAGCCCATATTCCATGGATAAGAGTAACTTGTGTGTTATATCTGTTCCAAATTTAAATCCTACCCGTTTTGACGTTAAATCGTGATTCAAACTCCTCAAAGTTCACATTATGGCGATTGGCACACTGCAACGCTCGACGCGGCGTCGTGCGTCGACGCGCGTGGACGCGAGAGCGCTGTTCTACTGTCACGCGTGGCGCGGCGTTTTTAGTATAGTCCGAGAGATATTAGAATTTTTTTGGTAGGTAGGTCTAAAATTTGAGAAAAGTAAAGTAAAATATTGATACCAATTCTGTTTTTACATCTCTAAACTTAAAATTTTCTAATTGCATCTGTTTCTTTCATTATCAGATAGAAAAGGACAGATGATTTATTTTAGTGTATACCTGTTAAATTTTAGTCGACATCTACGGACATGCGACTTAACTTACTACGTACCAACAAGGCGCTCGCTGTCTTAATTTGACAGGTCTTAACTTAAATAAAATCATCTGTCCTTTTTTATCTGATTATGAAAGAAACAGATGCAATTCGATTTTTTTAGAGAAATTTAAGTTTAGAGATGTAACAACAAAATTAGGAGCATTGAATAATAAAGCCATCCGACCATTAGCTCGATAGCCCAGACTATATTAAGAACGCTAGAGATGAAAAGAAAATTTTTAGATGTGCAAGCTATTTTCGACCTTATTGACATGACATAGTAACTATTTTTTTTTCTTATATTCGTGATCAGCGTCATTTATTAACGCGAAAAGAGACGTAACTAAGAAAATGCCATTTGGGTTGAAAGTCGCTTGCAGTCTCTGCGTGTTCCGATAACGAGCCAAAACAGTGGTGTCGGCTCCAATACCCGATATTGGGCATCGATATTTGACTTCCTCCGATCTCGGAGGTCTTTTTTTTTTTTCCGTGCGGAAATCCCCTCGGATACCCCCCCTGCCGGAGCCGGAAGGGGAGGTTATGTCGGACTCGAACCGACTAAAACCGCACGCCGACTGTGGGGCTTGGTGCTAGGCCGGAGGTGAGGTTGTTATAGACATATCCCTCGCACCCCGGCTGACCCAGGGCCATCCCTTATGGTCTGGCCCTCCTCAGGAGGGGGGACAACGGTGTCCCCAACTCGCCCCCGGAATGGGGAGGCGCGCTATTTAGCGCGCCGCCGCCGTGGCCTGCTTCTGCTGGGGTGACAGGCGGCTCCACCCGTCACCCCCAGGCCCGCGCTCATGGGGGACGGAGGTCAGTCAGTGCCCTCCGACGCCCGAGTTGCCTGCGCGCGCGGGCGGCGCGATCCGCGAGTCTTTCTCGCTCGCGCCCCCTCTCCCGCTCCGCCGTCTCCTTCACGACCATTACCTGCTCGCTGAAGGAGACGCCGGCCGCCCGAACTCGGATGTCAGATATTGGATATCGGACGTCAGTTGATGTGAAAGCGCTCTAAATTTGACGTTAAATAGTCATGTTGCATTGCAATACTATTAATTTAAAATTCGTCTCAAATAACTACACAGAAATTTCTAAGAGCTCTCGGACTAAAACTCCTTCGAAAATCACGCGCGTGATTGCAGATTTCAGTGTGCCATACCTCGCGTTTTACGCGCCTTCACGCCCGATTTCTGCTTGTACGCGCGTATTCTGCAGCAACGCGCGTGATTGCGTTGTCAGTGTGTGGGACCCCGCGTTTTTCTATACAAAATGAGCTCCGTACAAGCAACGAGCGCGACGCCGCGTCGACGCAACAACGCTCGACGCCGCGTCGCGCGTCGCAGTGTGCCAATCGCCTATGTATATGTATAATATTAGTAAAATTCGTTCGAGGCAAAAAAAGTTTTCTAATCATTTACACTTGAACCTCTTTATTTACGATTTTACTTTTTGGCAACAAAAATCCACTTCCGCTTGATGTGAAGCCTAATGGGAATGCCGCTGCACCGCTTCCGTTTTAGCTGAATAAATATCTGCAAATTTAAACGCAATTATTAAAAAAACCGGGTACTGAAATCTAAACAGTATTTTAGATGCCATTTGGTAATTCTTTCAGCTACATTACATTCTCCAGACTATTAAAGAAGGATGGATGACAATTTCTGAACCCAGCGTAGTCGTAATAAAATTTAAAAATATAAAAGAATATTGAACGACTCAATGCTTGTCTGACAAATCGATGCTCATAGGTTGCTATAAAGAAAAACATAACACTGGCGACACTGCTAATCCTGTTGGCGAGCCCTTCCCGCCTAATTTTTTATTATTTTTTTATTTTTATAAAGGACACGTCAATTTGACTTCACCTCGCCTGATGTTAAGCTAAAGGCAAAGTCTCGGAAAGAGGGTCACCATAGCTAACAAAAAGGTTATTGAAAAGCCTTTCCCTTTAACACTTTTTACAGATATATAACGCATTAGCGAATTAAACGAGATTAAAAACTTGAAATTAATGAAATTATTACGGCAATCGAAACTCGGTAAAAAATTTAACAAACAAGGGGATAATAAATAAACAATTGAAAAAATATTTCAATCGAAAAATAATAGTATACCTAAGTGTTGGAATGCTGTTAAAAAAAACATTTTCTTTAGAAAATTACCTTTATGCACATATTTCAAAAACATTTATGCAATAACGAATATTATTATCAAAACGTTATTGTTTATCTTTCAAACAGCTTCTATGTACTGGCACCGTTTTTTACCCATCCTACTTACCTACTACCTAGTACTATTATCTATTCTGTGCTACTACCTTGGACTTTGAAATGTCGGCCAGTCATCAAATATGATTTAATCTTCATTTCAAGGTCAAATCCATTTGGCCATTTTAGTACACTACTAGAATCAAGTTATATTGGTTGTGTTTATATTTTATCAGTCACCTTAATCAAATAAACGTACTTTATTATAGCGATTATTTTATTATCTAATCGAATAACACACTAGTTTATTGAGTACTATCAGTCAGTAATAAGCACTTGACTGAGAACAACATGAGTTTTAAAGGAAAAGTGGTTCTTGTGACTGGCGCTAGCTCCGGGATTGGAGCCGCTATTGCTATCAAGTTTGCAGAGGAAGGCGCTCAAGTTGCCTTAGTTGGGAGAAATCAAGAAAAACTGAACAACGTTGCCAAAAAATGCGGAAATCCTTTAATCATAAATGCTGATGTCAGTAAAGACGAAGATGCTAAAAGACTCGTGAACGATACAGTCAAACACTTTGGTCAGTTAGATGTTCTAATAAACAACGCTGGAATTGCTGGTTCGGCAAGTATTGAGCAAGAACACGCTATAAGAGTCTTCGATCAAGTAATGGCGACGAATCTTCGTGCACCCGTGGTCGTAACAAACCTTGCCGTACCCCATCTTATCAAGACCAAAGGTAACATCATTAACATCTCCAGCATCGCTGCTCTTCGTGTATTATCTAAATCAAGTTTTGCTTACAATACATCGAAAGCTGGATTAGACCATTTTACCAGATCTATAGCTTTGGAGTTGGCGCCACAAGGTGTTCGTGTTAATACTGTTAATCCTGGCCCTGTAAAGACCGATATAATAGAAAATATGGGTGCAACCGAATTACAAGTAGAAGCCACTTTTGAAATGATGAAAAATATGACTACTCTCGGCAGAATTTCGGAATCAGAGGAAGTTGCAGACTTGGTCTTATTTTTGGCAAGCGATAAAGCCGTGGCCATAACTGGTTCTACGTTTGTCACCGATAATGGAGCAACATTAAAAGGTGTATCATAAGCAGTGTTTTAAATGGAAAGTATTGTGCACATCTTGTTAAATAAATATTTCCATACATACATACATGTAATCACGCCTTTGTCCCCGGAGGGTTAGGCAGAAGTGAAATAACAGCCACATTTCACCAATCACTCTATTCAGTCTAACGTACAAGGGGTGCCGTATTCCGGGCAATATTTTGACTCGATCCATGCCTGATGTCTATAGTATATCTATGTATATGTCTGATGTACCTATTTCATTATATCTATAAATATTTGACCATGAATAATTATTATCATTAAGTAAATAGTTGACTTTTCACTATCAATTATATCACAAAGGTAAATGCTAAATAACATTTAATAAACGACCTGTTATATGTGTATCAAACTATTATTTTATTTTTAAGATAGTAGGTACAGACAGCATCAGAAAGATGTTGACGAACAGAGTACTCAAAATTATCTTAATTTCATTTTTTGGTCCCCTTTTTGGTTTTTTTGGACCGATTGTTCTGATATTTGGTACATATCTTTAGTTTGGACAATAATACCATATAAATTAATAAAACAGTTTGATTTGTTCCTAATACCTTCATTTTAAGATCATTTTGAGACTTTGTCGTCAAGATATTTATGACGCTGACTGTAGGTAAAATTCCACCATTTTGATTTTCTAGAAATTTTAATGTGTCACACAATCACGACTAATCAAATGACACCTCATATATCCAAATCCGTCAAGCCGTTCAGGCTGGAGGCCGTGCCAAATAAATGACATACCTACATACATACATAGTCTCGAAAAACATTGGGTACAAAAACATTAGGTAAATGAATGTGATGCGACGCGGCCGGTGCTAGCGCAGCACAAATACTGAACGCGGCCGCTACTCAAGAGGCGCAGGTTCGATCCCCGCTCAATGAAAATATTTGTATGCAAATATTTGAATACGGGTATTTGAATTGATCTGGTCGTGCCTCGGTCCCGGGTGCCCTACGAGCATCTATGGCAGTCGTATTAATATGCCATAATATGGTTTATCTAGTTAAGTTCTTACTTAAAAAGTTCTTTTGATTATATAGGTATATTTATTTCACGTTAGCAAGTGGTCGTCACTCCAATGGTGTGCCAATAAAGGGGGCCGGGTGCCTTGACGTGGTGACCATCAAAAGGTAAGAGTTCAAAAATTACATAAAGTGTGCTACCTGAATTCGTCCTTTACAATTGTCTATTCATCCACGGTAATGTTTTTTTTTTTAATATAGGTCACGTCAATTTGACTTCACCTCGCCTGATGTTAAGTTAGAGGCAAAGTCTCGGGCAAAAAGGCTCCATCGGAAACATGTACCATGTTAACAGTGGTGGCACTCAGCTTGACGGCCTCGTTAGATGCCTTTTCACGCCCCGCTTAAAGGACCCGGGACTGTAGGAAGAAGGAAACATAAATGTGTGACATAAATACGAATACAAGGGTTAATCCGAATCATCCCATGGGTGTTGCAAAACTGAATAATAGATTGGGATGTTTTTCATTAGAAAATAATTGACAAGACTGAACAATGCTCGCTTGACGGCCACCGACTGGTCTCTTTATGTTAAACTAGCTGACCCAGTGAACTTCGTACCGCCAATTATTGTCCACCCGCGTGGCGTCCGATCCCATTCCCGCTGCACCATCTTATACAATGATATAGTTATCTAAACAGCAACAGAAATAACCACACTGTCACTTCTGCGTATATGCCGAAGCCGGCCGAATTTGTTGACATTAATGATCACTGCTCCGTTTTCTTAAGTAGTAGCGCGATGATATACAGCTATATAATGGTAAAGTTTCATGAAAATCCATTCAGTGATTTTTACGTGAAAGAGTAACAAACATCCATTCATACATACATACATTCATCCATACTCGCAAACTTTCCCCGTTTATAATATTAGTAGAATTAATATATTAATATTTTATTTACGAATCGTGTAATAAAATGTCTATTAAATATTTGAAGTCTCCCGTCGAAAAATAGAATCAGTTTATTTTGGGTAACACATGTTGAACAACCATAATACTAGCCACTTTACCTACACCTTTTTTTTTTTTTTTTCATGCGGAAATCCCCACGGATACCCCCCCTGCCGGAGCCGGAGGGGGAGGTTATGTCGGACACGAACCGACTAAAACCGCACGCCGACTGTGGGTCTTGGTGCTAGGCCGGAGGTGAGGTTGTCAAAGACATATCCCTCGCACCCCGGCTGACCCAGGGCCATCCCTTACGGTCTGGCCCTCCTCAGGAGGGGGGGACAACGGTGTCCCCAACTCGCCCCCGGAATGGGGAGGCGCGCTCTTCAGCGCGCCGCCGCCGTGGCCTGCTTCTGCTGGGGTGACAGGCGGCTCCACCCGTCACCCCCAGGCCCGCGCTCATGGGGGACGGAGGTCAGTCAGTGCCCTCCGACGCCCGAGTTGCCTGCGCGCGCGGGCGGCGCGATCCGCGAGTCTTTCTCGCTCGCGCCGCCTCTCCCGCTCCGCCGTCTCCTTCACGACCATTACCTGCTCGCTGAAGGAGACGCCGGCCGCCCACGCGTCCGCGCAGCGGACCATTGCTGTGAGCAGGGTGGCGAGGGTGAGAACTCTCACTCCCAGGGCCGCCACTAGCTCCCGCCTCGGTTCGGCCCATGCCGGGCACTCGGTGAGCGTGTGCAGCCCCGTGTCCTCGCTCGCGTCGCAGTGATGGCACTCGGACGTTGGCTCCTTTTCGATCCGACACAGATATCTCCCGAAGCACCCGTGCCCGGTGATAATCTGCGTCAGTCGATACGAGAGGCTGCCATGTGGCCTCTCGAGCCATTCCCCCATGATGGGCCTTACCGCCTCTATGACGGCATGCCCTGCGCGTCGTTGCTCAAGTCGTCGCTCCCACTCCGCCACCATGATCCCGTGGAGCCGGGACCTCTCGGCCCGAATGTCTTCGGGCTCGGGATCGTATCCCCGCTCCCGCGCCTCCTTACGGAACCGATACAGTGCCGCAAGGGACTTTACCTACACCGGACATTACACACTTTAGAATTTACCTCTTAAAAATACTCCCTACATTTTACTCCCTACATTCTGTCTAAATACTACCTCATTATTATTTCGTTACACAGAGAGTCCACAAAAGGGGCTCACGTACTGCACGACAGGTGGCATGATTCTAAAAATGGAATATAAAAGTAGCTATTCTAACTAAAAATCATATTATTAAATCATTTTACATACATCTCGCAGAGCGAGGGGTTTTAGGGTTATTATACTAAAAGGGGTCAAAGGAAAACCTGTGATTGTGCTGCTGTCTGCTCTGTTAGAACCCAACTATTAAACGAATTGGAAAAAACGAAGCATAATATTACAAAACTCTAGTAATAAAATACTTTTTAGGGGACATTACTGGCCCACTAGATTCCCCGGTCACATGGTCGATGTGACGAATAACAGTGTGCGGTTTTAGTTAATTCGAGTCCAACAAAAGGGGGACATTACAGTCCAGGGTAAAATTTAGTTTATACTCTTCCTATATATAGTTGATCTTTTTAATTTGTGCTACTTAAGTAGGTATACGATCGAAAAACTTCCCGTTAACTTAAAAGTTAGCATAATAAATGCTATAAAAAATTCATTCAAATAGGTATACGAATTTTATCTCAAATTGGGAATTTACTAGTACTATAAATTTCATTCCTAGATCATGTACAATAAGGAAACCAGAATTTTTGAATAAAATATAGGTAACTAAAATAAAAATTTTAATAAAATAACTCTGAATTTTGCATTTCTAATATTATTATTATTAAAAACACGTCAATTTTCACCTCGACTGATGGTAAGCTAATGCCAAGGTCTCGGAAAGAGGGTTACCATTGTAAACATGTACCATGTTAGTAATGGTGGCACTCAGTTTGACGGCCTCATCAGACATCCCGCCTTTTTACGCCCCAACTAAAGGACCCGGGACTGTAGGAAGAAGGAACTGCGGTGACGTAGAAAATATATCCAGTGGAATGGAAAATCGGAAGCAGCCTAACTGACCTAGCAGCTGGAATGCTTTTATGTGAACGACTAAGTAACTCTAACTTGACTTGGCAATATTGACGAAATGTGTTTTCTACAAAGTAAAGATTATGTTAAATATAAAAAAATAAAAAAGATCTGCTTTTAGCTAAATTAATAAAGCAGGGCTAATACCTATAAACCTACTTTTATTGATAAATGTGTATCTAAACCTATTAAAAAATCAATTCTTGTACAGTCAACGGCATAAGTTGATTAACACTAAAATATTTTACAAATCTTTTTATAATGGAATGCATCTGTCCATAGTAATTGTGGTGTTATGATTCCCAGAAGACAAACTTAATTTACATATTCAATGTTTTTTTTGACAATTTTATGTAAGCTTTAGGGGCCACAGTGTTCAATAAATTAGAATTTGTTAAGCTACTTTTGTAATTGACTGTACATGCATAAACGAGAACTGAAAAAAAAATGAATAACGCTCATCCAATTAGGTATCCATTGATATAACAATTTGCTTATATTCAAGAGTAGACTGTCATAGGCTAATTGGTTGATTGAAACTTATTACACTACTGCTATCACCTTATTTGCCTTATGCAAAGACTTTGGTCGTTGACTTTCAATTACTTTTGTGTAATGTCAAAGTAATTAATTCAGACAACATTGGAACGCTCAGTATACTCTCTGTACACAATTGTGTGTGTATTAGCAATAGATGGTACGTGACATAGAGTTTCTAATTAGTATTACAATATTATTTGTATTGTTTTATCTGACTGTGAACTGAAATGAAATATTTTAGGTAGGTATAATCATTGCTAAGCCAAATTGTAGATTTATGGAACAAGGTATTTGAGGCCCAAGCTAAACTCACAACTCAAAAGTACTACAAAGCTTAATTAATGTAATCTTTATTAGTTGAAAGCACTTTATAAATGAAAGCGATGAAGTAAAGGGTTATATGGACCCCACCAAGATATTCCAGACCCAAAGCAAGACGAGCGCCACATAGGCTCTGACAACGACATTCCGTATAATGACAGACTCTGTGGCGTGGTGGTAGAGCACGTGGCTGCCACGCAGGAGGCGCGGGTTCGATCCCCGCTCAGTGCAATTATTTGTATTTTTTTTATAGGACACGTCAATTTGACTTCACCTCGCCTGATGTTAAGCTAAAGGCAAAGTCTCGGAAAGAGGGTCACCATCGGAAACATGTACCATGTTAACAGCGGTGGCACTAAGCTTGACGGCCTCGTTAGATGCCTTTTCACGCCGCGCTTAATGCATGAATATGGCTATTTGCATTGGTCTGGGTGTTTCTATTTATATAAGTATGTTTATCCGCATTCTAGATTTCATAACACAAGCTATAAAAGCTTACCATGGGTCTACATAGCGTTGTGTAGAATGTTGTGGAATATTTACATTTAATTCATTTCATTATAGAGTTGTTGGAAGCGGATCTCAGACTTCAGAATGGAGGCTTTAGATATAATTGGGCAGCTATTTTGTGATTGGGGCTCAAACGTAGGAGAACTTTAAAAGTACGAGATTCGTATGCATAATGAAGGCTAGATATGCTGTATTTAAAACTAAAAAAAAATAACATGCTATATTAAACGTATCTCCTATGAATAAATTTAATTTCGTTTCATGTCTTTCTGTGTGGTGATGGATAAAGAATAAAAGTATCACCACCCCATCTCATCCAAAGGGTGTTGTACGAGGTGCCTAACGGAAAGATAATATATGCAGGCGATATCACTACGAGATAAGGAAAATTCGAAATAAAACCCTGTTCCAACCCGTCTGGCCACCATGGAAACCGTAGGCTAAAGCCTCCCAACATTGGTAGAGGCCTATGTCCAGCCGTGGACAGCGATAGGCTAATAGATTGATCAGTTCGAATCGTTTTAGCTCATCACGAAATAATTTTTAATTTTTTTTTTCAGCTGCTTCATTCCATTAAACCTTGGCAGTATCGAACATTCAATATTAATAACCTCAAATTCTCCCATGGCACGGTCCAAGTCAGTCCGTTTGACCTGCTTTAATATGTTGTGTTAGATGCAAATGCGTATTTAATGAAGGTAAATTACGTACACAGTACACATTTATGACTCTAACTATACGTATAACTTAAGAGGACGCTTCCCCCTCTGAATATCGACAAGATACTTCATAAAGAGTGAAATTTCATAAAATTTCTCGCAAATACGTGTTCTTGAATAAGCTAAGTTACGGACTGAAACGAGGTATTTTTGTGAGGAAAAAAAACTGTAAAAATCACATTTAAAAGTTCTCAAAAATTATTCATGTCTATCGTGATGATAGAATAATTTTACAAGGCTTGTGTACCGACTCAAAAGTACCTAGCTAGTGGCCTCCCTGCGGGACTGAATTTAGGTCACAGTGAAACTGATACAAAAAATTAATTTCAGTAAACTTTTCATTATTCTCAACAAAATTTAATAAGTTTTGAGTTTCGTTGACTCCGAAATTGTTTTTAAAGATGGTATGAAATTAATTATAGTAATCGATAAAGAAATGTCGTGAGTCGGAACTTAACGTAGATATACACGTCCAAAGAAATAAATACAACTTTACATAGAGTTGTATGTAAATGTGATGGCACAAATTTGACACTTATTTCGACCGGGTTGGTACCACCGTGCACAAGTGCGAAATACCCTCCATAGTAATCCAATCTCGGTTGGATTGCGTTCAGGGGTCAGCAAGTGCATAGCCGGGCCGAGGTGATGGTAGTCGCAGCACTAGTGGGACCGGTGGGTGTTGGCGTAGTCTAGTGGGGTGTGACGTGGGGCGACGCGCCGGGCAGGGAGACCCGTAGAAACGGTGGTGCCGCTGGCCGCCCGCGGCATAGTACAGGGGCCCAACTGGGACTAACCACCCTGGGAGGCTGCCCCACCAGGTCGCGCATAATCCCGATATGGCTCGTCGTGCCGGTTGGCGACCGGACGGGAGCCCGGCGACCATATTCGGGAGGGTACGGGGGCCCTTCCGTTCGGCGCGTCGGCTCTCGTCACGCCTCACATTCATAGATAAAACCAATCTCCCATGTTTTGTCACGCGGTGCTGCGGCGACAATCACCTCTTTTTCACGCCTTCCCTTACACCTCATGGCAGCGCACAAAACAAAATCTGTTGAAACAGCGGCTAGGGACTCTCCCACAAAAACTCTATTTGAGGTGGAGTCCACGAACATCTGTGGGCTCCATAAGAACCTCAACGCCGTCCACCAACACCTGGAGACGGCGAAACCAGCTATGCTGTTTCTAACGGAGACACAAATACGCCGCCCTGACGACACGGCCTACCTGCTTTACCCCGGCTATGTTATCGAGGAAAATTTCCGAGCAAAAGCCGGGGTGTGCGTGTTTGTTAGGGCGGATATTTGTTGTCGCCGTTTGCGCTGTCTAGAGGACCCATCCTTTTCCATCCTGTGGGTACACGTAGACCATGGCTCCGCGAGTCAGATCTATGTGTGCCTTTACCGTTCCCATACAGGAGATGCAGAGATAACTCGACTATTCGAATACCTGAGTCAGGCGGCAGATGATGCGCAGGAGCGGTTTCCGAACGCCGAATTGGTGTTTTTGGGGGACTTTAACGCCCACCACAAGATCTGGTTGGGCTCCGCCATAACAAACCATGCGGGAAGAGCCACTCACGCATTTGCCCTGGCGCATGACTTGACTCAATTGGTGCACAAGGTCACGAGGATACCAAGAGAGTCCGGCCTAGAGCCCTCTCTGCTAGACCTTCTGTTGACGAGTCGCCCGGACCAGTACAGTGTCTCGGTGAGTGCTGCTTTAGGTAACTCCGACCACTGTCTGGTCCGCTCCACCGTGCCCATTGTAGCGCCCCCACGACCCGTGCAGGGGAAGAGGCGTCTATGGCACTACTCGTCAGCGGACTGGGATGGATTGCGCGACTATTATGCGTCCATCCCGTGGGTTGAACGCTGCTTTGAGGGTAAGAACCCATCTGAGAGCGCTACTGCCGTCGCCGGTGAGATCGGTCTAGGTATGGAATACTATATCCCATACACCGATGTCACCGGAGTCCGTGGAGCGCGTCCGTGGTTCGGGCGCGAGTGCGCGGAGGCTGTTGAGCATAAACAGTTTGCGTACCGCGCCTGGGTGCGGGCGCGCGCCACGCGCGATCCCAACGTGGGTCACTTCAAGGCGGCGTACAACAGAGCCACAAAGGTCTGCAGGAGGGCATGCGTCAGAGCGGATGCCCAGCGCATAGCACGGCTGGGCCAAGAGCTAGTGGCGCATCCCACGGGTAGCCGTGGCTACTGGCAACTGGCCAAAGCCGTGCAAGCCAACTTCTGCCAGCCCTCGCTGCCCCCGCTGAGCAATCCCGATGGATCTCTGGCCCATGAGCCGCAAGAGAAAGCAAATTTGCTGGTCAATCTCTTCGCGGCCAACTCCCGAGTCGATGATTGTGGTATGCAACCACGGACAATGCCCACTGGTGACCACGCAATGCCTGATATACGTATCAGGCAACGCGATGTCCGTGCAGTACTGCAATCACTCGATGTCCGGAAAGCCAGTGGTCCTGATGGTATTCCAGCGGTCGTACTTAAAAAATGTGCAGCGGAGTTATCTCCTATGCTAACGCGGCTGTACCGACTGTCCTACAGTTCGGGTACAGTGCCTTCGGCTTGGAAGGAGGCGAATGTCCAGCCGATCCCCAAGAAGGGGGATCGCTCGGACCCAGCCAACTATCGACCCATAGCCGTCACCTCAGTGCTGTGCAAGGTGTTCGAGCACATAATTAACACACAGCTCATGCGCCACCTAGAGGATCACTCCTTGCTTAGTGACCGGCAATACGGTTTCAGACCGAAACGGTCAACGGGTGATCTTCTGGCGTACATGACTCACCTTTGGGGTGAGGCTATGGAGAAGCACGGTGAGTCACTGGCAATTAGTCTTGACATCGCCAAAGCTTTCGATAGGGTATGGCACAAATCGCTTCTTTCCAAGCTACCAGCCTTCGGCCTGCCTCCTAGACTGTGTAACTGGGTTGCAAGCTTCCTGCAGGGGCGCCGTATTCGCGTCCTTTGTGATGGACGAGCTTCGGAGTTCTTGCAGGTAAATGCTGGCGTGCCGCAGGGTTCCGTCTTATCTCCCACTCTCTTTCTTCTGCATATCAATGACATGCTCTGTAACGGAAACATTCACTGCTATGCAGACGACAGCACCTTACACGAGAGTTATTACACACATCCTGCGGCCAAGCAGTCTGATATCGCGGAAAAAAGGCAGCTTCTTGTCACTGACCTGGACCGGATCCTGGACCACATTTCTCAATGGGGCGCTAGGAACCTGGTCGAGTTCAGTGCCAAGAAGACCCAGGCATGTGCGTTTACAGCAAAGGTATCTCCTTTCCTTCCCCTTCCCACTCTTCAGAGCACACCACTGCCACTGCAGGATCACCTCACTATCCTCGGTATGGATGTTCGCTGCAAACTGAATAACAAAAACTATATCGAGAGTATCATCAAATCAGCCTCGCGTAAACTCGGAGTCCTGAACAGAGTGAGACGTTTTTTCACGCCGGAGCAGCGGTGTCTTCTATATAAGACCCAAATTCGTTCCGGGGCTCAATTCACTAACTTACGTACTTAGTTGCGTAAATTTACTTATGATTTTACTGACGTAAATATACGCAACGTGCGATTTCAGTGGGTAACCTATGTCAGTTTTCGGTACAGAATACCACGTTAATATACGTGACATTTTATGTCATATGACATACGACATTTATGAAAATAATGCCAGACTAAAAATATAACTTGAATTGCCAATTTTTTTTTTCAATAAATTCTTATTATTAATTTTTTCAATCTCATACATAAATCTTATGTATGGAATTGTTTTGAACTATAATTTAATTAATATTAGTCTTCTTCTTTTCGTGTCAACGATTCACTTTTATGAATAATTACACTATTCGGGAATATAATTATGCTATCTTAATCGCGCTGTCATAATATTGGTTTCTTTTATTTTATTTGTAATTAGTAGTTTTTTAGTATACAATTATAATGTATTCTGTAAATTACCAATAAATAATTAATTATTATAACGGGAATTGACGCGAGAATAATAAAAAAAAGTAGGTACTTTTAACTATTATTATTATTTATGTGCTTCAAAAAATCTATTTATATTTAGATGAATATGGGATATATTTTTTATCATCATTGCACTACAGTTTAATAAAATACAATTATTGTAATGCATAAGTCATTTGTATTTTTATTTGACATAAGAAATAAGTTATACAACTATACACAGCAGGCTGCTAAAATGGCAACATTATAATACTAACTGATCGAATAGTGATATATCCAAGAAGAAATAAGAAAACCTTAAGAAAACGAAGTTGTTTTGTGGTCTATGGTACCTATGATAAACAATTTTCTTACGTTCTGAACATTCATTAAAAACTTTTTGTAGCGGAGCGTTATTGCATTTCTACCAACATAACATCTATTTAAAGGATACCAAATATTCCTATTATTGTACATATTAGTAATCCTCGAAACAAATTTTGGTTGTACTATTTGTTCGGCTTTTTCTACAATATATATATTATATAATATGTAATATGTAATTCAGTCAAGATACTCGTGTTGATTGAGGGTGGCGCTGCGGTGCGCTCGACAGTTACGCAGATGGCGGGTTAGGCCCGTTATGGAACATAATAAAAAAAAGAAGAACCAAAGAGTGAATTTCCTTTATTCAGTTCAGGCACTTACAGAGCACATTTGAATGTCATTTTTTTCTTCGTTTTTTTCGCGCGGAAAGCCCCACGGATACCCGCCGGAGCCGGAGGGGGAGGTTATGTCGGACTCAAACCGACTAAAATCACACGCCGTCTGTGGGTCGGAGTGCTAGGCCGAAGGTGAGGTTGTCATCGATAGCCCTTGCACCTGGGCTGACCCAGGGTCTCCTCAAGAAGGAGGGACGACGGTGTCCCTAACTCGCCCCCGGTATGGGGAGCCACGCTTCTAAGCGCCCCGCCGCCTTGGCCTGCTTCTGTTAGGGTGACAAGCAGCTCCACCCGTCACCCCAGGCCCGCGCTTATGGGGGATGGAGGTCGGTTTGTGCATCCGACGTCCATGTTGCCTTCGCCCGCGGGTAGCGCGGTTTGCGAGTCTATCTCGGTCACGCCGCCACTCCCTTTCCGCCGTCTCCTTCTCGAGCATTACTTGCTCCCAGGAGGCGCAGGCCTCCCATGCATCCGCGCAGTGGAACATCGCCGCGAGTAGGGTGGCGAGCGTGAGAACTCTCACTCCCAGGGCCGCCAGGCTCGGGATTGTATCCTCGCTTCCGCGCCTCCTTTCGGAACCTATATAGCACTGAAAGGGCCCTCGATTGTAGGATCCACGAGACTCGCCACAACGATGGGTATCGTGCAGTATCTAATGGCCCTGGTAGCCATCGTCTGCTGCGGCGTACGCAGCAGGGGCATGAACCTGTCCTCCAGGTTTCCAGTTTATGGTTTGCAAATGGGTACCACCTGCTATCAAAGTTGTTTCGATATTTTCAGCATAATTTTTTAAATATGGTTTTTAAGTTTATAATATTTTTACTTCTCTCATGTTCGATAAGTAGGTTCTTATTACCTCCAAATGAGAAAAGCCCTAGGGCGGTAAGTAATTAAAAAAAACCACTTCTTTCCATAAAAAAGTTCGCGTACATCTAACCATCATACTGGCAATAGACATCATGCATTCAGCCCAAATACCAAAGAGGTCGCTTTGCTATTCAGCCTTGTCTTCGTGTGCGTATAATAGTCATCTATTTTAAATATCGAATGGCGATACTCAATTTCATCCTTGAAAAAAAATTTTTAAAGTTCTTTACTTGATTCTTTTTAATGAAAAAAGGCGGAAATAGAAAACTTTTACTTTAAATATTGTTTGGTTTTGGAATTTTTTTTTTAAACATCTCAAACTATTAATATATCCCAAAAACACCTGTCCATTAAAATTTGAAAATTGTTCTCATTTCACTATAAACATTCACGCGCAGACTTATCGTGCGAGCACTCTATGTGAAAAGATTATGGTTGACGTACTGATGACACCGGTGATCTCCGCAAAACGACGTTTGGGGGATCACCTGTTTCTGGTACAGAAGGACCCCGACTGAGTGCTATTACTGTGATGCGACCGAGGACTCAGGCGGCGCACGGCGTAACATAGGAGGTAGCTCAATGACCTCTGTCCTGCAGGACCGTAGACTTGGTGTGTGACAATGGTAGCCGCCTGTCACAATAGCAGAAAAGCGGCCCAGGTATGCCAATGCGATGCGCACAGATCAACATTGAGTAGCGAAGTACTCAAAATGATCTCATTATTGCTTGAGACATATATCTGGCACCTAAAATGTGCTCTATACACGCGGTACACGTTTCTTGGATGAATTTTGACGATAGCACGGGGTGCTGTTGCGGTAGACGAGCTTCAGTTCACTAAGACAATTATATATTATTACAAAATAATCCGCACGCCCCAGGGCCTTTTATATCTCACGACTTGAGTCACTGGCAATTAGTATTGACATCGCCACAGCTTAGGGTTCAATAGGGTATGGCACACATCGCTGCTTTCCAAGCTACCAACCTTTGGCCTGCCTCCCAGATCGTGCAACTGGGTTGCAAGCGTCCTGCAGGAGCACCGTATTCGCGTCTTTTGTGATGGACGAGCTTCGGAGTTCTTGCAGGTGAATGCTCGCGCCGCAGGGTTCCATCTTATCTCCCACTCTCTTTCTTCTGCATATCAATGACATGCTTTCTAACGGTAGCATTAATTGCGGCCAAGCAGTGTGAAATCGCGGAAAAAAGGCAGCTTCTTGTCACTGAGCCGGAATCAGAGCACACCACTGCCACTGCAGGATAACCTCAATATCCTCGGTATGGATGTTCACTGCAAACTAAATAACAAAAACTATATCGAGAGCATCATCAAAACAGCCTAGCGTAAGCTCGGAGCTGGGAGCAGCGGCGTCTTCATACAAGACTCAAATTCGTTTCTACATGGAATACTACTCGCATCTCTGGGATGGCTACGCAAAGTACTTACTAGATGCTCTCAACAGGTCGCTGCAACGTGCGGTCCGCATCATTGGGAATCCTGAGGTCACGAACTTCCTCGAGCTTTTGCAGATGCGTAGAGATGTTGCGTCTTTGGCAGTATTCTACCGTCTCTACCACGGTGAATATTCTGATGAGCTCTTCTAATCAGTCGCACCCTCTCCTTTCCTTCACAGGATCCTACAGTCCCGGGGCCTTTAAGCGGGGCGTGAAAAGGCATCTGACAAGGCCGTCAAGATGAGTGCCACCACTGTTAACATGGTACATGTTTACGATGGTGACCCCCTTTCCGAAACTTTGCTTTTAGCTTACCATCAGGCGAGGTGAAGTGAAATTGACGTGTCCTTTATATAAAAAAATAGGTCCAAGATATATGGCCCGAGCTATACCTTGATATTATGACAATTTTGTGCACCTTGCATGCTCACTGTACATACATGGTGGTATTGATTTACGGCGGCGGCGCGCTGGAAAGCGCGCCACCCCATTCCGGGGGCGAGTCGGGGACCTGGGTCAGCCGTGGTGCGAGGGATATGTCGATGACAACCTCACCTCCGGTCTAGCACCACGACCCTCAGTCGGCGTGCGGTTTTAGTCGGTTCGAGTCCCACATAACCCCTTCCGGCTCCGGCGGGGGAGGTATCCGAGGTTTTCGCAGGCCAAAAAAAAGGTGGGATTGATTTATGAGAAAAAGTTAAATACTATGTTTATCCGCATTCTAAATCACGAAACACAAGTTAGTTAATCCCTGTTTTCTTTAGGTCTGGATAGCGCAATGAAGATTATCGTATAATATTTATCGTGAACTAGCTTTTGCTCGCGGCTCCGCCCGCGTGGATGTCAGTTATCGCGACCAAACATAGCCTAATCCTTTCTCAAGGTTTAATCTACCCTCATACCAAATTTCATCAAAATCGGTTCAGTGGTTTAGGCGTGAAAGCTAACATACAGACAGACAGACAGACAGAGTTACTTTCGCATTTATAATATTAGTATGGATTTATTCAACGACAAATTTTAGCAATCATTGCAATTCAAATGTAAATAAATACTTACCGAATGATTTTCCTATGATAAAAAGCATTTAAACTTTTATAATTTTTGTGAACGTATCTACGTATACAAATCGAGCAGAACATTGTCATCGAGTTTAGAACCATGATTTAACGCCTAAACCATAATTTTGACTTTGACAGATGTTACTGAATACCAGGTTATTAAGTTATCGATTTCCATAACCACACATATGCGATACGTGGTGTTAGTATTTTATGACGTTTGAGCCATTTGTATGGATGACGTAAGTTGTCAAAATGATAAAAACCTAAGTATTTGTAAACCTATGCTTTGACAGATCGTACAGAATACCAGGTTATCGAAACGAAACTCACAAACTCACAAATACGTGATACGTGGCGATAGTGAATCGAGCCCCTGCGTGGAATACTGCTCACATCTCTGGGACGGCTCCGCAAAGTACTTATTAGATGCTCTCGACAGGTTGCAGCGACGTGCGGTCCGCATTATTGGGGATCCTGAGGTCACGAACACCCTCGAGCCTTTGCAGATGCGCAGAGATGTTGCGTCTTTGGCAGTTTTCTACCGTCTCTACCATGGTGAATGTTCTGACGAGCTCTTCCAATTAGTCCCACCCTCCCCTTTCCTTCACAGGACGACACGTGCAGGGCTAAGATGTCATCCATTTACGGTGCAGAGTATACCTGCTAGAACCAAGCGTTTCAGTGATTCATTCCTATGCCGCACCACTAAGGCCTGGAATTCCCTGCCAGTTCACGTGTTTCCTTCTTCCGACAGTCCTGGGTCCTTTAAGCGGGGCGTGAAAAGGCATCTAATGAGGCCGTCAAGCTGAGTGCCACCACTGTTAACATGGTAAATGTTTACGATGGTGACCCTCTTTCCGAGACTTTGCCTTTAGCTTAACATCAGGCGAGGTGAAGTCAAATTGACGTGTCCTGTATAAAAAAAAAAAAAAAAAAGTGTGTACAAGTACAGTCGACTGACCGCAGTCAGTAACTAACTTATACGACATAATAAGACGACGTATTTCGACTCGAACCCATTGACTGCTACAATAAACAATTGAACCACGAACGGTTGAAGCTGATTCAAAGCAGCAGTACAAATACATTACGTTCTCGAGTAGTTCACTCTTGACTAACTACCGCTAAATTATTAAATTGAGAGTAATGAAGCTATATTCTTCATCCTAGCGTTGCTTCCATTCGCTTCCGAAGCATTCAACTTGTAGTCTGGGGTCCACTTTACCAGTCTGACTGAGGATTTGGCTGAACTTCGATATTTTCTGTGAAGCGATTGCCATCTGACCTCCACAGCCTAAAGGCGATATTGAAACATTACAGCCGGACCAGTTGTTGGACTTTTTAGGGCTCTCTGGACTGCCATAGATGTTCTTATGGCAACTGGGACCGACAAGCGTGCTCTTCAAGACACGATCAGGCCGATGCCAATATCCATATTCATGCATACAAATATTTGCATTGAGCGGGGATCGAACCCGCGCCTCCTGCGTAGCGCCGTGTTCACTACCGCTACACCATAGAGGCCGTCCGAGAAATGATATTTTCTTGTTTGTCACTTTTTAGAGCGTGATTTTTCAGTAGTCGGGGTTTAGTTTGAAACTTTAATTTTTATTTATATTATTTTGAGGCAAGGTAAAGCTAATAATTTATACATATTTGAAATGTGCTTATTAAGCCCTTTCATTTGATACCAAACACGGCATATTTATCTCAAATTTATTTTTTAAAACAGTACCTTATAAGCGCTAGAGGGCGCCACACAAAATTGAGTGACACGTCATGTAGCCTATAACCATCAGACGATAAAGCCACACACACAGTTCTAATAAGTAGTTGAGGCTCTATGAGGGAACAAATGAACATACATAGCCATAAATCATAACCCTCGTTTTGGCTTCGCCGTAGTCGAGTAAAATAGGTGGTTTTTAGATTTTATTTTACTTCTTAATTAATACAACTTAAAAATAATCATCAGTTGACAAATTTCATAGCAATTTGTCGGCATCTAGTTCTCTTAAAGGTATATAAAAATAGAATCAAATAATTATAACAACCTTAATTACTACTTATTGCAAACATACAACAGCTATTACCATACAGTACTTAAACATGGTAGGTACAGTCACCATCAGAAAAATGTTGTTGAACAAAGTGCTCAAAATGATCTTAATTCCTTGGCTTCTCCTCCCCCTCCCCCTCAGTTCGGACAAATATACAATTTAAATAAATAAATAAAACCGTTGAATTTACTCGTAATAACTTAGGTTTATGATCATATTGAGACTTTGTAGTCAACTGTATCTTGCTGTATGTATAGTCAGCTGTACAAAGAGATTAAGCTCCCGATGCCGAAATCCCCTAGTAGTACTCCAGGTGAAACGGTAATTTCATAAAAAGAACATCACTACAAAGAAAAAACAACTAGCGCCAAGCGCGTGCTTTTTTCTAGTGGTGTTTTTTTAATGAAATTACCGTTTCATTCAGCTTTACTAATACGATGGAGAGTAAATAATGCAAAATAAAAAAAACACTAAAAAATTGTTTTTTTTTGTCCAAATCGATTTTATTTTTATGCCAATGTGTTATGTACCTGGCGTACTACTAGGGGTTTTCGGCTTCGGGAGCGTTCCACTTACACCCGGCATATCAATGGGTAGGTATATCTATTATACACTCATTATTTCTTTATTAGCGCACATACAGCACTCACACGTCTATTTTGCCTATGCACGCGCCCACACAGTCTGCGGACACAGCGACAGGTGATAAATAATGTTGATCGTGATATTTAAAAGTGTAGTGTTACTTTAACTTTGAGACTACTTCCCGCTACTCCTACTAATATTATAAATGAGAATGATTTTGAAGCAAGAGCTTAAGTTAAGCTAGTTTTTGCTTCTTGGAAATGTACCCATGGGTTGCATGGGGTGTTTCCACGCGATCGGAGCCATGGGCAACAACTAGTTTAATTACATACAAGGCATAGGTATAGCTATGTAATATGAAGTTATTCAGAAAAATTATGTACCATTTTAAGAGTGGGAGTTGGCAAAAGTTAAAACTGATGTTCACAGCGGTGAAGCGTTTCAGTTTCAGTCAAACATTTAAACAATTTCCTGCCATTCTATTTTAGTTTTCAACGCGATTTCTTCAATCTACAAGAACATTTTTACTCACAACTCTTACTCAAAAATTACTTAAACGGCTCATCACAGATTCAATTTCAATATTCGGTCATGGGACCGGCAATCCGGAATAGGAAACGATATTTCCTCAAATTTGATTAGTTTTCATCGGAAAATCGAGTTCCGCTCAAAGGACATCATATCAAAATAAAAAAGGCGCTCCATGGATGCAACCGAGGTCCAAATATCTGACTTATTCCCGTTTCCTCCTTTTACCGATTCCCACCGAAAATCCTGGTACTAAATTTTGAACAAATCAATTTTTATATTAGTGCTTTTTAGGTTTCGTACCAAAAATGGAAACAACAGATTCCTTACAGGACTTTTTTTGATGTCAGTCTTCTTATTCACCGTAAATCGAATAAGCAGCTTTTATGTACCTAGGTGTATGGGAGTATAACTATGACATGGTAAGCTTGACCTGATGCTGCAGTATATCGTGTGATCTGCGGTCTCAGCAACTTAGAGCGTGTTTGAACCCAATAGAATGTTGTTAATGAGTAGTTATTAGACAGATGCTTATGGTGGTGCTCGTAAGTATATCGAGCTTAAAAAGCATTAAAAAGCAATACTAATATAGCTAGCAAATCTTATTTCTAGCATTATCGATCGTTCCGATAACCATGTCGAAGTGCTTTGGGAGTACCTGTATGACGACGCTTGAATCATGTATAATAAAATATATATGTATGTAAAATTTATAATGATGTATCAACATAATTTATATCACATCATGTATTTTAATTATGTCATACATCATTGTAATAAAATGTATTCCTTGTCATTTGTCTTATTCAACCATATATTCTACGAAGCACATCTAAATCTTCATCAGTACATGTGTAACGTATTAACTCGTTATAGGGCCTAACATCAGTGAACACTATTATACTAGCTGCTCCTCTCCAGAACGTAAAACTGCCGACACCAAAGAGTACTCTACCAGAATACAGCATAGCACTAGATGCAAATCCTGTAAATTTAGGATCATTTTTTAAACAAATGAAGTGTCCCCAGTTCTTTGGTAACCAACTGTCGCAGTCTTCGCTTTCACTTATATCGTATTCAGCCAAAATTAACTTTCTATATCTATTCAGAGGATCAGCATATGTAAGACCTAAAGAAACAAACGTTAATACTTTCCTTATATGATTTGCACGAGACCCAACTCTTGATCTTAATGGTCCTTTAAATTTTATTACTTTTTCGGTTGTTGTCTCGACTGTTGTTGTCCCTGCGGTTGTAGTTTCAGTTACATTTGCACCTTCGGTTGTTGTCTGCACTTCCTCTGTAGTAGTAGTTGGGTCTTCTTCTATGATTATTACGCTAGTGTCGGCTCGCAATACAAATAAGTCATGAAGAGGGCAGTGTTTTCTGTCTACACCGTGCCATTGCTCATCTTGTATCTGTTTTTCTTCCATAGGAATAAGTGGTCTGGCACACAAAATATTTCGAGCAAGATATTTTCCAGTGTTTGACAGAAAAGTAAGCTTAATACTCCCCATTGTATCTCTGTCATTTGTGAGATCTCTGAATGGATTGTATGAAGTTAGAACTCGACTATCATCAAGTAATACTCCGATAGCAATATTTGTAAACTTTTTGCCTTCAAATTTAGATATGCCAACTGTTCTGTTAAAAAAGGTATCCTTGGGGTATATTATAACTCTTACGTTAGTGACACCTATTTCTTCCTCGCCATTTGTAGAATAGGTGAGCAGTATTATCGTCAAATAAATACAAGATGCTTCACTTATTCTAGAACAATACATAAGATATCACAATAAAATTATTAATAAAAGATTTCGATGCCGTAGCATGGAATCAGGCTTCAATTGGAGTCCCCGGCCGCAACTTCTAATTTTATAAACTAATAACTTTGAGATTCAATAATGGTAAAAATAAACCTAGATATTAATTTTCTTACATAATTATGATCTGCACAAGTCCTTTTCACAGGGGTTCGGAATGTAATAACTTAGTATTAGTTGGGCTGTGTACTTGATACTATCTTGTTTGTTACTTTAGAAACAAATAAAAGGACTATCTTACTTACAATTTCATTGCGTGAATTTTAAAATCATTTATATAAAAAAATTTAATGTGCTCTTACTGAACACTGATTCGGTTATCACATCCAGATTCTACCAACTTCGTATTTTATACTTACTTAGGAATTCTCTAAATATGCCTGTTTAAAAACATCCTTTATGTTTCAGACTCATATCAAATTTTGTTTGTTTGTTTATGTTTATTTGTTTTTGTTCTGCATGAGTGTCTGTGTCTATACTATGAATGTGATTGCGGAAATTAACTTAAACTAAATTAAATTAAATTAACTTAACAATTATAATGAATTTATTTATATTTAAGATATTTTGCATTGCTTTGATGCTTTTAAACCAAACTGTAGGTACTCATTCTTATGCCGCACCATTAAGACCTGGAACTCCCCGCCAGCTCACGTGGTTCCTTCTTCCTACAGTCCCGGGTCCTTTAAGCGGGGGGTGAAAAGGCATCTACGGCCTCGTCCGTCAAGTCAAGAGTGCCACCACTGTTAACATGGTACATGTTTCTGATGGTGACCCCCTTTCCGAGACTTTGCCTTTAGCTTAACATCAGGCGAGGTGAAGTCAAATTGACGTGTCCTATATAAAAAAAAACTGTGGGATATTTTCATTAGAGGAATAATAATACTGCTCTTAAGTTATAAACCCCTCAGTACTAATAGCCAAACCTGATCCATACTAATATTATAAATGCGAAAGTAACTCTGTCTGTCTGTCTGTCTGTCTGTATGTTACGCTTTCACGCCTTAACCACTGAACCGATTTTGATGAAATTTGGTATAGGGGTAGATTAGACCTTGAGAAAGGACATAGGCTATGTTTGGTCGCGATAGCCGACATCCACGCGGGCGGAGCCGCGGGCAAAAGCTAGTTATTAATAAAAACTATTATTTTTGTAACATCTTAAATCAATTGTTGTATGCGGGTATGTATGCGGGACATAGGGAAAAAACCCAATGATCAGTATTGTGATAATAAATAACTGACGATAATTCAATAATACCCTAAGGCGGTCAGGCTCAATTATTACTTCCATTTACTAACTCACTTTTTAGTTACAGAACAACGGCTGCATTTTGCGACTACATTTTTCACTTCCACTAGCTAATATCAAACTGAGTTACTGGAAAACGTAGGCTGTTCTAAATTGGTACATTTTAAAAGCCAGCTGCATGTGACATAGTAATAATTTAGCGAGGGTTGTACAATGTCCCAAAAGGTAATAACATTCAAAATGGGTCTCCAGCATCAGTAATTCATACAGGTTTTTACAAATTAATGTTCGCTTGCATTTGGTTTGCTCATGATTCAAAGATGTGAAGTTACGAAAGAGTTGAACCTATTGTTAGTCTAACCACTGAAATATTGTTATGTTTAAGTAGATACTGTCTGTGTCTGCGAGCTTGCCTGCTACTTTTGGTCATAATGTCGCTTCTACTCAACTAATTTTCTAAATAATTTAAAATTTTGAGACGAACCAAGACCGCTTAAACTCAAAAAAACCGCATCAAAATATGTTCTTTAGGTTTTGCGTCCATTGCGGGGCAACAGAAAAGCTTATTTTTTAATATACGGTATCATTAGTTTAGATCACACTTATCAGATGTAAGTAGTAACTATATAAAAAATAAATCAGTCGAAACAGCTGAGCAAGATGAACTATAAAAACATGAAGATAAAAGGCTGCAATAACGTCCGGATTCGTTCATTCATTCCTTTACATGGTATTGAGAAACTATATGAAGGTACTATTTACATGAACGTCTATTTTATGAGCCTTAAGGCTTTCTACACATGTACGCAATCCGGATTCCAATACAATAAGCGTGATGTATCGTTTTCATGACGTAGCTTTTTTATTCTTTGTTTGTTTGATGTATGCAATAACAATATTTTGGTACGCGTGAGGCATAAAGTTATTAAGCTTTTATTGTGAGGTTACAGTTAGGTTTGAAGTTAAATTAAAAACCATCTAAGTCGCTTCTTACTCACGTCATACTCCTAAATTTTCATAGTGGTTAGTTCAAGCCGTTTTGTTGCAATGCTATTGATACAAATACTGTGTCTATTCAGTAAATGGTCAAACTTGGTTAGTAAAGGAAACCCCACCTGCGAATTGATACACCTAGTAATTGATTTTCTCTCGGAATTTGAGGTTCAAATTCCTTTCGTAAAACCCTAGATAAACTAAATTATGTAACGGATTCCGGGCTTAACAGACCAAGCTTTGGAGGCAACCAATAATAGCACTCGGATGATGATGATTGAAGTTTTCAGTCCTCATTTCTTCTTTATCAAAACTTAGAAAACAGTATACGGTAGCCTTTATATTACTGCCATAAAACTTCTAAACTATCCGCGTATAACTACATCGCGTTATGCTATAACCCAATAAGTTATCAGATAGACATTTTTATGTAACATCGAAAACTATGGAGGTTGAGCTCCCTATTGTTCAGCTGATGCACAGTTACGACGTATAAAAAAGAAATTTATGATATGGTGATGTAAAAAAATAACGGATCTTCATTTGCGACCCACAACTTCATGGTTATTCTTAAGGTATTCTTGTTTTGTTTATGTATTGCGCATTCATTCAAGTTTTGGAAATAATCTGGTATAGTTCCTCATGTTGTTTCTTATTTACGAAATAAGTTTGTGTCTTTATTTAATTGTCATTATTTGCGGAAATAACGGAAGAACCTTGAATTGGGTCGTAAACCGGTATCAAAGTCATAATTATTAACAACCTAAATATAGAAAATAGAGTGTACGTTTACATTAGCGCTAGGCCTTAGTGTCATAATATAATTCCACCCATGTTCAACACCAGACCTTAAATTTCATTAGGTAACACTGAGTTTGTACTTTGAGACGCACAAAACTTCCCGAGGAGGGCAAGACCGATAGGGATGGCCGTGGATCAACCGAGGTGCGAGGGATATGTTGAAGACAACCTCATCCGAAAATGTCGTGCTTGGCCGAAGCACGAAATTACCTCCTCCTCCGGCTTCGTACGTAAAAAAAGACACAAAACAAAAAATGTTGCCATCGAAATAATAACCCACTTTTTTAAAACGTCCGTAGTAATACCTAACCTGTTTTATTTTGGTTTTCAAGAGCATTATATTCGAATTCATAGGTCAATGTACGAACGGCATATACAAAAAACTAACAATAAATTTTGTTATAAAATTGACAACAACACTGTAAAAAATACATTTTGTTTTTTGTTCCCTCGTTGTTAGCTGTTTCTTATGTAAATAAATCGGGAAAACCGGACAACATTGTTTACTTATACAAAATAGAACTCTGCGACAGAGATGTTTACACCATATCGAGCTAGTTATTACTGCAAACACAATGAATTAAAATGCAGCAATCTAAATAATAATCCGCTCATTTTAGACACTATGTAAAACTTCAACTCACGTTAAGTACTTGATTTTCATGCTCTTCCGAAATGAAGAAATTTCGAAAAAAAAATCGGCTTATTCTACTTTTCCCCGTTGACAATCCCCGTTGATGGGGATTATTGAACTTTTTAAATAGTGGGAATTTTTTAGTTCACTAATCTAAAAAGTTCAATAATCCCCATTAAAAAAATTAAAAGTAGATGATTCATTTATAGTATTTTATTTTTGACGTCCCTAATGGGGATTATTGAACTTTTTAGTTCACTAATTAAAAATTTTGCGTCAACGGGGCATAGTGAACAAATAGTTCAATAATCTCCATCAACGGGGATTGTCAACGGGGATAAGTGGAATAACCCAAAAATTTCAACCCTTGATTCACTCATAGCAGGTAAAATATTAGAAAACGCCAACACCAATACCTATTTGTCCATCCTACACAACACATGTTAGTCATGCTCCATTCAGTTAGTTTCTTGATTAAACATTAACAATCTTTACGTGTCTTTTTAATATGTTTTATTTAAATACTTAGTTTATGAATGTTTTCCTTTATGGCAACTTGTTTTGAAGACTGAAAACTGAAACGATCCACTTATTAGTCAATTAATTAGCAAAGTTTATTTACGAGCTTGCATTAAAAATGTTGGTAAAGGTGTGTAAAGAAAGAGTCTCTACAAGATTGTTTAGTTTAGTTAAGTACCTAACCAAATGGAATATAGATACAAACGAACCATAGTTTGGAAGTATTACGGGTTCTATATTTGAAAATTATTTGTTTTTTTAATACTTAACCAAAAAAAACTTTAATCACTCAAATATTTGCAATGAACAAAAATCGAAACGAAACGTCAAAATGAGTCTATTTCAAATATAATATAAAATCAAATATATATAATTAAACTGCAGTACATGCCTTTTTACTTTTAATTTTTCTCGCCAAGAAATTCTCTACTCGTACAAATTAGAAGAGTTGCAGTAAAAGTAAAAAAATAACTAATATAAATTGCTATAGGAAAAACGGTGGAAAATCTTAGACATTAAAGCCGATTTTTCTGCCTTGGCCGGCACTTGACACATGCTGTACGGCACTGCTATCTGTACCCGTATGCCCATGTGGATATTATGTTGACATAGATGTATTTAGCTCTGGCAACTTACCAGTTTCCACACGTCCGTATCTCTGTACAAGTATGTATGTGTGTGCCTGAGTGTCTTTGAATGTGTCGACATTACTACTATATTTGGCTTTTGATTTCGCATGTCGGGAACAAGACTAACAGTTGAGGTAAGATCATTTTGCTACGGTTTGTTGAGTGCTGTATCTATTGCGAAATGTGAGTATAGGCCAATAGTAATACGGTAGTGAATTTTAGTTGGTATACATAGAACGCGACTGCTACGCAGGAGGCGCCGGTTCGATTCCCGCTCAGTGCAAATATTTGTATGCAAGAATATGGGTTATGTGTTTCTATGTATAGTATGTATGTATTTACAAAAAAACGTATCTAAGTTTGTTTATCTGCATTCTAGATTCCATAACACAAGCTAGTTAAGCTATGCTTACCCATGGGTCTAGATAGAATTGTGTGGAATATTGTGGAATATTTATAAAAAAAAAATATTTTGCACATTCTAAATGCAACACACACATAAAGCACATACACATACTACTAATTTGGTCAATAACATCATAAAAGCAAAACACAAGGCACTCAAAACCAAATATAAAGGCAATACAAAAAATGTGATAATAGACTGAAGTTTCACTAATTACCTACAATACGTATCAATAATGTGTAATACTACACAATATTGTTTGTACAGCATTTACTATAATGCCAAACAATACTCATTGAACAGGGACGGTCATTATAAGAAACAATACTTATATACTAGAAGGATACAGAGAACTAACTAGCAATGCTATTTCTTTTCTATTAAACGCTAATGACTTGCTTGTTCTGAACTTTTGTGTAATGTTTCTTTTCGAACGATTCATTCATGAGGCTATCCATTTCCAAGAGGAAAACTGCTAAAACTAGTTACACTACAAATGTTTATTTCATGAGTAATGTATTTGGTGGCGGTTGGAGTTTCCGTACGCAAAAAATTACAATTTCGCGTTACCATGCTATCCCGCGCTTTATCCAAAAATATTGAAATAAATACATGATTCGATATTCAAAACACTAAGCCTGTATTAAAATTCTACGAACTTTTAACGTAACTTGTAGAAACACTCAAGTTATTGAAATAATATTTGTTAGGTTACGATCATTTATTTAGCGTACTATACGTTACTAATCGGTAGGCTGTACAATTTGCTTAAGATTTTCGTGTCTTTAATAAATGATAATGCTTACATTTTAAATTCGAAATACATCGGGAAAAAGAAGAACTCAAGTGGGACTTGAACCCACGGCAATTTAATGTATGCTTTTTTACCCATAATTATGTACCTCATATCGCCATAGCACTAAAGTTTTTAAGCTTCCTTTGTCACTGAATGTATGATTCCAATATACTCGTAATACATAATTACTATTAATTGAGAAAAAACCGCAGAACAGAATACCCACATTACCTACCCACCTCTACTATGCTATAAAGATAATACTTTGCTGCAAACTATTTGCCTAGTGAGTTCACCTATAAGCAATGTTCAACCATATCCATTTTCAACTTATGACGAAATCTTATTAAGTATACACAGGGAGAGAATTTCATCCAGATATGAATACCAAATGAGTGATATTATACTCAAGGTTCATTTGAAGGTCAGTTTTCAAGATATAGAAGAGCAAACTATCAATCAAAACATCCATCAATCACATAACATATGAAAATATTTAGTAAAAATATATTTGATAAGTTTTAAAAAATCATATCAAAAATTTGAAAGTTTTTGAATGATGGAGTGTGTATGTTAATAGCTTCGTTGTATTTTATTAACACATTTTACATGATTTTTTAGTAGATATTGCCTACTGAATAGCACAGATTCATCTAATTTTTTTAAATTATGTACCTACAGTCATCAAGGAAGATCAATATAATATGTGAGTCATATTATATAGTTACTAGCCTTTGCCTCCATCTTCGCCCGCGTGGATGTTGGTTATCGCGACCAAACATAGCCTATGTCCTGTCCACCTCGTGGTCTAATCTACCCCTATACCAAAATTCATCAAAATCGATTCAGTGTTTAGGCGTGAAAGCGTAACATACAGACAGACAGACAGAGTTACTTTCGCATTTATAATATTAGTATGGATTATGGATTTAGATTATTTTTAATAGTTATTGCCTACTGAATAGAATAGCACAGATTCATCTCATTTTTTTAAATTATGTACCTAAAATCAGCAAGGAAGATCCATATATGTAAACAGTTATTATGCAAAACTGTATAGGTAAGTACTTATCTCTCCTGCTGGTTGTATATTAAAATGGAGGCTTGACCAAAAACTTATTTTACTTGTATATTTCGGTAAGTATCAATAAAAGCACCCATAAAAAATTAATCGTTCTTATCGAAAAATATAAGTCATGCAATTGTATTGTACAGAGAGCATTGCATAAATATAATTAAGTTAAGTATAACTAAATATGTATCAGAAAAATCAGTATATTGTTTCAACATTACAAAGCAACAAGTTTTTGGATCACAGCCAATATTTGAGACGTTGTAGTTGTAGTAGATAAACAATATTTCTACTGTATCTACTTATCCGTGTACTTATTGTTAAAGCTATGGTTGCCTAGCTGGCACCTGGATACCAATTCAGTAAACTCAAATTCAAATTCAAATGCTTTATTGTGAAACATAGGTAGGTACAAAGATGGTCTTTTACATAATTAGATCAGCTATGTTCAGCCATATTGGCATGCAATATTTCGTGACAAATTATCATACATTAAATTTAAATTACACTTAGGTATATCATTCTTTTTTTTTATTGATCTCAAGTAATAATAAACTGAACTTTATTATTTGTTGTATTTGTATAATACGTTTTTATTCAACTAATTTGTATTGTTTAATTATTTCAAACCATTTAAAAAAGTTTCCTTATAAAATAAATTACTGAACACTAAAATTACAAAATAAAGAAAGTACTTAGGTGACTCTTTGCTAATCCATACTAATATTTAAGTAGGTATATTAATTGCATGCAAACCTACCACAAGACTGAATGTACCTAATACATTTGCATTTGCACACCGAATACGGTGAAACATGCTGTACTAATTAAAATATGTCAATCCATCATTTTTGTTAAACCATGTTTCCTGCAAATAAAGATTTCTATTCTATTCTATTCTATTCTATTCTATTATAAATGCGAAAGTAACTCTATATGTCTGTCTGTCTGTCTATAAATTACGCTCTCACGCCTAAACTATTCAATCGATTTTGATGAAATTTGGTATTGGGGTAGATTAAAACTTAAAAAACGACATAGGCTTTGTTTGGTCGCGATAACCCACATCCACGCGGGCGGAGCCGCGGGCAAAATCTAGTCTAGCATAAATAGAACAAAATACCGACGTTCTGGCATGGACCGAACGAACATAATTATACATATTGCAAACATTTTTCTTTGTAATAATCGTAAAATATGTTTTAACCTTATGTGAATACAGTGTTTTCAGAATTATGTAAAGAGAAATCAATCATCATTTGAGTTACGTTCACCAGTTTTCTGCTTATTCATGTCTTTTCGCACGAGTCACTACCGTCATCGCATCTCACCAAAAATTGTGTTGTTCGATTAACCGATGCCTCGCGGTTACACTGAGTAAAAGTAAAAATATAAAATTACTAGCATTTGCCCGCGGCTCCGCCCGCGCGGATGTCGGTTATCGCGACCAAACATAGTCTGTGTGGTAATCCAGGGTGTCAGCTACCTCCATATCAAATTTTACTAAAATCGCTCCAGTCGTTTAGATGCCAAAGAGTAACAAACAACCATCCATCTATCCATACTTACAAACTTTAGCGTGTATAATATTAATAGGATACAGAATCTACTTAGTAGGCCAGTTCGTGGAACAAACTATCCAGGGTCTCTACTAAAGCAAAACTACAGTCTTACCACAGGTACTGCAAAAACGGCATTAAATTTTAGACTTTAAACTGAAACCACTAAGGTACAAAATGGAATGACTGTTTGCAGTGTGAATGAAAAAATAAAATGAAACATTTTTCATTTAATTTTGGCCCTTAGGAGTATATAGAAGTAAAGTTTGTTTTGTTTTAATGTCATTTTTGCAGTGGTTGTGATACGACAGTGGTTTAGCTTTAGTAGAATCGAGGGCCGGTTGTAGTATAGATGCAATTATAATCAAAGCTTCGTTTTTCGTACTATCTTAATTTCTGGAATCAATTTTAAATAATATTGAACCACAGTCCATTTACATCACATCACTACCATTTCTTCTACTGCACCTAAATGTTTAACCCTCTTCAACTATTCAGTTAAACATTATCTTTATATTAATTAGAATCAAACCTTTACCGTTTCCAGTCCCTCCTTTCATATTTTTAAAAAGAATATTTCCTACTAGCTATAAACGTATAGGTTAAACCCTGTGTGCGCTTTCAACGTTACTTTGTAGCGAAGTAGTCAGACGTCAAACGTTATTTTAACAAAACGAACATAGAAAAAAGTGTTAGGAAGTCTCGCAAGTTCTCAAAATATTTAATAGTTTGGCTTAAAAAGTAGGAGTTATTTAGAGCACTATTAAGGCTCCTTTTAATATACTATTACTCATCCATTGAAATATTAATAAGTATTCTTCTTCAAAATGAATAGTCTATAGTCGTCTAAGAGATGCAACTATACTGTCGAGTGCTTAAAGAGTAGTGTAATTTGAAACAGAGCTCTCAAATACAAGGAAGATAAATCATTTTGCTATGTTACTTTGCAAAATATCACAAAAAATTGTTTGATGTAAATATAAAAAATCAAAAAGTAAATATATTTAACGATATTCAACGCGTGAATCCACCGAAACCATGCTGCTATATTAACTTCAGTCTCAGACCCGGTTCCTTTTTTACCATTATTTTTAGACATTATTAATAAGAACAAAAAAGCAGTAAAATATCTAACAGAACAATTTTCAGACAAAGAAACCTTGTAAAACCTGTGAACAACTAAGGAAAAAAGTACTTTCAAGATACAGAATTTCTTGTCAACTTTATTGCAAGTGAACCACAAAAGT
Organism: Eilema sororculum; assembly: GCA_914829495.1. Taxonomy (NCBI): domain Eukaryota; kingdom Metazoa; phylum Arthropoda; class Insecta; order Lepidoptera; family Erebidae; genus Eilema; species Eilema sororculum. The sequence goes on from OU618541.1 coordinate 18,945,704, forward strand.
CTCAGTTAACGTTTTAATTAAAAGCTAGTGGACTTAAAACTCACCAACTTTTGTTGTTTATGGTTTCCGATACGTCGGATATAACAGTTATAAACAAAACCCGAGGTGCACCGGCAAAACATAACTTCTTACACTGAACGCTCTGAGGCGAACTTCAATCATTTTATATTCAGTTATCGGATATGCCTCTCGAGTTTCCAAAGAACAAATAAAACTGTAGTAAAACAAGTTATTATTTACACAAAAGTTTGTTCCCAATTTCTTTCGCTATTTAGTGTATGATTTATCGGTTCCGTGTAGGGAATCATAACATTTGGTTGCGATAAATGCGATGGCTTTTAAGGCATCTTTATTATGATTTATTCGATTACAAAACCTGCAATTAACCTCTCGTTTGGTCACTCAAACCAGAAGAAGTGAGAAAGTTTTGATAGGCAACGTATACCATGATGACCCCTTAGACATCGTTGGATCCGATCAAAAGCCCTAAGAGTAGAGGCCCTAACAAACCTCAATTGCATATCGGAACATCTACTGATTGACAGCAGAGACTGGCATAGTTAAATAATAAATTCGTTACAGTAAAACAATAAGCTATTTTTCTCTCAAAGATGCACAAAAAATTCAATTAAAACATAAGCAAGTATAGCTAACCCAGAAAGCGATAGAAAATTTCTTTAATACTTAATACCTAGAGATTTTCTTTAATAAAAAAGCAACTTAGCAAAAAAATTACTGTGCTGGCAATAAAATTTCTAGGAAGCCTTCTCACTTGATACAGTTCTTAATTGAATTTACTTTAGTGAAGAACTTGCAACTGGAGTGCAGCCAGAGAACAGGCGGATTATCTTTTTAATTGCTGCGAAAGTTAATGTGCACTGTTGGAGTAGTAAACAAAACGAAAAAGAGTGTTAACTGTCCTGCCGTAGTCGAGGTTTGGTATTTTTCGGATCTAGGAGGAATTAAAAGAAAACCTTGATAATCCACATGATGAAAAACCAACCTACCTACGGTTTTTCAGATTATTAAAGCTTAAGAATCGCTCATATTTTGATCTGCTTTCAATTAACTTCGGAGATTGTAATTTTATACATTTTCATGATTGTATTTCAGTTTTTCAGTAAAAATGAACAGAATTCTTTTCTGTTCCATATATAATGTTTTCAAAGATCATAAATGTACGTGAACCTAGAAAATATTAAACTTGTACACATTTTGGAGTACTTGTATTATTAGGATTTACCACAAATTAAGAGTACTTACTTATTCTATCTAAGTTTCTTCACTTTCTTCCCACCAAAAACGGCCGAAAACTTTGTTGGTGTAACGGATACAAGCTCATTGCCATGAATACTGCTTGAATTTACTACCAACCATTAGCTCAACTACGTGTTCATATCAAGTATGTACACGTTTCTTTTACTTAGCCAATTGGGCTTCATATCCTGTCATCTTTTGAAGGCTGTTTCTGATCTAGACCAAACGTGAACAAGCTTATTAAGACAAAATACGGTCTTTAAAAAATAAAAACAGTATGCTGTGGAAATATTGTGTCGGAAACTATGACATCCGTAGCAGTTTTCATATATTACAAATTAACTACGGGACAGTCACCTCGGTCGTTGATGCAGGAACATTTTACGGTAGTCGCTTGATTACGTACGTAAAAAATGACTAATCATGCCACTTTTACCGACCTCCAGTAAAAGGAAAAGGTTCAAAAAATAGTAGCATAGCGTTGTAAACGATATGATAGGTGTAATAATCTTGGAGGATGGAGAAGACTGTGCGCTTAGTAAAAATTGAAAGAGCCAGATTAACTTTCTTGTAAGAGATACATTTTGCTATGAACTTTTGAAGTTGAGTGAAAGTGAAATTTATTTTGTGGGGAATATGTAACTTGACTTAAGTTACATATTCCCCACAAAATAAATCATTATAAATGTAATCAGCTTTTGTTAAAAGGGATAAACTACGTAATTACCAAAATTCGTGTATTCACTGTTTTAGAATTGGCCTTATAGTTTTATAACATCCTAATAAAAGTTATATAATATGAAGAAAATAAATAGTAGACCACTCATTTACTGGCTGCAAAACATTAATATATATTATAAGCGCAAGAATTGCTGAAGCTATTTTAATCAACCAAAATTGCAAAGGTTTCCATAAGACATGGTAACTTTTCTTATAAATGCAATAATGTTTAGAAATGTCATATCTTTATTGCATTATCCAGTTTAGTTTAGAAGAGCTATACGAGCTTAATAAAAAGTTATGTGAAAAGGTTAAAAGGATTAAATATGAATATTCAATTGTGCATACAATCAATTAAATTAGTTACAATGAACATAATGATGACGATGATAAATTTAATTTAAAAAGCGTCTCTTGGGTTCAAAACTAGGTATACCTGCAACCGTAAAACACCCTTCAGCTACGTAAGCAAATATGAATACTAATTAGTGAACACATAAATTACTTCTTTAGAGCTTTAAATTGGATGAAAATAGTAGCTAACAGAATCCCCTCTGAAATAGCATTCCTCAACTGTAGGTACATTCACTTTAAACATTGGTTTCATTACTATCTATATCATCTCTTGTCTTTTAGGAATTATTTGGCTTCAGTATAACATACCATTTATTCCAGAAGTTACCTCCTCAGTTAATCCTTATCAGGCAACCCATCCGTCTATTTTTAGGTCTTTACCTTTCACAATCACCCGTAAAACATTTCCAACATCCGCTCACATCTCGACTTTTGACTCCCCTGGCGTAACTTTCAAACTTCCCGCAAACATTAGTTGTAACAAACAGTAAATATTTAGGAGACAGAGACACATTATAGTTACATGTGTTTTAATAATTATTGAATAATTATTGAATCTGCAGTAGCCTAGTGGTATGGGTAATGGACCTTTGAGACGAGGTCTCGGGTTCGATCCCAGGTTTACACTAATGACTTTTCGAAGCTTTTCGAAGTTATGTGTGTATTTATCACAGGGTTATAAGTGCCCGGTTAATGGTAATAGGCTCGCCACCTATTACATTGGGACCTAAACATAAACTGGCGAAATGTGGGTGCTAGCAGCTCTGCCTACCCCTTCGGGGAATATAGGCGTGAGTTTATGTTATGATGTTATGTTTTTTAATACATAAATATTATACTCACGTTTGTAAGTCTTGAAAGTGGTACGCAGAAGTGCATTAACACCCACATTTCGCCAACTTCAATTTTCGGTCTCATGTAATAGGGGGCGAGCCTATTGCCGTGAAGCGGGCACTTAGTCATGCGCTGTATGTTTACTGTCGGATGGAGAACAGCCCTATGCTTTAATCTTCTTCTACAACACCCATATGAAGAGATTAGGTGGCCCAATTCTACTCCACTGCGAACGGCATAATTACTTGCATTACAGACGACATTCCTCTTTTCGAGGTGATTTGGCTATTCAAGCTGCAGTTTTCCTTTCCTGCTACATGCCAGAGTAAGCACAATATGGTATGGATGTCGTGATATTACAGTGTACATAACTATACACAGGCTAAACAAGATAATCATGCTTCATATCTGTGCTCGGGGCTGCCGTACAGCGCATCAGTCGGGGATAAAGCTTATGTTAGATACAACACATCCGGTGCGCTGACACAAAATCACCGTTTATTTTTATAGTTTAATAAAATGTACATTTATTTGCAAAGATCCATACTAATATTATAAATGCGAAAGTTACTCTGTCTGTCTGTCTGAATATTACGCTTTCACGCCTAGACAACGGAACCGGTATAGGGGTAAATTAGACCATGAAAAAGGACATAGGCTATGTTTGGTCGCGATAACCGACATTCACGCGGTAAGCTAGTAATAAATAAATATTATTACAAATTAGTTGATACTCAGTGGCCCCACACTAGGCAAGCCTGTCTATGTTATACAGTTTTTAACTATGTATCTCGCAAATACTACCTAATGACAAACGGTCCCATCGATTTTCGAACAGGATTTGTTATTTGTTGATTATTAGTTGACTGGGTAGAAATCTGACCGAAAATTTTCATCCACACCTATTCAGAGGTTTACGCGTGAATGAGTAATAAACATCTGTATATAATCTTTTGCTATTTTTAATATTTATTACTTAGTAGGGTTAATTAATGACGCCTCAGTAATTACTATTGTTTATTAGGAAGAGAGAATAAACGATAAAATGTCATATTGTTTTGTATTACATAATATAATTTAGTTTTTAGTTAAACTTAAAGTATCTACCTAGGTACCTACTATTTGTAAGCCACGACTTACGTATAAAACCACAATGGAAGATAAAATCCTAAAGTGAAGTTTATATTTGCATTCACAAAGTTATCTCCTATGCTAACGCGGCTGTACCGACTGTCCTACAGTTCGGGTACAGTGCCTTCGGCTTGGAAGGAGGCGAATGTCCAGCCGATCCCCAAGAAGGGGGATCGCTCGGACCCAGCCAACTATCGACCCATAGCCGTCACCTCAGTGCTGTGCAAGGTGTTCGAGCACATAATTAACACACAGCTCATGCGCCACCTAGAGGATCACTCCTTGCTTAGTGACCGGCAATACGGTTTCAGACCGAAACGGTCAACGGGTGATCTTCTGGCGTACATGACCCACCTTTGGGGTGAGGCTATGGAGAAGCACGGTGAGTCACTGGCAATTAGTCTTGACATCGCCAAAGCTTTCGATAGGGTATGGCACAAATCGCTTCTTTCCAAGCTACCAGCCTTCGGCCTGCCTCCTAGACTGTGTAACTGGGTTGCAAGCTTCCTGCAGGGGCGCCGTATTCGCGTCCTTTGTGATGGACGAGCTTCGGAGTTCTTGCAGGTAAATGCTGGCGTGCCGCAGGGTTCCGTCTTATCTCCCACTCTCTTTCTTCTGCATATCAATGACATGCTCTGTAACGGAAACATTCACTGCTATGCAGACGACAGCACCTTACACGGGAGTTATTACGCACATCCTGCGGCCAAGCAGTCTGACATCGCGGAAAAAAGGCAGCTTCTTGTCACTGACCTGGACCGGATCCTGGACCACATTTCTCAATGGGGCGCTAGGAACCTGGTCGAGTTCAATGCCAAGAAGACCCAGGCATGTGCGTTTACAGCAAAGGTATCTCCTTTCATTCCCCTTCCCACTCTTCAGAGCACACCACTGCCACTGCAGGATCACCTCACTATCCTCGGTATGGATGTTCGCTGCAAACTGAATAACAAAAACTATATCGAGAGTATCATCAAATCAGCCTCGCGTAAACTCGGAGTCCTGAACAGAGTGAGACGTTTTTTCACGCCGGAGCAGCGGTGTCTTCTATATAAGACCCAAATTCGTTCCTGCGTGGAATACTGCTCACATCTCTGGGACGGCTCCGCAAAGTACTTATTAGATGCTCTCGACAGGTTGCAGCGACGTGCGGTCCGCATTATTGGGGATCCTGAGGTCACGAACACCCTCGAGCCTTTGCAGATGCGTAGAGATGTTGCGTCTTTGGCAGTTTTCTACCGTCTCTACCATGGTGAATGTTCTGACGAGCTCTTCCAATTAGTCCCACCCTCCCCTTTCCTTCACAGGACGACACGTGCAGGGCTAAGATGTCATCCATTTACGGTGCAGAGTATACCTGCTAGAACCAAGCGTTTCAGTGATTCATTCCTATGCCGCACCACTAAGGCCTGGAATTCCCTGCCAGTTCACGTGTTTCCTTCTTCCTACAGTCCTGGGTCCTTTAAGCGGGGCGTGAAAAGGCATCTAATGAGGCCGTCAAGCTGAGTGCCACCACTGTTAACATGGTAAATGTTTACGATGGTGACCCTCTTTCCGAGACTTTGCCTTTAGCTTAACATCAGGCGAGGTGAAGTCAAATTGACGTGTCCTGTATAAAAAAAAAAAAAAAAAAAAGTGCTTAGTGCTTACAACATGAAATTTCTCCTTAATTTACTATTTTACATTTGGGTGAAAATCATTTAAAATGACCATTGTGACAAATATGAAACAAAAATGAAAATGTAACAAAAATGAACGGCGTAACAAAATATAACAAAAATGAAATATTAGGGCTCGTTTACAATGCACATTATAGTCTGACAGTTATTTATTTTATTGATTTCGTATAAGGTGTTCCGCAATAAAAACACTTTTTTTACCATTTGTTTTATTAATTAACTATTGGAGATATTTGTTTTTTAAAAGTCTTGGTTTCTTTCTTTCCCGCCGTAGCTCGGCTTACATCATCGCGCAGGTAAAAGTGACGAATTTTTTTCGCCAATTCACTGTTTTTCCTGGAGCCCAGTTTTGCATGATTGCGGATTCTGCTTTTTATACCGATTACCCATCTCAATCGCGACTGCATTCTATACTTTTTAACTATTGACGACGTAAAAATATTCCGTAAAACCTGCTTTGCCCTTTTGTTAATCACGTATTCCTGCTCTATTGCCTGATTCAAAACAAAATTTTCTAGTAGAACTTTTTTAATTTTCATTTTATCCTGGTCTGAAGGAGTAGTCATAGTGTTGATGAATGCTTCTGATTTTGTATTTGGTGTTTGTGGCTCTTCGTCTATTGCGAGATACCCCTGCTCTGAGGCAGTCATCTGACAGTTAAGTAGGATTTTTTGTCGATAAATTTTCTTTTTTAGTGCTTGTATTTGTTTTCTTTGTCTATTTATAATATTTTTTTGTTTTTCATTGTCTTTCTTTAGTCTTTTATAATATCTTTGGTATTCTTTTGAGCTGTTTTTTATTTGTGACTTATGTTTCTCCTCCTGGTTTTTCTTAAGTTTTCTCCAGTTCCTTCGTCTTATTGACTTTTGGTTTTCTGTTAGTTTAGAAACTGGCACATATTTCTTCTTAATTCGAGTCAAATTTTTTTATCGAATTTCTTCATACTTCTCTGGATTTAATTCTTTCAAGCGTTGCCTATATAGCCGTTGACGTTCTGCTGCTGACATTGGCATCCTATAAAGAAATATACCATAAGCACAAACAGAGAGAGAACCAAGCATAGAAATATAAATTGTACTTCGTACTAATATTATAAATGTGAAAGTTTGTGAAGATGTTTGTATGTTTGTTTGTTTGTATGTTTATTATTCAATCATGCTCTAGCGGCTGGGTGGTCCGATCGGGCTAACACATACTTTTTATCCCGGAAAAAGGTTCTAATAGTTTGCAGGAACTGAATCAAAATTCCACGCATTCCACGCAGGCGAAGCCGGCTAGTAATATGCATAAATTAACAAACGAATAAGAAGCTAGACAAACTAAGGTGATGATTGATGGCGAGCATATAGTGAAAGATTAATCGAAGGGTAAAAGATAGACAGACAAAAGAATTTGATGAAAACAGAAAGCGAACAGAAAGACAAAAAATGCCCATACCCATATTTTATAAAAAAAATACATTCAAATATAATTATAACATTATAATCTCTAATAATAACATTTTACCAGTAATGTGATTGCGACTTTAGTTCATTTTTGTTATTTCATTTTTGTATTTTTGTTATTTCATTTTTGTAACGTAACTAAAATCATAACAAAAATGAATAACCGTTATGCTTTGAAAGTAACTTCAAGTATGATAAGCCAAACAAAAATCTCAATTAGTTCCAACCACCTTTCATTTCAATAAATGTCAGCAATAACATGCTTAATTGGTTAATTAAATAATGTAAGTGCTCACTTACCTGTGTTGTTTCGAACAAAACAAAACTGATGTTTTAAAATTGGAATTTTGCTCGCAACTACGAAACACGCGTCATTCACCTATTTCTACTCGGAGACAAAATGTCCGACTCATATTAGATTCTGGTATGTGATTGGCTCGTTATAGTTTGAGGGTTGCCATTTTACAAATTGTAAATAATACCAAATTTTGGTGTTACAAAATCGAATAACAAAAATGAACAAAATAATGGACATTACTTTGTACCCAAAATTTTAATATTTTAAATAATTAAAATAAAATATGTTTTACCGTAATCAATGTGTATTAACAACGTTTTGGCAAAAAGTTCATCAATATAATTAAATACCGTAGATTAGATTTATTTAGATAATTTTTGTTACGCAGCCCGTGAAGAGGACAAATTATTTTGTATGAAGATTATCCGAGTTCAATGAAAAAAGAAGAATATATTGTGTTTATTATAGACAAAAGTTATATAAATCTGTGTATTATAGCTAGATAATATATATCAGAGTACTAATAGGTACTTCTTACATAGTAAAAATAATGTTATCATCAAATATCGGGTGTGGACAAATTTTGCAATCAAAATGGTCATTTTAAATGATTTTTACCCATTTACAAAAACTAATACCCATTTTGTTTTAAAACATGAGTCTTTTTCATATTTGCGAAGGCACCGTAACACCTGCTCCTATAACCATTTTCAGCACTTATGGAGCATATTAGTACTCAACAATATTAAAAATGCTTGTAGCATTACCAAAAAAAGTACAAAAATATTGTTCAGTTTTTCATACAGGTATACGAATTTACTAAAATATAATTCTACTATGAGCCCCTTACATTCTATGAATATAAATGAGATTAAAAAAGTTTTTATGTGAACATAATACAGTATAAAAGTTATTACGCATATGGTTTTAAGTTCTGGACACTCTTTAGAGCGGCGCGGCGTGGTTCGTTAACATTAGGTACACTCATAGGTAACGTACCTACATCATTACATTTAAATTTTGATTCGTTTTACCTGCCGGCTGTTTATTATCAAGTTATTACGTTCTGATTTTTATAGAACGTTGGTCATAATACTCATGATTTCAGTTTATTGGAATCGTGCAGCTTGAAAGATTTCATAAACTTGCATACAGTATCTTCATTTTTTGTTCATCAGCAAAAAAAATTATTTCGTAAAGATTGGCCGAGCAGAGATTGGCCGCCGTATTCACGACCAGGGTGGTGACTCCCGCTCTGGCTCGTTCCTGGGGCAAAGGATGGCTATGGCAATTCAGCGAGGTAACGCGGCTAGCATCATGGGCACCTTTTCGCCGAGAACGATATGGGGCGGGTTATTTGATGTGACATAACTACGGAAGCACTCCCGTGTATTTATTTTTGTACCTTGTATTTGACATTTCCTATTTCGTAAATAAACTTTAAAAAGAAGTATCTCAAAATAGCTTAGTAAGTAGCACTTCTGAGATAACTGCATCCTTTTTGAATGTATAATTTAAATTACATAAATTTAAAATATTTCCGACTCACCCCATCCCTACTTCAACCCCCATAACTTTTAAACGGCTCAACCGATTTTCATCAACCATGTCTAAAAACACTCGCACATAAGTCACCTTTAATACAATAAAAATGTAGCATGGTGGTGGCAAATTTTATTCGTATCAATAGCTATATTTTTATTACGTACAGTCAGTGTCATAAATATCTTGACGACGAAGTCTCAAAATGATCTTAAAACTCTCGTAGTAAAGGCAAATCAAATTTATTGATTTATGTGGTATTATTGTCCAAACTTAAGGTGTTTTTCCAAATATCGGAACAATCAGTCAACTGAAAGGGGGTATAAAACGAAATTTAGATAATTTTGAATACTTTGTACGTCTACACCTTTCTGATGCCGACTGTACTTATCACAAAAATATATTTCCAAAAGTATAATAATATGCAAAATATAATACAACTCTTCCGCAAAACTAAACAATTTTTTTTTTATTTTGTTGTACAAAGCGTACGAAGTAGTTTGGATATAATAGTAATAGTTGTAGTACTAAGGCCTAGTTTGTAAGGTCACTGAACATCGTACAAAGTGTTAGTTTTCTCAACAACAGTTCCTTAAGTCACACAAGTTCACGAACGATCTTCAAACGATCCAGCCACGTGAGAAAATATATTTGGGAATAAGTTTTTGGAAACTGTCCAGCCGAGAATCTAGGGCGGTAATAGATATTCCGAATTCTACTACCAAGAAATTCTTTAGTCGTAACTTTTTTATTGATAAGGATGATTTATTTTAAGTGTAATGAAACTTAAGTCTTTCGCTAAGAACATGGTTGCTGAATAATCTATCTATATATAAAAGAAAGTCGTGTTAGTTACACTATTTATAACTCAAGAACGGCAGTACCGATTTGGCTGAAAATTGGTAGGGATATAGCTTAGAACCAAGAGACATAGGATACTTGTTATCCCGTATTTTATCCTGGGTTCCTGTCTCTCTGCGTTTATCGCAGTCACGGAATCAGTATTTCTGTGACACTGGTACATTTCATTAAGTACCTACCAGGCTCACAGAAACTTTAAGGAAGTTTATCTGAACCGCGGGAACAGGAACAGTGTGTCCTATACCGACCTTTTCCGAACTTATCGCGTAGGAAGTCGCGGGCAAAAGCAAGTATCATATAAATTCTATTGTTAGTACCTAGTACAGTCACTATTCCACCCTGCTCACAGCAATGGTCCGCTGCGCGGACGCGTGGGCGGCCGGCGTCTCCTTCAGCGAGCAGGTAATGGTCGTGAAGGAGACGGCGGAGCGAGAAAGACTCGCGGATCGCGCCGCCCGCGCGCGCAGGCAACTCGGGCGTCGGAGGGCACTGACTGACCTCCGTCCCCCATGAGCGCGGGCCTGGGGGTGACGGGTGGAGCCGCCTGTCACCCCAGCAGAAGCAGGCCACGGCGGCGGCGCGCTGAATAGTGCGCCTCCCCATTCCGGGGGCGAGTTGGGGACACCGTTGTCCCCCCTCCTGAGGAGGGCCAGACCGTAAGGGATGGCTCTGGGTCAGCCGGGGTGCGAGGGATATGTCTTTGACAACCTCACCTCCGGCCTAGCACCAAGACCCACAGTCGGCGTGCGGTTTTAGTCGGTTCGAGTCCGACATAACCTCCCCTTCCGGCTCCGGCAGGGGGGTATCCGAGGGGATTTCCGCACGAAAAAAAAAAAAAAAAAAAAGTACAGTCACTATTGTGTGATGTGGTAAATGCACATACCCGAAGTTCATCATTCAACTAGATTACTGGCGGGAACTAATGTCCGTAGATGACCATAAATTAAGCGAGTCCAACAAATTACCAGTGCTTGCCAAGCGAAGCTATTCTAATTGTGATTTTCGTATCTCACAAAATAAGTTACTGTCTTACAAGCACTTTCTTAGTGTCTAAATAGTTGACCTGTCTGACCCTTCTAACCGAAAGTCTACCACTATAACCTCTCTTCTTTTCAAAGCCAACCGCAAACGGTAATGGACCTTCTGCCGTAGGAGTTAAACTGTAAATCTGCTTGTGAAAATCCCAAGCTGTCGGGTATAGTCAGTATCAGATCGATCTTGATTAAAAAAGCGCTCAAAATTATTTTAATTCCTTATTTCACCCCCCTTCCTGTTGATGGATTGTTTTGATATTTGGTACGCTCTTTTAGTTCGGACAATAATACTATTTAAATTAATAAAACAGTTTGATTTGCTCTTAATACAGTTGTAAGATCATTATGAGACTATATCATCAAGATATTTGTGACACTGACTGTACATCCAATATTAAGCTGCTTGACTATAAAGGTCTTCGCATTGACTTGTTGGTGAAAAGAATGCCATAATAATGATGTAATAAACACTGGTGTCCCACAAAACTCAGTGTAGACCTCGACATTGTATCCACATCGTGATCGATAGGTACACCTCCACACAGGAGGCGCGGGTTCGATTCCCGCTCAGTGTAAATATTTGTATGCATGAATATGGCTATTTGCATTGGTCTGGGTGTTTCTATGTATAATATGTATGTATTTACAAAAAAATAAGTATGTTTATCCGCATTCTAGATTCCATAACACAAGCTATAAAAGCTTACCATGGGTCTAGATAGCGTTGTGTAGAATGTTGTGGAATATTGCAGAGTAATTTATATCAATTAATCATAATCGATCCTTATAGTTCGCGCAGCTCATGAAAATTCTTTGAATTCTACCTGAAATAAATTTGAAAAGTCGTGTACCTAGTAAGCAAATTTATAATTAAATTTTCTTTCGACCTACGTCACAGTTACAAGATCTGATGACACAAAAGTTATAGAGTAAAATCCCAGAGCCGCCAGACCTACGTTATTTTAGCAGAGCAGAAAATTTGAGAATAATAAATTGTCCAATATAATATACGGTGAACAACGTATGCATATTTTGTACCTTGAAAGCTTTTATAGGTCCAAAAGGTGTGTTGAGTTTTATGTTCAGCGTGAGCAACCTTAATTCTTCAAAGTATTAATTTAGATAAAAATGTTTAGACAAAGATGTATAGTATTTTCCATCTTATTTCATCACATTCAGTGATTTAAAGTATTATTTATATACTTTTTATACTTTTGATTGATGGCATTTGGTGAAATTCATTGTTACACATGTATTGAGCACACATAAACTTTTTCCTCAGTATTTATTCTATTGAACCTGACCGGTTTCGCCTTACGGCATTCCCAAAGGTTTACATTTACCAAAGATTTTTTATGATCTAATTCCTAAAAACTACGATATTTGAATATAGTATACAAATAGTAGGGAAACCGGTCAGGTTCAATAGAACAAATAGGTACTTTGGACAAAGTTTTCTCAATATACACACTTTTATTTATTACTGTTGTTATATATTTTGCTATTTGGATCTAGCTATTGCAATAAAATCAATTCAATCATTTCACATTATACATCAGAACTTAAGTTCATTTTACTGTTTGTCAAATATGCAATAAGCAAAGCAGTGAGATAATGGCCAGGTGATAAAAATATCGAAGCTCTAATTTATAATTTTACGAGATCTGTTCAAAACAAAATGAATCCGTAATTTAATTAGCTACAGAATGAATGTAAGTACAAATTCTATACTTGAAACGATTCTACCAAATGAATTAAAATTATGGATCTTTTGTATAGGCAATTAAAAGGCGGAAATCAAAGGAAGGTAATAAAATCAATTATTAATATTCAACAAGCGTAATCATGACATCAAGTAATTAATATAGGGATATAACAAAAAAGACACTGACTTTCTAACACACTTTAAAAAGGAAGGGGTTCTCAATTCGACACGTATGTTTTTGTGGGTTACAATCATCTCGTCTTAAACGCAACTGGTAGAAGTAGTATCTGGTCTGAAACGCAGCCGGTCTAAGTATTATCTCGTCTTAAACGCAACTGGTCTAAAATGCAGAAGATATGCAAAAAATTCCATCATTATGTTAACAGACAATGGCTGTCCTTGGCAATGATTAGCTCTGCTCATGAAAAGCACCGCACAACAAATTACCTAGTGTTGAAGCATGGCATCGTAGATTAAATAGTCGAGTGCCCTCAAAGCCCACGTTTATTCAATTTTTGGAGAAATTACTAAGAGAGGCGAAAATACAAGATATTTTAAAGCACAGTCAATAATAAAAAAAGGGAGATAAAATATTCAATGCTGAGTACTCGAAGTTATTGACTGCTTTTGAAAATGGATTGGTTACAGCATTCGATTGTCTAGAGAAAATATCGGAAGCAAGAAATAAAAAATATACATATAAACAATAGTGTAGAACAAAGATTTGTTTAAAGCAGTCTTCTCTTTTCTGTGCTTTAAAATATCTAGTATTTTCGCTTCTCGTAGTAATTTCTCCAAAAATTGAATAAACGTGGGCTTGGTGTTCTGTGGTTTAAAGTAAGGGACATTTTTAGTTGTACAGGGAGCATTTTTAGTTTTATAGTTTTCTATAGGATTTGATTATTCCTATATTTTAAGGTAATAAAATACATAACTATTAATAGCTATTGCTCTTCTTTTATAATAATCGACAATGAGATACTATTTAGCCCGTTTTCCTCAGGTACAACTACGTTAGCACAACTGGTTGTGCCATTGGCATTTTAGACCAGTTGCGTTTCAGGCGACTTGTATTTTTCGACTAATTGATACTTAGACAAGCTGCGTTTTAGACCGGAAGCGTTTTAGACAAGGTGCGATTTAAACCCAGTGACCAGCTGCGTTTTAGACCAGTGGCTACTTCTACCAGTTGCGTTTAAGACGAGATGATTGTAACCCGTTTTTGTGTTCCTCTGTTTTGTAATTAAGATTGGATTTTACGATTTTTGTTTTAATGGACAGGGAAGATTTAAGAGGGTCATTGATCTAACTAATATACCTTACAAAAAAAAAACTAAATCCGAATCGGTTCATCCGTTTAAGAGCTACGATGCCACAGACAGACACACACATACACACACACCAAGACACGTCAAACTTATCACACCCCGTCGTTTTTGCGTCGGGGGTTAAAAACAGGCAATGCTATCCTCCAAGCTCCCGATATATCAATCTTATACATTTTAGTATATGTTTTGTACTCTATTTATAAATCTGTAGAAAGCTATTATTACTGAAACGTAGCACTGAAAGAGGATCTTGAGCGTAAAAAACAATACTAGCTTCTAAGCTCCCCTTATATCTACCTTATACCTTTTATTTTGTTTGAAATCTATATTTACCAAAACGAGTATCACTGGCAGAAGACCTCTCCTTGAGCGTAATAGGAAATACGCGAACAAATAATTTACAACCAATAAAACAAATTTATGTACTTTTAATTACGGAACCCCCGCAGTTTATCACCCTCCCTTAGGCTGTATAGAGCTGAAGTCACATGGGAATACTATTTCTCTTCTATAACGACAATATAATTTGGGTATTTTAATTTTTCAAAGGGTCCAAAGGTTAAATTACTCTCTTATTAATTTGCTTATTTATTTATATTTTTATCATTAATATTTTTATTGCAAATGTAGGTAGAGAATCGGTACAAAGTTGTTCATTATAAGGTATTACTACAATGGCCTTCCAGCATGCAACAGTATCAGTTAAATTAGGCATGCTTTGCACATAGTATAATTTAACTGTAAGTATTATATTTTATATATCTGCTACAAACAGCATGTATCAAGACGTTGCGAACGTAACCAAGATCAACTATGACCTAACTGAGACCACTTTACAGTTGCGGAAATGAGATCAAAGTTCAGTATTTCATTCAACAGTTGGTGAGGTAATAATGAAATTATACTTAAACATAAAAAACGTAATCTAACCTAATCTACATTGAGTACAACCCTAATAGAGTGAATTCAGTGCTCGTATCAAGCTGCTGCTCACACCATACACAGACAATGTTGACCATAATTCATTCCTCATACAACTCATACATATATACTACTGTAATAAGTACTATAATACTGTGATATAAATAAACATACAGATTGGCATTAGCGTTATATAAAAACACCAATGTTTTTCGACGTGACTCGGGAGTTAATTACAAAGTTATATCAGAATCTCGATTACATCTTATCTTCAGTGTGGAATAGGGATTATGATTGTACATAAATGGCATTTTTGTGAAGATATTTCCTTTCTTCCAATGTTTAATTTGAAACGGAATTGTGTAACATACAAATATTTGTTTATAATTAACTTCGTTGTTTGATTCTTTTGGACGTGTTTACAGTTATTTTAAGTTTTATAGAAGAAAAATATTGTACAATTTCTATAAAGTAATCATAACATTTTTGTTTTCAAATTTAAATGAAGGTCCTTAGCAAAAACAAAGTACTAAAATCAATTCATAAGAAGACAATAGACGCCAGCTGATGAAAAATTGTAATCTATAATATTTCATATCTTCAAATATTAATAAAACATCTAAAAATCTAAAAACAGCATAATGATATCAAAGGTTTTGATATCTATATGCAAACTAACAGTGATTATAACTTTAGAATAAATGAAAGATTTTATTTACATAATTATATTCAAAAGTCTACCAGACTTCAAAAGAAATAAATAATTACAATGTGATTGGAGTTGAGAAAAAAATATTGAAATTATATTTAAATCTGAGTTGATCTTTAGATCTGATGTCTGAGAAGATTTTCTTTTTGATTTTTTTATGATACATGAGTTAAGTTTCTTAGTCAATTTGTTACTTAGGTAATAGACAAAAACAGCTATGTAGATTTAGCTAATATTTGACACAGGACAGACTGTGACCTAAAAGTATTCGTAGCTTATGCGTCACAACTCCATTCATGCCCAGGTTAAAAGTTGTAAAAGATATTTGAATTACCTTTTTCCATTATGGAAACTTGACTGTCTTCAATTCCTTTTTTGGGAAGATAATGTTAATCGGATACGCAGTTTTACGTACTGCGTATCTTCATGTATAAATAAACATTGAAGGATTTCAGCAGTATTCGTTACTTTTTACGCTACTGTGAATTTTGGGGTTTGAAATCTGGCTAAGTTCATGAATAAGATAATGTTGCTGATAATAGTTGATTCTGTTACAGATCTATACAACTTATTCAAGACACTGGAGTCTTGATCCAAATTATTTTCATGGGACTCCGCGATTACATCATCACAGTTCCAATATAGTTGTCTGTTTAAACGACCACTACGTAAACAACACTTGAGAATTATCTGCCTGCAATTGTGATGAACCCCCGTTTAGTTCTCTATATTATAAAACCTTGACCCATATAAACCCGTTATAATGCCTCTCGCCCAGTTTTTCTCATACGAATTTTAACCTTATTTTCAACTTTGAAGGTTTAAGATTGTTTGAGCTTCTATCGACATATTTCTCTGGATGATCTGTCGATGTCGCAAATCATTTCGTACTTTTATATAACTGTGAACTAGAGTATTATAGTAGGTACACTGTGTGCTTTTCTGCTACTTTATCATTTTTAAAGATATGATAGTTTTATCACTAATGGGCGTGTTTGCAGCAGTACTAACTGCAATATAAATTCTAAGCTGTTTTTGTGAGTTAATGGTTTCAAAAACATCACAATAATATTTTCCCAAAAACTCAAACAAAGTACAATTTAACTATTCACTTGAACCTTTTCATCTTTTACATTAACGAGTTCACATTATAGTAGTTCCTCCGTGATCATGGTGCTTGCAACAACGCCGAAATATCGGAAACTTGAAACAATGCAACATGTAAAATATCCCGATACTCAAATAATTATGTGGATGGAATCTTTAAAAAAACTGATTACAATATAGAATTCTTTAAGAACATGTCTATAGCTTAAAAAGGAATAGATTATAATATAGTCACATAAATACTGTCAATATTTGCTACAGATTTGCTACACTGTCTGATGCTCTCTGGGGATATTTTGAGTAAAATTGAATTGTCATTGTTGGCACATCTGCATCTTTGAATATAGAAATTTTGTGCATCGAAATATTTTACTTCAAATGGAGTTGGTGCTAGATTAAAAGTTTAAAAAGTTATATGATAAAATGTTTTTAATCTAATTTTCTATTAACATTTCCCTTTTTAGACACTCCAAATTCGTGCTACTTCGAACTACTTGAGTTGATCTAACATCTTGCTTGAGTTGACTAACAAAATTCTTCTCATTGAACGACAAAAATCTAAGAGGACGGTTGGATCCCGGGTATTTAAATTCTTCAGCATTTTCCGCTACATTTAATTCCAAAATTGCTTAAGCTAGACTCCTTTCGTTAAAGTGAAATACTTTGCCGGAAAAAGCACTTTACTTTACTTTATTGCTTAACATCTATATCTATCTATCTAACTCTCTTACTAATTTATAAAGAAACTAGCTTTTGCCCGCGGCTCCGCCCGCGTGGATGTCGGTTATCACGACCAAACATAGCCTATGTCCTTTCTCATGGTCTAATCTATCCCTATACCAAATTTCATAAAAATCGGTTCAGTGGTTGAGGCGTGAAAGCGTAACATACAGACAGACAGACAGAGTTACTTCCGCATTTATAATATTAGTATGGATTTTCTATGAGAGGATTCATATTGTAGTGTAGTTAAGTATTGTATTAGTTCTTCAGATGTATCTATGTATAAATAATAGCCGTATCTATGATCTGTCTGACTTTTCCAAGATAATTTTTAACACTGAATTAAACCAAATTAACCCAAAAACATAAATTTAATTGTAATTACCGCTTTCAAAATAAAGAATATATCCTAATTACAAGATACAAACCTACAACTCGAGTGCTCCGATTAGAACGAGGATTCCACTGTAACTTACTTCTCAGAATATAAGTTCTTAAAATGAAGTGGCAACTATCTAGATCTGAAACTATTTAGTGTCAGTTTATTACATATAGGATATAGATTTTTCGAGTGCGGAAGTTATAAAAATAAATTTACACTTTTAAAAAGGACGAGGTTCTCAACTCGGATACCATTTTATTTTCGTCATTATGTGGACGGATTTGCAAAAATATTTTTTATTCGAAAGTTGTATTTTTCTGAAGTGGTTCCATTTTTGAATTGAGCTATCCAACAATTTATTATCTATACTGATGATGACAGTGATTCAGATAATGATGACGATCCGAATACATAGGGAAATAGCATACTAAAGCTGTGAAAATTCATTCAAATGATGACGATGATAATGATAATGACACATATGAGGAGGAACCAGTTCTTGTCACAACAAAATATGTAGTACTTTTGTACACCTGGTTAGTATTCAAAATAAATGCACCAGAACCACGAAGTTATGTTGAAAGTATAACCACGAACGAAGACGGTAGGTGCATTACTGCGATTGCGTTGCGATTACCGAGCGACCAACACCGACATCTTAAGTATCTGGTTCTTTGCGAACTAATTTGGAAATGGATATTTATCTTAGATTTTTATTTCCGATAAGTCTTCAGAGAAAATTTCTTCTTTCAAAGGTTTTTTGCAGTTATTTGTGGTACCAGGCTTACGACTTGAAATTTCAGTGGGTAGTAATATTATATTAAAATATTCAAATAATTTATCTGACTGAATATTTTCTGACAAAAAGGAACGACTGCTTATTTTTTTAATGGAATACCGACGGATATTCGATTAAAGAAAAATGAAGTAAAAGAATATCCATACCAATTAACACAATCACACAAAAAACCATATTATAAACTTACTGAAATAATAATTATGGAATTCGAATATCAAAATAATTAGATAAACCAATACAGTTTAAGAACAAATTAAACCATAGGTATGTTTAAGCTATCGGTTAATACCAGGATAATGTGTACGAGAATAGTACAGCTTTAGGGTAATGAGATAACATAGTTGAGAACACATTCTATTACCGCACTACTTCCACTTAATTTAGTACTAAGTACTTGTTTGATGATCAACCGATTGAAATTTCGATGCCATTGAGTGGAAGAATTATTGCTTAATTACAATTTACCCAGTCATATACACTAATAAAGGAGGACTAATAAAGGAATGACAAAAGGGAATACGGATAAACCGTTACATACAACTTCAAATGAAAAAGTGTAACGTTATCGCCTTTGTCGACTGTACTTGTACGAGTATTACAAGGCATCATGCAGTGACGACGCGTCGCAACGCTGCCGCCGCAGCTCAAAATCATGAATATATTATTAAATACAGAAAATATCACTCCTGTTCAGAGCCAGAAAGCCACCTGCTCTGCAGTATGGCAATACTTTTTCCAAATAACCTAGAAATGTTTACTCGATAATTGGATCACAACTGTTATGTTAAGAAATAGCCACAGCTTTGGACCGAAGCATTTTTGTTACTTGGCTCCACGCCAGCTGCAATGGCTATTCAATTTTTACTTGAAAAATTCTTGAATTGATATGGAATAGGAAAGGAATGATAGATGAGTGACCGACGATCTGTGAATCAGATAACACACGAACTGCGAATCAGGGTGGATGGCAAGGAGACCGGCACCCGTATGTTGGCTTACATCCCAATTTACGTGCGGGTGGACAGACAATTGGCACCGACCGTGCCGATTAACAACCCGGTGCTTGCCCGTGCGGTCAGTCAAGGGATTGGTCTTATGCACTATTGCTAG
Organism: Eilema sororculum; assembly: GCA_914829495.1. Taxonomy (NCBI): domain Eukaryota; kingdom Metazoa; phylum Arthropoda; class Insecta; order Lepidoptera; family Erebidae; genus Eilema; species Eilema sororculum. The sequence continues at coordinate 18,965,643 of OU618541.1, forward strand.
AGAGGAAGCCATTTTCCTATCTTGAAAAGTGTTGTTGTGTTTAGAATATAATATAAATGAAAATGCACGTAGTCTTGAACCGATAAAATTGAAAAATGATGTTAGTACAGTTCTATGAAAGATGAGTCAAAGACTGTGATTGACGTATTAAAGTAAGATAACCGGCTGTCTAAACCACCCTCAAGCAGGCCTCGGGGTAATTGATTTTTCTCCCTCGCAACTTCGGAATTCCACCGTTCCTCTCCGTTGAAGGTCAGACCTACAGTTTGATCGAGCGATGATAGTCTGTGTGAGGCCAAGTTAATCCTCGCCCACCTGAAGTGTGTTTAAATTATTATGAGGTTTTCACCGGCCACTCTGAAGAGTCGCGGTAGTATCCAAGATCTATCAAAATTTCTGGAGATTTTTCACTCATAGTTAGTCGTAATGCTGTTACCCGGGAGGCCCTTAATGCTAAAGATAAGAATACGAACGTTTATCTTTACAATATCCTTATATGAGATACATGTTTATATTTTTTGTAACGAGGACTTTGCAAAATTAATTCTAATAGTTCACATATAACAAAAAACCAACCAAGAAAATATGAATAAACCAGAGTCGATGCAAAATATGGAAAACAACCACAAATTGAAATCATTAATCAATCAATATCAATTCACCTCCATAGAACAGGTCAATAACCCTTATACATCACAATTAATGGTCTGGGGACTCTTATGAACCCAATTTATTTAATTGGACGTCACATTGCGAATAAAATCTGTGTATTAAATCATTGCTTCAGTATGAACTGGAAAATAGGACATTTTTGTTTACAAATATTGGCATGGCTTACAACGAGAGCACAAATTTGTGCATTGATTTGTAGGCGAGTAACCGAGTGGCTAATTAGTAACCTAGTGAATTAATATTCGAAGTTAACCAATACTGGCTCCAAGCGAGAAGAAATTTCTGATATAGAAAATGTAGTAAATATATCACAATGCTACTTTGATATATGACTTGCTACATATTTTTGCAATAGTACGAACCACACTGCACAATAACATCAAAGTTCATCCGAAATTTTACGATCACACTAAATTTTACGACCAGTTTCCCTTTTGTTTATCTTACGCAAAGATTGTAAGCCTGGCGTAGCTTAGGTGAATATGCAGTCACCTATTTGATTACTGATAGGCATTTATAGCCTCAAAACAAGTTCAATTATTACATAGACTTCCTATTGTTCATTCATATAATTCGTATTTTTATTGTAAGGTTACAAGAATTTAAACATCCTTTTGGTATATTCTATTTGCGACGCATTTAGATATTCTGATTCTGATCACCCGGTTAGAAGAAATAGCCATTTGACCTGACAATAGTCAGATAGCCCATTCAATTGTTACACAATAACTGCCAAATCAATACAATTGTATTGGCTGAGAGGTTTTTCATCCATTGAACAAATGCAGGACTAATGGACCCAATTCTGTTCGACCACAAAAGCGTTATCGAATATAGTTAATGATTTTTGGGGTAACGAACGTTTGGATTTGTCAGTCGCTCTAAATATGCACTGTATTTTCATTATTGAAGCGGAAAGCAGCGATAACCTGAATTACAAACGTATTGTCTAACTTATCTATAGAGTTTCTCCTTTCAGGAGAAATATCGCACTTCTCAAATCAAAATATTTTTGAGTCGAAGTATTCTTGCGAAGAATATTAACCTAAACATTTGTAACTCTGTAAAACACTTTTAATTTTCTATTCCATTAATATATAAGATATATTGATGTCTTGAAATTTAATATCAGTCACAAAACATAGTCAATATTAAATCTAGTCTACATCAGTACACTAGCTGAACTTTCATTATAATCTTCTATCAAGCGCAGGTACACAGAGACGATACCATAAACACCTTTTTCATTTTAAGTTCATAGATTATACTACCGATGCTTCCAAAATGAACCACAATCAAAAGTTCTGAATCCTAGAGAGTAAGTTAAGTTGTTTCATCAGATTCAGATGGACAGCGGTGAGCGTGCTCTGTCGCAACAGACGATAGACTAACTTTAGATTAAAGCTGACCCGTCTGAACTCGTACAACACTACGTTCAATCCGTATCATTACTATGCTGATTAACTGGAAACATGTGCAAATTGGTATTCCACGTAGCAATTTTGTGCAGCAACAAAAATTTACATACTGGCAAGTGCCTTTGTGTCTTTATATCTCTTTTTCTATTACTATAGTTGATCGTGAAGTCTTGTTAATATTTTGCTTTCTTCTTGGATTATTCAAATATCGGTTCAGAAATATCGGACAATATAAAACACATCGTAGCATTGGTACACTTACATTTTGCTTGTCGAGATGTCTTATATTATTTTTGCGCTGAGATTTGATTGAGCTACGACGGCAGTAATATTTCATATGACGTCCCTGAGGAACCGGCTATTGAGATAAAAAGTAGCTTGTGACCTTATCCTCCGTGACATAAGTCGGATTCAAAGTTTTGTATCTGTGACTCTAGAGACCAAGAAATTGTGTAAAAATATCATATAATATATAGTGAAACAGTATCTTAGGAGAATAGAACTCATCATTCATTCGCAGTACCTACTTGATGTGTACAATTTTTGTTACAATTATTTTAGTAGGTATACTTACTGATTTCACGTAACTTTACAGTATATATTAGAAAGACAAATTTTCTTTAGTATGGGGCGTCACGTATGTTCGCTATGCTATGAAATTGTAAACTTTTTATTAAATGAATTTTTACAGCATTAAGTATGCTAACTATACAAATCAAATACATAGGGAAAAAGAATCTTCTCGGGCGGGACTCGAACCCGCAGTTTTTCCCTTACAGTGGAAATGCCTGACCAATTCGGCTACCGAGACACGCCCGATATGATTCAAATTTCCCATCTTATACGTCTTTAAGGCGACGTGGCGTCATCTACCGATTTTTATATATTTTTAACATTGATTTTTGATAACTGCGCCCAAACAATTGAAGGAATTTTTACAGCATTAAGTATGCTAACTATACAAATCAAATACATAGGGAAAAAGAATCTTCTCGGGCGGGACTCGAACCCGCTGTCTTTCCCTTACAGGGGGAATGCCTGACCAATTCGGCTATATCGGGCGTGTCTCGGTAGCCGAATTGGTCAGGCATTCCCCCTGTAAGGGAAAGACTGCGGGTTCGAGTCCCGCCCGAGAAGATTCTTTTTCCCTATGTATTTGATTTTCATTAAATATTTAAAAAAAACGCCTAGAGCTCTCTTATGGAATCCTTTTCATTTATGGCACTTTGTAGCAAGCGTCTGTAAATCAACCAATCCTATTCAATTGTATTCACCTTCTAAAATTATTTCATTAATAAATGTATACGAATTAGAACATTTTTACTGTTAGGTAGGAATATTTTTTCGATACCACGTAGTTACGTACCTGTTATCAAACACCGATAAAAATAATAAGTGCAAAATGATGTTCATTCAATAAATTATTGACATGGGTATAATAACAGCGTCTGGCACGCTTTGAGCCATCAACCATAAGCCGAGTGCATATCCACATTGTCTTTTTTTTGTTCATTTCATTCATTCATTCATTTTATAAGACAAATAATATATCAAAGCTTCTGATCACATCTTTTGGCGTTAATCAATGCGCTGCCAAATCAGAATCTGTATTGCGCGGATTTTGTGTTGCGATCATTCGGTAGTCAATCTTTGTTGCACCTGAAACTTGCACTCCGAGTCCAGGATCCGCTCCCCTACTCCAGCAACTTGGTTTATTTTAACTTTTACTGGAGAAACTGATGTCAACAAACACAAAATTATAACATATTGAATAATACACTTGTACTTTTACACTGAGATTAATTTTATTTATGAACCTGACCGCTTTCGCCTTACGGCATTCTCAAGGGTTTACATTCATACAAGTGTATTATTCAATATGTGTATTAGATTCCACCAAGTGCCATCAATCTCCAGTATAAACAGTCCAAAATGATTAGTTGTGCCAGAAGCTCGTCCGTGAATCAGCAGATGGGGTTGGCGTAGGTCCCAAAGATCCTTTTGGGGGTCCTATACACCCAACAGCTAGGTTATAACTACACAGAACAAAATTCTGAAGCTTCATTCACCAAGTTTTACCGCCGTTATATGATTAAATGAAACTCATACCTCTCATAGAAGTTGGAAGTAGCCAACAGATAAAATATTATTATAGGTCTAAGAGTCGAGGCCGTGTCCCTAGAGGAATCAGATGACCTTGAAAGATCTTGAAGCTGTTGCCACGCCTTTGTAAAAGGCTCACGTCTCTAGATAGACGTCGGACTCATATTATCGTCGGTCACGTCTATCCAAAACTCACGCCATGATAGACTCACTAGTCGCTCAATCTTAGACCGTGCTCCATTTATAGTGATTTAGTCTTTAGCTTAGATTAGATTCATACACTACTTAATAAGGACTCGAATCAACGAATGGACATCTTCATTCTACTAATCGTATTAATATTTTAATTGTAAACGTTTGTGAATATGCCGTCACGCTCAAATTGCTGAACGGATCTGGCTGAAATTTGGTAGAAAGGGATAAATTATATTCTGGAGTAACACGTAGGGAGCTTTTTATCAATGAACTATTTTTCCATGGGTTGCAAGAACGAGATCAGTATTCAAACGCAGGCAGAGCCGCGGATAACAGCTACAAGTCAGTATCGACCCCGAGATACTGAGAATCGCGCTTAGCATAAATTAATGTACTAAACACTTAAGTGTAATACTCAACCCATTCCGCTACTACTCCTTTAATTTAATGTATAATGACAGTATTCAATGCTAAACATGATACAGTAAATTAAGTTAAACGATCAACACTCCTTTGACAATTTAGAACTTGCCAACTAGTTTCAAATTATGTACTTTGAGTTATTCCGGATCGTTCGTGTTTGATACTTGCCCAACTTTCAGTCGTTGTTTTATTGTTAAGTTCAAAGTTTGATAAGGGATAACGTTCTCAGAATGATCATTGTTTCAATATTTATTATATTCACTGATTTCTGACTGCTTGATTTCAAAAGGAATCCATGCTAATATTAAAAATGCGAAAGTAACTCTGTCTGTCTGTATAAACCACTGAACTGATTTTTATGAAATTTGGTATAAGTGTAGATTAGACCATGAGAAAGGACATAGGCTATGTTTGGTCGCAGTAACCGACATTCACACGGGCGGAGTCGCGGGCAAAAGATGATAAATACAATTATCTCTCGTAGGTATGTCATTCAAATAATAATTGGTTTAGTACATACATTAGGCTAACGTGATCGATTAATCAGTAAATTTATGAAAGTTGACATTTATATTTGAAACGAATAAAAGACAACAACAAAGCAGTTTCTCTAAGTAAGATTCAGATAGTTTTGAATGAATTTTTTAACCTAGTTGGCAAATATGACAATTTGTAAAGAAAAATATTCACTTTTACTAGCCTAACGCAAGCAGTGAACCCAAAGTCATGGGCAATAAATAACGTCAAAGTCATACTCAGAACTTTTCCAAAAAGGCAAACAACTATACGTAAACAAATAATAAAAGATAAAAGATTCAATTGCTTACAGCTAGGCATTAGCCTAAATAATACTCAAACTTCAAACCATTAACAAAAGATAAAGATGGAAATTTATAGATTTGCAAATGCAAATACAGATGTTGAAAGTTTGATTAACTTTAGATTGGTTTTAATATACACAGTGACCATTTTATATAGAAAATATAGTAAACATGCGCCGCTGTTATATTTGCACAGCCGTACAATCAATGTTAAGACATTCAAGTATACAAAAGATGTTACTTATTTCACCAACCTCAGCAAAATATCCCAATGTAAAATCTACGCACATATTATATATACGCACTATCGACAAATCGTCTACCAAATTCTAAGCTAAGCAGCTTTAGTCGGTTCGAGTCCGACATAACCACTTCCACCGGCTCCACCTCGAAAATAATTTTCTTTTTTGTCTAGTAGCTATTAAGGCTCGAGTGTTATAATATATTATATATAATATATAAAAAAAGATCTGCGGTAGCCTAGTGGTATGGGTAATGGACTGCTGAGACGAGGTCTCGGGTTCGATCCCAGGCTTACCATGGCACACACCAATGACTTTTCGATGCTTTTCGAAATTATATGTGTATTTATCGCAGGTTTATAAGTGCCCGGTTAATGGCAATAGGCTCGCCACCTATTACATTGGGACCTAAACATAAACTGGCGAAATGTGGGTGCTAGCACCTCTGCCTACCCCTTCGGGGAATACAGGTGTGAGTTTATATTATGTTAGGTTATGTTATGTTATAATTTAAGAACTGGCAAGATTTTTTCCACCTTGATTCTCTTTCTTCTAACTTTAATGTTTGTAGTCGAATACTAATAAAAATGTATAAATCCGTTAAACTAAATACTGATTTAATATATTTTTATATTATTGATCCATGAAAACTTGTGATATTCGTAACTCTGTACCATCCTTTTGAATAATAAGATAAACAGCATTGAACTTCCTACTTTAGGTTTTCGCTTCCATTTGTATTCGACCCAATTTCTTTCAATCCTTTGCTTAAAAAAGCCTTTCCGCAAAGCTACGAGTTGAAATAAATTTCGAACGCGTTTCGTATATTACGGAAAGAAGATTAACGTAAATAAGGTTGTCATAAATCATGTTTCTTGTATTAGTAATGAGTTTACATACTAGGAGTACAAAGGTGACATGGAGTGTTGAATTTTCTATTAATAATCGCTTCTAACTAGCGTGTCCAGTACGTACAATATGGCCCGCTATGATTGAAAATATAATTCACATCCCGCAATTAGTTTCATGTTGTGGGTTTAAGAGATGAAGAAACATTGGGACTAGAAATGTGACTAGTGTCGGGTCTTCAGCAAAATATCCCTGGCTGGGTGCCATCACCATGCAAACCACGAAGATTCCACGTCTTAAAAATAGGTTTATGTTTGCAATACCAACTCTCACCTTTGAAAAACAGTAGACCTTATTTACAACATGAATACGTCTTATCTATACATATAATAAATCTGTAAACGATCGATGTCTGTACATGGAAAGGAAATGAGAAAAATTGTTATAGGGGGACTTTATAAACGTAATAGAAGCCAAATCAACGTTTTTTGGAATTTTTGTCTGTTTGTCTGTTTATCTGTTTATCTGTTTGTCTGTGAGTTTGTGCACGCTAATCTCAGAATCAGCCGAACGGATTTGGTTGCGGTTTTCACTAATATATTGTGGCAGGCTTCACTTAACATTTAGTGTTTGTTTTATTGAAATCGGTTCTTATATAAAAAAGTTATGTCAATAATAGCATATCACGGCTAAAAAATTGTGATTGTGTGAATAGATCGAACCAATAAAGAAGGAACAATGCTTACAAGAAGATATTATTTCGGTCATAGGAATATGAAGAACTTCGAGAGGCCAGAGTTCTACATCTCAGCCAAGTCAGGTCAGGTTACTGCAGAATCTTCGGCACAGCAGGTGTCTCGATAGAATTCACATTATTTTCGAACGATTTTCTCTCGATTATAACAAATTAGTAAGCAGCTGGTTCGGTAAAAAGACTCTTGGCTTTCATAATTAATATCATCACGCTATTATAATAAGGAATGGGACAGAATGTTTTTATGACATAATATGTAAACGTCTATTTCACACTATGATTTCATGGTAACTGTGGCTCAATACGTCTACGGTGGACTATACTACGGTATAACTTAGCTAAGTCGCGTTCGAATCCATCTAAAATGTAATTTTCCTTTTTTATGGTTTTTTATTTACTTTTGTTTAACTTTTTTATTGTATTGTATATTTGTTGTATTTTATTGTATTTATAGTTTTATTTGAATTAAAATATAAATTCTATGCTTAGTATTCTATAGGTAGTCATAAAACTAGGCTGTGTGATAGTAATAGTAGAACTTATTATATAATATTATTTCAAGTAGATGAAAATAATACCTACAAAGTGCACGCAATGAACCTAGAAGTACAAAACGAATGGTTAACACTAGGTGAATTTTGTATTCCCATAGCCTTAAAATGGCGTACCTTAATATACGACTGGTCACCGGCTCTCCTTAAATTCTATCTCAATGCATTCCAGTTGACCCTCCCCGACCAAAGCAATCTTGTCAGATGGGGAAAAGCCACAGATAAAACATGTAACTCATGTGGTGAAGCAATTGGTACTGCTAGGCACCTACTGGTGGGTTGTAGGACGCTATTAGACCGGGGTCATTACTCGCGCCGACATGATAAGGTATTAGAAATCGTACGTGAGGCGGTAAGTTTGGCGGTAGCTAGAGCGAAAAAGGGTTTAACCACAAACCAAAGAAATGACGTCGCGTTTGTAAAGGAAGGCTGCTCAAAAAAGACAAATCAAAAGCCGTACTCAATTTTGATAGCAGCCGCTGACTGGACATTACTCGCAGATTCGTATGAGAAACACTATAAAATACCGGAGGATGTTTGTGCCTCGTCATCCAGACCCGATATATTCCTATTTTCAAAACAGCAAAAGCGTGCAGTACTAGTAGAACTCACAGTACCGTGGGAAACTAACATACCTAAAGACCACGCTATAAAAATAAACAAATACTTTGACCTGACCAACGAGTTAACCAAAAATGGCTATGTGGTTAAACTCTACGCCGTGGAAGTAGGAGCAAGGGGAATTCCAGCTAAATCCCTGTATAACTTATTTAAAGACCTCGGATTGCCAAGAGCTTCAGTAAGCTCTTTACTCAAACGAATATCTAAAACGGCGTTGATAGGATCTTACCAAATTTGGATAGGTAGAGGGGGGAACACGACCGACGGTGGAGGTGAGCGCTGATGCATCACAAGGTGGCCACCCTAAACCTACACCTGGGTCGCAAGTCCCAGGCGCCGTCACAGTGTTCCTCTCTGTACCACGCCATGGACCCGGCGACCGCACGGTGAATCCATGGAATGCTAAGAACCGGATCTCTATACAAAATTCTTCATTTCGGAGAATGAAAAAGTGGTCCCACCCGCCTGAGAAGTCATTAAATTGAAACTGGTATCCCCCATTGATACCGATTCCACCACATCGGGGCAAGCGCAATATTGGAATCAAACCGATTATAATTTAACAGAGGAATGGGGCATTGGGGGTATTCTGGGGTTAGGTACCCCGGTATACCTGCCTTGGTTACCTATCATAAATAGGCGGTCTCAACGTGAAGAGCAGGGATTGCTTCGGCTAGGGTGATGGGTAGCCTAAGCTATCACCATCAAAGCCGCGCTCATGGAGGAAGTAAATCGTTGCACCTTCTCTGAAGCACATTAAGTATTCTGGGAGATAGTTGTCCGTATCGTATTACCGTCTCTACCATGGTGAATGTTCTGATGAGCTATTCCAATTAGTTCCACACTCTCCTTTCCTACACAGGACAACGCATGCAAGGCTCAGATGTCATCCACATACGGATCAGAATATTCCATCAAGAACCAAGCGGTTTGGTGACCCATTCCTATGTCGCCCCATTAAGACCTGAAATCCCTGCCAGCTCACGGTTTACTTCTTCCTACAGTCCCGGGTCCTTAAAGGGGGGCGTGAAAAGGCTTCTGATGATCCCATAAAGATGAGTGCCACCATTGTTAAGATGGTACACGTTTATAATGGTGACCCTATTTCCGAGTCTTTGCCTTTAGCTTAACATCAGTCGAGGTGAAGTTAAATTGACGTATCCTATATAAAAAAACTCCGGATCTTAAAAAGAAGAAAACACATGTGTGGGCAGAGCAATACAGTTCTTAACCGCCTGATAAGGAAATGAAGTTCCGTACAGCTTGGTTCGAGGTGGCATTATTTCTACTGTATGTGACTGACGGAAGGAAGGAGAGATTAGTTGAAAGACTCCTAATAGGCTCTTTCACTCGCCGTGGTGCGGTAGAAATGGTAAAATACAGCCAGAGAGACAACGTCTTTATGCAACTGCAGATATTATACAATGTTAGTGACCTGATGACTACCAACGCACGCCGCTGCAATATTATCGATTCCATCTAATAAGTAGGTATCTAATAGTAAATACGTAGATAAATCTATCCCAGAAATGATAACGCCAGGAGAAGCAAACCTATGTATTAGGTATATAAAAGATACCGCTGCTCCTATTATATAAAAGAGACTGAATGTGGGCAGAGAAACACTCAGTTCCGTTAAATTTCATCAGACCAAAAAAATCCGCCACGTGGACGTCAACTCCAGTATCAATTTGGAAGTATCTACATCATCTGCTGGAAACAAGCTTACCAATACAAGGTATTCCTTGTATTGGTAAGCTTGTTTATAGCAAAAAAAAAAAATATATTTATAGCAAAATGAGGCTATATGACCCCATCCCAGTCAATGCTGTATTTGCTCTCTTGCCCACTGCGCCGCTCTTCTCTACCTGTGTGTAAAGCAATGAACAACAATGTGACTGTGGTCGATGGAATTTATCATAAAACTGGAACTACCCACCATTGGCTCGGCAAAGAAGAGAACCACTGCTCACTGCTCAGGGCGTGCAAGGCACCGGGTTTTCTTGAAACTGTTTTGTGTGATACTTGATGTACTTATTTTAATTTGTTCAGTTCGTAAGTGGTGACAGCATGTTTTAAGAATTTGGGAGGAAGGAAGAATATTTAAACCATTAAAACTGGTGAACATTACCAAGTCCACATATAACAATGTTCATCACATACTTGATAATGACAGCAAAATGTTGAATTTTTCAAAATCCTTCCGCAATATTTGCCAAGCCCATAGAAGAAGTCTGTCAATTTTCGTAGTTTTCAGTAGTTTAGCCCTATATTTATAAGTCAGTCACTCAAAAGACTGTCTTCATAATATTTAATTTAAAAATACAAGGTGGAAGATGTCAAGCGAGTTTTCGAAATGATTTGAATACAGTTTGTTTCTTTTTTTAAATAAACAAATGTTTCCTTTGCGTAAATTCACTTCACTATTTCCAGTACTTCCGTTCCAGTTGGGATGAAAATCTTCCACCATGTTTAATAATGAGTTGGAGCTATTCCGAACTAAACGCGGACGAAGTCGCGGGTAACAGCTAGTATATAATATAATAGCTGTTCCAATTAGGAATAACTTTGATTTACTTAGAAAGGATTTTTTAACGCGCCAATTTTCAACTATAAAAAATAGAAACACTACATCACTGAAATTTTAGCACTCTAACTTTTTACTTAGAAGGTTGCATAAATATATTTTCCAAACTAAAATGATACTTTTTTGTACCCGAACCTGCTAACCCTAATCTAAAAGTTGTTAAAGTGGATCAAAGAAACTCTGACACCGAAAGTGAAAAGGAGGCGAAATCATGTTACGTACCTCTCAATGAATTCCCTCAACACGACCACAATAAAAATTCAGGCTAAATCTGATTATTTAGATTTTATCTCTTGACTCGATGTTTCAAGAACTTTTACTGATTATACGCGTTAGGGTTTTGTAACGAGATGACGAAACGAAGTATCGATTAATAGTGTAACATTCACCGGGATATTTATCATGTTCAATATTTTTATTCGTTAACCGATATTTTGGCGCTGTTACAAGCGCCATGATCACGGTGTACACCGTTATCATGGCGCTTGAAACATGGTAAATATCCCGGTGAGTGTTACACTATTAATTGTAATGACCATTTCAATCTCAGAACTATCGATTATGGAGGTACCAGTAGGTTCCAACGCACTGAGTAAGCCAAAATGTCAGTCATACTTTTAAACGAACACATGTAACAGTTACTAAATTAATTAAAAATACTAAAAGGCAGAGGGCACAAGGCGTTTAGGGCGAGGGATATGTCGATGACAACCTCACCTCCGGCCTAGCACCACGACCCACAGTCGGCGTGCGGTTTTAGTCGGTTCGAGTCCGACATAACCTCCCCTTCCGGCTCAGGCACAAAAAAATCATACCTTAGCAGTAACATGCATCTCGATGGAACAAAAATAGGTTTGGACTCATAATTTGTTATTTATATGTTCTCGTATTATGTGCCGAATATCAGCACGTGAAAAAGTCAAGTCACTACTTAGTAATCAATCAATACGGTTACGTCAGTTTCCAATTAAGCTGGAACAAAAAGAAAGGTATAAATAATAGATTGAACAAAAAATCTACGCCGTTAACCTAAATACGGTTTGTGTAATACATTAAATAATGTGAACTAATCAAGGTCAAATCAATATAAGATGGTCAGAAAGTCAAATCTCTAAATAAACACTCAAACGCCTAATTTTATACTTTTTTTTCTAGCGAAAATCCCCTCGGATACCTCCCCCGCCGGAGCCGGAAGGGGAGATTATGTCGGACTCGAACCGACTAAAACCGCATGCCGACTATGGGTCGCGGTGCTAGGCCGGAAGTGAGGTTGTCTTCGACATATCCTTCGCACCCGGCTGACCCAGGGCCATCCCCAACGATGTCCCCAACTCGCCCCCAGAATAGGGAGGCGCGCTTCTCAGCGCGCCGCCGACGTAATACCTAATTGTATTTAGATGAAATTTAATACAAGTATCTTTATATTGTAGTTTGGAATATTATATAGGCTTTTTGACCTTGGAATACATTACCGTGGGTCGCTGGAAAGGTATCTGAATTTTCCACGGGAGAGCAATAGTGGCAATAGCTAGGTAGTAAGTGAATGATATTTTTAGTTCTTCAATATGTTTTCCAAGTGTTACAGAGTACTATTCAATTCTAATCGCTGCCTTATTTTTGTATCCTAAATTTCTTCTTCATCTTAGCGTTAATCCCAGTCGCAGTCAAAGCTTACAGCTTGGAGTCTGGGGTCCGCTTTACCAGTCTAAGGCGATTGGCACACTGCAACGCTCGACGCGGCGTCGGGCGTCGACGCGCGTTGGCGCGATAGTCCGAGAGATATTAGAATTTTTTTGGTAGGTAGGTGTGTGAAGTAATCTAAAATTTTGAGAAAAGTAAAGTAAAGCCATCCGGCCATTAGCTCGATAGCCCAGACTATATTAAGAACGCTAGAGATGAAAAGAAAATGATTAGAAGTGCAAGCTATTTTCGACTTATTGAAATGACATAGTAACTATTTTTTTTTCTTATATTCGTGATCAGCGTCATCTATTAACGCGAAAAGAGACGTAACTAAGAAAATGCCATTTAGGTTGAAAGTCGCTTACAGTCTCTGCGTGTTCCAATAACGAGCCAAAACAGTGGTGTCGGCTCCAATACCCGATATTGGGCATCGATATTTGACTTGCTCCGATCTCGGAAGTCGGATATTGGATATCAGTTCGATTGGTTGGTCGTCAGTTGATGTGAAAGCGCTCTAAATTTGCCGTTAAATAGTCATGTTGCATTGCAATAATATTAATTTAAAATTCGCCTCAAATACCTACATAGAAATTTCTAACAGCTCTCGGACTAAAAATCCCTCGAAAAACACGCGCGTGATGGCAGATTTCAGTGTGCCATACCTCGCGTTTTCTGCTTGTACGCGCGTATTCTGCGGCAACGCGCGTGATTGCGTTGTCAGTGTGTGGGACCCCGCGTTTTTCTATACAAAATGGGCGCCGTAGAGGCGACGAGCGCGACGCCGCGCCGCGCCGCGTCGACGCAACAACGCTCGACGCCGCGTCGCGCGTCGCAGTGTGCCAATCGCCTAACTATGGATTTGGCTAAGCTTCGATATTTTTCTCATTGAGAAGAAAGACAATGGTTGAATAAAATGCAAACTTTCTTCAAAACAGTTCATTTTAATAGAAAAACTGTTGGCTATTAATACATTGATTGGTAACGAAACCATAACCTGATGCAGAAATTTGGCACAACGCCATCTATCGAGGCATCATGCAATTAATTTCAATATTTAGAAAATGCAACAACCTGCATTATACAATGGTATATTCAGACATTCTTAAGGCGGTTGGCACACTGCGACGCTCGACGCGGCGTCGTTCGTCGACGCGCGTCGACGCGGGAGAGCTAGTATAGTCCGAGAGATATTAGAATTTTTTTGGTAGGTAGGTGTGTGAAATCTCTAAAATTTTGAGAAAAGTATAGTAAAGCCATCCGATCATTAGCTCGATAGCCCAGACTATATTAAGAACGCTAGAGATGAAAAGAAAATGATTAGAAGTGCAAGCTATTTTCGACTTATTGACATGACATAGTAACTATTTTTTTTTCTTATATTCGTGATCAGCGTCATCTATTAACGCGAAAAGAGACGTAACTAAGAAAATGCCATTTAGGTTGAAAGTCGCTTGCAGTCTCTGCGTGTTCCGATAACGAGCCAAAACAGTGGTGTCGGCTCCAATACCCGATATTGGGCATCGATATTTGACTTCCTCCGATCTCGGATATTGGATGGATCCGATATTGGATATCGGACATCAGTTGATGTGAAAGCGCTCTAAATTTGCCGTTAAATAGTCATGTTGCATTGCAATAATATTAATTTAAAATTTCCTCTCAAATACCTACACAGAAATTTCTAACAGCTCTCGGACTAAAAATCCGTCGAAAAACACGCGCGTGATGGCAGATTTCAGTGTGCCATACCTCGCGTTTTCTGCTTGTACGCGCGTATTCTGCGCCAACGCGCGTGATTGCGTTGTCACTGTGTGGGACCCCGCGTTTTTCTATACATAATGGGCGCCGTAGAGGCGACGAGCGCGACGCCGCGTCGACGCAACAACGCTCGACGCCGCGTCGCGCGTCGCAGTGTGCCAATCGCCTTATTTAAAATTGTACAGATTTTCATGAACGTTTACGTCTTTATCTGAATTCGAATAGTTTAAGAATTAAGGCAACTCACGCTAAACAAAAACTCAACACCCTTTTGGGGCCTATAAAAGCTTTCAAGATACAAAATATCATACGTTGTTCACTGTATTATTTGTATCTTAAACCACACAGCAGTATACTCCCAATTACTGATTGCTCAAGAGATGGGATTATTAGTTTGTCAATAACGGTTTCAGTAGCAGTCAGTAAAAAGAGCACGATATCCTATAGTTAGATCAGTGTTATCCACATGTCAGAAACTTCTGCCTACACAAAATTACTAGTGTAAGAAGTGTTTATGACAGGTAGCCCTAAAGCTATAACATGTCCACTAAGACAGAGAAGGGTAAAACATTTTGTTAATGATAGCAACATCGCTAATTCATCTTGAGCTAAATGCAAATGTTACAATTCTGCAGCTGTGATGAAATAAAATAAATTTCAACCCATTCCATCACAATTTATTTGATGCTATTTTATTATTACACAAGACATAACGACACGTGAACTTATTCTGCGTAAAGTAAACCGTAAGTAACACCAAAGATTCAACACAGTTCTAATACTTTGAGGTAACTTACACTTCAAACGTGGAGACAATTACCATCTTTAGTTTCCCCGTGACCTTATCTCCTAAAATAATTTTGCTGAAATAATCGACACATTTTGCTGAAAAATGCCCCAATTGACTTTGATCGCATAGTTGCACCATTTCTTAAATATAACAGGGTATGATATTCTGCGAATGACTGGACTAAAACTCATAAAGTTTCACCAACTTCTATCCGAACAATACATACTTTAATGACTAAAGTTATCACATTATTAAAAAAAACTACTAATGTATCAGGTTATTTTACGGTTCTATAGAACCATTTAGATGTAAATCATCTTGGAAAGTTTCAAACCTTAAAGACATTTAGATGCGTGATGGAAACTCCCAACGTTGATTGCATGGAAGCTGGCAAGCTTACGACTGAGTTTGCCCATTTTATTGATAAGACTAGATTATCTCTCCATATCTTTAACTCTGTTTCTACACTTATTCCGGTAATCGAAGCTATTTAAGTTCTAATAAAGGTTTGAATCTGATAGTCAGTTTAGATGAACTTATTATAATACAGATTGACTTTTTTAAGTAGCCTAAGTGGTGTAATGATAATAAATATGTAGCCCGTAATCTGGATAAAACCACGTGGTTCCTGGCAGAATAGAATTTGGGCCACCCCCATCTCTTCCCAAGCGCTGTCGTAGAAGACAGATATATACAGCCCAGACTCAGCCTCAAATTCATGGCTCGAGTTACCAATAGTGCACAGAATACGGCAACCCCCAATTCCGTGGGACCGAATAAAATTACTGATGAATTGTGGGTGTTAAGTCACCTCTGCCTAACCCTCCGGGGAAAAAGGTGTGATTGTATTGTATGTATGTTAATCTGAATTATACCTACTGAACATGGATGTACCTACAAGTACCTACTGTAATAGTAAGACTAAACACATGTTGGATTTGGTTGTGGTTTTCAGCGGCCATAGCTCCATGGAAGATAAGATATAGACGGCAAATACATATGTATGAAGAAATCACGACCTCAGTTCAGAACGTTGATAGGAACAAGTTAGTAACCCAATAAAGTCTATTGTCAACAGGGTTGCCACAAGATCATCCAATGTCTCTACCCCTAATTCCTATAACATTTTACTATCATTCGTATAGGCTTAGCCCAAGGCCAAAAAACAAAATGAGCTAGCTATTGTCATAAATTTATACTAACATCATTAAAACTTCGACAGTTGAAGCTAGGCATTAAGAGAAGAAAAGTTTGTGTTTCAAAATAATGGCACATAACGATTTAACGATCTAACTGGGAACGCTCAACGCTGTTTGTGATTCTCATAGAAACTTTATCGTACAATGTGTCACACATATGAATACTGCATGACTAAATTAAATTGACAAACTACAAAGTGTAATTTAACATTTACGACAGCTGTTATCCAGGATATGACAATATTAGCAATGTAGACATTTATGGAAGTTTTAAAGTAGCACCAGTTAAGAAGTAATCGCTTGTCATAGTTTGGACATGCATTGCGCAGACGTGAGTAGATACCGTTGTAAAGAAGGCGCGCTGAAGTTAGATTTAACAAAAAATTAATTCACTGTGTAAACTAAGAAAGAGTCAGGACTGTAGCAATATTGAGATAGCTGTAAAAGGAGATGATGATGAGGATCGGGCTCAGTGCCATTAAATGTCACCGTAGATGTGTTGGTAGAAACTAAATCATACATTTCGATGGTCAATTTCTATGGTCCAGGTATAATGGCTGATGAATGGAACATACACAGGCTTTACGTTGACGTCACGACCTACGCATTACTAAAATTTGATGTATAAAACCCTTATGTAAGCAACAAATCATGTTACACTGTGCCTATGAATTTGTTATTTATAATAGACGACCTTTATTATGCACAACAAAATTGTATGTCATAAAAAATGGATCGTAGAACCTTTTCAGTACTACGTATTCTGTACCCTTAGGTAAATAAATTACCATTTTGCTTAATATTGTAAATGTCAGCTTTGATGTAAATTCTACTAAACAAAAACAATTTTGCTAAGTTCTAGGACATTAAAATTCAAGAGCACTATTGACATAACAGTTTGACAGTCTTATGGAAATAGCTCTAAATTCAACATTAAAGATAAATAGACAAGGAGGCTGAGAATAATAAAATAAAACGAGCCTCCTTTTTATTCGTGCGGAAATCCTCTCGGATATCTCCTGCCGGAGCTGGAAGGAGAACCGAACCGAACCGACTAAAACCGCACGCTGACTGTGGGTCGTTATGCTAGGCCGGAGGTGAGGTTGTCTTCGACATATCCCTCGCACCCCGGCTGACCCAAGGCCATCCCTTACGGTCTGGCCCTCGTCGGGAGGGGGAACAACGGTATCCTCGACTCGCCCCCGGAATGGGGAGGTGCGCTTTCCAGCGCGCCGCTGCCATGAGATTAAGGCCTCCAGCATCTTCCCAATCCCAAGGAACTTTTATATATTTTTGTCAACATTATGTGCTATATAGGAACAGCGGCATGGCCCACCTCAATTACAGATGTCTTGAATCGAATTGTGATGATACTCACGACAAACATTGACAATTTACTCTAGCGAAATACGATATAAAATGTTTGTAATTTATAAAGCATTTTGTTTGAAATAAAAATATAATTACTTTAACTTGATCATAATATAATTTCACTGGTGCATTTTACGTTCATTGAATACGTGATGATTATACGCGGTGCACCCGTTCTTATTCTTAGCTTCCTTTTATCGATAGTTACTACATCTTTGTTGAACTTGCTTAGGTGGCACATGCTTAATCTATAAACTCATAGCATCATCGACATATTGACCTCCCTTAGGAGCCCTGGTGAGCCTCCTCGCTTGTAGAAACACAAATTAATTACGGTTTTCGTGAAGGTGGAGGGGTTTCTTAGACGGTGGCTCCAAATTTGAACAGTTAATCCCATTATGCCTTTCTTCCTGTCAATTAACACATAATATAGCACCCAATAAAGTGAATTAAAAGTTATCTTCTGTACAGGTTTCAGGTTACAGTAAAGTTCAGGATTCGTGATTACATGGACGCTGGAGGTAGGGTACAATGAAGTAAAATAAATTTAGTAAAAAGTTTAATAAGGACACGGGCATATCAATATTACGACAGTTAACAAAATATATTATGTTCGCAAGTCTAGACCCCTTCTAATCGTGGTCACATCTTAATAAAGACTTTAGGCGCCTAGAATAAAGTTTGTTTATCACTCGCTCAATAAGTTTATCTTCTTAGTATACACGTTTTCTATGATCGCTAAGTATGTATTGGCCATTTAGTTTTACGTCTTTCGTCGTTGTTGGTTCCATATATCACATGGAACTCAATACGTACAATGATGTCGCTGATATACTTAGACTTTATTACGACATTCAATGCGACATCCTATAGCGACATTCTACTGATGTATAAAAGGACCTTTTGCCTACGGATAGTTAGGTTAATCATCTATTAAAAGATACAACGCCTTATATTTCCACGCGTTCTTTACAGATTCTCTTAATTCCCCCATTTGATATGCTCTACTGTACCAGCAGAGTTCCTTTTTTAGTCGCTTGTACCGAAAATTCCAGATATGCTTAGAACATTTACAGTTAAAGGCACAATGAGTGGTCTTATCGCTAAAAATGATTTTTTCCAGGTAACCTTACTATGAATAAGAAAAGTTATTTTTTTAGCAATGGCCAGGATATTGGAACTAAGTAGGTACATACATGTAAAATAAATGCACTTGGATTAACTCACGACAGTGAAACTTTGTGTACGAGTCATTGAAATGGGTAACGAACGGATTGCCTCGCATACCATTGGGTAAAATGGGGTTACTTGAGCTATATAATCCGCGTATTCAACAAGGGTTTCATTTAATGTCGTATAACTCATTTCGATGGGTTTACGTAAAGAGCCATAAGTGCCACATATATCTTTTTACAACTTAAGGTTTATTTTAATTGCATTCTATTAAAAATATATGTTCGATACATTTCAATGAAAACTTTCTTGTTGTAGGTTTAGCAAATATTTATTACATTTCGAAATTATAGTGTGAGTTTTAAGGAACTGAAACTTTTTTTTATATGAAACATGTTAGTTATTACTGGAATATTAAAAATATCGCTAAAACGAACAGTAGAGACGATCCAACCTTAATATTTAAGACAACTCTTCCTGGCATAATTGAATTACAAATTTTCCTTGAAATACGTTTAAAAACCTTTTATTTTTTATAGCTTTTGACGTTTATGACAATGTTCAGAAATTTGGCACCCGTTCAGATCTCAATTCTTTTACCAACGATGTAACAGTGTCGCTAAATGTTTTTTGTATCGCACTTGGCCATCGACTTTATGAGGTTTAATAGTTACTTTTGTCCTGTATTTTGTAAAATCAATTACTATTAAAGTACGGTACAAAAGATATTAAGTATATAAATAACTAGCTATTGCCCGCGGTTCCGCCCGCGTGGAAGTCGGTTATAGCAACCAAACATAGCCTATGTCCTTTCTCATAATTTTCTACCCGTAATTTATTTTTTTCTACATAATTATATTTCTGATTAAAAGAAGGTTATATACGACAGAATACGTACGAGTATAACGCTATGAAGATCTAGGTACTCTTCTACGTGTCACAAACAGAAAACTATTTATATTGCAAACACAATATAAATAAATAAATAAATAAATATATATATGAGTTGGCATATCCAAGCCATACAAGCAAGTTGAAGTTGTGCCATAAAGTTTAACTTTGAAAGAAACTAGTCAACGCTAGTGGGGACAGACCACACTTCTTGTGACCATTTGCAGTTCACCTAAGAGTTATAATTAGACGTCGAAGTTCAAAGCAGAAGTATTCTTTCACATCTACTATGAATAGTGCAAATCTCGGATTTCTTTAAACCCACTTTAGACTACTACGTTCACTTGAATTAAAACTACGATAAGCTTTTCCAAGTACGAATAAGTTGGATTGAACTGGGAAATATCACCTTCTAACTTCAGTTTTAGGATTGCTTAGCTGTCTCAAAAGAAAATAGGAATTGTTTTAGAGTCACTACGTTACCTTTCTGAAGATCGCCATTTTGGTATGGATCATGGTTGGCATCTATAATATTGGACTTCAGCCTTTGTGGTGTAGCGCTTGTAAACACGGCCGCTACGTAGGAGGCGCGGGTTTGATCCCCCCTGAATGCAAATATTTGTATGCATTGATTTGGTCGTGCCTCGGAGAGTACGTTAAACGTCGGTCCAATGAACGTCTATGGCAGTACTATTACGGGTAGTTGGAGCCCTCAAAAGTCCAACAACTGTTAGTTCTAGCTGCAATGCTTCGATGTCGCCTTTGGGTTGTGGAGGTCAGGTGGCAATCTTTTCACAGAAAATATCGAAGTTCAGCCAAATCCGCAGTTAAACTGGTAAAGCAGACGCCAGACACCAAGTTGAAAGCTTCGAATGCGACTGCGATTAACGCTAGGATGAAGAAGACATTAGACTATAAAAGACATTAGACTTCATTCTATCGACACTTACAATCCATTCATTCATATACTCGGCTGTAAATCCCTGAAACTCATAAATGACGAAACGTGGGTTACGTTTTGTCATTTATGAGTTTCGGTCCAATAATTCACTAAGTCACTTAAAATATTTTCAATATCAGCACTAATAATACATTCCAGGTCATCTGGAAAAATCGCAGACTGCGATAAGACCCCCTATTATACTTACCATTAGAATCATTAATTGTCCGAATCATTTCATTGTTTCTGCAGACCACCATTTTAGCATTGATCATTGTAAAGCATTTTTAATAGTGGACTTCATAATTTAGACTTCATTTACAATATCTCCGGCACTATCAGCACTAATAGAAGATACCTGCTAGTAGTATTCAAAGGTTGTCTATCGCCAACTTTGATATGACCGCTCGTTATACCAATTACATTCATACATTATTATCGCTTGTACCCTTTTGGTGTGTGCAAAAAAATATTTACCTATATGTAGCTCCACCAACTAAATTTTTTTCATGCAAAGTGCCCCAGTTGGCAGTGATTACCTCGACCCTATTAGGAAGGTACATAGGTGTTTGTTTTATAGTACAATAAACCTCTGTCTAAAAATATATAGGTATCAATCATTCAACCTATCGTACGACCGGACATTTGCCTTTTCTAATTTACGTCAGATAAAAGCCGATCATTTTGCAATCCATCACTACAGGTCTTATTAGGCTCCCTTTTCTATCTAATTTCGGTGTACCTAGAAAAAGAAATCCTATATTTATTGTAATAAAATTCCCATATTATTTAACTACACAGCGTCTTCATTTATACTGAATATTAGAGCTCACTAAAATACTACTTATTACAATGTTAACACACCCTTAAAAATAAAATATGAAACACTTATAACATGCTTCAGTACCCAACATTAAATTCAACGGACCATTCACATCTACTCGCTACAATAACATATTCAATTCTCATTTTAATATACCGTACCGTTATAAACCTTAAATATTATCATTTGAACGTTATAATATACAGAAAATTTTCTGAACTCCCAAACAAGATATCAAAACGTGAGCCGTGGGCTAAAAGGATCGCAATAATTTTCGTAATTAAGTACTTTACAGTAGTAATCTTGCGAAATGCGACAATAACACTTATGTACTGTGTAGATGGCTATCGGCAGGCAAATAAATTTCGTAGCCCTATCTGTGTAATTAAGAAGCCTACGTCCTTTAATATACCTCGACCTTTATCTATATATGTGCGATCCCAGTCTGACACGTTGTACACTTATGACCACGTATCATGACGCAGTAAAAAAACCTAATATCGAATAAAGTATATACGGATAATAAGCACGTATTTGTATAGACCTAGCCATTTTTGTATCGTAAACCTACATATTTATGTTTTTATTTTTTGTTTCATTTTCCTTCTCGCTCCTCTTTTATTGCGAACGGAGCTGTTTATATAAGTATCGTGTTATCTCGGTACAGAAATTTTCAACAAAAAATGAAGTCATATTACGTAGAACTTGGTGGAATAATATTATCTGATTTTAACGGATATCCTCGGTGGACAATAAAAAAATGTACAAATGGTCTTACAATTCATTTTCATGAAATAACAAGAAAACCTTAAAAAAGAAAAGGCTACGGAAATTTTTAGTATCTATCTATGTGGATTTTTTGCTAGTCTATGTTCTCAAATTCACTATACTTTTCCACGCTTTTCAACAGTGTGGGAAAGTACAAGTGGTTTATACCATTACCTAGCAAGTTGCTCCAAGTACCATCAGTCAACAGTTTAAATTCTCAAAGTCGAGCAATCTCATCGTAGTTAAACGTCTTGAATATTCATTTGAGATTAACTTTATGAAGACAGTCCGAATGTACCTAGTATCCGAACTATCCAGTGCACGTACCAACTTCAGAATAAATTCTAAACTGCATTTCAAAAATATTATTATATTCAGCTGAAATAGTGCAATAGAATGTACTAACATATCACAGGAGAATATTTTTGCGTGTAAATTTAAAAAAGTATCTAGGTATATACTTTACTTACTTAATCTATCAATAGCTACCATTCGTTTTAGTTCAATTGCTATTGAGATAAATTACGACAAAATAATTGTGACTATCTTGTCTCATCCGATTAATATTATCCCAATAATATTATAAATAAGAAAGTTTGTAAATTTGTGTGGATATTTGTTACTCAATCACAACTATTAGCTACCCTGGACTCGATTCCGATTGATGGTGACAGCCACGGGCAAAAACTAGTTTAAATACAAATCAAGTTGCCTTATCTACGATACACATAGTAGATCGAGAATTGTCACTACATAACAATAATCACAATATTCATAAATAGCCAGATAGCATTAAATGTCCCAAATAAAAGCCAGTATTATTGAAATTTATATCGTGCTACTTACATTCACAATCCTTATCCTTACGTTACCTCATTCTGTAATGTATATTGAAACATTGTTTCAGTGGGATTTTGATCTTATTCGCAATGTAAGAGATAGTTGACAAAAATACAATGACTGGTAAAATTTTGCGTTAGTCATTTATGGTATCGCTTTGATTCATGATAGAATGGTTTTATGGATTGGAAAGTTTTTTTAACGCAGGATAAGGTTGGCTACCGATACAATCAATGTCTAGGTATATAATAGTGCTATTAAACACTCTTCTAATGCAAGCAAGGCTAATGAAAAACATACATCCAAGGGGCAGATAAAGCGAACAGAACATGTAGATACATCATCGTGGATATACTCGAAGTTTGTGGACATCGTCGGCCAGTTAAACTTCATTATTGACTAACGGGAGGTAGAACTTCTAGAGCACCACAAATCATTCCATTCATTCTGGTTAGCTTCAACGGGCTGGTCAGAGAGAAGCTGCTTTTCGGCTATTCTCTTGTATTTTAGTGCATGGATGTAGCAGTGTCATTTTGAAGGACATAAATATTGAAAATCCTAGGATGTTGAAACCGGAATTGCATCGCTCAACACAACTCTAACCACAGACACTGCTCCAGTCTTTTTTCTTCTGTAACTATGCCTTTCATGCCTATAGTGATTATTGGATGACTCAATAGTATGTTAATTAAAAATCACTATTTCTAGAGCAGAGTCCTACTTAATTTTGACGTAAGATATCGTTGATTCCAATAGTATTTATGTATTCGATCCATGTCTGTACTTCACCAGAAGACAGAGTCTCTACCTAACATAAAGGATGATACCTGAAATTAGAGGGACATTACTACAATAATCATCATTTATTTGCTAACCAAAGGTAACACACACCTTTTTGGTAGCCCTTGGTCACCTGAAACACCAATTAAACCACAACGCATTATCAACCCTGCTAAAACTGCTAACTAGGTCGTTTGTTGGGCCATAAACATTCACCCGTAATTACAGCAGGTAGGATCTTTCACCATGGCGTTTATGACAGTGTTGAAATTCTGAAACCTCAAAGGATAACGTGATATTTCGTTTTTGGTCATCATCGTCATCTGAACTGATCTCGGTTGCATCTAAAGCTCCGAAGTGCATTCGGGTCTTGGCGTCGAATCTCCGATATGTGATTCTTATTGTGGGTTAGGTTACTTATACAATCATTTTTATTTTGCCAGGAATATTGATTATTATTAGGTTGCATAAGTAAGTACCTAAATATTTATATTGCGTTTATACCCGGTGATTCCGTCTTTGTAGGGGTATAGTTTTTTTACATTATCATTATAAAAAGACATGCACAAAAAGAGCCACTTAGAAAACGAAGCCTCAAAAAAATTGTCAAAAAACCATGCAGTTATAGTCAAACTGATAATTATTTTGTCAAAATTTGATCAGTAAAAATGAGGCCATATTCGGACCACAGTAATAAAGCTAATAGAATAATTTATCTGAACTCGTTAATATGATAAGTAAAACTGGAATATTATTCCGAATATTAATTACCGGCCGCTTGCACATGATTAAAACGAACTTCTCCCAACAGAATATGCGGCGTTATTACTACTGATTGCAATAAATTGAAAAAGCACAATATATTATAGAGGACAAATGTGGCCTAGATCTCCCTGAACACCGACTGAATTTTTTTTTAGAATGCTAGCACCCAGTCAGAATTTTTCCAAGATTTACATACAATACATTTTTATCGAAACTGAGCGAACGGCGTATATAGATATTTAGAGGCCAATACATACGTTTAAATAAAGTTAAAGACAGAAAAGACGTAAAAATACATTCGAAATACATCGCGAAAAATGGAACGCTCAGATTTATGATACAATAGATGAACATAGCAGCTCCTCCTTTTTTAAGTCGTTTAAAAACTGAGATACTGACTGACTAGCCTCAGGAGAAAAAAAAAGAAATACTCATTTACTTTCGCAACTACTCTATAAAGTTCTAGCAGGATTGAAAGGTTTAGTTACTGTACCGTGAGTAGTACAGGAAAAGAATCGTATACAATGAAGCTAATGGCTTTTATTCTATACGTTTTATGGTACGAGTTCGAAGCCGACTGCATACAGCAGCAGCATACTGCAGATACAGCGTACCGTGAAATAGACTTAAATCATGAAATATGTTTAAAAAAAATTGTAGATATAGACCAATGAGCGGATTGAGGACTGACACTCTTTTATTCTAATGGACTCTATTATGTGGGGTCGGATGGCGTAGCGTATTTTCGAAACCGCAATTAATTAAAATAATAAACAATATTATTAACATTCAAGTCTATTGCACGCTACTTTGTATCTGTTGCTGCAGACTGCGGTCGACTACTATACTAAAATACTAAAATAGTGGTGGTGTCGGCCTCAATAAATACTTTTTTACGCCTCAAAAAAGGAATCCAGGGTGGAGAACGATAGAAATATATTTGTTGAGAAAGACTTCAAGTCTATAAGTTGCGGCAAAGGAAACAAAACTAAAACTATTTGAGGTCTGCTTATTTTGTGGCCACAAGTGTATAACTTAAAATCGTGGCTGGCCAAATTTAATACGACCGTATGGACATGCTTTTAATAGAATATTTGCTATTTGATGTTGTATTTTAAAATAATAGTGGACGTGCACGATTTTCTTTATATAACTATTATAATATGACTTATTTATGCTCTGCTGTATTCGGTTTTCTTTTTAATATATATATTTATTTGTTTCCCACTCATATCTGTGTGAGAATGAATTCTAAGTGCTGTGTCTCTTGTTGAACATTGAACTCTTGTATTACTTTAAAATCCGCATACTAATTGCTCCAATTGCTTTTATCATTGATACTCGTAAGCCTGCGTTTGATCACTATCTTACCTATCTACTCAGTGATGATGTGGTCGATTGCATATTATTAAATCAATTTTCTAATTATCTTCAATTTCGTATCTATTAATTAATATTTTTTTGAATACGTCTGTTTTGAAATATTGATAAATTGAACTCATTTTTAAGTCATAAGGAATAGCAATATTACATAATATAATCATCAACATCATCATAATTTTGCGTTATTTATATTTGTATTTGAGGCCTTCATCTTGACGCACGCGCCCGGTGTTTGTTTACTCTTTCTCCTCAGGTGAGGCCGACATGAGCTCCAGAGCAGTTGGTGGAGCCCTAAAAACACCCACTTACTACTAAATTACTTAATACAGACCGAGTAAGTAGGTATAAAGTCAAGCAGATAGAGTTAAGACAGCAAATTATTCTTTTCAGACAAAGTAGCTTAACTTGTACAATGTTCGGCGAATATAATCATACTCCATACAAAACAGAGATTCCCTAAAGCATATCCAAAGCAAATACAACTATGTATTGGCGTTGCATTTTACATCAGGTACCAATTGGTGCTGTTGTTGCTTATTGCACGTTTTCTTATATGGGACTGAGTGTTACACCGAGGTGTAATCTTGTTAGTATTTTACTAGCTAAAAGCTAAACTTTGTGAGGGACCGCGTAGTTAAGGTTAATGTTGAGTTAAGTTATCCCCACACATTGTGGTTTACTTTATTCCAGTCCAGTAATCCATCGAATCAATCCAATCCAGTGCTGGACTGTATTCTGTTCACAAATTATTCCAGTATTCTAAATGCGGTTGAACAGTTCACTGGACGGGAATCACCCACTGGAATGGGCATATTTCAGTGATGGTTAATATTCCAGCACTGGATTCACTCACTGGACTCGAATGCTACTGGAATAATGTGAACCGGGCATGTTGTACCGATGTTAACGCTTTGTTCTTCGAACAGATGGTGTTTAGTAGTAGGTAAGTACTATTAAATTCTATCCAAATAGTATAAGCGTAGGCTAGTCATGTGAAAAATGTATCTATGTATGCTTATCAGCATAAACCCATACGAAAACCTTCGTTTAGTTTGAGTCTAGATGGCTCAGAATCCCAACTATAGGCTGCTGGGCGATACCGTGGGGGTTTTAGTCGGTAGGAGTCCGGCATAACCTCCATGAAGGATTTCCGCCACGGTCAAAAAAAAAAAGATGGCTCAGAATTTAATTTTCTATACAGGAAACATCTTACCTAACCAGCTTGATTTTTTTGTCTTATTAAGTTACGTACTTGCTATTTCCAGTTTATTTACCTACTTACGTAGTTTTTAAGAAGTTTTAGTCCCTATAGCTTTAAACCATCAGCCTTATCGATTACCGATTCATAAGTGATTTTAATGTTGAAAAGATCGCTAAAGAACCCGTACTAAATAAGTTTTCGGTTTAATTTCTAACAAACATTTGTCTCAGAACTTCGGTATTACAAGCGATTCAATATTGTCTAGCCAGCAGTATCTGTCTGCTCTCCGTAACTTATAAATAAATGATAAATTGAATAACAGAATGTTGGGCACCAAAATCAACTTTCTATATTCGAACGACCAATACAATCTATGTATTTTAATAACAGTTGGTATAAAACCACTAGTTATTTAAAAATGTAGGTAGTATCCCAGCTTTGAGATTTTACTGTCCATTTGGATATTAAATTTTTAAATAGTTTTGTCCACCCGTTACTACGTTCGTAAAAATGTAATATAACTAAATATTTATTGGACTTTTTACATTGGCAGGTTGCCTTTTATGTTCTCGTTTATTTTTAAAAGCCATTCAACCAATGTATAAAGTTCAATGAATATTTATACATCCATTCGAACAGTCAAATGATTGTGCACTTTTTTCTGGTCAATACAGATGTTTTTAGACGATATTAATTAATGCAATTTTGGCAAATATAACAAAATTATGTTGAAAGCGGACAAAGCACAATATCGCTGTTGACTAATCATTTGGAGTAATATAAACGCCATCACACCTACTAATTATATTGGTATCAGCTTCAGTTACCATTACGTGCTCATGGACAGTAATGGTATGTCATTATTGTCCATGAGCACTTCCTTCACATGTCCTTCTTACGTAGGACAATGGACAAACAAGAAGAACCACGGAACCTATATGAAGAAGATTGAAGACTCGCTTCCTCGTATAGTATCTTCTTCATATTGAGTGTTCAAGAACAACAAGCAACAAAATATACTAAATATTCTTCTGTAATTTGATGAGAAAAGTACTTAAAATAAAGTAAATAAGAACTTTATTTTTCATACAATTGAATAAATGAATGATGAATTGAATTAAGAATATGAAAAGTAAAGTTTTTATGTCAATTATCTAGGATTTCAGCACCGTTTATGTAATTTAAAAAGCTATAAAATAATTGCATTATAGCAGGTAAAATACAAGTACTCACAAAGTATAACTTTGAGATTACAATGTTTATACAAAGTTACAACTGACGCCGTAATCTGTAACCTTCCGAGACGAGGTTTACTACGAGATTAAATTATATAAAGCTTTCAGTATTAAAGTGCAAAGAGATACTACGGATCCGCATTTAATTTTCTTTTACTAACAGTTAGAATTCTTCTTAATTGGTTAGTAGAACATTGTAAACTTTTTGCAGCAGTAATTGTTGTATAGTGCTACGACATTCCCTGCTTTGAAGAAAATAACTATACAGTAGACAACATTAATTACGCCACTAGTATTTGACTGTTTATTTTTTTACTCGTACATCTTGCAGGGACACGTAACGTTATGCCAACATATTTATTGTTCGTACAACTACCGAGAAACTCTGCCGAGTCCGTGTTTTGGGAAAACTGGGAATTTTCAAGTCCCGAGTGAATAATACATTTTACTTTTAAGTTCACGTGTTGCTTCGTAGTGTCATCATTAAATAGCAAACTAAATACAGTTTACAAGCTGCACTTTGCTTGCAACTCTGTATTGTTATGTGGTTAATTAAAATAAATTATTACGTACTGACTTGGTATTAATCAAGTTTTTTTATACTGTCTAAGGACGAAGGCCAGCCTCTCAGACTGCAGTACTGCACGCAAGCTTAACTAGAACTACGTTCAAAGAAATTATCAATAAGATAAATTTTTAGTCAGCTTTTTTTCAATATTTCAAAAAAGGAATTATTGCCGGCAACAGTTTTAAAAGGAACTTTACAAAAGAATTTCGTGTCTGTGTGTGAGATATGCAGCTATGTTCATTGTCACGCTCGAGATAAAGCTGGCCATTTATGGCACAGTTGCTGGTCTCACATACGAGTGTAGGATAAAAAAGCAAACTTTGAAGTTTGGTGCACAAAGTCCAGGAAAGCCTTTGTGATTCAAACGTTAGGCTATACTATCTACTGCTAAACTTTTCACTTCAAGCGACCATGTGACAACTTTTGCTAACATTGTTTTTATTTTCGTGTTTGATTAATAAATAAAATAAATGAACACATAAACATACCATAAACTCACGCCTGTATTCCCCGAAGGGGTAGGCAGAGGTGCTAGCACCCACATTTCGCCAGTTTATGTTTAGGTCCCAATGTAATAGGTGGAGAGCCTATTGCCGTTAACCGGGCATAACCCTGCGATAAATACATACATAACTTCTAAAAGCATCGAAAAGTCATTGGTGTGTACCATGGTAAACCTGGGATCGAACCCGAGACCTTGTCTCAGCAGTCCATTACCCATACCACTAGGCTACCACAGAACAAATAATGAATGAATAATCTAATATATAAAATTCTCGTGTCACAGTTTTCGTTGCCATACTCCTCCGAAACGGCTTGACCGATTTTGATGAAATTTTTTGTGCTTATCCGGTATCTATGAGAATCGGCCAACATCTATTTTTCATCCCCCTAAATGGTGCAGCGGGAACGGGATCTGACGCCACGGGTGCAGGGAAAAATTGGCGGTACGAAGTTCACCGGGACAGCTAGTGAATTATAATAATGCTAGTAGTGACTGGATTTGGTTATCGTGATTCATATAAGGTATCTGATGAATACGTAGAGCCTTTTCAAATAATAGCCACCGCTACTTATTTATTTAGTTGAAGAGCGAATATATTCTAATCTGGCAACTGCTCGTGAAAATCCGGGTCCGGCCGTTATGCTCCCATTCCGGGTTGCCCCCGGCCGGTATGCCCCCACATAGAAAAATTTGTTATTCCGGTTTGCCCCCGGCCGTGTTGCTCCCATTTTATTTGTAACAAAACTCTTGAGCAAATACTGTTGAGAACAAAAGTGTTTTTGAATTCAACTTATATTTATTTTATACTATGTATAAAACATCGTCGTCGTCATCGTTTTAGACATTAATAGGGATAGTTTTTGAGTATATTCTATAAGGATTTAAAAACGCGAACTAAATTAAATTAAAATAATGCTGATTTCGAAAATTAACACTCTTAGGTTGCTCGTTCATAGTTTAGACTACCTACCAGAGCTCAAACGAGTTTTTGGAACAAAAGACAGTTTTAGATAAGATAGATGACCGAAAACCCTAAAAGCGGTGAGTCATGGGCTCAGATACAATGGCAAAAAGAGTGAGATTATGATCTTTAAGGCAAACACAGTGACATACTCAGATGTGCCCACAGTCTCACTATATGGGAAACCCCTTAATAGAGTTGACAGGACAAGGTATCTGGGCCACTGGATCACCAAGGACTTGCGAGATGATTGTGACATTGAGAGGGAGCGCAGATCGCTGGCTGTCCGATGCAACATGCTGGCCCGTAGGTTTGCACGCTGTACTAAGTCAGTGAAGGTTATGCTTTTTAAAGCATACTGTCAATCCTTTTACACGTGCAGCCTTTGGGTTAGCTATACGCAGCGGGCATACAGCGCTCTGCGTGTCCAATATAATAACGCGTTTAGGGTTCTGGTGGGGCTGCCGTGGCACTGTAGTGCATCAGGTATGTTTGCAGAAGCACGTACGGATGGCTTCGAAGCAATTATGAGGAAGCGGTGTGCGTCTATGCAAACCCGTGTACGCGGCAGCACCAATAGTATTCTTGGCGTGTTCACGGATCGGCAGGATTCACCTATGTGGCGAAGATGGGTACAAATTCACATGTAGGTCGTTTCCAAATAAAAATAATATAAATGTATACTAACCCTAGTTTATAAGGATCACTGTTACTAACACTATGGATAATTTTCCAAAATAAATGGATATAATAATATTAATTGTCTGCGGTAACCTAGTGGTATGGGTAATGGACTGCTAAGACGAGGTCTCGGGTTCGATCCCAGGTTTACCATGGCACACACCACTGACTTTACGATTCTTTTCGAAGTTATGTGTGTATTTATCGCAGGTTTATAAGTGCCCGGTTGATGGCAATAGGCTCGCCACCTATTACATTGGGACCTGAACATAAACTGGCGAAATGTGGGTGCTAGCACCTCTGCCTACCCCTTCAGGGAATATAGGCGTGAGTTTATGTTATGTTATGTTATGTAATTGTCCGCTTCTACCTGAAAAACGAATATTCGAAATAATTGAATCCTTTTCACTCATGCTTGAATATTGCAAATATGCAAGTGATAACATAGGTTAAGCGGTCAGTGTGTCTTTTACAATGTCGAAGATAGGTGACCGAAAACAATAAAGGGGTAGCGTGCCCATTGTCAGCTCTACCTGAAAAACGAATTTCCGAAACAATGGATAAGTGCATCCCTTCCGCTCATGCTTGTATATTGCAAATGTGCAAGTGATAACATAGGTTAACCGCTCAGTGTGTCGTTTCACAATGTCGAGTGAAGGTCCTTCTTCCTCTTTTTTTTTTTATATACCACTTAGGCGCAGACAAGCACCCGATGGAAAGTGGTTACCGTGGCCTATGGACGTATGCAACACCAGGGGCGTTACACTCGCGCTGCCTACCCTGAAGAAACCTTCTAATGCCCCTCTTGAAGAACCCCATATTGTAGTCGCTTGGGAAAACTGTGGCAGGGAGTTCATTCCACAGCTTGAGCGTACGTGGTATGAAGTTCCTTTCATACCGCACGGTGCGCACCGTATTCGGATGCAATGTGTGGGGATGAATTCCCTGTCTATGGCGAGCGGTGCGATGATAGAATGTAGCTGTAGGCAGCATGTCAAATAATTCATCTGAGCACAAACCATTATATAGGCGGTAGAAAACACACAGTGAGGCAAATTCCCTCCTGAAACTGAGAGGTTCCACATCGCCTGCGAGTATGGGACTGTCGATGAGCCTCAACGCACGTCTTTGCACCGAGTAGAAAGGGTCGAGCTGGCGTGCGGGTGCTCCGGCAAAAAGATGACAGCAGTACTCCATGTGGGGCCGAACCTGTGCCTTATAAAGAAGGAGTCGCTGCCCCGCAGTGAAGTACTGCTTCGCCCTGTTAAGAACTCCAAGCTTCTTTGATGCCAGCTTGACCTTGTCCTCCAAATGACTGCGGTACTGAACGTAACTTGAAATGTCGACGCCTAGCATCCCGATACTCGGGGCAATGGTAAGCCGTGTGCCAAGGAATTGCGGCGCTACAATAAATGGGGTTTTCTTAGTGGTGAATACACATACTTGTGTCTTGGTGGGGTTGAACTGGACCAGGTTTAGTTGACCCCAATCGGATACTCCCGAGAGAGCAGTCTCGATTTCTGACACAAGTTGTTCGCGACTCCCTCCACCTCGGACTGGGGGATGTTTGCACGCCCCGTGTAACATGCGTCTCCAGTACTGTCGTCCGCATAGCAATGAATGGAGTCATCCGACAGCATGTCATTAATATGCAGCAGAAACAGGGTCGGAACCTTGTGGGACACCAGCGTTTATGTCCATGCGGCCCACTCGACTTTCGAACATCTAGGGATTTTAGTTCTCGCCGAACCCTCCGCTGGGTGATTTTTACTTCACCCATTGAAGTTCCACACCAGGGTATACTAGGTGGTTCGGCATTCCTATCGTTCATAGTCGAGTTTGACGCAAAGAGGTTACCTAAAAGATCGGCTTTCTCCTTGGCGCCATGGGCCAGACTACCGTCGGGTTTTGATAGCGGTGGAAAACAGGAATGGACGAAGTTTCCCTCGGCAGCTTTGGCGAGCGACCAAAATGCGCGACTACCGGATGGGAACCTTGCAAGCCGCTCACCAACTCTGCCGATGAACTCAAACTTAGCCCTGGCCGTTGCCTTCTTACTGGACCTCGAGGCAGCATTCAATTTCCGCTTCACTTCACCGATGTTCGGATCCTTATTGGCGAGGGCCGTGGTCCAATCCTTGTAAGCAGATTGCGAGTTCTCGCTTCTCTGCAGGACCTATTAAACCACGGACGCTTGCTCGCTCCTGTGGCGATCCAGCGGTTGGGGATATAGCACTCCATGTCCGCTAGGATCGCGTCAGCGACTGCTGTTGCACAGGAGTTTGGATCATCTGAAGTGAAGCAGAGCTGCCTCGCGACGCGAAGAATTCCCGCAGTCCGTCCCAGGCTGCTGACCTGTAGTGCCAAACATGCCGCCACTGAGGTGGCCGCGATGGCTCAGGTCGCATAAGAGTCACTTTCGCCCGGACGAAGCTGTGGTCCGAAGTACCAAGAGGTGCTTCCACAGTTACGGAGTACTCGTCCGGACGCGAAGTCAGCAGAAGGTCCAGATAGAGGATCTGTGGGTCTCGATATCTGGTGTTCCAGTGACAGAACGCATCAGTTAAGAGAACCCGTAGGTCAGGGCCAAGTCGTGAGGGAGGCATGATATTTGCGTCTCCGTCAGATACTGTAGCCGGGTCCACTCCGGTCTCCTCCTCCGGCACGACTACAGCACCGGAAACTTTACACAGGCTGCTGGTTCAGCCTCCTGGGGCGGAGATTAAGTGATCCCCAGGTTTGGGAACCGTACAGCCTGCGGGCGGCCAGCGTATATCCGTTTCACCGGGTCTCCCTGACCGCAGCGCCTACATTTCACGCCCCAACCAGCAAGCGGCGTCTACTTGAGCCTTTGGTCTTCCTACTGACAGCACAGGACCTCTCCAGTGAGCTCTGGCTACCCTACTCACCGCCTGGAACACAACACTAGGTTATTATGGCCGCGGTATTCTGTAGGGCGGAGGTACTTCCTCAGTCGGACTGCTTAATTTGGGACGGGAGATACCGTCGTGTCCTACCTCCTCTCAAGGACTACAGCGTAATTATAAGCTTATATCGAATACATAGGGAAACAGAAAGAATCATCTCGGGCGGGAATCGAACCCGCAGTCTTTCCCTTACAGGGGGGAATGCCTTGACCAATTCGGCTACCGAGACACCGCCCGATGTGATTAAAATTTCCCATCTTATACGTCTTTAAGGCGACGGTGGAGTCATCTACCAATTTTCTTACGAACTATCGGAATCAATGAATGATGTTACAATCATTTTTAAACATTGATTTTTGATAACTAATCTTTGTTATGATATGCATGTGTTGTGTTATACATTTTGTAAAGTTGAAAGCATAACGAATTAAGTAAGTAGGTAGGTATATTAAATAAAAACACTGTAGGGGAATCTACATTTTTAGACATTTTTTTCTAAAAATGGAAATATATGATGAAATATTATCCCATTAAAATTTTTCGATTGTTTATCTTTACAATTGGTACATCCTTGCATACTAAGAGGGGAAAAGTCCTATTCATTATTTTATAATATTGATGGATTAGTTTAGTTTTTACTACGGTGATGATTACCGCCGTTGTAATAAGATTCTATATTGATAATGAGATTTATTGAAATCGTGGATGTATGTTTGTTAGGTACTTAATTAAACCACACAACGGTAGAACGAATCTGGATGAAAATTAGCAGAGATAGAGAATTAAAAAAAAGGAATCCTTCATGACCCAATCATTTCAATTCAAAAAATCCAAGAAATTCATACTAATATTATAAATGCAGAATACAGTAAATCTGTATGTTATAAAGTATTATGACAAAAACTCAAGACAATAAATCAATATAAATGTTCCAAACGTAACAATAACAAAACTCAACTAAATCTGATAATAAAAACTACGAAATTAAAATATACAACAGTCACTGTGACGCGGACGCTAGTGCAGGACGAGAGCGGGGCATCGCGCGGAGAAGCGGGAGGAGGGTTGTTTGCAAGGCCAGGTGCCATGTTAACTCGCACGAGCTATAGCTACACACATCAGTCATGATTATACTCTTAATTTCCATTTATTATTTTAACACTTGTCTGCTCAACCGTACTGAATCGAATATCATGACAAAAGGAGAAACTATGGGGGCAACGCGGCCGGGGGCAAAACGGAATAACAAATTTTTCAATGTGGTGGCATACCGGCCGGGGGCAACCCGGAATGGGAGCATAACGGCCGGACCCGAAAATCCTTTCCATAGCGAAGTTTGCAGATACTAAAACTTTCCTTATTATATTTTAGTGCTCTTATGTTGATGGGCTTAAAATTTTGAACGTCGTTGGTGAAATTTTAGGGTTTAAACGAGGCTCTGAAAATTGGATCATATCCTATCACAATACTTATAAATACGATAATGTGTGTGTATGTGCTATGTGGCTTCGAAAATTATTGGGCTGGTATTCCTGAAGCCTGGTAATGAAATCATTAACACACATCTCTCACTTCCCAACTACCAATAGAAAGAAGTATGGGAAGAGTAGAGAGAAGAGCGAATTAGAAAGAGATATTTCTAGCGTCAAACGACCCATTCCTGGTGGCAAAAGTAAAACCCTGCCACCCATAATATAAGTTTACAAATTATTTTATTCGTTTCAATCGGTTAATTAATGAATTTCCAACGATACATAACCAGCAGTAACTTTCACAAACTTTTATAAAGTTAATAACGTATTTTTCCAAAATCGACAAGGGAAAGGAGTTACTATGCAAAATCTTTTATTTTCATAAAATACAAAAGAAGTTCAACAATATTCAAGATTTCAGCAATCCAAACAACTGGTAATGAGTTCCGTGAAGGATTTTTATTCAAATAAATGCCGGCTCCAGGAAAACGAATGGTATTTTTGAGCTGGCAAATTTCTATAGTCATAAAACAATTCACACTTTTAACGAATATTCCAGGCACTTCTTTTCAATTGTTTTTGTACTATGAATAAATTCTTACAGTGCAAGAAATATTTTGTTTCATAGCATATACTCGTATCTACACTGACACTAAAATGAAGTACATTATTGATTTGAAATTGAAAAAAAAATGAAAATAAGACGTATTCATATTATTACATTATTACACTTACGCCTATGCCTATTGATATGTTAGACCGAATCGGTAACGAGAATTGTAATAACATAATACTTAGTTTTTAATAGGAGTTATATGGGGACAAAATGGAGAGAGAGAGAGAAAGAGAGTAGGATATACCACCAAGGTAGCAAGTGAAGCAATAATGTATTTTACATAGTAATCATTTGAGTCATTGGGTCAGAAGTAAACAGTAGCCAAACAATTTCTTAGGGCACAAAGTTTTATAAACAACAATAAGACCAACAGTAGAATACAACTAGACATGGAAGTAAGTTTGGCATCACTCCATTCAACACATCGAACTTTTAGAAGCTAGTTGAACTTTATTTTCTACACGGTTACGGTTCCGGAAGTCACTTCCAACTTCATAGCCAATAAATACCTTGAAGTAAAAAGTGATTAAAGTAGGTAAGTAAACTTGGATTATTCTGTATGTGAAATCAAATAAAAATTAATCAGCTTGAACAAAACTAAACAGAAGTATGCAGTTTATTATGATATGACAAGTAAAAAAAAAATTGACACAAACACATAGACAGATAAACACCACAGATATCATAGAAAGATATAGGAAAATATCGAAGTAAAATTGAAAAGGAGGCCTGGGATGCAATTGGGATTAACGAAACGAAGGATAATGATGATCAATATTTTGATATAAGTACCTGCCGCAACATAAAGAAAAACCACTCTTACTTTTAGTTGCAATACATACCTAATTTTTCGAATATAAATAAATAGATCCCAGGTTCACCATGGCACACACCAATGATTTTTCTATGCTTTTCGAAGTTATGTGTGTATTTATCGTAGGTTTATAGGTGCCCGGTTAATGGCAATAGGCTCGCTACCTATTACATTGGGACCTAAACATAAACTGGCGAAATGTGGGTGCTAGCACCTCTGCCTACCCCTTCGGGGAATACAGGCGTGAGTTATTATGTGTGTAAAAAATTGATAACCTGCAGTTAATAACTTTCGTTCGAAGTCCGAAGACAATAAAGAAGACTTAACGACCTTTCTTGCTCGAACTATGCATTTAATTAAACTAAGGTCATCTTTATTCCTACGAGAATATAACTAAAATACCTTATCCTTATGGGGCTCTAATGACCGGAAGTGTTTAACCCTTCGCATCAAATTATATTACTAGCTATGGATGAAAGTTTCATAAAGTGAAGCTATAACAACGAAACTACGGAAGCTGCTGAATAATATAAACCAATGTGCGTTGTCTTATAATGTGCAGTTCAAGCACTTGAGATCCGGTGGTTTTTTTATGTATTACTAGCCAATGTCCGCTACTCCGTCCGCTGGTTTTATCTCCGGTTCTACTCAATCACTTGCGATCAAACAGACATAAGATTTTAAGTCTGATCAAGAAGTTTCCAGCAAAGAAAAACGCATTAAAGTTTTGTGATTTTTACATCTGTCGCACTCAGGCAAAAGTTCCAAAAAAAAAAAAAATTTTGTGTTTAGTCTCGTTAATATAACATAAATCCCAAAGTTTTATTTAATATCTTCTGTACACACACGACCACTTTAAAATTATATGATTGTAGGTTGTAGGTTTTCATAAATTGGAGCCATTCTGAGTCATGTTTCTCCCCGAGTCTCCCTACGGGGAGACAAGGCGTTTCTGCTTGTGATGACTTATTAAAAATATAATTGGGAGCACCCACGGCTATCTTTAGCAATACGCGTGCCGACCTGACATTATAACATTAATTGGAACGCCTGTGTTGCTGAAAACCGAGGTATCCGCATGAAATATTGATAATGAACACTGTGCAATATGGTATGCACAGAATTACCCGCAGCACCGCTGGTGAGTTGTGATTGTGAGCCACAGTACTGTGCACATGTGGAACATGATTCGTGACATAATTGGCAACCAACTGACATTTTACGTTTAGACCCGTATTCCTGAACGATACTCAGTCTTGAATCTCGCTTTATAACAAGATTTGATCCCAGAATTTAGACAAATGTCACTACTTTGGGGTTAAGGAAACTGTGGGCTTACTCCGAAAAACGAAACTATTCGTATCCGTTGACGTTTCTGTCATTTAGCTACCCCGAAAGTGTTTTGTATCGGGCTTCGAATCCGTCTTCTACGTTTGACATTGACGTTATCGATCGTTGTCAGTGTACCTACTCCCAAAATACATTTGACGTTTTCGTAGTCGTTGTTTGACAAGTAATCTTGCGGATTATTACTTGAAATTCAACTATAGCTTTATATTTAGCAATCGTAAGACTTTCGAAGTTGAATTTTTATCGAAGAAAATGGCGAGATTTTTAATGTTGGACTAAATAGTGAGGGAAGAAGAGGCTGAGCGAGGCCAAAATGGTCACCAGCTTCGTGAAAAATTTTTTTGAGGCAAATTCACAAGGGCATTGAACCAACGACCAAGGTATGTTTCAATAATATTACTAGGTATGTTTTTTGTCACATTAACTTAAATGCTTCAACAATCATAGGTCACTAGGTATCACAAGGGTTTTTAAGTTCGTTCACATTAAATCACATAAATCCTTGAAAAATTACATTTTGGTGATCTAACGGTAACTTTGGAACCAAACTCTCATACATATTTTAATTTGACGCTGTTTTCATAAGAATACTGTTAACAGTTAACTGTTAACAGAATATTGTTAACAGTTTTTAGATTTTTAAAGTATATTGGTCCAAACTATTTATCTAGATTCGAACGTTTGTCTATGATTACGAAAACGGCGGAATCCGTCAGTCGTCAACGAAAGGTTTTCAGAGTAACTTTAATGGTTCGTGTTCGTTCGGGTCGTTGTTCGTTCGTTCGTTTTTCGGAGTACGGCCCCTGAATCGGACCACGCGTATCAACGCAGTTCGAGCCGCGGGTATCAGTGTATCATTAAGTCAATCTTCTTAGGCCAGCAAAGTTACACTGTCCAAACCTCCTCATCTGACATACTGTCATATAATCAGAACAAACACACATCATATCTTAAAACAAAACGTTAAATTTAAACAACTTATCCATTCAAAAACAAATGTTTGGCAAACAAGTAATTTCCCAACATTTGTAACTTCCTCCAAACTCCCAACGAGGCTACTCAGTATTCAAGCTTCCTTTCCCGCTCGCTTTGACAACCTACAAACATAATAAGATTGCTTATAATATGCGTCTCACTCATTTCCTGCGACCACACGAAACTGCGCCCACCCTGATGGAGCAGGTTTATTAATATTAACATAGACCGCATTAGACGATTATGTACGCAGCATTATGTAAGAAATGAGGAATCTGAGCTTCTATTTTTTACCATGGACTAACATCACATGTGTATGTTGATGATGTAGTGCTTATTGATCAAGAAAGCTATCTACCGTTGGAACCCTCGCCGACATACATAAGTCTAAAGTAAAGTTAACGACCAAAGGCAATGGTAACTTAACAGATTTTGATATAGGTGTAAGTTACAATTCGTTTCAGTTTAATGTTAACTGTATTATATGACATGCTTACTATTTATTACGACTTACAGCATGCTTTATCGATAACGAAATGTAATATGTTGCGGTATTCAGTCTCTTGTCACCACCAAGCCAAACTCACAAAGTCCGTCACCCTGTACCTATAAACCAAAACAATGGAGAATAAGAGAGTCCCCGGGCTCAAACCGGATAAAGAAAACCTAACGTAGGTGTTACTTAACTGAACGATAAGTAAAATTTTGTACCAGCTAAAATATAGGAATGTATTAGTTGTTGCCCGCGGCTTCGCCCGTGTGGATGTCGGTTATCGCGACTAAACATAGCCTGTCTTTTCTCGAGGTATAATCTAGTTTTTTCTGTTCTGTGATCTACCCCTATAACAAATTTCAACAAAATCGGTTCGGTGGTTTAAGTGTGAAAGCGTTACACACAGACAGACAGACGGACAGACAGAGTAACTTCAGCGTTTATAATAATTAGTACGGAATCTGTACTTACATGCTTAAAGGATATACCTACGCAAACCTCTGAATTTCACATCCAACAAACCCAGTAATTACTACGGTTGTCAAGTACCAGTAAAGTTTATTAGCAGGTAAGGTAACAGGTAACTAACCATTTACATAACATTACGTACAACTATTTGACGTGTCAATAAATTGTGTTCGAACTCACTAGCTACAACCACAAGTGGGAGGGGTTCTACTAATTATTATTGTACCATATTGCGTGCCTGTTTGATTGACACTGTGCTAAATGATGGCGGATTATGTTTCCAACAATATTGTCTCTGTAATGATCTGATCTTACATCATTAAGGTTATACTCGTAGTTAGTTAGCTTAGTGTCACAACGTCGTTCGCAGATACGTTTACAATAAGTTCTATTTGAATATTGTTTTAGTACTTAATATAAATTAAATAAGGACAATTTTATATGCAGGTGATTTCTTTAACTCTTTATTGATGCCCAAGCCCCGGTTACGTGTCGAGAGACAATAGTTTTCTATGATAGCTAGTGTCTTTAGAGTTTCTTTGACGGAATGATAATGTTGTTGGTACCTTGTAATATAAAATGGCACCATGTTTAGAGTGCCTGTAACTATCGGGAGCTGGTATTGTTTAAAAAATCTTCTATTAAAAGATTTTTCAGTAGATAGTTAAGACATTTTCTTTAAAATAATTAATTTCTCCTCCGTGGCGTGGCGGTAGTGCACGCGACTGCCACGCAGGAGGCGCGGGTTCGATTCCCACTCAGTGCAAATATTTGTATGCATGAATTATTATTATTAGGCTATTTGCATTGGTCTGGGTGTTTTTATGTCTAATATGTATGTATTTACAAAAAAAAGTATATAAGTATGTTTATCCGCATTCTAGATTCCATAACACAAGCTATAAAAGCTTACCATGGGTCTAGATAGCGTTGTGTAGAATGTTGTGGAATATTTATTTATTTATTTACTTATTTGATTGGATAGCAAAGCTTATGTTTCTCAACATGTAAATAGTAGATTGTATTCCAGCACAGAATAAATGGTAGATGCACGTAAGTCGTAAAGCATGACAACTTGCTTCCACTGAAGTGAAAGCTGGAACGCGTTGCAAATTGCAGGTTCCATGAAATTCAAGACAGTGCCGATATATTTGCTGCTGTCAGAACAGCGACCGTTATTTGAGTTCCATAAATAATTTATTTTACACATACTACTTAATCATATGTAATGAAATTAAGTTCAGCTGTAAACATGCAATAACGAACTCGTTGTTTGACAAAGGGTCTAATGGGCACTACAGTAAAAATGAAATCTAAGATTGAGGTCCAATGCTAACATGGAGGTCCAATGGATCATATTTATAGATGAGGTCGAATTTTGAGGGTCCAGCAGGTACGCAGCCCATATTCCATAGATAAGAGTAACTTGTGTGTTATATCTGTTCCAAATTTCAGTCCTACCCGTTTTGACGTTAAATCGTGATTTAAACTCCTCAAGGTTTCACATTATGTATATGTATGTATAATATTAGTAAAATTCGTTCGAGGCAAAAAAAGTTTTCTAATCATTTACACTTGAACCTCTTTATTTACGATTTTACTTTTTGGCAACAAAATCCACTTCCGCTTCATGTGAAGCCTAATGGAAATGCCGCTGCACCGCTTCCGTTCTAGCTGAATAAATATTTGCAAATTTAAACGCAATTATAAAAAAAACCAGGTACTGAAATCTAAACAGTATTTTAGATGCCATTTGGTAATTCTTTCAGCTACATTACATTCTCCAGACTATTAAAGAAGGATGGATGGCAATTTCTGAACCCAGCGTAGTCGTAATAAAATTTTAAAATATAAAAGAATATTGAACGACTCAATGCTTGTCTGACAAATCGATGCTCATAGGTTGCTATAAAGAAAAACATAACACTGGCGACACTGCTAATCCTGTTGGCGAGCCCTTCCCGCTTAATTTTTTATTATTTTTTTATTTTTATACAGGACACGTCAATTTGACTTCACCTCGCCTGATGTTAAGCTAAAGGCAAAGTCTCGGAAAGAGGGTCACCATCGCTAACAAAAAGGTTATTGAAAAGCCTTTCCCTTTAACACTTTTTACAGATATATAACGCATTAGCGAATTAAACGAGATTAAAAACTTGAAATTAATGAAATTATTACGGCAATCGAAACTCGGTAAAATATTTAATTTAACAAACAAGGGGATAATAAATCAACAATTGAAAAAATATTTTAATCGAAAAATAATAGTATAGGTACCTAAGTGTTGGAATGCTGTAAATAAACATTTTCTTTAGAAAATTCCCTTTATGCACATAATTCAAAAACATTTATGCAATAACTAATATTATTATCAAAACGTTATTGTTTATCTTTCAAACAGCTTCTATGTACTGCCACCGTTTTTTACTCATCCTACTTACCTACTACCTAGTACTATTATCTATTCTGTGCTACTACCTTGGACTTTGAAATGTCGGCCAGTCATCAAATATGATATAATCTTCATTTCAAGGTCAAATCCATTTGGCCATTTTAGTACACTACTAGAATCAAGTTATATTGGTTGTGTTTATATTTTATCAGTCACCTTAATCAAATAAACGTACTTTATTATAGCGATTATTTTATTATCTAATCGAATAACACACTAGTTTATTGAGTACTATCAGTCAGCAATAAGTACTTGACTGAGAACAACATGAGTTTTAAAGGAAAAGTGGTTCTTGTGACTGGTGCTAGCTCCGGAATTGGAGCCGCTATTGCTATCAAGTTTGCAGAAGAAGGCGCTCAAGTTGCCTTGGTTGGGAGAAACCAAGAAAAACTGAACAACGTTGCCAAAAAATGCGGAAATCCTTTAATCATAAATGCTGATGTCAGTAAAGACGAAGATGCTAAAAGACTCGTGAACGATACAGTCAAACACTTTGGTCAGCTAGATGTTCTAATAAACAACGCCGGAATTGCTGGTTCGGCCAGTATTGAGCAAGAGCACGCAATTAGAGTCTTCGATCAAGTGATGGCGACGAATCTTCGTGCACCCGTGGTCGTAACAAACCTTGCAGTACCCCATCTTATCAAGACCAAAGGTAACATCATTAACATCTCCAGCATCGCTGCTC
The DNA here is from genome assembly GCA_914829495.1 of Eilema sororculum. NCBI lineage: Eukaryota > Metazoa > Arthropoda > Insecta > Lepidoptera > Erebidae > Eilema > Eilema sororculum. Next base: position 19,009,449 of record OU618541.1, read on the forward strand.
TTCGTGTATTATCTAAGTCAAGTTTTGCTTACAATACATCGAAAGCTGGATTAGACCATTTTACCAGATCTATAGCTTTGGAGTTGGCGCCACAAGGTGTTCGTGTTAATACTGTTAATCCTGGCCCTGTAAAGACCGATATAATAGAAAATATGGGTGCAACCGAATTTCAAGTAGAAGCCACTTTTGAAATGATGAAAAATATGACTACTCTCGGCAGAATTTCGGAATCAGAGGAAGTTGCAGACTTGGTCTTATTTTTGGCAAGCGATAAAGCCGTGGCCATAACTGGTTCTACGTTTGTCACTGATAATGGAGCAACATTAAAAGGTGTATCATAAGCAGTGTTTTAAATGGAAAGTATTGTGCACATTGTTTATACTGTAGATTGATGGCGCTTGGTGGTGGAAGAAAAGGTCCAGAAATAAAGTCAGTGGAAAAGTACAAGTGTGTTATTCAATATTGTGCACATGTTGTTAAATAAATATTTTCATACATACATACATATAATCACGCCTTTGTCCCCGGAGGGTTAAGCAGAGGTGAATTAACACCCACATTTCACTAATCACTCTATTCGGTCCCACATAATAGGGGGTGAGACTATTGCCGTATTCCGGGCAATATTTTGACTCGAGGCATGCATTTGGGCTGGGCTGTATTGTATATGTCTGATGTACCTATTTCATTATATCTATAAATATTTGACCATGAATAATTATTATCATTAAGTAAATACATAGTTGACTTTTCACTATCAATTATATCACAAAGGTAAATGCTAAATAACATTTAATAAACGACCTGTTATATGTGTATCAAACTATTATTTTATTTTTAAGATAGTAGGTACAGACAGCATCAGAAAGATGTTGACGAACAGAGTACTCAAAATTATCTTAATTTCATTTTTTGGTCCCCTTTTTGGTTTTTTTGGACCGATTGTTCTGATATTTGGTACATATCTTTAGTTTGGACAATAATACCATATAAATTAATAAAACAGTTTGATTTGTTCCTAATACCTTCATTTTAAGATCATTTTGAGACTTTGTCGTCAAGATATTTATGACGCTGACTGTAGGTAAAATTCCACCATTTTGATTTACTAGAAATTTTAATGTGTCACACAATCACGACTAATCAAATGACACCTCATATATCCCAATCCGTCAAGCCGTTCAGGCTGGAGGCCGTGCCAAATAAATGACATACATACATACATAGTCTCGAAAAACATTGGGTACAAAAACATTAGGTAAATGAATGTGATGCGACGCGGCCGGTGCTAGCGCAGCACAAATACTGAACGCGGCCGCTACTCAAGAGGCGCGGGTTCGATCCCCGCTCAATGAAAATATTTGTATACAAATACTTGAATACGGGTATTTGAATTGGTCTGGTCGTGCCTCGAAGAGCACGTTAAGCCGTCGGTCCCGGTTGCCCTACGAACATCTATGGCAGTCGATACAGGTAGTTGGAGCCCTAAAAAGTCTAAAACGGGTCTTGAAATCGGTTTAGAGTTGTGAAGTTCAGATAGCAGTCGCTCACCGAAAATATCGAAGTTCAGCCAAATCCGCAGTTAGACTGGTAAAACGGCTCCTAGACTACAAGTTGAAAAGCTTGGGATGTGACTGGGATTAACGATAGAAGAAAAAAAGAAGAAGAAATAAATTATAAATAAACATTTCATCAATTACCAAGCGGTTTGGTGACCTCCTTTAATTGTACCATTAAGACCTGGAATTCCTTACCAGATCACGTGTTTTCTTCTTCCTATAGTCCCGGATCCTTTAAGCGGAAAAAGCATCTGATGAGGCCGACGAGCTGAGTGCCGACATTATAACATGGCAAGTACGTGTATGTAAAGATGACCCTCTTTTCTGAGACTTTGCTACCAGCTTACCGTCAAGCGAGGTGAAATGAAATTGAGGTGTCCTACATAGCAAATAATATTTAACCATTGCAAGATGCACACCAATATATTATGTAGCTTAAAAAATACAATCTAAACCCCCTTCTTTTTCTTTTTTTTTTTTTTTTCTTGCGGAAATCCCCTCGGATACCCCCCCTGCCGGAGCCGGAAGGGGAGGTTATGTCGGACTCGAACCGACTAAAACCGCACGCCGATTGTGGGTCTTGGTGGTAGGCTGGAGGTGAGGTTGTCATAGACATATCCCTCGCACCCCGGCTGACCCAGGGCCATCCCTTACGGTCTGGCCCTCCTCAGGAGGGGGGACAACGGTGTCCCCAACTCGCCCCCGGAATGGGGAGGCGCGCTATTCAGCACGCCGCCGCCGTGGCCTGCTTCTGCTGGGGTGACAGGCGGCTCCACCCGTCACCCCTAGGCCCGCGCTCATGGGGGACGGAGGTCAGTCAGTGCCCTCCGACGCCCGAGTTGCCTGCGCGCGCGGGCGGCGCGATCCGCGAGTCTTTCTCGCTCGCGCCGCCTCTCCCGCTCCGCCGTCTCCTTCACGACCATTACCTGCTCGCTGAAGGAGACGCCGGCCGCCCACGCGTCCGCGCAGCGGACCATTGCTGTGAGCAGGGTGGCGAGGGTGAGAACTCTCACTCCCAGGGCCGCCACTAGATCCCGCCTCGGTCCGGCCCATGCGGGACACCCGGTGAGCGTGTGCAGCCCCGTGTCCTCGCTCGCGTCGCAGTGATGGCACTCGGACGTTGGCTCCTTTTCGATCCGACACAGATACCTCCCGAAGCACCCGTGCCCGGTGATAATCTGCGTCAGTCGATACGAGAGGCTGCCATGTGGCCTCTCGAGGCATTCCCCCATGATGGGCCTTACCGCCTCTATGACGGCATGCCCTGCGCGTCGTTGCTCAAGTCGTCGCTCCCACTCCACCACCATGATCCCGTGGAGCCGGGACCTCTCGGCCCGAATGTCTTCGGGCTCGGGATCGTATCCCCGCTCCCGCGCCTCCTTACGGAACCGATACAGTGCCGCAAGGGATCTCGCTTCCAGGATCCACGGTGGCGATCCGGCTAGGAGACTCGGCGCTTCAAAGGATATCGTGCGGTACCCCCTAATGGCCCTGGAGGCCATCCTCTGCTGCGGGGCATGCAGCAGGGGTACGAACCTGGCCTGCAGGGTGTCCGCCCACACGGGGCACCCGGACCGCACGACACCCGCGTAGAGTCTCCTGCAGGAGTCCTCCGGGCCCCTCAGGTTGGGCAGCAGCCGCGCCAGCGCGTTAGCTGTCACCAACAGTTTGGGGCGCAGACTTCGGAAGTGCTCTCCGAAGTCCCACCGACCGTCGAGTACGAGCCCCAGGTATTTCAACCGGGGCTTGATGTCGATGGGAGTACCTCCTACTGTCAAGCTGGATCCCGGGGGTGGCCCGCGCCGAGGACCATGAAAGAATAAGGCCTCGGATTTGTGCAGAGCCACCTCGAGACCCAGCCGCCGGATCCGATCCACGACTTGAGCAACAGCGGTCGTGGCCCTCTAGGTCGCCTCGCGGTGTGTAGCGCCACTCACCGTCACTAGCGTGTCGTCCGCGTAGCACGTGACGGTGGCACCGAACGCGAGCTCACCGCGAAGCACCCAGTCGTATCCGATGTTCCACAGGAGCGGCCCCAGGACCGATCCCTGTGGGACACCGCACGACATCTCACGCCTACCGACGCCGGTCGCACTTGGGTAGATGACGGCCCTCTCCGTCAGGTACGCCCCGACCATGCGGCGGAGGCAGAGATGCACATCGTGGTACACGAGCGCCTCCCTTATGCAACTCCAGGGCAAGGTGTTGAACGCGTTGGAGATGTCCAAGGACACCGCCAACATCACCTCGCCCCGGGCAACCGCATCCTCCGCCAGAGTCCTCACGCGTATGATGGCATCCACAGTGGAACGCCACCGGCGGAAGCCGTATTGCGTATCCGCTAGGTCCGGCCCCACTCTAGAGAGGTGCTCGACGAGGCGCTTGGCAATCACTCTTTCGAAGAGCTTGCCCACCTCATCGAGCAACACTATGGGCCGGTACCCGGACGGCTCGTCCGCCGGGCGTCCGTCTTTGCGGATGAGGACCAGTTTCCCCGTCTTCCACATCTTCGGAAACTGGCCCCGCTCCAAGCATGCGCTGAGGAACCCTCGCAGTCGGGGTTCGAGACCGTCTTCCCCTAGAGCTAGGACCCACGCACGGCCTGGAATGCCGTCGGGTCCCAGGGCGGTGTTCTTCTTGGCTCTAAGCCGTCGCACCGCCAGCTCTAGTTCTACCCAAGTGACCTCGGGCACGTCGTCGTCAATAAACCACGCCGGGCGCATCAGGCGACCGAGGTGGCGGAGTCATCTGCGGCGGAACGTGTTCCGCCCGCGCCGGGAACAGGGATTCCACCACTCCTCCAAGCAGAGCCGGCTCGAGAACCTGGGTTAGCGGGGGGGCCCGGGGGCGCAGCTTTCCTCTTACCAAGCAGTAAGGCCGCCCCCAACAATCTAACCCCCTGATGTGATTATGGCTATTGAATAAAAACATACCTTCACTATTGGGTTATGGGTTTTGATATGGTTTTTTTTATTTTTTATTTTATTTTGGGATTCTCAATATCATGCTTAATTATCTTTCGATCGTCGATCTGTTGATCTGTTTGTTAGTAAAATGTTTAAAGTAAAAATCACCATACTCCACTTCTTAGACAGTAATCATCATCAACGTACATTACATCATACATATATCGGTGTCTTTTGTCGAATATAGACCGCTCCCTGCCTCCCCTCCAGCAAATTTGTTCGTCGTCGCAAAATAATATATTATGTAATAATCACTGATAGATACAACCTTGGACTTCGGAAACTCATTAGATTATCTATTGTAATGTACGCGATAATGTTTCCAAGTTCAAATAATTAAAGAGTCATTCTTCGATAACAGTAACTTTATCAATTGATGTATTGAGGCAAGATAATATTATATTAGTATTTGATTACGTTTTAAACTGAGTAGTTGCGTCCTGTCAGTTAGGTAAAATTAAGTGGCTAAGAACAACATGAGTTTTCAAGGAAAAGTAGTTCTGGTGACTGGCGCCAGCTCTGGAATTGGAGCCGCCATTGCTATTAAGTTTGCGGAAGAAGGTGCTCACGTTGCCTTAGTTGGAAGAAACCAAGAAAAACTGAACAACGTGGCGAAGAAATGCGGAAAGCCCTTAGTCATAAAAGCTGACGTCAGTAAAGATGAAGATGCTCGAAGACTCGTGAACGATACAGTCAAACACTTTGGTCAGCTAGATGTTCTAATAAACAACGCTGGAATTGGAAATTTTACTGGTATTCAGCAAGAAGACGCAATAGAAGCCTTTGATCGAACAATTGCTACCAATCTCCGCGCACCCGTGGTCATAACAAACGTTGCCGTACCCCATCTTATTAAAACCAAGGGTAACATCATCAACATTTCTAGCATTGCTGCTCTCCGTTCATTTAGTATGACAGGTTTTACGTATACCACATCGAAGGCTGGATTAGACCATTTTAGCAGATCTATTGCTTTGGAATTGGCACCACAAGGTGTTCGGGTAAATACTGTGAATCCAGGTCCTGTGAAGACAGATATAATTGAAAATATGGGCCTAACCAGCACTGAAGTGGCTACTACTATTGAAATGATGAAAAATATGACTACTCTCGACAGGATTTCTGAGTCAGAAGAAGTAGCAGATTTAGTGTTATTTTTGGCGAGTGATAAAGCCGTAGCCATAACTGGTTCTACGTTTGTCACTGATAATGGGGCCATGTTAAAATAATAAAATTCTATTGTAAAAGGAAATAATCGTGCATATTATCACTTTAAGTGTCACGTTGACTTCTAAATATTAATTAAATCACTGTATAACTTAGATTATATATTATATTGTTTATACTGTTAATCGATGGCACGTGGTGCAACTCGCTACACATATGCTTTGAGAATCCCATGAGGCAAAACAGGTCAGGTTAATTAATAAAATACTGTGAAAAAGTACAAGTGTCTTATTCAATATATTAGATTACTAGCTGTTGCCCGCAGCTCCGCCCGCGTGGATGTTGCTTATTGCGTAGTGCTGTAAATTTTAGCGCTGAGAGTCGAATGTTGAGCGCTGAGTAGACACTCTACTCGCCTCTATTCGTCTGTCTACTCACCTTTCTATTCGTATCTCTACTCGCCTATCTATTCAACTCTCTACTTGACTCCGTATTCCACTCTATACTTGATCCTCTAATCATCTCTGTGTTCCACTCTCTTTTCGACATTTTACTCAATTCTGTGCTGGACGCTCTACTTGACAGTCTACTCGCCTTTCTACTTAAAACTCAAGGAATAACGCAAGACGTCTAATAAGTTATTGGTGGCAGGTCCACGTAGTGAAGCCAACGTAGAGGTTCTCCAGCCTCGCATCTCAAATGCGATGTCGAGTAACCTCTACGTTGGCTTCCCCGTTTCTTTCCCCTTTGAACCTCAATCCTGAAGAGTAGAAGCGAGGGGCTGGCGCACCATGCACAACGGTTAATAGACTCTAGAGATCCTGTCTGACAGCCCAAGCAGCCCTGGTATCAGTCACTCGTAGATCCTTCACATGTCCCTCTAATTACAGAGGGAGTAGTGGTGGGGCATACTGGGGGTATGAGTTCTTCGCATTTGGCTTCGTCCAGAAGTAGGAGTTACGATCTGATATAGACCAACGGTCGGCCAAGCGGCAAACCTAACCTAGGACAGGAACGGTGGCTCCTAAGGAAGCCCTAAGGAAAACCTCTATAAAAAATACCCAGGGGTGGACCAACACAATTTAGTGATGACCCCGTCCGTCCCGGCCGTAATCCTGAACGGATAGGAACGGTGGATTTATATAGGTCGCGCTACCCGACGCGGAGGTTGAGTCCGCAGCCATGACGACAACGAAGAAGAAATTCAACGTCACGGGGCGGAAGAGGTAAGGCGATCTTACCCCTCAGTCAGAAAGAAAATATATTATGGTATTCTAAATTTCACTACTGAGGGGGCAAAACAGGTGACTAACCGTTGTATTTACTATCGCAATTTGTAAAGCCGATTTTTATGATCTTTATTTTGCTGGAAAGGGAATAATCCAGGGAGTCGAAATCAGATTCAAATGACGGGATTCTATAGACATCCTCAAAATGTTTCTGTTGCTTTTACATAATTTAATGTGAGATTTTGATTCTGAAAATCATTTTGTTAACTGCTGATAAAAACCTAGTCAAATGATGAACGATGAATCTGTTATAAACTTATACTAAAAGGAATAAAAAAATAAAATTAAAAAAAAACCTACTTCAAGATTAAAGAGAGACCCTGAAAAGAGAAAAATAACGGAACTTACAGATTTACAGATCTGTTAGAAGTAGCTGGTAGGTGGAAATATATTTCACTGTATGGCTCTACTTGGGAATATACTCCCTATCAGAGCCACATAAAACACGTAGTTGGGTAAGACTAATAAAAGTCCTTGTGTTCTTATGAAAGCCGTTGTACGAAGCAACGGCTTACATAACAACACAACATATATTGATTAATACTTTTGTGCTGTAAAATATAATTACTGGGCTGTATTTTATAAAATTTTACTATACTGAAATTTTAATAGATAGCGCCTTTTTTTTGTAAACGAACCGACACTATACAAATGATTGCTAACATAACTAAGTAGGCGCGAAGCCAGGTACGTTTTCCCTTGGATTCTCCAGGTTCTCAGCATCAGATGCGGACTTCTGGGATATAGGACCACTGTGTAATACGCAAGAATAATAAAATTCTTTAGTATATCCGGAGAGCACGATAAGCCGTCAGTCCCGGTTGCCAAACAAACGGGTAGTTGGGGCCCTAAAAAGTCTAACAACTGGTCTAGCTGGAATGCTTCGATATTGCCTTTGGGTTGTGTAGGTCAGATGGCAGTCGCTTCACAGTAAATATCGAAGATTAACCAAATCCGCAGTTAAACTGGTAAAAGCGGACCCCAGGCTCCAAGTTAAAAATGTTAGGATGAAGAAGAGAATTGATCTAGAAAATCTCCCATGTCTAGGCCGCATTTGGTCGAAATCCTTTCTTATAATACCCTCTCATCAAGAGTTCTTCAAAAATGGCAATCTATATTAAAGGTAGCCCAAGTATGTTCCCAAGCTCTTATGCAACTCTGTAACCATCAAGATCTGTTCAGTTCATTTGTTTAGGCGTGAAAGGCAACAGACAGACAGGGTTCCTTTCGTATTCATAATATTAGCACAGTCTAACGAATTGTCTACTCTGCAACGGTTTTTGCTCAAATGCATTAGGATCATCTCAAACATCATCACACCGCTCGCCATAGGCAAGAAATTCATCCTCGCACAGTTCGACCGGAAACGGTGAACATTGTGCGGTAAGCGGTTAGAAAGGAACTCCAACACACGCTCAAGCTGTGGAATAAATTCCCTGCTCTGGTTTTCCCAAGCAACGACGGGCATTAGATTAGAAGGTTTCCTCAGGGTCGGCAGCATGAGTGTGTATGTGCATGTGTGTTGCAGTGTGCAACAAAATTACAGGCTAACATTTTTACTAATTATCAGGATGTTCGATGAAAGTATGTAAGTCAAAAGATTTTTTACAGATACAGTACTGCACCGCCATCAACTTACGTAATTTCATAATTTGCCAGACAAAAACCGCCCTTACCGTAGGACTATTATACGTCAGCTGTGAACGAAACCATACTTTGTTCAAAACCGCGTTATCGCCATCTAGTTGTTATTTTGTAACTAAATTATAGAATTCAAAATTTTAATTACATGCTTAAATACGTATTTTTTTACATGATTGTGCATGTAAAAATTAAGTATATTTATTTACATAGTTGTTTGGAATTAAAATTCAGCCATAAGAATAATCTCAAGCAAAAAGCGACATCTATAATCTTAGCAAAATTAGGATTATTGTATATTATTGCTCACATCTCTGGTTCTACTCAACCGATTGCAATCAAACAAATGTAAGATTTTAAGTCTGAGCAAGCCCTTTCTAACAAAGAAAAGCACATCAAAATCCGTTCAGTGGTTCTTGCATCCATCGCGAACAAACAGACAAACAGACAAACAGACAGGAAATGAAAAAAATATATTTTCGTGTTCAGTATCGTTCATATAACATAATGCAAGTTTTTTTTTAATATCTCCAATGTACATACACGACCACTTTACAATTATATAATAGTATAGATAATGTACAATTGTTCAGCCTTGATACAATGTAAGTGCATCTAACGTAAGTATATGGAAACCAGCTCTCAGACCTGAGGTCGGTTACGTTGTTTATCCCTATTGTGAGAGAGAGTGTAGGTACGAATGGAGTACTGTACCCTACTGATTGACAGTGGGAGTCGGAGTGGCGGACACTGAAATGATTAAACAGAAGAAAGGAAAAGAGCTCTAAGTTTTCAATCTAAATCATCCTTGAGTAATAACGATCAATGCCTTTTTCCTACAGTCCCGGGTCCTTTACGTGGTGCGTGAAATAACATCTAATAATAAATAATAATAAATATTCCACAACATTCTACACAACGCTATCTAGACCCATGGTAAGCTTTTATAGCTTGTGTTATGGAATCTAAAATGCGGATAAACATACTTATATACTTTTTTTTTGTAAATAAATACATATTATACATAGAAACACCCAGACCACTGCAAATAGCCATATTCATGCATACAAATATTTGCACTGAGCGGGAATCGAACCCACGCCTCCTGAGTGGCAGTCGCGTGCACTACCACCACGCCACAGAGGCTGTCGGCCGTCAAGCTGGGGGTCATCATTATGTCTAATATTGTAAGTCTTGTCTCACATAGATGGGTCATCAGGTTGCCCTCTTTCCTGACACTTTACCTTCAGCTCACCATCAAATGAGGTGAAGTCACATTTACCCCTGAAATTTTGAGAGGTAAAACGATAAATGTGGCTTTATTTTGTATTTTTTTTATGGAATAGGGAAGCAAACGACAGATTTATGCCGATTTACCTCTTCAAACCACTTCAGTATCAACGTATATACATTCATTCATTTCAAGTCAATATGGTCACCCAGTTTTTGAATAGGCTTGATGGTGGTTTATGACGGAGCAATAAAAGTATTAGATATTAAACTACTCTAATTCCACCTGCCTGGAATCCTTATATCTTAAAAATGCTATGTTCTGGACTATAAAAAAAATTTGAATGAATTTTTTATAGCATTTATTATGCTAACTTTTAAGTTCGAAAAACATTGGAAAAAATTGGTCGTGAGTTCGAGTCTCACTTGAGCATTTCATTTTTTCCAATGTTTTTCGAATATAAAAAAATTCCTTAATTAGAAATTAAATGGTCGTTAATTTTATTTACAACGCCTTAAAGACTGATAAAAATAGAAGGGAAATTTGACTTACATCGGGCGTGTCTCGGTAGTCGAGTTGGTCAAGGCATTCCCCCTGTAAGGGAAAAATCGCGGATTCAAGTCCCGTCCGAGAAGATTCATTTTTCCCTACGTATTCGATTTATTTACAAAATTGTAAGTGTTTAATATCGGGATATTTAAACATTCTCTTCATTATTACATTGAAATAGTCCATAGTTCTACTAGAAAGAAAATAACTACAGAATTTAGCTGAACATTTTATTACTATTAACCCATTGATCTCTTTTTACACCGTTTACCCGGTACCTTTTTTTCCTGTTTGCCGATTTTCAATAAAATCGGTTCAGTCGCAAATGGTAACTACAAGTAGGTAAGTATACTTCTGCCTACATCCATACGAATTTATCCCAAAAAATAAACCCCTGTTAAAACAGCGGGAATAGCTTTGCAGACTTTACTTATAATCAAAAACTCTCTGCGCAGTTCATTTCATGTTTCACGTCAAAGCTCGTGACCGCGTTATGTTTTCAGGTTAAATCATCGTGACGTAACGAACCGGTGAAGTCTGCAAACATGTTTATTAGACACGAGACTAACGATCCCGGGTGCAATTTTCCTTATATGTAACCCCCACATTTATTCAACGACACACGATGCTCTGATATGGAAACGTAAAGAGTCACAACTTATAATTGCAGTACGTACTTTGCATTTACAGGCCTCAAAAGAACGCTACACTTATTTATCTCGATATTAGTAGCTATTGATAAATGATTTCTCTATATTTTTTAAGTCTACGTTATAAAATGTAACCAAAATGTCGCGCAAATTCACCAAAGAGTAACTAGTAATAGTAGTACTTATGTAGACGAATTCGTTTCCAGTAATTAAGGTATTCAGGGCAAAAAATGTAGCGGAAAATTCTGAAAAACAAAAGCAACTTACTCGTAATAGTTTCTGCAGACGTCATGTCACTCTATTACTCTAGCCTTCTAGCTGTCACAACTGTTAAACGGACGACATTTTTGTAATAACTGTCTTTACGATATATTAAAAAGAAAAGACAAATAGGAAAGAGGATGTGAAACTATTTCTAGTAAGGTAGGTACCTACGAGTATGTCTCTCTCGTGGTCTCTCTCACAGAACAGAAAATAGTTATCTCTTCATTGTTTTGTTTCTATCTATCAAAAACTTATTTTTTTTAAATGAAATCTTTATAGCTTTAAAGTTCGAAAAACATCGGAAAAATTAAAATGCTCAAGTGAGACTTGAACTCACGACCTTTCCCTTAAAGGGGTTTGTTCTTTCAACTGAGCTATTGAGCCACGTTATCGGTGTAATTTTTACCCAATATCTATTAATACATACCTACTCACGTTATACATACACGATAATACTTTCATACAATACATACACATATACATACCTATTATATAACTTATATACTCATATACACTCACATTATATATAATTTCATTTATGTTTGAGAATCGGTACATAATGACAAAGTATTACTCATTAATGCCACTGTAGAGCTGACGTACTTCGTACTTGAGCGTAGCACGGTTGGTGGCCATCCTGATTTCAAGAGTAAGCGCATTCGTGAGCAGAATAGCTTGCACGAGGAAAGAATAATATAGGTACTAGGCTAGAACTATGAGTAGGACAGTGGAGAAGACGGTTGTCAGCTGACCGTAAATTTTTGTTGTGATGAGAACCAAGTAGCTGAATATGAGATGATAAATAGCTGGGAGCATTAGGGGAACTTAGGATTGTATGAATCATCGTTACCGCCCGCAAGCTGCATCGCTGGCCTGTAGGCAACAATCCCAACTCTGAACGATGAGCTGAGACTTGATCATATTTCCTAAGGTTGAAGGTGAATCGAATGCAACTGTCGAGAAGGCGATCGAGTTTCGAAAGTTGAGTTATTATACCATTTCTATCACACACAACACTTCAATTTCCCGTTTTTAGCCAAGATAAATGTGCTTAAATTTTCATCGATAGTAAATAGGTACTTGGTCTTAGAAATCCTAGAAGGTTATCAAAATATACGAAAACCGTTTTAAAGCCAAATCAAAGATAAGTAATGCCAATTTACTAGCATTAAGTTGTGTTATTATAAAATTTTATCAGTTACCTACCTCTGTTTCCATTGCCATCCATATGATTGGGCGGCCGGCGGCGTCACCTTCAGCGAGCAGGTAATGGTCGTGAAGGAGACGGCGGAACGGGAGAGGCGGCGCGAGCGAGAGAGACTCGCGGATCACGCAGCCCGCGCGCGCAGGCAACTCGGGCGTCGGAGGGCACTGACTGACCTCCGTCCCCCATGAGCGCGGGCCTGAGGGTGACGGGTGGAGCCGCCTGTCACCCCAGCAGAAGCAGGCCACGGCGGCGGCGCGCTCAGAAGCGCGCCTCCCCATTCCGGGGGGAGTTGGGGACACCGTTGTCCCCCCTGCTGAGGAGGGCCAGACCGTAAGGGATGGCCCTGGGTCAGCCGGGGTGCGAGGGATATGTTGATGACAACCTCACCTCCGGCCTAGCACCAAGACAGTCGGCGTGCGGTTTTAGTCGGTTCGAGTCCGACATAACCTCCCCTTCCGGCTCCGGCAGGGGGGTATCAGAGAGGATTTCCGCACGAAAAAAAAAACCATCCATATGATTAGATAAAAGCATATTATTATATAATAGAATTGTTTTGCACAAGCTCTGTCAGTCAAAAATAAACTAAGTACTGAGAACAACATGAGTTTTAAATCAGTAGTATCAGTGTGGGAATGATGTAAAAAATCATTTTCTTTTACCTTTATGCAGACGAAATTCAAAAAACATTTCTGCAATAACTAATATTATTATCAAAAAGTTATTGTTTATCTTTCAATGTATGTATATGTTCTATATATATCTACTGCCACCGTTTTTTACCCATCCTACTTACCTTGAACTTTCAAATGTCGAGCAGTCATCAAATATGATAATAATCTTCATTTCAAGGTCAAATCAATGTGGTAATTTTTAGTACATTACTAGAATCAAGTTATGTTGGTTGTGTTTAAATTTTATCAGTCACCTTACTCAAATAAACGTACTTTATTAAATAGATTATTCTATTATCTAGTCGAATAACACATTAGTTTATTGAGTACTATCAGTCAGCAATAATCACTTGACTGAGAACAACATGAGTTTTAAAGGGAAAGTGGTTCTTGTGACTGGCGCTAGCTCTGGAATTGGTGCTGCTATTGCTATTAAGTTTGCAGAGGAAGGCGCTCACGTTGCCTTAGTTGGAAGAAATCAAGAGAAGCTGAATAAGGTTGCCAGGAAATGTGGAGATCCCTTAGTCATAAACGCTGATGTCAGTAAAGATGAAGATGCCAAAAGACTCGTAAACGATACAGTGAAACACTTTGGTCAAATAGACGTCCTGGTAAATAATGCCGGAATTGGTGGTACGGCAAGTATTGAGGATGAAAACGCTGTAAGTGTATTTGATAAAATAATGGCGACAAATCTTCGAGCACCTGTGCTTATAACAAATCTTGCAGTACCCCATCTTATTAAGACTAAAGGTAACATCATCAACATTTCGAGTGTCGCTGCTGTCCGTATATATGTTCAGGCAGGTTTTTCTTATAATACATCGAAGGCTGGGTTAGACCATTTTACCAGATCTATTGCTTTAGAGTTGGCACAAAAAGGTGTCCGTGTAAATACGGTAAGTCCTGGTCCTGTAAAGACAGATATATTTGAGAATAATGGTGCAACTCACAGTGAATTAGAAGCCACTTTTGAAACGCTGAAAAAAATAACTGCTCTCAAAAGGATTTCAGAGCCAGAAGAAGTAGCTGATGTAGTTCTGTTTTTGGCGAGTGATAAAGCTATAGCTATTACTGGTTCTACGTATGTTACTGATAATGGTTGCACAGTAAGTTCTTAATAAAATGTTTTATTTTAAATAAATGTTATCTTTATTAAAATCTATTGTTATTACTTATTTTATAGTTGACATTAAATAACGGTCCATCGTTTCTCAATTGAAGTAAATTCATACACATTTATACATTAAATTTATACATTCATGATTCATATATTTGCCCCATGTCCGTTATGACGTGCTATGCGTCATAGGCAAAGTACACTATAACTAGGAAATAATATTATATAAACAACACGTATCAATAAACAATAATGTCAGCACTAAACTTATATGAGTAAAACCCCACTCTAAATCTCAGTAAAATCATGTTGAATAATTAGTATATAAGAGTGTGTAAATAGTAAATAAATTAATCTTGTTCCAACTGGTAAAACATCTTTTACTTACTCCGCAATATTGGTGACCCCGACGTGATTTCCTAGTGCTGATATAATTGCAGGCCAACTGCAGCCCTGAAAAGGTTTTCAGCAGCAAACCTAGGAACTATCACAGATCACTGTGGAGCTATATTTGGGAAAATTCACCCAACAGCCCACCAGCTTACCGACCACCACCATCAGCGAAATAGCACATTTCAGTTGGCTTCCCACAAGCGGGTCTAACCAGCTGAAATTTCAAGAGGCTAAACGCAATCATGGCACCGATAATTCCAGCCGGAACACCGTCAAAAAACTCCGGCACATCAGCTGAATCAATCAGCGACAGCCAGGTGGTGGCTGCAATTAGCATTACGGAGAAAATACCATCGTTTTGGACAGATTCACCGCGCTTATGGTTCGCGCAATTCGAGGCCATCGTAGCCTCCCAAAAGCAAGGTGACGAATATAAATATAATAGCGTCATCGCAAAATTACCAAAAGAGGTCATACATCAGGTTAGCGACATCCTGACGTCACCGCCAAACGCAGACAAGTACCTTATAATCAAGGAAAGATTAATTGCGTGCTATGAGGAAAGCGAACAACGACGCTTCCACAAATTGCTATCGGAGATGGACCTAGGTGACTCGACACCATCACAGCTGTTGAGAAAAATGAAAGAATCCAGCTGCGACAAAATGACCGAAGATACCATCAGATTATTATGGTTCAGACAGCTTCCGGTATCAATCACCTCCATATTGGCAGTCTCCGAAGACCTCGACCTCACAAAATTATGCGAAATGGCGGACCGAATTTATGAAAATATGCGCTATAAAACCAAAACAAACAACTCGTCACAGGAATCCGCTGACTTAATAACAATGCTGACGTCACAAATTGCAGCTATGCGAATTGAAATAAACGAGCTCCGCGGTATGAGTAATCGCCGACCGATGCAACGCAGCAAATTCCGAGCAAGGTCGCAATCACGCTCACGGTCACGTACACGGCTATGTTATTATCACAGAAGATTCAAAACAAAAGCATATAAATGCGATCAGCCGTGCTCGTGGATAAATAAAACCGATAAAAATTCGGGAAACGAGAACTAGCGCAGAACACGACGGGACTCTGTGCCATACAACCCGCCAACCGTCTAACTATAACCGACTCAAACAGTGGTTATAGGTTTTTAGTAGACACGGGAGCAAATATTTCTGTATTACAAAACGCACAGGGTAAGAAAAACGCGAGCAACTACAAACTGTATGCCGCAAACGGGTCAATTATTGAAACTTATGGCGAAAGCACATTAACGCTAAATCTGGGGTTACGCAGACCTTTTACTTGGACGTTCGTAATCGCCGATGTAAAAATGCCTATCTTAGGAGCTGATTTCCTAGAGCACCACAGATTATTAGTGGATCTATACGGCAAAAGGCTGATCGACCAAGAAACAAAATTAACGACGCCTGCGAAAATTGCAAGAGAAACACACATGCCTTCAATTAGATCCATCGACGCGAGATTACCCGAACATATAAAGCGCCTGTTAGAGAAATACGTAAACGTCACTAGACCAAGACCATTTAAAAAACCCACAGAGCATGGAATACAGCATCACATCATAACAAAAGGTCCTCCAGTTTATGCCCGCGCGCGCCCACTACCACCCGACAAATATAAGGCAGCAAAAAAGGAATTCCAAGAGCTAATAAACCTAGGAATATTAGAACCTTCCAGTAGTCCTTGGGCATCGCCTCTCCACATGGTAAAGAAAAAGAATGGGGAATGGAGACCGTGCGGAGACTACCGCGCGTTAAATAAAATAACAGTTCCCGACAGATATCCCTTGCCAAGACTGTTAGACTTTACATACATCGCAAGTGGAAAAACAATATTCAGCAAAATTGATATAAAGAAGGCGTTCCACCAAATCCCTGTTGCGGAACCAGAGAAGACCGCAATAATCACGCAAATGGGTTTATTTCACTGGAATTTCATGCCATTTGGCCTCAGAAATTCAGCTCAAACGTTCCAGAGGTTTATGGACTCCCTGTTCAGAGACCTGGACTACATATATATCTTCGTGGACGACATACTCATAGCAAGTCAAAATACCGAACAACATTACGTTCAATTAGAGGAAGTATTCAATCGCCTAAGTAAAAACGGCATCTCAATCAATACGAGCAAATGCGAATTCGAAAAGACAGAGATAGATTTCTTAGGTTATCATATAACGAGCCAAGGAATCACCCCCACGTCTGAGAAAGTACGAGCAATAAACGAATACCCAAAACCAAAGGTGGTAAAGGAGCTACGTCGATTTTTGGGAATGATGAATTTCTACAGAAGTAGTATCCCACACGCCGCCAGACACCAAGCTCCGCTCAACAAATACTTAATAAACTCCAAAAAGAATGACAATACGCCAATCGAGTGGAATACGGAAGCTAACCAAGCATTCGAACACTGCAAACAGGACATAAGAGATGTCACAACACTCGCATTCCCGGAAACAGACACACCACTAGCCATTATGACAGATGCTAGTTTAAAATGTGTAGGCGCCGTACTTCAACAAAAAGTTCAAGGAAAATGGAAACCCGTATCATTTTTTTCAAAAGGGTTAAGCGAGACACAAACAAAATATTCCACATACGATCGAGAACTACTCGGTATTTACATGGCAATAAAAAACTTTAGACGACTAATAGAAGGTCGCACATTTACAATATACACGGATCATAAGCCACTGATTCATGCATTCGACAAGAAGCAATCAGTGGATGAATCCCCTAGAAGAATAAGGTACCTAGAATATATTGCACAATTCTGCACAGACATAAGGCACGTCACGGGCAGCGAAAACGTGGTAGCCGACGCACTATCACGGGTAATAGAAACAATAGAACTACCCCAAATTCTCAACTGGCAAGAGGTAAAAAAATACCAAGACAGTGACCCGGAGTTAACAAAACTAAAACAAAATAGGTCACTAAAAATGGCACTGGTACCAATACAAAACAATAATATCAAAATTTATTGTGATATATCCACCGGTACAACAAGGCCATACCTACCACAAAAGTTTAGAAAAACAATTTTTGATAGTTTTCACAACATGAGCCACCCAGGGAAAAACACAACAAAAAAGTTGATAACCGCAAAATACGTCTGGACTAGCATGCACAAAGACATTTACGAAATGTGCAAAACATGTTTACAATGCCAGCAATCAAAAATTCAGCGGCACACAGTATCACCCCTGGGCAAATTTATGCCAGCAGAACGATTTAGCCACATACACATAGACATTGTGGGCCCCCTAACGACATCACAAAACAAAAGATACATCGTCACTATGATCGATCGTTGTACGTCATGGCCAGAAGCATATCCTATTTCGGACATCACAGCAGAAACTGTAGCCAAAACCCTATACGATGGCTGGATCACACGTTTTGGATGCCCCAATTATATAACAACGGATCAAGGACGACAATTCGAGTCTGAGCTATTCAGAAGCCTAACCAAATTCCTGGGTATACAAAAAATCCGTACTACACCATATCACCCTCAATCAAACTCCAAAGTAGAAAGACTGCACAGAACCATGAAAGCAGCTTTGATGGCAAGAGGAAATACCGAAAATTGGACAAAAGAATTACCATCGGTATTATTCGGGATACGTACCAGCATTCGACAAGATACTGGATACTCAGCAGCCGAATTGGTCTACGGAACAACAATAAAATTACCAGCAGCATATTTTGGCGACTGTTCTAAAAACACAACATACGCAGAGTTTGTGGAAAAAATTAAAGATAACATAACGCACATGACGTCAATTCCACAACGACAAAGCTCAAACAAAAACATATTCGTACACCCACGCTTAGCCGACTGTACACACGTATTTCTACGATGCGATAAGCTACGTCCTACGCTCACACCACCGTACGACGGACCGTTTCTCGTAGTCAAACGTGACAACAAAATAGTCACGATCAAGCGAAACGGCAGGGAAGTGAACGTGTCGATTGACAGGCTAAAGCCAGCATTTACGACGAGCGACGACAAGATAGAAGCTCAAAATCAAGAGCAAGATAAGGCAGACCCAATTCAAAACATAAAAAGAACACGTTCGGGAAGAATATCACGACCCACCGTCCGTTTCAAACAATGATATAAAAAGGGCAAAATGAAAATAATGTCACTCCACAGCAAGCCACAAGAAACAACACACAAGATGGGAAGCAGTCAAACCCACGAAAAGGAACAAATAAACATGGTGCAGAACAATAACCTGGCAGCAAAGGAAGAAAAGAACACACACATGGCAGCAGAAATTGAAAAAATAAAAATCTGGATCGGAGTACTCATCGCTATAATTATACTAGCAGCAATAATAATAACAATCACCAGACTCGTACGGAAAACTAACAAAGTCATGGACAAAAAGATAAACAAAATAATCAAGGAAATGCAACAAGTGTAACCAACTGCAGAAAAAGTACAACATCAGCAAACATTTTTATAAAGGGGGGAGTACTATGACGTGCTATGCGTCATAGGCAAAGTACACTATAACTAGGAAATAATATTATATAAACAACACGTATCAATAAACAATAATGTCAGCACTAAACTTATATGAGTAAAACCCCACTCTAAATCTCAGTAAAATCATGTTGAATAATTAGTATATAAGAGTGTGTAAATAGTAAATAAATTAATCTTGTTCCAACTGGTAAAACATCTTTTACTTACTCCGCAATATCCGTTTCTATTATAATAGTGAGAAAATCGAATTAACAGAGGCCAAGATATAATTATAGCGAATTCGAAGGTGTGGTTAACAGTGAACACGCAGTGTTGAAATGAATAAGTGAGTCCAGTAAACCTTTTCCTCTGTTTTCCTGGAAGTGGCATGGTGACGGTACCAAGTGTATTGTACAGAACAATATAGGATACAATGGAACAAGAATTATGAATTCACGATAATTCTACACAAAACAACCTCGGAGCCAATCTAACTATACTTAACAGCGTTATAACCTTGTTACCTATTTACTTCTTCAAGACTCGAGTCGTGAACTATCTATAGAATTTCATTTTTCATGTCCTTTTTAACATTTGCTGAAATGCATTTCACCGCTGTGAATTCTGTCTAGTACCTACCTACATACATTACTAAATATAATATTTTAAAGGTCAGAACAAAAAATCTATATGTATGTGGCAAAAAATGTTTCGATCAGTTTTATCTATCAGTCAGGTAGCTACTACTTTATTAATTGCTACATGTAGATCACAGAGTACATTTTTGTTTTTCATAATTTCTACTAGTCAAAGATAGTTAGGTACTTGACTGAGAGCAACATGAGTTTTAAAGGAAAAGTGGTTCTTGTGACTAGTGCTAGCTCTGGGATTGGAGCCGCTATTGCTATCAAGTTTGCAGAGGAACGCGCTCAAGTCGCCTTAGTTGGAAGAAACCAAGAAAAACTGAACAACTTTGCCAAGAAATGCGGAAAGCCCTAGTCATAACAGCTGACGTCAGTAAAGACGGTCAGCTAGATGTTCTAATAAACAATGCTGGAATTGTTAATTTTGTTCGTAACGAGGTTCGTTGCCATCGTTTGCGCACCCGTGGTTATAACAAACGTCGCCGTACCCCATCTTATTAAAACCAATGCTATCATCATCATTTCTAGCTATTTGCTCTCCGTGCAATGCCTCTAACAGGTTTTACGTATTACACATGAAATGCTGGATTAGACCATTTCAGCAGATCTATTGCTTTGTGATTGACACCACTAGATGTTCGGGTAAATACTGTGAATCCTGGTCCTGTGAAGACAGATATTGAGAATATGGGCGCAATCGAAATTGAAATGGCAGCTACTTTTGAAACTGTCAAAAATTTCACTACTCTCGACAGAATTTCCGAGCCAGAAGAAGTAGCAGACTTAGCCCTGTTGAATGAATTTTTACAGCATTAAGTATGCTAACTATACAAATCGAATACATAGGGAAAATTATCAAAAATCAATGTTTGAAAATGATTGTAACAACTTTCATTGATTCCGATAGTTCGTAAGAAAATCGGTAGGTGACGCTACGTCGCCTAAGACGTAGAAGATGGGAAATTTGAATCATTTCGGGCGTGTCTCGGTAGCCGAATTGTTCAGGCATTCCCCCTGTAAGGGAAAGACTGCGGGTTCGAGTCCCGCCCGAGAAGATTCGATTAGCCCTGTTTTTGGTCAGCGATAAAGCTAAAGCTATACCTAACAGGTTCTACGTTCGTCACTGATAATGGGGCTATGGTAAAATAATAAATGGCCATGGTAAAAGGAAAGAATATAAATAATTTTAGACTAATGAATATTTATTTTGATTGAAAAGCTTGGTTAAGAAACAACTTAATTGTTGCCATAAGTAGGCACCTATGTGCTAAAGCACAATAGGAGGTACAGTCAGCATCAGAAAAATGTTGACGAGTAGAGTACTCAAAATAATCTTAAAACCAAAATTTCAATATTATATTGATAATTAGAGTACTCAAAAAGTTGTAAGCATCCAGAGTAGTCAAACTATCTTACCAACCGGTCTTCCAGAAACATGTAAGTAAGCAGAGTGTTCATTTTCATATACACAATCACGCTACTCAATGGTATCTAGTCAAAAAAAGTGTTCAAAATATCTGGACAATGTCATTTAATCGCATTTTGCATCCCTTTTTTACTTATGTAGCCATCCTTTACACATGATGATAGGATGATGTGAGATAGGTGTATAAGTTAGAACAGGATAGAAAATTTGTCAAATTAATGACAATTTCTTTTGTATTTTTTATAGTTGCCAGTTGTAAGCCGTAAACTATCCCTTTGCATTGGTGAGAAAAGAGTATGAATACGTAAGAAATAAATACTCGTATGATGTGTAAATTACTTGAAACCTACATAAGTAGATATAAGTCTACGTGGTAGCTAGTATTAATATAAATCATAGTATGGAATAGGGTTTCGTATTTCTAAATTTTATTAAAAATAAAAAACACGACTACTCCTGAAAAGACCGAAATAAGTTTGATAGCAGGCGGAACCCATTGATTATCATTGGATTTATGAATTACAAATGGATTCCTCCGCCTGCTTTTTTTGTCTTCTTTATGTATTTTTTTGTATCTTATACTTTATTTAATTTAAAAAAAATAACAAAATCCATTAGATATAGCGCCAAAAATTCACGGTTTAGTATCGATTTATATTTCATGCACTCTTATATACCTTTATTTGTGACCACTTTCATCGAAATCTTTTCAGCCTTAAGCCTATTCGGGTAAAAAGTAAAAATAAAATAGGTTTAACTTTAATAACTATTTCAGAGAGAACCACTTTCCATCAGGTGGGCCGTGTGCTTGTCTGCCACCTAAGTGGTATAAAAAAAAGAAAGAAGGCGAAAATTGCGGTTTATGAAGTATTAAAAAAAACTTCTATTATAAATTATAATCTATTATAAAAAAAACACTCGAGTATTATAATATAGTATGTTTGTACAATAGTTTCGTATCTAACTGTACCTATTTTCAAAGAGTAGACATTTAGCGTCTAGGTCATGTCGATGTAGTCATAATGCGTATTAGAGAATACGAGAAGTGGATTTTTGGGTACATAGGTGTATCTTGCGTAGTAGCAGGACCCTTTATTTTTTACGTAAGTATTCATACTCTTTTCTCACCAATTCAAGTGGATAGTTTATGGCTTAAGCAACTGGCAACTATAAAAAATACAAAAGAAATTGTCATTAATTTGACAGATTTTCTATCCTTTTCTAACTTATACATCTATCTCACATTATCCCATCATCATGTGTAAAGGATGGCTACATAAGAAAAAAAGGGACGCAAAATGCGATTAAATGACATTGTCCAGATATTTTGAACACTTTGTTTGATTAGATACCATTGAGTAGCGTGATTGTGAATATGAAAATGAACACTCTGCTTACTTACATGTTTCTGGAAGATCGATTGTTAAGATAGTTTGACTACTCTGGATGCTTACAACTTTTTGAGTACTCTAATTATCAATATAATATTGAAATTTTGGTTTTAGGATTATTTTGAGTACTCTACTCGTCAACATTTTTCTAATGCTGACTGTACCCTTCAAGACCAAAGGTTCATGGCGTTGATGTAGCGACTGTCGGAAACGGTTTATACGGTTTACTTTTAAATATTTTCATGTAAGTTGTATGAAAAGATGTATCTTATCCTCTGTCGTCTGTAGATAGTCCGTGTTAAAAGATAATGAAAAAATGCGCACAGTGCCCACACAAAGAGTGTACCTACTGACTGACCGGCTGAAGAATACAGAAACTATACTTACACATAATTACAAGTTTAAAGAAATAAAGTAAGTTCAATGTAGATGCCCAATTAAAGCGATATCATATTTATAAGAAAGTATTATTTAAGTACCGATATCAATAAGAATGCATTATACATGTACATTAAACATGTCGGTAACACAACTGAACTCACAAGAAGTTATTCAAACGTCCTCTAAGCTGATAAATTACATGTTTACAAACAGTATTTCGTTAACTACCAATATCTTTGACTATCGTCATTGTGACTTTATCTACAACTCGATCCCATTCATTCTAAGATAAGTAGGTAGGCAGTAAATAATAATATTCTGAACCGTGACATTGACCGTTATCTAGACCCAAGCGTAGATACAAAATTATAAATATGCAATGAATAAACAGCTTCCTTTTCCATTTATAAATGGAAACATCCAAACCATACAACGCACTCAGAAATGATAAAGCATTTGACTGATGGTAAGTCATAAGTAACCTTAAGTTCATTCGGATGCTCAACCGCATTAATCAGGTGCTTATTTGCAGGATAGATGCAATGATCGTAGAAACAAATTTCCAGAGTTGACTAAATTATCGCGACTTAAGTCGATATAATATGAATATAACAGATTTCCTCCATCGACGTAAATTTTTACTTCGATCCAGTTATGTACAGAAACTGAACAAGCGCGATTCCGACTAGCACTTGGCTTGTTTTTATTTTTTACACTTTGTGCCAAACCTGTTTCGACCTTGCTGATTGCCTGTAGAGAGTAATGGATCGTAGCCTCCATAAAATTCTTTAGCACACTGGTAGAATTTATTAAGACTTAAATCTCTCATTTGAATTCTTCATTCTAAAATCTGTGATTTAGACTCAAGGACGATTAAATAACTATAGTGTAGCGTGCACAAACGTTTTTGCCGCAGGTACGTTGAAGTTAAATCAAGTTCGTGATTTTTTTACGGTGACGTCACCAACCTCACCATATTGATGTTGACTAATTATTTAACGCAAGCATATCTAGTGGTGTACGTAGTACTATTATTTAATCTGTAGGTAAATTGTGAATAACTCGATGAAATACAAATAAATTGGTGGTATTTTTCTATTTGTCAAATTGGTACGTACGTAGGTACCTATATAATACCTGTTTTTAATTCTTGACTAATTAAACAAGGTGCGACCATCTCTGAATAAGTAATATAGTATAATCAAGTGTACGTTTTCATCAATTGTGTGTTTGTGGTGTGTGTGTAAACTATATAGGCAATAACATGAATTTCAAGGGCAAAGTAGTCCTTGTGACTGGTGCTAGCTCCGGAATCGGGGCCGCCACGGCTATAAAATTTGCAGAAGAAGGAGCACAAGTTTGCTTAGTTGGACGGAACCAAGAAAAACTCAACAACGTCGCCAAAAAATGTCGAAATCCATTAGTTTTGATAGCTGACGTCACCAAAGACGATGACGCTAAAAGAATAGTGAATGAGACTGTCACACACTTTGGTCAACTGGACATTTTAGTTAACAATGCCGGTATTGTCCTCCCAGCAAGTATTGCTCAAGAGCAAGCTATAGCAGTCTTTGATAAAGTGATGGCAACAAATCTTCGCGCTCCTGTCCTAATAACAAACATTGCAGTGCCACATTTGGAGAAAACTAAAGGCAACATTGTCAATATCTCAAGCATTGTTTCAGTACGAGTAATTTCAAATAATAGTTTCGCATACAACACGTCAAAAGCTGCATTAGATCACTTTACGAGGTCTATTGCTTTAGAATTATCGTCAAAAGGTATTCGAGTAAACACGGTGAATCCTGGTCCTGTCAAGACAGACATAATTGAGAATTTGGGTGTACCTAAAGCTGACGCAGAAGTTAAATTCGAAGCTTTGAAAAAAATGACTGCACTCGACAGAATCTCTGAACCAGAAGAAGTGGCTGATGTGGTTCTGTTTCTCGCTAGTGACAAAGCTAAAGCGATCACTGGGTCTGCGTACTTTTGTGACAATGGTATGACCATAAAGGCTGGTGTACCTTAAAATATTTCATTGCCAAAAGAACCGGTAAAGACACGGCCCGTATAGTTTAACCACCAATTCAATCAATCAAAGCCTATCGCACTATACTGCTGGGCATGGGCCTCTCCCAATGTTGTTTGGATGGTGTTAACCACTTATTAACAATTACTATTACTAACATGTTATTAAATATTTGTATAAAACATTCGTTTCATTCATTTCACCCATTTCTACCTGTATTTTTGTTTTAGTACCTATAATATGAAGCCGCCCAAGGTACTACTGCCCTTTTTATTTTTATAATACACTTGTGGACACAATACATCTATTGGCCCACCTTGCATTTTCAGTTTCGTTTAGTCCTAGCTAAAAAATTATATTACTCGTAGGTCGAGCAAAAAGTTTTTATGCAGTTTTGAACCAGGCACATTCATAATTTTATTCAATAGTCTTTTTTGAATTTCGAACACAGAATTTAAAGAAACAAAAGACAATTTGGAGCCTGTTCGTTGATATCAAATAATCGAATACCTACTAAGAAAACTTGATTTTATTGGTTTACTTGGATTTAATTCTTGAAAGTGTGATTTTTCACTTTGGTTTTGCAACCAACATTACTTATTCTTAACATTAAGGTGAGGTTCTATCAATAATATATGGATACTTCAGGCCGGATACAGCCAAAGAAATGTGAGTACTCAACTTAATTTAAGTCTATCTGCGGTCCGAAATGTTTATCGCAGGTACCTAGAAACTGGCGGCTTTGTTCATCGCCAAGGAAGGCCAAGATCTCGGGTCACAACTGAAAGGCAGAATCGATTTATCGTGACGACCAGCTTGAGAAATCGTCACCTAACCTCCATTGAGATACAAAACCAACTTCGCGACTTCCACGGAGTATCTGTGAGCGCTTGAACTGTTCGGAGAAGGTTAAAAATCCGACTAGGTACTTACCGAAAAATCACGCTCTAAAAAGTGACAAACAAGAGAATCTCATGGATAGCCGTGGTCGTATGCCACTTTTCCCTAGAGTATATTTGTTTTGTTAGTTTTAAACTTTATTTTTTATTAAAATTATTTTGGGGCAAGGTAAAGCTAATAATTTAAACATATTTGAAATGTGCTCATTAAGCACTTTCATTTGATACCAAACACGGAATATTTATCTCAAATTTATTTTTTAACATAGTATCTTATGAGCGCTAAAGGGCGCCACACAAGATTGAGTGACACGTCATATAGCCTATAACCATCGGACGATCAAGCCACTTGTAACAATACCTAATTTGTCCAGTTCTAATAAGTAGTTGAGGAGCTATGAGGGAACAAATGAACATACATACATACATAGCCTATCAAAAATCATAACCCTCCTTTTGGCTTCGCCGTAGTCGGGTAAAAAGAACGCGATATGGTACCACACAAACCAGCTAATGGCCCCAAACTAACGCGAGCCCACCTAACAGCGCGTCTTCTTTTCGCGCGCATTCATTTAAATTGGACTCAGCAGCATTGG
Source organism: Eilema sororculum (assembly GCA_914829495.1). Lineage (NCBI taxonomy): Eukaryota > Metazoa > Arthropoda > Insecta > Lepidoptera > Erebidae > Eilema > Eilema sororculum. The sequence continues at coordinate 19,036,040 of OU618541.1, forward strand.
AGCCGTGTACTCTTTTCTGATGAGTCTAAATTTGCGTTACATGGCAATGATGGAAGGAAGATCGTCTACCGACGTAAGGGAGAGCGTTTTGCACAATGCTGCTTTCAAGAAAGGGTTGCTTATGACGGTGACTCATTTATGGACTGGCCAGCCAGAAGCCCACACATGAACCCGATTGAGCACATGTGGAACGAGCTAAAAAGACGTGTTAGGGCTTGTCAGCCAGTTGCCCAAACGATGCCGGAGTTGAAAACTGCCATAGAAGAGGAATCGGAGATGATCCCTCAAAATTTCATAGAACGGTTGGTAAACTCTATGCCTAATCGTATGAGAGCTGTCGTAGATGGCCATGGAGACAACACGCGTTATTAAACCTTTATTTGATAAAACATGTTTTTATTCAAAAATCAACTGCCTTCATAAAGGCGCATACCCGACTTGTTAGGCATAGCTCCATGTCGTGTGGTGTTCTGAATTCAAATTTAAAACAATACGATCGGAAAAGATGGTAAAATGTATCAGGTTTAAAACTGCATCAATAGTTTTTGTTCAATCTAGCAATCATATTTAGGTAGGGGCCATCGAAACCTAAACTCTAAGGTGGACCAATAAATGTGTCCACAAGTGTATTTGGCGTACAATACATACATTACTTATTTGGCGGACCCTGAGCTCCGAGGGCAGCGTGGCCTCGGATGCAATCAGGACTAACGTCTCTATGTGGATGATGATGATACATTACTTATTTAGCTATTTTTGTCACGCTAACGTTGTTATATTTATTTGGACAATACTGGCATCAAAAGAACATCAGACCAGAAAATGAAGACTTGAAAATTAGTTCAAATATACACTAACTTTTTCAATAAACTAGTATAATTACGATGTAGAACGATACGAAGGACCACAAAGTTCAAAAAAATAAACATCTAGAACTAAAACCCTTTATTACTATAGATCTCTAAGTCGTACTAGTTTCTCCGTAGAAAGGCGTATCATACTGTTCGAAATACCGGCGCACGCGCCGATCACCGACCGTGGCAGTTTGGAAGACGGCAGCTTGAAGTTGTTCCACCAATTCGACAGTGTTCCCGCTCAACGGGATCTCGTGAACGAAGCTAAAAAATGAGGTGCGTTCGGACTCCAGGAAATCTGATGCCTATAAAAAACAGATGAAGTAAATAGGGTTCTTAAAAGTAAGTTCAAATGATTGTTCTAAAGGACTTGTACCAGGCCCTCGATTCTACTAAAGCATAACTATTGTGGTGCTGCAGTTGTTGCAAAAAATTACATTAAACTTTAGACTTTATATCTATATACGGCTAAAGTCCAAAATACAATGAAAACAGTTTCATTACGCTTTTTCAATTACTTTGCATAAAGTCATTTAATTTTGTACTTTATACATATAACTTTATAGTCTATTATAGTTATACACCGCAATGGTTTAACTTTCGCAGAATCGAGGCTCTGACCTTACCACAAACGCATAATATCTACATAAATCACCTCGATAGTTATAGCTATTGGTCTGGATTCGATATCTAGGTGTTAAAATTGTTAACAGAAGCCTCGGTCTTTTTATGGAAGTAGTCCTCTCCAAATGTGCACCGTAGCTTGTTTTTTAGATCGTTGGTTCGTAGACTTGGAGATTTTTTCTGAGTATAAATTGCTAAAAATATGTTTGCAGGCGTTACGTAAACTTTACGTGCAAAATGTTGCCCCATTGCATCATTCAAAATATAAATATAATTGTTATAAGAATAGAACTCGAAGTTTTAATTTTTTTTTTCCTCTTTATTGAAAGGGCTTTGTCGCTAGAGCGATTATGATGCCCATATTGAAATACACATATGTACCAAACCAAACAAAGTAAACAGAATCATAATATATACAGTTATGCTAAGCTTAGCCTCTAAACTTAACTAAGTTGTACAGTGTCCGGGCTGTATCCGATAATGGCTCAACCAGAGCACTGTTACAACTCCCCACAAATTGGCTACTCTTCAAAAGAGGTCGTCTCATTCCGTACACATTCCATCAAAATATGGTACAGGTCATCGAGTGTATTGTATAAGTGGTACAGTTTGGGGATGTTGTTTTCCGCATTAGGAACGCAAATTTGTTTGATGGAATGTGCCCGGAACGAAGCCGAAGTGCAATCACTGTATCCTGTCTGTTGAGTACACAACCATCAATCCAAGGAAAGCGAAGAGGACAGGGCTGGATCGTTTTATACCAGATTCCCTTTTCTTTTGACCTCTCGTCAAAGTATTCTTTCCAGCTTCCATAACGAAATTGTCTGGTTAGAATTTTTAGTTTTAAAAAATCATTTCGGCAACAGGTAGTTTTTACTACTAATTATCTACGAATCAGTCACACCAAAACTTTATATGGAGGGGGATCAGATCCCAATAATGCAATAACAAAACCAGCGCCAATGTAGATGGCCGGGACCGATTAGAATCTCAGGAACCTGGTTCCTCGTATCAGATGGCTGAGGGGAGAAGTACGCCGTACTTGCCGTTAGCTCTTGTGGGCGCCCAAGAAAAAATAAACAGTATACTCACAGCCATTTTAATGGTCAGCGTGATTAATATAACACTAACGCTAATCATTGCACTGAGATCATATATATTTACATTATATTTTCAATAAATGTAACACTATAATTTGCTTACAGTATCAACATCTGAAGCGTATAAGTAATAACAGTAAAATCGACTATAACTTTTATTACTCGATTTAAATTGCGTAAATGGAATTTGCAGAGAGTATTGAAACAGTAAAGAATCAACAAAATTTTATTTACAAAATACTGGAAATTTGCAATAAATACACTTTATATAATTAATATAAAAAATACAACACTACAGTTTGGAATCACGTGTATTTAGACTAATATCATATACGATCTATTAAATTATAAAATTCATTTCAACCATTTAAATACCATTCAGTTAAAAGCCACACAGTTACAAAATTTGTCGAATTCTTATTATCGATACATTTTCATGTAAGCTTCGAAATCAATGAAATAAAAGAAATAATATTTTTTAAATCGTGCTTTGTAGCTTTTCCGTTTATTTATTTTTTGTTTAATAGTAGGTATTGTGCAATACAAATTTGGTATTTCTTCTACAAAAAAAAACCGCGTGCAATTTTTCAACAAAGTACTTAATGATAACACTTACCTATTAAGTACAATTTTTCAAAAAGTAGGCTGAAAACGGTTCTTACTATATTACGTCTGGCATAATAGTCAATATTTCTAGCAATAAAAAAATAAACATAGGAAGTAATCAGGCTTGAATGGTGAGCAGTGTGTTAGCATATTGGAATTCTGGGCTGTTCTCATACTCAGACATGTCCAGGGCCACCTCGCAGCTCTCTCGCACCACTGGACGGGGATCTTGTAAATACCTGGAACAGCAAACATACTAGTGTCAAACATCTACTCGTCTAAGTTACAATGTAACGCTTCTATATTCTTACGTACTAACAGATACCCGCAGATTCGTCCGCATAGTGAGTTTTCGCGACTTCAGTAACCAGATGTCGATATTTTATCATATATCGGGTTTTGTTCAACCACATAATTGGGTATTGGACAACTATTGCAATAAAATATAAAATATATTGGATATGATAGTTTATATGTAAATAAAAACTATACAAAAGTATTTCACTCAAAGATAAATTGTAAATATTTTATTTTTACAAAATAAAGTTGCGATTTTTTTATCTGTATTTTACATGAAGCAAAACGCGGGCGATTCACTTGACAGATCGCGTGATGTCTTTAAAAAAGATCACTGTCAGTGCCTACCTACCTACTGTTGGTTTTGATCAGTTTTGATTAAGTTTTTTGTTCCCTTCTATGCTATTTTCTTATAGGTGTTCAAGTTCTTATCACAGCTCTAACGTATCTTGGACCTAAATCGCTGGACAAACGAGGCCCTCCTGCCGCGCGCTGAGTGTTTTGTTATAATCTTTGCATGCAACAATCATAGTTGTTGAAATGTGGATTATGTGGATGTTAATACACCTCTGCCGGGTACACCTCATATAGTAGAACTTTTTAAGTAATAATTTTATATTGCATAACAACTAATAGCATCTCTCAGCAAACCTCTTTTCGCAGAATATCGTTTGGCATAAACTCATTTTGCATACATTGAAAGCCATAATTTTGTATGTCAGAATCATCTGTACGCATAATTTTTGTATCCATAATAATCACAATGTATAACCATCACATCGCAGAAAGTTCAAAACCAGATTCATCTTTTGGTATATATTTCTTATCAATAACTATTTAAAAGTAGAACCATCATTTCGCATAATGTTTACAGCAAGAATCATCTTTTATGATTATTGCAACACTTTTCTAATCAGGCGTTATCATTTTTACTATTGCTATTAGTTGGAGGTAGTAATCACATGAATCATTATTAGTTGTCGGGTACCCTTAGTTGTCATATCGATATTGTGTTATTGTGTTGATCAAAACAAGTAAAAGTATATTAAATATGGAAAATTCAGTAGAAAGTATTTTAAAAGTGTTTACATCAAGCAAAAGTGGAATTAAATTAGATATGAATAGATTTATTTACGAAAGAAAGTCGGGGTACTCTGTGTCGGGGTGTAAACAACTATCTATTCTGGCGCTTCGCCGGCCGCTACCGCGGCACGCTCGCTTCGCTCGCTCGGCTCGCGCTGTTGGGGTCACAGTTCTAACCTAACCTAACCTATCCGAGTCGGGGTACTCTGTGTCGGGGTGTAAACAACTATCTATTCTGGTAAGAGGTCACATTTCTAACCTAACCTAACCTACCCATTTTTAAAGAAGAAAGTAACCCAATCCATATTATTCTAATTGAAATTCTATGCTCTTTATAGTATGCCTAGTCAAATTATGCTAAATAATCTGTACTCTAAATGAACGTTATGCTAAATGAAGTTATACAAAATTTTAACTATGCCAAAGGTAATTATGCCAAATAAAATTCTACTATCTTAAAAGTATGCCATTCTAAATTCGGTCATAAGCACATTATGCCTAAAAATATTTATGTCAAATATTTTTAATGCCTAATAAATGATCGATTAAAGAAGTTTCTGCGAAGTGAGTTATCCCAAATAGGTTTCGGAGTATCAAGTTTCTACCAAATAGACGGCACCCACCTCTGCCTACCCCTTGGGGGATTTATAGACGTGAGTATATGTGTGTATGTGTAAGTATAAGTACCTATGCCACGGAATAATTAAGTAAATCACATATAATTCGAAATATGTAGGTTAAATAATTACAATGTTATGTTCCATATAATAATATTCTGAAAAATTTAATTAAATTACCTACTACTTGCATTCGTAAATAAGTTCTATAAGTTCTAACTTCGCAATAGTAAATAAGAGTATAATTCGTAAACTTTGGATCTGGGCGTGCTAATTGTATTCACTGACTTCTACGTTTACGATCGTTAGGAGCGCGTATATATAATTTGTTTGGATATTTGAGGTTCGTATTTTCACACATTGGCACGGTACACTTCATGTAGGTGGTCATCTTCATAATATTAGTATACCTGAGGTTTAACAAATTTAAATGTAAGAAATATTTTTCAGTCGCCGTGAGTTGTAGTATGCCACGTACTGAAGGCGAATGTACGCGCCTATAGGCGCGTACATTCGCAGATGGTGAAATATATCTTTTTTTTTATTACGTCACGCCTCAAATGTCACGTGAGCGACCGTTTTTCGCGCACTTTTAGAGCTACGAAAATAAAAACGCGTTTTTTTCATATTTATATTGTTTTTTCGCGAAAAAGATAAATTGTAAGAGGCATAAAATAAACTTCTACAACTTATAAGGTAGGTTTCCAAAATTAGTTAAACAAATACCTTTTTAATAAAAAAAAAGAAAAACTACATCAAAATCTGTCCAGTAGTATTTACTTCCATTGCATCTTGAAAAAGGACACAAAACTTCCAAAAAAATGCACTTTAAGCAGTCGCTCCCTTCTGCCTTACGAATATCTGTTGTACACGTTATAAATACTTGGCGCCCAAAAAAGTTCGACAACCAAAATTAACTACAGTAAGTATTTTTATATCGCCATTGCGTTGATATGCATCGAACTTCGGCCGTTCCCTAGTTAGACAGAAAAAACCGACCACAACTGAATTGGAATTTAAAAGTTTGGAGGATGATGATTATAGATATAACCAGCCTTAACTTGGTAATTTGGTAATAATTAGAGATGGGCCGAGTACTCGGTTGATACTCGGTACTCGGCGTACTCGGCGGGTTTTTTGATACTCGTACTCGGCCGAATAAGTCGGTTTGAATGCCGAGTATTCAAACCGAGTTATTAGAGATATATACAGAGTATTTGTTTAAGAAAAGCAATATATTTAGGTATTAAATATAATTAAAATAACAGTGTTAATCAAAAATACAAATTTTAAAGTATTTATTAAAGTGGGTAAATGACTCGAAAAAGGTTTGCAGTATTTTTATTGCATTCGATTGTAACGACGAAGTTGATGCTACTGGCTCAAGATTTTGAAAAATTTTCCACAAAGTTTCATTTTCCAAATCTTTAAACTCTTCTGTGCGTTTTATTCTAACGTGGTTTAACATTGCCGTCATAGAAGTGTCCAACACCACAACGTGAAATTATAGAATTGGATAAAGTAAATTTCACTTCTTCATCATTGCGTTAATCCCAGTTTTTACTTGGAGTCAGGGGTCTGCTTTTACCAGTCTAACTGCGGATTTGGCTGAACTTCGAGATTTTCTGTGGAGCGACTGCCATCTGACCTACACAACCCAAAGGCGATATCGAAGCATTGCAGTCAAACTAACCAACCCGTGAACCTGTTAGTACTTATTTACGCGCGCAAAATGGGAATTTGATTGAACCTACTTACTCGGCCGAGTACTCGGTAAAAAAATATTGAGCCGAGTAAAACTCGGTACTCGTTACTCGGCAAAAGTGTTACTGGGCGCATCTCTAGTAATAATAGACGGACTGAATGTGGAAGGCGGAGCATTGGGGGTAAAAGTGCGATGCACATTGGGAGAAGCCTAGTGTATAGTATATCGCAATAGGTTAGCTACACACATAACTCATAAGCGGGCCGGTATTGTCGGTTCGACAGTATTTGTCTAACAACAAAGCCGACCCGAAGCACTTACTGCACTTGTTCGACTTCAATCGGCTAGTGCCGATCGAGTTGTTCATTCGGGTCGACACATTATTCCATTCGGCAGTTTTGCAGAATGAAAAAGCCAACCCAAAGCAACTACTAAATTACGTTCGGCTTGTGCCGATCGGCACAATTCTGTTTTCATTCGGGCGTCGCGCGCGCGTCCTCCACGCAGTAGGTATCGTTCGGCTTCGTTCCACATTTTTAGCACTACTGAACTAAAATTTATCAGTACGCTAAGCCGACTGGCATAAGTTGGCAGTTGCCAAGCCAAGTGATAATATGCGGCAGCCGAGCGGCTTATGATTCCCGAACATTCATCTAGATATATTCGATTTTACCGTTCGGCTTTGCAGATTGATACCGGCTCGCTGTGTTTAGCAACTACCAAGCCGAGTGGTAATGTGCGGCAGCCGAACGGTTTGTGATTCCAGAACGTTAATCTACCTACATATATCCGATTTAACCGCCCGGCCATGCCGATTAATGCCGGCCCGCTTATGTCTGTAGCTACCCTTACGCTAATTGATTGATTGGTTACCTTTGTAAAACTTCAGTGCATTCCTTGGTGGCAATAGATCCTAGCGCTTCAGCGGCCTCATGCCTCACCATCTCATGCTCACTGATGTCCTCTAGTGTCGACTTTAGGAAGGGCACGCTCCTCTCATCTTGCATCTGGCCGAAGACAAACGCTACTTCATGGCGGAACAGAGCACTGGATGCCTTGAAACCTAGAATTGAACGAGAAAATCGTTATTTACAAAATATTAAATAGTCCTTTCTTTGGGTTTGCTATTTTTTTTATAACTCAACTAACTTCTAAACCAAAAATGGACTTTGATATGGTTTTCACTGTCCTTTTAGGAAGATATTTCTATGGTGGAAAACATAATCATAGTTTTTTGGCTCTCCTGAAACGTTTGACGTTTGCTATGTACAGCAATTATGCTCTTTGCCATTGAATATGCATAATTCATATCAAATAAGCTTCTAAGAACAGGTAATGTTGGCTCTCTATTTAGACGTAAAATAATAATTAGACTGAGAGCAAAAAAAAGAATAGTGTAGAAATGTGTTTTTCGAGCCTAATAAGGTAGGTTCCAAACTACTGTTCCCTGAAACCCAATACAGGGATCAAACATAAGGGACAGGCAGAATGAACGAAGCATTACTAGTAGTAAATGTGAAGAAAATAATTACATTATTTATTAATTAGATATCCATGACTCAACAGGTACTCTAGTACATAGTTGTTGATACCTCACATAATCTTCATAAAGTGGAGTACATGAATATTACAAGAACGCCTTTCAAAACACAAACTGACCACTACAATATTCTGTGAAATCATAAATCTTCTACCCATGTTTACAGTAATTAGAGGGTCAAGTAGACAAAGGCACATTAATAACCTGATAGATACTTGACTTTATACCCAGTACCTGTACATTAAATATTTATAGGTAGTGTAGCTGTTGTCTGGGGCACTACCTGTGAGAAATTCTGATCCCATTCCTGCTGCCCGGGCCTGCTGGTAACCTCTCGCAGGTAAAAAAAAGTAGCAATTATGTAATTCCAGACCAGTGGTGGACTAACTTTTTTAAGCACGACGTCTGTGGCGTTGTCGAGCAGTGTGACGTAGAGGCGGCTCTCAAGCAGCTACTGTGACACCAGAATCTACTTTATACTTCTGGCCCCTCTAAACTTATCTTACTAGCTTAACGTACTATACATGTCGAAGGACCGTCGCCATCGGCGGGTGGGATTACATACTTTCGCGGCCCGGAGATGCCCAGCAGGCCGTACTTTGCCCGTCCCTAAAGCTATCAGTATACCAAAATTCAGCCTTGAGCATGATTTTGAAATATCCTCAAAAACTTTCACATCGAACTCATGGTATGGTACGTATGGTATAAAATAAAGCATCATTGTTTTCTTTTTTACTTAATAAACTATTAGTAGGATCTATAAAGCTATAGGTAGCAGGTCTTTTTTGCTTGGAATCCCAAGTTGATTTAGATGATTTAGATGATTTAAACATTTTGAGATTCTAAGGTAACAATAACAGAGAATAAACGTAAAGATAGTCAGTTATATTTATAGTTCATAACACCCACCTTCACCCAAAGCATTGATACTTTCAGAGGTACTAAGATTTCTTAAACTGAACATCGCTCTATATCTATCAAATAATGTCTGGGAATCATCCATCAGAATCTGTTTCAGTTTCTCAACATCACTCTCACTGCTTGGAGGAGCGGGATCTACCGATGAATATAAACTTTTTGATAGATTGTTCTCTTTAGTGCTGTCGTTGGCAATCCAGTTGAGCCTCTGCAGAGCAATTTGACAGGTCTCCGCCACTTCTACAGCTGGATCATGCTGGTACTTTTCAAGTAACTCACGGAGATTTGGATCTCCGATAGCACCCAAGGCCTCTCCTGGAATAAGAATAAAAATTGTTAAGTTTTCTTTTTCTTGTATAGCGAATAAAAGAAAATCAGTAACAAAAATGATTATACTCATAACTTCCAAAAGCTCCTGCTTTTGGAAGTTTTTAATAGCTCATTGAACAAGATTATAGGCCAATAACATGAATATGAAGGAGGAAGTAAGTAGATGATATATAACCTGAAACCTGCCTCGATAAATGGGCTATCAAAACAAAAAGAATTTTTTAAACCAAACCAGTAGTTCCTCAGATTTGTGCGGAAATGTAAGGCAGCGCCAAGTAAAGCTAGCTAGCCTAAATAAAAATACGTCACACGCATCTAGCCCAAGCCGGTCACCGCGCGGCCACTTTACATCTTGGAAACCATGTAATTGATAAATAAATCAAAATAATTCTTGCAGGATTATTTTTTGTTTTCAACACACAATACACCTATTTATTTACATCTTTTTACTACCTACATCTATTTAATGCACCTATAATTTGTAATTCCATCTGATTCTACCTGTAACATGAATCTTTGACATACTTAATTAATTTAACTTTTGACATTTTCTATTGACATAGCCTGACTAATCCTTATTAATATTATATCCGTTTAAATGGAAAGATTGAATACTTTCAAATAGGTTGTAAAATTTCATATTTAATTAGCTAACAATGCAATTTATTTTATGTGATTTGCTGTGCCCAAACAGGGCTTCATGTTGAAACCCATATTATATTATGTAACATCTGTACAACACATGGATGCAAATAAAAAACTTTGACTTTCACTTTGACTATAATTCAGAATTTGTGAACATTCTCCATCATTGTTTTTCCACATTGTCTACTTTCAAAATTGTTTTAATCATGTATTGAAGCAAATTATGGAAGTTTAATAAAGTAACCCATGTCTGTTTAAAACCTGTGGGATTGCATCAAACATATTATGACAATAGAGGAAGTAGTATATATGGATGGTTTTTTTAAGGACACGACAATTTGCCTTCGCCTCGCAAGGCAAGGTCTCAGAAAAGAGATTTAGGGAGGAATATAGGAACATTATTATTAGAGATATCGGGATATTTACCATGTATTGTTCCAAGTGTCCAATATTGTATGGCAGACATAGTAAATATCTCTAATAATAATGTCAGTCACCATGATAGTTTAAATACCTATATATGCGCTTGTTGTCTGGTGTTTAGTGTCTTATTTAATTTCTTAAAAAAGAGAAGTTTATAAGACAAATAATAATGACAAAGGATTAAACATAACTTCTATTGACTTCTTTTAAGCTTTCATTTTCATTTCATTTGACTTTCATATAGGCTAGATTTCACGGAATATTTTAATAAACGAGTTTAATTTTAATGAATTTTTCATAAACATTTATTATGCCGACTTTAAAATTCTAATACATCGATGGAAATTCAATACTTGAGCTTTTCATTTGTCCCAATGTATTCGAAATGAGTTTAGACCAATTTAAACTGATTATATGTGAAAAGCCTGTTTAGTTAAATGGATTTTCACTTGCGAAACTAGGCTTGAATACATACAGTTTCATGCAAGGTTTTTTTTTTAATCTGTTTAATGGAATCTTGGCATTTATAAAAAACACTAATCTTATACAGAGTGGGTAACTAAGTAGCCTAGCCTAGTGGTATGGGTAATGGACTGCTAAGACGAGGTCTCGGGTTCGATCCCAGGTTTACCACGGCACACACCAATGACTTTTTGATGCTTTTCGAAGTTATGTGTGTATTTATCGCAGGTCTATAAGTGCCCAGTTAATGGCAATAGGCTTGCCACCTATTGGGACCCAAACATGCCGTACCAACACATTGCCTTCTCTTTTTATGTATAACATGTTAGAAATTTATTATGAAATTCATATTATGGAATATATTCAATAAGACACTTGTACTTTTTCAGTTTTATTTTATAACCTGATCTGTTTCGCCTAAACGCATTCTCAAAGCAATATGTGTAGCGTTCCACCAACTACCATCGATCAACAGCAGGCAAGTATAAACAAAATTATATAGAACTTACCAGCTTCGTGGCGCACAATAGGATCTTGATCTTTATCTTCTAAAACAGACCTTAGCACGGGAATTGCGCGTGCATCTTGCATCTGACCTAAACAGTATGCTAGTTCATGCTTTAGTAGCACAGATTCATCTCCAAAACACTGGCTAATGCACTCGATAGAATTCTCACCGCCTAAGTTTCTCAGAGTGAAAAGGGCTCGGAAACGCTCTTTCATTGGCCTCGACGGATCGTTGAGGACTTTGCCAATGTTTTTCACAGCCGTTTCAGTAGTGTTGGCCATTCTCTTCGTGATAAATTAAGTAAAAAATATGTTCAGAAAACAGGCGACTATCAAGTATGAGACAACATGCGGTAATGACACTGACAAATGAAATGACATTCTAGAAAAACAAATGACATTCATGACAAATACATTTTTTATTTAGATCTGGTAGCTGAGTTCTTTAGGTCAAGTCCTTATATTTTACATCATTTATTAAACTTGTTTATCGTTCAATATCACTTAATGCATTGTTTTAGACAGTTACAGAATAAAATAAACTGCCTGTACTTACCAATGTTGAATGAGTTCGCATATCAATTGATGTACCTATTTCTGAATGCACCACATCGATCTTAATATATTTTTTTACTTTTTGTGCCTATTTGGTTCTTTTTATCAGTTTAATCTTATTAATGATTTTATTTACTATTGTACTTAGAAAATATTATCATATGTGTATGTTTCTGTAAACTGACAATCGAAAATAAGAAAAAAAAACTTATTTAACATCAAACATATTATACCTACCCGCTTGTTTCATTAGTTTCAAAAAATGTGTGGTGGGCGTTGGTACACCTGGTGCTAAGAAGTCTTGCGTATCTTCCAAAATAAAAAGGTAGGCAGGTGAAGTGCTTGATCGTACCATCAAACGATCGAGTCCGTTGCTAAATTATTAGCAAATCAACTCATGATAACGTTAACGTAAATACAATTACAGTAACGGTGAGACAGTGCGGTGGGCATGTCGGACCCTAGCTAAAACCGCCATTATGATAGAGTGAACCACCCTAGGTACATATTCTAGGGAGAAGACGACCGGTAACCATCAACGTAAGCATCACCGACGTGCAGTTAGGAATCTACCCACCACACCTACTCACAGATGCACATACACACGACGCACTATCATCCCGAGCCTGCTTCTGCTAGGGTGATGATTATATAGATATTCATCATGTTTTTATATGATTGCACAAATGTGATATCATATGAAATGTCGTTGGCTTGACTCCAATAGCTTTTTAACCACGGATATCTGTGTTTTTAACCGTAGACCGTATTCAGTACCAAATATTAGGTAGGTATAATTATTAGTTGCATAAATATGCCCGACTAGCTTTTGCCCGCGGCTCTGCCCGCGTGAATGTCGGTTATCGCGACCAAACGTAGTCTATATCCTTTCTCATGGTCTAAAGTATCCCTATACCAATTTTCATCAAAATCGGTTCAGTGGTTTAGTCGTGAAAGCGTAACTTATAGACAGACATACAGAGTTGCTTTTGCATTTATAATATTAGTATGGATTTTCTATAAAACTTAGGTGGCAGACAAGCACACTACCCATTTGATGGGAAACAATTACTTTAGCCTATGGGCGTGTGCAACACCAGTGGCGTCAAATTCATGCTGCCGATCCTACTTATGTAGATAATAGATAATAGGTAATATGTAAATTTTCTTTTCCACAGTTTTAACGAATCAAAGCGCAACACACCTACCTACGCTACACACAGGTTGTACCTACCTACGAGAAGATTGTAAACAGTGCCTACCTCAAATACCTTTTCACCATGGAGAACTTGAAATATGAGTACCTGGAACCCATGCACAAGCTTAAACTTGGGTCTCTGATGAAAGATGTCATTAAAACGGTTATAGACATATGGGTAAGTCGTAACTAAAAATTATTACCTGCTTATGTGTTTGCATTTAGAGCATAATATATTTCGTTAACCTGTAGGTACTTATTCAATAATTTTATGTGATTTTAGAAAGGCACTCAATAAATCCTGGGTGCCTGTTACCTGGATGCTAAATATTCAAATTCAAATTCGAACCCGCGATCCTTCTCTGACAAGGAGAATGCTTTGATCACTAAGTAGTAAGGGAACAATTACGGGTTCAAGTCCCGCCTGGACATATCAAAAAAAATCCTATCTTATTCAACTAGTTATGATGTAGTAAAAATCAAAACCGTGTGAGAAGTGAGAGAGAAACGAGGACTCAGCCCGAGCGGATTAATTTGGTATCATCATCATCATCACTTCATCATCACTACATAGCGTAGGTAGTATAAATCAAAGTTGCTTTCTGCGTCTGTAATACCTATATTATAATAATATCTGTAATTAATATTAGCTATAAGGGACTACGTACGTAACTATGTAAGTGCGCCTCGATTCTACTAAAGCTAAACCACTGTGGTCACTGCAAAAAACGACATAAAATTTTAGACCTTATTTCTATATAACTAAAGTCCAAAATGAACTGAAAACAGTTTCATTACACTTTTTCAATTACTCTGCAAAAAGTTATTTAATTTTGAACTTTTAATCGTATCGCTTTAAAGTCTATAATTTAATGCCATTTTTTGCAGTAGCGATGGCACCACAATGGTTTGGCTTTCGCAGAATGGAGGCCGAGGATTAGTAGGTACTTGAATGAAGGAGCAGAAGAAGATACATAGGGGAATTAGATAGGAATTTTATGAAAGCCAATCTTAGGTAATAATAATAATTCATTTATTTGTCAGACAATTAAAATCCATTTTTGTTTAGTAGCATTTAAATCTAAGTCAGCACTTATATTTTACAAAAGATTCTACATAAGTAGATGTAGTGAGCATCCAAGCTTCAATCATTTAAATTTTGAACAGATAACTCGACTTCGTCTGCCCCGTCCTTGCCTATGAATACTGGCATAAATCTTTATAATTTATTATTTCCTATTATACTCTTCGAATGAATCAATGAGCTTGTAGACAGCTAAATTACAATACATTCCATTTGTTCGGAATAGTTAAAATACTAGGCACTTAAAATATAAGTAGTTAATAATAATAAATATTTCATACCATTCTACAACGGTATCTAGACCCATGGTAAGCTTTTATAGCTTGTGTTATGGAATCTAGAATGCGGATAAACATACTTATATACTTTTTTTTTTGTAAATACATACATATTATTATACATAGAAACACCCAGACCAATGCAAATAGCCATATTCATGCATACAAATATTTGCACTGAGCGGGAATCGAACCCGCGCCTCCTGCGTGGCAGTCGCGTGCACTACCGCCACGCCACGCCACAGAGGCTGTCAATATGAGTAGTTAATAATAATAAATATTTCATAGCATTCTACAACGGTATCTAGACCCATGGTAAGCTTAACTAGCTTGTGTTATGGAATCTAGAAAGCGGATAAACATATTTATACCTAATATATTGAATAACACACTTGTACTTTTCCACTGAGTTTATTTTATTTCTAAACCTGACCGGTTTCGCCTTACGGCATTCTCAAAGGTGATATATTTATAATATTTTTTTTATATGTACATACATATTATACATAGAAACACCCAGACAAATTCAAATAGCCATTATGCACACATACAAATATTTGTACTGAGCGGTGATCGAACCCGCGCCTCCTGCGTACTGGTACTGTGTAGCAGTCGCGTTCACTACAACCACGCCACAGAGGCTTGTGTTTAAGCACTACAACTCGTGCGAGTTAACATGGCACCTGGCTCGGGGCTTTGCGCGGGGGAGCGGGAGGCGTGTACGCTGACGCTTCTAGCCTCGCACGGCGAGAGCGGGGTCGCGCGCGGGGAAGCGGGAGGAGGGTGTCTTCGAGGCAGGTGCCATGTTAACTCGCACGAGCTGTAGTTACTTATGCAATGCGATCTATTCATCGAAATTCTAGGAATCGTGATCAAACCCACCGTGTTCACTTTCCTTCAGATGGCAGTGTGCTTACCACCAAAGAGATATAAAAAAAAATAGTTGCCATTAATTTATTGAATACTAGCTTTTGTCCACTACTGCACTCGCGTCGATGTTGGTTATCGAATCGCGACCATACATAGCCTATAGGTACTTTCCCAAGCAGTAGTCTATCCACAGTAATATTACCTATTAGGACAGAAAGGCCATGTGAGCTGGCAACACGTGGCAACATTTTAGACAATTCCTGTCCAATGAGACAGGAACTTTCGACCACATTTTGTGCTATTTCCAACTCTGAAATAAAAATGGAGAAGTTTTTTTTTTTTTTTTTTCATTACGATGTAACTGAATGGTTACCTCATAACAATTACAATCTAGCCTTGTGGCTAATAAGTAATTTAAATATAACTTAATTTGATAAAAATACATAAGTATAAAGAATGTGTCCATTGGCACTTTTCTTATAGTCTCTAGTTATAATTATAGAAAGTCACGCTGTTCTTGTGTTCTTTAAGGATAGCACTATCTGCACTACGTTACACTAATTTCACTAAACTAACTCAAAAGGCTTGGTCCTTTTCAGTCTCCTTACTATGTCCGTGGTGTCAAGGCCATAGCCTCGACATTCACATGTTGTAGAAGTCTTTGTTCATGTGCTTCGGCGTATTTTTTTATAACTTTGGTTACGAAGTCCACTCGTAAGTCCCGGTGGATGTCCTCATTTCTAATATACCAGGGAGCGTTTACTATACTCCGAAGTACTTTGTTCTGAAATCTTTGGATTATATCAACATTGGTGCGTTTTGTACAGCCCCAAAGCTGTATACCGTACGCCCATACAGGCATAAGTACTTGTTTGTACAGAAGTACTTTGTTGTACACTGATAAAGCTGAATGTCTGCCGAGTAGCCAGTACATATTCTTGTAGCGAAGATCTAATTCCTGGCGTTTCTTTTTGACGTGAGCCTTCCAGCGAAGCTTTGCGTCCAGCGTCATACCCAGGTATTTTGCCGTATTTTCATATGGTATTATACGACCGTTAATATACACCGGTGTATAATTAGGTCTTTGATTTGTGAAGTCTATATGAATCGATTTGGACTCGTTTAGTTTAATGCGCCATTTTTTTGTCCAATCAGAGATAGAGTTGACAGCGGTTTGTACTTCCTCTACGGCTTTTTTGTGAGTGACACCTGTAGCCATGATGGCTGTGTCATCTGCGAAGGTTGCAATAATGTTGTTTCCGATTTCTGGGATATCACAGGTGTACAATAGATACAGGACAGGGCCAAGAACACTTCCCTGTGGGACTCCAGCTTTTATTTGTTTGACATCAGAGTAAGCATTTTCTTGTCTCACTCTAAATGTCCTTTCTGTTAAGTAGGATTCTAAAATATCTGCGAATTGCTTTGGAAGCATTTTCAAGAAAAATAGAGGCATTTCATATCTCTTTTGATTATTTATTTACAGTGAAAATTCACCACGCGGGAAATGCAGATGAGCACTGCTCTGGTCGTTCTAGCCTACTTAATATATTTCTGTGAGTCAATCTCTGTATCAAATTTCATCTAAATTTCTGCGGTTTCAGTGTACCTTGTAAGGAACATACACTTTTGACTCGCTCACCACCATAGGTATATTTAGTATTTCTATGTAGGTATCAAGAACTATTTATTTATAACTAGCTTTTGCCCGCGGTTCCGCCCGCGTGGATGTCGGTTATCGCGACCAAACATAGCCTATATCCTTTCTCAAGGTCTAACCTACCCTTATACCAAATTCCATCAAAATCGGTTCAGTGGTTTAGGCGTGAAAGCGTAACTTACAGACAGACAGACAGAGTTACTTTCGCATTTATAATATTAGTATGAATAATACTAGCTTTTGCCCGCGGCTTCGCCCGCGTGGATGTCGGTTATCACGATCAAACTTAACCTATGTCCTTTCTCATAGTCTAATCTACCCCTATACCAAATTTCATCAAAATCGGTTGAGTGGTTTAGGCGTGAAAGCGTTACATACAGACAGACAAAGTTACTTTCGTATTTATAATATTAGTATGGAACCGTACTGTATCCCTGTATCCCAATCATGTTAATACTCATCGTAGAAAATAATATTGACAGGTTTCCAATATCTGTAGTTACCAATAGAGATGTATCTAATGGAAAAAGGATACATCCTGATCCAATAATGGGATAGATATCATATTTACAAGCGTCTTAAAAAATGAGGAACCCTTTTTCAGTATTCGATAGTAAATAAATTTGACTGGGGCCATTTGTGCCAAAAATAAGGAATGACAATCTATTAGGCTCAAATATCATCAAGAAGGTTGTTGAACTGTTTTTCTTTTACGAAACAGAGAAAAGATATAGATTCCTTAAAAAGAATACTTGAATCCGTTTAATGCGTTGCGTCCAAGGAGGACAATATGATTCGTAACCATTTCCTTCTCCATGGTTGCGTCCGTTGCACCCGAGGAGGGCTAGATCGTAAGGGATGAACCTGGGTCAGCCGGGGTGCGAGGGATATGTCGAAGACAACCTCACCTCCGGTCTAGCGCCACAACCGACGAGACTAAAACGCCGACTGAGTGGCGTGCGGTTTTAGTCTGTTCGAGTCTGACATAATCTCTCCTGGCTCCGGCGGGGGCGGTATCCGAGGGGACTTCCGCCCGTTCCTCCACCTGCGGTAAATATCTACCTATTGATCCCGGTCCTGCATTAATTATGCCTATTTTTTTACGATTAGGTTACTACGTAATTTTATGAGCAACCAGAACATATCTAAACAGGTTCGACTTGGTACATTGACGGTGCAAATAGGAACAGTGTTATAAGGGAATCTTACTAGGCAATTCCTCACCAGCTCACGTGTTTCAGTCACGGGTCCTTTAAGCGGGGCGTGAAAAAGCATCTCATCGTCGTTGTCAAACTAAAATCTGCTATGTGCATTTTTTATAATTTTAACATGTTGAAAATTGCGATTGGATTTTGACAATTGCGACTGGTAAATGAACTAATCTATTGCATGAAAGGCTATGTGCCTATAAGTACTATACGACGCACTATGACAACTTATTCAAATATGCTATGTGGAGCAGCTAGAAATATCTATACATATAATAAATCTGTAAACGATCGATGTCTGTACATGGAAAGGAAATGAGAAAAATTGTTATAGGGGGACTATATAAACGTAATAGAAGCCAAATCAACGTTTTTTGGAATTTTTGTCTGTTTGTCTGTTTATCTGTTTATCTGTTTATCTGTTTATCTGTTTATCTGTTTATCTGTTTATCTGTTTATCTGTTTATCTGTTTATCTGTTTATCTGTTTATCTGTTTATCTGTTTATCTGTTTATCTGTTTATCTGTTTATCTGTTTATCTGTTTATCTGTTTATCTGTTTATCTGTTTATCTGTTTATCTGTTTATCTGTTTATCTGTTTCTCTGTTTCTCTGTTTCTCTGTTTCTCTGTTTCTCTGTTTCTCTGTTTCTCTGTGAGTTTGTGCACGCTAATCTCAGAATCGGCTGAACGGATTTGGTTGCGGTTTTCACTAATATATTTTGGTAGGCTTCACTTAACATTTAGTGTTTGTTTTATTGAAATCGGGTCATAAATAAAAAAGTTATATCAATAATAGCATATCACGGCTAAAAAATTGTGATTGTGTGAATAGATCGAACCAATAAAGAAGCAACAATGCTTACAAGAAGATATTATTTCGGTCATAGGAATCTGAAGAACTTCGAGAGGCCAGAGTTCTACATCTCAGCCAAGTCAGGTTAGGTTACTGCAGAATCTTTGGCACAGCTCATCACATCACATTCTCGATAGAATTTACATTATTCTCGAACGATTTTCTCTCGAATCCAACAAATTAGTAAGCAGCTGGTTCGGTAAAAAGATTTCCTGGCTTTCATAATTAATATCATCACGCTATTATAATAAGGAATGGGGCAGAATGTTTTTATGACATAATATGTAAACGTCTATTTCACACTACGATTTCATGGTAACTGTGGCTCAGTACGTCTGCGGTGGATTTATAACTTAGTTGAGTCGCGTTCGAATCCATCTAAGATAATTTTTCTTTTTTTATGGTTTTTTATTTACTTTTGTTTAACTTTTTTATTTTATTGTGTAGGTATTTGTTGTATTTTATTGTATTTATAGTTTTATTTGAAGTAAAATATAAATTCTATGCTTAGTATTCTATAGGTAGTACATAAAACTAGGCTGTGTTACAGTAATAGTAGAACTTATTATATAATATTCTTAGATCTACCTATACAAAATTTTTCATTTCGGAGATTCCATCACATCGGGGCAAGCGCAATATTGGAATCAAACCGATTAAAATTTAACAGAGGAATGGGGCATTGGGGGTATTCTGGGGTTAGGTACCCCAGTATACCTGCCTTGGTTACCTATCATAAATAGGCGGTCTGAACGTGAAGAGCAGGGATTGCTTCGGCTAGGGTGATGGGTAGCCTAAGCTATCACCATCAAAGCCGCGCTCATGGAGGAAGTAAATCGTTGCACCTTCTCTGAAGCACATTAAGTATTCTGGGAGATAGTTGTCCCTATCGTATTACCGTCTCTACCATGGTGAATGTTCTGATGAGCTATTCCAAATTGCCTTTAGCTTAACATCAGTCGAGGTGAAGTTAAATTGACGTGTCCTATATAAAAAAATCTCTTAAAAAGAAGAAAACACATGTGTGGGCAGAGCAATACAGTTCTTAACCGCCTGATAAAGAAATGAAGTTCCGAACAGCTTGGTTCGAGGTGGCATTATTTCTACCGTATGTGACTGTCGGAAGGAAGGAGAGATTAGTTGAAAGACTCCTAATAGGCTCTTTCACTCGCCGTGTTATGGTAGAAATGGTAAAATACAGCCAGAGAGACAACGTCTTTATGCAACTGCAGACATTATACAATGTTAGTGACCTGATGACTACTAACGCACGCCGCTGCGATATTATCGATTCCGTCTAATAAGTAGGTATCTAATAGTAAATACGTAGATAAATCTATCCCAGACATAAGAAGCGAGGAGAAGCCAACCTATGTATTAGGTATATAAAAGATACCGCTGCTCCTATTATATAAAAGAGACTGAATGTGGGCAGAGAAACACTCAGTTCCGTTAAATTTCATCAGACCAAAAAAATCCGACACGTGGACATCAACTCCAGTATCAATTTGGAAGTATCTACATCATCTGCTGGAAACAAGCTTACCAATACAAGGAATATAATAACAAAATGAGGCTATATGACCCCATCCAAGTCAATGCTGTATTTGCTCTCTTGCCCACTGCGCCCCTCTTCTCTACCTGTGTGTAAAGCAATGAACAACGATGTGACTGTGGTCGATGGAATTTATCATAAAACTGGAACTCATTGGCTCGGCAAAGAAGAGAACCACTGCTCACTGCTCAGGGTGTGCAAGGCAACGGGTTTTCTTGAAACTATTTTGTGTGATACTTGATGTACTTATTTTAATTTGTTCAGTTCGTAAGTGGTGGCAGCATGTTTTAAGAATTTGGGAGGAAGGAAGAATATTTAAACCATTAAAACTGATGAACATTACCAAGACCACATATAACAATGTTCATCACATACTTGATAATGATTTCGTCAGCAAAATGTTGAATTTTTCAAAATCCTTCCACAATATTTGCGAAGCCAATATAAGAAGTCTGTCAATTTTCGTAGTTTTCAGTAGTTTAGCCCTGTATTTATAAGTCAGTCACTTTTTGAGACTGTCTTCATAATATTTAATTTAAAAATACAAGGTGGAAGATGTCAAGCGAGTTTTCGAAATGATTTGAATACAGTTTGTTTCTTTTTTTTAAATAAACAAATGTTTCCTTTGCGTAAATTCATTTTATTATTTCCAGTACTTCCGTTCCAGTTGGGATGAAAATCTTCCACCATGTTTAATAATGAGTTTGAGCTATTCCGAACTAAACGCGGACGAAGTCGCGGGTAACAGCTAGTTGTCAAATAAAATCTTCTAAGTGAAGAGAGTGCACATAGCAGATTTTGGTTTGACAACGACGTCATGAGGACGTCAAGCTGAGTGCCACCATTGTAAAATGCTACGTATCTGCAAAGGTGATCCTCTTTCTTGATACTTTACAACTTTGACGTGCCCTTTAAAATCAGATCAAGACCCTGTTAAGGAAAGGCCAGGTCAAGAGTATAGGTACCCATAACTAACTTGCATGTAGGAAAATCGCTAAGTAATGCCAGGATCGTAGCAAATGGAAAGATGCGTTCTCTGCCTACACCAATACGGAGAAGATAGGTTTTCTTAAAAGAAAAGTGCCCATTAGTAACTTTCAACCATAGCTTTGAGTAACAGTCACGGAGGACAGAATATGATTAAGGTATAGCTCAAACCATATATCTTGGACCTAAAATGGGCACGTAAAGTCTCGCCTCGTTGGCTAGTACACGTTTCTTGGATGTATTTTGCAGACAGCACGGGGTGCTACGGCGGTGGACGAGCTCAAATTCACCAAGCATAGATTATTACAAAACAATCCGAACGAGACGGGGCCTTTTATATCTTGCGATTAAGGTCCAAGATATATGATTCGAGCAATAACCGTAGTCTGGCTGTTGACTTCTACCCATACACATTAATATTCCACACATCGAACTAAGCCGTACACACACATGCCAATATCCGTCACGCAAAAGGAAAACACAATGCCTCATTATCAGATACTTATCATCGATTAGCTCAATGCAAAGTGTCGTTCTGCATCTGAAAAGTAATATAATTTATATTGCATTGTGTGTTGCACTTTTACGAATGCACGAATGCACCTGCAAGGCATAATGCATACAGAGGTGAAGGCCAGCAATGTAACATCATTGATATCCAATGTTGACACTCATATTCAAGTCCTTTCGCTGAGCATCAGCGAGGTCGTATTGACTTTTTTATACTACTTAGGTGGTAGACAAGCACACGGCCCACCTGATGGAAAATGGTGGTGGTGGACGTATGCAAGACCAAGTGAGTCGCACTTGTGCTGCGACCTGTAAGACATCTAGTTTCTGTGCCTTCAGTGCAGAACTAGAGAAGTCAAAGCAGGACAATACTAAAAATACTACGCAGGAGGCGCGGGTTCGATCCCCGCTCACTGCAAATATTTATATGCATGAATATGGCTATTTGCATTGTTCTAGGTGTTTCTATGTATAACATGTATGTATTTACAAAAAAAACTATCTAAGTACTTATGTTTATACGCATTCTAGATTCCATAACACAAGCTAGTTAAGCTTACCATGGGTTTAGGTAGCATTGTGTAGCCATGGGTCTAGATGTCATGTGTAGAATGTTGTGGAATATTTTTATTTATCTATTTAATCAGGAGATCGATAGCTTTGGATACAACCAGTATCGGTACTGGCACTCGATTTAAGAAGAACTTTGTTAACAAAAGTATTTAAAAAAATATATGCTACTGATGGGAATCAAAAGTATTATTTACATTTTGGCGTGACCTTGAATGATCTTTATAATATCGCACCCGACAGGTCATCAACATACTTACATACAAACACAAACCAGCTTCCAAATTCGACATGTTATAATATACGCAGTTATAATAAAAAGAAACATAAAATACATTATGTTTTTTTCCTACACGTGTCTTGAATCGATTGAAGATGTGACAAGTTCCTAATGGACGGCTCACACGCTTTTGAGGAGACGAACGGGTCCAGGTTACGAATTTTTAGGGACCAGTTGTATCCCCCGCTACAAGATTACCACTGCCCCATTCACGCTTTTTTTATGGATTAGGGAGGCAAACGAGCAGACGGATCGCCTGATGGTAAGCGATCACCGCCGCCCATGAACACCCGCAACACCAGAGGAGTTACAAGTGCGTTGCCTTCCTTTTAAAAGAGAGTACGCTCTTTTCTTGAAGGTTTGAAGGTCGTAATGGTTCGGAAATACCGCTTAGATCGACAAAGCGATTATAAAAGTGAATATCTACTAGGTATATCAATATCCCGGTTATTATGAATATTTAGCACACTTGTTAGGAAAAACAATTATATTTCTGTTCTGTTTTGTGGTATTTTCCATCTGTTTCTAATACCACAATACCGCAATACTCTAAATTTTATAGCTGGCGTTCCTAGATAAATGGAAAGATTAAATGACGCTGTATCTGATCAGATACAATCAGGGTTCCATAACAAGTTCACTTCCAAAGGTTCTATTAAAAAAATATGTAGAAGGTTTCTGTTAATGTATACTCACGACCTCCATTTAAAAGACGAGTAAGTACATATTTAATTATAAATAATATAATATTTCACAACATTCTACACAACGCTATCTAGACCCATGGTAAGTATAGCTTAACTAGCTTGTGTTATGAAATCTAGAATGCGGATAAACCTAATTATTTTTATAAATACATCCATATTATACATGGAAACATCCATCCCAGTGCAAATAGCCATATTCATGCATCCAAATATTGGCATTGAGCGGGAATCGAACCCGCGCCTCCTGCGTAGCAGTCGCGTTCACTACCGCCACGCCATCGCGCCATAGAGATTGAATTGAATTTTAATCGACTAATTACTTCAATTAAATATAACATTCAATCCCTACTTAATTATTTTAGTGTGAAATAGGTAGGTGTGTAGTGTGAAGGAGCACAACATAGCGTGTCAATATATATAATAGCAATAGCTTCTAAAGTGGTGTTACTCTGGCGTTGGTCCCGGGCTTCACGTGCACAGCACAACAAAACATACCATAAAATCAGTCTTCTTAAGTCAATGCCATCAAAAGATATAAATATTATTTATGTAGCAAATAAAAACCAAATGAATCACAGCTTCAAGGTATTGCAGACCTGAGTACGTACTTATTTAGTAAATTATAAAAATTACATAAATTCAATTTCAACTTGATGCCTCCACAAATTCTCGAGAAAAAGGTCTTGACCTACAGACAAACGTACAAAGAAGTGATTAACTCCAATAAGGGTGCTGTTTTTTTCCTTTAAAGGTATGGAACCCTAAAAAGGCTATTCTTATTTATACTTAATGTATTTATTGTTAAGATGTTTGTTATGAGATTGACCTTATGCTCATTGATATTTTATACGAAGATTAATCACAATATATAAAAAAATGTTGAAGGTTTATTAGATCATAAAATACTACTTATTTAAGCAATTTATATAATGGTTTTCCCAAGCGACTACAATATATGAGGTTCTTCAAGAGGGGTATTAGAAGGTTTCTTCAGGGTAGGCAGCGCGAGTGTAACGCCTCTGGTGTTGCATACGTCCATAGGCCGCGGTAACCACTTTCCATCAGGTGGGCCGTGTGCTTGTCTGCCACCTAAGTGGTATAAAAAAAAATATTCGAACTAGGTATGGTGTTATGAAAACCATATAATTTTGCAAACTTCTAAGCTGGTACTTATACTAGTAAGTGAGGTTGGCTTTCCCCAAAAAGAAAATATTGGAGGGGCTTCGTACAACCTAAAAAAATGTTCCGGACATCGCTGTCACCGGTTATGTAGGTATTCAACTTATCCAAGCAGTTAATATTGAAATGTACGGTTGCCAAGCTATCGTCGCCAAGTGAGTTAAGTATACCATACATTTCAGTATGAACTGCTTGGATAGTGGTACAGTCGGCGTCATAAATATCTTAACGACGAAGTCTCAAAATGATCTTAAAAATGTCGTATTATGGAGAAGGAAATGCCATATTTTGTCCTCCGTGATTTATATGGTACTAGCTTTTGCCCGCGGCTCCGACCGCATGGATGTCGGTTATCACGACCAAACATAGCCTATGTCCTTTCTCATGGTCTAATCTACCCCTATACCAAATTTCGTCAAAATTGGTTCAGTGGTTTAGGTGTAAAAGCGTAACATACAGACAGACAGACAGAGTTAAGTGGTTTAGGCGTGAAAGCGTAACATACAGAGAGACAGACAGAGTTACTTTCTCATTTATAATACAACACTCCATAGCAAATAAATTCCCAAGAACCAGGCTACCAATTGACACACCCCCCGCGCCCCTCGAAATAGTTGCGTTCACGCAATAACCTAAACAAATGTGAACTTTCTTTTGAGACACCCTGTATTAGTATGGATTATTGTCCGAACTAAAGTTGCGTAAAAAATATCACAACAAGTTGTCAACTGGAAGGGGGTAAAAAACAAAACTTAGATCATTTTGAGTACATTGTACATCAACAGCATTCTGATGCTGACTTTACGTAGCCAGCGATGTCGCTTTGGCGTCCTAGTGAGGCAGAGGACTAAATGATATCGTGAAGTATGTTAATATTGGAGTGGAAATTCAAAGCAATAAATCATACTCTGCAGAACTAGATAAGTAGTAGTACCTAATGTTCAAAGGAATACATAAATTTAGTTCATTCCCGGATCGTTCTTATGATAGCTTCTTGAACTCGAGTCGATATAGTGTCTAATAAAACTAGCAAATCGTAACCGTGGGTGTAACTGAATGTGATATCGTTATGATTCTCGAATCACTTTTATGTATAGAGGTATAAATATTATTAAGGTACTCGATCTAAAGCATATTCAATTGAATTATTTGTAACTAGCTTTTGCCCGCGGCTCCGCCCGCGTGGAAGTTGGTTATCGCGACCAAACATAGCCTATGTCCTTTCTCAAGGTCTAACCTATCCCTATACCAAATTTCATGAAAAGCGGTTCAGTGGCTCAATCGTGAAAGCGTAACATACAGACAGACAGACAGAGTTACTTTCGCATTTATAATATTAGTATGGATAATAAATGCCATAATTTTAATAAAATATTGACTAGACTTCAAGTTGAAAGCTGTAGATGCGACTTGTAATAATGCTAGGATAAAAAATATGATTTGGTTAACTTAAGGTAACATGGGTCATTACATCCCCACCTCCTGGGTAGTTAAGTTTACAGTCGATCATTTTGGGAATAAGTTTATTCGAAAATCAAGTAATTCGGTTCTATGAAGATTTGGGTTTCATGAGTTTTTATACAAAGATGATTTGATTTTTAGTTGTATTGACGTCTCTGACATTTTGGGAATAGGTTGTACTCTATCGAACCCTTAGTTATGAGAATATGAGAATAGGCTGTATTCTACCGGATCCATAGTATCTATAGGTGCATCCATACTAATATTATAAATGCGAAAGTAACTCTGTCTGTCTGTCTCTCTGTCTGTCTGTCTGTCTGTCTGTGTCTGTCTGTCTGTCTGTCTGTATGTTACGCTTTCACGCCTCAACTACTGAACCGATTTTGATGTAACTTGGTATAGGGGTAGATTAGACCATGAGAGAAAGGACATAGGCTATGTTTGGTCGCGATAACCGACATCCACGCGGGCGGAGCCACGGGCAAAAGCTAGTTCAAAATAAATGAGGAATCTCGAGATGTCACTCGACCTGTTATTTATATTTGGTTGCTTTTAACGCAACCGCAACTGAGCTAAAACAAACACATGAAATGTGACAAACTTTATAAACAAAACACGTCTTTTTAAAAATAGTTGAGATAACCACAGACAGAATGAAATTTGAAATTGAGAAAGTTGAGAAATGTAAAATATGGAAAAAGCACGCCTATATTTGTGTGATTTTTTTAAAAAGATTCAGTAGTGATGAAAGGAAGTAGTAGCTTCTTTTGCAGAAAGAAAAGCAAAGCATTAATAACTACAGCAGGTATTTGGCCAAACCTCTATTATTATCTGGGATTCAGTGGATACCGTCCGGTTGTGACCCTCCAAGAGTGGAAAGCCTGCTACAGTTGACCTTGGAAGGGACTACGGAGTCCGTAGCGTATTCTGGTCGGAAACGTCGTAGCACAAATTTCGCCTATGAGTATTGGAAAAGACTCTTCTAGATACTATATTGGGGGTACCTTCATATTCATTAATTCCAATCTTGCTGATAGCATTACGCTCGAAATATAGACTTGGTAGGAAAAATATTACCATAGTATGAACTCGCCTTGGTATTTAGAAATTCCTTTCGACTTATCGCTGTACATTTGGACAAGGCAACACAGATTACATGGGCATCGCCAAGATCTTAGGACACAAGCCTAGACACAAGGTTCTACCGCAGCATTTGCTCTCAAGGATGGGGGGTAAGTAAAGGCTTTAGTTAAGTTTGTGACCGAAAACTATGCGCACTGTGCGGTATGAAAGGCACTTCATTCAACACACACTCAAGCTGTGGAATGAACTGCTTTGGATTTACCAAGCGACTACAAATATGAGGTTCTTCAAGAAGGGCTTTAGAAGGTTTCTTTAAGTTCGGCAACATGTAAGGCCCCTGGTGTTACATACGTCCACAGACCACGGTAACCACTTTTCATTAGGGGGCCGTGTGCTTGTCTGCCACCAAAGTGGTATAAAAAAGAGTGGACTCAAACGAGTCCAATGCGTTGAACTCTGGATGTAACCGAAATTGGCGCTTGGATAATCATGGTAAGCTGTATTGTAGCACCATTATACCAATAGATTTGGGATGCCACCACCATCCCTTCAATGTTGTCCAATCGTGCTAAATTGACAATGATGTGCAATACTACAGTAGGTATGCATTTGACGGTGACAACCGTATTTTCGATTTAAGCTATACAGCTTCGGGTTCATCTATAGCTGCAAATAATTTAATTTGTACTTAATTCATAAACAAACTGAGAATGACAGAAGTCACCTCACTGATTTCAATGAGAGGTTTATGGAAGTATTGAATGATTTAAGGGGTGTCGAAGCACTTGAAGCAATCAATTGGATGACAGGAACATCCTATCTCCACACTCGCTCTGACCCAATTCGATTCTCAACTCGTAACGTTATTAAATACGTAAACGTTTCCATAACACATTTTTTTTTAACTTACGATGGCGGCATTTTTGTTATTATTGTATAAGTTAACTAAATTATCGACTACTAGTTTTTTGGGTTCGTTTGGAGAACCATACCTTCCTACTATAACAAATTCAGAATTATCTATTGAGAAAATTCCTATATAGTAAAACATTTTGCCTTAATCTGAAATTGTACCCGGAATACTCATGCGTCCATAAAGTACCCCATTAAACCCTAGCAATATCTCTTTAAAATGAATCTATTTGAATAAGAAGTTTTAACATGAAATCCTGTATTATAAATTCATTTCATGAATAAAAACATCTCATGAATATAAAATCAACGTAATGAATTCAATAACCCACTAACCATTACAGTACATACTATTATTTTGATAGGGCTTCTAAGATATCAGGGTGGGCGGGCGGCGGGCATAGTAAACAAACCGGCAGTGCCGAACGGAGCATTGGACGCAGCGCACGTGTCCAACAAAACGTAACGTGAATTAGACATCACTCTACATTTTCTACGATAAACGCGCGCGTAAAAGTTGAAACACAGCGATAGAGATAGTGACTCGTAAGTAACGTTTTGATTAGTTTTTTTATTATTAATGTTACTTGTTAGATTTTGAATTTGCAGTACTTTTGCATGAAAGCGGATTAAACAAATACTGGTTTTGTCTTTTTAATTTAAGCGACGTTATATAATATTGATATCAAATCTAAATAAACACAACGTTGTTCATGACAGTTATTGTCATGTCATGTTTATAAAAGAGACCTGGGGGCCTACCACAACCGTTTACAAAACAGTCTTATTGCAGGAGAGTTTTGTGTCAAGCTTGAAGTAATCTTGCTTATATTCGTACCACAACCGTACATTGTGCATGTCATGTATTCCTGCTTAGTGCTTTTGTGACGTCAAATTAATTTTAGTTCATTCAATTCGTACCATGACGAGATTTTAGAGCAGTATTGTATTTAACATTATTGTTTTTATGTCAAATTTAGCCGTTTTAAAAAAGTTGCTAGGTAGCAACTTTTTTATTATTGTTTTGCAAAATACTGCTCAAAAAATCATTTCCGTAACCCAAAAAGCAAGTAAACCGTATTTATATACATTAAGTTAAACAAGAAATGGTCTAGCTGACTATTATAGCGGTTTAAAAGTACTTTTTATTGTGTTCCACGGATACCTCCCTGTTTGGCCAACACGGCCATTATATCTAACTCAAACCGACTAAAACCGCACGCAGTTTCAATTAGGTGGATCAATAAGGCATTTTCGTCACCCACGCTCAGTCTTCTCCGGTTTTTAGCTAGCATGGTGCCCAGTGAGAAGACTCGCATCCCGGGAAACGCCTATAATTACAAGTATAAATTGTATAGAAGAATGCATAGAAATTGCTTAGATATTAAGCAAACAAATAAAATTCTAAAAATTACAAGTATTTTACTTCAAAGTAAAAACTTCTTTTTAAAAATCCTTTTTGAATAAAAGAACTCTATGGTCTCTAAAAAAGAAATCACTGATATTAGGCGTAGGGCTTGACTCCAGGGAAGATTTCAGTATCCGGTGATTTTTCTCTAGGTTTAATAAATCTTCGAAAAGCCTCCGGACATTCTTCGATTACGCGGAAGTATATTTAGTCAGTTTCGTAATTTTTTTAAGTACCTACCCATTTGAGACATTGTATTACTATTATTATCATAATCCTCTTATTAAAACATTATGAAAACGTCCAATTTGTAGACTAATGAAATCAACTTATTACCGAATTTGTGACCGGAATACGGCAATAGGTGGACCGACCGAATGCAATGATTGATGAAATGAGGGTGTTGATGTTAATTCGCCTCTGCCAAAACACTCCGGGGATATAGGCGTGATTATATGTATATATTACCTACTTTTTAATAAATGCACGAACATCTATACATCATATACTTCGATAAAATCGTATCGCTATGGAATCTAATCATATAATCAAAAATATATAGTAAAATAGTGTTCATGAAAAAAGGCGAATATTTAACTCTATATAAAATCTCCGGAGTTTTTGAGAAAGATAACCGGTTGTTCGCAAAAATCTCCAGAGGTGCTCCGGTCTTTTTGTCTCCGGAGTACAGCCCTAATGCGAATGAATTATTGCAAGGAATACATAACTCTTTCTAAATAGTTCATTCATTTCCGTCAATAAGCAGGAATAAAATAAAACATTATTGTACGCTCATGGTACGAATTTGAGTAAGGTTATTTTTGTGCCTGCAACAAGCCTGCAAACAAGGAAAAGAGAAATCGCTGTACGTTCTGTCATACTGTGTAGCGCCATCTCTTTCTCACACAAAACGGAACAACATTCACGTAATTTGTAAAACGTTTTTGATATAAATACTCTTTTATGTAACTGGCAGGATATTGAAAGAAAAAAAAAGAAAACTATCTGTCATCTGACATTAAAATAATTTTATTATGACATTTTATTTTACACCTACACCGCAAATAATATGTAAAGCCTTGTAAAGCCATTAATTTTATAG
This sequence comes from Eilema sororculum, assembly GCA_914829495.1. Lineage (NCBI taxonomy): Eukaryota > Metazoa > Arthropoda > Insecta > Lepidoptera > Erebidae > Eilema > Eilema sororculum. The sequence goes on from OU618541.1 coordinate 19,067,212, forward strand.
TTTAAATTGCCTGGGCATTTTGATCAAATCATGCAAATATTATCTATTTATATTTTATATGTACTATTTAAAGTGGTAGTAGAGCGGGGTTGTAACTTGTAAGCTGGGAGTCCGAAGCAACGAGCATCTACTATGTTAACTGCTTATGCTGAATGAAGAATATAATTATTATTATGTCGCTATCCGAAGCTGAGAAAGAGCTCTCCGTCTAAGGCTACTGCTGAAAGACGCCAGTGTTCGATGAATGTGAATGATTTTCAGTGATAACCAAGTGGCATTGAAGCTATGTGAAAATGCTCTATCCTAAGTAGCAAATTAAAACACATCGACCTAAGAAAGCATTTCTTTGTTATACAACGTGGAATAATTAGTGTGCGATACAAAGAATCTTCAAATGCCTCAATATCTAAACCTAAGTAAACGCAGTATTAGTGTTGTTTTGAACCCTCTTTGTGACAAGCATGCAAACTTAAGAACAAAATACAATTCATTCATATTCAATGTCTTCATAACAATCGTGAATTTTGTATTGTAGGAACCTACTTATGTAAAATTTTATTTTCTACCGCAAATATAAAGCCGTAATAATTTTATATGTTTTTAATTGTCTGGGCATTCATGATCACATCATACAATAATTATAACAGGTGCAAGGGGTGCGAGGCAACGGGTCCTAGGGTCAAGTTTTATTTCAGCACATCGATAGCACCGTTTCGAGTGCGATACGTATGACGGAGTGGCACCCGAATTAAGAATACTGCTTGAACTTGACGACATTCAAGGCTCTCGACTCTCTCCGAGTCCCAAAGTTAGATAGAGCTTTTTAGTGCATTCCACAATGGGACAGATTTTCATTATCCACCCATTTATATTAAGATCGTTGCTGTGAGAACCGAACCGATGTCATTTGATGACATTAAAATGGACATGCGCACTGATGCTCTGTCACAACAAAGTGTCCAAAGGCGCAAAGTGCCCTCCCCGTATCCGGGGCTAGATGGGGACACTAGGGTCCCCACAACTCGAAGGGGGCCATCTCGAAAGAAGGATAAATGGTCCTGGGTCTGCCGGGGTGCGAGAGATATGCTTTTGGCAATCTCACCTCCGGCAATCAAGGACCCAAGACGGCGTGCGTTTTGGTCGGTTCGAGTCCGACATAACCGGCTCCACCGGCTTCGTGGGAGTGGAATCCGTGGGGATTTTCCACATTATAAAAAAAGGCTTTGTCACAACAAAGAGTACATTTTTGTAAAATGCACACTGCACATCCTTTTGTCTTTAAGTTGGCTTTTATTATCTAGATCTCCGCGCCACCCGCTCTAATAGCTCAAATTCTAATTAAATAATGCTTGATACCCGCAGCTTGATAGATATTTACACTTAACGGTCATCACCTCATCGACATCATTACAATCGTCTCTCGCTCCGGATCGTTTTTGGTGCTGAGGCTGGCCATCGCAATCCAGCTTGGAAACGCGGCAAGTGTGATGGTGGAAGCAAGCGTACAAAGATGGTTATTCGATTAATATAGACACCATATTATTTATTTAATAGGTATTACATGGAATAATTTATAAAAGCAATTATATTTGTAAAATAGTTATTATTATAACTGGATCTTAATGCGGCCTTTCGAGCAACCGTTGAACTCTTGAAATAGCCATCATGCATGTTATTGTTTGTGCGTGGTTGTTCACTCAGCTTATGCTATGGCTCTCGCATCAGTTGCCTATAAAATGGTAATGCAATGAACACCTAGAAAAAAACAACTATGTTAAGAACATGACATATTTACGAAACTAATAGTGGTCAATCACACATTACAATACATTAGCGTGTACTTAATTCAATATAAATATAGGCTTACCTTAGTCTTTACAGAGAACTCTGTAGATAGGGATTTTCAACAGTGTGGACTCTATTCATCACTCTGTGGGATTCTCTTTCGCTTATTGAACCAATTTCATATAGGTAATGGAAAGGGTCTCTGCATCTCTGCACTGCATTCGATGACGATTTCGTGAATAAGCAATATTAGCATAGCTTTTAGAAGCTGATAAACTCCTCGAATATTGTTTTTTCAATCGTTGTTTGTAACTATTGACTTTATTTTTGACGCTGAACGAACAAAAAGAACGAAAACTATGGGTGACGTCCCAAAACTGCTAATTTAAACAACATTATTGTAATATTGCTTTAAGAGGTCATGGTACCAAAACACGAAGTAAGATTGAAATAATACTGCTTTAAGAGGTTGTGGTTGGCCCCCTGTTGATAGCCTTCTCATAGTTCAAAGGTGCCTGAACTGTGCTCACTGTAGTGTTAGGTTTGACTGTTCTTCTTTTTTCTTATCATTCAGATGCTATAATATGAATTACTAGTGGGTGCCGTAATCGAAATTACTTGTGTTTTCGTAGACCTCTTTGGTAAAAAGATATAGTCAGGCAGCACGACCAGTAAGTCTATGCTGGCTGGCTGGTTGATTTCTTTTTTAAAGGCAGCCATCCAGCCAGTATAGGCTGACTGGTCGTGTAGTCTTGGAGCAGGTCCTTAACCTAGTCCAAGATAGACATGAACAGTTCCCAAGTTACTTCTTTATTGTGATGTAAAAAAGGAATCCATGTAAAAGGAACGTCTAGTGTCTAGTCTAGTTTAGTGGTTACGAATATTAGTAACTTCGGTTCTATATTCCTTTTATTTTTTAAAGTGTGGAAGTGATAATTTTAGTTTTGTTTGATACGATCCCCTAAACGAGGGTTAGGGAATCCAAGTTTAATAGTGAAGCCCTTTTCGATTCCCTGAGGATCGAAGTGAAATAGCGATTCCTTTTGGATCCGCTGAGGGATCAAAATAGGGAATCCAAACGTAATACCTGAAATCTACTAGCTGTTGCCTGCGACCCTACCGAAAAATTTTTTTTTTTTTTCTTTGTCTACTTACTCATTATAAATATCAATTTGTTAACTAGCACTTAATCGTACGCTATCCTATGGTGTGAACTATACATGCCTCTAATTGGTGTACATATCAGAACAAAATTTCGAATTGTGACTGTACCTTCGGGCAAGCACTAAATATGTATATGCGAAAACTCATAAATGGTTTTAAGTTAACCAATCAGTTGTCAGCTTAGTTATAAGATACTGTTTGTTTTCCAAATAAAATAAAATAAAAAAATAAAAAAATACCTTGTATTTCACGATGACAATGATTTATATGTAGGTATACTGTTGGTGTGTCTATCTAAATAAATAAATAAAAACCTCAATCAGATCCATTTGATTCAAATTTTCACATTTAAAATATTATAAGTAACATAACATACATAACATAAACTCACGCCTGTATTCCCCGAAGGGGTAGGCAGAGGTGCTAGCACCCACATTTCGCCAGTTCATGTTTAGGTCCCAATGTAATAGGTGGCGAGCCTATTGCCATTAACCGGGCACTTATAAACCTGCGATAAATACACACATAACTTCGAAAAGCATCGAAAAGTCATTGGTGTGTGCCATGGTAAACCTGGGATCGAACCCGAGACCTCGTCTCAGCAGTCCATTACCCATACCACTAGGCTACCGCAGATTATATTATAAGGTTTTAGTATTTTATCTATTGCCTTTTTCCTTTGATACTACAAATCATATTGAAAATTCTCGCAAAATACTAACTAGGGTAAGACATATTATCATTGGCCCCACCCCAGTTGCTGCCACTTTTAAGTTTCAATTTTCAGTTTAAAAAAAAACAAGATGTCAATTTTTATTAACGACGGACAACGGCTAGTTGGCTTAACAACCTTAGTTAATAGTCAATTTGTTTCATGTCACTTTCATCTAAAAAGTATCAACACCTGGACCACTGCCAATGATAACAGCTTTGCCCCATTACTAATTGAATAGCTTCAAAACTTCATTTGGAAATTAAAAGAAATATCACTGGTATTGGAAATGTAGTAAGGTGCGCCTACAGCTCACTTTTTTCGCAACATTTGCGATAAAAACGCAACAAAACATTGTAGAGATTTACATTTCTATGGTTTTCACATTTTTTAATTATATTTGGCACTTTAGAGACAGAATTCTTTCTTTATGGTGCCAAACAGTTAACAACGAGCACCTTTTGTGCGACCAGCCGCGGCGTTAATTCTATTCCTTGCCATGCCATGCCATGCTCCTCATTTACATTCCTTTTTTGAAGTCGCCACACCTGAGCTGGAGGGCACTTCCCTTGATTTAAATATTCCCTTCCAAAATATATAATTCTTAGCTATACCACAGAATAAATAACCGTGCCAAGTAGTAGAGTCGTGCTTAACACCTCTTAATATAATTGAACGGTTTTTTTGTGCGAATCTCGAAAAATAACAAGTCACGACGTAATAAAAACATAATTTTGTAATTTCATATTTAACGAACAATTCAGTTTTTAGAAACATTCCCACAGATCTTAGGTACATTAGTTTTCATATAGGTATAAAGCACAACTGGCACAACCTTGAGTTTGCGTAGAATTTATGTTAGAATCCATCTCCACTCCATCTCATCCGAAGGGTGTCGTACTATAAAAAAATACTTACACGATTATCACTGTGGGAGAAGGAAAACACGAAATAAAACCCTGTACCAATCAGTCTGGCCAGCGTCGATAGAGCTAGCTAAAGAGGCACATGTCCAGCAGTGGACTGGGATAGGGTATACACTAATTATAACGGGAATTAACGCGATCATGGTATAGGTACATACCTTTGATTTGCCAGACGTTTCGACCAGGTTACACCGGCCGTGGTCACAGGCTGACTCCATGATCGCGTTAATTCCCGTTATAATTACATAACATAACATAAACTCACGCCTGTATTCCCCGAAGGGCTAGGCAGAGGTGCTAGCACCCACATTTCGCCAGTTTATGTTTGGGTCCCAATGTAATAGGTGGCGAGCCTATTGCCATTAACCGGGCACTTAAAAACCTGCGATAAATACACACATAACTTCGAAAAGCATCGAAAAGTCATTGGTGTGTGCCATGGTAAACCTGGGATCGAACCCTAGACCTCGTCTCAGCAGTCCATTACCCATACCACTAGGCTACCGCAGAGAATTAGTGTATATATATCATGGAACGCGACAGTTTAAAAGTTAATTTTGCGATAGGCTAATTGATTACTTTAGATTAGCAGTTGCGTCGATTCATGTAGCACTCTGACCCACAGACACCCATGCCCGGAATAAAAAGTTATCTTAATGATGGACAAGATGTCTTAGTTTTGCTTCTTTTGCTGTTGCAATTTATACGGTTGCGATCATAGCTTGGAACATAGATACATACTTAGTATCCTACTCCTTCATAATTTACAATAATTTCTAGGTACAGTCGACCAAGGAGATACGGTTGCAGATTTTCATATGAATTTGTAATTCCCAGCAGAGTAAAATTTGAGCCTACGCATTCGATGTCCTATGTACAAGGCGACTAAATGAAAAGGCTGTTTAACATCAGACTTAAAGCCCAGACTCAGCCTCAGATTCATGTCTCGAATAAATAAGCGTCGGTAGCTTAGTGGTTAAGGAGTCGGCCTTACGATCGAGAGGTCCCGGGTTCGATCGTGGCCATTACACTACCGACGTGAACCCACTCCTAGCACAAGCAATTAAGCTTAGTTGGAGGGGTTACAGGGAATATTAGTAACTTCGGTTCTAATATTCTTTAAAAAGGAAAAAAATACATCTCACCGCCTATTACGTGGGACCGAATACAATGATTGGTGAAATGTAGTTGTTAATACACCTCTGCCTGACCCTCCGGGGATAAAGGTTTGATTGGGCCTATTATAATTTGGGCCCAAGAGTCTCCCTCCGAGATAAGTTTAAAGAGATAAATATTCTAACCGTAGTATCACAATACATTTTCGAAAACTTAATGTATGTAAGTTCCGATTTAATGGTCTATGCAAAATAAAATATTTTTAAATTTTGAATTTTGAATTGTATGTATGTATGAAATTCAGTAGGTAATCAAGATTCAATAGATATTAATTGTAATTATAAATTTTTTTGGTAAACTCACAATATGCCAATGCTGTCATATGTGACCATACGAAGTTGACCTTTATTTTGTGTTTCTACTGACATAAAATTGCAGTGTAAAATCAAGTGCAATTAAGATTGTAATAAAATTGCAAAAGCGACCGAGATATGAGTTCCTAATTAATACGTATGTTACTCCTGAGATGTGAACTTGACCAATACTTTTTTTATACAAAGGACACGTCATTTTGACTTCACCTCGCCTGATGGTAAGCTAAAGGCAAAGTCTCGGAAAGAGGGTCACCATCGTAAACATGTACCATATTAACGGAGGTGGCACTCAGCTTGACGGCCTCATCAGATGCCTTTTCACGCCCCACTTAAAGGACCCGGGATTGTAGGAAGAAGGAAACACGTAAGCTGGCAGGGAGTTCCAGGTCTTAATGGTGCGGCATAGGAATGAGTCACTGAAACGCTTGGTTCTAGAACGTATATTCTGCACCGGATGGCATCTTAGCCCTGCACGTGTTGTCCTGTTAAGGAAAGGAGAGGGTGGGACTAATTGAATATTTGACAAACTATGTACATGAATATTTGAATGTTTCCTTGCCTTTAGTGCCATACGAATATCTATGGCAGTCATTACGAATAGTTGGAGCCCCCACTTTGATATTGAAAGATTTCCATGAAGCAGTCGCTTCACGGATAATATCGAAGTCCAGACGCTACACAGACTGGGAAGCCGATCCCAACCGATTTGGGAAAATTTTCAGAGCATGATGATAAATTTATACACCTCTTTAAAATGTGACTTGCAACAGTTGCAACGGATAGTGCAAGAACTTTGACATTTATGAATATATTTGAATGAATTTTACAGCATTAAGTATGCTAACTATACAAATCGAATACATAGGGAAAAACAATCTTCTCGGATGGGACTCGAACCAGCAGTCTTTCCCTTACAGGGGGAATGCCTTGATCAATTCGGCTACCGAGACACGCCCGATGTGATTCAAATTTCCCATCTTATACGTCTTTAAGGCGAGGGTGGAGTCATCTATTTCTTACGAACTATCGCCGTCGCCTTAAAGACGTAAAGATTAAGAGCTGATACACGTGTTCATTCATTTCTTAAAAGACACAGGTTTATGAAATTTACTGCAAATAGTTTATGAAAGTTTGCATGAAAATGACGGACTTTCATGCAATCTTCCATCCCTTGTTTTACGCCTTTAGTAGCAGAATTTCCAAAAATCCTTTCTTAGTTGAAGCTTACATCATAAAATGCATCTACTGTCAAAATTTCAAGTTTGTAGGTCCAGCGGTTTAGGCTCTGCGTTGATGAGTCAGTCAGTCAGGACAAATAATTTATATGTATAGATTAGGGCTGAAATTAACAATTTTCATTTGTGATCCAATTATCTGATTGCACAACATGGCACAACAATTTTTCTTTTAAAAAGATAACCTTTCAATAACAGTGGTCTCGCTGGTCTCTTTATCTCTATTTGTTATCTATGTTTATTTTATTAATTAAATTTAATTAACTATTGTAATGGCGATGGTCCATAAATAAGTTTCATTGAAACCTCATCTCTTATATTTAATATAGGATAGGTATTTATTTATAACTTTAAAATTGTCACCTACCCAATTCGAGAAACCAAGATGCACTTCGATCCCACTATGCTCTACTACTCTAGTACGTATAGGATGAATTAGAGGGACCGATCTATACGCGAGTCTTGTTGCATCTATCTATGCGAGACGGACTACGTCGTAGCTGCGGAGGGAGATTATTCTAGGTATTAACTATAGTGCAGTCAATTATCGGACCAAATACCAAAAACTAAGGACCTAAAGGTGTGCATGCAATGGTGTTCCTTAAGGTGGTAAACATTTTCTGTCCCCGACTGTACTATGAGAATTGGACATTTTGAAACCGTTTGACATTTTGAGAATTGGATATTCTGAACCTGAACGTACTTTATGCAGTATTCTGGGGCTGATCATTCGTCCGGTCAAGAGCAGTAGTATTAGCACAGATTACCTACCTAACAGTTGGAAGTCTAAGGTAGGTAATTCACTAGGGACATTATTATAATAAGACTGAAGATAACAACTCTATTATTAAATTTTCAATCAATATCACAAACATTCCAACCGATCAGCATTGTCACACTGAACGTTATTTGAATCATAATAAAAACCCACATGAATATATGCCATGATGTCTTTTCCTTTCGTAATATAAGTACCTACGTAATCGTAAAAAAGATCCCGTACTGATTCCCACGCCTGTTTTATTGTAGTCATGTCTAACATCTGGTTGAATCTTCATTTGTCACTTCACTTGATCATATTTTATGAACTGATTGCTTGTTTATACCTATATATATTTTTGAGAGTCTCCGTGTTGAAGAACCTCATGCTCAAGCCGGACACCTGCTAATTCACGGACAAGTCTCGAACACAGGTTTTCTTCTCAGGCACAGAGCACTTTTTTATACATATGTATATAATTGTGCATAATATATTCTCCCTCCGGCACATCTGGACAGATTCTCAACTGGACAAATTCTCAACTGTGCAGATTCTCAACTGGACAGTGGACAGATTCTCAACTGTACAAATTCTCAACTGGACAAATTCTCAACGGACACATTCTCAACTGGACTAGCCGAGAGTTAAGAGGTCAATCAAAAGTAAAAGAATGAGTTAGCAGGCCGTGGCCTCCGAGGTGAAGACCTTAATAATAATTGTAACCAGGACTTAACGTTAGGATTGTGATAATGATGTCTTGAACTAATAAACGGGGTTCGAATCAAGTTTGAATCTCATTAGTGGGTACCTCCACTACCGAACAATACAAACATCAGCTTACTTGGAGATTTATAGTAATTACATAACATAACATAAACTCACGCCTGTATTCCCCGAAGGGGTAGGCAGAGGTGCTAGCACCCACATTTCGCCAGTTTATGTTTAGGTCCCAATATAATAGGTGGCGTGCCTATTGCCATTAACCGGGCACTTATAAACTTGCGATAAATACACACATCACTTCGAAAAGTCATTGGTGTATGCCATGGTAAACCTGGGATCGAACCAGAGTCCTCGTCTCAGCAGTCCATTACCCATTCCACTAGGCTACCGCAGATTAGATATATAGTAATTAGTGTTTCAATAATACCTTTTTCATTGATAATATACTTACCTAATGATATAGCGTGTTAAAAAGGGTAGAGAAAGTTACCATAAGTATATTATAAGTTATGGAATATAATTCACACGTGTCTAAGTTAAATCGTTCGCTTGGCCTTAGTCGACTTGTAGATAATTATTATAACAATGGCGATTCAAGGCAAAGGAATTCGTATAAATTATTACGGGAAAAATATAAAACAAAAAATATATCTCTGTAGGTCCTCTAACTTTTTGTCCTATGTTTATCTTACGTTTCTTAGTTTTCGTACGCTACCCGTGAATACCATAAAAATGTAAATAAAAAAATAATTTCAATTGAAAACACTACCAAATAATCGCCATACATTCAGTTAGAAATAGTTTCAATTCAATGTGCAATAAGTAGTGAATCGATTGATAACAATGTCTGTCAAGTATGTTTGGCTAGCTTCGTAAAAACATTGAGGAGAACTCCTCTAAAACCAACTATTGAATTAATTCAGCACTTGAGTGCTGTTTGAAAAGTCATAAAATAACATTCCAATGACAACAACCTACGCAGCAGATATTATTTGTTATGTGGACAAAAGCATTAGACATGGGTGTTCGTTAAGTATGTTTTTATAGTGAAAAAACTTAACAACAAAAAAATATAACTATTTATGGCGTGTAATTCACTATGAATATAAAAATCTAATGTTATGTCATAATTGGAAATTGATCTAAACAAACACAAATAAATTTGAACACAACGAACATTAATTTGAAGCAATATAGATTGACTTATAATAATCGTAATAATAGTAAGTTTGATATAATAAAGTTCGAAATACATCGGGGAAAGAAGCGCTTAAGTGGGACTTGAACCTTTCCCTTACAGAGGGAATGCTCTTCCAACTGCGCTATTGAGCACATCACTTCAAATTTCCCTTCTCTTTATCTCTCTCTAAAGGCAAAGTTAGCATAATAAATGCTATAAAGTTGTTTTAATACTGTTAAGTAGTCTTCTTTTTTTCTTCAGTAGCTCTAAATTTGGGACCCTTTTTGAGTAAAGGCGTCCTCCAACCCTGTCCGTTAGTCCCTATCTTGACTTTTTTCCATCCAATCTGTTTCTGCTATTTGTGTGATGTCGTCTTTCCATGGTTTGGTATGTTTACCAACCCTTCTTTTTCCTGATGGCCCTTTCCATTGAGTACCCACTTTTGTCAATCTGTTATCCTGGATGCGAGCGATACCTATATGTATCTATTTGAAAATGTTAAAAGTTAATATATAACTAACAGCTTTTTAATAAATCAAATACTTATAGAAGAAGAATCTTCTCGGGCGGGACTCGGTCCCGCGATGTTTCCCTTACAGGAGGCTACCTTAAGGCGACGGTGGAGTCATCTACCGATATTCTTACGAATTATCAGAACCAATGAATGATGTGACAATCATTTTTAAACATTGATTTTTGATAACTCCGCCCAAATAATTGAATGAATTTTACGGCATTAAGTATGCTAACTATATTATAGTATACAATTAATAATGAGTAACAATATAATCAATATTGTCGGCGGGACGAGAGCGGGAGAAAACTCTCCCACCCGAGTTCCGCAGCCGGCGGCTTGGGCGCCGCCGACGTGTCTTCGCCGAAGACCATCGGCCTCCATGAACGGGGGCCTGAAACCCCCCCATAAACGTGGGATAGCACCCGAACCACCCCCAAGGCGAGGCCGCAATTGTAGCCGTAGGTCTGATGGGAGTCCTGGGACATCCTTCCGAGGGCTTACCCGGGGCTTCCATCCATAGGCTTCTGGGCGTTACCGTGGGGGTTTTTAGTCGGCAGGAGTCCGGCATAACATCCATGAAGGATTTTCCCCCACGGTTATAAAAAAAAATAAAAAAAAAATGGGAGCCCTAAAAAGTTCGACTTCACTTAGTCTTGTAATATCAGTCACGTTTTTTAGATGGTTGATAGCATTTTAGATGGTAGTTGGTAACGTAAACTATGAGCACAAGTTTAATTTACAATACTGGACTTGTACTGTCAAATTTTTTTTGTAAGGCTATCGGCGTAAATTGGCATATTATGTCTACCCTATACATTCTTCTTCATCCTTGCGATAATCCCAATCACATCCGAAGCTTTTGTATCGGAGTCCAGGGTCCGCTTTTACAGACTAAATGCGGATTTGGTTGAACTACGATATTTTTACGATATTCTATTAATATCGATGTATAAAAATACATATAATCACGCCTTTACCCCCGAAGGATTAGGCAGAGGTGAATTAACAGCCACATTTCACTAATAAGAGCGTATTGGCGCATTCTGAGCGCTATTGTTGACTCAAGATGCAGCCTTGCATCTGAGGCTGAGTCTGGGGCTGTATATACCTTGGTTTTCAATCTGGCCGACAGATCCGAACATCGGACAGATAGAAATCTGTCCGATGTTAAACAGCCCTATCCCTTAGTCGCCTTAATTTGGGAAGAGATGTGGTGGCCCAAATTCTACTTACTCTGCCGGGAACTACGCATGTGATAGATATCGACAAAATAAATAAATTGAATTGAATTGAAATTGAAGTTCAATCATCAGTTAACAAAGTTGTTTTCTCCTTGACACAATCATCGCAAATGACATTCAATTACCGCGTCTATTTCAATTATTACCTACTTTATTTTACACGTGGTCTCGATTATTCTCATTTCCTTAGATTGTGCAGATGTTTACAACATCGTATACATTACTTATATAATGTTTATTAACTACTAGCTGTTGCCCTCGGCTCTGCCTGCGTGGAAAAGTAATCCCATTTTTGTATCTATTATACATAAAACCTTTCTCTTTAATCACTCTATCTATTGCTGAGTTTTCCCGTCCCGTTGATCCGTTAATTTGTTTAAAAGATCTAAACGGAGAAACAACGGAAGTGACTTTATGTGGTGATGCATGCTTCAATCGTGCGTAAACAAGGAACAAGCTTGGAACTAATAATATCCAATTTTAATCCAATGGTGTAAATCTAGTGCAAAACCATTTTCCAGAAAGTAAATTGACCAATATATAAATACAGTTTATTTATTTCTAGTCACACTTTGAATGTAAACCAAGACAAGGCAAATTCGTAGGAGAAAACTTAGGACCGGCTGCAAAATACAAGTTTTGAAAGGAAATCCTTAAAAAATCTCGACTTCTCAACATTTGTACTCGTCTTGAGTAAGGTTTCGAGAATTCTCGTACAGACTCTATATAGACACACTGTCGGTGCGGGTAACTATTGTAGTTCATATGTACCTACTCAAATGCGTCAAAGGCTTCATCACTACATAGAATTTTCTATGTGTGATTCAGTGATAGTTGTCTGTGACTATTATTTTCTTGTTAAAAGGCTTAGCGTATGCAATATGTATGTATTCAAATACGGACGACAATCCGGTACAGTGTACAACAGAGCCGGTTTGTACAGCTGCTCCATTGTACATGTTCATATATTACAAAATCAACTTTGCCGCCTGTTCCGTAGTAAGCATATTTACATTTAAGCATGTCTAGTAAGGTCCTATAAGCTTATTTTCTACTAGCTTTTGCCCGCGGCTGCGCCCGCGTGGATGTCGGTTATCGCGACCAAACATAGCCTATGTCCTTTCTCATGATCTAATCTACCCTAATACCAAATTTCATCAAAATCGGTGCAGTGGTTTAGGCGTGAAAGCGTAACATACATACAGACAGATAGAGTTACTTTCGCATTTATAATATTAGTATGGATTTACTTTTTGAGGTTCGACTAAAACGAGTACCTAATTTTATTGGCCAAAGAGACTCCAGAGTTACGATTCTACAGTGACACGGGCCGGCTGATGCGTCTTCTGTGCATTTAAATATATCTGCCCTCGTAATTTTTCCACTACCTTTTTGCGTAGGTACATACCTGAATCACCTCACATACAGTAGCAACCGATCCTACCCGAACTCTTCTTCCCAACGTCTATTCAAAAGCACGGAATCGAGTATCGACACCAAGTATTTATTTTTGTAACTTTTTATTTTTGATAAGTAGTTGTCACAGCCAATTCTGACAAAAAAATATGTTGATATTAAATGATTCATGAGTTCCGTGCATTTCCACATATGAATCATTATATTAAACTTCTATAATCTGTAAACAAGATGGTGCAATCGAGGGCTAATATTTTAATGTCACCCGCATGTGATCATTCTGACTGTACCTACATAATTAATTAAATTAATGTATACTGTCTGCTACAACATTGTTTTTACGCGCGGAAGTTTACATACAAAATACCCGTTTTTCGGTGGCTTATCAGTCTTAAGACTGCTAAGCCACAGAATAAATAATAGTAATAGCTTAATAAAGCTAAAAATGCTGCTAATGCGGTCACATATCACGGTACTACAATCAGCCAGGTCCTAAACTCGTTTGTTTTTTTTATTCAGGCGTGCAAAACACCTTACAATCTTTTGAAAACAATAATAATTAAAAAGTTTCTTTTCTTCCGTAAGGTCTTGGCCACAAAAGCTATCTAATTCAAAGTATTTTTCAGAAGGTAACTTTCCCTGAAAAAAAAAAACCTTAGGAATGTATTTTGCCGCATTTAAATTGTTGTTTAAGTTTTTAGTGAATTTAAATAATAGAAAGTATACTTCCAGAACTTGATTCCTAATGGTTCAGATACGCAGGCCACAACTATTGGGTTGGTAATTTATATATTTTGGCATTGTTCATCAACAAACAACAATTTTTGAAAATTATTGCAATACTTACTATTAATGTTCGATGATTCTTAAGAGTTCTGATAAACTGACAATATCAAAATAGTGAACCCGGAGTTGAGTCCCCGATTAAATGTTTTCGGTTATCGTAAAATGTTTTTCTGGTTATCTGATATTGAACTTGATTATTAATAATGATAATGTGATATCAATATTAATTGCTTACAGTAGTTTGTAGTGTACATTATCTTAACACATTATATAATTAATAGTAATGATATAAGTTATATCATATAGGTATAACGTATCCACATCCACGCCTGATACCCTCGACAATTTGGGCAGAGGCATATTACCTATACATTTCATGAAATTTCGTGACCTAAGTACAGTCGGCAAAGGAGATAAGGTTCCACTTTTTCATATAAAGTTGTATGTGAAGGTGGAACCATATCTCCTTTGTTGACCATACGTACCCAATAGAGGAGAGCCCACATAACTACATAGTTTATAGCAAAATCGCTTTCCGCGTCTGTCCGTCCCTATGTATGCATATATCTTCAAAACTACGCTACAGATTTTGATTCGGTTTTTTAATTGATAGAGTTATTGAAAGGAGGGTTAGCGTGATTCAAAAGGCAGTGGGAACGGGATCTCACGCCATGAGGGCGGAAAAATATTGGCGGTACGAAGTTCGCCAGGTGAACTAGTTTTTTAATTTTCATTTATTACTAACTAAAAAGAAGACACTTAACAGCTGTCTGTATCAGATCGATGCAAAGTACCAAAATTATCTTATTACCATAGTTTTGGGTACTTTGCTTGTCAAGATCGATGTAATGCCGACAGTACCTTTATTTTCGTGCGAAAATCCCCTCGGATACCTCCTCCGCCGGAGCCGGAAGGGAAGGTTATGTCGGACTCCAACCAACACGCCGACTATGGGTCGTAGTGCTAGGCTGGAGGTGTTGTCTTCGACATATCCCTCGCACCCCGGCTGCCCCAGGGCCATCCCTTACGGTGTTGCCCTCCTCGGGAGGGGAGACAACGGTGTCCCCAATGCCGACGGTACCTACTAACTATTATATTACAATACAATAATAATAGCATGCGTTATATTGTTTGTAGTACTACTACAACAATATATAAACGCAGTTATATAAATTACAAATCTTGAAGCCATAAAATTTAATGCTATTCAGATTGTGTAGCAATGTTTGAAGAATAATATTGTTGTTCACGCGACCATTGTGATAATGTTGAATCACTTATATTTTCAAGATTTCTCATTTTGTTTCTATAAAAGAGCAAAGAAACGCACTGTATCACGCTTATTATTCCAGACAGATAGGCAGAGGTAAACCCAAATTTCTATATTCTTAACTTAGTAATAGTGAACCTTATTCCATTAACCGGGCACTTTTTCTTGCTGCACATCTGAGGCTTGTCTGTATTTATTTATTATTTATCGTGCGAAAAATCCCCACGGATACCACCCCACGGAGCGGGTGGAGGCGGTTATGTCGGACTCGAACCGACCAAAACGCACGCCGCTGCCGCCCGTCTTGGGTCCTTGATTGCCGTAGGTGAGATTGCCGAAAGCTTTTCTCTCGCACCCCGGGGACCTTTTCGAGATGGTCCCCTTCGGGAGGCTTGTCTGTATAGCCTGTATATAAACTGACTATTTATTGATAAAGGGTTCCCAAAATTGCCCCGTAAGCGAAGTCACAGGCAGTGGCTATAGTGCTTAATAAACTAACAGGTGCCTACTAAACCCGCCCAGGCAAACTTGTTACACTAAAGTATAATGAAATTGTTGATTTAGGTCTTGCTTTATGTAAGTACTCACTAGGTAGGTACATACATAGGTACAGTCCGCATCAGAAAGATGTTGACCTACAAAGTACTCAAAATGATTTTAATTTAGTTTTTATACCCCCTTTCCACTTGACTGATTGTTCTTATATCTGGTACACACCTTTAGTTTGGACAATAATACCACAGTCTAACGATTCATACTACATAAGATCACTCGTTATACTGTGATAATACTATTTAAATCAATAAAATAGTTTGATTTACTTAATGCGAGAGTTTTAAGATCATTTTTTGAAGCTGACTGTACTTGGTAAACCAAACATTTAATAGTTCTGGAGTTTATCGACTCTCTTGTTACATTATTCGTCACATTTACACAGTTAGAAACAATTGCTGATAATTCGAACAATTGTTAGCAATTGGACGACGTTTGTTTATTGATTCAATGAGACATTCCAACTACCATAGCATAAGAATGAAATTTTAATAGCATTTATTATGCTAACTTAAAGACGGATAAAAGAGAAGGGAAATTTGAAGTGATTCAGGTGTGGCTCAATAGCTCAGTCGGAAGAGTATTCCCCCTGTAAGGGAAAGGTCGTGGGTTCAAGTCCCACTTGTGCGCTTCATTTTCCCGATGTATTTCGAGAAGGTACTATAGCATTACTTATTTACGATTGTATGTATTTGGTGGTAGCTTCACACAGCTGTTGATTCTAAAACTGTTATCACTACAAGACTCAGTGCAGTTTTATTCATAATTCATGAACCATTTGCATAATGGCGAATGTGAACGTTAGTTGAATAATTTCCAAGTCGCACAAAAGTACTTAAGGCTGAGTTCACCAATGCTGCGGTTAAGGTGAACTGCGTTACCAGATTTTACTCAATACACCAATGAAAAAGTTTTTACTGGCGAAATCCAGCCGAAAAAATATAAAGCTTCACACAACTAACTTTTTTAACGGCTGCTTCACCCGCGAATTACTCGTAAAATTGTTATATTTCCTGCTTCTGTATTAATAACAGTAAAAAATACTGAATGCCACCTAGAGGGAACTTGGAATGAGACTGAAAGAAAATTTATAGAAAACTCTTATTTCTATGTGTCTCACAATAGACTCTCTGGGAATGTATCTCATTTTTCAGGACCCTTTTTAAGTACCCTCGGTGAAGGGTCTCCGTAATCCAGTTCCTGCCTGCTTGTTCTACAAAGTGAAGCCGTAGTAGCGATGTTTTTATTTACGTACAATATTGCTATGGTCGTTTTATAAAATGTAAGATTTTTCACACCGATTTTCCTTTTTAAATTTTCACCCGTCACCACTGTTAACTATGTAATCAAAATCAAACAAATCTAGACTATTCTAGTACCGTGCAAATATTATTATACATACTCATGCACAATGTAACAACAACAACGCACGATAGGTAGTTCTTTGAATAAAACAGTGATATTGGCGCTAAACAAGAAAATTTTAAACCTACTAACATGCCTCTATCTATCAGAATATCCATACTAACATTATAAATGCGAAAGTAAATCTGTATGTCTGTCTGTTTGTATGTTATGCTTTCACGCTTAAACCACTGAACCGATTTTGTTGAAATTTGGTATAAGGGTAGGAATGACATTTTACATTCCCCAGATTCATGCCATAATTTCAAATGTACAAACAATCAATTTCCAAAAAAAATTAACAAAAAACCTTATTTGTTTGTAATCTACTGAGCTGTAAGTTTTTATTGAAATATTCTAGTGTTAGAAGTACCTCTAAACAACAATTGAATTATACATGTCTAATAAGAGAAGCAAAAAACACTCAATCCACGTTTTTAATGCAGTTTTTTATATAATAGTTTAATTTATTGTATGGTCATTCACATCTAAAAATTACGAAGCATCGTTGATTATTTCACAAGCAGGCAAGTATTTATTGAAATTGCGATATCACGCAGAATACTTTACATTTATTAAAAAAACAATAAGGAAATGTTAAACCGTCAACGATGAGGCTAGTTGTTGTTGTTGCAAATACAGCTTTGATGTCAATTTTCGAGTGATAACCGTACGTAGCGATGATTATTTCAGTACTTAATACTTAGTAACTTAATATGTATTTTGAAGATAAGCTAGTTATATAATATATATAACATATAATGTTTATAAAGGACACGTCAATTTGACTTCACCTAGCCTGATGTTAAGCTAAAGGCAAAGTCGGAAATCCCTATAGATATCCCCCGCCGAACCCAGCAGAGGTAGTGGTTATATCGGTCTCGAACCGACTAAAACTGCACTCCTTCTCGTGTCACCTGTTGCTGAGGGTGAGCCCCTGGTACATCCCTTACTTCCCGGCTGAATAAATTCGTATTATAAGAAGCTGATGAAAAGGAGGACCTGCGGGCAGCAGCTACATAGTTGTTGCCGCGTTGTAAGTCAGTAATCGCGACCAAACATAACATATGTCCTTTCGAAAGGTATAATCTAACCCTATACCAATTTTCATCAAAATCGGTTAAGTGGTTCAGACACGAAAACGTAACATACAGACAGACAGAGTTACTTTTGCATTTATAATATTAGCGTGGATTATGCCAAACCATCTTTTCTTCGCAACATATCACCACAATTTCCCCATCATTCCATCTCATTGAAGGTATTCTACAACACTCTACATAGCGTTATCTAGACTTTAAACAGCTTGTTGGTTTCTAGAATTCCTCCAATAAATAATATCCGTACAAGTGAGTAATGTAAACAAACTTTATCTGTGGATCCGGGGATCATGATTATTACTTACCCTCACAAGACGATTACTGTGTTTCTCACTATGGGTAAAAGTCGGAAAATAGCCGCTCTGGCAGACTCTAGCCAAAAACAAGTACTTATTATAATTACTATTATCAAGTAAAATGGAATATTTCTTCTGGAAACTGCAAACAATGTTATCGTAAATGTAATTAAAATAAGAATTGTATTCGATAAGTGCTTAGCTACGATAGAGACACGATGCAGTGTACACTGTACAGTTGTACACAGATAATGTATGACAACTGGGGGGTAGGGGCGCCTATTTTTAGTAATATGACAATAATTGTAAAACTTAAGATAGTAGTTTGAAGTCTGAGTTTATCGCTCTGGGTTAAGAGGACAGAAGATAGTCGCCATTCAAAAACTAAATATTTACATAGAATTTGATATGTAGATAAACTGAATATTGTTTCTGGAAAGTAGGAAATGAAAACAATATTTTAGACCTATATTTGCTTACGTCTTTACAACAAATAAGTTAGCTGAAAGCAGCTCCGTGAATACAAGGGACATCCCACTACTTGTCATGGGTAACGTACAAGATGACTACCGCCGTTCCCAATACCAAACTGACAGTAAAGTGCTCGGCTGTATAAATTCAAAACATAGTATTATTTCACACCAATTACGGAAAATAAAATTATACCGCGATGCGCTTTCTCGCAAAAAAATCTGTTACCATGTTTTCAATTTAAACAGCCGATAAGTCAAATTTGACTGTTGCGATCTATCTTCAACTGTAAGTATGTTATTGGGAACGGCCGAGGGAATAGACCTGCCCCACTAGACAAATGGCAATTCTTTGGCATATTGTACAATAGAATGAGGAATGTTTGAGATTGACGCGTATTTTCAAGTTTATGACGTACGTTAACCACTGTCGTAACATGATATCATAATGACTGTCTGTTCATCTCTCAGCGATCTGTATTTCATAAATTATAATAATTTGTTGTTTCCTCTAGTATGGACCCTTCAGTGTGAGAGCCCGATTCCGACTGGTCGATTTTAAAATACATTACATTCATGTTTTTCAATTTTACTTATGATAAAAGCAAATTGACAGACATGTAAATTGGTCACCAAATGATTGTGTTAATGAACAAGCAAATCATTAAACTACTAAAAGTCTTTAAAAGTCATTGTTTACTTGAAGCCTATTTGGATACTCGAACCAAAATCATAATTTCAGGATGTTGTCTTTTTTTGTTACTGAAAAAACATAGAATAAAATAAATAAATATTCCACAACATTCTACACAACGCTATCTAGACCCATGGTAAGCTTTTATAGCTTGTGTTATGGAATCTAGAATGCGGATAAACATACTTATATACTTTTTTTTTGTAAATAAATACATATAATACATAGAGACACCCAGACCAATGCAAATAGCCATATTCATGCATACAAATATTTGCACTGAGCGGGGATCGAACCCGCGCCTCCTGCGTGGCAGTCGCGTGCACTACCGCCACGCCACAGAGGCTGTCTAGGGATCAATTTACTCGTGTAAAAGCAATAAAATATTGAAAAAGATCATGTGAAATAGTGAACAGTTTACAGTCATAGGTATCATCAAATAATTTGCAATACTTACCCATATATCAAAAGATATGTAATACTAACAAGTTATCTCGCGGTCCTATACCTAGAAACTGTTCTTAATTAAGTAAACTGTCTGTAGGTCTGTTGTAAATATAGATAACTTTTGATAACATAATCTTTTGCGCTCGCAGGCAATCATGTGACGGACTATTATAATATTGGTTTATGTACTTATGCAGTCGTATTAGGTATTTGTACTATAATATTATCACATACATACGTATATTGACTTACTCTTCGTACACGAGATAGTTAACGACTTATTAATTAAGTAATCATGACTGTAATATTATAGTGCTTCGGTGAAGCAACGATTACTGACTGCAACGTCTCTATACTATTTATATAATAATTGTAAATTGGATGTTTGTTCGCGATGGACGCAGAAACTACTGAACGGATTCTGGTGCGGTTTTTATTAAAAAGGTCTTGATCAGACTTAAAATCTCGTTAGATTGCAATTAAACAAACGTAAGATAGGTTGCAGCGGATTGCGGTCACGGGATCAGTATTTCTGTGACACTGGTACATTGGCATGAAGTACCAGGCTCACAGAAATTTTAAGGAACTTTATCTGGATCGCTGTAACAGGAGCAGTGTGTCCTAAACTTTTCATTCGGACTTAACGCGGCCGACGTCGTGGGCAAAAGGTAGTTGAATATACACGTATAGGTTTTTGTTTTAATCTATCAAAGGTAACACCTGATGTAACAAGTAAAACCATTATATTACTAACATAGATGTTAAGAATAAACTATCAAGATATGGGCCTCTGTTTTAATAGTAGCAACATCCTTGCCTAAAAGTGGTTACATAGATACAATATATTCACGCCTATACAGGCAAAGGTATATTGACACCCATATATCGCCAGCTATGATTTGCCGTCCTTCGTAATAGGGGGCGAGCCAATTGCTGTCAAGCGGGCACTGTCATGGGTTGTATGTTTACTAGTCGACTTATGTGATACCCAAAGGAAGGGATGGGGTAGCCTATTCTGTCGAGAACCCACACGTCTCTTATTAATCCCATACACGCAACGAGAAATTTATACGAACGGACCATTTAAACTCAATAAATCGATGCGTCTGTGAGATAAAAACTGTACAGTTTTTAGAGTTTTTTCAAGCATACACGCCACAAATTGTTGGTTCAGTTTGGGATTTCTCGTAGCGTATGTCATCCTATAGAGATCTAACCTCACTCACCAGCAGACAGGGCTATTTAACTATGATTTTCTGTAAGGCAAAGTGGAACTCAATGGAACGGATTCGAAATTCAAAGGAATATTACGTTATACCATAACTTGCCTTACCTATGTGAGCTGTAGTTACTCTTATATGTCTGTAACTTCACTATGGTATGGTATAAGGCAAACTGCGATGTTCTACGATAAATGGCAATATCCTGCCTTGATCGGTTACTGTCGCAATCTACTGAAGAGGCCAAAGGATACAATTGAATCAAAGCGAATCGGAGCTGCAAAGAGCGAATGTCTTAAAATTCCGTTAGTATTATACATATTTGCAGTGTTCAGGTTCTATTTTTTGATAAGATTGTTCTGTCTCTGTCTGTGTGATTGATTATTCTGTCCTGTCTGTTCTGTTGTTCTGTTTTTGTCTGTTAAATAATCTATTTGTGGAATTTTTTTGATCAATTTTTTTCATAAAGACAGTTTTCATCACTTTTTATAAAATGAAGCGCCAAGGAAAATTCTGATAAACGTTTCATGCTTCCGATTACAGCATACTTTCTTATACCTTCTTATCAAAATCATTCGATGTCATATTTTTTTTACACAAACACCATTTTCACTCCTGCACTGGTAGTAATAAGAACCGCCATTTATTTTGCGTTTGACTCTAAATAGAAATCTCACGAAGTTGCATTAATAACAATAAAGTCACCTGTTTCTTCTTCTGTTTCCTGCATGCTCTTTTGTTTAAGTAAATGTTATTGTACTTAATTATCTTTTAAAAATAAATTCTTTACCAAATATCGACTCATTAAATCAAAAATGAAATCAACCGCGCCTTCCCCTCGAACATCCTGATTCCGATAAACGAATTTCATTTCAGTTTTACTAATTTCCTGTATAAAAGTGATCTGTAAATCAATAGAGCTTGATTAAAACCTTCCATCTGAACCGAAATTTAATTTAAATATTCAGCGGTCGTCAATTGTCGGGCTGGCATTAAGTCTCAATGAATAATGTTTCAATTGGAACAAAAGGCTCGCTCGATGGCGGTTAATGCAATTATTGGAGTTCAATTGGTTTGACGCGTGAGTGGAACCACCCGTCACCTTCCAATTAATTACCCGTAGATTCACCACGTTTACTGGTTTTATTCGGATAATCTTTTAGATTTGGGAAGGGCCTAGTGTTGATAATGTTCAGGAGTGCGACACTGATGGTATTGTCAGTATGTAATCTGTTTTGAGTCTAGTTTAAAACCTAGCCGTAGATGTATACATGTACACCATCCTTAGTCCGTTCATCTTCAGTGCGATATCATATGTTTTCTTGGACATCATTAGAAATTCAGCCTTTATGGTCTAAATCGCGTTAGTGGACACTGTCAACGGTAGATTGGTGCGACGTGTCAAGACTAAAAAGAGATGCTTGAGAATGGTGGTTCTGAATATTACTGCTGCAAACACCGGAGGACTAAAAGTCGGGATCTAAAACCTCGTGGTGATAACCTCAATATAACCAGTGCTCGACGCTGAAATGATGGTGCTGACGGTATTCTTACGTAGCAACAACACAACTAAAAATGAGAAACATAGGTTTGCTTGAAATCGATATCAATGTAGGTAAATCACATGGCATGGAACATTGTGTTATCGTACACGTGCTACGCGCATACCATAGTGGCATACCCATTCCTTGCTTTGTGATGCAGGTACTACCATACCTAATGAAATGAAGATCGTTCATTCTATAACATTTACTTGGGATTTATATAAAAAGAGAACTCTAGAAATTAAAGTTTTTTTTGGGCTCGAATCGTATTTAGGTATTTTTTACATTTCTAAAAATATGTTTTCTGTTTTATTATTGATCTGATTGGACTTTACCTACTGATGGGTTGTTGTCGAGGTTGCTGATTACGAATAGGCCACGAAGAGAACAAATACGAATAAGATCAAACATGACGGAATTGATTATCAACGGAAATAGCATGACAAAATTTTGGCAGGATAAAAAATTAAATGGATGATAGGTATGAAAGGCAAAGCAGCACCTTTTGTTAAAAAAAACTGAATTCAGAAATTACATAGGTATGGACATAATGTACCTACATGTTACAATATATATCAGGAACTCGTCAAAATGCTGCGTCAAAACACCGCTAGATACAGGACATGTTTCGTGGTTTGAATAGAAATTAGCTATGGAGAATATTTACACGCATTTGTTCAAATTATGTTTTGTTGAATTAGCTATGTCTCCAGTGTCATGAGAATTTGACTTCCGAATACTGTAATACATCATGGCTACATGTTTATATTTGAATATGTGTCCTATAAGGACTATGCACATAACATTTTTTTGTATAAAGTCACCTGGTCGAAACGGCAGGCAAATGAAAGGTATGTATGTATCTATACCATGATCGCGTTAATTCCTGTTATTATTATTCTATATCTACATAATAGAATGGACGGTAGTACTGACGTTAATAAAATAATAAAGATCTGAATTTCTTAACATTATCGGATTTGAGATTATTAGTAAAGTTTGTTAGAGGTAGGTAAGTACGTTAAACTTAACCTTACGAACATACAAAGGCGAGTTTTAATCATAGCAGAATTTATAATAAGTTAACAACAAGTATTTTTCAGGATTTTTTACAGCATTAAGTATGCTAACTATACAAATCGAATACGTCGCCTTAAAGACGTATAAGATGGGAAATTTGAATGATATCGGGCGTGTCTCGGTAGCCGAATTGGTCAGGCATTCCCCCTGTAAGGGAAAGACTGCGGGTTCGAGTCCCGCCCGAGAAGATTCTTTTTCCCTTTGTATTCGATAAGTATTTTTAAATTTTATACAGGACTAGCTGTCGCTCGCGGCTCCGCCTGCGTGGAATACTGGTCCCGCTCATCACTTATAGTAGCTTGATCATAATTTAGCCTATGTCAATACCTGATAACGTAGCTTTCAAATGGCAAAATAAATTTGAAAACGGTCTAGTAGTATTTGAGTTTATTCGTTACATACAAAAAATACAAATCTTCCTCCCTTCCTCTTTATAATATTCCTAGCTTTTAACCGCGGCTCCGCCCGCGTGGGTGTCGGTTATCGCGACCAAACATAGCCTATGTCCTTTCTCAAGTTTTAATGTACCCTTATACCAAATTTTCACCCAAAATCGGTTCAGTGGCATCAAATAAGGCGTGAAAGCGTAACCATACAAACAGACAGACAGACATTATAATATTAGTATGGAAGTATTAAGTATAGAAGTGTAAGCAGTGAATGCAAATGAAATGTTTTATTTGCGTTCATTTAGTGCCACTGAATAAATTGAATAAGCAATCAATAAAAATGTTATAGCAGCTATTAAATGTCCAATTAGTCAAATAAACTCCTGTTGCTAATATTTTTCTTCCAGTGATAAAATCTAAAGAACTGATGTTCATTCTCCGTTAATTCTTGTGCCATCATGACCTTAACAAGTGTGAGCCGCATTTTTCCGAGGTCTAATAGGCACTACAAAAGAGGTCCAAAAAGAGTATTTTTATTTGATTTAGTTTTGAAGGTCCAGTGGGCACCGAAAAAGACGTTGAGTGGGTACATTAATTATTAAATTTTGAAGGAGGTCCAGTGGGACCTAAAAGTGAGGTCCAGTGGGTTCTTTTGTGAGAGGGTAGAATCTTGGAGGTCGAGCGGGTACGTAGCCCGAATTGGCTTCAACTCTTCATACATACATACATACATATACTCACGTCTGTAAATCTGTAGGCAGGGATGTATTAGCACCCACGTTTCGCCAATTCTAATTTTCGGTCCCACGACATAATATGCGGCGAGATTGCAGTCTAGCGGGCCCTATGTCTTGGACTGTATGTTTACTGTCGGATTGAGAACAGCCCTTAGTCGCCTTTTACGACACCCACAGCAAGTGCTGGGGTAATCCTATTCTACTCCACTGGACACCAACACATAACTATTACTAATTCAACTCTATTACATGATATTCAGTGGCATCACAATTATCTACACTCTGATCATATAGGCCTTGGAAACCTTGCCTCTATCAATCAATTAAACTATCGCAGTCCACTGCTGGACATAGGCCTTGGCCTCTAATGGTATTATTTCAATCCTTCTGTGCACTCCCAGATTTGCTGAAAGAGATTTCAACTGTTTGGGTCTCTTTTTGCCTAGTATTTAATTTTATTGTATGTTACTACCAATCTTACTACTAGTAGTAACACCGGTAATTGAGTTACTCTTCTTACTACTAAAGTTAAAAGTTGTTAGAACAGTAAAAAGAAATTACTCATGTTACTACCGTAAGATTAAAATACAAAAACCAAACAAAATTGACGAACTTGTATTTTATTGAATAAAAATGAAAAAAAGAACAGAAAAATAACAGTAATTTCCCATGAAATAAAAAGAAAAAACATGCCAATCACAACAATTGCTTGTAAAATAAAAAAATAAAAATAGATAAATCACAACAAGAAAAAAGAAAACAGGAAAATGACAGTAATTTCCCATAAAATAAAAAATAAAACGTGCCAACCACAACTGTTGCTTATGGAATAAAAAAAGGAAATCAGGTAAATCAACGCAATTACTTGTAAAATAAAAAAAGCGGGCCAATTTTAATAGGTTCGACTACCAGTTGTGGCATTTACGAAAAACTTTGAATCTCTCATTCAAAGTTGTTTGTTATTTAAAAATAAAGGAATGGTTCCTTTCCCTGAAATTCACTATCTCTAAAATTTAGAGTACTTTACTTCCAAGTACGATCGAACATTCCAGCCTGCATATCTGCGTCCCGATATGGTTTAGAGAAGTTTGTCCATAGTAGTTAACTTTTGATCACTTCATACTGTACCTACTATCATATTACATAATATATGATTTTCATTAATGACCGCTCAATTTCAAAACGACGCCAACTTTACCAAAACCCCTTTAAGTCAGTCATATAGTGAACTGTATGAGTGAAATTTTCGTACGACAAATAGTTTTCAAGATATTTGATTTTGAAAATTCTATTTCTCGCGCCGCCCGAAAACGCTCCATACAAAATCGTCCGCAATTGTAAAGACACACTTCGGTTGCGCGTAGTGTAAATGTATGGAGTACAAGAGAATATCGCATAAATTTATCTCGGTCTTCGTTACGTTTACACGTACTACATAGTTCGTAAAAAATAATTTCAAATTTAATTAGGAATCGAAAATTTATCTATGGAACTGAATTTGATTGCTTTTCAAATAATGAAATTTAGTTCTACTTTATTATTATATTATACAAGGCAGATTCTTTTGAGAACAATTTCACATATTAAGCAGTATTGGGAAAAATCGACAATTTGTGAAAATATATAGGCTATTAGACTGTTTTTCTTTTTTATTTCACAAGCAATTGTTGCGATTTGCCAATTTTCTTTTTTATTTTACAAGCAATTACGGTTAAATTCCTGTTTTCCTTTTTATTTAACAACCACTTGCGGTTCATTTGCTGTTTTTTTATTTTATTCCACAAGCAATTGTTATGATTGGCACGTTTTTCTTTTTTATTTTATGGGAAATTACTGTAATTTTCCTGTTTTCTTTTTTATCGTAAGCGATTGTTGTGATTTGCCTATTTTTATTTTTTTATTTTACAAGCAATTGTTGTGATTGGCATGCTTTTCCTTTTTATTTCATGGGAAATTACTGTTATTTGCCTGTTTTTATCTTTTTTTATTTCATGTTTATTCAATAAAATACAAATTCGTTAATTTTGTTTGGTTTTTGTATTTTAATTTTACGGTAGTAACATGGGTAATTTCTTTTTACTGTTCTAACTACTTTCAACTTTAGTAGTAAGAACAGTAACTCGATTACCGGTGTTACTACTAGTAGTAAGTTTGGTAGTAACACGGGTAATAAAGGACTATTTTCTAAAGTTTACGCGAATCCTCACTCATTGAAATAAAACCTCAAAGACACTTTTTTTTTTTAACCGTGGGGGAAAATCCTTCGTGGATCTCCTACCGACTAAAAACCCCCACGGTAACGCCCAGAAGCCTGTGGATGGGAGCCCCGGGTAAGCCCTCGGAAGGATGTCCCAGGACTCCCATCAGACCTACGGCTACAATTGCGGCCTCGCCTTGGGGGTGGTTCGGGTGCTATCCCGCGTCTATGGGGGTTTTCGGGTGTTATCCCGCTTCTTAGGGGGGGGGGGGGGGCGTGCGTGAATCCCTCACGTCACGCTGCCGTCATGGACCTGCTTCTGTAAAGACGGTGAGCAGCCAACTCACCGTCCTCAGGCCCCCGGTCATGGAGGCAAAAGGTCGGTTTAAAGGTAAATAATACCAAACAAATATATCGCGATAGAATCCGTAAAATGTGGTTTTATGTCAATATATTGTATAAATGTCATTTATGTGTAAAATTAAAAAACATCAAAACACAAAACAAAACTATTTATTATGTCTTCCCGCCCTTCCATTCGTAATGTTGCAACTATTCATAGACCGTAACAACCCAAACGGATAGAGCCCGGACTCCAAAGTGCATACTTTGGATAAATACATTCAAAAATTTTAAACTTGACAAGTTTAAATAATACAGAGCTCGTTTTCACTTATTAACAAGTTTGTCTGGTTAAGGACACACGAAATGTAGCTCCAAAGGGATTAATATTTTATTAGTAAAAACAATGTCCTATATATGTATGTACGTATGGTGGCCTTAATATTGGGCTCACATCCCCAGCGGCTCGACACCATTACTCAAAAGTATGGCTTTTAATTAACACATCCGAAATTACTCAGTTGCAGACCGCCATATTTCACGCAATTTCAACTTTATCGATTGACTTTAATTAAGTTATAGTACATCTCGCAATTAGTTAATTGAAGGGTAGGTAGCAATAAATTAAATTTGTTAGAGTTGAGAACATATAGAATGTACCCTCTAATGTTATAATAATTACATTAGTCTGTCATACACGTGTCAAAAGTCATTATCAGTCATGCGGACAAAGTTATTGAGGACATAACGAGGTGGGTGTGTTGGATTGGAATAGTAGCGGCTAAAAACACTATCTATTATAGAGAAAAGATGACTGTTTTAAATCCTGTTTTTCCTTACATAGACAGCTAAATTGCTTATGTTAGGAGTGGATTACTGTCGGTAGTGTAATAGCTAGGATTCGAATACAAGATCCTCGATCGTAAGGTCGACTAATTAAACAATAAGCTACCACCGCTTTTGATAGACACTAGAGGAACTTAGACGTTTATTCATTCTCCGTAGCACCTCTCATTCATGATTAATCATCAATTCATCTCTATCCAACTAATATTATCTCAAATTCCAACTATCTCATTATCGATGAACTCAAATATATAAAGGATTAACACGGTGGGAAATATATGCATTTATCATGCGTGAACATGCAAGATTAAATTACTTACATTATCTGATAAAGTTGATACGGTGATGTAATTTTATGGCAATGTTACCAATTAATTATGTTAGGTATATTATACATACAATGTAATTAAATAGGGGGCATATGTAAAACTGCACGCTTGTTGTAGGTACATAAATATCATTTTCTCTGGATCTGTTACATAGATAGAGATTTCCTTAGCTGCCCGATTTTGTGTCCTGAAAAAGCCTTATGGAAATCTTTCCGGGAATCCAATAACTGTAATGATGTCAAAGTATTTATTTTAGTATAAAATCGAATCAATAACAGACGCTTATTTTTTGGTTATTCTTAGTTAACGAAATTATGAAAGGTTTCTAAGAGATGTAAAAATATTATTAAAACTTTTAATAAACCGGAAACCCCCTAATTGCTGAAACTTGATGGTAGAAGATTCGGGGAATCCATTGACTTATTTTTAGGTTCTTCGCGAAAAAGGTAGGAAATATTGAATATGTAGGCGCTTTTTCTTAATTTTTGTTAAACGTCAGCGTCACTTTAGCGTATATTAGACTATCAACCTAATTTTAGTTATTTAGGAAAATAATAGGACAAAAGTCATTGATTTCTCAATATGACATCAGAGTAGTCATAGCTGAAGATGCAATAATATTATGAAATTAATTCTTAAATTGCAAAATTTATAAACAGATTTATTAATTAGGGTACAAAACTCTGTACATCGTTGATTTTTTAAATAGCATAGCTGTTGCCTACGGCTTAGCCTCCATGGAGTTCTAATCCCGATCTCGCTGCACCTTCGGTTCAGGTGACCCTTTCCGCCTTCGCTCAAGATATACTTTGAACCAATGTTGCACCCTTTAACCCATATATGCCAGTAATTTAATCTTTTTCAAATAATGTATGGCAAGCTACCGGAGTTATTGATATTTTTGATTACTGCCCTACTTTCTAAAACTATCGTAATGATAATATAGCTTATGATACTCATAAATAATTTTCGAAATCAGTTCAATAAAATAAAAATAAATAAATAAAAATGTTTATTTCCAGTTTCTAGAATAGTACACAAATCATTTTAGTTATTGAGGTCAACTTTTAAGCAAACATATGCTTGTGATAGATGACCCCGCTCCTCTGAGGGACCGTCACTTAGGTAGGTACTTGATATTACAGATATAATCGTTGTGTGTGTGTGTGTGTGTGTGTATGGCTGTGTGTGTGTGTGTGTATGTGTGTGTGTGTGTGTGTGTGTGTGTGTGTGTGTGTGTGTGTGTGTGTGTGTGTGTGTGTGTGTGTATGTGTGTGTGTGTGTGTGTGTGTGTGTGTGTGTGTGTTGTGTGTGTGTGTGTTGTGTGTGTGTGTGTTCGTATAAGGCTCCACGAATTAGGCTTTATCTATCATATTTTCTACTTCATCATAGCTAAGTAGTTTGAGCCATTCAGTTAGTGTATTCTTGCACTCTTTGAGTGACTGAGGGTAAATGTGTAACTCTTTGTTAACCGTTATGTATTGAAATGAGGCTTGGCGTTGGTATTGTCGAGCAGCATATTCCGATTTAACTGTGATTGTGGGAGCTACAGCATAGTTTCTTCTACCAGTCTCTTTTGATGAGTCATAAGGCAATGATTTATGTTTTTTGAGAATATATCCAGAGATTAACCCTTCGGTCTGCTTCAACTTTACCGAACTCACTAACTCATAATATAGATCACCCACCAGCCCCGTAGTACGGTATTGCAGACTCCTGCTTCTCGAGTTTCAACAAATAACATGCGTGATTCTCATCATGTGATACAGTTTTCTGCAATTAAATTAGTCAAATAGGCGCAAGTCAGTCTTCCTCGTGATGCTAAAGCTACAAAGGTGTATCCACCAATATCAACATTTTTATTATCGTGTAAATAAATAGAAGGATTAAAAGTATCACTAAATGCTTGATAACTTTATTTACCAAACTTGTTTACATTTCGTTCCTCGTGTTTGTACACCACTGAAGATAATATTCTTTATATTATTTTTGTCAACAAGTCCTCTAGAAAGGGTTTCAGTAATCACTGTCTCTTATGGGTTTGTCAGACTTTATGTTTACTGTTAGTTTGATAACAGTCCTTTAGGTCCATCACAACTTACAACCTATCCCTTAGTCGCTTTTTCCTCTCGTCCACGTGGCCCTATTCTACTCTACCAACATGGCTGATGACATGGCATGTGATAAATATAATGTGAAATCTGTTACTGAATTAGTCAATAAATAAAAACAATAACTTAATAAGACTTGGATACTGTGTATAGATAACTACTCGATATCTATATCAACCTTATTGAGAAAAGGTTACATAATTTGATATTTAACCTCGTATCTAGCACCTAAACTTTAGTTTTCTTAACTGTCATTTAAGCACAAACTATGCTAGTTAACACTTAAATCACTATTGTTACAATACTTAACACCTCTTGGAGGTGTGGGTCTTTGGCATTCTGATGAGGCATCTATAGAACATGTTCTTGTATTTCTTAACATCCTTAAATTGTCTGGAAGAGATTGTCTTTAGTCACCGCCAGTTCTGTGCCGCCAGCTAGCGGGCGAGTGTGCAATATTTCGTTTAGAATTTTTCTCATTTTCCGTAGCACTTTTTTTAGGAAAGTGGCCTAATATAATAACTCATAAGACACGAGGCTCTCGACATTGTTAGCTGAACATGTTAGCGCCAGCCGTATGATTTCCTTCCACAAATATTGACTCTCAGTCTTGCTGTTTACTATACATGTGTACATAATGGCACAATTGCAAAGCCCCACTTTATGTACACAGAAGGAGCGGTAAAAGTAAACAAAGATAAGCTTTTTTAAACTGTTCATGTTCCTTACGCAATAATTAGAACTGATTGCCATTGTGGCGCAGCGGTTCAGAGTACTATAGTTATAGAAGCCAATGGTTTAATTATTATAGCTTCAAGCAAAAGCTGATTGGATTTGATGATTTGTTAGTGGTACATTCGCAATAGTAACAAGTAGTCTAGGACCCACAGTCATTTTGAGAGCGAAAGCAATTTAAATGATTGCAAGTCTTTACAAAGGGGAGCTTTCGTTAGCTTTCGGCTAATAATGTAACATAACATAACATAAACTCACGCCTGTATTCCCCGAAGGGGTAGGCAGAGGTGCTAGCACCCAAATTTCGGCAAATAATGTAGGTTATACATTTGATCTTTAGGCTACTGAATACAATTGTCACAGTTCCCAACAGTTGGTTGAAACGGGTCCTTTTAACACCTTTGGGGCTCATGCCAACGTCAACGTCTCTACCATGGTGAATGTTCTGACGAGCTCTTCCAATTAATCCCACCCTCCCCTTTCCTTCACAGGACGACACGTGCAGGGCTAAGATGTCATCCATTTACGGTGCAGAGTATACCTGCTAGAACCAAGCGTTTCAGTGATTCATTCCTATGCCGCACCACTAAGGCCTGGAATTCCCTGCCAGTTCACGTGTTTCCTTCTTCCTACAGTCCTGGGTCCTTTAAGCGGGGCGTGAAAAGGCATCTAATGAGGCCGTCAAGCTGAGTGCCACCACTGTTAACATGGTAAATGTTTACGATGGTGACCCTCTTTCCGAGACTTTGCCTTTAGCTTAACATCAGGCGAGGTGAAGTCAAATTGACGTGTCCTGTATAAAACTTGTACACAGGTTCATCAACGGATAATGTGCTGGTGCAGATTTTCCCTCACAGGATATTCAGATAATGGTCTTTCACATAATAACCAAATTAACCGAAAAGCAGACCTAGGGCTCTGAGGTTGGGTCAAGGCAATGATGGTGGTGATGACATTACACTACAGTTATATCTACATAGTCAAGAGAGGAAGTAGCCAAGTCAAAATATTTGCACACATTAGCATTCGACATACCTATCCTCGTCTTGTGTTAATTATATAGTTACGAATATTCTACTAGGTGTTCCTCACAAAACCACCTACGTACAATACTGAAATAGTCGTTTATACATATTTTCTGAAATTATACAATTTTCTGCACAGTGTTCTTAATTTTTCTCCCTTAACTAAAAGCAAAAATATGTAGTAGTAGTAGTAGTAGTATGAAATCTGTGAAGTCATTCTCTAGTTTATAGTGTGACCGAAGGAAATAGGAATTCAATTCCTATACAAAGATAAACGAAAAAGGAAGTAATAAAGTCTTTTTTTTTACACAAATTAGTAATATTCGAAGATCTTCTGTATTAATAATTTAATACTTAGTAATATTCTATGAGTCACAGAATACACTAAATATTTGCATAAAAATATCTGAGTGTTGAATCTTATGTCTGAGATAAACCATTTGCAAACAAGTTTTTACACAAATAATAGATATACGGTAACCACGTAATATAGCTTTAGTAGCCTTTAGTCCTTATACAGTATTGGTCGTGAACAGATGTACGA
This sequence comes from Eilema sororculum, assembly GCA_914829495.1. NCBI lineage: Eukaryota > Metazoa > Arthropoda > Insecta > Lepidoptera > Erebidae > Eilema > Eilema sororculum. Next base: position 19,100,479 of record OU618541.1, read on the forward strand.
GTAAATCGCGTAAGAACATTGTGAAAAATGTTTCTTGTCGTATACGCGTCTACTGTTCTCGTAGTGTTAATCGCTATTGCTGTGTTAAAAAAAGAAAAATCAAAGAAGGTAAATGTTTTTCTTTCTATTCAAACTCCTGAGACTATTGATGGTGATCTGCCCCATTCTTGTCGTTAAATCAACGAAGTGGTATTTACGCACTTTTTTATTATTCTTATTTACCAGACATCACATAACGTGTTTCTTCACGCGTGTTAGCATAAACTTCGTAGGTGTGTCTAGTGTCATTTTCTATTATTATAAATTGTGTTAAATTTTTTGGTATGATATTATGTTCTGATGATTTAAGCTTATTCTTGGAGTAGGCAGATACAATGTCTTTCAAGTTGCTACAATCCTGGATCATATCGTTTACTACTTTCTTCTTCTTTGGTATCGATATCATGTTATTAGTCATTCACCGTCACTTCAATTGTGTGTGACTTATTTCATCCTTTCCTACTAGTACCTAGTTTGATAATCGAGATGTTAGGACAATTTTTGTCCAAACTGTTAGACTGACTCCGGTGGTCGATCATTTAGGACAAAACATTTCCAAATAGTTTGATCATCGGAGTTAGTCTACAGTTTGGATTTAGGTTGAACTAACAGCCCGACCACCCAGTCAGTGTAACAGTTTGGACAAAAAATATCCTAACAGTTCGATTATCGAAGTACTGGTAGGACAGGATGGAATAAGTCAATTGTTGTGTTAGCCAATTGTGGGTTCTCCTGACCGGACTTAAAATGTTCCCAATCTGTTTGTCGACACCACTGTGGTTTTTTTTTTATCGTGCGATAAATCCCCACGGAGCCGGTGGAGGTGGTTATGTCGGACTCGAACCGACTAAAACTGTCGAACCGACAATCTCTCTCGCACCCCGGCAGACCCAGGAACACCACTGTGGTTTGGCTTTAGCAGAATCGAGGCCCAGGTGTTAAGAATATAGTTCTAATAACGATTTAAACATAGCTAAATGAATCATGTCGTCACTTCCGATAAATTTCTAGGAAATTTTAAAAAAAAAATTGTGTTTCTTGTTAAACGAATTACCTACACCGAGGATTCTAAATAAAAGTAAACGAATACGAATAAACCACTTAGAATTCATATTGTGTTAGTGATTACAAGAAAGCGTTGGTATGAATAACAACCATAAATCATCAATCATACTTGGGTTCTATAATATTCCAAACTAATATGTAAACCTGTAAAATGTGATCTCTCTACTACATACAAATCGACCGTTGAAAACCTAAAGGGTGTAAAACTATAAAAGATCGATCACGAAAAAATCGCATTTCAGTAAAGTGTTTATATAAAACATACAATACATGGCGTTCGGAAACTTTTTTTTTTTGGACCTTAGATTCTGATGTCGTTTACAAACTTATGCTGTCAATAACCAAACAAAGTAGATCTCATTAGAGTTCGAAAAACATTGGAAAAAATGAAATGCTCAAGTGAGACTCGAACTCACGACCTTTCGCTTACAGGGCGACTGCTCGTTTACAGGGGTCGTGAGTTCGAGTCTCACTTGAGCATTTCATTTTTTCCAATGTTTTTCGAACTTAACAGTTAGCACAATAAATGCTATAAAAAATTCATTCAAACACTCATTAGAGTTGTTGAAAGTAGTTCCATTTTAATTTTTTTAATACTTTATTGCATCGGCATCTGTGATTGACACAAACAACCTCGGTTAAAGCAATATACATAAAATAAGAAAGCTGCAAATACTTGAATTTTTTGTATAACCTTTGATTATTTATTATGTCTCCAATAACCGCAATTTATTTTCGTTGTCAAACAAATATCGATTCGACCCTGGGGCATTGGCAACAAAAAATTTATAATCAACAAAATATAATAATATATTTTTATATCATACCTATTTTTATATTATTTTATATTTTATTCTACTATCAACTTTATCTTAAAAGTAGCGAATATAATATAACCTCACTGGAGAGTTTTTGTGCTGTCAGTGAGAAGACCAAATGCTTGTCCTGTTTGTCTTCTGCACTGACGGCACAGAAACTTTCTGTTCTTATAGGGTCGGCAGCACCAGTGTGACTCCCCTGGTATCGCACACGGGTCCGAGGAGGCCCAGACCGTAAGGAATGGCCTTGGGTCAGCCGGGGTGCGAGGGATATGTGGATGACAATCTCATCTCCGGCCTAGCACTACGACTCTCAGTCGGCGTACGCTTTTAATCGGTTCGAGTCCGACATAACCTCCCCTTCCGGCTCCGGCGGGGGAGGTTGCACACGGGTTACTTTCCATCATAAGGGCCGTGTGCTTGTCAGCCATCTAAGTTGTATAATAAAAAATAAAACAAATAGAACAAATACCTAGTATAATTAAAAAAAAAAACTTTCTGTAACTTTCTGTGACATAAAACCAATATCTCTACTCTGGCATACCATACAAGATACTCATGAGCGCGCGTATTGGAGGAGTAAAAACCGAAAAGTGAATTCCGGAGTCCGAGCTGAGAACCTTGGAAGCGATCAGCCCTCATGCGAAGATGATCATGATTACCTTATTTTAAATATATAGAATTTTAAGAGACATAGAGCAACATTTTATTTACGAGAACTCTTTCTTTTGTTACATTAGGGAGCCATGGGCGGTTGGTTAAGCTACTACTGGTGGGGTGGCGACCCTGATGAGGTGTCACCCGTATCTGGACTCTCCAGGCGCGAGGTCTACGCTGTGCAGAAGTCTTGGCAACCAGTCAGCGCTGATCTCACTGGGACTGGCAATGAAATTCTTAGGCGGTAAGTGATTCCAGATTTTTTTATCACCACATAGTATAAACTAAGTCCAAAGATTGTCAAAGCATTGTCGCCATCTAGTAACAGCGCTTGGAAATAATAGCTGCCTGCCTGCTTTTAGAAGTTACGAGTGTAAGGCGATTGGCACACTGCGACGCGCGACGCGGCGTCGAGCGTTGTTGCGTCGACGCGGCGTCGCGCTCGTCCCCTCTACGGAGCTCATTTTGTATAGAAAAACGCGGGGTGCCACACACTGACAACGCAATCACGCGCGTTGCCGCAGAATACGCGCGTACAAGCAGAAAACGCGAGGTATGGCACACTGAAATCTGCATTCACGCGCTGTTTTTCGAGGGATTTTTAGTCCGAGAGCTGTTAGCAATTTCTGTGTAGGAATTGAGACGAATTTTAAATTAATATTATTGCAATGCAACATGACTATTTAACGGCAAATTAGAGCGCTTTCACATCAACTGACGTCCGATATCCAATATCCGATATCCGAGATCGGAGGAAGTCAAATATCGATGCCCAATATCGGGTATTGGAGCCGACACCACTGTTTTGGCTCGTTATCGGAACACGCAGAGACTGCAAGCGACTTTCAACCTAAATGGCATTTTCTTAGTTACGTCTCTTTTCGCGTTAATAGATGACGCTGATCACGAATATAATATAAGAAAAAAAATAGTTACTATGTCATGTCAATAAGTCGAAAATAGCTTGCACTTCTAATCATTTTCTTTTCATCTCTAGCGTTCTTAATATAGTCTGGGCTATCGAGCTAATGGTCGGATGGCTTTACTTTACTTTTCTCAAAATTTTAGATTAATTCACACACCTACCTACCAAAAAAAATCGAAATCTCTCGGACTATACTAGCTCTCTCGCGTCCACGCGCGTCGACGAACGACGCCGCGTCGAGCGTTGCAGTGTGCCAATCGCCTAACCGTTTTTTGTTCCTGATTGTGCATCTGTATAGAACTATATTATACTAAATTTTGCCCGCGGCTCCGCCCGCGTGGATGTCGGTTATCGCGACCAAACTTAGCCTGTGTCCTTTCTCAAGGTCTAACAAATCCCTATACTTTTGTTTGTTTGTTTTTTTAGGCGTGAAAGCGTAAGATACAGACAGACAGAGCTACTTTCACATTATTGTATTAGTATGGATTATCTGTGATATAATTAAGGATTAAATGCAGGACCTAAACTATGAAAATATTCCAGCCCAAGCATCTCACTATCGGTCAGAGCATTCCCCTTGTAAGGTTACACACTGTGGTCACAGGTTCAAGTAGATACCGTGTGGATGCTCAGTTTTTTGGACATTAAATTTGCCCTAGTAAATGAATGATTATAACTTTTGACTATCTACCATAATGTAATATATAGCTAACCATAAAACTCAAATCATACTAGTTTATTTTTACATGCGGTCATTCTAGTTTGGCAAGTTAATATAAAATTATGATGTATAATAGTATTCTAACTACAACAAATAATTTTATTCTCCTCATTCCTAGACGAACCACAAAACACTAAAACACAACCGTCCTATAAGTACTATTTTAGTTTACTTACTTCTTGCTTTAGCTACCATCTCACCTATATCCTGTATTTTCCTATACCACTTACTTACATATATAATATACTCTTTGTCCCCAAACAATCGCGTCCGCACCGTATCCGTGCAGTATCTTTTCTGTGTAGGAGTTCACGTTTAAGATCGGCTTGTATCGATTTTATATTTTTTTAAAGTTCGCTTTGGATCCATTTGACCTGATGAAACACCTTAAATGCAGTCGGTGCTATTGGCACCAAATTGTCTCGTACAATTTAAATATAGTCCACTGTCAACTGACCGAAAGCCAAACCAAGCACCAACTAATGGATTTATTTTTAAACTGTTATTTAAATTTCCAAATACGAGCGAATATGCTGATAATAATATCGTGAATATGCACAAGTGCAGTATTTATGACAAATGTTCACACAAATGATATTAAAGGTATTCTCGTAATAAAGTTTTCAGCATTGACTTTAACATAAACTCATAACATTCAGCCATTCGGATTGTTTTGTAATAAGCTATACTTGATGAATTTGAGGTCGTCCACCGCCCGCGCCGTAGCACACCTAGCTTTATTCAAAATACATCCAAGAAACGTGCATTGCGTAAATAGAGCACATTTTGAACACATTTTAGGTCCAAGATATATGAATCAGGCTATACTTACTTCCAGCGGCAGCGGGGGACGCCGTTGACCGGACGGGTGATCTGCCCTATTTGTGAGGGGCCATTTCACCCTATTTCTCTATTCCTCCCCTGGAGAGGCCAAGGGGTGTTCGAGAATCAACGCTTTCTGTCGAACCTACTTGTTTCTTTGTAGAATCTTACGATCTGTTCCATCTTCAGATCCTCGAGGTCTTGTGTTTCTAGTATGTATGTACCCATATTTTCCCATCTTATTCTTGAGTACTTGAGATATTTTGCAAGCAGGTGGAGGCTGGCCTCCTCGTCCTCCTTGCACTCTGAGCATTTAGGATCGGTTATCACTCCTATAAGAGTCAGGTGCCTGTTTAGTCGACAGTGTCCCGTTACCACTTCTATGACCAGCCTCATGTTTCCCCTATAGAGTTTCAACATTTGGCTTAATTTCTTCGTGTCCATGCTTTTTATGAAGATCTTGACTGTCTCATGACAGACGAGGATTTCCATCTTCGATTTGTTTCCGTAACTATACTACGACTGATTACTCCCTTTGTGATTTTATGGGCTATGGACAGTCTGGGCTCAGGGCCTACCTGGTTCACGTCGGCTCCTTTTCTGGCCAGTTTGTCTGCTATTTCATTTGATTCATTTCAGGCAAATGTTACATCGAGTTTCCTGGGCAGTGTTTCAAGTGATTTCTTGCATTCCTTGACAAGTGCTGACGTTGTTTCTGTTCGGCTAAGTACCTGCAGTGCCGATTACCAAGAATAGTGAGTGAATCGGACTATACGCGCACAATACGGGTGCCCCTTTTTTCGTATAACATTTTCTATCCTAATGTCGAATGGCATAAAATGTTTAGCATAATAGTCACTTCGCATAATGGTCTTTTGGCATAATGGTCTTTACGCATAACGTATTCTTTGCCATAATTATCAATTTCCCTAATTGTCTTGACCATAACTTTGTTATCTATAAATTTTAAAGTCATAATAATCTTAACGCATAAATGAAACAAATACGATTAATCAAAGTATGTAATGTCATTCATTATTGATTGATTGAGTAATGATTAATAATAAGGAATATTTGCAATAGCTTTGGTTTAGGTTAAATAATAGTTAGGTAGGTTAGGTTAGGTTAGAACATGACAAACAACGCACGAGCCGAGCGAGCGAAGTGAGCGTGCCGCGGTAGCGGCCGGCGAAGTGCCAGAAGCGAATCGCACTCATCGAGTTAATTATTTTTATACAAATTTACCTGCTTCTTCAGATATATTTGTTTTCCAATCAGCAAAATAAATGGATTATAAGCGTTTGAAATGTAATTAAAATTTAAGGAGTTAAATTATGTTTAAATATCGTTATACGATAAACCATTATGCTCAATAATTTTATGGTTAAAGATGATTATGACTAAAGTAATTATGCGAAAGAAATTATGCGTGAAAATTTTATGCCGAAACAGCGTTATGCGAAAAGAAGATTATGCTAAAACCAGTTATGCATTTCGAAATTAGGACTTTCAATTTTATGCAACCCAATATGGACCCGCACAATACTGTTGCACCCAAATATATATGAATGGTTGTACTACTGAAGGCCTTCGGTTTCCTTCTATGAAATTTAGCCTTCGAGCCTAATAATAATGTAATGCATTGGTTATACGAGTACTTATATACAAGTCGTCGATAAATCAATCAACGCTAAGTGGGTGCTCGTAAAACGTGTAACTGTCGCCATTAAATCGGCTAACTATACTGCCGTGTCAGTTTTACTACCAATTTTATTTTGATTTACGACGCGTAGGTATGTCAGCCCTCAGGAATTCCACTCTAGGCCTCACAGCACTATAGATTTGAGACTCTAGAATCCAAAGAAATCACTGAAAAATCTATAGGTACCTACTCAAAACGTTCTATAAAATAAAAACTTTCCAACACTACTAACTACTGATCCGTAGGTGACATATGTGGAATAAAATTTTAATTTATAAATTGTTCCACTAAACAGGCACCTGTGAAAAATATCGGTAGGTGCCCAATATGGAATACCTTAGGTGCCATTCACTCAGGTGCCATTAAAACGGGTGCCCAATATGGAATTCTTTAAGTGAAAGACATTTAAGTTTATCTACAGACACCTCTCTTGGTCTAAAGAAATATGATATGTAAATAATACAGAGACAATTGAGTCTAACTCGCGACTCATATTCTGTCCTCCGTGCTCGCGACCCATTTCTGGACGACTATGTCTCTAGCTAGAGCCCAGTGTGTAAACGACACATTTGTTAAATCGATTTCAAATAGATGGTAAAATTTTTCATAAAACTTTTCACTATAATAAATCAATCACTAGATAAATGTAGAGTTCTCTCAAAGAGCTAACTTACAGTTAGGAATACATTTCAAAACTAGCCCAATTAGTTCATTCTTATTCCACGACCTACTTCCAACATTTAAAAAAAAGAATAAAACTGGTTTGGACTTCGCAAATAGAAAAAATATGCATCGATACCAATGAATGAAGTCAAATAGGAATTTTATTTTCTGTTGGCGCCTGACCTAACTGACCCATAAATTATAAATCTATCTCATTTTTATTAAAGGGGAACTCCATTTTCAACCTGACAGATCGGAAAATCCAGACTTAATAAAATCAATCGATCATTTATTATGGAATAGTTATTCACCTCCGAATACCGTAGAGAAACATATTTATATATAAAAACTAGCTTTTGCCTGCGGATCCGCCCGCGTAGATGTTGGTTATCGCGACTACACATAGCCTATGTCCTTTGTCAATATTTAATGTACCCCTATTCAGAATTTCATCAAAATTCATGGTTTAGGCATGAAAGCGTCAGACAGACAGAGACAGACAGAGTTACTTTCGCATTCATAATATGAGTATGGATACATCCAAATTTCATCAGTTTCTCTTTCAATTACCAATAATCCATGTAATGAACGCCTATTGCCGTTAACTGGGTACTTTGTAAACGAAGAAAAACGTTTGAAAGTATATTACTTATAAGCTTCAACTGTACTCTGAAATATTAACCATGTCATCACTTGTCTCTCCAGTCAAGCCCCCAACATTGTTGACATGCCAAGTACGCTTATGCCCATCGCGTAACGATGGAATTTTTTGTCCCCTTACGTAGTAGTACTTAGTATTCCGATGATGGACATAAGGGCGTGTTTTGGCACAAGTGAACTGAAGGTTTCATGTAATGGAACATTTAATTTAATAGCCTATTTTATTATTTCCACATACGATATTATTAAGAGTTGCGAGCAATATAATAAATTGTTGCTCACTATTTTAAAAGTCCTTCAAGTAAGTTTGCAAGAACGCTTGCAAGTTTGTGTATTATACGCTCATGAATTCGGTTGGAATTTTAGTAATAGGTTCCTATTACAGAGATTTTTATAATCAAGAGACCTGCGTTGCTTACTGAAATATTACCTACCTTTCACATTCTCTCCATTTTCATAATGTGAGCGATACTTCTAGTCTTTCTTCATGTTATTCGTGCTAACCGTTTGGTAAACCAGGCAAACTGTTAGATACAATAGTAAAAAAGTTGTCATATAAACATATACTTACGCCTGAAAGGTCTATTAGGTAGGCAGAGGTCTATTAACACCCACATTTCGCCAACTGTGACTTTCGGTCCCACGTAATAGGGGATGAGTTTTTCCACCATGCGGACATTTTAGTCTTGACGTGTGTACTGTCGAAAGGAAAACAGGCCTACCCCCTAGTCGCCTTCTACGATACCCACAAGAAAAGATGGGATGGCCCTATTTTACTCCACCGGGAACCAACACGGTATAACAGTCAACGCCATAAGTTGATTAACACTAAAATATTTTACAAATCTTTCTTATAATGGAATGCATCTGTCTATAGTAAATAATAATAATAATACCGGTACCGGTGAAGCACTATTTTTTATATTTTTAAATATATGTTTTATTTTTTTTTAAATGTAATCAATAAGTATATAAGTGAAATAAAGAGGAATAATAATAAATATTTCCCAACATTCTACACAACGCTATCTAGACCCATGGTAAGCATAGCCTAACTAGCTTGTGTTATGGAATCTAGAATGCGGATAAACATACTTAAATACCTTTTTTTTTGTAAATACATACATATTATACATAGAAACACCCAGACCAATGCAAATAGTCATATTCATGCATACAAATATTTGCGTTTGTATTGTATATTGTAGTGTTATGATTCTCAGAAGACAAACTTGACTTACATATTCAATGTTTTTTTTACAATTTTATGTAAGGTTTAGGGGCCAAAGTATTCAATAAATTAGAATTTGTTAAGCTACTTTTGTAGTTGACTGTACATAGAACAATGACTACGGTGATTAGGTACACAATAGGACGCAGCTAAAGTTTTTTGAGACCAGTCGGAAAGATAAATATTTTGTTCAAAGCACAGTTTAAAATATAAAGTCAGGTATTATCCCCAGAGCGAGCGTTTAGGCACGAAGCCACTCATAATACGCGCTCAAAACTGCTGTTTTACTGCCCGCGTTTATAAGCGTCTTAAGATAAATTAAATATTCCTGAATTTAAATTTTATAGGCAGTTAATTGATTGTGAACGGAAATGAAAGTGAAAGGTAGATTTGTTGTAGTGGGTTATAAATAAATATACAGTGCAGGGAGCTGATTGAAATAGGGACTCCGATTAATCAATGAATCAATTAATTAGCCTATTGCAGTCCACTGCTGGACATAGGCGTCGGTAGCTTAGTGGTTAAGGAGTCGGGATGGTCCAGGGTCCGAATCCTGGCCATTACACTACCGACGTGAAACCACTCCTAGCACAAGCAAGCTTAGCTTAGCTTAGTTGGAGGGGTTAAAGGAAATATTATTAGTAATTTAGTTATTTAGTATTGGTAAAAACATGTGCTCCATTTATGCCGATCCTCTTCTGCATCCAGTCTGTCCAAGCCACCTTTTTCAGGTCGTCAGTCCATCTGGCTAGGAGGCGTCTTACCTTCCATTTACCTTCTCGCGGTCTCCACTCTGGTCTCGTTTGCTCCAACGGCTGTCGGTCCTTCGGCAGATGTGTAAAGGGAAGGTATAGGTGCCCCACGAAGATTTTCAGGACCACCCTTACATGCTGATTAAAGGACGAGGCTCTAGCGTAGGGTTTCTTCTCCAAGTTAGGAGGTAAACGGCAGTTGCTCCGGAGCTTCTGGTGCAGCGCAGACTTTCATAGTTGGGGGGTAAACGGCAGCCACTGTTGTGGAACAGCCAATATATACCAAATCCAGAGAACGGGCAGAAGAGCAGGCCCTCGATTCTGCTAGAGCTAAACCATTGTGGGGCCGCACTCACTGCAAAAATTACATTAAATTTTAGACTTTATTTCTATTCTGCTAAAGTCCAAAATGAAATGAAAACAGTTTCATTACACTTTTTCAATTACTTTGCTAAAAGTAAGTTTGAAGTCTATTATTATAATACCGTTTTTTGCATTGGCGTTTTTTGGCACTGTGGTTTTTTTTTTTGTCGCGCGAAAATTCCCCACGGATACCACCTTCACCGGAGCCAGAGGAGGTGGTTATGTCGGACTCGAGCCGACTAAAACACACGCCGTGGTTGCCGGAGGTAAGAATGCAGGAAACAATCTCTCGCACCCCGGCAGACCCAGGACCATCGCTCCAAAACAATTTTACAACACCTGTAATGTACCCACGCTCTATGGAAATAAAATTTGATTTGATTTGATTTCGAGATGGCCCCCTTCGGGTTGTGGGGGCCTTAGTGTACCCATCTAGCCCCGAGCAGCAATTGCAGCCTCTGTGGCGTGTCCGGCGTGGTGGTAGTGAACGCGGCCGCTACGCAAGAGGAGCGGGTTCGATACTCGCTCAGTGCAAATATTTATATGCATTAATATGAGTATTTGCATTGGAGTTTCTATGTATAATAGATATATATTTTAAAAAAGTATTTAAGTGTGTTTATCCGCTTTCTAGATTCCATAACACAAGCTAGTTAAGCTAGGCTTATTATGGGTCTAGATAGCGTTGTGTAGAATTGAGGTTAACACTGTAATGATGATGATGACCCAATTTATATTTAAATAAATGTGGCAATTGCTACACAATATTAGGTTTCAAATACATAGGGAAAAAGAATCTTCTCGGGCGGGACTTAAAGACGTATAAGATGGGAAATTTGAATCATATCGGGCGTGTCTCGGTAGCCGAATTGGTCAGGCATTCCCCTGTAAGGGAAAGACTGCGGGTTCGAGTCCCGCCCGAGAAGATTCTTTTTCCCTATGTATTTGATTTGTATAGTTAGCATACTTAATGCTGTAAAAAAAAAAAAAAAAAAAATCCTTCAAATATTAGGTTTGTTCTTTTTAACCCATGGGCGTCAGTGATACAATAACCATAAATATTAATGAGGATGATTGTATTTAATAAGATCTAGTGAGTCATTCATTTACAGTGTGAATATAACTTAACTAATTAGAATATCGCGGGTGAAACCGCAGACTCTGCAGGTCAGTGCCATTAGCACCTAAGTAATGCCAACCACTGAATTGATTTAAGGTAACTGTCTAGTACTTACTACTGCGGTTTTAGTAAGCTCTCTAGGGCCACTTAGGGAGGTAATGCATTATCAGCGTAGGCACTCCTTATTTGTTAACTTTCTGAATTTTAACTGAACGGACAAATGAGCTTTTTACTCGCCTGATAATAAGCAATATAAATTCGATTACATCAGGAAAAACGAATTACTAAGGTGGAGCTTGAACCCATGACCTTTCCCTTACAGCGGGGAATACTCTACTAACTTTGTGGCTCACTAGCTCAGTTGGAAGAGCATTCTCCCTTTAAGGGAATGGTCGTGGGTACAAACTCCCCCTGAGTAATTCATTTTTCCTGATGCAATCGAATTGTATAGTCAGCAAAATAAATGCTTAGGTACTTCTCGTAGGTAGAGTCAGCATCAGATCAATCTTTATACCATCATTATACCATCTTTAATCCTAATACCATCATTATATGTACGGTTAACGTCAGAAATATCTTGAATCTCAAAATAATCTTAAAACCAAGGTATAGCATATCAAACTCTTATTGATTTAAATTATTGTATTATTGTCTGAACTCAACGTGAGTACCTTTTTTTTTTTCTTTTTTTTTTTTCGTGCGGAAATCCCCTCGGATACCCCCCCCTGCCGGAGCCGGAAGGGGAGGTTATGTCGGACTCGAACCGACTAAAACCGCACGCCGACTGTGGGTCTTGGTGCTAGGCCGGAGGTGAGGTTGTCTTCGACATATCCCTCGCACCCCGGCTGACCCAGGGCCATCCCTTACGGTCTGGCCCTCCTCAGGGCGAACCAAATATCAGAACAATAATATGTCAACAAAAAGACCATCGGCCTCCATGACCGGGGGCCTGAGGACGGTGAGTTGGCTGCTCACCGTCCTTACAGAAGCAGGCCCATGACGGCAGCGTGACTTGAGGGATTCACGCTCGCCCCCCTAAGAAGCGGGATGACACCCGAAAACCCCCTATAGACGCGGGATAGCAACCGAACCACCCACTTTTTTTTTTTTTTTTTTTTTTTTTTTTTTTTTTTTTTTTTTTTTTTTTTTAACCGTGGGGGAAAATCCTTCATGGATGTTATGCCGGACTCCTACCGACTAAAAACCCCCACGGTAACGCCCAGAAGCCTATGGATGGGAGCCCCGGGTAAGCCCTCGGAAGGGTGTCCCAGGACTCCCATCAGACCCACGGCTACAATTGCGGCCTCGTCTCGGGGGTGGTTCGGGTGCTATCCCGCGTCTATGGGGGGGGTTTTCGGGTGTTACCCCGCTTCTTAGGGGGGGGGGGGGGGCGTGCGTGAATCCCTCACGTCACGCTGCCGTCATGGGCCTGCTTCTGTAAAGACGGTGAGCAGCCAACTCACCGTCCTCAGGCCCCCGGTCATGGAGGCCGATGGTCTTCGGCGAAGACACGTCGGCGGTGCCCAAGCCGCCGACTGCGGAACTCGGGTGGGAGAGTTTTCTCCCGCTCTCGCCCCGCCGCCTCTTTCACGAGCATGACCTGCTCACAGAAAGAGGCGGCGCAGTCCCACTTACTCCCGCGAGAGGGTGCCCACGCCCAGACCCACCACGAGGACCTGGCGCTGTTGCACCCACGCCGTGCACTCCACCAGCGTGTGGAGCGCTGTGTCATCGCTGCGGTCCTCGCAGTGCTGACACTCGGCCGTGGTTTCCCGGTGTCTTCGCCACAGATACCTACCGAAGCTACCATGCCCGGTAAGTATCTGTGACAACCGGTAGGAGAGAGCACCGTGTCTCCTCTCCAGCCACTCGTCCATGACCGGTCTGACGGCCGCAATTGTGGCGAATCCCCCCTTTGGTTGCTCAAGTCGCACCTTCCATGTCTCCACGGTTTCCTGGTAGAGCTGGGACCGCTGGGCCTCGATTTCTCGAGACGCAGGCCATTGGCCCCGCTCCAGCGCCTCCTTGCGCCATATAAATAGGGACGCAAGGGCTCTCGCTTCCAGGTCCCATGGAGGGGTCCCGGCTAGGAGGCATGCCGCCTCACCTGAGATCCTGCGGTATCCCCTTATCACCCTGACGGCCATCGCCCTCTGTGGGCTCAGCAATCTAGCCACATTACTGGCCGTCAGGTTCTCTGCCCATACGGGGGCCCCGTATAGGGCCATACTTCGCACGATCCCCAGGTACAGTCTCCTGCAGGGGGCGTTGGGTCCCCTGATATTGGGCATCAGCCGCGCGAGTGCAGCTGACGCCCCCCTCAGTTTTGGGACCAAACTTCGGAAGTGATGTCCGAAGTTCCACCGGCCATCGAGCACGAGTCCCAGATACTTCATCGAGGGCTCGATGCTGATGCTGACGCCCCCTACCTGTAGGCTGGATCCCGCAGGTGGCCCCATCCGAGGTCCGTGGAAGCACAGAGCCTCGGACTTGTGAAGGGCGACCTCGAGACCCAGCCGCCGTATCCGACCCACGACTTGAGCAACCCCTGCCGTGGCCTTTAGTGCTGCATCTCGGTGCGTTGCTCCCCGCGCCGTAACGAAGGTGTCATCGGCGTAACACGTTACGGTGACCCCTCTGAGCAACGGACCACGCAGCACCCAATCGTAGCCGATGTTCCACAGGAGTGGCCCTAATACCGATCCCTGTGGAACACCGCACGACACATCCCGCCGACCCGGCCCTAGCCAACTCGGGTAAGTAATGGCCCTCTCAGAGAGATAGGCCCCGACAATTCGACGGAGGTAGGGAGGCACTCCATGGTAGATAAGCGCCTCCCTAATGCAACTCCAGGGCAGGGTGTTGAAGGCGTTGGCGATGTCAAGAGACACCGCCACCACCACCTCACCCTGTGAGACTGCTTCCTCCGTCAGGCCTCTAATGCGCATGATCGCGTCTACGGTGGAGCGCCCCTGACGGAAGCCAAACTGGCTATCCGACAGATCAGGCCCCACGCGTATGAGATGCTTGACGAGGCGTTGTGCAATAATGCGCTCAAAGAGCTTGCACACCTCGTCGAGCAACACGATCGGCCGGTACCCTGATGGGGAATTTGCCAGCCGCCCCGCCTTTCGGATTAAGACCAGTTTCCCTGTCTTCCAGACCTTGGGGAACTGGCCTTTTTCGAGGCATGCGCTAAAGAGCCCTATAAGTCGAGGCCCAAGTTCTTCGAGAGCCAGGACCCATGCTCGGCCTGGAATGCCGTCGGGTCCAGGGGCGGTGTTTCTGCGGGATTTAAGCCGCAGTACAGCCGCCCCTAGTTCACCCTCTGTGACTACGGGCACGTCGTTCTCGCTGCCTTCCGCGTTGGGCGCCTGAGACGGAGCCATGCGCGGAGGAATGTGTTCCTCCGCTCTTGATGGGAACAAGGAGTCCAGGACCCCCTCCAGCCGCTCCGGCTGGAGACTCTGGGTCAGTGGGGGCGCCTTGGGGCGTAATTTGCCCCTTACCATAAGGTACGGGCGCCCCCACGGGTTCCGCTCCAAGGTCTCCATCAGCTCCTCGCGGCCCACCTTTTTGGACCGCTTGATGGCCGTCTGGAGGGCCCTCTTGGCCCCCTTGTACCCATCATAGAGCTCCGTCTCTCGGGCTGCCGCATCGTCTGGGCGGCGACGCCTCCGGCGGAATCTGGTGTACCGGCGGCGCGCGGCAACGCACTCCGCGCGCAACTGCGCGATTTCCGGCGTCCACCAGTACACCTGTCTTCTCGCCGGTCTGGGCCTAGCCCTGGGCATCGCCGCATCGCAGATATGCGACATGGCTCTCCCGAACCACTCCACCTCGGCATCAATATTGGCAGGTCTGTCCGCTATCGGGATCCAGGCCTGCACTATGGCCGCCTCCAGGAGAGCCGAACCACCCCCTAGGCGAGGCCACAATTTGTAGCCATAAGTGTAGTGTAAGTGGAGTCCTGGGACATTCTTCCGAGGGCTTACCCGGGGCTCCCAACCATAGGCTGTTAGGCGTGAGTGTTTTTAGTCGGTAGGAGTCCAGCATAACATACATGATGGATTTTACATCCCGTTAAAAAAAAAGAAAAGGAGGGAAAACCAAGGAATTAAGATCATTTTGAGCGTTTTATTCATCAACTTCTTTCTGATGCTGACTGTACATGAATGAACATTATTACAATAGCACTTATACCTAAACGTTATCTAGTACAGATAGGTGTGACATCACAAATCAGTAAGTGGGTACGTAGACTTAGAAACAGCTATTTTTATCTACATATTTACGTACAAACACATATAAGCACAAAGTCAACAATAGTAACAGTACCTACTGTGCATACAAAGTAACATCTGATGATAAAAAGCCCGTTATTTATTTTGCAGCACATTCATATTGTAGTAACTGACATGATAACGTAAAAAGTGTGTTTTACATCAGTCTGTGTGTACCTTTATCACTTTTTAGTAGGTAGCAATATTCTAGTCATATTTGTTCACAAACGCAAACTGTCATTGCACTTTGCTGAGTACACATTGCAATGACAGTGTACATTTACGCTGTGTGTATTCTTATCACTTATACTTCGATTACTACTTACTTAAAAGATAAGCTTTAGTATTTACTCCTAGTAGCTATGGCTTGATCCAAAAGGACTTGGGGCCCTATAAAAAATTCTCATTCTAAATGAGTCTATGAGTTGAATCAACTTTGACCATTCACTCTCTAGAGGTTTCGATCTGTTTCACTTTTATTAGAAAAAATCCCGACTGCCACTGCAAAGATCGAACTAAGGTTGATAGCAGGCGATACCCATTTGCCAATCATAAATCGAAAGAAAATTAATGGGTACCGCCTGCTATCCAAACTTATTTCGATCTTTTCCGTGGCAGTCGGGATTGCATTCCAGTTGACCCTCCCCGAGCCCCGACCAAAGCAATCTTGTCAGATGGGGAAAAGCCACAGATAAAACATGTAACTCATGTGGTGAAGCAATTGGTACTGCTAGGCACCTACTGGTGGGTTGTAGGACGCTATTAGACCGGGGTCATTACTCGCGCCGACATGATAAGGTATTAGAAATCGTACGTGAGGCGGTAAGTTTGGCGGTAGCTAGAGCGAAAAAGGGTTTAACCACAAACCAAAGAAATGACGTCGCGTTTGTAAAGGAAGGCTGCTCAAAAAAGACAAATCAAAAGCCGTACTCAATTTTGATAGCAGCCGCTGACTGGACATTACTCGCAGATTCGTATGAGAAACACTATAAAATACCGGAGGATGTTTGTGCCTCGTCATCCAGACCCGATATATTCCTATTTTCAAAACAGCAAAAGCGTGCAGTACTAGTAGAACTCACAGTACCGTGGGAAACTAACATACCTAAAGACCACGCTATAAAAATAAACAAATACTTTGACCTGACCAACGAGTTAACCAAAAATGGCTATGTGGTTAAACTCTACGCCGTGGAAGTAGGAGCAAGGGGAATTCCAGCTAAATCCCTGTATAACTTATTTAAAGACCTCGGATTGCCAAGAGCTTCAGTAAGCTCTTTACTCAAACGTATATCTAAAACGGCGTTGATAGGATCTTACCAAATTTGGATAGGTAGAGGGGGGAACACGACTGACGGTGGAGGTGAGCGCTGATGCATCACAAGGTGGCCACCCTAAACCTACACCTGGGTCGCAAGTCCCAGGCGCCGTCACAGTGTTCCTCTCTGTACCACGCCATGGACCCGGCGACCGCACGGTGAATACATGGAATGCTAAGAACCGGATCTCTTAATCATTTGTTTTATTTTATACTGTTTAGTAATGACTAGCTTTTGCCCGCGGCTCCGCCCGCGTGGAGGTCGGTTCCCGGCAATTATTCGAATTTTTCTCAACGTACAAACCTTCCCTGGACTTCCACAAATAATTCAAGACCAAAATTAGCCAAATCGGTTCGTGCGTTCTGGAGTATAACTCCCGTCAGGAAGGAAAACCCGACTTTTTTTTGTATAGTAGACTAGCTTTTGCCCGCGGCTCCGCCCGCGTGGATGTCGGTTCCCGGCAATTATTCGAATTTTTCTCGCAGTAAAAACCTTCCCTGGACTTCCACGAATAATTCAGGACCAAAATTAGCCAAATCGGTAAAGCCGTTCTGAAATTATATCGTCAGGAAGGAAAACCCGACTTATTGTTATATAGTAGATATGACATGCATATCTTTTTGTAATCTCCTTCTAATTTCCTTCATTTTGATACCCTACTCGATAAGTTTGAGTCAAAAATATTTTTAACAACATACATTTTGGCGCCAAAATCCACCATTTACATTTTCTAGAAATTTTAATGTACCTGGTTTTAATGTTTTAATGTATCTATGCTGTGACATAGTAGATGCTAATGATGGATATAAGTATAGAGTCGGTCGATGTAAACTCACTCACTGTACAACCGTAGATACGAATAAACGCATGAGTTAAACATAAGTGTTTCTTCATTCCATCGCCCCTCTCAACTCCAAGGACATCTACAGTGGTGTCGTCCGTGGCGAATCCGTCAAGAAGTTCAGGCTGTAGGCCGTGCCAAATAAATGGACATACATACATAGTCTCAAAAAACATTAACCTCCTTCCTTCGGCAGTTGGTCCCTCCTTCCTTCGCCAGTCGGGTAAAAATGTAGATAACGTACCTACGTGCTGCAGAAAGGGAGGGTTTTAAAAAGCTGATAGCCTGTTTGGCGTAGCTGATGGCTTAACTTGACACGACACATAACTGACGAACCGATTTTGATTTGACGCGTATTTATGATATGAGTTCTGCATTCAGAAACTGGCTCTAATTTATGCGAACAAGCTCATCTTGATTTGTTGTGAAAACTTGTTATGACTTATGAATAGAAATAACCTCTGCCACAGACTAGATAATAAGTAGGTAAGTACCTATTCTCTATGAAGCAAGTGCTTAGATTAAATAGAGAAAAAAAATAAGAATTGCTATGTTTTCAATTTGTTGCAAACTTTGGTTGCGACTGGGATTAGCGGTGAAATGAAGATGGGTGTAGTGTCAATCCACTAATCATCGTATAAAACCTTTTCTGCCGGGGTGCGAGATATATGCTTTTGGCAATCTCACCTCCGGCAACCAAGGACCCAAGACGGCGTGCGTTTTCGTGCGAGTCCGACATAACCGCCTCCACCGGCTCCGTGGGGGTGAAGTCCGTGGGGACTTTTCGCACGATAAAAAAAAGATAACCTCTACATTTTTTGTTTAATTTTATTTTTCTATTGAACTTCTGTGTTTGGAAACCTTTTGTTCAGCCTGTAAAAAAACCAAAACTACTACACTAACTACACACAATAAGTCAAGAAATGCTCTTGTAAAAATAGTGATTATTACATTTTAGTGTTTTATTTTTGAAAGTGTTTCACTTTTGTGCGTATCACTTTTGTGCGTGATTGTAAATGAATAAAGCAAATGATTCAAAAATAAAAAAACCCGACTGCCACTGAAAAGAGCGAAATAAGTTTGATAGCAGGCGGTACCCATTAATTTTCTGCCGGTTTATGATTGGCAAATGGGTACCGCCTGCTATCAAACTTATTTCGCTCTTTTCAGTGGCAGTCGGGTTTTTTTATTTTTGAACCATTTGCTTTATTTTATACTTTTTAGTCATGATATGACATGTATGTCTTTTTGTAATTTCCTTCATATCGTTTATACTTGAAATAAAAAACTTAAATCAATAAGTAAGAAAATTAGCGAGATTGATTGTTTTGTTAAACAACTTTAAATCGTTATATATCCTAAACTATTATTTAAAATGAAAAATGATAAAAGGAACCTAAAGATGATTTTAAATTACCTATTCAATGACACCCAACTTGATATAGTTCATCAACTTTTTTTTTTTCATTTTGACAATATGGCGTCTGGTTGTCGCTGTGGTGAATTTTTATTACTGTGATGTCTTTAGTGACACTCGCAAGGTTAAGACGAATCGATTGACGTAAGAATTATCAAAATCGGCCTATGCATTTGATCTCTAGAACGCCACATAGAAACAAACATACATACATACATACATACATACATAGACTGATGAACACATTACCCTCCTTTGCGACGCGCAGTCGGGTAAAATAAAAAAAAAAATGAAGATGTACAAATGAGGTCGAATGGAACTCGTTGTTTGACAGAGGGTCTAATGGACACTAAAGTAAAAATTAAATCCAAGATTGAGGGTCCAATTCTAACATGGAGGTCCAGTGGATAATATTTATAGATGAGGTGGAATTTTGAAGGTCCAGTGGGTACGTAGCCAAAATACACTGACGGACTCATAAACTGCATCAAAGTAATAGACGACTTTGAAATAAATATTTTAACCAAGTATGCATACTTTCTATACAGATTTAAATTGAAACCTCTAGATTGGTTCGTGAACTTTAAAACAGCGTAGGGTCATATCTTTAAGTTTAAGTTTATGTACTGGAAAGGACCTTAAGACTTTTTTTGAAGAAAAAACAGAAATTTAAGAAAAATTGGTTTAATTAAAAAATTGGTTTTAACAATAGACACAAACTTTATGCAAGGGTTTATTTGTGTTTTAATAAGGTGTATTACCCCCACGTGCCCTTATTATGGATTCTAATCGGTACCGCATAGATTTTATAAGGGTTTTTAAAAGATCTTGCGGAATATTGTCCCATTCTTCTGAAAGTGCTGTTCTTAGTGCTGCCACTGTCGTGGGCGAAGGGTTTCTCGCATATACAGCTCTTTTTAAATTGTCCCAAACATGCTCGATGGGATTAAGATCCGGGCTGCGTGCTGGCCAATTCATTGTACGTATCCCAACCTCTTCGCAATAATGTTGAACTTGTGCAGCTGCATGCGGCCGGGCATTATCCTGCATTAAAGTAAAATTTTCGCCTATGAATCCCATGTAAGGCACCACGTGATCTTCTAATATCTCTGTTATGTAGCGATGTGCTGTCAAACCCCCTCTATTACCGTTTTGACGGACCATGTCTATGAACACAAGTTCTGTTCGCCCGTTCATCGATATGCCACCCCAGACCATACATGAACCGCCTCCAAAAGGAACACGCTCCTCAATGCAACTTTGAGCATATCGCTCCCCACGTCGACGATAGACTCTTCTGCGACCATCTGCACCATATAAACATGTCCTACACTCGTCCATGAACAATACAGAGGCCCACTGCTCTTCTGTCCAATTCAGGTGATGACGCGCAAATCTTAAGCGAGCTTGTCTGTGAGCTGTAGACAACTTTGGACCATTTGCTGGTCTAAAAGGGGTGATATCCGCTTCCTTTAACCTTCTTCTTATTGTTCGTGCACACACGTTTACTCCACGCACATCATTAAGCTCGGTTTTGATGTTAACTGACGTGAGGAAACGATTTCGCAGGGAAGTTATAACAATAAACCGGTCATCACGACCTGTGGTTGCTCGAGTTCTGCCTGTACCACGTCTCCTCCTGTAAGAACCTGTCTCTACAAACCTTCTGTATATTCTAGAAACCGTAGACTGGTTTAAATTTAAATTTCTACCAATCGTTCGTTGATCCAAGCCCTCCCGCACCAATGCTACAATTTGTGCCGCTTGTTCGGACGAAGTATCCATATTATGGTTCAAAAACTCTCGATGTGTTAAAAAACTAACCCAACAATTATGCTGGTAACAATGATTCAATTGACAAAACAAAAAAAATCAATGAGAATCAATTTAAAACTTTGCTATAAATAACACGCAAATCTGATACTACAAGTAAATTTTCTTTTCCCGGCTATATTCATTTGTTTTACTGCAGTTCTATTTTTAAATTTAATTTTTTTTTAAGGTTAAGAGCCAGTCTTTCCATATTTATATAATTTAATCTAAAAAGTTTGCATACTTATTATAAAAAATCCTTTTAGAGTAAACCTGAACTTTGATGCAGTTTATGAGTCCGTCAGTGTATCAAATCTTGACACCACATGACAATAATTTATAGTACTTACTCGTACCTACTTAGCTAAACGTTTGATCATCCCCATGAGGTCATCTCTAACCCGTTTAGCCAGTGCAGTGCTGGAAACCCTATCCGCACATGATAGTTACATACAGTTACATAATTACAGGCATTCACTTCACACGTTAGGTATAACTGAGGCGTGACCATCATATTCTTACGTCATCAAACATTTGCTTTTTTATCGTGTATAACTGTTTCATGGTGAAGGAACTTCTTTTCTCTTGCCTAGTTTGATTTGTTACCATTGATATGCTCAACTTTAACCTCAACATCACCTGGTTGTAAGTGATGATGAGGTAAAACACGTTTACCTAGAAAAATCTAATGAACCAGTTCACTCAGGACTTTAAGAGGTTAATAGTTTTAATGCATCAATAGTCACTTCTTCTTCTTCGTCTTCAAACATACTACACTAGCTTTTCACCCACGTCGATGTCGGTTATCGCGACAAAACATAGCCTATATCCTTTGTCATGATCTAATCTACCCCTACACGAAATTTCATCAAAATTCGTTCAGTGGTTTAGACGCGAAAGCGTAACATACAGACAGACAGACAGAGTTACTTTCGCATTTATAATATTAGTAAGGATTCTTATTCGAGTATTAGATATTCATTTTTCATCTTAAAAATAATGACACATCATAGCTCTAACATATATGCTAAGTCGAAATCTGGTTATATAATAAAAACTTGTCGGATTTTTCTCAGTTCTGGCTATTGTGTGTTTGTAAAGTATGTGTATATTTTGCAATAATGGGATTTTTTACTTTGTATTATAATAATAGTTGAGAGTACTTTAAATTCTTATAATAGGTGACTAATTGGACTTTACGGACACACATACAATGTTTATTTAGATATTATCAGAAATGAGAAAATCTATGTTTGACACTCAACTCCTTGGTAAATCTGTGCAACACATTTTTCAGGAAAAAAGCGGTTACTTTGTGCAACATAATTAATTTCACCTTCTGGAATCTATGCCTTTCAGTCTTAATCTCTAGATATTTTACACACAATAAAACACTCGAAATATAACAAGAAAGGCCCCTAACCCAGAACAACGCTTAATTGTGAATCGTCTCTCACATTAAACTGTCATCCGTCTTCAAATCTATTTTGTTCACAAAATCTTCACCCAAGTTTAGCTCCAAAACACAATCTGTACTTAAAACTAGATTTATAGCTGAGTAACGTTCTAGAATACAAGCCAGCCATTCAGTCAGCTTAATAAACACGTCAGTCATGTTTATCACACGTCACTGTTTCCGGGCTCCGTTTTAAACGTCTGGCTGTCGCGCTACATCACGCAGGGATTACGACTGTCAGCCACCAAGCAAACTGGGTGTCAGTGATGGTACAATAAGTCGGAACTGATGTCAGTAAATTAAGGAATGTGTCACTTGACAAAGTTTTGGAATAAGGCAAATACTAAATAGTTTTTGGTAATCTATCATGACCGATTGTTTTAGTTTTCCAGCGTCAAACCTGAATATAATATTAAGTTTCTTTAGTTTTATATGGATACTAGCTGTCCCGGCGAACTTCGTACCGCCAATATATTCCCGCGCCGTGATCGGCGTCAGATCCCGTTCCCGCTTTACCATTTAGGGGGATGAAAAATAGATGTTGGCCGATTCTCATAGATACCGGATAAGCACAAAAAATTTCATCAAAATCGGTCAAGCCGTTTCGGAGGAGTATGGCAACGAAAACTGTGACACGAGAATTTTATATATTAGATTTGGGAAAATAATAAAAAAATTTTTTTTTTTTTTTAACATTCTACACAACGCTATCTAGACCCATGGTAAGCTTTTATAGCTTGTGTTATGGAATCTAGAATGCGGATAAACATACTTATATACTTTTTTTTTTGTAAATACATACATATTATACATAGAAACACCCAGACCAATGCAAATAGCCATATTCATGCATACAAATATTTGCACTGAGCGGGAATCGAACCAGCGCCTCCTGCGTGGCAGTCGCGTGCACTACCGCCACGCCACGGAGGCTGTCCATTAGAATGCCTATCTAAGCAGTTTGGTTTGTAATAAACCCCGTCAACGACCATCCAAGTTTGTTAAATATAATCACTACATAGTATATAAAGCAAAGTCGCTTTCCTCATATGTCCGTTCCTATGTATGCTTATATCTTCAGAACTACGATATAGATTTTGATGCGGTTTCTTTTAATAGATAGAGTAATTCAAGAAGAAAGTTTATATGTATAATACATGCTTAATTTAGTGAAGGGTGCAGCGCGAACGGGATCGGACGCCATGCGGGCGGAAAAAAATTGGCGGTTCGAAGTTCGCCTGGTCAACTAGTAATTTTTAAAATTATAGAAATTTCAGGCATAGATGGGTGGATAAGTATTTATCTCTCAAGCATGCCATCATCGGATTTGGATAAAATTTTGGGGTCGAGTCAATTATGGGCATTCATATTGGGACACCAATGATGGTAGAACCTCGTGACGTTAAGGAACTAGGAAAAGGAAGGGATTGTAGGAAGAAGGAAACACTGGTAAAGAATTCTAAGTCTACGCCAAATTAGAAAAAAACACCCATAAAAATTCGTTGAAAATACCACAGTTCGCTTTCATTTAAAACATAAAGTGGTCAACGAAAACCAACAAAGTGCTGTTGACTTTGTTGCACTCTCAAAAGTAGAATTTATCGTCGTGGTCGATTTGGGATACGGCCAAAGTATTCACCTATACTTAGCTTATAAACGACAACAATGCAGGCCATTAAAATAACTGCTGTAACTATAAATGTTATTTAATGAATTCTAAAATTTTGATCTTTAAAATTAATTCTGTAACAAACATAAAATTATTTAAATATCTTTATGTTTTTATTACGCTATAGAACCATTTCTTGACAGCCTCAGTGGCGTAGCAGTAGTGAACGCGGCCGCTACGAAGGAAATACGGGTTCGATCTCTCGATCGCTGAATTCAATATTTGTATGCATGAATACGGGTATTTGCATTGGTCTGGTCGTACCTCGGAGAGCACGTTAAGCCGTCGGTCCCAGTTGCCGATATATATACGAGCATCTATGACAGCCTCTGTGGCGTGGCGGTAGTGCACGCGACTGCCACGCAGGAGGCGCGGGTTCGATTCCCGCTCAGTGCAAATATTTGTATGCATGAATATGGCTATTTGCATTGGTCTGGGTGTTACTATGTATAATATGTATGTATTTACAAAAAAAAAAGTATATAAGTATGTTTATCCGCATTCTAGATTTCATAACACAAGCTATAAAAGCTTACCATGGGTCTAGATAGCGTTGTGTACAATCGAATACATAGGGAAAAAGAATCTTCTCGGGCGGGACTCGAACCCGCAGTCTTTCCCTTACAGGGGGAATGCCTGACCAATTCGGCTACCGAGACACGCCCGATATGATTCAAATTTCCCATCTTATACGTCTTTAAGGCGACGTGGCGTCATCTACCGATTTTCTTACGAAATTTGAATCATATCGGGCGTGTCTCGGTAGCCGAATTGGTCAGGCATTCCCCCTGTAAGGGAAAGACTGCGGGTTCGAGTCCCGCCCGAGAAGATTCTTTTTCCCTATGTATTCGATTTGTATAGTTAGCATACTTAATGCTGTAAAAATTCCTTCAGTTGTGTACAATGTTGTGGAATATTTATTATTTATTATTATTATTATCTATGGCAGTCGTTACGGGTAGTTGGGGCCCTAAAAAGTCCTACAACTGGTCTAGCTTCTAGCTTCTAGCTTCTGCTTCGATATCGCCTTTGAATTGTGGAGTTCAGATGGCAGTCGCTTCACAGAAAACATCTAAGTACTTAGTACTGGTAAATACTAGACTCCAAGCTGAAAGCTTCGGATTAACGCTAAGAAGAACCATTTCCTGTATAATTTGTACAAATAGGTAGTCTGTAAACAAAGGTTTCAAAATAAAGTTTGGAGATTTCGGCGATCCCAACCTTCTACGGTCTTATGATGGTCCAACTATTTTCTGTCATCTCAGACATCGCAAAAAAACTCTAACGACGTATTATTATTATTTCTAATTACTTGAAAATTTCATTAAAATAACGACGTATTATTATTTGAAATCGGTACAGCAGTTTTGTAGCTACGGAAGAACATAGGTACATATGGACATAATGTTATTAATACAGGTCAAAAATCTATAACTTTTTGACTTCACCGACGAGTGATAAAAACTGCTTACTGGAACTAAGTAGTCATAATATACGATGCGCGGTATCGATTCATGACGTATAAAGTGGAGTAACTACGCTCGAAGCACTTTGTATCTATTAAAATCCTTTACTTACTTGGTTAAAAGTAAAGCACTCAATTATTGATGGACTATATGTAGTGTAGAAGGCAATTAACCCCCTCGTTTACTCTAAGGTGTAAGTAGGTATATAATTTCTAACTGTATTCTACAAGTTTTATTTCATGTTTTATAAGTGAGAAATGTTTGTATTCCGTTACTGTTAGCGTTAGGAGTGGGATCACGTCAGCTAAGCTACCGACGTTCGGATAGTCGTCGTAAACACTTATGTATTTACAGTACTCTTCCTTACGAAATGTTGGGTAGTCAGACGGTAGTCCCTCCTGTAAAAGTCAAAATAAGCCCAATCAGTGATGTAAAGAAGGAAGTGAAAGAGCGGAACCCAAGCTCCAAGATTTAAATTTTGAATGCAACCGGGATTAATGAAGATAATGATGACAACTAAGAAAAATAAAAGTTTCGTATTCATCATCTAAGTAGACATAGTAAGTCTAAGTAGGTATGTAGATATAAAACTTACATTATATTTGTTCGGAAAATGATAATGGTTATGATTGAAAAAGAAGCAATCTGGTTTTGAGTTATACTTATTACGGTAGGTATATTAGATTACCTATGAAGACTAGATTACAGCGACAAATTGCAGATAAATCCTGGCTTTACTATCCCGCCCCTAGTAATTGTTATTTTATCAGTCTACGTAGACCCATGAATGGATTCAGCTAGGTTTAAATGAGATTAAGGTAATACATTTTCAAGATGGCGCCGTTCTAACAAAAGATAAAAGCGAAATAAAATACTGTGAAGTAAACAACACAAACCAAGCTTGCAACGTAATTGATTACTATCTAGTTCAATTCTAATTGTAGCAACTAAAATACCTGCCATGTACCTAAATGGTAAATGTTAAGATTTTTTTCTTTTGGTAAGTATTAAGCGAAAAAAAAAACCCTCTATCCCATCCAGCTAAGCTGAATTGTTGTCCTAACAGTGGGTTCACGTCAGTAATGTGTAATGGACAGGGTTCGAACCCGAGACCATTTAATCGTAAGGTGGACTCATTAACCACTAAGCTACCACAGCTTCTCTTTCAATCTCTCTAGCGGGAGATTACCTATTGGCGAACTAAAAATATAGGATGTAGTCCACTTAGAGCACTCAACTATTTTAGCTTGATTATATCGCCATACTTCTTTTCTTATTGATTTAGTTGTCATCTAAAAAATTACGATCAGCTTCGTAATGCCTTGCTAATGTCGCTTTCGGCAAGGGCACTAGACGAATCGAACTTATGGCAATGAATGATAATCTCTATATTCTAGAAAGATTACCTATTAATAAAGGAGTAAAAAAGTCATCATCATCTTTACTTTGCTCCCGTTCTCACCTCCACCCAGCGAGGAAAGACTGCGCACAAGGTGCCATAGTCGGCGCAAAAATGATATTAAATTTTAGTCTTTATTTCTATACAATTAAAGTCCAAAATGAAATGAGAAAGATTCAATACGATTTTTCATTCACTCTGCAAAAAGTCCTTTAATTTTGAACTTTAATTGCATCGCTTTAAAGTCTATTATTTAATGTTTTTTTGCAGTCGGTGCGACATGACTATGGTTTGTCTTCAGTAGAATCGAGGCCCAGGACCAAACAAAGTTCTTATTACTTGTAATGCGTATTGATTTCAATCATTTTTTTCTCGATTACAGATATTTCAACACGTATCCAGAAACCAAAGAATTCTTCAGGATGATCAGGGGCAAGACTGAAGCGGAATACAGCCAAAACCCGCAATTCAAAGCTCACGTCATCAACTTGATGACTGCACTAAACCTAGGAGTCACCACGCTGCACGAACCGGAGCTGGTAGCTGCCATGATGAACAAGCTAGGAGAATCACACGGCAGAAGAAAGATCAAGGAGGAAAATTTCCAAGTAAGTGTCATCTAATGCCTTTATTAGTTACTTATGTATGTTTGTATGTAAAGTATAATTTATGAGGTTGAGATTAGAAAATTAGCAAAACATCTGAAGATAGATAAGATAAGATAAGATAAGATAACTTTATTGACAAATAAAAGAAAATAATTTAACATAATATCCATCAAGTAACACTGTGAACACTTCAGCTTAACATGTCTAGCCGCAACAGCCATCAAGACTAGCCCCTCCCGTTCCCGTGCTAGTAAAATAACTGTGTTACAGGTAGGTTAAGGATAATCTCAAACAGCACAATTGTAGCCATCGCATGGTTACCTGATATGGATATAGATTTTCTGAATCCCCAAACTAGGTATGCCTGTTTGTCGGGGATCAGGTAGTGAAAGTTTAGTTGAAAAAAGAAAAATGAATAAAAACAATTAATTATAATTTGTGTTGATACTCGCGCGTGTTTATTGTGTTGTGCGGGTGTCCTAAGAGGCGACGGCAAAAAATGTAGACCAGAAATCTGGACATAACACCCTGTACCAACCCGTCTAGCCAACGTGCAATCACTAAACAGTAGGTAGGCCAAAGCCTCCCAACATTGGAAGAGGCCTATGTCTAGCAATGGACTGCGATTTTGAGTTTCTTACATTACCATCGAGCCTCTGTTATCCAATCTCGAAATCAGTAACAAATGTTATTTTGAATTTTGATTTGAAGCCCACCTATGGGTGTGCTAAGTGAAATACTTTAGGTGCGCTTCGTCTGGGTGCGCTATAATTGGGTATGCTGCATGGAATACCGATTACACTACCGACGTGAACCCACTCCTAGCACAAGCAATTTAGCTTAGTTGGAGGGGTTAGAGGGAATATTAGTAACTTCGGTTCTAATATTCTTTACAAAAAAAAATCTCCAAATTAGTAGGTTGGTAGGTACAATAAATTTAGTATTTTTTGGTTGAATCATCCACCTGTAACAAATTTATGACATAAAGCTAAATTAAATAGCAATCACAATGATTGCATATCCTACCCATTAGAAGTAAATAAATGTATCTAAGTGTAGGTACCCACTACGCTTTTTAAACCAGTTAAAAGCTGTGAAGCCGATTTTTTGTGTTAATCGCAATAATAATGACGGAGTGTGGTGTATTCTGAATAAATTCTGTTTTACAATTTTAACGAGGTGAACCACAGAATAGATAAATAATTGGTTGAACGACAAACATCTGCTTGGAACGATTCACTTGTTGATTTTCAATGTACCTACTCCTGTAACTCTTTCCCAACTGTCACGAACTTATAATTACTTTAGAACTTTGATAACTTTTTGGTAACCTATCAGGCCATCTCTTGCCGATGCCCTTGCCTGTAGGTACTATGTTCTGCCAGGAACAGCAGTGACCAGCGAAAACATGTGTTTAGTGCAAACATCATCAAAAATCATAGTTTATGTAGGTGAACTATCTTTCATCCTATTCTATCACTTTATCCCACTATTACTGCCAGTGGGGACACCGTTTGACCAGACGGGTGATCTGCTCTTCTATGAAGCCATGAATGGGGCCATTTCATCCATTTCCCCTGTAACGACTGTCATACATGTTAGTATGGCAACGCGACCGACGGTTTAACGTGCTCTCCGAGGCACGACCAGACCAAATGCAAATACCCATATTCATGCACACAAATATTTGCATTGAGCGCCTCCTGCGGTGCGGCCACTACCGCCACGCCACGGAGGCTGTCATCCCTTTATCTTAACACTGTCTTATAGAAAAAAAAATGCTGACTTATGTGCGAATAATTTCATCAAGAACCAAGCGGTACTTAGATTTCTTTACCAGCACACGTGTTTACTTCTTCCTACTTTGCCCCTAGCCCCAGGGCGTGGAAAAGCATCTGATGAAGCCGTCAAGCTGAGGGTTATTAGTGTCTGTAATAGTGACCCTCTTTTCTGAGACTTAGCCTTCAGCTTTCATATTGACGTGTCCTATGTAAAATAATCCATACTGATATAAATGCGAAAGTAACTCTGTCCGTATGTATGTTACGCTTTCACGCCTAAACTTTTTTTTTATACCACTTAGGTGGCAGACGCTTGGGAAAACCATGGCAGGGAGTTCATTCCACAGCTTGAGCGTACGTGGGATGAAGTTTCTTTCATACCGCACGGTGCGCACCGTATTCGGATGCAATGTGTGGGGATGAATTCCCTGTCTATGGCGAGCGGTGCGATGATAGAATGTAGCTGTGGGCATCATGTCAAATAATTCATCTGAGCACAAACCATTATATAGGCGGTAGAAAACACACAGTGAGGCAAAATCCCTCCTGAGACTGAACCGATTTTAATGAAATTTGGTATAGGGGTAGACTAGACCTTAAGAAAGGACATATGTTATGTTATATGTTTCTATGTTTGGTCTTGATAACCGACATCCACGCAGGCGGAGCCGTGGGCAAAAGCTAGTAAAAGCATAAAGTCATCATTGAGAATAAAGTAAGGTCCTTCAAGTTCACTCTACGCCTACGCCAAATGAATTATCCATGATGTGATTGATTAGACCGATTTTAAAGATTCAAGCAAAGCATTCTTTAGAAAGTGCTCTAAGGACCTTTTGTTTCAGAAAATTTATTATCTTAGAAACTAATAAACATTTAAGTACTTAGGTGATATGAATTTTGGATCAAATCACCTTTTTATTTAATAAACATCCTTGCAAAAAGAACCTGCTGTGCGGCTCGATCTCCACTATTTTTTTTTCTATTCAGTAATCTAAGTATTTTTCTTTACAGGGCCTTAAAATCGTCGTTGTGAAATTACTAAGCGACGTTTTAAAACCGGACAGCGCAACTCTAACCGCGTGGGGGAAGACCATCGACTTCTGGTACAAGCATGTATTCGAAACTCTCAGTACACCGGAAGGGACCAGATAACAGATCATATTGTAAACCTTACAATAGACTAGTTTAGTACAATAGCTCCGTGAAAAGCAAACTCGAAATCATCCGCTTGACAACGGGAACATTACTTCGACGCCTGCTACCAATTGGTAGACATTTTTAAGATTGACAATGAATCTTATTCAGTTAACCGTAATTGAATTCAATTTTTGTATTGACAGTAATAGAATGACAACTGTTTTTTTTTAAAGCAGGACAAAATGTATTGTTACTATAACTCATAAGCATATATCTAAGCATGCTCCATAAAAAAAAAACAGATTAAATGATTTGATTTTACGACCAACATATTTATTTATTCAAATATTGAAACTAAGTTAGGTGCCCACCAGAATTAAGGGCCTAACAGGATTCCCATCGGCTTGCTAATGGATTTTATGGTGCGTGACAAACCAGTTAAAAGTAAAAAAATAATCCACCAGCTTCCCTTTTGAAAATGGTCACCCTTCGCCACCCACAAACTATATGAACCATAATTATATAAAATACTTCGCAATATGAATCAAATCAAATCATTTATTGGATCACAAAAATATTGTTTTCTTCTAATTTTGTTTTTTTTAGTTTATTGAGATCGGATGATCTATCATTAAAAATAATTTATTGACCATAGGTTCTCTCAAACGGTTTGCTTTTCGCGGCGCACCTCAGGCTGAATATTTCATACTTACTTCTATTGCAGATGACTCGTTTTATTTTATTTTTTCCTTTTTAATATGTACTTTCTGACTAAAAATACAAATGTGTATTTTTTATATATTGTAAGACGTCGGTAGAAATATTTGTATACTTACCTATTATACCTAATGAATAATTATATCATATCGTTATCAATACTTTTTTTTTTTTTTTTATAACTTTTTAATAAAATTGACTTCGAATGTGTGTTACAATCTCTTTTTCTAGTGTTGTCAACACAAATAATCGCTCAGCTTTTCTTCTTTTCTAAACTTTTTGAAAACTCACGATTTAACCCTTCTAAATGTGTCGGCTCTTTCTTAATTTGAACCTACGACGTTGGTGTTTATTATCTATTTTAAGTAATATTAAAATGCATTTAATATTATAGGGTTAGTAAAGCTTGAACCATCTTCCATTTTAACGCAAAGTGTAAATAGCTATTTGTAAATAAAGCTGTCGATTTTTGTACATTGTACACTTGTT
This sequence comes from Eilema sororculum, assembly GCA_914829495.1. Taxonomy (NCBI): domain Eukaryota; kingdom Metazoa; phylum Arthropoda; class Insecta; order Lepidoptera; family Erebidae; genus Eilema; species Eilema sororculum. Next base: position 19,132,411 of record OU618541.1, read on the forward strand.
AAACCATAAAATATAGATATTATGTAAATACGTTCCATATTGTCAACGATTTTAATTAATGTTTCATTAAATTTTATATTAAATCGTGTCTATTATTTCATATCTACTTACAATCTTCTGTATTTTTACAGACCACGTACCTAAATTATTCTATGGCAACAAAGGCTCTGTGGCGTAACGGTACTGAACGCGGCCGCTACGTAGGTGGCGCGGGTTCGATCCCCGCTCAGTGCAAATATTTGTATGCATTAGGTAATACTTATGGGTATTTGCATTGATCTGGTGGTACCTTAGAGAACACATTAAGCCATTGGTCCCGGTTGTCATACGAACATCTATGGCGGTCGTTACGGGTACTTGGAGCCCTCAAAAGTCCCACAACTGGTCCAACTGCAATGCTTCGATATCACCCTTAGGTTGTGGAGGTCAGTGAGAGTCATTTCACAGAAACTATCGAGGTTCAGGGAAATCCGCATTCGACTGGTAAAAGCAGACCCCAGACTACATGCAGTAGCGGTATTAGGGTAGGGCGCGGTTGGGCGATCGCCCAGGGCGCCGGATAAAAAAGGGCGCCGCTCGTTCTCATTCATAAAATTGGTGTTTTGTTAGTGGTGGTGAGTTTGCTGCTCGCCGTCTTTACAGAAGCAGGCCCATGACGGCAGCGGCAGCGGACATTACTTAAAAATGAGGATGATCCCCGCATTGGAATCGCAGTCTCACTAAATGAGGATGTTTAGTAGCAGTGTACCTACTTACTATATTATCTAGGTAGGTACTTCCTATATATTGGTGAGCATGCCGAAGTATCCTAGTTACGAGAGGAGTGCAGCACGTAGAGAATATTACTTTTTTGTTACACTGTCCTCCATTTAACCCTACTTAAATTTATAAATATCTATTAAGGTTTACCTATCCTTAATAGGTACAGTCAGCATGAAAAAGATGTTGACGAGCGAAATGCTCAACATGATTTATTGTCAGCCATTTTTGATGGGCATAATAAAAAAATATTTTCTTTCTTTCTTTCTAATTTAGTTTTTTAGCCCTTTCCAGTTGACCGATTGTTCTGATATTTGGTACACATCTTTAATTCGAACAATAATACCATATAAATCAACAAAATAGTTTGATTTGCTCATAATACGAGAAGTTTAAGATCATTAAATTTTGAGACTTTGTCGTCAATATATTTATGACGCTGACTGTACCTAGACGATGATATGGGACTTCAGAACACGTCTTCTATTTATTATCTAAGTACGCAAGTAGTTACTTAGATGTTATACAAAATGAATTCACCACTTCTAATACATACCGATTGCCATGTCGTCTTGAGTGATACTTGGCCGCATAATAAATTCCCTAGTCTCGCAAAACGACCCGGCTAGTAGAAAGCGACTTCACTCGAGTGCTTGCATTATTCAGCCTGCTGCATATTTAACAAGGACCGTCGCCGCCTATTGTTCACATAGGTACATTCCGTTACAGATTTTAGAAGTATATTATACCATGCCATATAGGTATAGAAGCAACCTATAATATCATTTTATCACAAATAAGTAAGTAATATGTGCCTATTATCTAATGTAAAATGTATAGTCAATCATTATTAAAATAGTTGGAAGGATGGGGATGAAATTTGGCTGCGATAGATTTACTCCCCAGAAAGAAAAATCGTCGGTGGATTAGTGGTTAACGTGTCGGCCTTACAAATTAAGGCATTGCGAATTATGGGTTCATATCCCACTAGCTTTTGCCCAAATCAAATCAAATCAAAGACCAAACATAGCCTATGTCCTTTCTCAGGGTCTAATCTACCCATGTACCAAATTTCATTAAAATCGGTTCAGCGTTTTAGGCGTGAAAGCGTAACATACAGACAGACAGAGTTGCTTTCGCATTTCTAATATTAGTATGGATTACAGTCATTGCAGCCTTTGGCGTGGCGGTAGTGAACGCGACTTACGCAGGCACAGGTTCGATTCCCACTAAGTGCAAATGTATTTATGGCATAAATGATGTCGGTATTTAAACTATCATGGTCACTGTCATTATGTTTACCATGTAATTGTTCCGAGTGTTCGATATTTCGGCGCTGAGGAATTGATAAGTAAATATCCCGATATTTTCAATATGAATAAATAATGCTCCCAATTCTGTTGTTACATCTCTAAACTTAAATTTCTCAAAAAAATCTAATTACATCTCTTTCTTTCATGATCAGATAAAAAAGGACAGATCATTTTATTCAAGTTAAGACCTGTCAAATTAAGACAGCGCCTTGTTTTGTTGGTGCGTATTAAAAAAAAGTCGCATGTTCGTAGATGTCGACTAAAATTGAAGCGTGTTCACTAAAATAAATCATCTGTCCTTTTCTATCTGATAATGAAAGAAACAGATGCAATTAGAAAATTTTAGAGAATTTTAAATTTAGAGATGTAACAACAGAATTTAGCAGCATTGTCAATTTGTTTCTGTCTATTAAAAAAAAGTAAGTCATGCCTCAGAGTGCACATTAAGTATGCCATCTCGGTCGGGTTATGGGTATAGTTGGAGCCCTAAAAAGTCCAACAACTGGTCCAACTGCAATGCTTCGATATCGCCAATGGGTTGTAGAGGTCAGATGGCAGTCGCTTTACGGAAAATATCAAAGTTAAACCACACCCGAAGTTAGATGAGAAAGCGGACCCCGGACTCCGACATGAAAGCTTCGGTTGCGGCTGGGATTAACGCTAGAATGAAGATCCCTTTAGCTACATACACTACTGACGTGTTCTCGGTCCTAACACAAGTAGCTAGGTACTTAATTCAGCTTAGCTGGAAGCTCCAACTGCAATCATTGGATGCAATGACAGATATAGGGAAGCACAAGTGAAACTGCTTTATAGATTCACGTGCTGCCACAGAATACTTAGATAACAGTACCCACTGTCCCTACCGAGTGCTGCTTTTGACAATTTCATTCTAAAAAACTCAATAACAATTCGCCTGACCAAAGAATGGAACTGGAACTTCGCACATTGCCGCATTCGCTGCTGAGCCGTTTGCAGTTGTGTTGTAACTCGCTTTCCTGTCAGCCGGAAAAGCTAACTTACCAATCAAAGCAACAAGGAAATGTCTAGGTTTAAACTTTGTAAATAACTGCTTGTAAACAAATGCTATGTATGAGGATGTTGATGGATGAGTCGTTTACTTATTTTACAGACTCTAAATCATAGTGATATCCTCAGTCATTTAATTGTAATCGATGTGCCACTCAAGCAAGATTTATTCATCTGAAACCAGTCGTTGACCTACCTATTAATAAATTATGTAATAATAACATTTAAATAACATTACAGAATAAATGCGTAATAAGGTATTCAAACAAGTGTAAAGAATGAGTGCTCAAGTAAGTTGATTGAATGGCGTCTATCTATTTTAACGGCCGCAGTAGGTATATATGATAACGAAAAAATTAATTGAGTTGTTTGAGATTGTGATAATGAGAAAAAAACATCGACACGAAGAACTAAAAAAAGCTTTATCGGGCAATATAATACAACAGTAAATGAAATATATCTACTCAAAAGTTGCAGAGTGCCGATGACTTATCTTGGACCTAAATCGCGAAAACTATAAAACGTCATGGCGCGCTTGGATTGTTTTGTAATAAATCTGTACCTGAATTTGAGATCGTCCACCGCAGTAGCACAGTAGCACCCCAAACATTTTAGAGATATATGAATCAAGCAATAATTGTTTACTCTGAATTTTGAGCAGTGAGAAAATACAAACTACCTAGGTAGGTACTCTACCACAAATCTGAAAATGATCATCACTACTGACGCTGACTATACCCGGCTTTTTATTGTTCGGGCTGCGCCTGGATACCTCCCTTCTACACCTTATCTAATAACTTTCGTGCTGCATAAGTCTCATCTTGGATGACTAACTTTCTGCCACAATAAACTGCACTAGCTCATTGACTGAGTAATTCTTGCCTACCGCTCGATAATATTTAGTCAACAGGGCGATTTCGAGATTTATTCCCATCTGCCACCCCTAGGCTTGCCACCGGGTGGTGGTTGGCACTAATTTGGTGTCGTTTACCACCCCGGTGGTCAATGGCACATAATTAGTTTCATCCGCCCCCTTCATGGTTTCTATGGGTTCAATGGTATGGGTTCTAAAAAAAAGGACACTGCGCACCCCGACTCGGATAGGTTAAGAGGTTTCGTGGTTATTTTTTTATAACCACACATACAAAGATTTTCCTCTCCGCTATAGCTTCGTGTGCGTCTGGACTGAGGGCCCAACTTGTCAAACGAATTGAGACTTATAGGGCATTTATTAAAAAATTAGTAAAACTTAAAGCAAGCAATCATGAATTTCTAAAACGTAAGATAAAAAAGTTATGATCAAATAACTGTGGCCCTCAGTCCAGACGTTTGCATAAAATGAAATAGCCCATAGCTCAAAAAGTCTAACCCTAGGTTAATCATTTTTATTTTAGAAAATAGGTCTGAATTTCTAAAATGTTTTACTAAATTCCCATATTTCTATTGGTTATAGTTAAGGAGAAAATCAATATTGAATTTTACCAAAATGTCTGAACTGAGGGTCCAAGATTTTCTGACTTACTGCCTAGGCTTAACCATGTAGAATAACGCAAATTGTATTAAGTTTTAGTAATTTTTTTTACTAAAATATGAGATATCTCCCGTTGTCCTAACTACCTACTATACTTTAAGAGAAAATTGATACTATCACTTTTCATTGAAATTGTTTTTTGGTAGGGTGACCATAAATTTAATACGGAACGTATCGTATAGGTCCAATGTTGTGATATTTTATAGATTATGTAGGTACGTCATCCAGGATCCAAATTTTCTGTCTCCTCTTTCGTGGCGGTTTTCAAATGTCCGCGAACTAGTTCACTAAACAAACGATTGCACGAAAGTAAAAAAAAAATTACAGATGTTCAGCTTACTGTTATTTATATGTTTAGAAAAAGTGAAAATTGTTTTCAAACGTGAAGTAATATACTCAATTTTGTTTATTAACAGTTAGTGAACAGATAAATTAATCTAATAATATAAGATATTAAGTTTTATAAGAATAGTACGCAATTATTTTTTCTTTTTGGTGCGTAATATTTTTTATTGGTAAAGTTATTGCCCTTTAGTTTTTGAAGTTTTAAACGTATTTTATTTTTCAATTTGTGGTGTGGTTCATACGGTAGCCCGCGGCTCTACTCGCCAGGAATAGGTACTGATCATGTCCCATAACCGTGAACAAATCTCCAGGATAAAGGGAAATCACAAACATTTAGCTTTCTAATTTCAATGTAAACTAGAGAATCCAGTAAACTGATTGGTCAATCCAACCAATCAGGTCTATGGTGCTGCTACGAGAGAAGACAAAATGGCGGTTGGCGTGAACCTTGATGTGATGTGTCCATAGATAATAGGTACCTACACTATTATATTAATAAAATCTAATAAAGACGGAAATTTCAGAGCGATGAGCGATCAGACATAACTTATTTTCAATGGCACAGACACTAATAATGTTTTAAAGAAAACTACATAGATAATAAAAAGCGTCAAGTACAAGTCTGGTCGGTCGGTCAATTGGTCTAACTGTAACTTCGATATCGCCAATGGAGAGGTCAGATCCCAGTCGCTTCATGGAGAAAGTGCACTGCGAGGTAACAGCTTCGGATGCGAGCGGGATTAACGCTAGAATGAAATGAAGTAGGTAGAAGATATACAGACATACTGATCTGTTCATAAATAACAAAATATGTATTAAAAAAAAACAAAGTAACAAAATCATATGCACCCTACCAAATTTCTTTCTATGGAAAAGTAAAAAATCGATTTTCACTTAAAGTATGGTACTTAGGGGAACGGGAGATATCTCATATTTTAGTATTTTTTTTTACTAAATCTTAATACAATTTGCGTTATTCTACAAGGTTAAGCCTGGGCAGTAAGTCAGAAAATGTTGGACCCTCAGTTCAGACGTTTTGATAAAATTCAACATTGATTTTCACATTAACTATAACCAATAGAAATATGGGAAATTAGTAAAATATTTTAGAAATTCAATTTTCTAAAATAAAAATGATTAACCTAGGGTTACTACTTTTTGAGCTATGGGCTATTTCATTTTATGCAAACGTCTGGACTGAGGGCCACAGTTATTTGATCATAACAGTTTTATCTTACGTTTTAGAAATTTATACCATCTTCACAAGTGGGGACTTAAAGATGCGCCGGACTGTGATTGTGGAGCTCCAAAGCAGACAACGATGCATATAGCAGAGGAGTGTCAGCAATAGACTGGCTTCGCCAACTGGACGTCGACATATGAGGACTCGAGCAGAGGCCATACGAAATGATGATGATTGCTTAGGTACATTAAGTTTTACTAATTTTTTACTAAATGCTCACATAAGTCTTATTTCGTTTGACGAGTATGGCCCTCAGTCCAGATGCACACATAGCTTCAAATATTTAGTTAATATACTCTTTAATTCATATTAAGTCTTATAGGATATGAGGACACTATAGCTATGAAGGGGGTGGATGAAACTAATTATGTGCCATTAACCACCGGGGTGGTAAACGACACCTAATTAGTGCCAAACACCACCCCGGTGGCAAGTCTAGGGGTGGCAGATGGGAATAAACCGATTTCGATACGATAGGTCAGACTCGAACCGACTACCATCGCCGTCTGTATTATGCATTTTTCTTAATATTTCTAATTTATTGCACATTTTGCATTTTGTAAATTTTGTATTTTGCACTTTGGCCATTTTGATTGTGGCGTTCATTTTGCTTTTTGCTCATTAAGCTCCGAAGGGCATACATCACTAGGTTTTCTGCTGCAGTACATTTGACAACAAAGTAACTAAAACTGAAAAGGAAGTGGAGAGAAAATAAAACACAATATTTTATTGATTTTTTATTTTTTTTTTACAATTAATCAGATAACATACATATCAAACCAGCCGAAGTATGGCTAAACCCATTTATTATCTAAACTTACGAACAATACAAGAAATTGATACCTCTCAAATTCACCTTACTTTAAATATATATAGATATATTATAATAATATAATATGCGTTCACTCTACATATATTCTACAACCTACTTATTCATAATCTAAGTTTTGCATAAATTCAAAGTAAATATGCCCAAAAGAAATATTGTTGAACTATGAATATATATTAACTTTTTGGCAATTAATTGAGTATCATTTATGTGCATAGCAAAATTAATTTTCTTTTAAAATGTAACTTAGATCTTACTTCATAAAGAGGCCACAAATATAACATGCGTTTCTGTCGTCAGTTCGATTATATAGGGACTTTTGTTAAACATTATTTATTGCCTATACTATAAACATTACTCTTATCGAAATGTAAGAAAAATATCCTTACGCAATAACTGAATTAGTCTAGCAGTGCTGTGCAGTGAGTGTCGAGGGCCTCCGGAGGCCGGGCGAGCGCGCGAGTCGCGCGAGTCGCGTGAGTCGCAACACTCGCGACAGCGGCGACTGGCGCGACTGGCGAAACTCGCGCGCGCGCCCTCCCGCCTCACCGTTGTGCGTACACATTGCGCTAACAATACGAGACAACATTTCACATAGGTAATGATCAAAACAACTATTTGTCATCTACATAAAATTTTCTCCAAATGTTTATATTAAAATATGTCTACTTATTGTAACTTCTAATTAGTTACAGCCAACTTTACAAATAATTGATACATTAGACTCTCAAATAGATCTCTACTAACTATTATTAATTAATGGTAAAAAATAAAGAATAAAAATACTTCTAAACATTGCATTTCAATCACATAAGGTTTAGTTTAAATACAATAACATTTTTAAAACCCGAACATAAGTATTACAAGAACAATGATATCGTTGAGTTCTGGAATGGAAAATAGCACACTTAAATTCACTAACTGTTACACTTACATAATAATTATTGTTCTCCTGCTTTGTTTGTAATATACAATTGCTTTTAAGGTAGCATCAGAAAAATAACAGTAAAATATATCGATTATTTTGATACACTGATAAAATTCATGATAATCCTTAAATTAAGTTAAAGGAAGGTTGTTTGTGTACCAAATAACAGTGCAGTGCGTGCAATAAGTAGTAATATTAATAAGTACTTGGGGGTCGATAATTAGTTATATATTGGACATAGTATGTGAGGTTACAGAATGAGGTATATGGATATAAAGAACATGGAACCGCTGCCTCGGCGCTGGGCGTGCGGAGCGGCGCGCCCTGTCGTGCGACCACACGTGTTATAAATGTACCCGGCGGTGTCTAAAAACACGCCGTTTGCAAAAATAGATGTAAATATGGAGGTGTGTCGGTCCGCGGACGACAGGGCTCCGGGCGCCGCAAGCCTACCACCGGCTACGCTATTATTTGGTACGTGACGGAACACTAACGACTCTCGGTCGTCGACGGAACACACGTAAAGGATGGTGCACAGATCGATAGAAATTCATATTACTATTAAGGCAGCCGTTCATAAACTTACTACGTGAAAATTCTTACGCATGCCTCATAATTATTACGATCATAATTATATTATAATAAGATATACTTTAGACACTGAGAATACAAGTTTCAAATAAATACCCAACAAAGATAATTTGAAATAGAACATAAGGAACACTACAGCAGCAATCAAATTGCGAACACATTTTGTACTACATAAAAAATAATACACAACCCTTTGCGCGAAAAGACTGAAAAGTTCAACTTTTGAAGTCACTATGAAACTCGGGCCCTAGCATGAAATGCGATAAAGTTATTCCGTGCGTTCGACAGAAATGTGCTCAATTTGTAACACAGATATAGATCCGCAAACGCAAGGTGCTTCATAGTACGACCCTTGTGTCACTTTCAGTTAATACTAGATCTTTAGAATAGATTTTCCCATCACAGAGATTTGCACAGAAAAATGTTTTTTTTTTTTTTAAGTTTTTTATTTTTTATTTTTTCTTTAATATATTTAGCCTATTGATATAATTATGACATAATTTAGTATCTGCTTATGACTTAAGTGTTCCAATACGAATATCAAGGAGAATTAATTATTAATAATATTGGTGTAACCTGAGACGAGACATCCTAAGTCTACGCTAAACTTATCAATTAGTTATATTGATATCGTTATAATGAAATACGTCGCTGAAACATGCTTTACAAACTACATTGTACTTTAACTCAAAGGTGGTACCGAAAAATATTTATTTTTTTTATTATAAAACAACGCCAATCATTCTTTTATTTTAAAGAGATGTCACTCACTACAATACTAAAAAAGGCAATCGATTTAGTATTCATTATTATGATAACTTAAGGCTTTACAAATATCAAACTTAACGCACATCACGGGAATCACGGATATGAATACAACAAAATAATTCGAATTAGAAATGTAGACGATATGCAACGTTGTAAGATCAATCATTAAGGAAATCAACTGTTCAGATGACATCGGTGGTACTCTATTTGTTGCGTCAGTCTCCCGCCGGGTGGCGCATGTCATGCCACACAGAGCGTTACATTAACTTACGTTTTTAATCATCAAGTCATTGGGATCGGTACTCTACAATCTGCAATGGTGGGTTTTATACACTAATTAAGCTTGTTCGTTTTGTACAACATAAACCGACAGCGGTACTCTCCGTACCCCATCGTATAATGGTCTTCAATGTATTCCAGCTCGATACATCACTAAAGTAAAAAAATATACGAAGCAGTTAAATATTATGTCTCGTCACATAACAATGTGCCGCTGGCAGTAGGAGACCTCTAATAAAATAAATATTCTCATCCGACTCACTGGACAATATTAAAAATATTTTCTTAATCACAGATATCAGTCTGTCAAAATTTAAATTAAGTATATTTCAGAATCGGATTAGTCGTTCCTCACTTACATAGGATTATTCAAGTACAAGTACAATCAAGGTACAAAAGTGACTAATTTAAGACCGCAGAGTATTAAATTTTGACGCCAATAGAAATATCTAACTATTGAGAGGTTATTAGTACTTCAGTGTACATTAACGAATTTGGTCGTTCGAACTAAGCGATTACGTATATATCAAGCACTGTCGTCGAGACCGATTACGTTCTCTTATAGTACAAATGAACATTGAATATAAACAATTTGACACAGGTACAACAGAGATCTAATGAAAGAATAATACGAATATAAACTAGTTTCACATAGGATATGATCGTTAAATTATGCTCGATTATGATCGCTCGATTATATCACGCGGCGATACATCGATGCGAGAGAGACTAGAGAAGCAGTGTCTTGTAGTTAGCGAGCAGCAGTCTCGAGTCTACTGCATCAATTAACTGTTGGTGGGGGGTTGGCCTTGATACACATACATATATACATAAACGCTACTACGTACTCGTCGATCAAATGCAACTTTACTCAGTGTGGGTGAGCTAACGGATAAATGGCGACTTATTGCTCTATTACAACTATACACAATAGCAGTTAAAATATTCGCAGCAATCACATTTAGTTAAATTACCACATAGAGAATTTAGCTTAGTTCAACATTTTTATCAATGGCCCTCTCTGTTTACACGTAAAGTCACTCAGTACATTATTTTTATTATTTTGTTTATAATCAGTTGTTTGTGTTTTATCAAGAACACCCTTTGTCTTACAGCTATATATTCCAATAATACAAAAATCCATTCACTATAATTAAGGTAAATTTTAGATATTTAATCACTAAAATGTAAAATATGAACATCCTAAATAAACTCTGATATTCCAATTTTAGGCATTAGCTCAATTAATTAAATATATGATTGAGTGACTATGAAAAAAAGAGAAATAAATGCATTATAATAATACTACCCAACCATTCCCTTCAGTTTGACAGGTTCCAAGCTGCTCGGGCCGAACTATCGTTACTGCTACACTACGTCAAAGCCTTCGTTATTTTATATTTGGTATCCACATATTCGCACCACATAACAAGACTAGAGGAATGATTGCCTCTGTGTCGACGTCGCGCGTGTCGCCATCTCAACACGATCCCTCGTAAATAAGGAAGACTAGTTTCTTTGTAGATATCACCTAATGTGTTCTATTGTATCAAGACGTCAACGTCCTAACGTACAAAAATATATATAAATAAAGACAACAAGCAAAACTTTAACCTTACGTTAAATTAAAAAGGCCCTTCTGAATATCGTACACTATCACTAGGTAAAATTATGTCGCATATAAGTAACTCCGTCAGTTGTGTAACGCGTTAATAACAAATGGAAAATGATAATGTCTTTTGGTGTGCACAAGTCAACGTTCAGCATATGAATGGAAAACAAACAATTAGCTGCATTCTGCGTAATATTTGGTCCCTATGTGATACACAGTTGAGTCTACGAGCGTGCCAGACGAGACGGGTCGGAGCGACGCGTCGCCCTTGACACGGAACAACATTTGCGAACACGACTAAATCGTTGTAAGAAACATGTATCGATCCAAACTCGTAACGCTCGAACAGAGGAAACGAATGGAGCTACTAACAAGTACCATCAGGTTAACGGGACGGTACAGAGACAAGCGAAGGGTAGTTAAGTTTAAGTGCGTTACGCGCTATTAGGCGGCATGGGTCCTACGCCATAGGTAATGCGATTAACAACTATGGTCAAGTACATTAAAAGCTAATTGGGAGATTACAAAATAACTTTAGAATTTTATTCCACTAAGGATAGATAATAAGATAATAAAAAAAATTAAAATTAACAACAATATTATGAGCAAACTACTTGAATAGTTGAGCTAAAATAACACCAGAGCAGCTTGGATAGGCGACAGCGACCTAAACGTTGCCGACATTAAATGGCTCTTATTTGTACGATCAATATTTTGTTGTGATGTCAGAGATCCACGCAATATATGTGAACAACACAAGCGGTCGTCTAATGGCTTACAGACATCGACTTTGGCATTCAAGTGTTATGGAATATGTAAACGTCACGCGTCAACTGACTCAGTATAGCGATTAATTTTAATGTTACGCGTTAATTCGGGTAAACTTCATGAAAACCAAGAAAAATAAATAGATAAAAATATTTACATATATGTAGGTATATATATATAAAATGTTGATTGATGAAATAACACTTACAATAAAAGTAAAACATAGCTAAGCTCATTAATGATTACACAAGGCGTGGGCACGGGCCCCGCTGCTCGCAGCCTTATATTGTCTACAGCTAGTCACAGAGCGGTGCCTAGCGCACAATTCATTACAATACATTTTTGAAAGGAAACGATTACACCTGCCATCGGTTACGGTAACGTACCACAGTTCATTGAGGCACAATCATTGGTTTCTTTAATTGCTTTTCATTATTTATTTTTTTTATATTTTTTTTATTTTTTTTTCTTTACTTATATTTACATCTATGATCGTTATTATAATTACTTTAGGTACGTAAATTTAATCTAAATAACAGAAACAAATCACGAAAATTGTTATTAAAAGAGAAGCGTGAAGCGTATTAAACTTTTACGAATATAATTCCACAATATATACATATTACAGTATAGACGTACGATATAAATACACAACAACATAATAATATAACACAGACTAAATTGCACATGGCGCAATAATTGTGTGCAGGAAATAATGATGCAGTCATTGAACCGAGAGGAGATTCAGTTAGTGCGGCGCGTGGCCGCTTCTCACAACCTTTGGCGCTGCGAGCGGCGGGGCGCGGCCCACGCGGCACTGCGCATGCGCACTGCGCCCGCGCCGCTACCGGGACACCTCTATAACACCACTATATACCACTATACCGACACGACTACACATTTAAAATACGTCCATTTCACAATATCTATACCCATTATTAAGTACTGATAACTTTAACTGACTAAAAAACTTCAAGGCATAAACTTCTTTCATCTTTAATCTATGGGTGACGTATTCTAAAGGGCACTGGTTTATTATACTTTCCGTTTGATCAGATATTCTAATTGTAAACATGGAAAAAACTCTATAAAAAATTAAATATGAAATTTTATTGCTGTATTAAAATTTAAATTTGCACCAGAGTAAACAACTGAGATTTAGGCGTTATCGCATATTGGTGTACAATTGGACAGAACAATATCATTTAAAAATAATAACTCTTTATTAATTCTATCAATCGGTAAAAAGAAACACCCTCATCACTTAAATTGAGCTTTAACAATACATAGAATTGACATGTGTCTGTTATACGTGTAGTATTGTTGCATAGACGTAACACGAATGTTATAGGAACATCAGATCATTAAACCCGTACCGCGAAAATAATTTAAAATTTTGGAAGAATCTTTATTAAACAGTGAAATGCAATCAATTGTTCCGGACATCTTTGATAATCACTCTTTGGCACCTAACATTAAACATGACAATCTCGATTACGGCTCTTACGCGAAATAAACAGTCCGATTGCGTATACTGGCACGTGCCTGCGTTGATACGAGCGGTGCTTGTGATGACGTTCAACTCAAATTTGTATCTGATACAAATCTTATAAGGCAACGAACAATATGCAATGGTGAAACGCTACACTGCCGTCGGTCCCTATAGTAAGATAATAATACGATTCAAATGACAAATGCTAATATTGTTTCTAAATGAACACATGACACATCGAAACATTTAACACTAACTACTACAGGTCCGAAGCGATCAGAGTAAACGTATATACACGTCAACATCGCGTAACTAACTTATTTATTTAATTTGTGAAGAGTACTCGAGCCGGAGCTCGACAAGGTACAGCGAATCACTTACAACTAACTTAACACTAAAATCGTTTTATCATAAAAACACTGGAAGATGTTCGAAAAGTTACAATTTACATTATTATAAGTCGGCCGGGGCCGTGAGTCTACCGGCCAGTTCGTAAAGCGTGGTGGGTCCGTCATCGACGGTCGAGGGCGCGAGCCCGGAGTCTCATCAGGGGCGGAGCGGCGGGAGGCGGAGGACCGATGCGCCCTAGCCTCTACGGAAATCCCACCGCTTGTACACTTCGCTTGACATTCTCTCAGTTGCGCAATGTCTTGTTCCCGAGCTGAGTGTGAAATCATCTGCCGTAGAACTGTACACACTGGGCACCGGAGCGTGTCGAGCGAGGATCGAGCGGTGCGAGAGCCGCGGCCGGCGAGCACCGGAGCAGCTCGGAGCCACTGACGCGTCCATCCCGCCGCTGCTCTATTCTAATCCCGTAATAATTGGTAATTTTATATTTTGGCAGAGTATCTCTGTGGCACACCATCAATAAATTAAAAGTAAATAAAAGTGTAAATAAACTTTATGATAACGAACTTTACCTTACACGCGCAATCGTTGCCGTTAAATATCAGTAGTATGCTTATTGAATTCTACGATAGGACTTAAATTGTAAACTTACACCTAAATTATTAATACCGACGAACCTACGGCTACAAGTATATTATTAACAGAATATCTAAAGCATATGTCACTTTGAATAACGTTCAAATTGAGCCTATAGAAAATACCACAAATCTTTTATTTAAATAGATATTGATATGGCTAAATTTAAGTTAGAACTTTATTCTTACCTATACACAAAAGTGTAATATTTAATTACTGTCAATTATAGTACTTTAATAACACTTCTCACAAATGTATGTGTAATATAAAATGATAAAACAATTTTCAATTTATTATATTAGGTTACCCTTAAGTTAATCGTATAATCTAGATAATCGTCTCATTATATTAAACATAAAGTGGCACTTCAATCACAAATACTGGAAAAAATTTGGGGAAACGTCAGCTTCGGCGGAGGCCGACCGCCGGCGACCGCGCTACTATGATACTCAACAAAATAGATTATCCTTACATTAGGCAAGATACTTTACATCACAGGATTACTGGATTGCAAGGGAGCGCCCCGCCTCGGCCTTGTACTTGCGCGGCCGCGGGCCCACTCCGACGCATATAACTATATACTCGTTTGCTTCAGACTATACACGGCTTAAAGGAATTACCGCTACGAGAATGCACTTCAAATCTCATCATTTTAATTTTGTTAACATCATAAAAATTACAACTATTCGTACAAGTTTGTTAGTGGGCGAAATGCACTTAAACGTTTATTGCTGAATAAAATATCACTACTGGAAAACGAGGGCTCGATGCGAGTGAGAATTCAAAACAGAAATAAATAATTAAAATACGACAAGTACAGATAATAAAACGAGAAAATAAAAACGAACACGAAAGAAACTCGGAACGCAACAGCTCGACGGGCGAAACAGCAACAGCCCTCGAGCTCAACAAAATAAATATACGCTATAAAATAAGGCCACGGGACGAGTGACTGAGGTAGCCCGCGAGGCAACTACTCTATCTGATACCTACACTATTTGTTATATTTGTTATTTGGTAGAACGCAGACGCGAACCGCGCGCGGTCTCACCGCGCCCGGGCCGCGCCCGCTCGGACCCAACTCTAACGTTATAAACCTCGATACACTTTCTTTTGCCATTGTATATGTATAATTCTTATATACACTAAATATTCTACATGAACACTTAAAACACAGTAAGATAATATAGTATTGTGGACAGTTGGCTACTGCGACCGCGTCGCGCCGCGTACCGCAACGCGCCGCGACGCGTTCGACACGATCTGACTAGGCGAATAAAATTAGTCGATCCCCGTACGGGGGACGTAAAGCGTAATTACAACTAGACACGCGGCCCCGCCTCGCCCGGCGGGTGCCGGCCGGCCGCTAACACTATCTTACACATCGAATTCTCGCTTACTTATAAATACGCACCTCATGGTCGGCCGGCGCGACACTTCACCAGCGAAACGAGGTCGGAGGTTAGCCCAGAGCCGGATCGACACGGACAAATGCATCTATACAGACTGAAGAGGTCCGAACGCTCAATCCCTTCCGTCGACCCCACAGGCAAATCACAATAGGTGACACGGGCACACTCTCAGTGAGATAAATATAGTGTACTATAGTGAGTACGGTAAACTCTATACGAGTGGCCCGCTCGCCGTTCCGGTATGGTCGTACAACAGGTGGTTACTTGCGTGTGAGGCGACGGGTGGAGGCGAGGTGGCCGGGCGCTTAGATGGACTCCCCGCCGAGCAGGTCTGGCGGCAGGAAGGAGTTGAGCGAGGAGGGCGTGGCCCGCTGGTCGTGCGAGTCGGGCCACAGGCCGGGGAAGCCGCCGCCCCAGCCGTCCTTGCCGCCGCGCCAAGCGCCGCCGCCGCCCGACCCCAGGTGCTGCAGGATCATCTGCACCTCGGACTCCGCTGGCGACTCCGCGAAGATTGTTGTGTTGCTCAGCACACAGTTGTTCAGAGCCATCTGGGCCTAAGGAACAAGAACAGTGATTATGAGACGAAAATGTATACACTGTAGATGCTAAAATTGGCAGATGTCGCAATGGTTATCACGAGAAACAACTCATCATCAATTGAAAACGAGGCAGGATGAAATGGTACTCATTTTAATAATAGTATAAAAGTTTTGACATAGTAATACATTAACATGGCTCTTGATCAAAATTTTTTCAACTTGGAGAAGTCATAAGATAAGTTATATATAAGTGCTATGATGTTAATATTATTCACAAAACATTATAAAACTCGGAGTGCATACCTTAGCAGCTTCCTCGCGTGTTGAGTAGCGCGCGAGGGCGAGGCCCTGATTCAAGTACAGGTGGAAATTTTGCAGGGGCCCATGCTGAACGCAGAGCGTCTTCAGAGTGGAGCCGTCAATCTAGAGGCAAGAAGTGTTAGTGTTATTGTGTGGAGCATAACAAATTACGAATAACAACTTAAGTGTATTCTAATTTTAGTAAAGATTAAATAAATTTAGATTGCCTATGATTACTTATCAGCAATCGGAATGATTCATAACTTTGAAATATTTCACTGTTTATCTGTAGTGCGAAAAAGGAATTGCTCATACAAAGTATAGATTTAATAATGATCTTAACTGAAGCATACATAAATTACATACAACACAACATAATACTTATGTAACATTTAATACCTGAGCAGTAAGGTTCTTCAGCAACAGCCAGGTGGAGGCTTGCCACGAGGATACGGAGCGCGGCTGAGTATTGGTATGATGTTGAGGCCAGGCCTTGTTGAGGCCAGGGGGCGCGGGCCGAGGTTTGGAGCCCCAGGCGTCTGCCTTCAGGCCTCCAGGTGCGGCTCCAGTACTGCCTGCTCCCGCGCCAGGAGGTGCATAACTCCAGGTAGAGGAGGACAGTGAGCGTTCGCCTCCGGGAGGCGAAGTCTTCCCGCCGAGCATGTCCGTGTCCTTGATGACGGCCAGCGACAGCGGGGAGCGGACCACGGAGCCCGGGGTCATCGCCGGGTCGTCCTCCACGGTCTTCATCTGATTGCCCTAGTAGCGTAGTTATGTGAAATGGGATAACTAGTCGTCGACTTCCAAGGTAAACGGTATAGCCGACTTTAATCACATTGTAGAGGATTGGGAATATCTGAGTGTATATTTGAGCCAGACTTTGTGATATTGCAAATAAAGTTCCTAAATGTATTTTTATAATAAGGGCCAACAAATAACTTTTTTATCACCAAAATATTCAAATACATAATTACGGATGTGTTATTATATTTTTAGTGTACATTCAATATTATACTTTAGCATTTTCGTATCATAAGTCTATGGCTTTACACTTGATCAATATGAATTTATTTTGTTAAATTTTGACTTTACTATATCTTTATATCACTGATAAGATACTAACTTTTCAACAGGAAAAATAAACTAAATTGTTTCTTAAATAGCTTGTTGACGATCGAAATTTAGTAAAATTCTGTAAGACTCACCTTCCAAGGCTTGCCAGGTTCAAACTCCGGCACGAGATCATAAACAGGTTGGTGCACTGGGTGCGAGGGCCAAGCGTCCTTGCCATCGGCCACGTCTGCTCCACTGTCACCCCAACCTTCGTTGCCGCGTCCTACACCCCAAGTGCTGAAACAACAAATTATTAGTTTTAGCAAGTTACCAAATACCTGTATTAATACCTCGGCACGCGTGTCCCGAGAGTGTGGCGCGGGAAGTATGTTTTGTAATAATCTTGCTTTTGCTTGGACATTTTAGTCCAAGATATATGTCCCGAGTAATACAAGCTTATGATTTGAAACTTATACTAATAAACTTAAACGACGATCACTGAATGCAAAAAAGTATTGCATTTGGCGAACTTTTATTCGATTACGGCCGGTTACCTGTTGCCAGCCGACAAGACGAAGCAATATTTACAAATCTATTAGTAGGAATATTATCTAGGCGCGTGTTATCCAATTACTTACGAATCAGGTTGCAGTCCCAGCTGGTTGAGTTGCGGGCTTGTGGTAGACTTGGCAGTCCCCGGCGCACGGCTGAACTCCGAGCCTTCGACGTCCTTATCCAGAGAGGGAAGTTTCCATTGGTTGAGGCGCGATTGTTGGTTGCTGCTTGCACTGTAGCCCTAAACATGGACAAAATCGACATTTGTTTATTTATTTCACAAAACGACAATTGAAGACTTGTTCCAAAATTATTATCAAACACAATCTTCGTTTATAGCTTATCTGAAATGTTGTTATGAAAATTATCAGCCTGATAAAACCATATACGTACAGGAAACTAATATAGGAACTTCAAAATTTTAACCAAGAATTGTGTTATTGAAACAGTTAAGTTTTTAACACAGATGCTCCGGCAATGTAGCGACTGCGACTGGTAGGAGCCTGGGGTAGTTATTTTCTAGTCATAACAGTCAACACCAAGACTAAAAGGGGTATTACATCTTCCTAAATTCAGAAACCTGAATTTAGAAAATTCTGAATTTAGAACAGTGTAATTGCATTTAGGAAGCAAAGCTTCCTAATTAGGAAGCTATTTAGGAAAAGAATGGTTTCCGACGTCCTAAATGGCTAAATCGGATGAGTGTAATTACGTTTCCTGAATTCAGGACGCTCAGTCGCCGCGCGCCTGCCGTCGAGAGCGCACGTTTGTCTTTCCCTCCCAATATAATATTGCGTATGTACCGACGAAATAAATGAAATTTTACATCATCTAGTATGCTAATTATTCAAATCGATCAAGGAAAAATTATATGATCGGTCCAGGCAGGATTTGAACCCGCGATCCTTCTTTTACAGGGAGAATGCTTTGACCACCTAGCTACCAGACTCACGCCCAAACCAATCTGTATCCGTCTTTAAGGCGATGGTGGAGCAATCTACCGACGCTCTTACGAGCTATGCTATCGGAACCAATGAATGATCTGTCATTAATTTTATTCATTGATTTTTGATTACTCCGCCCAAATGTTTGAATGAAATTTTACAGCATGTAGTAGGTATGCTAATTATGCAAATTGATTATGAAAGAAAAAATTCGTTCGTCGTTAAGCTAACCGCAATGGTTATGACAATATCAATATTTTGTTTTTTTTTTTTATAGTATTGAGGGCATTTTGTCGCAATTGACTCGACAGTCGACACGTCCGTCCCTTGCCGCTCGTCCTTCAAAAATGATTTAGGATCCTAAATTAGTGAACGTGTAATCGCGAGCTTCGGTGACTGAATTTCTTTTCCTAAATAGCTTCCTGAATTTAGATTTCTGAATTCAGGAAGATGTAATACTGTAATAGCCTTACCAGAAAATTCGATATTTTTTGTTTGTCCAAAATTTTGGTAAATTGTGAGATGATATCAAAGTCGGTAAAAATAGGCATGCGCAAACATTCCAATCCATTATAAAAAGTATCTAGTTCATTGCACTTATAAAGAAGCTGAAGTATTATTAATTTTGAAAAAAAAAAAATACTGTTCTAAAACCACATACTGCCTGTGAATCCTTAGAGATGCTAATTTCTCCAAAGCTATTTTGCAAAGGTGAAAGATGGTCGTGGCTTTGCTTGAACAGATCTGAGCTGCCAGCCTGCTGCTGCTTCATGTATAGAGCTTGTTGGGTCGCGATCTGATTCTGTATAAAAACACACATTATTTTGTAGATATGTTTTATAATTTGCAATTGCAATTCACAAATTGAAATTTCCTTTCTTTGTAGCTTAGTTATTACGAGACAAATCGATCCATGTAGATGAATAAGAAAATTCAATTCACTCCTCCGACTTTGCTAAAGAGGGAATTAATTTATGATGTTTCTGATGAAATTTGTTGAGATTTATTAGACAGGTTGATATTTAGGGTACGCGTTTATGAGTAATATTACAAAATAAGAGGCAGGCTAAGTAAAACTTACTTGAAGAGCAGTAATCTGCAGTTTAGCCTTATTTATTTGTGCAGGGTACTGCAGCGCGAGAGAAGAATGACCCTTGCTCATAGCAAGCGAGTTTTGTTGCAGTAGTTGCTGGAGTACTTTGATCTGAAAAGAGTACCATGTTATTCTCCCTTACACTTAGTTCAAAAATACTTGTTGTGTATGGATGATATACTACTAATTATATCATCCATGCACAACAAGTATTGGGAGTGTGGGAACAGGAGCAATAATTGACGAGGGCCATATAAATATAGATTAGATGATTTATTGTTGATGTTAAGATTTTTTTTGTTGTAACCGAAATTTCTAGAGCAAAGTTACTATAATAAACAGAAATTGGAAAATCCACAGAAACAGTCGGCAGACGGGTCAACGCGTCCAATGTCTAATGTTTTGCTTGACGGTATGTTATTACAATGACAACGCAACATTTGATTTTATCATATCAATTAACACTAGAGTGCACGCGCGGGCTACATATGTAGCCCAGCGTGTAATATTGCCTTAAATTATCGTACCTAGGCGCGCTATAGATCTATCGTCTCGTGTATTCCTCGACAACTACCCCCCGCACACACCAGTAGCGCATCGTCACTTGCGGCGCAAAGACTTTAATAATACAAGTTCTGGAAGTTGCTGGGCTACACCTGTGCCCCGCGCGTGTGTTCGAGGAATTATATCGTGAAAGTGTACAAGTGACAAAATTAAGGTAAATATACTCTATTGTAACTTAACTATATTATATAATGATACATATATAAATAAAAACATATTAATAGTAAGTATGCATTATTTATTGTTGGTATTTGTTTATTTTTCACAGATCGATGGCGGTATCCGAACAAATTGAACTTTGGCTGATGAAGTTAGTGAAGGCGAAGATATTTTGACCAAAAGCGATGAAGAAGAGGAAGAAATTACAGGACCAAGTGACGCACTGGGACCATTCTGATACGGAACAATCAGACAATGAGGAATGCGACGACATGCCTCTGTCGACATTGATTTCCTACCAATCACGAAACGGAACCAAGTGGAGTAAGCCTACTCAAGAACAAGGTGCCATAATATTTTAGCTCGTCTACCACTTACCAGGCCCAGTACTCTCAAATGAATAAACCTGAAATTAAAGTGACACGTCGCCCGTATCTCCAAGATGTCGGATTCGATCTAGTAAGGCCGGGCCATGCATTGAATGTCGAAATATACCTAGAGCCATAAAACTGAAAGGCAGACTTTTCCTCGCACCATAACATGCCTATTCGGGTAGGAATTGGCCGGTGTGCTTTTTGTACAAGGGCTCGAGACCGTAGTACGCGCAAACATTGCTGCAAATGTTTGAAGCGCATTTGTACTGAACGCTAACAGTTGGTATGTCTCGAATGTTTGCCCACAGACTGAATAATTATCTGTGATCAAGAAGGTGACTCAATTAGATTATAAAAATATAATTTTCTACTAATTGTTTCATTCCTAATTGATAATATGACCTAGTGAGCTCAAGCCTGAAAAATATTAGTTAATTTTTAAGAACTTTATATTTTGTTCGTAATTAAAGTTAAAAAGTTAAATTTACCTAGTTTTATAAACAATTATAATAAAAATAAATATGTTTAAGTATATACACTATGTTTAAATTATTAATTTGCGATATATATGTATAATTTACTTCCTTGTTAATGGGTTACACCTGTGCCCCGCGCGTGCGCTCATGGTCAATTTAGGGGTGCGTGTACTGTAGTGTTAAGCTTGTTTCCAATTCTTGTGTTTATCTCCAATAACCATGACTTGACTTAAATGCAAGCTGTTGCTTTTTACACGAAAACTCGACGAAAATGTTCCAATAGTTGACTTATAATAGTAGCTTTACATGACCAGTCACCCCAAACCATGTTTCTAAGGATCAGTAAGCTGTTTACTTCCTGTTTCCACAAGCTTATAACTAGGGCTCAACTATTATACCTATGAGCTAACATCACTGTAGGTATTACACGTTATCCGTCCGGCTATATAACATATTAGAGGGAGAAAATTCGGGGCGCAATCGAAGAAAAAATAAGAAACGCGTGAACGCCACTAGGCATTTCCGAAATTGTAAGTGAGAATCGTAAAGAAGGTCGCTTTTTATTTAACAAATGTATTTCTGCAATAAGTTTTGTATGTGGTGCAACATCATTTACTTGAATTTTAAAATGTAAAAAGCTCAAATTTTAATATGTCAATGTAGAGTAAAATCAGTATTGGGTCGTGAGAGCATCAAACGTCTTTAGTGACCCTAGTGTCTATGTTAGTCAGTTTTTAAGCCAAGATTTTGTACACAAGAGTATAAATACGGTACACAAATGTAATCAGCATTGAGTAGCGATTTAGCGTATAAAACTATCACACTACACAAATGTGACAGGTATGGCTATAGGAAGCTAGCATTAGACAGCTATAGTTACCTGTTGCAGCAATTGGTTCAATAGAACAAGTGTCTGAGGTGCAAGGGGTTGGTTCAATATCTGGTGGTTTAAGTAGCCTGCCGACACTGCCATCTGAATTTGTTGGACTAGCATACGAAGCTGCGCCGCGCTGGGTTGTCCGCTGTTTCCAGTACCGCTATAAAATCAAAGCCGAGATTAGTAAAAGTAATTATATGTTTGTTAATTTTTATGTCAAGTTTGCAAAAGACAGGTTAAACTGTACAAAATATTACCCATACCTGTTGGGGTTGTAAGATTGATGATGAGGTGCCGATTGCGGTGGGGGCTGGTTAAGTAACTTTTGTACTACAGCAGGTGATACTGGCACAGTTGGAGGGTGTTGGAAAGGTCCTCCATGGTGGCCGCCAAAATGTTCATCCCGACGCCAACCATCTCCCCGAGCGGTCGCAAGCATCTCTAAAGCTTCTTCACCATTCATATCACGACTACGCAGAGCAGCCTCGACTTCCTCTTTCTTGAAACCCATTTCTACCAAGCACCTGAGAAGTCAATAGAATATTAATATTGCTAGGTCCAATTAAAGCAGTTACATAATCAAAAATATCTTTGAAGTTATTCTTACCTAAACTGCTTGCTGTTCCATACCATTTCTTTAGGTAACTGTTTGCCTAGTGGGCCACCCTGTGGTGGTTTTGGGCCACCCCATTCACCAATATCATCAGGCCAAGCACCACTGGGACCAGAAGGTTTCTGTTTAGGCACAGCCCATAAGGCTGGTCCTGAGGCATCAGGCCACGATGGCGCATCGCGTTCGGGCCAAGCGGGAGCATGGGGTTCCTCCCAAGAGCCATTGCGTTGGCCGTGAGCACCCCAAACACCACCATCTGGTTTAGTAGGAGTGGGTGGCATTCGCTGAGGACCGGGTGGTCCTTGAGGACCCCGTGTGGCCATTCCTCCCATGCCTCCGCGTTGTGCCCAAAGGGAGGTGCCATCGTCGAAGCCACTAGGGACTCGCCTCGCCGCAGGTGGTGAAGGTTCCTCCCAGCCACTTCCCTTGATTGGATCCTTGGGGCCCTGAGCACCCCACTGGTTGACACCGCCGCCGGGCATCATCTTAGTGGGTCCAGCTGCGTGTTGATGGTGCTGACTCCACATGTCACCATTAAGACGACCAGATATGCCTCCACGCAAGTCATGGCGTGGGTCTTGTTGCTGCGAGCGTGGGTCGGGAGTACGATGAGGGTCGATTCTGGGATCAACTGGTCGGTGGGGCTCTCCCCACGCGTTCCAATCATCCTTCTTGGGAACAGCCCATTGTTGTGCGTGCTGAGGTGGTCCCGCAGGCCACTGCTGTGGCGGTGGTGGCCCAGTCCAGACATTAGCGGAATCGGCTACATCATCGTCTTCACCCCAAGTTCCACCAATGTTCGTCGTCGGTGTGTGGCCCCATGGCGTCTTAGCAGCAGGCTGTGGAGGTGGTTGACCACCATTTCTTAAATTAGCTTCCCACAGATCAGTTCCCAAAAATGCACCATTGTTGACATTAGGTTTCCAAGCTGGTGGACCTCCTCCAGCTGTAGGCTCCACCTTGGACCCTGGCTCTGGAGACCCAGGTACATCCCAGTTAGTATCCTGGTTCACATGTTGCTAAAACATTAATGAATAAGCATAAAATTTTGCTTACTTTATTCATCACAGCATACGATATAGGTAGGTTAATACTTACGCCGCCCCAGCCATCCTGGCTGAATAAAGCCTCCCTCATAGAGTTAAGTTGCTCAATCTTAGCTGAGGAAGTACTGTTACCGTTGCCATTGTTGACGTTACCAACAGTGGGCCCATTAGAGTTTGCAGCTGAATTTGGGGGATTAGTACCGCCATTGTTCCCATTGCCGGCGTTTGTACCTAAATAGAATAAAAGATGATATCAAAACCAATTCAAATCTCGTAATACATTAACAAACGTAATTTATTGCACAATTGATATTATTTCGAACTTACCGTTGCTAGTAGGTGCACCATTGTTGTTAGGTTGCGAATTTGGCATGTTTGGTGGGGAACTCTGCCAATTTGCAGACGCGGCACTCGTTGGGGGCATTTGATTACTGCCACCCTTGTTGCTATTCACTGTAAGACAATTCCAAAATTAATAAACACCTGGACAAAATGCGAATATGCTACATGGTATTTTAATTGTATCATAATCTAAATCATCGTAATTAGCGTTTGCCAACAATAGAAGCAAATTTTATTTTGATGACTTCATCATTAGTATGCTGATATAAAACAACTTACTGTCCGCTTGTGAAGTGGGCGGGCGCTGAGCCGCATTATTCCATTGTTGAGTATTGTTTGTCCCATTATTGGTTTGGCCACTGGAGTTACCGCCCCAATTTCCAGCTTCAAAGAAATAGATGTTTGTAAACTCTTATCGCGAATCATGATTAAAATATTATTATGTATATCGGCCGGGCATGTTACTGTCAAATATTTTAAAGAATGTATTGTAGATCGAAGACGATAAACATTGTTAAATAAATAATTTCTTAAGTAGTATTTCTTTTGAATAGAACACAGGATACAGAACAGAGCGTTTTGCTACAAAGGTGGCGAACTTTATTTAGCTGGCGAAATATGATATTGCGATCTAACCTGGACACTGGCCGCTTTTGTCATTGGAACTCAGTCACAAGAAGCTCCCGTCCTTGTGACTATCGTTTTGTTCATAAGTCCGAATTTACGCTATTGGTGTGGTTGAGTCAATTTACAAAGAATCTACGTGAAAAAGCGACGAGAGAACGGGCGGCGACTTTATACCGACCTGCAGTATTACAGGCGTCGGGGAAAGTAATTGAAGTATTTGAAGACTCAGAACTGAGCCCATGTAATATCCACGGATTAAGCTGCAAGGCACCCTAAACCCAAGCTGAACCTTTTGAGAACAGGTCACCTAATTTAGAATGATAGGTATGTATTTCAGTTCTGCCGTGATTGGTGGTGTGCTTTCTTCCTAGGTTAAGACCTTAGGCAATAGGTAATAAATTTAATCGCTTCTGATACAAAAATTACATTGTTCGCCCAGATGAGAGAGGATAGGATAGAACACCCAGTGCCAGCCCTGCACCGGTAGTTAGCCTTTACAGACATTATTTGCCTATAATTAGTGTTGAAGTTGGTTCAGTCTTCTGAAGCAACGTTTGGACGAATCCTTGTCCCCTGATTAACCAATACGCACAAATTCGAATTAATAGCATGTCAATTTTATGAGCTTACTCCTTCATTAGCCGCGCCACCACTGACTTGCCTAAATTCGTTGCCATCACTATTTTTTTCATTAGCAAACACGTTCGAGATTTTGGTAAGTTTTGGTGTCTATTTATTATTTCGGGGACACCGTTGTCCCCCCTCCCGAGGAGGGCCAGACCGTATGGGATGGCCCTGGGTCAGCCGAGGTGCAAGGGATATGTCGATGACAACCTCACCTCCGGCCTAGCACCACGACCCACAGTCGGCGTGCGGTTTTAGTCAGTTCGAGTCCGACATAACCTTCCCTTCCCTTCCGGCCCCGGCAGGGGAGGTATCCGAGGGGATTTCCGCACGAAAAAAAAAGGTGTCTATTTATTGGATTTTGTGGTGGATGTTGTATTATTTTAAAATAAAGTGTTTTTCGTAATATAATGAACTATTACATGCATATTGTTTGTTTTTTTATTTCGGTGGCCGACGACTGTGCTTCAAAGTTTTGGTGTAGTTAGTAGCCACTTACGGGCTGACTATTGGTTTTTTCGTGGTTCCAGTAGTCAGCCGCATACAAATTTGAACCCACTAATGGGTCTACAAATCCATTAGTCAACCGTCATTTGTTGCGTGGCGGTAGTAAACGCAACTGCCACGCAGGAAGCGCGGGTTCTATCCCCGCTCAGTGCAAATATCTGTATGCATGAATATCTATTTGCATTCGTCTGGGTGTTTCTATGTATAAAATGTATGTATTTACAAAAAAATATTATATCCTAAGTATGTTTATCCACATTCTAGATTCCATTACACAAGCTAGTTAAGCTATGCTTACCATGGGTCTAAAATAACGTTGTGAAGAATGTAGTAGAATATTTTAAAAAAAAGCCCTAGTTAAATCTATGCACGATTATTTTAGTGCCAGTGGTGTCATCAACCATGGATAAAGTACACATAATACTATTTTTAATACCTAAAATGTAAAAATAAGTGAGAGGCCAGTAGTCACTGGGTAAGCTATGGCTGACTAGGTGGAGAAGGTGAAGTGAAGGTGAGTACTGGAGAAAAGTGTTATATTTTGTTTATTGTTGATTTTTTATGATTCTAACATAATTATATTTTGTTGATGTCTTTAGCTTTTTAATAAATAACCTTTCAGAGCAAAATTATTGATTAAACTAAGAATTATTGAAGTTTTAAAACTCACTAAAAAGCGGACTACTCTGGGTGACTTTTGTATTTTTTTGGAGCTCACTCAAGCAAATTAACGATAAACTTCTGTTCTATCTTCTGTGTAATATTATTTTACTAAGTAATTGGAATAAACATTATTTTCATTAATAATTGGCCAAAATCTAAGAGAAAAGAGGGGTGGCTGAAAAACATGAAATGGGTAGTTAAGGGCCTTAACATAGTAGGTACATACCACTGTTGTTCGACGCGGGTGGGCTGCCCCAGCCGGTGGCAGCATTCAGGGAGCTTTCGCCTCCTCCACACAGTCGTAGGCGGCGCGGTACGCCCCAACTGTCCACCTCGTGGATTTTCGACATATCCTTAATTATTCGATCCTCGTTTCTCGTGAGTTCCAACATAGCATCGAAGGTGAGATCACCGTTTGCGAAGGTTCGCAAAGCCGTCTTACTGGCGGGTTCGTCGTAACCAACTGCCGACTTATTATTGTCATGGTATGTCTTTACAGACTTGTCTTCTTTAGTGATTCGAGTTTTCGTTTTGGATATCATATTATGAGCAGACTTGTCGTTTAATAGTTGCGTATCGCAAGGCTCATCTCGTATAATACAAACTGAGGATTTAAAAGCGTAATCAGACTTGTTCATATGCTCCGGCGCTCCTAACGCCATCTTATACTTTAAGTTAAAGCTACTGAAATATGGGTCACTGTATGAGATACCCTGGACTGTTATGGCGTTAATCGTTAAAGGAATGCAGTAGTTAGGCGTATCGCCAATCATTTGGTTTTGTTGGACACTATCAACAAATTCTACATTATAAATATTTAAATCTACCATTTTTACACTAGCTTCATGACTTTCACTCTTCTCTTCGACTCGCTTAAAAGCACCAAAATTATTTGTGTTCACCACCAACATTGAGGTGGAGTAATTACATTGCATTGGTTCGGTAACAGTATTAATATTGGAGTAACAATTATCCTTAATTAGATGTCGAACACATAATATTACAGAAACATTAGACATCAGACAATTATTATAAATAGAATAATTTTCTACAGTTTTGACCTAACATTATACTTATTTTCACAGATAGCATATTGTTTCAATTATAGACTAAGTAACAATGGTTCGTAGTGATGCAGTCAATTAAGCAGGTAGCAGTGTTTAGTGCCTCTATTGCAGAGGACAGGGTGAGATCACCGCTGGAAGCTGCTGCTGTGGACTCGCCTCCTAGCCCCGAGTGGCCCAGCCCTATAAACAAGTGGACATAGTTTGTCAGCACATTATAATACTATACATAGAAGCAATAGTTGATTGTATAGTACAAATGAATAGTGAAAATAATTTGATATTTTCTAAACAAATCACTCAAACAATCAGTAGCTTCCTTTTTTTAGATCGCTGGCCAATTAAAAAGCATTTAAGTATCTACCTATGAAACTGAATATATTGCTAATTGAGGTTTTGTCACTTAACAAAATAATGTAAACCGTCTCCAAACACAACATTCATGCCATAATAGTGTAAAAATACTATAAAATCATGCACATAACATAAAAATCCAATAAAATATTTGGCTGACTGCAGTAACCATGTAGGTACTTATAAGAATTTGGTATAACTGAGGGAAAAATGTGCTATTTTACACAGTAAAGAATCTTATAGGTAGATTGTGAATTGGAAAAGAGCTTTGGGTGGGTTGAGTGTATAATGAGTGAATGAATGAGAAATATTGCAATTACACGAGTTTGAATATCTAAAGCGATTACCTTATAGGACGGACGAGAGGCTGAGCTGTATATCACAGATAATGCGGGCTCGGCAAATCCTTTAGAGCAGCTTTGCAGTCGGCTCGTAACGTTTCAGATTATCTACACAAAGGATTCATATTTCAAATTTCTTAGTGGATGTCACAACAAACACCATAATTTAATTTTTTATATTTTTTGAGGTTATTTCAAGGGCCAGATAATAAGACAGGTCGGTCCGATTAGTGCCAATAGCGTAGATAGACACAGAAGTTATCACAGGCCATGGTAACATCACTGTAAGTTATTTGCGTCGCAGTGATATGATAAAAAACAAGCTTCGACAAAAATGTAATTCGTTGAAAATCATGATGGTGTTTCACAATACGCCAGTCCAAAATGTACTTATTTCGACGCAAGTACTTACCAACCACACCGTGATCCGTGGTTGTTAGTTCAATCAAACGTTTAAAGTATCACAAACACAATTCTTATTACAATTTTCACATTCTTATAAAAACCAATATTCTCTTCTTACATTATATACATAACTATTTGTATATTTCGGCCTTGAGACTCGACGACTCGATGTTGAATATCTACAGTCGTATACATGTATCTATCTATGCTATATCATCCACGGTACCTATCTATATCTAGAGTGAAAGTTAGCACGACCCATATCAAACAATTAAGGGATATATCTTTAAAACAAATTCATTTTCTTTGAGCACAAACACTTGATAGACATAAATATTGCAAAACTTCCTCAAAAATCACACTTATTTCAAGTAAAAATACATAAAATCTTACGTGACACGACCGAGCGCAACGGTGTTATATTACTGGGAGGAATGAGACAGAAAATTAAACATGTCGCTGATATCCCGTTTGTTAGAGGAAGAAAAAACATACGCCTGAGAAAGCGATGCCATAAATGCTCAGAGCGATCAACGACGACATGATGTACTAATATTCCAAAAAGTAACATAATTTCTATCCTTACCTCCGTTTTGTAATGTTGTTGGCACATAAACTTAGAGATTTATACAAAATCACAATCCCAAACCCCCGAGAACACGGCTTCGACGGCTGGATGGAATGATTTCGTCGTCGGGGTTCGCACGGAGAGCTGCGAAACGCTACTAATCCAGTACGGACGTTGCCGCTACTAGAATACTGAGAGATGACGTATTTTTATCATGGCCGGATAATAGCAATTTGCTATACATACATACAACTTTGCTTATATAGCAGTCAATATGCGGAGCCGCGGAGGGTATTATCTATAGCATCTACTTATATGTGTACCTACATAATACCGTACGACAACGTAAGAATAAAATATAGTATACTTATGTACCTATTTTGGTACTATGTATAGCTATAGCTCAATATCTATAAAACATTCTTTCTTACAAGGTAGGTTGAGAAGGTAAAAGATTAATATTAAATTTAAATGCCGAAAGTAATTATTTATTATTATGCTAGCTTTTCCCCGCGACTATAGAACGCTTATTACGTAGTATTGTATTCTCTTTGTATAGAACCACGACCAAAAATAGCCTATGTTCACCTATGTCCTTTAACAAGGTCTAATCTATCTCTTTACCAAATTTCGTCAAAATCGTTTCAGTAGTTTAGGCATGAAAGCTAACAATCAGACAAACAAAAGCCAAAGTTATTGGGAACGGCAAATAATGAGTGTGTAACATCATATCGCCCTGTATAATTTTTTAACCATTCTAACAAAAATAATGAATTTTGTGATAGGTAATTGAAAAGAAAATTTGAAAAACTGAAAAGTTATATACAAATATAAATATTTTCATCGGGTTAGCAACATTTTATTATTTGATTATTTTCTATAATCTCAATCACAA
This sequence comes from Eilema sororculum, assembly GCA_914829495.1. Lineage (NCBI taxonomy): Eukaryota > Metazoa > Arthropoda > Insecta > Lepidoptera > Erebidae > Eilema > Eilema sororculum. Next base: position 19,163,277 of record OU618541.1, read on the forward strand.
AGTAATAAATCTCTACATTGTCTATGCTCTAGAGCTGTCAAACAAATAAAGAAACCCATTCACTGTCCTGCATTAAGCCGCCTAAAGCCGCTTTTAATCATACGGCAACGGCACATTAGAATACCGCCGTGTGGATCATCCACACCCAATAAAAATACACTAAAATTCCGAGTCTATGCTAAATATAATATTCATATATTAAGTTTTTTTGTTTTTTCTGTACGCACAGCATCTTGTGCAAAGACTTTGAATACACTACGTTTACGTTTTCTTCTCTGTGTACGATCTTGTGTGTAAAACTCAGTATGACGAATTCGGTAGGGTTGCAAGACAAAAATCGGTAGATTTCGGTAGATCTTTTTATAAAAGAGTTCACAATATTAACATAGGTACACATATATTATTACAAATTATTTATTGTACCATTTTTGTACGGACATTTTATGAAACATGGTATTTGGCGCGCGAGCGGTTATAAACGAAACAATTTGTATCTATAAACCTTTTTGTAAGTACCTATACAAAAGCCCTACTATAGCCTCCGTTGCGGTTTCGGGTTTTAGTTTTTATCAAATTTACTGTGGAGAAAATACGTACCACATTTGCTGATGAATGGGGTAAAGATAAAATGGTAAATACAAGTGAAGGATGTAACCTTTTTGAACATAGGCATCCCGTTACCGCTTTTCATTTAGGCCACATGGTCCCAAAATATTTCTGGCTCGTCTTGATCCTGAAATTTATTAATTTCTTGGGTATTCCTGAGCAGACCCCACTCCGTGTCTATAATTTTCTTTGATAACATATAGACTCTTCACGTGCTTCTTTCATGAATTTTAGTACCAGCGTGTTTTTGAGAGCATCATATCCTGAAGATATATTTATTTCTTTATTGCAACTTTTTCACAATGCACAATTAGGTATTAAACTCGGAGACAACCACCCAGAGAATTCAGGTCGTACTTATATCCCACTCTAAATACTTTTTGCGTTTAACTCCTGCACTGTCGACGGACCACGGTACGATTATAATATAACGGATCATTATAGATATGTCTATCCGACATATCCTTAGTGATCAGTTTTAAACTTGATGACTATCACGGAGACAATGCAAGTGAAAACATAAAATTAAGCGAGATTTTACGAAACTTTACTTGTCTGGGATTCCAAAACTTGAGCTTATTAATACCGACTGTATTAGATATATTATAAGTCTATGTAAAATACCGACATTCGACAAACTCTGACAACTGAAGTTTTGTGTTGATTTAAGGTCTATAAATCTTGTATCATTGACCAATATTATTAAACTAAAACTTTAGAGATCTTTGCTCAGTTTGCTCGTTTCTCAGATCAAAATATCAGTGCGAGTTAACATGACTCCTGGCTCAAACTAGCGACGTTAAAAGTACTGACTGCAAAAGAAATTTTGAATTTTCGAGAGCACCATATTATATTAGATAAATTTCTTAAATTCTTCAATATTGATTATCATAATTAAATAGATTTCTAATCGCAAGATTCAAAAATAAACAAATTTCATGCCATGTTTTTCTTATAATAACCTTGTGTTAGACGTTGTTACAAAGCTGAAAGCTTAACATAATATAGCAGGTATAATGAATAAAAACACTGTTTGTAAAACTACATTCAAGCCCGTATTCTAGAATGACAGCCTAAATCGCGATCACATAGGCGATTCATCTAAAATTTTATCATTAATGGGATAACATTTCATCAATATACGTAATATATTTTTTTACATACATACACACTTAAAAACATACACCATAAAAACATACAACATACTCAAAAAAATACTATTTTAGCCATGTCAACAAAGGGATATAATCTGAGGGATGTTACGGTGGACATTTGTAAGTCGGGCATGCCACCGCCCCGCCCTGGAGAATCACTCAGAAACATTATTTCCCGTTGTCATCTTACCTACTAACGGCTAGTATTTGCACAGGCCTAAGTCACAATCTAGTGTAGACCATTGTACATCAGCAACTTACCCATAATGAGGTGCCACAGATATGTGCCTAACCCAGTTATCATAAATGGTCAGGGTAACAAAGGGATCTATGATTCATCAGTTTCATCACAGACAGGATGTATACACGGTGGTAGATTTTGACCTTATTAAATATTGGGGATAGCGAATTTGACTCAAAGGAAACATTACTTTATTTTTTAAAGAAACGAAACCTCATTCAACGGTTCTCGTAACTCGTTTGAAACACCCGGCATTTTTATAGCATCAATCGATCGTGGTAGCCATAAGGATCAAATATCTCTAACAGACATAATAAGTGAATTAAATTAAAAGAAGTTCTTAAAGTCTTAACTTATAAATTCAATGCCAACAGACACAGCCCTATCATCAAGGGTATCTTATTAACAATAAATTTATTTTTGAAGCCAAATATTTATTAAAACGACTAAATAGCTAAAAAAACGGCTGAACTTTGTTTCCGATTTGAATATAACTATATTGGGTAGCAGCTAGCAGCATGTGATACAGTAAAGAAGAATGGGCGTTTTGTCCCATATATGTTGTAACACTTTTCTACCTATATCAAATGAAAGGTCTCAATAAGTTTATTACTTTTTTGTATGGACATAAATCTGTATTTCAGGCAGGGTAAAAGTTATGGTAGTTTTAGTTTACTATTTTTTTTATACAGGCAACGTCAATTTGACTTCACCTCGCCTGATGTTAAGCTAAAAGCAAAATCTGGGAAAGAGGGTCACTATAAGCACTCTAACTCAAAGAGCTATCAAATATCATTGTTAATAAAATTCCATATTTGAATTACTTGCCACTTTTTTATGCGGACACCCTCTTTGGCCAACTATCAATAATTAACAAGTGAGTGTAGAGGTTCGAAACCAAGTACTTACAGCTAATTATTTGTACCGCACGTATATAGTTACCCAAGAAAGTCACCTGTTACATCATAAACTGACAAAACTGAGTTCATTCATTTAGTAGCTAGTAATTTTAAGTGTTTTTAATAAATAAATGGTGTTTATGATAACTTTATTGTTGATGACTGATGAGGTATCAAATGGCTCCTTGAGTAGGTAAAAGCGGAGTGTCTGTTAGCCTTGAATTCATAAGTTAAGATTTTTTGAACTTCCTTGCATTTAATTTATCATGTTTTTAGAGAGATTTGATCCTTATGATTTGCACTATCGATTGAAGTCATAAAAATACAGGATGTTATTTTTCGGATTTTAATCGGTTCAATTATCGGGCGTTGCAAGCGGGTTTTAAAAATCTTTGAATGCAATTTGTTTATTCTTAAAAATAGGGTAATGTTTCCTTTGTGTGATATTCGCCAACTCCAGTATTTTACGTACAAAAAATATTTTGGACCTGCACAAATTTCTGATAAATAAACTTTCATTTTGTTCTTATATATAAACTAAATGAATATGTTTACACTAATCGCAACTTTATTCAAGGGTTGGGAGTGGGACGCGACTCATACAAAAGTGCCCATTCTCCTTTGGAGTACCTACCTACGTGATTAGAAACCGTGATTATACCCAATTCGAGTTATACCCTTGAGACCTGAGACGGCGTGCGGCTTTAGTCGGTTCAAGTCCGACATAAATACCCGTGCTAACCAGCGCGGGTAACCGCACGAAAAAAGGATTTTAGGTATTACTTTATTTTCCGAAATTGGTGTGAATTCGAGTTATATGTATAAAAAAAAAAAATAACGTCTTGGACAACGCACACACGTGTAGGAAAGGGGCGTGACTCTACGTGTTTAATCCAAACCTCCCCAGGGAGCTTTCAGTAAAGTTCTCACAACTTTACTAAGGCATCAATTATCATTCACCGTCATCATCATCATGATCATCATCAACATCATAAATGCATCATCATTAATATCACCCACAATCATTTCAATGAAGAAAATAGACTCTAGCCAACGAAAGATGGCGCAAAAGTTGGCCTAATTACCCGACTACGGCGAAGCCAAAAGGAGGGTTATGATTTTGACAGGCTATGTATGTATGTATGTATGTATGTATGTATGTATGTTCATTTGTTCCCTCATAGCTCCTCAAATACTTATTAGAACTGGACAAATGAGGTATCGTTACAAGCTGCTTGATCATCTGATGGTTATAGGCTATATGACGTGTCACCCAATCTTATGTGGTGCCCTCTAGCGCTCATAAGGTACTGTCTTAATAAATAAATTTGAGATAAATATGCCGTGTTTGATATCAAATGAAAGTGCTTAATGAGCACATTTCAAATATGTATAAATTATTAGCTTAACTTTGCCTCAAAATAATTTAAATAAAAAATAAAGTTTAAACTAAAACCCGACTACCGAAAAATCACGCTTTAAAAAGTGAAAAACAAGAAAATATCAAGGATAGCCGTGGTCGTATGCCACTTTTCCCTAGAATATATTGTTTTGTTAGAGTAAGTGGCATACGACCACGGCTATCCTTGATATTTTCTTGTTTTTCACTTTTTAAAGTGTGCTTTTTCGGTAGTCGGGTTTTAGTTTAAACTTTTTTTTTTTTTAAAAATCAACACGTTGCAACGCTGAATATACACCGAAATAACGGAGTCGATACTACAATCTTTTTCCTATTAGGGAAGGTTCATATCTGACGGAACATGCGTCGCGTATTATCGGTCGCGTAACGCCAGAACAGACAAATGTATAGAAAAACACTTGACCGTTCCTTGCTACCGATGCTACGTTAGTGCGTCGAGTGTGAACGGTCAAGTGTTTTTCTATACATTTGTCTGTTCTGGCGTTACGCGACCGATAATACGCGACGCATGTTCCGTCAGATATGAACCTTCCCTTAGGCTTGCATGAAAACTAGGCTATTATGATACATGACCAGAGTCCAGTCAGTGTTGTAACCTGTTAGTTTTTCAAATTTGGCGCCAACTTTTTGCGCCATCTTTCGTTGGCCAGAGTCTAACTTTAACTGATGAAAAGGCAGCATGGCTATAGTACCTTAGCCTTTACCGAAAGGATTATAAAGAAATAAACAAAAAATATTAATGACAAGAATGACAAAAAATTGACAAGTGACAAGTCAACAAATAATTATTGTCAAAGTCGAAGGTATAAGTCTAAAGTATTATTCTCCTTTCTTGTTTATTAAATTATTATTACACAGATAGGAAAACTTGCTTCATTGCTGTGTCAGATATCCGGCTGCAATGACGTGTAATAACAGAGAGTTATGCCTCGTCCTTTCCGGGGTTTAAGGAGGCTGTTAAGGATGCCTTCGACGGAGGCAGGGGACCAATATTCAGTATGGGTATGTATCTACTATTGTACTCATAAATACATAAAATTTCAATCGGTTCCGATATAGTTTTTTACTTTTTTACACTTAAGGCTAGATTAAATTTTTAAAGATTTTTAAAGTTATTACTAAAGATTCCAATGTCTTTTTGCCATTGTTTATCACACGATCTATTGTTCCTCCTACCGTTGTCAAACAACGCAAGGTGCTGGTGTTGCTTCTAATCAATGGAACCTATTTTTTATGATCAATATAATATGCTTCATAAATGAATTATTTAGCAATTTAATTTATTATTATTATTGTATGTAGCACCATATGATTATTACTTTTATAGGCTATCTATAAGTATAAATAGTTTGTTCAATAAATATACAAAAATGTATAAATTTTATAAAGAATTTTGTATGATGCTTCTTCTTTTCATGTCAACAATTTTTTTTATACATCATTAACTAATGCTGAAATTTTATTTATTAACATTGACCAGGTGGGGTTAATATATATATTCAACTTGATTGTTGGCACTGGAGCCCTAACTTTACCAGCCGCATTTGCAAGAGCAGGATGGGGTCTCAGCACCATATCATTACTGTTTCTGGCGTTTATGAGCTTTTTGAATGCAACATATGTTATTGAAACTATGGCGTGTGCTAATGCTGTGTACAAATGGAAAAGATTGCAGTCCATTAAGAGAGACAGTGTAAGTATTCATATTAAAATAATTTTTAAGTTCAAATAATATTATAAATATCCCCCATCTTATAAATCTGCCAATTGACTTTTACTGCACACTGAAAAGTAGCCGAGGGTATGTAATAAAATTATTCAAATGAAACTTTATTTCTCTTGGTCTTGTGTCAATGGCAGCAATTTAAAATGTCTAGATGTGAGTCCAAAACTCAGCAGAGTGAGCACATATTACATGTAAACGAAAGAAAAAAGTGGTAATACAGAGGAGAAAAAAGTTACGAGAAGTTTTGGTCCTTAAACTAAATAATGCAGTACTTGCTCTAATCAATATCAGCATACCTAAGTATGACATGCCGGTTATTGTATGTATTTAACATACAATAATCAGCATGTCATATGTGCAGGGTGTTGAAAACACATCTGATGAGGCCGTCAAGCTGAGTTCCACCATTGTTAACATGATACATTTTTATGATGGTGACCCTCTTTCCGAGACATTGCCTTTAGCTTAACATCAGGCAAGGTGAAGTCAAATTGATGTGTCTCTTATAAAAAAAAACATACAGCAATCAGCATTTAACATATTTTCATTATTTTAATCTAACATGATGTCATACACTGGCGAAATGTGGGTGCTAGCACCTCTGCCTACCCCTTCGGGGAATACGTGTGAGTTTATGTTATGTTATGTTTTTATGTCATACAAATCCATGCAAATGTTTTCGCTGTATGGTTTATATGGTTTAATTAACATTAAGTTGCTCTATGTATTTTATAATATACATAGTTTAATATTAATAATATGTATGTGGTATGCATTAACAATTCAAATTAATTATTATAGATAAGTCCATGGTTTATCTAAACATGTGTGGAGCTATTACATATTCAATTACACAAAATTATGGGCTAATGAAGTTTTAATATTACAGTGTGGACATACCTCAATTCAACAATCTGAGTATAAAATTTTATTACTTTAATGTTACTTAGATTAGATAGATGAACATTTAAATGTTGGTTTTTGTTACATTATGCAAATTATTTAAACTAGTATATTTGAAAACTCTGTGTTTTAATACAGTTCTATATCTGCATAATTGGTAAAAAATAAGACAACTTATCATTGAAAATGCAGGGCATCAAGGTTTTTGTAATGGATCATACCTTTTGAAATTAAAATTAAACAAACATTGTTGAATTCTGGATGTCGGTTTTCGAGACCAAAAGTAGTTGGTATAACCTATTCTTAGGCCCATTGAGTGTACAAAAAAACATTACCCTCCTGCCTTTGGCAGTCAGGTAAAAACAATTGGTTAAGTCGTTTCGAGGGAGTTCAGGGATAAACACAGGTACAAAAATATATAATAATGTTCGGTATTGTCTAGACTACTGTAATAGAGCGGTTGCGGCGACAGAGGCAGGTTTGTCTACCTTTTTTCAGTACCTCCATGCATTTTATAGTCCGAAAAGTCCGAAAACTCCGACTTACCAACTAACATAGATAGAATATATAAACTAGGGAGTGAATCCACATAAAGTAACATTAATTTCGAGTTGCGTGACCAAGTGTGCATAAGATAAGTAGGTAGGTAGACTAATGCATGCAATATCTACCATTTTTTCTTTGTCCTTTTCTCTTGTTACCATTTCGTGACGCCACTAACTTTTCTTTGATGTACAGTTTGTTTACAATGTAATAAATATTCTGCGATGAGCTATGGTGATCTGTAACTTGAAATTATGTTTAGCTACTTCTAAGGGGGCTGTTTGTGGAGGTAATTCCGTCCCAATTGAGACGGCTCCTACTGCTCAATTGGGACGGAATTACCGTCGTGTATTTTCGTCCCAATTGAGAAGTTTGACTGCGTTAGTACCTCCGCCCTACAGAATACTAACCATAACAATCACGTGTTGTGTTCCCCCTGCAAAGGGGTTCAAGTCCCACTTGAGCGCTTAATTTTTCCCCATGTAGGTATTTCGAATTCACTAGAGAGGTTTTGTGCTATCAGTGGAAAGAACAAAGGCTTGTCCTGCTTTGTCTTCTACATTGACGGCTACAAGGTCGGCAGCACGTGTGTGACTCCCCTGGTGTTACACACGTCCATGGACCACGGTAACCACTTTCCATCAGGTGGGCCGTTTGTTTGTCTGCCACCTAAGTGTAAAATGTACTTCTAAACGTTTCGACTAAATACCTAGGAAATCTTAAGAAGATCTGTTAACTTTCAGATACAAGAACACGATTCGGACGAAGAGCATTCACATTCTCAGAGCAATCATGGCGATCTCGAAGAGCCACTGGTCTGCGGGGACACAATGCCTTCGCGATACTACAGCCTGGACCGCCATGTGGAGCTGGGGGAGATGGCGAACCTATTCTTCAATAAAATTGGCAGAACAACGTTTTATTGTTCACTCTGTACTTATTTATATGGAGACCTTGCTATATACTCGGCGGCTGTGGCCAAGTCGGTCATGGATGTTATATGGTGAGTATTTTAGAATAAGCTAGCTATTGCATGCGGGTTCGCCTCCGTCAGGAGGCTTGTAGTAGACCTACTAGTATCCGAATTATACTCGTAATCTAATTCTTACTTACTAGTAATTTCGGGTATATTAGTCTTATAGAGAAAACAATCAACGTTGATGTATTTGGAGTTTATTGGCAAGATAATATACATATTTATGCATATAAATATTTGCACTGAGCGGTAATCGAACTCGCACCCCTGATTTAGCAGTCGACGACACAACCGTTACGCCGCCGCAAGGGGCAGGGGACCAGCCGCCGCCTGAAGATCAGCATCCATTCTGTTATCCATTCGATCTATAAACCTATAGAATACCTATGTCTATATGTAGTGTTATAATATAAAAGATGAAACATGAAAAGGTGGCCATAATAATTATCATTCTATATTGTTGTTCTGACTCTATGATAGTTTATTGGTCTTGGAATATATACCTATATTAAAAACAATACTGACAATTTAATTCAGCATATTTAGTCAGGTGCAGCCTAGGACAGTACTAGCAAAACAAATGACGCTGTTGCGAATTTACACTGATTGTATGTATCGTTTTCTATATGAATATGTGAAAAGATATCGTATGTTTTGATTTGATTTCTGGGCGAGACGTCTCTTCAAAAAGCAAAGTTTGACACGAGACCATATCCTTATTTATTCTGTAACGAGACGCAAAAAGTTATGGTTTTCAGAAATATTAACCGGCTTGCACGTGAAGCCTTGATCTTTCTTCATTATTTATGAAAAATATCAGTAAGTGTATATGACGTAGTTAGTAGAAGAGTTTCAGTTCGTCGTCGAGGTTAGTTAAGTTTCCGGCTATAAGCAGTTTACTTATATTTTTTTTATTCCACAAAATTCCACACGACACTACTTGACCCATGGTAAGCAGAACTTAAATAGCTTGTTTTATGGAATTTAGAATGCGGATAAACATACTTATATACTTTTTTGTGAATAATTACATATTATACTTACATACAAACACCCAGACATATTCATGCATACAAATATTTGCACTGAGTGGGGATCGAACCCGCGCCTCCTGCGTAGTGGCCGCGTTCACTACCGCCACGCCACAGAGGCAACTTATAGACATCATTGGCTCAAGATGAATATTTATATGTAAACGTTATGCCGAACGTCCTTACTTCGCGTGTAAGCATATATTTGCATAATTTAGTTCATTTGTCTTATTGAGTCACGCAAACGAGCGAATTTCGAGAATCGCATTCGCAAATTTTGTCTATCGACATTCGCTCATTTAGAATTTGTATACGGCATCTTAGACTCTATTCACAAAAGCGGCCAAATGTGTATACTAACTATACAAATCGAATACATAGGGAAAAAGAATGCATTCTCCCTGTAAGGAAAAGACTTCGGGTTCGAGCCCCACCCGGAGAAGATTCTTTTTCCCTATGTATTCCAAATGTGTATATTTAATAAATATACACATTTGGCCGCTTTTGTATAGAAATGTTGACTAAACACAAGTAGGCTGTGCAGTAACCTCTTTGCTGTTACTGGTTTGATAATATATTCTCCAGTCTCTAGCATGTTCCCACTGATGACATGGGGCCCTATGAAGGTAGAGTCCCTGGTGTTTATAGGCACCAGAAAATCGTGGAACTTTTACTTATTTGCATTTTTTATACGGGCGATGTACAATCATCGACAAAAGTGTACGATATCCAGTAGGGAGGCTGGTGGTTATTGGCACCAGAAAATCCTTATTGCAGACGAACTGTTTACTTATTTGCCACGTATGTATACGGGCGATGATGTACGGTCATCGACAGAAGATTACGATGGCCAGTAGCGACATTTGTAAATTTACACTAAGGTACTTAAGTAAGTTGATTTTAACATCATGATATCATTTATACACACATCAAAAAAAGTTTGCGATCAATGGCATAAGCTCCTGGAATTCTTTAAATTTAACTTTATCAAGAAAAAATCTTTGTTGTATGCTTTCTTTAAATAGGAATACCCTGTTTGAAATTAAAATATAAAACTATTTTTTATTATTTATTTAAAAAAAATGAGCCATTAATCATAATGCAATTGTGATAGAAATTTCATAGAAAGAAAAAGACTGTTTAATTAAACTTAAACTACAATTTATTATTAAAAGGTGTAAATTCAATATAAAATAACTCCTCCCCTGGCTCGAACACATGCGGAGATCCTCCTGGGCATGCTGAGGATCATGTTATCCAGCATTTCCTGGGGTAACCTATCCCATTCTTCAATAGCGGCTTCCCTGAGCTCTGGAACTGTCTGGGGATGTGGCTCACGGTTCCATACAGCTCGTTTAAGAGCATCCCACGCGTGCTCTATTGGGTTTAAGTCGGGCGAGCCGGCAGGCCAATCTAATCGTGTGATATCGTATTCTTGAAGAGCAGCATTGACTCGTTGAGCTCGATGTGCGGGTGCATTATCATCGACCAGTACAAATTGGTGCCCATGGTTTACTCGAAATGGTTTGACGATATCATCAATAGCAACTGCTTTGTACATGTCTGCTGTCATGAAGCCCCGATACGGGATCAAAGGCGTTCTAGCTCCAATCATAATGCCACCCCAAAAAGACACCGATTTTCCGCCTTGATGAACTGTTCCAGTGGCAGTTCTTTGTCTTTCACGGTCGCCTGGTCTGTTCCATGTTTTCTTCCTCACCTTCTTCATTTTGCCGAAGTCTAGCCCACTGCAATCTTCGTTGTTGACGTTGCCGGGAATTGAGCGGAGCTCGCCATGACCTCCGTGCTCGTAATCCAGCCTGGTGCAAGCAATTGCGAACGGTCTGCGTGCTAACTTCAAGCCCAGAGGCGGTACTGACTTCTGCTTTTATTTTAGTGGCGTTGATTGTGGGATCACGGGCTGCCAGCAATCTAATATAGCGCTTTTGGGCAGCTGTCAAAACAGTTGGGCGACCGCTGCGGGGTCGGTCAGCTAAATTCTCCATTCCGTGGTACCTCTGCAACGTAGCCACGACACAGGATTGGGATATAGCAAGTCTGCGTGCTATTACTCTCGTGGTGTATCCTTCTTCCCTCAAAGTTACTATTTTAGCTCGTAAAACCTCTGATAATCCTCTTGGCATTTTTTAAATCACAACTTTCCGCGAAAAATATCTTGAATCGGTTATAATTCACTAAATCAGATTTCTGAATGAGCGTAAGCTAGGACTGAAAGCCTTTTTGTAAGAAAAAACAATTGAACGGTGTCATTGTTTTGTGTTCTAATTCTTTATTTTTAAATAAAGAATCTAAAAAGAAGAAAAAAATCATAATATAATCTACAGTAACAAAAAAGATTTCAGTTTTTCAAAGTGATCGCAAACTTTTTTTGATGTGTGTATGTGTCTAAAACAAGTTTTATCTGAATATTGGATTCGTGGGAATACGATAGAAATTGGTTCAGTGTTGTCGAGATTAGATTATACTCGGTGGATGGTAGGGCGCCTGGCGTTGATATCAGTTTCAGTTCAGATTAGGATATAAAAATATTTTAAATATCAATATAAAATAACAATGGCGTTGTGATAGAACGTTAAATTGCTATGTTCTAGGGACGCGGGTTTGATCCCCGCTCACTGCAAATACGAGGATCTGCAGGCATGAAATATTAATTTGCATGAAGTCTGGGTGTTCGCGGGTCTGTGTTCTATTATGAATGTAATTCTAAAATCCCTAGTACAAGCTATCTATCTATACTTAGTTTGAATCTGGAGAGAGCTAGACCTCTTTTAGGTAGGTAAAACTCTAGTCTATACCGTTACTGTAATGATGATAGGTTTATTCATGTCGCCTCGTTTGCCGTATGACATTTAAATTGAAAATGTGTCATTTGCATAGAAATATGTTCCGGTACTTATTCCTAAGAAATTAAAAGCTAGATTTACAGTTGTATTAATTGCTTGGAGGAGGAAATTAGTCATACAGCCTATAAATCGGTTGGTGAAATCTAAAGACGGCTTCCCAAGGAGCGGGAGTCTGCGGATGGCTATTTCGTAATATCCGCATCGACGTAGCATGTAGACAGCCTCATCTTTAGAAGCGCAGACAAGTCAGTAGTTTTGCGTTGGATATGTGGCTTCAAAATAGTCAATGAAGTCAATCAATCAGTCTATCGCATGGCACATTTTGAGTTTTCCTTCTCTCGCAGTGATATCGTCTGCGTATTTTTCTGTTATTCGCCTCCTTTGGATGAAATGGGGTGGTGTTACTTGTATTCTTTCTCCGTCACCAAACGGATACATACGATACCTTTTAGATGAGATGGGCGATGGAATTGCACCGTTGAAAACAATAATTAGTAGTTCATAATTGTCCGTGATCGTCTACCGTGCGTGATGAAATCCACGAAATCGCGCACCGTGGAGACACGCCTTTACAATGTTATAGGTAACTTAATTACATATCTGCATCTCCTTCGACGGAGCCTACGTAGGTATTACGTATGTAAATATTGTGTAATTGTCTGTTTACTAGTGAGCTACTGCTTCACTCAGGGCGTTGACCTGCACACGCGCAAAAAATTACATGTCATTGACCGGTTTTGCAAATTTAGCAAAATTGCCTTAGAAGTTTTAACCTTTATAAAAACTGAGGAGTTGAATCCATAATAATATTAAGTAGTATGAATCGTTAGACTGTGCTATTATAAATGCGAAAGTAGCTTTGTATGTCTGTATGTACGCCTTCACGCCAGAATCACAACCGATTTTAATGATATTTTGGTATAGGGATAGATTAAACCTTGACAAAGGACATAGGCTATGTTTCGTCGCGTTATCCGACATCCACGCGGGTGGAGCCGCGGGTAAAAGCTAGTAATATAAACTATAGCTGGATGCACGCGGTTCCGCCCACGTGGATGTCAGTTATCGTTACTTTTGGTTATATCTTCACTTCTACTCAACCAATAGTGATCAAACAAACACGATTTTAAGTCGGACCTAAGTTTTTTAGCTGTACTGCTATAAAACTTAGGTCAGCATCAGATGGCTCCTGACGAACAAAGTACTCAAAATGATGTTAATGCCTTGGTTTTCCCCCTTCCTATTGACCGATTGTTCTGATAATTGATACACACATTTAGTTGGGACAATAATACAATTTAAATCAATAAAACAGTTCGGTATTAAGATGATTTTGGGACTTTTTAGTTAAGGTCGTTTTGACGCTGACTGTACCATAGATATGACCAAAAGTGAAGATAACCCACATCTACACGGGCGGAGTCGCAGTCACAGGCTAGTTTCAGATAATAGAGACTCTTATTTCACTCATTTCTCTCTTTTGCCCTCAGTTCTCCCGTTCCAACAAATATGACAGACTCCTCTTCTTGGGACCACCTAGCTTGCTTGAACTCCTCGGCAGCAGATCCTACAGCGTACACCAGGAAGGATATATACAGGGTGGCTCTGCTAACGTTCGTGGCAGCCATGGGGCCTTTCGTCTTCTTTAACGTGCAAAAGACTAAGTACTTGCAGCTGTTTACATCTAGTATGCGGTGGTTAGGTAAGCTGATTTAGTTTTTTTATCATTTCTATGTATTATATTGTTAATCGATTGTTTTGTTGCTTTTTTATATGGCAACAAATACAGGAGTAACTTATTATGATAGCATTCAATAGCTGTATGTGGCATGAGACAAAAAAGCATTGTTTTTTTTCTCAGTTACACGAGTATTGAGTAGGTATAATATAGTTATCTACCTTGGCGAGTGCTCTTACAATTAGTCGAGGTTTGACACCTCTTTTTTGCTGCACTATAAAGTTGCTGCATTCTTCACGATCTGATGAGGCCACTTAACTGGTGCGGTAATGTCAAATGACGCGCCCTATATCCATACTAATACTAATATACTAATTATACTAATAATATTATAAATGCGAAAGTAACTCTGTCTGTCTGTCTGTCTGTATGTTACGCATTCACGCCTCAACCACTGAACCGATTTTAATGAAATTTGGTATAGGGGTAGATTAGACCATAAGAAAGGACATAGGCTATGTTTGGTCGCGATAACCGACATCCACGCGGGCGGAGCCGCGGGCAAAAGCTAGTAAAAAGATAAAAATAATTGCGACGCGGTCGGTGATGGCCGAAGCGTTCGGTGACGATGATGCATATTTCATGATTTTTATTCAACCAAAATATGCTTAACGCGCCTAAAGAAGTTTTCATTTCAGGAATACTTATTTTTACTTTTAAATATTAAACAATTTAGTTAATAAACTACTTTTGTTACAGCATTCACGATCATGATTTCAATGGCCATTCACCTGTTGATCGGGCGTGGGCCACAGGGCCACCCTCCCGCCTTCGACGTGACCGGTATGCCGACGCTCTTCGGCGTCTGCGTGTACTCCTTCATGTGCCATCACTCCTTGCCAGGCCTCATCACACCCATCAGAGGGAAGGCCCGCCTCGGTTTGCACCTATCTTTCAACTACGCAATAATAGCCATCTTTTATCTCCTTCTAGCATTCACTGGGGCGTTCGCTTTTGCTCAATTAAGTGATTTATATACTCTGAATTTCGTGCCAAAAGATAATGAAAATATATTCTTAGAGATAGTAGAATATTTCCTTGCTCTATTCCCTGTGTTCACACTCTCTACTAGTTTTCCTATTATCGCTATTACTTTAAGAAATAATCTGCAAAGTCTATTCTTAGATACGGCTAGGCTAGAATCTTATAATATTGTTTTGAGAAAATTGCTGTTTCCAGTCATAACTGTTGTTCCTCCAGTACTACTGACGTATTACCTCGAAGATATAAGTATATTGATAGAGTTCACCGGTTCATACGCTGGTACGGGTATCCAATACTTTATACCGACATTCCTAGTCATATCTGCTAGGCGTAACTGCACGAACTTGTTAGGGTTAGGCGTAGTAAATCAGTACAAGAGTGCATTTTCTCACATAGCTTGGGCTGTTTTTGTATTGCTGTGGGCCGCTATGTGTATCATATTAGTGTCCGTGCATATGTTCGAAAAAAACTTATGACATTAAGTGTTAATTAACAATAATAGATGGCGTTATACATTACGTAATAAAAATGGCGATTCCAACGGTACTAAATTCAAGAAGCTTAACAATTTCGCTTTTTAAAAAATAGAACATCATCACTACATAACTATTTTTAAGCGTAAGAAGTTAAATCCTTAATAACAATACAATAAATTGATGCCAATTTATTTATAATGAAGGTAATACCACGTTTTACGATTTTAACTATTGCTAAAGGTTCAGATTATGTAAGTATTTTTGTACGAATGTTACGATTAACCATAATCGGTATCGAAATTAAGATTGTGTATAAACAACAAGATGTTTATATTTAGGTGAAGATACTTAAGGTTAGGTATCGGCAAAGCGGTTTAATATATCAGTCAAGGGGCAAATAGAAAAATGGTGAGATAAAGTTTGCAGTCAAGTGAAACCATGCTTCCATTTTATGTGAATGAAAATAGTTTTACTAATGATTTTATTTCTATTAACCTTTTGACTAGTATTCGCCCCATTTAACGGCTATTGTACGGTATATAATTCCATGAAAATGTATATTTTTGATCTCATAATGCTCTCGAGTACCTACTTAATGCTTCGTTATAAAAAAAACCCCACATCGACTAGTTGGATAAGTACTAATAATAAAATAATAATACTTTTATAGCAATCCATTTCCTTTTAATAATTTAGAACTAAGAAATCCATGATTTTATACAGGAAAAGAAACCCAAACGACATCTTACGAGATATTGTTTGGGTTTTGAGCATGATACGTCGTATCATACTCAAAAATCACATAAATATAGTTAATATGGATACGTATGATTACGTACCCTATGTAAGATTACTTAAATACATCATTGTTTAAAATTACTAGTATCTATTTTAAAAAGCCAAATATCAAACTACTTATATATTTTTAGGTTGTGGAAAAGGAATAATAAATAATACGAGTATATAATGTAATCTTGCGTGCTAACTGTGCTATTTTATAAAGACTGTCCGATTTTAGATGGCTTTCCCTCCAACTATCAGTAGTAGGTATTATACGAGCAGGATCCTGCCATTCCTTTGAAAAAGTATCTGTTATTAATCTGCCTCAAGGATATTTTTTCCCTATTGAGGCATTTTATTTTATTGAATTCGTAAATTGCCTCAGTATCTGATTGTAAGGAAACTTACTGTCACCCTCAGAAATTTATAAAATAAATAGGAATAAGTATCTAAATAAATAATGTAGGTACAACTACGAGTATTTTAGCAATCTTCAGAGGACACATTTAATATTTTCTAATTTTTATTATTTCATATACAGTTTTAGACCCCAAGGTGGATTAATTTAGCCCTCTGCGGGGCTAAAAACGCCACGTTAAGCGATTCTGCAAAAAACGACAAACTTTTGAATTTCCAGTAAATCTTAATAGATTTCTATAAAATTCGTGAAATGGTTACTTTATGAGCAGAATCACATAATTCATTATTACGAAGCAGATTCTTATTTCGCGTAGGTAAATATCGGGTAAAAGACGAAATATTATCCTAAAACGATTCCTCTAAGAGCCGTTTTAGACCTGCTGGAATGTGTTCAACTAATACCGATGGCGACTGTGCAGTCATATATCGCACAAAGTGCACAAGATTTCCTCAAACGCACGTTTCACTCGTTAAAATGTAATGTTACCTTTGGTTCCAAAGAATAATAATGGAGGCATGTAAGTGTTAGCAAGTGATTTAGCATGGTTAATACAAATATCAAAAATAGTGCACAATAACTCATTTATTGCTGAAAGAGGAAGAAGAGAAGATCGCTCTTAGCGATAAGGCCGCCATTTGTACATAATGTTATGCATTGTCCATACATTTACTGTATTACTGGTGTACAATAAAGATTTAGCTATCTATCTAAGAGAAAATTAAGTACTTACCTTGGCTGTAGCGCACAAATCGTCAAGACTATTGTTTTGTTTGTAGCAATTTTTACCTTTTTATTATATTTAATAAAAACCTAATGATTCACGCTTGAAACAGTTACCTACGCGAATACTTATTCTCGCCGACCAAGCTGAGTACGAGTACATAAGTATTAGGTACATATAATTTACATGTCTAACAGATGTATTTTTAGATTATTTTAGTCCAGTAATAATTATTAATATAAATGATAAATTATGTGCGTAAAGTCGTCTTGTGATTATGGATAATAATATTAATATATCTAGAGCAGTTGCTTTGAAGTTTGTAACATATTGTAATTCATTTAAGATTGTAAATATTTTCCGTATTTTCTCTACAATTTATGTTGTCTTTTAGCAACAATTAATTTTGTTTAATTATTATAATTTTATATAAATTTTGATGCGTTTAGATAATATACGATACGTCTAACTAAAGACATTTATATGAACTTTTATATTTTAAATTTAACTTATACGATAATAGTGATTCAAATCGTGGACAGTATTGTTTTTTATATTACCCTTGTGCCAAATGTGTTTTTTATTTTTTATTTTAAATATATCTACTGTTTTAACTAAATTATGTTGAACGCTGTTGTTTTATTGCTGTGATGGGAACACCATTTAAGTTTTAATATTGTTTCACGAAATCTAATATATTATTAACGACTGACTCATTTATTTAGTAATAGGTACAAAATATTTGATTAAAAGTGAATTACAGTACCTACTGTGTTTAATTTTTTTTAGTAATACATTTCT
This sequence comes from Eilema sororculum, assembly GCA_914829495.1. Classification (NCBI taxonomy): domain Eukaryota; kingdom Metazoa; phylum Arthropoda; class Insecta; order Lepidoptera; family Erebidae; genus Eilema; species Eilema sororculum. The sequence continues at coordinate 19,181,561 of OU618541.1, forward strand.
TTGTCACCGTCTCTCATTCTCTCTTTACACATAGTCTACTGTATCCATACTAATATTATAAATGCGAAAGTAATTCTGTATGTTACGCTTTCACGCCTAAACCATTGAATCGATTTTGATGAAATTTGGTATAGGGGTAGATTAGACCATGAGAAAGGACATATGTATGGTCTCGATAACCGATATCCACGCGGGCGGAGCCGCGGACAAAAGCTAAATATATTTGTTCTGGATTCTGTCAGCTCGCACCGTCTTTCTGCCAAATCCTACTTCCTACTTACCGTATGTTCAAAAGTAGGTTGTTATAGTCGATCATCTACGTATGAGGTGTCTAGATTGGTAAGAAAATAGAAAGATAAATGGACGACACTACAATACTGGGAAGCAGCATACTTGGAAGTGGATAGATTCATATATATAAGGCACTGTTGCCCAGCGAGTTATTAAAAAAAGGTGTGCTATAATAGTACATTATGATATAAGTGCGGTAAGTTGAAAATTACAGCCGAGGCGTTATTACTAGCCCGAGCCATCGGCGAGGGCTATAAGGAAGCAGAGGCTGTAATTTTCAAAGCGCACGTATGTCATACGACGTTTTATAACATATTTACGAGGAAATTAATAATTAATACAGCGAAAAGAAAAAGCGCGCGGAATTATTTTTAATTGTCCACAAATAAGCGATGCGCGCGCATCAACTTTTTTTTTTTAGGCAAAGGTACAAAAACAGCCAGTATTACTAATAAAGTAAATTAATATTTTTGTGTTTTTGTTACAGATAAATGGTTGTAATTTATTGTCAAAATTAATTAAATTACAGAATTAAATGTTTATTTGTTATATTTTATTTCCCAAAGTTAATTTTATTCATAAAATATTGACCACTTTCTTGACATAAAACCTCTTTGCTAAGATTTTTAAAAGTATCATTCACGGAGTATCTTAAAACTTTATTTAAAAAAAAACACGTGCCTTTTACATTACATTATCGCACAAGTACGTAATGAGATACATTACGATATTGAAATTGGTGTAATTACAACCACTTTACGAGCAAATATGTTATAAAATAATCTTACATTATAATGTTGAACATTAAACGCCTGTGTTTTAGTACGCAATAGCACGAAGTAGCGATACGAATCTAGATCATTATCTGCGAACACCGTTAGTCTCTCACCGTTATTAGCTCTCGCCTCATCGTGTTCTCGGCTTATGAAACCCGTTACGCTCTAATTGTAACAATATAAACAGTAGGCACGGCGTCAGATATCTTGACTACAGTCTCAAAATGATCTTAAAACGAAGGTATTAAGAGCAAATTAAACTGTTTTAACCTCGCATAAACAAATGATTAAAAAAATAAAAAACCCGACTGCCACTGAAAAGATCAAAATAAGTTTGATAGCAGACGATGCCCATTTGCCAATCATAAACCGAAAGAAAAATAATGGGTACCGCCTACTATCAAACTTCAGTGGCAGTCGGGTTTTTTAATTTTTTAATAATTTGTTTTATTTTATACTTTTTAGTTAACTGTGCCCAAACTCTTTTTTCCAAAACGACTATAAAATCACCTTGTATATCTTTTTGTAGCCTCCTTCTAATTTCCTTCATTTTGATACCCTACTCGTTATGTTAAATATTTTTGACAACATACGTTTTGGCCCCAAACAGCCACCATTTTGATTTTCTAGAAATTTTAATATAGCTGGTGTGTGTGAGTGACGGCGAATCAAATGACACCTCACATGTTCAAATTCGTCAAGCCGTTCAGGCTGTAGGCCGTGCCAAATAAATCGACATATGTACATAATCTTGAAAAACATTACCCTTCTTCCTTCGGCAGTCGGGTAAAAACGACAGGGTGTTCTAAGTTTGACGTGTTTGGAGTTAGTTTTTTATTCATTTAAATTGTATTATTGTCCGAACTAAAGCTGTGTACCAAATATCACAACAAACAGAACAAAACCAAACAATAATTAAGCACTTTCGAGCACTTTGCCCATCAACGTCTTTCTGATGCCGACTACCTGCTAAGGTGGTAAATAAGTGTCTATACTATAAATGCAGTGAAAAGAATTCATATGAAAGACTTATAACTGTTATACTGATATATAACGATGTTTGTTACATGGGTACATTGGCGTGACTATATAAACTATTTCATGCCTTTTGAAAAGGGTTTAGTTTTGAGTTTTGTGTAAAATGGAGTACCTATTCACGAAAGAAATATAACTTCGAAAGGCACAATTCACGTTTTATTAGTGGAAATTTGGCCCCGCAATTGGCTTTTGGGAGCGGCAGCCCTCTGGCTTGTAATGTTCACCAATCCTAGCTCATTTTCTGCCATTCATTAGCGTAGGTCCGAGAGCGAAGGGTTGGGGATTCTGGCAACACCATGCAAGCTTCCACGCAACCAGGCCGCCAGCTGTTCGATATCGGCAGAGGAGAGGACAGATTTATTTTCCCACCTAAAATATATTACTCGGCAATATTTTTATCCTTGCTAGCTAGAACTTTCACATACCAAAATTAATTCAAATCAGGGTGATTTGAATGAGTTATTTTTGTTGGTCTGTTTGTATAATGGCACATCCAGACCTTAGTGGTTTAAGGTTTGCCAATTTGTAAGATCGTACATAGTATTTGAGACTCGGACATTTTGAGATTTGGACATTTTGAGATTTGGACATTTTGAGACGTGGACATTTTGAGACTTCGACATTTTGCGACTTTGACATTTTGCTACCACTTGACATTTTTCAAATTGGACCTTCTGAGACAAAACGGTCGCTGTCTGTCCGTCCCTATGCATGCTTAAATCTTTAAAACTACGCGACCGATTTTGAAGCGGTTTTTTTAATAGATAGTTATTCAAGAGGAAGGCTTATATGTACAATACATGCTTAAAAGCGCGTAATATAGTAGAGGGTGCAGCGGGAACGGGATTTGACAACACGCGAGCGGATAAATTGGCGGTACGAAGTTCGCCGGCTCAGCTAGTTGTAAATAAACGAAAAAAAAAGATGAACAGGGTAAATAAAAAATAATAATCACTTGTAAATTTTAGCTTCTTTTATTAGGCAACAACAGTTTTTATTATCGTCTACGGTACCAATTTGGATTTGTTTGCGCTCAGAGTCATGCTAGAGAAAGATTGAACTTCTCACGGAATAAGTTCCAAGTGACCGCACGCAAGCTTAAATTTATTAGTAACGAGACGGAAGATCCAATTGATTTATTGAGACAAAATAAAATAGTGAAGTTTTGAAGAATTATTTAATTTTTTTATCATTGAAGAATGATTTTTATCATTATACATAGTTGTCACTTATCTTGCGTACACAAGCGACAAAAGCCTTCCATAGCTCAATTGACTTTGGCATAATGTTCCATTGTATTTGTGCTGCGCTGGGCCTGCGCATGCGCCCATGTATCACTACAAGCACTATCGAGGGGGAAATTCATTCGAAAATTATAAGTAGATAAAAAATTAAATCTATATTTATTTTGTTTATACTAATAAGAGCCATATCATCGGACAACACGTTTTATTTCTTCATTTATACTTTTATGAAATGAGAACCAATGTAGATATCACTGAAAGTAACAGAATACTTTGTGACACTAAGTTTGGCGTGTGATATGACGGAACGATTTCGACTGGCACTAACCTAAGAGTGTAAATTATATTGAATAATTTCAATAATTGGTAACGAGAATGAAAACAATGTATCTAAGGGATCACACAGTGATGTAGAACGTTACGCGTGCGACAGTGAGTCGCCGACTAAGCTAGTGGTAGTGGTGGCGCAGGGTACGCTGTACACTGTACACTGTACACTATACACTGTACATTCGTACAGTACTGCACGCGAGCCGAGAGCCGCTCGAGCATCGTTACCCATTCATATTTACCACAATATAAAACAAAAAAATCAAATAAAAACAAAATTATAATTACATAAAAATGAGTGAATGCATATTTTTTTACACACAACATTACACATACATAAAATAAAATAAACATCGATGAGATACTCGTAATACTCGCACAGTATTCCCGAAAATTGATAAATAGCTTCCGTCGTAAATATTAAACAATATTGGAACCAGGAACAAAACGTTCTAGACGTTACCTCTAAAATGACCTGTCTTTATTTATCGTACATTATAACAATATTAGTGTAGCAAATATTCGAATGACAGCAAAAAGCTTCGCCTCGTAAAAAGTATGCAATTTTAATAAGTACTCATAATCTAAACATTATAACGTCGAATGTTGAATTAAAAGTAGACATTACTTTGTAACAAATAAATAATATTAATCTATGCATTAATAAATCTAGTAATCATCGTTCGCGTAGGATCGAACGTTTCATTTAGAATTTGATTATTAGTTTTAGAGAGGACCGGTCGCTCGCCGCACTAGGCGGGGGCGCCTCGCGCACTAATACTCGAAAAGTACATCACAATAAATACTATAGACTACGAATATTTTTGAATAATTAGCTGGAGGCCGGCTATAACGTGGAGGGTGGGACGGCGATGTCATGGCGCCGTAGGGCTGTGCGGAAAGACTCTAGCGACGAGCGCAGTGTGAGGCAGAACCCACGCGATGCCGGCACGAGGGGATACTCCGGCCCGCCCGCTATCTCTTCCGCGCCCGCTCCCGCTCGTGACAGTGTCACCAGCTCCTCCAAACGCTTACACAGCGCCGCGGCTGAACTACGCAAGTGTGCTAAGATCTCAGCGGCGAACGGCTCCGGCGGGTTATGCAGCATCTTGGTCATGGACTGCACCAGCTTTAGGAGTACCATCTCGTTGTACATGCGCGAGTTCTCTCGGCCTTGCTGCGTACCTGCGACAATACAACTCTGTTATATACTTTGTCAATTTACTAGTTTCACGGTCTATTCTGGACTTAGCTAGACCATAGAAATTACTGCGCTGTTTATAGAAACCAAACTTGCAGTCTAAATTAATGATTCATGTCCAGAAAGAATTGGTTGTGGACAATGATGTTTTATAAATTGTAGACACGTCATGCAGGAACATGGCCGCTTTCAAAAATGGCGCACAAATTACATAACATAACATAAACTCACGCCTGTATTCCCCGAAGGGGTAGGCAGAGGTGCTAGCACCCACATTTCGCCAGTTTATGTTTAGGTCCCAATGTAATAGGTGGCGAGCCTATTGCCATTAACCGGGCACTTATAAACCTGCGATAAATACACACATAACTTCGAAAAGCATCGAAAAGTCATTGGTGTGTGCCATGGTAAACCTGGGATCGAACCCGAGACCTCGTCTCAGCAGTCCATTACCCATACCACTAGGCTACCGCAGATTCACGCACGCACAAATTACACCATAAAAAATTATAGCCATGGAGAGATGTGGAGCTAAAAAAGGCTTCACGGAAAATATTGAAGCTCCGCTGCATCGCAGACTGTAAAGCTGACACCCAACTGAGGAAGAAACTAAGTTTTTTTTAAATCTACTGATAACTTTTAACATGCGGGACAACCCTGTCCTCATCAAAGTGCTAATAACTTTAGACAGTCAAATAACACGTAGTCCAATTTTATATAAATATTCTAACTTTGCTGCTACAGCCGACAGGTTCACTATCTCAGTAGCAGAAAGCAGACCTTGGTCTCTGAGGGAGAGCTTCTGATGTGGCCGGAACATTTTTTTATTTATTATAGATCACGTCAATTTGACTTCACCTCGCCTGATGGTAAGCTAAAGACAAAAAGTCTCGGAAAGAGGGTCACCATCGTAAACATGTACCATGTTAACAATGGTGGCACTCAGCTTGACGGCCTCATCAGATGCCTTTTCACGTTGAAATAATGATGAGCTGTGTCTTAGTAACTGCGAAATCACATGAAATACTGCGAAGTGTATACTTACCCTTCTGTTTCTCGTAGCCTGCCTCGTTGAAGTAGGGCTCCGCGTTGAGGATGAGTCCCTGGAGGGACACGATCACCTGCAGCAGCGAGCTGTCCTTGCCCCACACCTCCACGCCGCGGCCCGACCACGTACCCAGGAGTGATACACACACCTACGGATAACAATATGTAAAGATGATTTTTTAGAATTCCTGCCTGGAAGATTGTATTTTTTACAGTTTGATTGACACGATAGAAAATAGATTATTTATTAAATACTAGCTTTTGCCCGCGGCTCCGCACGCGTGGATGTCGGTTATCGCGACCAAACATAGCCTATGTCCTTTCTCACGGTCTAATCTACCCCTATACCAAATTTCATCAAAATCGGTTCAGTGGTTGAGGCGTGAAAGCGTAACATACAGACAGACAGACAGACAGACAGAGTTACTTTCGCATTTATAATATTAGTATGGATACTCAATTTTCTTGGCAGTTAAAAATGAGTGGTAAATGTCGATCAATGCTACATTTTATTTATCGAAGCAGCATCGTCGGAATAAATTACAATACAACCCCTTCTGGTTTACTGTTACCTAAAAAAAGAGTATTCGACAATAGTTTTAGTTCTTTAATTTTAAACTACTATTGCTTTTAGAATTCTCATTTATTCTCTTCTTTTTAATTCGTGAGTTTGATTTCTATACGAAGTAGGGCATAATTAAGACATGAACACCGATGATCGGCGACGAAATTCCCGAGTATTACGAATGTTTTTATAGATATTACTAGCTTTTGCCCGCGGCTCCGCCCGTGTGGATGTCGGTTCCCGGCACATTCGAATTTTTCTCAACTTTTAAACCTTCCCTAGACCTCCACGAACATTTCAAGATCAAGATAAGATAAATCCGTTCAGCCGTTCTTATAACATTACAACGAAAAGTAGCATTGATTTTTATACATATAGATAAAGTCTATGAAATCATGATAATAATGACCACAACCTCTCCATCACGCTTACCTTGCCGTCCTCATACAAGTTGGGGTTAAGCCTGTCGGTGCAGTACGAGTGGTAGTGGCACAGTGGGGGAGCACGCGGGTATTCCCCGCCCAACTGCACGTCGAACACGAACAGGCCGCCTTCGTACGGAGTCTTCGTGGGACCCGCGATCATTACCGACAACAGGTCAATGCGGTCTTCGTAGCCGCGGACCCATACCTGCGAGAATATTAAAAATTGTAGTTACGACCATCCACGGAAAGAGTTAGAATGAATCTGGTATTATATTTCTTTGGAAAAATATGTAATCCAGTATGCAAGCAAATAAAAAATAATGATGTAAGCATCAGACTTTTGATTTAGCAAGTTCGGGAAGAAGAGCGAATATTGTTTAGATTTTGTGAAATGTTTCCTGCGTTCGCAGCTTATACCTACAGCTAAATATATATTTAGAGTAGTTAAAACCGCATTCATAATTTTAATATTTTGTAAACGCAAACAGTTTTATCAACTCTATGCAGGTATCAAGCTGTCAATCCGATAGAGAGAACGCTTACAAACCCGAAACAAGCCGATCTTTGCCGAATTCACTCTTCATTACGTACCTTATTTTTTTTCGTGCGGAAATCCCCTCGGGTACCCCCCTGCCGAAGCCGGATGAGGAGGTTATGTCGGACTCGAATCGACTAAAACCGCACGCCGACTGTGGGTCGTGGTGCTAGGCCGGAGGTGAGGTTGTCATCGACATATCCCTCGCACCCCGGCTGACCCAGAAATACTTCTACTATAAGGTATACTTACACCGGCAGGTAGATCGCTCTTGAGTAATTTGATCTCCCTTTTCACTGCAGAATAGAAGGTCCTTGGCTCGGAAGGTTGTAGCATGGACAAGCGGAACCGATGTGCGGCGGGCGCAGACTCGAGGATACAGAACCCTTCGCCGCCACAGTCGTCCGGCGACGCGGGCGGAGTCTCTATTGCTTCAGGCTCATCAGTACCTTCGGCTGTTGCCAGAGGTGCAGTTTCCGTGGCAGCTGTGGAAATATTGCTACATTATAAGTATCCTATTAATACTAAGAGCTGCGTGGTTCCCGGCAGAAAAGAATTTGGGCCACCTCATCTCTTCCCATGTGGTGTCGAACAAGGTGACTAAGGGATAGGGCTGTTTAAAGTCTGACAGATATATACAGATCGGACTCAGCCTCAGATATAGGCTTGAGTCAACAATAGTGCCCAGAATATTATGGCAATAGGCTCACCCCCTATTACATGGGATCGACTACAATTATTGGTGAAATGTGGGTGTTAATTCACCTCTGCCTAACCATCGGAAGATAAAGGCGTTATTATATGTTATGTACAAGTATTAACAGTAAAATGTATGTAAAGAAAAGTATAGTTTTCTTTCGTTTAAAGTATCCCTACTTATTGAGTCTAATCACCATAGTGCGACATTTCATTTTACACTCTGTGGTGAATGTTTCGTTTGATAATCTATGGTAATAAACATGGAATGTTAAAGTACTGTCATTGTAAGAAAAGTGATAAAAAAGTTAATCCGTTATTATAATATAATATTCACACAATAAAATAGATTTAGGAATCGACATCGGGAATAAATAGCATTAAATGTCGTTTCTTGTTTTACAGGTGAATATTGTTTGGTTTATATTTTAGTTTAAACTTCTATGTATTTTATATCGAGGTTAAGTACATACCTACATGGAATATTAGATTATAATAAATCTTGTTTTACAGAAACTCAGCTGTGTTATTGACTAACGGTGTCGCCTGAAATAACACTCTTATAAAACGACATTTATTGTCAATACAAAACCAAAAATGGAAAAGCTAAAATTTACATTTGAGGTAAAATCAGCAATAGACGGTAAGTCTAATTACATTGCCTTATCCTCAATTACCACACAAGATGACAAAATGTATTTGATACCGGAGGACTATCAATCAGTTTCACAGTTTCACAAGCATATTCAAACCCTTAAATCATTTGTTACATTGAAAAATACATTAAAAAAAAGACATCAAACCAGAAGTATATGGATCAAAATTACAGACGTTCTAAAGCAAACATATTGTGATGAAGATGAAAATATGATTTTCCAAGATCAGTATCTTGAAGAAATTACATTTGAACAGTCCATTATCAAAAAAAAGGGTTCGGAGGATCCTATAGTAAAAATTCTGGAAAAATTAATTGAAAATCAACAAAATAAAGAAAAACAAAGTGTAAAGAAGCTGGCCAACAGGTTTGTGATTGAAAAATTTGATGGCAAAAATATTAATGCAAGTTACTGGATGGAAACATTTGAAAATGAGTGTGCGAGGTTTGAGGTAGTAAAAGAAGAAGAAAAAATTCAAATCCTGAGATTGTTCCTTGAAAAATCGTGCACTGATTGGTACTCTTCTATGATAATTAAACATGGTTTGGAATCGGAGTGGTCAGAGTGGAAATCTAACTTTTTGCAGACTTATGCTAATAAAGGTTGGGCCACAAGTAAGTACGCTTTATTTTTCAAATACCAAACAGGATCTTTATTAGAATATGCCATTAAAAAGGAAAAACTTCTACTAGAAATAAGAAAAACAATTGACCAAGGGACTCTGATTGATATAATTGCTGCCGGCTTGCCAGATTTTGTAACAGATAGAATCAATAAAGAGGAAATGTTACAAACAAAGAATTTATTCCATGAACTTGGCAAGTTAGAGCATTTGGTTGCAAAAAAGAAGTTTCTAAAAAAAAAAGATGATACTAAACAGCTGAAGGAAAAGTGCACGATTTGTGAAAGTTTGCAAAAAGGTGTGCGCTATCATTCAGAAGATGCATGTTGGTTCAAATCAAAAACCAATAGCGGAAAAGAAAGAAATAACAACAACAGACAAATAAAACATATTAATAACTCAGAATTGGAATGCGAATTGCAGTGTGAAGACCCAAAAAACTAATAGTCCCGCCGTTAATAAAAATAAAGTTATTATTGAACAAAACTGTTGAAGTATTTGGAATCTATGATTCTGGCTCTAATGTCTCATTGATTAATTCAAGATTATTGAAGATAAAGAATAAAGAACTGAGTTACAGTAAAAATACAAACTTAAAAACTATTAACGGTGTGAAAAAGGCAAATGGTATAATAAGTATGGATATAACCATTTTTAATGTGGAAAAGAAAATGAATATTTTTGTAATAGATAAAGAAAACTTTGACTATGACTTTCTTATCGGATTAGACTGCATAAAAGAGTTTTTCTTAGTTCAAAATGAAAATCTAGAAATCATACAGAAAGTACAAAAAAATGAAATAGTTTCTAAGGAAACAGATGAATCAGATATTTATATTTCTAAGGAGATAAAATCTGATAATTTAATAAATTTCAATGAAAATCTCAATGATGAAAGTTTCAAAATATGGATAAATCATCTAGATGTACATCAACAAGCAGTGATTGATGACTTAATATTTAAAAACAAACATTTATTTGCTAAGGACAAATATGACATCGGAATGGTAAAAGATTATGAAGCACATATTGATTTGTCAATAGAAAAATATTGCAGTAAAAGGCCATATCGTTGCACATTTGAAGACAGAAAGGAAATTGAAAGTCAAATTGGAGAACTATTGAAAAATAAAATTATAGAAGAATCATATAGCCCATTTGCAGCTCCAGTCACATTAGCATATAAAAGAGAAGAGAACAAAAAGTCAAGATTATGTATAGATTTTAGAGACCTGAATAAAATCGTTGTGCCTCAATCTCAGCCATTCCCACTTATTGAAGACCTAATAGAAAAAACTAGAGATTGTAAATTTTTTTCTACACTGGATCTGAATTCAGCCTTTTGGTCAATACCTCTGCGAGTCACAGACAGATATAAAACTGCATTTGTAACCCAGGACGGCCATTTTCAGTGGACCTGCTTACCCTTTGGATTGAAGACATCGCCATCTATATTTCAGAGAATTATGTGCAATATAATACGTAAACACAAACTTGGAGACTTTACAGTATGTTACATTGATGACATTTTAGTATTCTCGAAATCATTCTCAGATCATGTCAGACAACTGGAACAGCTATTTCAAGCAATCAAAATTGAAGGTTTAAGATTAAAATTTTCTAAATGCATGTTCGCAGCTGATTCAGTCAAGTATTTAGGTCATATAATACAGAATAACTCAGTAAGACCCCTGAAAGATAATTTAGTATCAATAAAAAACTTCCCTGTTCCAAAAACGAGAAAAAATGTAAGACAGTTTTTGGGAAAAATAAACTTTTATCATAAATATGTGCCACAAATAGCAATAAAATTGGAACCACTACACAAGCTTTTAAGAAAAGAGCAGACCTTTAACTGGACTAAGGCATGTCAAGAGGCTTTTGAAGAAATGAAACAAACATTATGTTCTCATCCAATATTGACCATTTTTGACCCAAACCTACCTATCCACATATACACAGATGCAAGTATTCTAGGGGTAGGAGCAGTATTAAAACAGCCACAAGAGAACAATGAAGAGAAACCAGTGGCATACTTTTCAAAAAAACTGAATGAAGCTCAGAAAAGGAGGAAAGCCATATACCTTGAATGCCTTGCAATTAAAGAATGTGTGAAGTATTGGCAGCATTTGTTGATAGGCAGAAAATTTACAGTTTTTTCAGACCATAAGCCCTTGGAGAATATGAATATAAAGTCAAGAACGGATGAAGAGTTAGGGGACTTAACATACTACCTATCTCAATATGATTTCCAAATTAAATATTCTCCTGGAAGATACAACATCGAAGCAGATTGTCTAAGTAGAAATCCAGTTCTGGAAGCAAATGAAAACACAGATGAACAATTAAAGATAATCAATATAATAACACTAGAAGAGATCCTAAAAGACCAAGTGAACAACCAACAGATCATGCCAAATAAACAAAATAAGTTCATTACAAAAAACAATGTCTACTATAAGAAAGTTAAGAAAAAGGAAAAAATAATTCTATCTGAACAATTTAGTATGCAATTGATGAAAAATGTACATACAGATCTGGGCCACATAGGAATTCAACAAATGCAAAGAATGATCAGCAAGTGGTACACAGCAAAAAACATGACAAGAAACATAAAAAGAACCTGTGAAAATTGTATAATATGTATAAAGAACAAATCCAGAGGACAAAGCAAATATGGATTGATGTCCCACCTTGGACCAGCCACGAAACCTTTTGAGATATGTTCCATTGATACGATTGGGGGATTTGGGGGCTCAAGATCAACAAAGAGATACTTGCACCTGTTATCAGATCATTTTACACGGTACGCATATATTTTAACATCAAGTACACAAAATGCAAATGATTTCATTAAACTAGTGAAAAGCTGTGCCGAGACTAACAACATTGGTATGATTCTCTCAGATCAATACCCAGGTATCAATTCAAGAGACTTCAAGAATTTTTTGGACGACCAAAATATTCAACTAGTTTTTACTGCTGTGGACTCACCTTTTTCTAATGGGATAAACGAACGTCTTAATCAAACGTTAATCAATAAAATCAGATGCAAGATAAACGAAAACGACGCTAAAATAGCGTGGACGACTATAGCACAAAATTGCGTAAAAAGTTACAACGAAACAGAGCACACTGTCACTGGATATGCTCCAAAATACCTTCTTAATGGTACAGATGTTACAATATTGCCATGTGAGCTGAAACCTGAAAGGACAGAGTATGACCTGATCGAAGACAGAAAAAAAGCTGTGGAAAATACACTAAGATCACATAACTACAACAAGAAGATTTACGATAAAAATCGAAGAGAGATTGACTTCAAAGTTGGGGATAATGTTTTTGTGGACAATGGAAACAAACTGAATAGGAAAAAACTGGACGAAATAAGAATCGGACCATATAAAATTCTAGAGAAAATCTCAAACTCCATTTATAAGATAAGCACTAACTACAGGAAATCAGAGTCAAACTTTTTCCACATCTCGAAGCTAACCCCAGCCCCTGCATCTGGATACCTCGAGTGATTATTGTTTTTCTGGGGGGGGAGATGTAAAGAAAAGTATAGTTTTCTTTCGTTTAAAGTATCCCTACTTATTGAGTCTAATCACCATAGTGCGACATTTCATTTTACACTCTGTGGTGAATGTTTCGTTTGATAATCTATGGTAATAAACATGGAATGTTAAAGTACTGTCATTGTAAGAAAAGTGATAAAAAAGTTAATCCGTTATTATAATATAATATTCACACAATAAAATAGATTTAGGAATCGACATCGGGAATAAATAGCATTAAATGTCGTTTCTTGTTTTACAGGTGAATATTGTTTGGTTTATATTTTAGTTTAAACTTCTATGTATTTTATATCGAGGTTAAGTACATACCTACATGGAATATTAGATTATAATAAATCTTGTTTTACAGAAACTCAGCTGTGTTATTGACTAACGGTGTCGCCTGAAATAACACTCTTATATGTATAACATTGCAATCGCATCGTGGTTAAAATTTCGTATATCCACTATTCTACATTTGAAACGCAATACGTGGTATTCGGTTATGTTGCGCAACACGCCCTATGTTGCCAGTAGTCAACAACAAAACGTGAGTTCTATCGTTTGTTCGACGATTGATCATGTCATGGACAGACAACATTATTCGGCATTGCTGCGCGTCTTTGTTGCGCAATACAGCTGACAACAATGTTGCCTAAAGTAAAGCCGACGAAGCGAGAGAAAAAAGGTATACAATGTTTCAGCGGTTCCAAACTTTTTTTTTTATTTGAAAATTATTACATCACTTCAAGCGCATTCCAGACAGGAATGAAATTGCTCATAAGATAGCGGATTTGACAGTTTAGAATCGCTGTGCGCAGCGTTCCTGTACTACGAAACACGCAACGACAGCTGTCGCTCGGCCATTGTCACATGTGCGACAAGTACAGAGAACACAATCGCTAGTTAACGCGACATAACTCAGTAATGGTCGCTTTGTTTAACTTTTTTTCTCGTCTCGTTAGCTTTACTATAGTGGTTACTAGGTTTAAGTTTCCGAAACAAAACAGTACTTACGTGGTTCACCACAATCACTTTTAGGCGGTGTGTCAGTAAGGACATCTTTGAGGTCACTATCTTCATCTGGTTTGTCTTCGTTCTTCTCATCCTGGTCTGCCATAGTGACCACCAGCGCACCGTACTGACTATAAGTGTATCTAATAAATAACAGGTTGGGAATACAATATTTTGGTACAATTCCCGCCAAAACCGTCCATTATGCTGTATTTTATCTACTGTAAATTTAGTCTGTGGCGATAATTACGGGCCGACCGTACGAGTCGGACACGGTTACTGTTTTCCGTATCAGGTACATCTAGTTTAATTGAAATAAACCATTACTAACATTTATTGAAATTCAAAACAAAAATACTGTCAGAGGTATAAAATATAGTAGGTAATGTTTGAGATTGCGCTTGCATATATGGTATTGTAAACTCATAAAACTTTAGTTATTTATAGTTACTGTTAGTTATAGTTACTGTTAATTACTAAACTATCGAACTACGAAATCAAAATTTATGTTTTGAGAATAATTATTATAAATATTACAATCTGATGCCATGGAACGATAGAAGGCATTATATTGTTCTGTTATATAACCTCCAAATGGGTTGGAATATTTAAAAGTCCATTGCTGTTAAACCGGCTTTCATTTTTTATAGTACCTACTTTACAAACTTTCAACAAATTTTGTACATAACTGTACAGATTGACGGTAATTGTACCAACAACGTAAAACATTATACAAATATCACATACATAGATATTGCGATATGATTTCATCGGATACACAGCACCAACCAACAGCAGACATGCATATCATTTAGGGGGGACTATGGCTATATTACAGTACAAGACTTACATTAAACAAATATATTTCACTATACCAATATTTTACAAGGAATCTTAGGTCACGGAAATCAGAGAAATTAAGTTACCACTTTTTTTGAATCAAAATAAAATAAAAGAAAAAAAGTAATAAAAAAAAGAAAAAGAAGTTACGCTGCAGATAAACTAAAATAATCAAACGCTACAAAATGGCCGCTAATGATGTTTGATGTGATTAGTACAAGAATAAAATGCACTAAAATAATGTGCATATTGAAGAAAACATGCACTTATTTATCTAAAGAGATATTTTTTGGTTAAGATTACCGTAATTAGTAAATTAAATTAAAATGAAATAGTAATCTACAGGACGTATGCAACTGTGCAAACACATTTGTTTAATATAAGTATTAGTCTAGCACTCTGGCTAGATAAAGTTATATCTGTATCATTAGACTGTCTCAAAAAAAACTTCACAACATTGATTATCCAATGCCAACCCATAATAACTACGAATAATGGTATGGGAATTACACCATATTATTATATCTTCAGCTAAAATATAATTGGTAAGTATAGAAATCTACCCATGGATTTGTAAAAAAAGTATTACGACACAAGCCTCTCCCAATGTGCAGTTTTTAAAACATATGAAATATAAAACTATTAGGTAGTTGCTACGTGTGGTGACGGAGAAAAAATAAAGTTTCACCAACCCATTTCATCTGTGGAGTGTCGAACGAGGCGACTAAATAAAAAACAGTAGGTCAAAGGCTTCCAATTTTGGGAGAGGCCAATGTGGACTGCTACAGGCTAATTGATTGAGGTACTTGCTAGTACATACGCAAGTATTTTGCTACTTATTAGCGTAGATAAACGTAATAAATGTAAAGCGTTTTAGCAGGCCGAAGACAAAATGGATGGAATGCGTGAAAGGGCATGATAAATAGTGAGAGAGAGAAGTTGATATATGACAACTGGATCCGAGAGTCATGGAGAATATTGATATGTTGAGTTGAACCTAAATAATGGAGACAAGGGTAGAAACATTTGATCATTTGTTGAAAGTTGAGCGTGGGCATAGTTTCATAAATTTACAAGTTGTCGTCAAAAATATGCTCATATTTACATACTTTTTAATTTCCATTGGTGCAGAAACGCCCAAATCATGCAGTGTTGTCTGTTTACTATATTTTATGTTAGTGTTTTAGTCATATTGCACGTATATGATCACAATGATACAGTGCATAGTGAGATGCATAAATAAATAGATATGAATTATTAAAATTATTACAAAAAGCCAAGTTAGTAGCCGCAGTTAGACTGTTAAAGTGCACACCGGACTGAGAGATGAAGGCCTCGGATGAGATAGGGACTAAAGCAGTAAAAGTTGCCAAAATATGTACAATAATTGGGTATTCTACTGACTAGTCAAATCAGTTACTTTTTACTAAACATCAAAACGATAAGTTATAAGGTAACTTGTATGAAAATAGTGACGTCAAAAAGTTTTATAGTCAAATCAGTTACTATTATACTCGTAGGTTGTTGGATGATTAAAAATAAATAAAAACTTAAGAACCGACGCAATTTCTTCCGTTCTTTTACCATTCATAATTTGATTAGCTCGGTTAGATAATTTATTTTAAGTATAGGATAATACCCAATTCTTGCCGTGACATTTGACTCATTTTTTAACAGGAGATATACGCTAAAATGTTGTGCTGTTAATGAAAAAAAAAAGGGTTCACCTACATACTTTATGGTCCGGTTTTTTACAAAGACACGCAGGTCTGAATCTGATTTATCTGGAGACAGATTTGACAGATTGTCTGTACAATCCGTCCTCAGATATATCACATTCAGAACTGAGTGCCTAGAACACGGGTCTAAATAAAAAATGATTAGCTAACTTCCTGACCCAAATAAACATACAAATAAGCGGGAAAACATGTACAAAAGCTCGAAGTTAAACATAAAATGTAAATTAAAAAATAATGTAGGCTCACACTGAAAAGTGGTAGAGTAACTTCTCATCCTCGTCCCTTTTCAGAATTACGTTGTTTAAGAAATCGGCCAACTCTTCAGGCCTTCTCCTGTGAAACAAATTGTTACTTTTACTATCTGGCTGCTTTATACGTGGTTTAGCACCGGTTCCGCCTACATATCCTTTTTTGTCGAGTTAAAATCGTGTCTATATACATATTAGAGTAAAAAAATAAATGAACATCAGAGAAGTACACAAATTTCAGTCGACAAAGGAGATACGATTGCACTTTTATTACATATAATTTAACCATATTTAAACTATCACGGTCACTCACAATATTATTAGAAGAATCGGGATATTAACCATGTTGTATTGTTACAACAGCATCGAAATATCGGAAACTCGAAAGAGTACAACATGGTAAATATCTTGATAAATCGAATAAAATGTAACCGTGTCTCATCTTCGTTGTCGACTGTACATTGGCAAGTATGAGCTATGAGCTTCTGAGCTTACAGCCATCGTGAACTAAGGCTAATAATGTCCAGAATAATACATTCAGTACAAAGTGTGAAGAAGAAAGAATTTCTAATCAGTTTGCACATCACCGAAATTAATCACAAATTGCTTAAAATAAACCCTTTCGCGTAAAATGAATGCAAAAATAGTGTGAAATAAATAAACATATAATAAGCATAAAAAACATTGAACACCCTGGTAATGAGGTACATCGTTAGTATTCTGTAAGCATCTCCTATTAAGAAAGTTTTTGATGATACAAGATCTGTACCAGATTACCTTGAAACGTACATCCGAATTTGCGGACCAAAGTTTCGGGCAGTTAAGTCCACCGACGCCATGAAGTGCATTATGAAATTCGGTCTAAAGACGGCAAGTCATACTTGCTCAGTTAACTCCACAGAAAAAATCGAACTACAATGAAATTGTACTACAATGGTATCTAAATGCTAAATTTGTCATTCGTATATCGTGGGAGCCCGAAGTTTCGGATCTACGTTTCCAGCAAATTCTTCAAATTGCTTTATGTAGTCATTAATTGTGTTTATTATCGTGAACTAAACTATTATTATCCAAAACATTAATTACGGCTACACTTACCGGCTAATTTCCGAGTGTGCTTTGACGAGTTGTGCGTGTATTAGATTGCAAAGTTTGTAGCACACGTTCCGACTGTTGCCTTCTGCGTCGCAAATTTCACCGGACGCTACAAAAGTAGAAACAGTGTTTTAAT
This sequence comes from Eilema sororculum, assembly GCA_914829495.1. Lineage (NCBI taxonomy): Eukaryota > Metazoa > Arthropoda > Insecta > Lepidoptera > Erebidae > Eilema > Eilema sororculum. The sequence continues at coordinate 19,199,616 of OU618541.1, forward strand.
AATTTGTATAGATAGCATCATAACCCTCCCCTGGATTTGCCGTAGTCGGGTAAAAAGTGGCTCAAATCTTTACTTTGAATAACTAATTTTTAAGTGTCGGACTCGAACCGACTAAAATCGCACTCCGACTCGTCGGTCGTGGTGCTAGGCCGGGGGTGAGGTTGCCATCGACATATCCCTCGCACCCCGGATGACCCAGGGCCATCCCTTACCTGGCCCTCCTCGAGGGGACAACGGTGTCCTCGACTCGCCCCCTGAATGGGGAGGCGCGTTTCCCCCATACATTATTGTTTTTTTTCCAAAATAACACTTCCTGATGATTTTGCTATCGAAACTGTGGCAAATTCTTTTTATCCGAAACGACTATAAAATCACCCAGTATAAAAACTAGAGTAAAAAAGTATAAAAAGTAAAATAAAACGAGTTTCACCGCGATAGTTCAAAAATGTACTTAGGGTCATAAAATTGAAAACATTACAAAAAACATTAATTTTAGTATTTTTTTTGCAATACCGAATGGTACTTACGATTTTCACTGATAGTTAACGCAAATTTACTAGAGTTGTCTTGCGATATATTTGTCTCAGATCCAGAGGCTTGTGCCGGTTCTATGTTCAAATGCAACTGTTTCTTGCTACTCGTTGACTCCACCTAAACAAAGAAACGATGTTATCAGAACAATTAATAGACTTTGTGTGATTCATTTCGTGTTAATTTTGTATATTCACTATTACCCGAAGTTTCACTTGCTTTTTTTAGAAGTTTCTCCCTGTAAATATGGTTACTGAAAAGCAAACTTGAAGATAGTGTAAACACTTTTTATAAGGCTTTTTACGTTTTAGGCGAATTTTTGTCTTATCAACAAAATCAATGACCTCCTTTTTTTGTGCGGAAATCCCCTCGGATACCCCCCTGCCGGGGCCGGAAGGGGAGGTTATGTCGGACTCGAACCGACTAAAACCGCACGCCGACTGTGGGTCGTGGTGCTAATCAATGACCTCCTGAAGTTAGTTTCATATTTTCTAAATTTCACTCTGCACTCCTGGCACTCATAACTGGCCATATTTGACACTCCTTCATCTGCGTTATTTCCTAAAAAGGTATACACAAACATCACAGTTCCACATACCTCCATGGGTTCCACAATGACGTCAGCAGCGATGGCCACCTTCGCCTTATCCTGCTCTTCATCAACCAGCATGTCGTCGGCGGGGTCCCTGGCGGCCGGCGCGGGGCCCACGGCGGCCTGGGAGGGGGGCGGCGGGGCCGTGGGTGGGGGCTCACTGGGCTCGCTGGGGGCGAATAGACGCGCCAGTTGCTCGTGAACGCGGCGTTCTCCCGCGCGAGGCGTACTGGCTCCCCGCTCGCGGACACGTTCTAGGAGACCCTGGGTAGCAACGGCAAAGTTCTATACACATCATAGCGTTTTAAGGCGATGTTCGAGTCGATATTGGTTACACACAGAACAACATTGCAGTACCCCTAGCACGAACAACTATCTATAGTAATCATAGTGTAGAGAATGAAGCGATGCGATTGGCCGCCTGGCTACTGTGAACCTGTGTGTTTAAATTGGAAGGCAACAACATTTGTTGTCGAATGGATATTATTATGTATAAATGTACTTAATGCTCGTAAAAGTTTAACATTATAATTACTTACAAGGAAATGATCTTCATGGAAAAATGTTGTTCCCATTAGCCGATCTAAAAATCGGCAATCCTTGTACAGATTTAGCAGTTTTCTCATAACCTGAAACATAAAATAGAAAATAAAAACACCACAAAAAAGAAAGAGAAAAAATGCCATGATGGCATTGAGTTACAAATCTGATCTTTTCGGTTTTACAACTCAATGCAATGTCAAGGTACACATTTGACATTCCTGAGAAATAGGTTTTGACAGACGAATAACGGACCGATCTTAATTTTTGGCCGCCGTTTAAAGTACAGAAATCGACGATCGACTGCATCGATTGAATGCGCATCTACATCAACTAAACAGTTTAGTGTGGAAATCGCGAGAAGTACACAACTCGACAAAACAGTTGAGTCGATGTAAAAATTTTATATATGCGGTAGCCGAATTGGTCAAGGCATTCCCCCTGTAAGGGAAAGACTGTGGGTGCGAGTCTCGCCCGAAAAGATTTATTTTTCTCTATGTAGTCGATTTGTATAGTTAAGAAAAAATTCATTCAAGTAAAGGAAATTGAAGGATTTTTTTTTCTTTTTTTTTCAGCATTAAGTATGCTAACTATACAAATCGAATACATAGGGAAAAAGAATCTTCTCGGGCGGGACTCGAACCCGCAGTCTTTCCCTTACAGGGGGAATGCCTGACCAATTCGGCTACCGAGACACGCCCGATATGATTCAAATTTCCCATCTCATACGTCTTTAAGGCGACGTGGCGTCATCTACCGATTTTCTTACGAGTTAACAAAGTGTGTGCGACTCACGTCCTGGTTCTGCAGCGAGGGCTGCTTGGCGAACATCTCCTCGAGGCGGCGCATGGCGGCGCGGCTGCGCTCGATGTGCATGGCCACGCGCGGCTCCAGCAGCCGCGGCACCGCCGGCGCGCCCCCGCCGCCCCCTCCCGCCGCCGCCTCCGCCGCCAGCGCCACCGGGCTCACTGCCGGGGAACATGTGCACATGTTACAATTATAATATGAGTAGCTAACTAGACTTCGTACCGCCAATTTTTTCCTGCCCTCGTGGCGTCAGATCCCGTTCCCGCTGCACCATTTAGGGGGACGAAAAATAGATGTTGGCCGATTCTCAGACCTACTCAATATGCTCACAAAATTTCATGAGAATCGGTCAAGCCGTTTCGGAGGAGTACGGGAACGAACATTGTGACACGAGAATTTTATATATAAGACTAGCTGTCCCGGCGAACTTCGTACCGCCAATTTTTTAGATCCCGTTCCCGCTGCACCATTTAGTTGGATGAAAAGTAGATGTTGGCCGATTCTCAGACCTACTCAATATGCTCACAAAATTTCATCAAAATCGGTCAAGCCGTTTCGGAGGAGTATGGCAACGAAAACTGTGACACGAGAATTTTATATATTAGATTTAGATGAAATGCGCTGCCTATAAGCTATCACTCATAGTAGGCACCTAAACAAACTGGCATCGACTCTAAAATCACAGCGCCACCCCCTTGTCTAAAAAATAAAGAAGAATGGGCGTTTTGTCCCATATGTTGTAACACTTTCCTACCTATATCCATTGAAAGGTCTTGTCTGAGTGTAGTACTTTATTGTATGGATATAAATCTGTATCTCGTGCAGGGTATAAGTTATGGAGTTTTAGTTATTACTATATTATATATAAAAGTGTAGTATCTGTTAGCGTTGAATTTAGAAGTTGAGATATTATGAACTTCCTTTCATTTAATTTACCATGTTTGTTATAGGATGTCATCCTTATGATTTACATTACACTATCGATTGTAGCCATAAAATACCGGATGTTATTTTTGCGCATTTTAGTCGGTTCGATTACCGGGTGTGGCAAACGAATTCACGATACACTGAATGCAGTTTGTCTCTTTTTAAAAATAAGGTAATGTTACCATTGAATGATAGACACTCTCCAGTATTTAGAGTATTATTTTTTACTTACACACTAATATTATAACTTTGGACCTGCACGAATGTGTGATAAAAAACGTTGATTTTTAATTTTAAATCTATTAAATAAACATGTTTATATGTGTCGCTACCTGTTACACACAACACATACAAAAGTTATTTAAAACTTTACCAATGTTGAATTTGATGATAAAGAAAAATAATTGTTATGTTTTGACCAGTCTCCAGTGCGAAGGAATACAGTCAAGTTAAATTGCATTTTGCTGCGAACATGAGTAAGTTTTTTTTTGAGAGGGGAAATTTTAAGTGATTCAGGTGTGACTCAATAGCTCAGTTGGAAGAGCATTCCCCTCTAAGGGAAAGGTCATGGGTTCAAGTCAAACTTGAGTTCTTCTTTTTCCCGATGTATTTCGAAGATAGAATCAATTTGAAACTTATTGAGGGGTGTGTTCGTCGTGTCAGGAAGTGAGTAAAGTCGATCCGCGCTCCTCAATGTATTTCCAACCCAGTGCCTATAAGCCAGTCATGGCCCACTGTGATGTTCAACATTAAAATTACTGTTCCTGTACCTAGCCTTCGACGCAAGTAGCAAGAAACCACTTTGCCTACCAGTTAAACAATAAGTAAGTGTTATGTTTTAAAATCGAGTCCGTACCTGGATTGACCATGTTGCTAACAACCGTAGGCTCAGGCGGTGTAGGGGTCTGGGGCTGATCGGGAGTCCTGGGTTCAGGCTCGTGCGCCGAACTCTGAGTCTCCCACGAGTCTTCCGACCCCGACCCGTCGGAGCCCCATAGCTCGCCCTCTTCGCTGTCGTATTCACCAACCTGTTACAAAAATACATCAAGGATATTTAACTCCTACTAAAGTAATGAGTTTGGAGCGTGCGGATGGATGGATTAATCTGTTTTTCTTGCGGTTTATTTATTATTGTGTTGTAATGTACGAATACATCGGAAAAATGAAATCCTCAAGTGGGACTTGAAGCTACGACCTATCCCGTACAAGGGGAATGCTCTTCCAACTGAGCTATTGAGCCACACCTGAATCACTTCAAACCCTTCTCTTTATATCCGTCTTTAAGGGCGAAAAATAAAAACAAAGTGTTGTAATGTTATTAATTCATCCAAAATTAATCCGATTGTTCCTCTTTCACGCAAAAAGAGCTGAATGCATCTCAATGAAATGTGGTTGAGTGAGATAGTCTGAAATAACGCATCTTTTTTGTCCAGGGAAAGGTTCCTGTGAAATCACAAATCAAGCGAGCGGAGCCGCGAGTTACAGGTACTTAACAAAATTCTTGTGCCATATTATGATGATTTTTTGATACCTGTGTGCAATGGACTTCTTTGAACAATTCTAATACAATTTTTATATTTTGTTTAGGAGTAATTTACCTTGTACAGATCCTGTGGCCAGCACATGCTCGTGTGTCCGTCAACCCACCACACTTTGACGCGACCCGAAGGGAAATTGTCTATCACCTAAAACAAGACACATGCAATACAAACATCAAAATATTACAACGGAGGAATGTAAACGTAATTGGGTATTATCCTATAGTTAAAATAAATTATCTAACCGAGCTTGTGAAATTAAGAATGATAAAAGAGAGGTAAAAATGGGTTTAGTACATTATACCGAAAGTTAAATGATCGAACAACAATAAGTCGACAACGTTTGGTCGGACGATCAAATCGTCGCTGGTACGTTAGGTCGAAACGTTAATACGTCGAGGTATTATTACGTGGAAAATGCAATAGGTCGAAAGATCAAATTGTCGCTGGTATATTAGGTCGAAATATTAATACGTAGATGTATTATAAAAATGCTAACGGTCTATTGTCCCCTCCCCATAAAGTTGAAATTTTCAAAAGGCCTGCCTTTGCGGAATCTATGAAATAAACCTATGTTATAAGTATACTTCTGGTTTGTAGCTTGTTCATTTTGTAAAAGTTTAATGGTTTGTTATAATCCTCGTTTCTGTTTGTCTAAAAACTTATTCCAACGTATGTACCGTTTTGAAAATTTCAACTTTATGAGGAGGGGACAAAAGACCGTTTGCATTTTTACGTTGTAATACGTCGACGTATTAATATTTCGACCTAATACACCAGCACCAATTTGATCTTTCGACCTTTTGCATTTTCCACGTAATAATACCTCGACGAAGGGGAAGAGGCGTCTATGGCACTACTCGTCAGCGGACTGGGATGGATTGCGCGACTATTATGCGTCCATCCCGTGGGTTGAAAGCTGCTTTGAGGGTAAGAACCCATCTGAGAGCGCTACTGCCGTCGCCGGTGAGATCGGTCTAGGTATGGAATACCATATCCCATACACCGATGTCACCGGAGTCCGCGGAGCGCGTCCGTGGTTCGGGCGCGAGTGCGCGGAGGCTGTTGAGCATAAACAGTTTGCGTACCGCGCCTGGGTGCGGGCGCGCACAACGCGCGATCCCAACGTGGGTCACTTCAAGGCGGCGTACAACAGAGCCACAAAGGTCTGCAAGAGGGCTTACGTCAGGGCGGATGCCCAGTGCATAGCGCGGCTGGGCCAAGAGCTAGTGGCGCATCCCACGGGTAGCCGTGGCTACTGGCAACTGGCCAAAGCCGTGCAAGCCAACTTCTGCCAGCCCTCGCTGCCCCCGCTGAGCAATCCCGATGGATCTCTGGCCCATGAGCCGCAAGAGAAAGCAAATTTGCTGGTCAATCTCTTCGCGGCCAACTCCCGAGTCGATGATTGTGGTATGCAACCACGGACAATGCCCACTGGTGACCACGCAATGCCTGATATACGTATCAGGCAACGCGATGTCCGTGCAGTACTGCAATCACTCGATGTCCGGAAAGCCAGTGGTCCTGATGGTATTCCAGCGGTCGTACTTAAAAAATGTGCAGCGGAGTTATCTCCTATGCTAACGCGACTGTACCGACTGTCCTACAGTTCGGGTACAGTGCCTTCGGCTTGGAAGGAGGCGAATGTCCAGCCGATCCCCAAGAAGGGGGATCGCTCGGACCCAGCCAACTATCGACCCATAGCCGTCACCTCAGTGCTGTGCAAGGTGTTCGAGCACATAATTAACACACAGCTCATGCGCCACCTAGAGGATCACTCCTTGCTTAGTGACCGGCAATACGGTTTCAGACCGAAACGGTCAACGGGTGATCTTCTGGCGTACATGACCCACCTTTGGGGTGAGGCTATGGAGAAGCACGGTGAGTCACTGGCAATTAGTCTTGACATCGCCAAAGCTTTCGATAGGGTATGGCACAAATCGCTTCTTTCCAAGCTACCAGCCTTCGGCCTGCCTCCTAGACTGTGTAACTGGGTTGCAAGCTTCCTGCAGGGGCGCCGTATTCGCGTCCTTTGTGATGGACGAGCTTCGGAGTTCTTGCAGGTAAATGCTGGCGTGCCGCAGGGTTCCGTCTTATCTCCCACTCTCTTTCTTCTGCATATCAATGACATGCTCTGTAACGGAAACATTCACTGCTATGCAGACGACAGCACCTTACACGGGAGTTATTACGCACATCCTGCGGCCAAGCAGTCTGATATCGCGGAAAAAAGGCAGCTTCTTGTCACTGACCTGGACCGGATCCTGGACCACATTTCTCAATGGGGCGCTAGGAACCTGGTCGAGTTCAATGCCAAGAAGACCCAGGCATGTGCGTTTACAGCAAAGGTATCTCCTTTCCTTCCCCTTCCCACTCTTCAGAGCACACCACTGCCACTGCAGGATCACCTCACTATCCTCGGTATGGATGTTCGCTGCAAACTGAATAACAAAAACTATATCGAGAGTATCATCAAATCAGCCTCGCGTAAACTCGGAGTCCTGAACAGAGTGAGACGTTTTTTCACGCCGGAGCAGCGGTGTCTTCTATATAAGACCCAAATTCGTTCCTGCGTGGAATACTGCTCACATCTCTGGGACGGCTCCGCAAAGTACTTATTAGATGCTCTCGACAGGTTGCAGCGACGTGCGGTCCGCATTATTGGGGATCCTGAGGTCACGAACACCCTCGAGCCTTTGCAGATGCGTAGAGATGTTGCGTCTTTGGCAGTTTTCTACCGTCTCTACCATGGTGAATGTTCTGACGAGCTCTTCCAATTAGTCCCACCCTCCCCTTTCCTTCACAGGACGACACGTGCAGGGCTAAGATGTCATCCATTTACGGTGCAGAGTATACCTGCTAGAACCAAGCGTTTCAGTGATTCATTCCTATGCCGCACCACTAAGGCCTGGAATTCCCTGCCAGTTCACGTGTTTCCTTCTTCCTACAGTCCTGGGTCCTTTAAGCGGGGCGTGAAAAGGCATCTAATGAGGCCGTCAAGCTGAGTGCCACCACTGTTAACATGGTAAATGTTTACGATGGTGACCCTCTTTCCGAGACTTTGCCTTTAGCTTAACATCAGGCGAGGTGAAGTCAAATTGACGTGTCCTGTATAAAAAAAAAAAAAAAAAAAAAAACGTATTAACGTTTCGACCTAACGTACCAGCGATGATTTGATCGTCCGACTAAACGTTGTCGACCTATTGTTGTTCGATCATTTAACTTTCGGTATAATGTATGCAACCCGGTAAAAATTGCGTCAGTTCTTATTTTATAGTTTCCATACAGTGACTTGTATACAGAATGATTTTATAGTCGTTTCGGATAAAAAGAATTTGGGCACACTTTCGGTAGCAAAATCACCTGGAAGTATTAATTGGGCGAAAGACTTTTTTTTAAACCCCCATACATTTTTCCTTTCATAAACATAACATAAACTCACGCCTGTATTCCCCGAAGGGGTAGGCAGAGGTGCTAGCACCCACATTTCGCCAGTTTATGTTTAGGTCCCAATGTAATAGGTGGCGAGCCTATTGCCATTAACCGGGCACTTATAAACCTGCGATAAATACACACATAACTTCGAAAAGCATCGAAAAGTCATTGGTGTGTGCTATGGTAAACCTGGGATCGTACCCGAGACCTCGTCTCAGCAGTCCATTACCCATACCACTAGGCTGAACATTATTCCCATACATTATCAAAAAATTTTTTTTCTTTCGTCAAATTAATACTTCCAGATGATTTTGATATCGAAACTTTGCCCAATTTCCTTTTGTCCGAAACGACTATAAAATCACCCAGTATAACTTATAGTTTTGACGTTTAGTAAAAAGTAACTAATTTAAGTCAGTAGAATACCCAATTAATAGACTCGCTGTATAGGGCTTCACCTAGGCCAAGGCAGCCCGGCCTACATCATTTACTAGTCCGTACCGTACACCTCCTGATTGTCGAATAAGTCTTTGGCGCAGACATTCCTCTCTGAGTAACAAGATCAGACGGCAGTTTGCTTCCGAAAAAGCCGACATACCAATCAAAACAATAATCGGACCCCATGCTCAACTACAGACATAACATAACATATAACATAAACTCACGCCTGTATTCCCCGAAGGGGTAGGCAGAGGTGCTAGCACCCACATTTCGCCAGTTTATGTTTAGGTCCCAATGTAATAGGTGGCGAGCCTATTGCCATTAACCGGGCACTTATAAACCTGCGATAAATACACACATAACTTCGAAAAGCATCGAAAAGTCATTGGTGTGTGCAATCAACTACAGACGCAATTGGAAAATGGCTATAAGAAAGATGATTGGTATTTTTCTTCAAAATACATCGGGAAAAATGAAGCGCTCAAGTGGGACTTGAACCCACGACTTTTCCCTTACAGGGGGAATGCTCTTCCAACTGAGCTATTGAGCCACACCTGAATCACTTCAAATTTCCCTTCTCTTTATATCCGTCTTTAAGGGCGACGGTGGAGCCATCTACCAACTTTCTTACGAACTGTTGGAACCAATGAATGATTTTTCAACCATTTTTAAACATTGATGACTGCGCCCTGTACGACTGTATTTCGAATTTAAAAGTTAGCCTAATAAATGCTATAAAAAATTTATTCAAATGAGATTTATGTTATTTTCTTGAGAAATAACGATAAATATTTTTTTTAAATAGTGTAGTGTTTGTTCATACTTGTCCTGCGGTGCAGTTGGCGTCTTCTCCAGTGAAGTTAGCGACCCTGATTACTACAGTTCCGGGTCGATACTGGAAATCCGGGTGGTCTTTGAGGTCGTACACGCTCACCTCACTCTCGTACAACATTTGTGGGCTAAAGGACAACAATCGTAATTAGAAAGTATGTGAACGAACCTCGTGTAGACTGCATTAAGTCTTTGGCAGATAGAATACATACATACATAAAATCATGCCTATTTCCCATAGGGGTAATCACACACGGATCTCCATTTGCTAGGATCCTGAGATATTACTCTCGCTTCATTCACTCTCATTACATTCTTCATGCATGCTTGTCGGTTTAGGGTACTCCTGACCTGCCCCTTTTACAAAAATTCCCCGATTTGGTCCAGGTATGTGCGCCTAGGTCTTCCCATTCCAACGGTACCATCCACACCCAGATTTGTACATAAAAATAGAATACTTACACAGGTATATCAGCGCTGGTATAAGTACGGTACCAGTGAACGATGGCCGTCCGACCGTGATGGTCTACCCGTTGTACTACTCCGTATTCCCTATGTTTTAACTGTAACAAACATAAGTTCAATATTGAAAATAAATAACGCAGCCTGATCTCTTTTTAACACGCTTTTATTAGCTTCACTTGTAACTATGTAAGAAAATCTTGGAATCTTAATTTGACCCACTTCCCGGTCTTCGATTAGGATGAAATTTTGCACACGCTCTGAGTTCAGTGGGGCGAGCACGAACAATTTGCGAGAAAGTAAACGTATCGTTAACGTAAAAAAATGTATGACATTTGTACAGCGCCCCTATCGTGCGTAAAAGTAACTAAATTTGGTAGCATGAAGCACTTTCGTAATGTAAATGTATCGACTACTCGATAGTCATTCAATACGTCACATTTTGTGAGTAAAATTAGGTAGCATGAATTTCTTTTTGACATACGGTAATGTAAATTACGAAGGCTGGCCGTCGAGTTTTACGAATCTTTTGTCACTCAATTTTTGTCGGTGACAAAAGTTTCGTAATCATATAAACTACACTAAAAATTATAGTTTAAAGCAATAAGTGCTTATGTTGTGATTAATAATACAATCCAGGACCGCTACATCATCAAAATAGTAAAAGGATTATATACTTGATTCCCAAAAGTGAGAGATATTAACCTCGAGAATCTAGGTAAGTAAATGTTGTTCTAAATAAATCTATGTAATAATAATGGAAGCAAGTTTCATATTTTCCGCCAAATAAGTAGAAAACATCGTTTTAAAATTTGTTACTATAAATATACAACATTTCTATTCACTGAATTTGTAAAATGGTGATATTGGGATGATATCATAATAAACGTGTGTTAACTAGTGGTATGGGTAATGGCCTGCTGAGACGAGGTCTCGGGTTCGATCCCAGGTTTACCATGGCACACACCAATGACTTCGATTCTTTTCGAAGTTATGTGTGTATTTATCGCACGTTTATAAGTGCCCGGTTAATGGCAATAGGCTCGCCACCTATTATATTGGGACCTAAACATAAACTGGCGAAATGTGGGTGCTAGCACCTCTGCCTACCCCTTCGGGGAATACAGGTGTGAGTTTATGTTATGTTTAATAAAATTAAAGTACCTAGTAGTACATAATGGTAAAATTTTACATTTAATTTCAGGATATGTGACAGTGACTGCCGACCATCAAAATGTAAATGCCAAAAGTGGAGGGGCTACCGATGACGCTTTCATATGGGAAACACACATAAAACAGACTATTCCACGATTTACATGAAAGGCTGTCGCACAGACATAGGTACACAACTAATCAATGAAAAGACCCGGATGACCACAGAGATACGAGTAATCTTGGGCATTTGAAAAGTTTTTGGCGTTTTTTATGAGAGAAATGTGCAAAAAGTTGCTGGGAGTTGCTTGCTGAGAGTTACACAGCTTGGTCATTGAGTACAATATACCTGTATAAAAGATGACTTACTAAGAGGAAAGGCTATCAGACATGTTGGTAATGATGCAATGAATAGACCAAACTAGTTATAAAAACATTTAATATTGTTTAGTAAAATAAATATTAAAAAATTAAAGCATTCTTTTCTTTCTTTGTTGTGTTGGTTCCATGGGGGAGCAGAATAGAGTCACCACATTTCTTCCTGTGAGTGTCATAGAAGGCGAAAAAGGGATAGGGCTGTTTTCCATCCGACAGTAAACATACAGCCCATGACGGTAATAGCCTCTCGCGCCCTATTACGTAGGACCGAAAATGTTGGTGTAAAAACACCTCTGCCTACCCCTTCGGGGATTTACATCGTGAATATATGTATGTAGTGTCTTCTTTCTTCCTTCCTGCCTTGCCATCCATGTACAGCCTTTTCTTTCATCGGATTACGATTTTGACAACAGCTGGTTGAGGACTATGATCACGGTACGCCTCAACAGTAGATAAGATAACTTTCCGCAGGCTGCACGGCGGAGCTGCATGCAGAAACCGTAGGTACTATGTATGCGTTTTGGATTAACTGTTTGAGTTTCGCAATATTCAACGCTTATTCTTCCTTTCTGACCATTTAATGATTGTATTCAATGTTTGATATCCATCGATCATGCCATAAATGATTACTTGGTTGTTTTAAGAAATTGAAGGTGTTATTGCAAAATTCGCTGTAATTTCTTTATGCTCGTATTTATTTACTTTCCATATCACAGTATCACTGTATATTTCAATTCTTTATTCATTTAGTTATACAAAATTAATATAAACATGAATAAACTTTGATAGATTATGACAGTATGCGTTATGTCAATTTGAATCATGTTGTTCAGAAACCAAAGAAAATGTTTCAAAATAAAATTATTGTTATCATTATTTTTTTCTAATCTTCTGCATCTTACAATCTTCCATACCTTATTTGATAACTTTGCTTTATTTACAGAACTGTATTTTGCCTTCATTACTAATAAATAGCTAATTTAGTCGAAAATACCAAAAAACACGTTATTTAATTTACTTTTCGAACGCATCGTTCATTCAATATTAAGTTTATTTCGTTCCCAAAGGCTCTTCTCTATTTACATTAGAATGACGTCACTACGGTAATCGTATCGAGCTCTCGGTACTGCGTAATATGTGCTCGTGCTGCGTCCTAACGTAAGACTCCGTTATCGTATCGAGGCCTCGATACCGTCACGTTACGAAAACGTCAATTTTTCGTGCTCGCCCTACTGATGACAATACAAGACTAGCTAAGAAACGTCATTACATATCCAATATGGCGGCCTCCCCAAGATGGTGGACTGGCTGTTTGAAATTTGCACACGCTCTGAGTTCTGATGACAATACAAGACTAGCTAAGAAACGTCATTACATATCCAATATGGCGGCCTCCCCAAGATGGTGGACTGGCTGTTTGAAATCCACTCCCATGATATGGGTATCAAATGAAAGGGTTTGCTGTCAGGAATACGAACAAAATAGTCACCTGACTTAAATCCAATATGGCGGACGTTCAAGATGGCGGACAGGCTATTTGAAATGTACTGGGTATTAAATGAAAGGGTTTGCTGTCAGGAATACGAAAAAATAGTCACGTTACTTAAATCCAACATGTCCGCCAGACATCCAAAGTGGCGGATTGGCTATATTTTGTAATTTTTAGCATAACATAACATAAACTCACGCCTGTATTCCCCGAAGGGGTAGGCAGAGGTGCTAGCACCCACATGTCGCCAGTTTATGTTTAGGTCCCAATGTAATAGGTGGCGAGCCTATTGCCATTAACCGGGCACTTATAAACCTGCCATAAATACACACATAACTTCGAAAAGCATCGAAAAGTCATTGGTGTGTGCCATGGTAAACCTGGGATCGAACCCGAGACCTCGTCTCAGCAGTCCATTACCCATACCACTAGGCTACCGCTAAAAGCGTATTTTTTAGTTTTTTATCATTCTAATAGTAATATGACTTTTGTACATATGTATAATAATAATCTATATTAACCAACCTGTTGATTGTCTTCTACATTGGCAGCGCCGCTAACTACAAAATCCCCCGGGAAGCACTCCTGCCCGTCCAGGTGATGTATAGGATACAATTGTGTCGACGGAATGCCCATTTCTATTGTACCATCCTGTAAATAACACATCAACAATTTGTCAATGCTACTGAACATATGAAGACATGCAAAGCACGCTGAGTTTTATTTTATTTTTCATCATACACTTATATGGTATTCATACAAATAAGTGAAATATGTGTACAGAGACAGTTCGCAGTTGACCGAACCCAGCAAAAGTAGTTACTTGTTGGGGTCGGGTTTCGAACCGCGGTGGTTCATTTGCCAAACAAAATGGTTGGTATAAAATAAATTACCTTAGATTAACTTTAAAAAAATAATTAAATAAGCAACCGAAGATACTAATATTCCCTCTAACCTTTCCAACTTAGCTAAATTGCTTATGCTAGGAGTGGGTTCACGTAGGTAGTGTAATGGCCAGGACTCGAACCCGGGACCTCTCGATCGTAAGGCCGACTCCTTAACCACTAAGCTACCGACGCCACGTCCATTGAAATTTTACCAATCAAATTTTCCCAAGGGGCCCCGACTGTGCTGTGAGTCGTTCTGTTCTGCATTAGAATTTATGATTTTATGTGCGTATAGATTATAAAACTATTTCAATGGGCTATTTGACTAAGTCGTCGATTCTTCCCAATACTGCTTAATATGTTAGCTTGTTCTGAAAAAATATGCCTGGCAAAATAAAATATTGCATATCTTAACTGAAACTATGACTTTTCATTAGTTGAAATTGCCAAAAAAAGTCAAAATATAAACAACCAATTTCAGTTCAAATATATAACTTTTTTGATTCCTCATTGAATTTTAAATAACTTTTATTATGAACTATATACGTGTAAACGCAACGTAGACCGAGATAAATGCGATATTCTCTTGCACTCCATACATTTGCACTACGCGGTACCGAAGCATGACGTCACAATTTCGTGCGATTTTGTATGGAGCGTTTTCGGGCGGCGCGATAAATTGAATTTTTCAAAATCAAATATCTTGAAGACTACTTGTCGCACGAAAATTTTACTTTTACAGTTCATTATATTATAAGAACGTGGTCATTTTTCGAAAGTAAAAAAAAAATAGTCAAATAGCCTATTTGTGTAGTTATTGAGTATTACTTAACAGAATTGATCTATAATGAACCATAGGCAGAATAATATTTATAAGAATTTTCCGTATAAGTATGTATATATGTATAGATGTTATATTATGTGTAGCGATATGTATTTTATTTATATATTGTACGTATATATTATATGTATATATATATTTACCAACTTATTTAAGTATATTTATATTTACTGTTTGTATGTTTATTATTTATTTATTATTTGTACCTACTAGATAATACTTCGAGCACCTACCTTGACAAATCTCTGCATCACCTAAAGGTTGACTGGTAGAAAATGCCTACGGCATTAAGTCCGCCTTTGTACATTCTTTTGTGCATAAAGTTTTAAAATAAAAAAAATAAAATAAATTCTAAACTACTGGGTTTGTTTCTTTCTTTTTAGTTTGTAATAAAGTTAATTTTTTCACGTATTTTTTAAAATTAGTTTTTATGCAGTCGGGTGCTTTATTTTTCTTTTGTGATGACTAGTGAGTGAGAGTCCGTGTCGTACCTGCCAGACGACGTTGGCGCGGCTGGTGGTGTGCAGCGTCTCGACGACGACGCGGTCGCGCGCGCGCGGCGGCGGCGCGGGCGGCGCGCGGCGCACGGTGCGCTTGAGGCGCTTGCCGCGCAGCAGCCGCACGGCCAGCTGCGGCGAGCGCTTGCCGCGCGCTGACGCCGCCGACGAGCAGCGGGACGACCACGTCGCGCCGCTGCAAACGCTACCAGCTCAGTAGCAATCGGGCGAGCTTCTACCGGGTGCAAGGAGAACGCTCCCGAACCCGAAAACCCCTAGTAGTACTCCATGTACATAACACGTTGGCATAAAAAAAATCGATAAAAAAAGACAAATCGATTTTTAGGGGTTTACAGCTTCTGGGAGCTTTCCCCTTACACCCATAAACCCCTTATAATACTCCACGTACATAACACGTTGGCATAAAAAAAATCGATAAAAAAAACAAATCGATTTTTAGGGGTTTTCGGCTTCGGGAGCGTTCCCCTTACACCGTACACTAAATTTTAATTAAACGAAGTCAATTGACAGCAGCTATGTAGCCTTTTTTTTCATGCGGACATCCCCTCGGATACCTCCCCGCCGGAGCCGGAAGGGGAGGTTTTGTAGGACGCGAATCGACTAAAACCGCAAGCCGACTGAGGATCGTGGTACTAACACACATCATAGATTCCATAGAGCATACATTTTAATTATCAATTTACCTCAAAAACATATGACTTTCATACAAACTTTCAACCCCGGTCTAAGGGGGCTTAAGGAAGGTAAAAGTAAAGCTTCGTAAAATCTGTTCACAGTGGATGTCTCCAGTCTTTAAGGAATCTACCTGCCTGCATTTCATGTGTGTAGGTGTTATAGTTTTTTTTTCTGGCTTCTACGCATTTAGCCACAAACAAACAAGTTTAATCCTATTTTGTATATATTATATAAAATAGTTAAAATGATTGTTGATGATGACGATAATGAGTTAATGATGTTGATGACGGTGAATGAGATGATTGCTGCCTCAGTAAAGTTGTGGGGACTTTACTAAAAGCTCCCTGGTGAGATTTGGATTGAATACGTAGAGTCACAATTCACTGTAATATACGACTTTCCTATACGTGTGTGTGTTGTCCAAGACGTTATGTCTAAAAATCCACCATGTTTATACATAAAAACTCGAATTCACACTAATTTCGGAAAATAAAATAATACCGCGATGGGTCCTCTACGCTTACTGCCAAAAACTCAGTTACTATGTTTTGAATGTTAACAGCTGATACGTCAAATTTGACTGTTGCGATCTATCTTTAACTGTAAGTAATGTTATTAGGAACAGTCGTTAGCGGATGTCTACACCCTATAAGGAATCTAACTTTTTTTGTTTTATAAAGAATATTAGAACCGAAGTTACTAATATTCCCTCTAACCCCTCCAACTAAGCTAAATTGCTTGTGCTAGGAGTGGATTCACGTCGGTAGTGTAATGGCCAGGATTGAACCCGGGACCTCTCGATCGTAAGGCCGACTCCTTAACCACTAAGCCTGCATTTCATGTTTGTAGGTTTTATGGTTTCTGATGTCGTGATGAATCAATGAGTGGTATGTGGATAAGTCCTCACCTGTCAGTGTCGCTGCCATCGCTGCTGGTGTTCTCCCAGTTGTCGGAGTCGTCGTCGTTGAGCGCCGTGTCGGACTTGCTGTCGCCGTTCAACAGAGACGTGTCCTCGCGAGTCGGTTCGGGACTGCGGATGTGACGTTTAGTTAGCATGCTACATTGTAGTAAGTGGTTGAGTTCAGTGAAAACAAATAAAAAAAATAAAAACTATCTTGTAGTTTGTCATAGCAGACTCCATAAAACGGTATACGCTTTTTTAACAAGCTTCCTGATGAAATCAGAGATTTACCTGTTAATAAATTTAAAAATACAGTAAAGAGCAAACTGTGCCAGAAAGGCTATTATAAAATCCAAGAATATTTAAACGATAAACAAGCTTGGAAATGAGCTGTTCGCTCAGTTAAGCTACTCAAGCAAAACATTGTATCTAGACCGTAAGTTTTAGGCTAAGTAAGTAAATATTTTGTAAATAGACCAAAAAAAAATGCCCGCTGAGTTTCATGCCGGAGTCTTCTCAGGTCTGGGCCGCGTTTCGAACCGGGGTGGCGGTGGTCCATTGACTAGTATTAGTTAGTATTTAATATTTACTTTATGTTGACGTTTTGTAAATTCCGATTTAATGGTCTATGCAGAATAAACTATTTTTAAATTTTGAATTTTTAGTGGGCCTATTATGACGTGGTACAAGCGATTACATTTCAGAGATTTCCTTTCTTTAATTTAACAAGTTTATTAGAGAGATTTGATTCTTATGACTGCCACTATCGATTGAAGCCATAAAAATGCTGGATGTAATTTTTCGGGTTTTAGTCGGTTCGAATACCGGGTGAGTCAAGTGAGTTTTCGAAAATCTTTGAATGCAGTTTTATTTCTTTAAAAAAATAAAGGAATGTTTCCGTTGAGTGAAATTCTATACTGGAGATATAGAATTTCACTCATATTTCGAGTACTGCAAGATTTTCATGCCTTCCACCCTGTATATGGCCCCAGCAAAAAGGGGCAATTAGCAGCGATTTACTGTAACTGCTGATGCGGCGATCGAATTGCTATGAATCTCAAAAATGCCCTGAGACGTATAAGTTTGTGTGATTTCAAAATGACATTATTACATAAATATTATCGGTCTGTCAAGACAATTCAATACAAGCAACCATAGACAGCGGTACACATTTGCTACGAGAGGAATAGGACAAGTCATACATCGCTAGCAAGTCACGTTCGATCAGAATCGATATGTGGACCAAGCTTAAAAGCTGCATGTTAGGGTTCTCATATGTATTGTCGACTGTAGATTAAAATAATAATTTAATAATTCCAAAGGCAATGAAGCCAGGCTTGTGCAGCACATCCCACCTGATTCCCGAGTCGTTCTTCTCTTCTGTGACGGTGTCTTCCTGGCTGCTGGCTAGAGGTAGACCGGACGTATCTCCTATAGATTCTATTTTGATGCTGGGACATTTCGCCGTGTCTCGCTTTAGCGCTTCGTCTACTAAACGTTCCAGATTCTCATCAGCTCTCTCGTCTATTTCCATGTCGTTCTGTGGAAATAATAGTATGATGTATATTTGAATGAAATTTTTATAGTATTTATTATGCTCAAAGCCCTTAAAAGACGAATATAAAGAGAAGGGAAATTTTAAGTGATTCAGGTGTGGTTCAATAGCTCAGTTGGAAGAGCATTCCCCCTATAAGGGAAAGGTCGTGGGTTCAAGTCCCACTTGAGCGCTTCTTTTTCCCGATGTATTTCGAATTATGTGTATTGTTAAGTTAATCGATCAATAATATTATAACAGTTCACTAGACTGGACAAAGGCCGCTTCCAATGTGCGCTACAATACGTAATTCTGCGTATTTCGCCTCCCATCTATCCCAGTTGCGATTTTAGGTCTGTCTGACCATTAAGCTGGGTTTTAGAGGCATGAGATGTTCATACATGTATATAAAAACGTGTAGGGCTCTCACATATAAAATACTTATATTAAAAGTCGAGACTGGGACAGTTTTAGTCTTGTAAATAGTGTTGTGTAAATGCATGGGGGCAGAAGAAACGCCACATCATGAGCTTATAGGGTGCATGAGCGTGGCCGAACAACGGGCGAAATTCTTCCGGTCGCCAGCGTCGCTGCGGGAAGTACGTGGATACCTGAAAAGGCTGCTGGCTTTTTGGGAGGATCTGGGTTGGTTGGAATGAGAGGTAAGACGGTAAGTATAATGGCCCAATCAAGAGGCTAAGTGCGGAACAGCCCAGGTAAACTAAAACTAAAATAGTGTTGATTGGCAGAATCACAATGAATATTACGCTGTAACTACAGGTTTACTACTACCTACACTGATTCTTAAATGACTCTTTGAGAATTAATGTGGCAAAAAAGTGCACTGACACGAGCACCGGGACATGTGAATATAATAAATACATACATCAACAGATTTGAGCTTTCGATGCGAGGAGGCGCGCTTCTTAGGTCTCGACGGAACATGATCTGCAGAGTTGGTTTCGGACTTGGATGGTTTCTTCAGCGGACGGGTCTGTTTGCGGAGAGTCCTGTAGAATTTACCTAAAAACAAGAAGAAAAAGAAATATTTAATAAAATCGTCTCATCGAGTAATCCTCTAATAGACATGTTTGACTTTGAAAGTTTACAGAATATTAATTTGCCTCGAAATTGTGTTCGAACTTACTTTGTTGTTTTCTCCACAGCTTTTTACTAACGAAGGCATCTTCGGGGCCAATGGTGAGGAAGTTCCTGTCACCAACTTGCAGCGTACACGGTTCAAACACGTTCAGCAACTTCAGGTTCTTTAGGTCTTCACCTGAATAAAAGATAACTTATTTATTACTGTTTATACTGTTGATTGATGGCACTTGGTCGAATCTGCTACACGTATTGAGTAAGACACTTTGTTATCTATATATATAAAAATCAATGCCACTTTTCGTTGTAATGTTATCACTCAACAACGCCTTTACCGATTTGGCTAATTTTGGTCTTGAATTATTCGTGGAAGTCCAGGGAAGGTTTGTACGTAGAGAAAAATTCGAATAATTGCCTGGAACTAACATCCACGCGAGCGGCGCCGCGGGCAAAAGCTAGTTTCTTATATTTTTCAACTGATTCGAGGATTCATAAAACGGTTGATCGTTGCAAAACCCAAATGGACTAATTTATTACTATATGGGTAATAGTTGACTTAAGTGTCTTTGTTCTTCTAAAATCACATAGAAAATTAAGGCAGTTTTATACGGTTACTTAGCGAGGCGTGGATTATCACATTGAATATCCTATTCAATGTGATAATTCTACAAATATTACAAATGCGAAAGATGCGTGAAGATATTTTATTTTTTTATTTATTTTTACATATCAAAAACAACATAAAGATGGAAATAAAAGCACACAATATACCCTTATGGGTTTATCTTGTATATTTATTGGGTATATTTTTGGGTATTCGATTGCTCCGAGTACTGCAGAAGAGATCCGGCTGAAATTTGGTATAGGGATAAATTATAGTCACAAAGGCTACTTTTTATTCCTGGAATGGTTTTCCATGAACAGTGGGAACGAGACCAAATTTTACGCGGACTGTCTGGGCATCAGTAGCATGTAGTAAAAAAATAATCAAACCTTCAACGAGGTACTTGGGTTGTTGCGGGGCGGTGGCGTCCGTGGGGTGAGTGCACAGTGCCCTGCACTGCCAGTGCACGCTCACGCTCTCGGTGACTACCGCCTCCACGGTGAACTGTAACAAACATACATACAATTTAGGTAAGAGCCACACCGCTCCCAGATTTTTAGTTATCCCACATAAAGGCTGACTCGTCCAGGAAAGCCCACCCTTTTTTTTCCGTGCGGAAATCCCCTCGGATACCCCCCTGCCGGAGCCGGAAGGGGAGGTTATGTCGGACTCGAACTGACTAAACCCGCACGCCGACTGTGGGTCGTGGTGTTAGGCCGGAGGTGAGGTTGTCATCGACATATCCATCGCACCCCGGCTGACCCAGGGCCATCCCTTACGGTTTGGCCCTCCGCGGGAGGGGGGACAACGGTGTCCCCGACTCGCGCCCCCTGAAGGGGGAGGCGCGCTTTTCAGCGCGCCGCCGCAGGAAAGCCCGCCCTTATAATATCGAGGTCTGTGTTCGTAAGTTCCCGCGAAGTGGCCGCGTGGTTAGTAGAATTTACACCACATCTCCTCCTGTGGATGTCGTATAGGGAAAGGGCTGATCCGACAGTAAATATATACGAAAAACATTGGAAAAAATGAAATGCTCAAGTGAGACTCGAACTCACGACCTTTCGCTTACAGGGCGACTGCTCTGCCAACTGAGCCATTGAGCACCACTTGAATCATTCCAAATTTTCCTTCTCTTTATATCCGTCTATAAGGGCGACGGCGCAGCCATCTACCAACATTCTTACGAACTGTTGGAAACAATGAATGATTTTTCAACCATTTTTAAACATTGAATTTTGATGACTGCGCCCAAATATTTGAAATCAATAAAGAATGATTCAAGTGGTGCTCAATAGCTCAGTTGGCAGAGCAGTCGCCCTGTAAGCGAAAGGTCGTGAGTTCGAGTCTCACTTGAGCATTTCATTTTTTCCAATGTTTTTCGAACTTAACAGTTAGCATAATAAATGCTATAAAAAATTCATTCAAGTAAATATATAGCTCATGACTAAGTTCTCTTTTGACAGCAATTAGCCCTCCCCCTATTATGTAGAACGAAAATCATAGTTGGCGGAATGTGAGTCGAGTTGTAATACACCTTTGTCTACAACTTAGGGATTTCCAGGCGTGAAAACGTATGTAAAAAAATATCTTAGAAAACAATGTGTGTAATATTGAAGTTGATCAAGGAAATGAAGTTAAGTTTGATGTAATGTAAGTGGTTTCTCGAGAGGTACTTCACGGTTCTATCAGTCTTTAGTTTTACTTTTAAATGCTGTACTGGTAGTATTTATATACAGGTACTGCACATAGATACCGAAAAGGTTGCCTGTAAGAGATTGCCACTGTGCGATAAGGCCGCCTATTGTCCATACCTAAAATGTACCTACAAACAACACATGTTTTTATCCTTGGTGTACACAATAAAGAGATACTTTACTTTACTTTTACTTCTCTATACTGTTGAATCAGTTGTTTTACTAATGTATTACCATAGTGACATAAATGCTACAGATTGTGTGCGTGTGCTAGTTCATTCATGCTGAGTTGGCTACATGGCGTATATTTTACATAAAAGGGATGAATAACTTTTAAATTATCCCGTTCCATGATACAGAGTCAGCCTGTGACCACGGCCGGTGTAACCTGATCGAAACGTCAGATCAAATCAAAGGTATGTATTTAACTATACCATGATCACGTAAATTCCCGTTCACATTATCCATACTTCCATACTTAATATTATAAATGCGAAAGTAACTCTATCTGTTTGTCTGTCTGTATGTTACGCTTTAACGGCTAAACCACTGAACCGACTTTGATAAAATTTGGTACAAGAGTAGATTAGACCTTGAGAAAGGACATAAGCCATGTTTGGTAGCGATAACCGACATTCACGCGGGCGGAGCCCGCGAGCAAAAGCTATTGTATATAAAGGAGAGAATATTGAACGATTACTAACCTTATGATCATGCATCTTATGTTTTCTTGCAGCTTTCATTTCTTTAGTGATTTGCAACCAGTTGGCGTTATCCAAAGAACCAAGGGGGCCGTAAACAACTTGGCCGGGGTAGAACTCGGAGGAAGAATACGGTGTGGAACGTCGACGACGCATGGAGTAGTCTTCGAGGGGGCAGGTGTCTAGGTCTGGGTATTCGAGACGTGATCCATCAGCAGATACAAGGCGAAGTTTGCTGTGGACAGCCTATAAAAAAATACAAATTATAGAATAGCTTTTGTTTTAACGATTTGTTTGTTTGTATAGGGGTAGAGTTCCACTGCTACATCAGAGGTCACCAGTTTGATTTCCACTCAGTGCTTTGGATATTTCTCTTTCTATGTATATCTCGGGACACATATCAAGGACCTAAGGTCGTATATACTTTCGATGTTGTCCACCGCTGTAACACTCCGTACTATCCTCTAAAGAAACAAAAAAACGTGTTCCGCACGTTCACATTTTAAGTCAATATTATATCTGGAGATATACATATATGCAAATAATGTAATGTTCATTTACGAAATAAAACTATAACTAAGTTTGTTCATTCACATTCTAAATCCATACTAATATTATAAATGTGAAAGTAACTCTGTCTGTCTGTCTGTATGTTACGCTTTCACGCCTAAACCACTGAACAGATTTTGATGAAATTTGGTATAGGGGTAACCTTGAGAAAGGACATATGCTATGTTTTGTAGCGATAACCGACTTCCACGCGGGCGGAGCCGCGGGCAAAAGCTAGTCCATAATAAATTACGGATTATACTGAGTTTGGGTCTAAATGTAATAAATAAGTCCTAAAATATTTTATTTTCTTATTTTTATCAATTAAATTTTACATAAAGTGGAAAAGTACAAGTGTGTTAATCAATATGTGTAGCAGATTCCACCAAGCGCCATCAATCTCCAGTATAAAATTAAATTTTCCATAACGTAAAAACAAAAAATCCTCAAATAATAGCTGGAACACAATATGGAGTCGCTAAAGTGAGCAAGTACCTCTGTCCTACAAAAAACCCGCAGTTCCGTGTTGTTGCGTGAGCACCATTGGCAGCCAGCGTCCATGACCCGCACGAGATGTACTTAATTAAAGTACATGAGCACGCCAATCGATTACCCTTTGTAATATTTTGTAAGACTGGCTAAATCATGCGAAAATTGGATCTTGTGAACTAAAACCACCTTTACACAGCTAACGGCCGTTCCCAATAACATACTTACACTTGGGTTTCGTACATTATACCGAAAGTTAAATGATCGAACAACAATAGGTCGACAACGTTTGGTCGGACGATCAAATCGTGGCTGGTACGTTAGGTCGAAACGTTAATACGTCGAGGTATTATTACGTGGAAAATGCAATGAGATAGGCCTGCCTTTGTGGAATCTATGAAATAAACCTATGTTATAAGTATACTTCTGGTTTGTAGCTTGTTCATTTTGTAAAAGTTTAATGGTTAGGTATAATCCTCGTTTCTGTTTGTCTAACAACTTATTCCAACGTATGTGCCGTTTTGAAATTTTCAACTTTATGAGGAGGGGACAAAAGACCGTTTGCATTTTTACGTAGTAATACGTCGACTTATTAATATTTCGACCTAATACACCAGCGACAATTTGACCTTTCGACCTATTGCATTTTCCACGTAATAATACCTCGACGTATTAACGTTTCGACCTAACGTACCAACGACGATTTGATCGTCCGACCAAACGTTGTCGACCTATTGTTGTTCGATCATTTAACTTTCGGTATAATGTACGAAACCCCTTACACTTGTAGATAGATCGCAACAATCAAATTTGACGTATCGGCTGTTTAAATTGAAAACATGGTAACTGGTTTTTTTGCGGGAAGCGCATCGCGGTATAATTTTATTTTCCGAAATTGGTGTGAAATAGGAGTTACTATGTTTTGAATTTAAACAGCCGAGCACTTTATCCGTAGATGCGATCTGTCTTTAACTGTCAGTATGGTATGGAGAATGGCGGTAAGCGTGCGTGGGATAAATTTTCTGATTTTAGTCGTACGGGGCGTGTCAAGCGAGTTTTCGAAAATCCTAGAATGCAGTTTTGTTTCTTATTAAAAATAAAGGAATGTTACTGTGAATGAAATTCTCTATCTCTAGTGTTTCGAGTACTTCCCGTCTAGTGGCATGAAAATCTTCCACCCTGTATACAGTACGCTCATTAAAAAAAAGTATTTAAGTATGTTTATCTGCATTCTGCGGTAGCCTAGTGGTATGGGTAATGGACTGCTGAGACGAGGTCTCGAGTTCGATCCCAGGTTCACCATGGCACACACCAATGTCTTTTCGATGCTTTTCGAAGTTATGTGTGTATTTATCGCAGGTCTATAAGTGCCCGGTTAATGGTAATAGGCTCGCCACCTATTACATTGGGACCTAAACATACACTGGCGAAATGTGGGTGCTAGCACCTCTGCCTACCCCTTCGGGGAATACAGGCGTGAGTTTATGAGTTTATGATATGTTATCTGCATTCTAGATTCCATAACACAAGCTAGTTTTAGGCTATACATATTGAATAACACACTTTCAATATGTGTAGCAGATTCCACCAAGCGCCATCAATCTCCAGTATAAACAGTCTAGTTAGGCTATGCTTGCCAAGGGTTTTTTAATGGATATGACAGGAATAAAATTAGAAACGTTTATTCTACAACTCCTTGAACTATACAACACACTCATCCTATACCATAATACGTAAAACGGCCATGAGTTTTAACAAACAATGGTGAATATGTTTGTGATTGTGAATATCCTTATCGGTTTACTTTAATTA
Organism: Eilema sororculum; assembly: GCA_914829495.1. Taxonomy (NCBI): domain Eukaryota; kingdom Metazoa; phylum Arthropoda; class Insecta; order Lepidoptera; family Erebidae; genus Eilema; species Eilema sororculum. The sequence continues at coordinate 19,225,042 of OU618541.1, forward strand.
AGTTTTGCTATAATTCGCACAAGTAGAGTATGTTAACGATCAGTTGGTTAAGTCATCAAGGCGCGGTTGACATTTGGATAGGTAACCGAGCGCTGATATTTCATTTAAGTGCTTCGGAGAGCAGGCCCTCGATTCTACTAAAGCTAACCATTGTGGTGCAGTAGTCACTGCAAAAAATGTCATTAAATTTTAGACTTTATTTCTATATAGCTAAAGTCCAGAATGAAATGAAAACAGTTTCATTACCCTTTTTAATTACTCTGCAAAGAGTCATTTAATTTTGAACTTTAACAAAATCGCTTTAAAGTCTATTATTTAGTGCCGTTTTTTGCGGTGGCGGTGGCACCACAATGCTTTAGCAGAATCGAGGTCCAGGTCAAATGTCGGTCCCGGCCTTCAATAGTCGTTAGGAGAAGACGGAAGCCTTTATCGGCGACCTACACAACTCTGTCAGTTGTTGGACATTAACTACAATTCAAGTTAGGAGGTCAGAGCCGAAAATACTAAGCTGCATTAGGCCACATCATATTTAACCAAGGCAAAGAAAGGCCTCGGATGCACCAGGAATAACGTAAGGATAAATGATGATGAGTTCTAACACACATTATCACTGTCATCATCAGAATGTTAGTCCCTATTGCATAAAAAGCTAGTACTTTAAGCTTCGAGTTCCGCTCTCCTTCTCTTTTATAGGAGTGACTGCCATCAAACCCGGCTTGGGTCAGCCGGGGTGCGAGGGATATGTTGAAGACAACCTCACCTCCGGCCTAGCACCACGACCCTCAGTCGGCGTGCAGTTTTAATCGGTTCGAGTTCGACATAACCTCCCCTTCCGGCTCCAGCGGGGAAGGCATCCGTGGGGATTTCCGCACGAGAAAAAAAAAGCCAGCAAACTCTACAACTGATATCGAAAGTACGTTACCTAATGAGTAAAATGACATCAATAACTTTTTAAAAATCAAACGACATGTATCTAAAATTTTGATATTAAACCCTCCCATACATTTAGTATTAGATTAGTAGAAAGGTTTTAGTTTCCTTATTTTAAGTGGTCTAGTACTCATTTTACCTTAATCATATTTTATGATTACCTATGATTATGATAATGATGATTTTCAAGTAGATACATGAGATTTTTTTTTTCAAGAATATTAGAACCGAAGTTACTAATATTCCCTCTAACCCCTCCAACTAAGCTAAAATGCTTGTGCTAGGAGTGGGTTCACGCCGGTAGTGTAATGGCCAGGATCGAACCCGGGACCTCACGATCGTAAGGCCGACTCCTTAACCACTAAGCTACCGACGCTTTTAAATTTAAAAGTTTTTTAATTATCTTACCACTTCAAATTAGTAATAAACCGTGTTTCAATATCGCATTTATTTGAGCAGACAACATACTACATAAAAAAAATTGAACTTACTAATAAATAAATATTATTATTTTTCATTTTATTACTCTGCTAGGTTAATAAACAGTTTCCTTTATATCAGTACTAAGCTAAAATATTCTTTTAAAATAAGGACACTAAAACCTTTCTACTAATCTCATACTAAATGTATGGGAGGGTTTAATGTTAAAATTTTAGATACCTCTCGTTTGATTTTTAAAAAGATATTGATGTCATTTTACTCATTAGGTAACGTACTTTCGATACCAATTTACAGTTTTTTGATATCTGTAATAGTAACGGAATAATCGCCTGGACACACTTAACGATTACACCCTGTATAATAATGTATTGCTCGATTCATATATCTTGGACCTAAATCGCGAGATATAAAAGGGCCTGGCGCGCGCAGATGGTTTTGTAATAGTCTCTGATTGGTGAATTTGAACTCCTCCATCGCAGTAGCAGCCCATATATCTTCAAAATACATTCAAGTAGAGTGTACTGCGCGTATAGAACACATTTTAGGTCCAAGATATAATATGAATGGATACGTGCAATGTAGAACAAGTAATGCGTGAATTTGAAATTGTGTGCCGACGTAATATCTCATTAACAATTCATCTGTCTGACGATGTGTCCATTGAATTTGTTTTACCGTGTGCAATGATATTACATATAAAAAAGAGGCAGATATGTTATTAGACTGCGCCTGGTGAAGATGCGAAAACGTCCCAATTGGGACGTATCGCATTTAGTATATGTCTGGCAAACGCCGAGTTGTCACGTATGTAAGCGCATAATAAAATGACAAAAAAATGCCACCGTGTATTTGTAAAAATGTACAAATTACGACACTAAAATCAATAAAACACGAAGGACCTTCTATCACATGTAAGTACATACAATATTACCGATTTTTTAATGTATTTCATTAAAATTAGTTTAATAATATTTTTAAAATAATGGCGGCAAAGAAAAAGGACAGATATACTTTTTGATATGAGCACGACAAGGACACAACAACACTGCTTGCATAGATTATCAGTACAGATGCGACATAGGGTAATTTTCAGTTTACTGCCTACTAAAGTAATAATTTTGACCTGCTGTTCAGTTTTATTTGTTATTTAAAATTGAGTAACATAATTTTTGTTTTATTTATTTGCTGTCCTTTAAATAATTGTAATAACCTAAATTTTTTTTCAAGGTTTCCGACTAATGAAGTTCGACTTCAAGAGTGGATTGCAATTGTTAAAGAACAACGAAATGAGTTTGACTGGACACCTTCAAAAAGCAGCAGAATTTGTAGCAATAATTTTGAAGCCACTGAGAGATATACTTCGAAAAAAGGAACATTGCTCAGGAAGAATATAAATAACTGACAAATATACCACTGTTGGGCTTCATTCTGCTTATAAAAATAATACCAAAATAAAAAACTTTCTAAGAGGCAGAAAAGAAATAAATTAAATTTATTTGAAGGAGTTTAATTTTTGATTATAACGTCAGTACGGCACTATGGTTTTATTTTCGAGAAGTTTCCTAATTATCTTTTTGAATTATTATTATTTTCCGAAATAAATAATGACGTATTATTTTTTCATCGAATTTCATTTCTTGCCTACCAACGAAATACCCCTTCTGTTCAACAAAATCATAATCTATGCTTCGAAGCGATCATACAAGTGTAATCGTCCGAATTATTCCGAATTATAGCTATCTTTTTTACTCACGTGCTTAACCCATCTTTCGTACTACTTTAACGCTAATTGTCAACTATTGTGCACTGACAGACTGCTGGATCAGATTTGAGAAGTCAGTTACTATGAACGTAACATATCTTGTATAAAATATCATTGACCGTGTGTATTAATATACCTAGCTAGCTTTTGCCCGCGGCTCCGCTCGCGTGGATGTCGGTTTCCGGCAATTATTCGAATTTTTCTCAACGTACAAACCTTCCCTGGACTTCGACAAATAATTCAAGACCAAAATTAGCCAAATCTGTTCGTGAGTTCTGGAGTTATAGGGTCAGGAAGGAAAACCCGACTTATTTTTACATAGTAGATTAATATAACATTTACTGAGCGATATAAAATCTTTATTTTAATATGTACTTTTATTAAAAACAAGGTTTTTTATAAGACTGTATAAAAAGAAAGTATAATGTTTCAGATCGATTTAAATGGCAAAAGTTAAATGATCAGACGGGACTTGAACCCGCGACTAGTCCCTTACAGGGGGTTGCTCTTACCACTGAGCTACCGAGCCACGACAAATTCCCGTGTTAGTTTTTCACTTTTTCCAATCTAAATATCGATTTTAATAGTTGTTATCAGTTGTCAATGTTATATTTTTGTATAGTAATTGTTATACAATTTTCATTTTAATGTTTTCAGGGTTCATCTATAAAGGTATGTAGGTTTTTGCCACACCTTGTCTATGTACTTTACGAAGAGTCACTTTCATAAATTTTTGTATATACAGGAAAAAGTACTTTAGAAACACAGGTACGCTCCAGGAAATCACCAGCTATGTGAAAAGCTTGCTAGCGTTCTTCAATAAGTTGGGAATTTGGGAATATCCACCCTCACGCAAAAAGGGCACCATGTCGTGGAGTTGCGGATACCAGCCCGTGATACCATACGATACCATACTTTTATATGAACAGGTTTTGAGGCCCTGGCATCTTCAGTGTTATACACACGCATACACATACACACAATCACGCGTTTATCCCCGTAAAGTTAGGCAGAGGTGATTAACAGCCTCATTTCAACAATCATTGGATTCGGTCCCACGTAATAGGGCGTGAGCCTATTGCCGCATTCTGGGCACTATCGTTGATTCCAGCCAGTGAGTTTAAACAGCCCTATCCCCTAGTCGCCTTGTACGACACCGCATGGAAAGAGATAGGGTGGAACAAATTCTACCATGCCGGGAACCACGCGGCTTATACTCTGATCTCTGTTCTCGGCTCTGTGTTATACCATGCTCAAATAATTCCCCGAGGCAAAAATTAAATACCATCACATCAAGTATTATCCATACTTAATATTATACATGCGAAAGTAACTCTGTCTGTCCGTCTGTCTGTATGTATGTTACGCTTTCACACCTAAACCACTGAACCGATTTTGATGAAATTTGGTATAGGGGCAGATTAAACCTTGAGAAAGGACATAGGCTATGTTTGGTCGCGATAACTGACATCCACGTGGGTGGAGCCGCGGGCAAAAGCTAGTTTGAGATTTAGCCATCCATGCACACTTAGCCAATCTACAGTGTATGACTATATTTCGAAAGTCAAGAATGGAATGCAGAATAACCTAGTTTTGATAAAACTGTTTCACCTTTGTACATATTTTTTTAATTGTTTGATAAATTTTCAGGCTTGCTGTCAATACTGTCTTATAGTTCTGTGACCCTTCGACCTACATGGTGGAAGATTTTGACCTTACCTGGAGGGAAAGCACTCTAAATATTCCTTTATTTTTAAAATGAAATAATTTTTGAATACTCATTTGCCATATTAAAGGGTAGATACAGGGTTCCAAAGTAAACCCTGTATCTACCCTTTAATGTGCCTGTATTTTGTTAGTTTTAAAATTACATATGGGAATCTGCCAGATTTGTTGACTATTTCTGTTTTTATTATGGCCATTGCCAATATGGGTGTCGACAATTCTGCCCATTTTTAATTCCACCTCTTACAAACTCTTCAGCTTTATAATATAAGTATAGATTTACATATTGAGATTCTTTTGTTATTTTTTTTAATGAGCTATTCAGTAGAAAAACAGACCAAAAAACTGTGACTAAGCCTTAATAGCTTCCTTATAGATATTCATTATATGCCAGGCATTTCCCTATAGGTGTTATTATGTATATTGCATCACTTCCTCAAACTTACCCATTTTTGAAGAAGATCAATTTGGTCTGTGTTTGTTCAACCGTGACCAACATAGCGTAAACCCTGACCAATGTGAGGTTATACCTCGATCAACTCGTTCACTTACTTTCTATTTAATTTCCTTTTGTTCCTTTTTAATTTTTTAAACATTTAATAGAGTATAGTTGGAGGGGCCACTTTACCATTTGTTTTAGGAATGGGTTCATGTCGGTAGTGTTAGCCAGGATTTAAATATGGGACTTCTTGTCTCGGAGGCCGACTTCTTAACCACTAAGCTACTAATGCTTTGAATTAATAAAACTAATTCTGAAAAAATTACAACACTAAATTAAAAAGTCTACTCACCTTGGAGGTCCCAACCCAAGAATCAAGGCAGACTGCTAAATCAGGAGTAAATTCTTCTAAAGGCTGCAGTCTTTCACTAGCAACACTTGGTATCACATGTTTTGTGCCAACTATTTGCAGTGCAGCTGTCATTATAATGTCTCTGCAGTAGCCTCTTTGGGTATCTTTGCCAGCTATTAGACGTCGAACAACATCACCTGGCATCAGTGAGCGATCTGCTAAACCAACCTGCGGAGAAACAATATTTATAGATCTCTAATTCTCTTATAGTACTAAGACAGACTAGCAGTACCATAATATGCTTGTAATCTACAATAGTGACCCTGAAAAATTACAAATGCCCGTTCAAGAATAAGAATCAGACATAATAGTTGTCTCTCTTCATATGGCCCTGGAAACCTTAGCTAAAGTTGAAACAATTTGTGAAATCATAATTTATGCTAAGGATCTCTTTAGCAAACCTGCCTAAGAGGAATAAACCTTAAATTAACTTCAATACATTTTTATTTGTTCAGTCATGGTCCTGTTTATTGAGCATAAAAAGTCCTCTATTATACATATTCATAACAAATATGTGCATGGAAATGTAAGTAAAGGAATTGAATTAGCTCATGGGCAAACAATGATATGAATTTTGTGCATATCTTAACATTAATATCTTCAAATGCCATGATGATATATGTGATGCTTGTGGGTAGTTTATTGAAATAAACTAGTGTTACCCTCTTATACAGATTCAAGGGCATATCATGTTTTATTCACGAAAAGTAGCAAACGCACGGGTTTAGGCGTTTAATTCTGGTATAGTATGAAGTAACGGTATGATTTATTTTTTACAACGGTGCACAAGTCACGAACGCCGCATGAGACGAAATATATTTTTTGCAATACTCCTTGCTTACCGATTTCTCGGATATGACTCGCTCGGTGCCGGAAGGATGCCAGACAACACGAATTTCGCCTTTTTGTATAGGTGTTTCAATGTCGCTCTCTTGGTCACTGGAGTTGGCTTCATAATTCTCGAGTACCAGACCGAAGACCACTTGACCGCGATTGTTGATTTTATACACTTCATCCTCATAAAAATATTGAAAGTCAGTCGGCGAACCTGGATTTTGCCCCGCCATATTGACGGGAATTATCTAAAGACACAAATAATTTTGTTTTTTACGTGATTATGTTCTTTCTGACAGCTGATTGCAATGTGTGGCGCATGCGTCAATTAATTATGCAATTGAAACGCCGTCTAGCGGATTTTTTGGAAATAAAGTTCATTCCGTTCCACGCTTGTAATGCTTTGTTGCGTTCAAAGTAACATTTTATATAGCCCGTCAAGAAAGTCGTGAAAATTGAGGGTGGCGCTGCTGCGCTTAATCTGGTATCCCTGTCATACTATAACTGAACAGACTTGATGTGTTGCTTTTTATGGTATGATTTCATTACGATAGTAGGATAGTAGGTGAATAAAAGTGAAAAAAAATACGGCAATTATTTCATTCACTTTATTTAGGCACTAATGGCGCAAACTTTAGAGATAAATCAAACTTCAAGCTAGAAAATTATATATACTTAATTACAGAATAGTCGTTATATCCTTTTTAAATGGTTGCAGGGCTTTAACAACTAATCGAAATCAACGAGTGCGGAGTGATTGAGTTTAGAAGTCATGGTTGGCAGACAAGCACACGGGATTTAGAAGCACAGATATTATGTTAAATTTGGTGCGCGTGATCCGAAGCCTCCATTCGATGCAACCTGTACAACGCTTAGGGCAATGCTTCACTCACTTACTCAGCACTTGGGAGACGCTATCACTTACTGCAATTAACGGCCGCGGCGGGAGCAGCACTATAGAGAGCTGCTCGGAGACTCGCCATGGGTCCCTGTGACTAGCAGCGGGTATAGAGGTTATATGAGGATACCCAAGAGGGCCATCTTAAACCTGTATATGGCTCAAAGTTAACTGAGGTGTGAGGGAAATGCCGTTAACCTTACACCCCGATAAATGACACGCATACATGATAAATGCCTCGGGACACTATTTTGAATCAAAGCTGCGAGATAAACGAATTGTTTGGCCTGGCTTGACCTTGTTTTGTAATAATCTATGCTTGGTGACTTTGAGCTCGTCCACCACCACTCTGGTCACAGAATCGCTTGCTCAGTGGTACACTTTAACTTTATTAGACCAACGGTACCACCAGGAGTATGGCCATGGGTACCGTGGGTGTGAAATGTGTTTTGAGCATATTTTAGGTCCAATAAACATGTCCTGAGCGATACCTTACCCAAAGCCCACCTGTCTGTCTCATGAACCGTGATAGCTAGACAGTAGATTTTTTTACAGACGTTGTAAAGTATTAAACAATGAAAACAAAAGATGTAGGTACAGTACGTATTATAATATAATACAATTATAATCTTTTAGAACATTAACTTATTGGAGTGAGTATTCAACACCCAAAATGCTGCTTGAAACTCCTGCGTAATTTATCCGCGATAGTTTCTGAGTCACTGGATATAATTATCATCACATACTGAAATGACATGTCTTGAAATGTGCTTTTGAAAATCTGAAACAAATAAAAACGTACGGTACTGGATAAATACAGCTGTATATACCGTGTAATTTTTTAGTAGTCCAAAGGGCCTCAGTGGTTAATACAAAATGGATCAAGACTATTCAAAAACGTCAAAGTGTCGTACTACGATTTCTTAAAATCGTAGGATAATGCCTCAACCACGACAAATGAAAACAATGCTTTGAAAAATAAAATGTTCACTTAATACACATAATTTTTTATAGATTACACTTCCCATACCGTGTTTAACATTAAAGTATATGTACGTACCGGCTTATTTAGCTGTTGGGCCATAAATATCCTTCAAATCAGAAACCAGCTTGCTGGTTTGAAATCCCGCCGTATATCATACTATATCCCTGAAATACTTTGAATACGACATGTCTCTCACAACTAATACACACATTGCAATTCATTTTTACACTTTATATTGTTACTAGACGTAAATAAATTAAATGAACGCAAAAGATATACAAAACATATCCACAACAAAACAAGGAATGACAGCTGAAAACTCAGTTTGACAGTTATTGAGTGTTGCAAATACAATGAAAAATATTAGTTCCTTCAACATTAATTTCACGACTTTCTTGACGCACTATACATAATTTCAGACATTAGTGTTAAGGTTTGGCTTCCTAATTATTGTCTTTATTCTTATTTTTCGGTACATAATACTAAAAACATGATTAAAAATAGTATATGTATAGTATTTAAATACATACAGTTAAAAAAAAATACACTGCCAAGATATATAGAAAGCATAATATTTAAGTAAAATTTTTTTTTTTTTTCTTTTATTGGAATTGACTTAATATCTTCCCGTGTTCCATAGAAAAAGGTCTTAAACTCTTAACCAGTACCTATCTATCAACAGACACATGGAGGGACTATATTAACGCAGCAGCTCTCATAATAGAAACTCTTACTTATCCACCAGAGTCAGATAAGACGAAACCGGACTGGAAGTGATCGTTTTGAGGAGTAAAACTGCAAGAGTGGTCGCATTCCAGGGTCAAGCTAGATGATATAGGAATGGTAGCTACCTTAATAGATACTAAGTAATAAAATGTCTCTGTGTTATAGACTCTGAGGATAAAAATAGCCTGTTACTTACATACCTACTTAACTTAATATGAACCTTGATGTAGTGACTCAGTGGAGTACCTACTGTTGTCACCTTTTTGCCGGAGCACCTGCATGCCAGCCTAACCCCTTCAACTCGGTAAAAAAACGGGCGCTGAAGCATGTCGACAATCTGATACTCGTCACTCAAGCCATGTGGAACCTCTCAGCCTCAGGAGGAACTTTGCGTCGCTGTGTGTATTCTACCGCCTATATAATGGATTGTGCTCAGAATAATTGTTCGACATGATACCTAGCCTAGCTACATTCTATCATCGCACCGCTCGCCATAGGCAGGGAATTCATCCTCACACACTGCGATCGGAAATGGTGCGCACTGTGCGGTATGAAAGAAACTTCATCCCACGCACGCTCACGCTGTGGAATGAACTTCCTGGCGTGGTTTTCCCAAGTGACTACAACTACTACTATGGGGTTCTTCAAGAAGGGCCTTGGAAGGTTTCTTCAGGGTATGCAGCACGTGTTAAGCCCCTGGGGTTGCATGTCCAGAGGAGGGACGGCCTCCGTGGCGTTGCGGTAGTAAACGGTGCCGCTACGTAGGAGGCGCGGGTTCGACCCCTCCCAGTGCAAATATTTGTATGTATGAATATGGGTAGGCATTAGTCAGGTCGCGGTCGTGCAGTTCCGGTTGTCCTAAGAACATCTACGGCAGTCGTTACGGGTAGTTGGCACCCTAAAAAGTCCAACAACTGGTCTAGCAGCAATACTTCGATATCACCTTTGGGTTGTGGACGTCATCTATTGGCAGTCACTTCACAGAAAACAAAGAAGTTCAACCAATGACCTCAGTGGTGTAGCGGTTTAGCAATCGACTGTTATGTCAGAGGTTGTGGGTTCGATTTCCGCTTAACATATTTATTTTTATGATAAAGGTACGTTTGTATATTTCTAGCTATTGCCAATGATCTATAGTTAATGCGCATTCACGCGTTGGCAAACACTGTAGCTATTTATTTCTAAATTTGCATTAAAATCTACTAAATAATACTTACCTCTGTACCTATTATCATGTATCTCTTTCTTTCACCCTATCTGAGTTATATATATATAATATTTTGCTACTTTACTCCTTCACTTGGGCATCGATTGTCCATGTTTAACGCATAATAAGGCACCTTAGTAAGTTAGTATGGTAACGCATAATAAGTATTGTTGGGGCCACCACCAAAGCAGCAAGCACCGCACACCACAGAACAGAAAAAAACTAGACGCACACAGCTAATTGCCCTACATTTATAAGTAGGTAAATCAGCAAATTATACAGTAAACTTAGGTCCAATCAATATTTTACAAATCTTTTTTATATTGGAATGCATCTGTCTATAGTAAATGTAGTGTTATGATTCCCAGAAGACAAACTTAATTTACATATTTAATTTTTTTTTTCACAATTTTATGTAATGTTTAGGGGCCACAGTGTTCAATAAATTAGAATTTGTTAAGCTACTTTTGTAGTTGACTGTACATAAAGATCCTATTTTTTTAAAGGATACCTACACCTCTTTTTCTCCGTTCCGTGGGATACACAAAGAGGTTTAGAATCAAAACCTTATCAGACAGAACCTATATTGAGGGCAAAAAAAGTATTGTTGAAATGTTGTTGTCACACGTTGTCAGTCTAATCACGTCTAGTTTATGTAAATAATTTAAATAAACAAATTATGAGGAGCATAATATGTATCTACCTACAAAGACCGTAGATCAAGACCTATATTTCTGTTAACTGCGGAATGGTAAATTATACTGTTGATCTTGTTCCTTTAAGTAGGTAGGATACCTATGCTTATAACTGGCTTCTACATTATCATTTGCACGACAAGAAATGGATATATAGGTAGGGAGATATTATGATACCTAAGTAAATATAGCTAAACACGATTTTTTCATTTACATTCTAAGAAAATGTATAATTTATCCAGTACTTTATAATATCGACACGTGTTACCCGTTCAAGTTACAGAGTCGCACAGCTGTGACGTTGGCCCAAGCCGGTTCTATTCTCGAGGCGATCAATACAACGTTATCAACATAGCTGTGTAGGTGTTTACATGCGCGTAGTATACATACAGCTTCGCTTGAATGTGGCTGTCCCGAGTGATAAGGCGTCGCAGTACAAATAAATCGTGAATTATTAAAGGAAATGTGAACATATCCGCAGCGACATGCCGCTGCCAGAACTTCTGAAACGTGCTTCTAGCTATTTCCTCGGTTTGGAGTTTGATGACAACGAAGAACCCCCGGATTACGTCGACAACGAAATATTGTTTTGTAAGAATAATGTGTGCGTGCATCCTCCGACTATTGCGAGACATGAACTGGATATCGTGCACCATCCAGGGTACCTTACCGTCACGACTAAAGTGTTCACTGACCAACATAACAACGCAAAACGACCTACACTTTTTCTTAATTGGATCCCTAATTCTACACTACGGAAATGCCCTTCGGCCGTGGAAACTAGTCCAAGCGATGAACTAGTCTGTACTGGTAAACAGGCGAATTTGAAGGAAATTTCGAAGTCACGTGAAAACACTAAGAAAGTGAATACAAACAACGAGCAAACATTTTACGATTCTTCGGAAACAACAAGCTTGAACTCAAACTCTGATAAACAAAGTGTTAAATCGTCTGACACAAGATATACCCAGAATGATACAACGCAAGACGAACTATCCTCTAGTTCTAAGCCTACTGTGAAGTCAATAGATTCGGCAAAAGATAATGTTTTCAATGATTACGAGAAGGATGAAACAAAAGACATAGTGTTTATATATGATAAACATGTGCGCTCACAATCAATGACATCGGTTAACATCACGATAGCTAATCCAAATATAGAGAATGTCGACTTGACCCCTGACTCGTTGTCGGGCGATAGATTTATTAGGTCATTGTCAATGAGTTCATGTGACGAAGGAAACCCGAACTGGATGAGTACACCGGAGTTCTTAGCCTTAAAACACAATCTGGTTTTTCCGGACAGTGTTCAGAGTTCTCCCGTGCCGCAAAGGCGTGCTCCTTTGAAATGTCGAAGGTGAGTGCGTAGGCTACATAAATATTTCATTAAGGACCTCGGGTTCATGATTTTATGTTAATTTTAGGATGAACATAGTTATCGTCGGACGGTATAACAATTTTAGTCCTGAATTTTTAATGCCTGTTACAATTAACTGACAACCTGTTACGGTTTAGGTAAGGTACATCAGTTACTTGGTTACGCAAGTTTTATTCATTGATACTTGAGAGATGTAACTAGTATGATGAGTCTGTACACTATGACTTAGAAAAATGGCAAATATCTGGATTGGTTTATAGTTACGACATTATTAGCGAACATTAGCTACCTTTTGATATTTATTTTACAGACGTAGGTAATTAGGTACTAACTGTATGGTATCTAGCTTACACTTTCATCAATTATCGTTAGCTTAGTGGTTACGGAGGAGGCCTTACGATTAGGAGGTCCTAGGTTCGTATCCTGGCCCATTACCGACCGAAACCCACTCCTATCACAAGTAATTTTATTTAGCTGGAAAAGAGAAGTTAGCGGGATTTGAAGGGCTATTATTCTTCCGACACAAAGTTGAGATCCTTTTCAGGTGATATAGCCGGGCCGCGGCTCGCAGCCCTCCTGTGGATGGTTAGCCCCGTTTGGTTCAACCACAGATAATTCAACCGAGTTCTATAGTTATGTCTATACAAGAGGTGGTGCTGGGTCTTGTAGGTATCTATTTTTGCACAGATAATGCACGCTGCACGCCCTTGAGTGGCAGGAATTTGTTGCCACTATAATTTAGTATTGTAACTATGTGGAATTCTTTGGCCTATGGTCTTCGCTTGATTACATACATTTTAGTGATTTGGATGAAATGGCTCGTTCATTCCATTTGCGAAATAGGAACAGTCTGTAGAACTTCAGCCTACTTAACTTCATTAGATGATGCAATACATACCAACTTACCAACCTACTTATTATGGAGTCCTAGTGCGCTTATGTGATAAGATGTCTATGTAGGTCGGTATGCACTTTGTTCAAGTGCATAGTCATAAACATGTTATTTGTAGACATTTACTTAAACTTGTGGTTTTCAATTGATGAGATACTTGAAAAATTTCAGTGATTTAGTAGAACTACATGTACCCAATCATGTCCTGAGTCGTTACCTACAGGCCTCACACAGCATTTAATAGAAATAACAGAGAATTGGATAGAAATGGGATAGGTACTCCTCCAATTCTGTGGATCTACATTCATAATGGATTCCTACATGGAGTTACCGATTATATTCTTTACCATTCTGTCACTGGTGGAACCGGGATTCGCTGCTCACAATAGCAAGCAGACTACTCAATGAACACTAAATACATACCAACTTACAAATAGGTACATATTGAGATCCTGCGTTCTTTCCCAAAATTAGTGTTACATCATGTTAGTTTTCTCCGATGTCATCTCCTCAGACATACCCTTCATCATCACGTCCTCGTTCAACAAGTAAAAGTCCTTCCAGGACAGTAGTTTAAATCAACTAATTTCACCATAACATAATTATTTCTCTACAGTTCATAAGTAGGTAGGTATGAATGTACATTCATGCATATTTAAATGCAGTGTTTCCATCGTGGTCTAGTGAGAACAATATCACGTTATTGTTAGTTAAATGGAATATTTAAATATGATAATGATATAGGTAACATGGCAACAAAAGTAGATAAGATTTAAGTTTTCAATGTTTCCGAGACACTTGGGAAGACACTCAGATCAAATTTGATTATATGTGTATGTCCAACCAAGTTTTTGGGAAACATGTAATTTTAGGACAAGGCCACATCACACAGTTGACAGTCACAAAGTTTATATCGACTGTATATGATATAGGTAATGTACTTAGGTACCTAATAGCCCGAGGCGGGAGCTAGTGGCGGCCCTGGGAGTGAGAGTTTTCACCCTCGCCACCCTGCTCACAGCAATGGTCCGCTGCGCGGACGCGTGGGCGGCCGGCGCGGCGGCGTCTCCTTCAGCGAGCAGGTAATGGTCGTGAAGGAGACGGCGAAACGGGAGAGGCGGCGCGAGCGAGAAAGACTCGCGGATCACGCCTCCCGCGCGCGCAGGCAACTCGGGTATCCGAGGGGATTTCCGCACGAAAAAAAAAAGGTACCTAATAGCGACTATGGGGTTTTTCAGGAAGGGCATTGTGCTGCCTTTGGTGTTTACTGTGACACACGACGTGTCTGCTTATCTGCCGCCTAAGGGCTAGTTCGACCAAACGCGAGTAAAGTTTATTCCTAGAATAAACAGCCACATATTCGAGAGTAAATCAATTTCACATTTTACCACCTAAGAATAATGACCTTATTCGGTATAATAAGGTACCACCGTTTCTCATGGGATGAAGCGTCTCATACTGACATATTTTACCTCTATGTTTGACAAGTTCTATCACACGCTATAAAACGAAACGACATAAAACCCGACTACCGAAAAATCACGCTCTAAAAGTAACAAACAAGAAAATATCAAGGATAGCCGTGGTCGTATGCCACTTTTCCCTTGGATATATTGTTTTGTTAGAGTAAGTGGCATACGACCACGGCTATCCTTGATATTTTCTTGTTTGTTACTTTTAGAGCGTGATTTTTCGGTAGTCGGGTTTTAGTTTTAAACTATTTTTTTTTTCATATTACTTTGGGGCAAGGTAAATCTAATAATTTATACATATTTGAAATGTGCTTATTAAGCCCTTTCATTTGATACCAAACACGGTATATTTATCTCAAATTTATTTTTAAACACAGTACCTTATGAGCGCTAGAGGGCGCCACACAAGATTGAGTGACACGTCATATAGCCTATAACCATTGGACGATCAAGCCGCTTGTAATGATACCTCATTTGTCCAGTTCTAATTAGTAGTTGAGGAGCTATGAGGGAACAAATGAACATACATACATACATACATACATACATACATACATACATAGCCTGTCAAAATCATAACCCTCCTTTTGGCTTCGCCGTAGTCGGGTAAAAAGGGATTTGGACATGACTTACGCTTAACACCGTGCCTTTTTAAAACAACGCATTATTGCCGGGTACTTTTTACATTCATTCACTCTAGATTAGCTATACGGTAGATAGCCTGAAAAAACGTCTTTTGATTTACTCTAGATTGGAATAGATTAATTCCGGAATAGTTACTCGTGTATAAATGAAGGTAGGTTTGGTCGAATCCACACTCAAGTCCAACTAATAGGTAAGTATTAGAAACGCGAAAGTTTGCGAGTATGGATGGATTTATGTATGGATGGATGTTTGTAACTTTTTCACGTAAAATTACTGAATGGATTTTTATGAAACTTTACAATAATATAGCTTATACATCAGAATAACACATAGGCTAACTACTCAAGGTAACGGAGCAGTACTAATCCTGGGCAGACGAAGTCGCGGGCACCAGCTAGTGATATAATAAATCTACGCACGGTTAACTTAAAAAAAAAATAACATGCCAGCTTCAAAGGAAAATCTCTAAACCCCTTTATCAAGGTCTGCAAAAAATTTACCCTTGTGCGTCCTTGTCTCTGTTGGCTATTACATTCCTGCTGCACGCCTTGTGAAGAATGTCATTAATATTGTTCTCGAACAATATAAAGCCTCTAGTATTCTAGCCCTTGGGAATGTTAACGCAGATGAAATTCTGAGAAATGCTATTGCCGCTATCGGACTTTATCGCTAATATCTACTTGTAGTCCATGAACTTTGACATTTTCATCAATTGAGTGCCTACTTTTACTCAGAGAAATATCAAAGGTCGGCTTATTACTTTTTAGTGCGGAAAATAGCATCTTTGTCCATTTCGTATGTATAGGTATCCATATATGTAAGGGTTGGAAGACTTACCGTTATCTTATCAATAATCCCGTTTACAGCCTTTGGATCCCGGAGTCCGCTTTCCATCTCATGTTTTGCTTATTTGTCTAACATAAGATACACCTCATATTATGATAGTAAGCTAGGTGATGTTTCATGAATTAAAGCCCCCATCAGGCTTTACTACATACAGGGCCTCAAAAATTACTGGCGTGGTTAACGTGACTCCGGTAGAATTTCTCGAAAACCTTGACATTGGCGTGTCATCATTATTACCATTAATGATTTTATAATACATTTAGATTACATTAAATAGATGCGTAGAGATGTTGCGTCTTTGGCAGTTTTCTACCGTCTCTACCATGGTGAATGTTCTGACGAGCTCTTCCAATTAGTCCCACCATCCCCTTTCCTTCACCGGACGACACGTGCAGGGCTAAGATGCCATCCATTTACGGTGCAAAGTATAACTGCTAGAACCAAGCGTTTCAGGGACTCATTCCTAAGCCGCACCACTAAGACCTGGAACTCCCTGCCAGCTCACGTGTTTCCTTCTTCCTACAGTCTTGGGTCCTTTAAGCGGGGCGTGAAAAGGCATCTAATGAGGCCGTCAAGCTGAGTGCCACCACTGTTAACATGGTAAATGTTTACGATGGTGACCCTCTTTCCGAGACTTTTCCTTTAGCTTAACATCAGGCGAGGTGAAGTCAAATTGACGTGTCCAGTATAAAAAAAAGGCAAATTGCGGCGATTCGCTGCAGTAGCCAATAAGAAGTAGAAGGAAAAAGACCTCTCTTGATGATTTTTCACATAAGGATTCTTAGACGATTAGTAAATAAGTAGTCAGGATTGTAAGAAAACAAAACCATGTATATTTTGTCATGTTCTTAGAGATTTGAAAGAATTCCGACATAATACCGACAGTTTGGCCTCACAAACAACAACAAACTTGTATTAAGCCAGTTACCGACTAATTCAGGAGTTAACTAGTGTTGAACAACAAATTATCTGAGATAATAACAATGTTGCAAAACTTGTACCGTTAATCTCAATCTCACGTCAAATTAGAGCAGAACTAGCTACCTGGGTACTTAATGTTGGGTTCTGAATGCCTGTATTACAGAGAGTACAGTGTGTGTTTACGATAAATAAATCCATTTAACCCGTAGGAAATAGCTAGGTAGTAAGTGCTTTATATCAAGGACGAACCACAATCGTCAAACCTTCTCAATCAAGATCGATTAGTAGTGTTGTTACTATCGGTAGTATGCCGCATTTTATCATTTTATATGTCGGAGTTATGAACTGAACTCGAATTTATGACTTCGGGGCCGTGTCTCCCCTGGTCTCTCCCCCGGGGGAGACACGGAGAAACTTCTTGTGGCCATGTCTCCCCTGGGCGGGGGAGCCAAAGATACTAGATTTATTCACTACTTTCAAGTGTTAATGTCTCCACCAGTTATATATGTATGTGTGTGTAAGTTCATCTTTATCCCAATAGGTATATTTAGAAAACAGAACTATTTATACGCCAACAGATAGGTATACAGTTCGAGTTCAATTTGAGTTCAGTCTGTTGTAGCCTTTAATGAAAAGAGTTAACTTATCGTCACATAATGGAAAGAGTTAACTTATCGTCACATACAGGCTGTTAAAACATTACTGCATACCCATTCAAGGTTAAATAAATCTGCTACGGCTCAGCAGTCGATTAAAAAAAAACCTAATGCTGCAGTTTGATGTATTTTGGATTACGAGTACTTTCATGTGTTAAAATTGCGAATATTTACATAAAGAATCGTATCACATTAAAGACACTAAACACGTGTTACATTCATATCTATTTGCGTCTGTCAGGTTCTCAGTGGACCTCAGTCAAATGCGGTCCTTACGGCTTTTCTTCAACGACGACAACTGCACTTGCGGTCAACTGGTAGTCGCGTCCAGAGAGTCTCAGTACAAAATCCTTCACTTTCATCATGGAGGACTCGACCACTTGGCGCAGGTTTTACACCGATGGCACTCCTTGCTGCACAACATTAAACTCACACCAGGTAAATAAAAATATCGGCCATAGTCTTACAACTTTGCAAGTTATCGCTCCTACATAGTTTTGAGAAGGGCAGCTCATACAGAAATGGTGAAAGCAAATGGCAGGTAGTTGGTAGGTATAGCAGTCATGATTCATCAAATTGAGAAACCTTCTATTGATCCATAATAATATGTGTAGTAAATAATGGTGCAATAATGCCCTTCAGCTTTACTTTGTAATTTTTCGTGTCAGTCATAAAATCTGCTGTGGTTCTATAGTTGAAAACTTTTTAACAGGAATACTGAAACATGCATTAATTGGTAGCTAAAGATTTTATAACGTAAGTAGGTAATTTGCTCACAGGTTCAGAAGAGCCCAATCTGCCGTATCGCCACTTCATGGTATGCCGTCCGGAAGTGCAGAAGTCTGAGCAACATCCCGAAGAAGGAAAACTTCCCAAGATTACCCCTGAATTGTTCTACGGGAAAATAATGAATGGAAAAGGGGTGATCGAAGATGATTTATTCCTAAGAAAATGCATTTTCTTTGGAGGTTTAGATAAGGAGCTTAGAAGAGAAGTGTGGCCCTTTCTTCTGCATTGCTATCCATACAATTCTACTTACGATGAAAGAGAAATAATCCTACAGATTAGGTCTAGAGAATACGAGGAAGTTACTACGAGGAGACTGGAGAAGATGACTCCAGAGCAACATGCGGTCTTCTGGAAGACAGTTCAGTGTGTTATTGAGAAGGACGTTGTCAGGACTGATAGAGGCAACCCGTTCTTTGCTGGAGATAATAATTATAACGTAGAAATTATGAAGGATATATTATTGAATTATGCTGTTTATAATCCTATTCTAGGGTAAGTGTTATTTTTATAATATATAATAATATATTTATTTATTCAGACCATGGTCCATTCTGTTATTATACATAATCTTATAAACTAATGTTAGTAAAATTAACCTATTGACAATTTTTATTTTATTTTTTTATAATAACCTAGGACGACCATTGTACCACAAGTCTATGTAGTCGCATCCAGTGTCCATAGGGCTGTCCCACCGGTCTGCCACGGTGTTTTCAGATTTCATTTAATTCCTACATTTTACATTTACATTTACAATTAATTAAAACAAGTCTGAAAGTTGTACCAGTCTATGAAAAGGTTTTCATAGGCAAGAACTCACGGAGTGGTTTTCAACCGCGTCCGCCGCGGTTGGGGGCGATTCTCTGGTTCTCTCCGCGCCACGCGGGCCTCAAACCGCGGCAGAGAAAATCGGAGAAGACGCGGGTGAAAACCACTCTGTGAGTTCTTAGCGATAGTGTCCAGGGTCCACACTATGAGAGAGTGATGATACATGAGAGTAATGTTGCTAGAAGGGTTCAAAGTATTAATATGGAGGGTTTTAGAAGCAGAGGTAAGCATGATGGATGGATTGCATGAAAAAATATATGACAAAGCAATGAGAAACTGCGAAAATGCAGTATGATTGAAAATTATAGCAAAGTATCGCTCATCGTCTACTGTTCCTACTGGTTTTGAGCTAATCCTAATCTTATCTTTATCTCCAGTTACACACAAGGAATGAGTGATTTACTGGCTCCAGTTCTTTGCGAAATAAAATGTGAAGCGGAGGCATTTTGGTGCTTCGTGGGCTTAATGCAGCGAGCCATATTTGTATGCACTCCTACAGACAACGATATGGATAATAACCTTGTAAGTCACTTCCTTCGCCTACTTTTTTATTTTTATTTAAGACATCAATTTGACTTTACCTCGCCTGATGATAAGCTAAAGGCAAAGTAGTTGGACAGAGGGTTACCATTAAAGACACGTACCATGTTAAACAATGGTAGCACTATATGGACCGGGACTCTAAGAAGAAGGAAATTATAACTACGACGTCGTATGATTAGAGATTGACATGGTAATTCACATTAGTAGTGCAGCAAAGTCAAATTGACGTGATAAAAAAAATATATATTGTATGTATATATGTGACATTTACCATGTTTTTCACTTGTTTTGAGTAACCGATATGATTTGATGCTATGATATGAGATAACAGAACCGACAAAAAAATGAAAAACATGGTTAATATCCCGGTGAGTGTTACTCGTCACTACTAATTATACAACTTCAATGGGAAAGACAGCCTTCTGAACTCACAACTCCGAGAGGAGACTGCGACAGCCTCATCCGTCAATCAAGGTTGACCTTGGCTTTGGTTACGAAGATTTCAGAACAGCCTGAAGATCATTTAATTTCAAGTCAGTGTTGTTAAACGAGCTCTTTACATTATTGCTTATAATTTGTAAGTAATGTCAGTTTCATGGCGGTCGTTGTTGTGCGCGTGTAGGTAGCTATATAATTAAATAGTGGTAGCAGACGGTCGTAAAATATAGTTAAATGGCGAAATAAGCGTAAAGGTCAACAGCGTGACCATTAATTAGCATACCTACATTATGACAATGGATTTCATTGATAAGCATTTAAAACCGACATACTGACAGCAACGAGTATTTACTAAGCATTTAGCTATATTTATTAAGCAAATCCATAAAAGCGGTAATTTGTGGATACAAGCGTAGTTTTGTCAATTTGCCACTTATTGTAGCCAGTTTAATTGGAGACTTCAATATCCGTAGCATGATCTGAATAGGGGGAATGGAAATTAACAAATGTATCTACAGTACGAGCACCTACCTACATTGGCTTTTCGAAGTTAACACTATCTAAGTATGACATTTATGTGAACAAAATCATCAATAAAAACCGCCCAAGGGAGAATCGGAGTCGCCCATGAAGGGTTTCGTAGCAGCAAGTAACATAATGGAAAAGATTTTTATTATTATTGAGTTAATTGAATGAAAGATAAAAAATTGCGGTTTATGACGTATTAAAAAAAAACTACTTACTAAATCTCCTTCAAACCAATTTTCATTGGAAGTTTACATGGCAATGTACATCATATATTTTTTTTAGATTTATCATTCTCTTATTTTAGAAGTTAGAGGGGGAACACACATTTTTCCACTTTGGAAGTGTCTCTCGCGCAAACTATTCAGTTTAGAAAAAACTGATGTTAGAAACCTCAATAGCATTTTTGAAGACCTATCTATAGATACCCCACACGTATGGATTTGACGAAAAAAATTTTTTTGACTTTCATTTTGAAGTATGGGGACCCCAAAATTTATTGTTTTTTTTCTATTTCTGTGTGAAATTCTTAATGCGGTTCACAGAATACATCTAATTACCAAGTTTCAACAGAATAGACCTTATAGTTTCGGAGAAAAGTGGCTGTGACATACAGACGGACAGACAGACAGACAGACATGACGAATCTATAAGGGTTCCGTTTTTTGCCATTTGGCTACGGAACCCTAAAAACGAAGCTCATCTGTATCATTTAATCTGTAATCAAAAAGTAAATACCTACTAAGTAGGTACCTACTTATTCAATATCGGAGTCACCCACCCCTGCGCGCTGTTGTAGCCTACGTCAAACATTTTGACTTTACAAAGTTCAAGAGATATCTCTACCCTTTACTTGCCGGTAACTTAAAACCCTTTGAATAAGTTAGTACAATAAGGGCTCACGTACAAGATTGATATCTTCTGTCGATTAATAACGCTCTATATTTACCTATATCTATGTAAATAAAAATGTTATTAGGTAGGTACTAATATTGTAGCTAAACGCAAAAATTGAGAACATTTAGACCGATTAATGTTTTTTTTTGATAAGGTTTACTTTGATGTTTTTTTTTGGAAAAGTAAAGGGAGTTCGCAGATGAACTTATGGTAAGAAAATTGAAGAAAACTGCATAATATAGCTGATTTAATATATGTACTTATCCTATAAGAACTACCTAATAAGAACCACCGATGCTGGTCCATTATTCTAGGTGCTACGTTCTACTTGTTTGAGTTTGGGCTTAGACAAAATCACAACATATTGCCCATATTGGCGTTTAGTACCTAACTAATCGTAGAAAGTACTTATGTAGAATATAGGTCCTGGATGATTGACTGTAAATACCTATGATTGAATGAACTTTACAGCACTATGTATAGCTCGTGCGAGTTAACATGGCACCTGGCCTTGCAAGCAACCCTCCTCCCGCTTCTCCGCGCGATGCCCCGCTCTCGTCCTGCAGTAGCGTCCGCATCACAGTGACCGATATAAATATTAATATCGCAGTTTTTAATATCGGATGTTTGTTAAGTTCCATACGTTAAAATGACTCATTTGGTCTGTGACGTCACCACTAGTTCTAGCGAAATGTATGGCGTCCTTGCGTTCTGTTGTCAAAAAAAATGTCTAAAAATGTAGTTTCACCAACAGTGTTTTTATTAATTATACCTGTAATACGTTATGCTTTCAGCTATATAACAATGTATAACACAAGCTTATTAAAAGAAAAACATGTTATAAATATTGTTTATTTTTTAATCTTACTATTAGAAATCTATTTAATTATGTTAATCAATATTAAAGAATTTAAGAAATTTACTTAATAAAATATGGCGCTTTCGAAAATTCTAAATTTCTTTTGCAGTCAGTACTTTTAATGTCATTCGTTTGAGCCAGGTGCCATCTTCGCACGAGTAGTATATAGTTCGTAAGAACAACGGTGGATGACTTCACCGTCGCCTTAAAGACGGATAAAAAAATATAAGGGAAATTTGAATCACATCGGGCGTGTCTCAGTAGCCGAGTTGGTCAAGGCATTCCCCCTGTAAGGGAAAGATCGCGGGTTCGAGTCCCGCCCGAAAAGATTCATTTTTCCCTATGTATTCGATTAGTAAATATGATGTCAAACTTAATCGTTATTTTATTTTCTATTCCAGAGCTATTTGCGAGAGCTGATAAGAATAATGTTGCCGCATTTCTACAAGCATTTAGAAAAACATGTAGACGCCATGGAGTTGTTATTCTGCCATCGTTGGATTTTACTGTATGTATATTTTGGTATTGTAAGTATTCAAGTGTCGGGGTCGAAGGCCGACGAAAGGTTAGGTAGACACTCCCTAGGTCTGACGACCTGAAAAAGGTGGCTGGGACAGACTGGATGCGGAATGCGGAAAATCGCGTGAAATGGCGCACATTGGGAGAGGCTATGTCCAGCAGTGGAATGCGCTGGGCGAATTGATTGATTGAAGTGTCGGGGCCCGGGTTCGAATACTCCCTGGGTCAGCCGGAGTGCAAGGGATATGTCGATGACAACCTCGTCGGCGTGCGGTTTTAGTCGGTTCGAGCCCGACATAACCTCCCCTTCCGGCTCCGGCAGGGGGTTATCCGAGGGGATTTCCGCAAGAAAAAAAAAGGGTTCGAATACTGACGCTGACTAACCCGCTGCTAATACAAGCATTTTATATTAGCTGGAGGGGTTAGTTAGGGGGAATACCGTATAGCAACCCACACCTAGTAGAGCAGCTCACATCATGCGTTGTCGATTGCCAGCACGCTTTGCGTCTCCCTCTGCGCGTGCGGTTAGTTCCACATTCAGCCGCAAGGTCAGTCCGCCGGTAACCGCGCCAAACTTACGCACTGCTACTCTTAAGCGCAGTGTAATCTGTGATTCTGTGTGATATACTTTATACTCACACTACGTATAGTAATACATTCCCCTGAGACTGAACCGGTATTATTTCGTTTCAATAAAAAAAAATATAACATATTTATCCTAAATAGAGCAAGCTTTTGCCCGCGGCTCCACCCGCGTGGATGTCGGTTACCGCGACAAAACATAGCATATGTCCTTTCTCAAAGTCTAATCTACCCCTATACCAAATTTCATCAAAATCGGTTCAGTGGTTTAAGCGTGAAAGCGTAACATACAGACAGACAGACAGACAGACAGACAGACAGACAGACAGACAGACAGACAGACAGAGTTACTTTCGCATTTATAATATTAAGTATGGATGTAGAGAATAACAAAGTGGGGCATTATGAAAGGTAACAGATGCCTAGATGACCACGTAGGTCCACTGTGTAATAATTTCAACCATTTGAAGCAACCTGCAGGGCTAAAAACGCAACATTCAGCGATTTTGCTAAAAACGAGTAACTTCTGAATTTCCAGTAAATCTCAATAGATTCCTCTAAAATTCGTAAAACGGTCACTTTAAATATGACCAGAAATCATTTACCTACTATTATAATAATAATTCGATGCCAAAAATAATAAACTGCAAATAATCCTAACTCCACAATGAACTGAATTAGGAATCAAAATCCTCAAAACCTCTCGTTCTTTCATTTCAGATGTTTCAAGCGTGAATTCACGGAGGCAGTAGCGCTCCGCATGTGGGAGGCGTGCTGGGCCAACTACCAGACGGACTATTTCCATCTCTTCTTGTGCTTGGCAATCATTGCTGTGTATGCCGATGACGTCATCGCCCAGGACCTCAATACTGATGAGATGCTGCTACATTTTAGTTCTTTAGGTAACTATTGAAACTCTTAATTACCTTCGTATAATTCCATTACTAACTGTTGCCCACGGTTTCACGCGTGTGGAATCCCGTTCCTGCAATCCATGGGATTCTAATAAATAGAATACACTTCTGCCTACCCCATGGAATATTTACTGGTGTGAATATATATATGATTGTAATGGCAAGATAGCCATGACATCAGTTCTGAAAAAAAAAAACTCAAGCGATAACACGTCTTCTTATTACGAGTAGACTTATTATTTTAGTTCTGTGCCTAACCTAACCTAACTTTAAATTCTTAAATATCTTATCATTGACGTCATTCAAACTCTTGTTATTTTGATAAATTTTCTTCACTTTACGTTGTTTTAGAAAAAAAACATCATACTGTTCTTTCACGTAGCCGTAGAGAATTCGAGTGCTACGCCGTAGCACGAAAGTTTGATTCCCGAAGACCGGGAAGCTATTTTTGTTTTCATAAATAAATAAAAATACGTATTCCACAACATTCTACACAATGGAATCTAGTATGTGGATAAACATACTTAGGTATATTTTTTTTTTGTAAATACATATTATACATAGAAACACACAGACCAATGCAAATAGCCATATTCATGTCTGGATATTTCTGTGTAATATTTATAATGTTCTAAAACCCATATTACAAGTTACAATGCTTAGTTGGGGTCTAGATGGTGATGTATAGTTTCTCTCAAGTAAATTATATTTATTTTCAATGAATTTATCAATTTCTCACTCAATCAATAACTAGGGCTGTTTAACATCAGTCAGATAACACAGCCCAGCCTCAGCCTCAGATGCACGGCTTGAGTCAATAATAGTGCCCGAAATGCGGCAATAGGCTCACCCCCTATATTACGTTGAACCGAATCCAATGATTGGTGAAATGTGGGTGTTAATTCACTTCTGCCTAACTTAATGATGATGATGATGATGAATTTATCAATTTCCAGCTATGTACATGGATGGTCGCCTCATTCTCCGCAAGGCAAGAGGCCTTCTCTACCAGTTTCGTCAATTGGTCCGCATTCCTTGCACCTTAGCTGGCATGTGCCAACGCTGCGGCCCAGGTATTTGGGACTCCACTCACCGACCTAGCGTGGAATGCACAGGAGCTCATGATTTTTGCAAATATGCCGTGCAGTAAGAAATGGATGTATATTCTGGAGCAGCTTTATAATGAAACGGACTTAGTAAGCTTTCATAAATGTATATCTATGTAGACCTCTATAGCGTCACGGTAGAACGTTCGACTGTTACGCAGAGGTATTTTTGCATTGGTTTAAGAAAACTAACGATTCCATGAAATGATGATAATATTTAATACTGTTTTATTGCAAATCAAAGACAATATATCACGATTTGATATCATTGAATGTAAAGTGGCCAGCCTCCTTCACTTCACGGGATTGCTGGTTTTGCCATCCCTACTTTACTGTTAAGAATCGAATTTGAAATTAGAATTTGTTAGCGGGAAAATTGAACCGATCTCCAGCCAGTACCGATTCCTGAGCTTATTCTTTATTTAAAACTTGACAGATTCGAATAATAGTGCTGGGCAATGGGCATGTCTCGATCGATATTAGTAGAGCTTTGTTGTATCAGTTAAAAACTGTAGGATATAAGTGTATAAGAATTTTTATACAAAGAGAAGTATTAGGTTGTGTACCTAATAGATTTGTAAAGTGAAATCTCAATACTTTGTCACTTGTGAGGACGTCTCTAAGTATAATATCACGATTACTTTTAGAAAGTCACGAAATTTAACAGTAAAATGATAGATCAGTCACGTTTTTGTGATATATCTAGTCCTTTACTTTTTCTAAACAATTTACACTTGTAGAGTGTGGATATATAATTCATATTTATTTCCGTATTTGTTCAAGACATACAAATTCATTGTAAATAATATTATAGGTATGTAAACTGTGCTTGTAGCCTACAGCCATTGCCATTGTCAATATAGTTTTTAAGAACTTAGGTATTATTTTCTGGGAGTAGCTAAGATTGTTACAGCAGCCTAAAAAACACGACGTATTATATGCTATACTTAGCTAAGATATTTGCATTGATTATTTAATATAAAAGTATGAGGAACAGTTATTGAATGTTACCAGTGACCTGGCTTACACAGGTGTGTTCCGAATTACCGACATACCTACGTACGAAATGCATAACGATTTGTACAAAATAAGGTAGGTAGTTAGTACAAATTATCAGTATTATTACAAAAGAAAGAAAACAGATTTGATGGTTTAACAGCGAAGACTTTTATGTGTAGTAATACACGTGCAGTTTTGACTGAAATTTGTGGTTTGTGTAAGGTTTCTGGTATATCTATAGATAAAAAAGTATTTGTATAAGTACGTATATACACGATACATACCTACAAGATAAACGCCATTTTAACTACTTTTGTCTATCTTACTGTTTGTTTGTAACGAGTAATCTCGGAAACGGCTGTCAATACTAAAAAGTAATGTTAGTTTCTCTGTATTTTAGCATTGCCTTAACATTCGTCCGATTGCAATATAGCTTAGTCAATAATTAGTTCAGGAGACACATAAAAGTCTTTGTTTAACAGGAATGAAAAATTTGGATATGCCTAGAACATATCAACATGTAACATAATATGTTCTAAATAATACTTATCAGCTTGAATGAATTAAATTCCTATTTAAAATTGTTATTGAAAATTGTACCTGTTACAAAACCATTGTTAATATTAAAAAAAAATATTTATACCTTAATTTTAATACCTATTCTAAATTTCATATCAGACAGTTATCAGGTTTGCTAAAAAATAATAGGTGAAGTACGAGAACTACTACGAGTATTATATTTGGAAATGTGTGGAACTCTTTATTTAAAAAAATCTGACCTACTTTGGTATAACGAGTTAAATAAGTCTATAAATGTTTATGTTATAGTAATAATTACTTTGACATTTTTTTTTTCTGATAAAGGTAAAGAAATGTAAAAAAATCTGGAGTTCAATTTTGTAACGTGTTGTTTAATATGATGCTTCTAATTCGTTATGCTAACATTAGATAATTTTAGCACTGTTGGATTAGCTGAAAGGGTTAGGATAAGTTAAAGTAGGTATGCCATGATAAATTACTTAATGCCACCGTTATGCCAGTCGAACCGTAAATACATGTCTTATTAATATGTCTCTTACGAGGTGTACCTATAATTGCTAACAGAATTAAGTTCGATTAATAGTACGAGTATGTAAACTGATTTAATTGAAATCTAATTTCCTAAATCTATTAATTAGGAAATAAGAACTTAAACTGTGTACGTATTATATACCTATAGCTATCGCCTAAAGAAAATGTGTTAAATGTTTATATTAGTACCAACTATAAATTTTTGTATTTGAACGCGAATTCACCTAATGAAATAATAAAAATCTGCGGTAGCCTAGTGGTGTGGGTAATGGACTGCTGAGACGAGGTCTCGGGTTCGATCCCAGGTTTAGCATGGGACACACCAATGACTTTTCGATGCTTTTCGAAGTTATGTGTGTATTTATCGCAGGTTTATAAGTGCCCGGTTAATGGCAATAGGCTCGCCACCTATTACATTGGGACCTAAACATAAACTGGCGAAATGTGGGTGCTAGCACCTCTGCCTACCCCTTCGGGGAATACAGGCGTGAGTTTATGTTATGTTATGTAAATAATAAAAATATGATCGAAATTCAGTCCTGTTCTACTCTAAACCATAACGATGTCAATTTTCTTTCTCGAAAATTTTATTTGGAGAATATCTTTTTCTAAAGGATCGGTTCCCTTTTTATCGTGCGGAAAATCCCCACGGATACCACCTCCCCCCCCCTTCCTTCCCGGAGCCGGTGGAGGTGGTTATGTCGGACTCGAACCGACTAAAACTCACGCCGTCTTTGGGTCTTTTTTGCCTGATGGTTCCCTTCGGGTTGTGGGGACCATCTTGTCCCTATATAGCCCTGGG
The DNA here is from genome assembly GCA_914829495.1 of Eilema sororculum. NCBI lineage: Eukaryota > Metazoa > Arthropoda > Insecta > Lepidoptera > Erebidae > Eilema > Eilema sororculum. The sequence goes on from OU618541.1 coordinate 19,253,778, forward strand.
TATGGGGAGGTGCACTTTGCGCCGCCGCCGCCTCGGCCTCCTTCTGTGCTAGGGTGCCAGGCGCCTCCACCGATCACCCACAGACCCGCGCTCATGGAGGACGAAGGTCGTTCAGCGACAGACATTCTGTTGGATTTAGTGACTAAACTGAACATCTTTTATAATAGAATAATTGGCCTTCTGGTTGACAGATACGATAAAAGTGGCTCCGGTTTCTTCCAATGCGTACTTTCGTTGCTTATCTTGAAAGTGACATTACGTAAACCTTGACCTATGTGTTATCTGCGAAGTTCAAATCAATATCACCTTTGATATCACCAAGTCTAGCAACATTTACATAACTTGTTTACATTGTGTGTGTACCTAAATCAATTTAATGTGATCGTATTAATTTATTTATTATTTTTTATTATTTTATAGATGTCTAGTCTAGACCAATAGATAACCAATTATGTATTACTGTTAATTATTTTCTATGCATGCAGCTTTCCTGGAGAAAACCTATTGCCGCAGATTTATAAAGAGCATGTGAAAAGTGTCGAAACTACGTCAGTATCTAAGTACTATCTGTTCCTAGGGTTTTGATGTTTTGGCAAAAATGAAATGTTATAATGTCATAGTACGTGTCGTGTACCTGTTATCGTCATAAGAAAAAATTGGAGATCTCAAAAGCCAACTCTCATAATTAATTCCCAAAAGTTAGAAGAAACAAGAACCTATTTTTTGCAAAACTTAGACAATTGATTCGTTAATTGGCTTTTTAGATCTTTTATTTATAATGTTTATTATATTAGTATTAATATCTAAAGAATACTTTAGGTATGTACATAATTGTATCGACAGAATTTATATTAAATACTAATAAGTTTATTTATCAAAGCTGTTAGCCATATTACATTTAGATTTGTGTTAAAACGTTGAACTTGCATTTTAAAATAAATGGTTCACCTCATCTACTATTAAACTAAGTACCTACCCATTAAAATATTCACTATAAATACCTGCTACCTGAACATATGTATTAGTCTCAATATACCTAGTACGAATAAGGAACATCTTTACTAAATACTTATTACAAAAGTAATTACCTGTTTCACCACTATCAAGTGAAGTTTAATCGGTACTTGTAAAGAAAAAGGTTGTAACTCCATTTTCGGACCTTAGATTACAAAGTCAATTATTTATTTGTCTTGTTTAGGGCTACAACTTGTATTCAATAAATATGTCCCTACTGATTTTTTTCATCATTAAACTTACTTGAGAAGTGGTAAATAGGTATTATCTAGAACGAAATTATTGTTAAATATTCTTAGAAATATTATGAATGGAGCTACAAAATATTTAAATGAATTATTTTCGCATATTGTGTATTGTTATGCGTACTCTGTGATATAAACGGATCTGCTTGTATTATATTGTGTAAATGTTTATACGGTAAACTTATTGTATGGAGAATAGGAGTCATATCTGTTAGAAATAAATGTACAAGCATCTCTTTGGTGTTTCTTTACTAACAAAAACCTCCATGCTGTAGTTGTGAGTTTTTTATTCATTTTATATTATTAAAAAACAAAACATTAGCGAATTGCACCCAAACTCTGCACTTAGGAACCTTTAGATCCGCTGTATTGCTTCGATTGGTCCCTAAGTTGATTGACCGACTATAAAAATGGTCGTTTAATCGGCTTTCTTCGACATAACTCTAATAAAAACATATTTATGTAGGTACTATGTAAAAATATTGGTAGGTACCTACACTAGTCCCCACCTTATTGTATGGAAGTGAATGTTGGGTAGGTCTGGGAAAAGAAGCCCTGAAGCATGAAAGTAGAGTGCTTGCAGTGGAGATGCGGCCGTTGCGAAGTATATGTGGGATAAGGCTGGGTGTTAAAAAGAGGAATACTGAGATTAGAGATAGGTGTGGCCTGAAAGAGAATGTTGTGACGAGGATTGAAAAGTGTACCTATGCTAAGGTGGTTTGGGCGCATTGAAAGTACGGTGCGAATGACACACCAGGTATGTGAATAATACTCGAAGCCGGTAGGTTTGCATGAAATGAAAATGACAGTAGAAGAAGCTCGTGAAGTATGTAAGGATAGAGAAAAATGGCGGGCTGTTGTCTCTGCTTCTCCAGAGGGAAATAGGCGTGAGCGTGTGTGTGTGTGTATTCCAAAGTTAATTTTTTATACCATTTAGGTGGCAGACAAACGCAGGGCCCACATGATCGAAAGAAGTTACTGGGGTCTGTGGACATGTGCAATACTAGGGGAATCACACTTATGCTGCCACCCTGTAAGAATAGAGTTTCTTGTGTTACCTACTTATGAAGAGTAGATAACAGTTTTTTATACCTTATAGCTACATACTTAGCTTGAAATCAATAAGTCCACGGACACATCTTTCAAAAATACGCGGCTGGAATTACAAAATTTGAGTCTACGACGCAAATTCGCCAAAAGTCGGTGACTGAATGTACGCAATATCATCGTCAGCCTTCCTCAAGAATAGTTTATTGGGTCGATAAACTCGATAAAACACATTATTTCAAAGAGTTTCGAAAAGAAATTCATTGAAAAAAAGTGTGTGCATCTACTAAATAAGTAGGTAAATATAGAGTGGACGGTGTTAAAATAAGTATAATAAGTCGATTGTTGTGAAGTTGCTGTTATTGTAGAAACAAGTATAAACATAATGAACTTCACCCGGTGCGATGTCGACCGCTATATTCATCAGTATTCATTCACAATAAGTGTTAGTAGAAGATCTATTCACTTTAATTAAGTCCGCTAATAATATTTCGTCCGTTTCGTTCGTTTTTTTGTTGTCCTGTTTAAATCAACATTCAATGGCATACAGTGTATCTGCTTTGTTTTTATTTTGCGCTGTTGTCAATGGATATGCGGCTAAAAACACAACGACTGGTTTACCAACAACCATGCGAGCTATCGGTCTGTACAAATACTTGCCGATATCGGATGTCAACAGTCTCATCGATTTAGAAGTGCCATTACCAACTTACGGTAACTCTGATGTTCTTGTCGAGGTCAAGGCCATAGCTGTGAATCCTATCGATACAAAAATAAGAGCACCAAAGCCAAATATAGAAAAAACTCCTCGGATTCTGGGCTGGGATGGTGCTGGAGTCGTGGTTGCCAAAGGTGAGAGCGCAAATTTGTTTAATGTGGGCGATGAAGTATTTTTTACCGGTGATGTGAGAAGATCTGGTTCCAATGCGCAATACATGGCAATTGACCAATTACTAGTAGCGATGAAGCCCAAAAATTTGACATTTGAAGAAGCCGCTGCGATGCCACTTACCGCGCTCACTGCTTTTGAATCACTTTACGATCGTTTGTTGCTTTCGGAGAAAGATAAAGGAAAGAGTCTGCTAGTCATAAACAGCGCTGGAGGAGTAGGGTCAGTAGCAACTCAACTCGGTAAGTTATTAGGACTGAACGTGATTGGTACGGCTTCTCGCCCAGAAACAGAAGCTTTTACTCGTCAGAATGGAGCTGACGTCGTTCTCAATCATAGAAATGATCTGCTACCTCAGTTGAAAGAAAAAGGCTTTGAAGATGGAGTAGACTTTGCTTTAGTTAATTATGATCCAACCTCGTATTGGAATACATTAATGACCGTTGTTAAGCCTGGAGGAAGGATCTGTTTGATTGTTGACAAGAGGTCTCTATTAGATTTGCAGCCGCTGAAAGATAAGAATATAACGCTGGTCTCCGAAATGCTGTTCGCACATCATAATGGCAAGAATAGACAGTATGACCTCTTGAATCAAGTTTCAAAGTTGCTGGAAGAAGGTAAGCTGAAATCAACATTGACCAGAACATTATCACCAATAAATGCTGCTAATTTGAGGGAGGCGCATATAATTATTGAAGAACAAAAAATGGTAGGAAAGTTAGTGTTATCATAGTTTTGTAAAATACTTATAAATTACTTTTTTTATTTGTGCTATGTAATGTGTATTTATTTATGTACCTGCAGAGAGAAATAATATAGACAGGTCTCGAACACCAACAAATAAAGAAATAGATTGTATCATGTTGGTGGAGGTTGGTGGTTATATGGTTTTTAGATTATTGATGGTGCAAAGTTGTTTGCTGGTGTTGAGGCTGGTAAGCAAGTCTCTTGACATAGCTGATTCTCATCAGACTGATATGATATACCTAACGGTAAAACATGAAGTGATATCGGCTTAATGCGAAGTTGTTGATGATGTAAAACTGTGTAAAACACATTAACCTTTGGTCAAGTGATTTTGGCAGATATAAGATTCGCTATGGCTTTTAAGTCAACGCCGCGTGCCGATGTTCATTAGTATTCCGTGACATTTATATGGCAGCAGTAGATTTAACCATTTTAATTAAATAACTAAATCAGTATACCTATACGTATGTGTACCTAATATTGTGTGATGCGAGTACATTTTATTGACTCCGGACTCTGTAGATATTTCGTTATCAAAAATTCAAACCCGATAATAATATTATCTTTATTGCCGTTCTCGTTGTAAATATTCAATGGCTTACTGTGTCACTGCTTTAGTTTTATTTTTCGCTGTATTCGATGCATACACGTGTCAAAATATAACAATGACTGGTTTACCAAAAACCATGCGAGCTGTCGGTCTGTACAAATATTTGCCGATATCGGATGTCAACAGTCTCATCGATTTAGAAGTGCCATTACCAACTTACGGTAATTCTGATGTTCTCGTTGAGGTCAAGGCTACAGCTGTGAACCCTATCGATGCAAAACAACGAGCACCGAAACCAAACATTGAATCCACTCCTCGGATTCTAGGTTGGGACGGTGCTGGAGTCGTTATTGCCAAAGGTGAGAGTGCAAATTTGTTTAATGTGGGCGATGAAGTGTTTTTTACCGGTGATATGAGAAGATCTGGTTCCAACGCACAGTACATAGCGATTGATCAATTACTTGTAGCGGTAAAGCCAAAAAATTTGACATTTGAAGAAGCCGCTGCAATGCCACTCACAGCGCTCACTGCCATCGAATCACTTTACGATCGATTATTGCTTTCTGAGAGTGATAAAAGAAAGAGTTTGCTTGTCATTAATAGTGCTGGAGGAGTGGGCGCAGTAGCAACCCAACTCGCCAAGCTGTTAGGATTAAACGTGATTGGTACGGCTTCTCGCCCAGAAACAGAAGCTTTTAGTCTTCAGAATGGAGCTGATCTCGTTCTCAATCATAGAAAAGATCTGATACCTCAGTTAAAAGACAAAGGTTATGAAGATGGAGTAGACTTTATTTTAGTTAATTATGACCCAGCACCCTATTGGGATACCTTAATGACCGTTATAAAGCCTGAAGGAAAGATCTGTTTGATTGTCGATAGCAGTGCTTTGGTAGATATAAGGCCATTGAAAGCTAAGAGTATAACACTGGTCTCAGAAATGCTGTCTACGAGACATAAATATAACACAAACAATAAGGCTAGACAACACGATCTTTTGGTTCAAGTGGCGAAGTTGCTGGATGAAGGAAAGCTGAAATCGACATTGACCAGAACACTGTCACCAATTAATGCTGCTAATTTGAGGGAGGCGCATAGAATAATGGAAGAACAAAAAATGGTGGGAAAATTAGTGTTATCATAACATCTGTAACTTAAAATGTTTTGTGTAGATACATAAAGAAAAATAAGTGAATTAATTTATTTTGTTTTCTTTCAATCCAGTTTTAAAGTTAGTTTGCAATTGAGAAAAATAAGTATTATGCTATGTAGGTAGGACTCTGGGGAAGTTATTATTGAAAATACTAGCATAGCAACAAGAGGTAGAGGCAGAGTAGGTAAACATAGCTATTTATATCTACGTCAGAGTCAGATGTACCTCGATGACCTAGTTTTACAGTGCAATATGTTAGCTAGAATCTAGATGATATCTAATCTAGTCTAATAGCTAGTCTAATTCTATTTTTTCTTTGACGTTTTTTAAGTTCCGTTTACATGGTCTATTATAAATATTAAACGGCCTTATGAACTTAACCTATTTATTTGTGGCACAAGGCTTGAATGATGTAAGGTAAACAACATAACAATAAACTAAGGTCTTTTTAATTATGACGGCATTATACTCAAATTAAATTCGAGAATGATCATTTTATTTTAAAGCGTTGTAGATAAAAATGGAAAATGCAAATCTCTGCCAAATTATAAAAATGTGTTGCCTCTAATTGCAAAAATAGTTTAGTTAGATATATTTATTGTTACGCGTGAAGAAGAAGCAACAAGCCAATATTATTAAATCTACTCCCACACAATAAAAAAATGCAATGATTGGATGGTTAGCAACAGTAGTAAAGTACCTAATAGATAGAGGAATGCTCTTATTGTATTAGTTTTGTGGATACAAGCATAGATAAGAATAATGTAGATTATATATTAATGCAAGCGAAGAGCAGACTAAATTCCATCAATTATCTACACGCGATGAATTTATATATATACCTACTAATATTATGGCTGATAGTTGGTTTGGTTTGGTTGAACGCGTTAATATCCAGAACTACAAAATTTTCGATTTCGGTTCGAATTTCAATTTTTTTTAGGCACGTCAATTTGACTTCACCTCGCCTGATGGTAAGCTAAAGGCAAAGTCTCGGTGAGAGGGTCACCATCGTAAACATGTACCATGTTACAGTGGTGGCACTCAGCTTGACGGCCTCATCAGATGCCTTTTCACGCCCCGCTTAAAGGACCCGGGACTGTAGGAAGAAGGAAACACGTGAGCTGGCAGGGAGTTCCAGGTCTTAATGGTGCGGCATAGGAATGAGTCACTGAAACGCTTGGTTCTAGCAGGTTTGTATAATCTGCACCGTATACGGGTGGCATCATCACCCTGCACGTGTTGTCCTGTGAAGGAAAGGAGAGGGTGTGACTAATTGGAAGAGCTCGTCAGAACATTCGACGAAAGACGCAACATCTCTACGCATCTGCAAGGGTTCGAGGGTGTTCGTGACCTCAGGATTCCCAATAATGCGGATATTTTTTATGTTGAATAGACCGTACTACTGCACAAGGGAGCATAGCAGTAATTTTAAATATACACAAATCCGGAAAATTTCCACACATTCAAGACTAGCATAAAGGTTGTGGGTGTCGAGAATAGGATCCTATGGATGGCTGAAGCGGGCTCAGTACCTACTTTACGCGGCAGCTGCAAAAATATCGTTTCCTATACATAATATAAAATGTTAACCTGGGCCTCGATTCTACTAAAGCATAACTATTGTCAAACCACAGAGATTGCAAAAAGCGGCATTAAAGTTTAGACTTTATTTTTATACACTAAGGTCCAAAATTAAATGACAAAAGTTTCATTACACTCTTTTATTCACTCTGCTAACAGTTATTTAATATTGAACTTTAAATGCATAGCTTTAAAGTCTATAATGTATTGCCGCTTTTTGCAATCTAGAAGCAAGTAGAATCGAGACCCTGGTTTATAAATGCTGAAACGTATATTACAAATAAACATATTATGCAATTACAGATCGTCATTACAGTGAGTATGCAAATGTAAAAAGTGATTGTAATCATCTTCATGCAGTCATCATCAGTTCCTGCGATTGAAACATCTTGTCACTAATGCCTTTAAATAAAATAAATAAAATCATTTATTTCAGGCCATTTAGACCCATATTAAAATTATAAATTACAAATCATACAAATCAAACATAATTAGCTGTAATATTGAGGGCTATATGCGAAGAACAGATTGGCTTCATTTATAGCCCTCAACATTACATTGTCCGATACATGCACCCGTTCCATGAATCCTTTATTATTTAGACTACACTTACATCTTCTTTTTTATACCACTCAGGTGGCAGACAAGCACAGAGCACACCTGTTAGCAAGTGGTTACCGTATGCTAAGGACGTGTGCAACACCAGGGGAGTAATATTTATGGTGCCGACCCTGTAAGAACAGACAGATTCTGTGCCATCAGTGCAGAAGACAGAGCAGGAGAAGCCTTATCATCAGGAAGGGTATAGTCATTTTGACGAGTCCTACATGGGCAGGTATTACAAAATAAATCTGGTTAGCCCTTCCATGCGCTCCCTGGCTGACTAAATTTTCAAACACTTCCAAGTAGGTACAATGGAAATTAGAGACATTACAAGCGGCCTCGTTTAGGCTCCAACTGTAGTGTCATGTAGGTTATGTGTGCTGTGTACTGTGTTATCTGTAATAGGTAAGTAGGTACATTATGTAAATCAGGTCGAGTACATATCTAGTCGAGATAAATTGAATACTCAACGATTTTAATATTTCATGCACAAATTACATCTGCTTCGGTTGCCGCGTGATCTCGTGGCTGATTTTATAAGACTTCTAGAAAGATCATGCAAGTTGACATAGTTTAAAAACCTGTTATTATCAACATTATTCTGATCTCCGTTGACAAATCGTCTACTAACTAAGTACCTACATTTTCAACAAGATCATTTAGCTGCCTTAACAGGCTGTCAAATGGAATCACTTTTTGATTCCATTGAAACTTTTGTAGGACTTTTATTCTTAGATCCAGCGTATCTAAAATATCTCACCCAAAACCAAAATAGGTACCACAGTCACTGGGTACACAAGACCGAATGTATTGCAACGTAGCTTAGTGATAGACTTTATTGAACAGTATGTAAACATGTTGTTTGATAACGGGGATACAGGATAAGTACTTACTTTAGTGATAGTGCTTATGGCCGATAAGGGAACAACATCTTGTGATGAGTAGCTACCCTGTTAGAGCAGGTAGGTACTCAACATAGAATATGCATAAATTACTGCTTAGTAATGACACAGAATAGATACCTAATAATACTAACGTAATGGTAATGAGAAGGTTGAAAATAACCCAGAGTAGGTAATAAAATGCCGACCATATAAGAAGTAATTTGTAAGTCAAATCGCCTCAACCTACGGTACCTATTTCCTGTATTGCGAGGCAAGCTGCATCAGTATTGCAAGTGCAACCACGTGAAGGTAACAAAGTCTCTTGTAAAAGATCAATTAATTTATTAAATTATATGTCTTTGCGGACGATCGGGTGCTATATGGCGAACCTACATAACGAGAAGAATATGTCCAGAACCAGCGGTTGGCTGCGCCGTAGACTTATCGAGAGATTGATTTCTCGTCTCGTAATCGGTAGTTTAATCGTTGATCTCCAGTATGGAACCTTCTTAGATAGGTACCACAATCTTTGAAGGGCCCATAAGTACCTGTACCTCCGAAGTAAATGGTTGGTTGGACAATTTCTCTGTTGAGTTCGGGGTTCTACAAAGATCTTTGAGCCAAAGGCCTCACTTTCTAGGCCGTTAACCAGACATGGTGCAAGAAAACGGATCCCAGGCCACAAATTAGAAGCTTTCGACTTTAGAAGCATAGCACTAACTGGGATTAAAAGTGAGAAAGGTTTGTAGGCTTCAGTGTTGAAGGGTTAAAGAACGACCCAATTCCATACAAAATTGCAATTTTTTTTAAAAGGTCACTTCAGTTTTGACTTCACTTCGGAAAGAGAGTCACCATCGTAAACATGTACAATATGTTAATATGCTATAGCTTTGTATGGAATTCTAAAACGGCTTTTCTCTGCAGAGCAAGCCGGACAGGAATCGGGGACTTTTCTCCACTGATAGGCTTGTAGGTATGTAGGTAGACTTATAAAAAAACCGACTGTACGACAAAACATTTGCCGTGCAGTTGGTATTTTCCTCGGTCGCTATCTGACATTCAACCTATGATATCTATTATTGTAAGTTCAATCGAATGTCATTTTTGTTTGTCGTTATTTATCTATCTATCTGTTGTTGTTTTCTTTATATCTACCTAACTATGTATACAAATATACCTAGGTCAAATTAATTGTAATTTGGAATAAAATTTGTATAATTATTCCGCTAATACGAGTTTTAGAATGCGGTTCATGCATGCACAGAACGGTCATCAAACCCAATCCGAACATTTTGCAGTCCAATCTCACCTCCGGCCAAGCACCACGACCCTCAGTTGGCGTGCGGTTTTAGTCGGTTCGAGTCCGACATAACCTTTCCCTTCCGGCTCCGGCGGGGGAGGTATCCGAGGGGATATCCGCACGAAAAAAAATACCAAAAAAAAACAGTCCAGTGCTCTACGCCATAGTGTAGGTAGGTACTCTACGGCTACGCCACCATAATTATAAAAATTGGTACGCGAAAATTGTCACCCTCGCTAGCGCAGTCGGGTAAAAAGTATGTAAGTAATCAGAGTTTAACTTAAACAAAGTGTTCAGCGCATATTTAGTCACTGACTGACCTCCGTCCCCCATGAGCGCGGGCCTGGGGGTGACGGGTGGAGCCGCCTGTCATCCCAGCAGAAGCAGGTCACAGCGGCGGCGCGCTGAATAGCGCGCCTCCCCATTCCGGGGGCGAGTTGGGGACACCGTTGTTGTAAGGGATGGCCCTGGGTCAGCCGGGGTGCGAGGGATATGTCGATGACAACCTCACCTCCGGCCTAGCACCACGACCCTCAGTCGGCGTGCGGTTTTAGTCGGTTCGAGTCCGACATAACCTCCCCTTCCGGCTCCGGCGGGCGAGGTATCCGAGGAGATATCCGCACGAAAAAAAATACCAAAAAAAAAGGGACCGAATACAATGATTGGTGAAATTTGTAAATTCCCCTCTGCCTAATCCTCCGGGGATAAAGACGTGACTATATTGTACTACTTAAGTACGTATGTATGTAAGTACACACATCAAAAAAAGTTTACGATCACTTCGAAAAACTGAAATCTTTTTTGTTACTGTAGATTATATTATGATTTTTTCTTCTTTTTAGATTCTTTATTTAAAAATAAAGAATTAGAACTGTAAACAATGACACCGTTCAATTGTTTTTTCTTACAAAAAGGCTTTCAGTCCTAGCTTACGCTTATTCAGAAATCTGATTTAGTGAATTATAACCGATTCAAGATATTTTTCGCGGAAAGTAGTGATTGAAAAAATGCCAAGAGGATTATCAGAGGTTTTACGAGCTAAAATAGTAACTTTGAGGGAAGAAGGATACACCACGAGAGTAATAGCACGCAGACTTGCTATATCCCAATCCTGTTTCGTGGCTACGTTGCTGAGGTACCACGGAATGGAGAATTTAGCTGACCGACCCCGCAGCGGTCGTCCAACTGTTTTGACAGCTGCCCAAAAGCGCTATTTAGATTGCTGGCAGCCCGTGATCCCACAATCAACGCCACTAAAATAAAAGCAGAAGTCAGGGCCGCCTCTGGGCTTGAAGTTAGCACGCAGACCGTTCGCAATTGCTTGCACCAGGCTGGATTACGAGCACGGAGGTCATGGCGAGCTCCGCTCAATTCCCGGCAACGTCAACAACGAAGATTGCAGTGGTCTAGACTAGACTTCGGCAAAATGAAGAAGGTGAGGAAGAAAACATTTGGCAAAACTGTCTCTTCGTTGACGAATCCCGAATCTCCACTCATCCAGATAACCGACGTGTCCGTGTCTGGAGAAGACCAGGCGACCGTGAAAGACAAAGAACTGCCACTGGAACAGTTCAGCAAGGCGGAAAATCGGTGTCTTTTTGGGGTGGCATTATGATTGGAGCTAGAACGCCTTTGATCCCGTATCGGGGCTTCATGACAGCAGACATGTACAAAGCAGTTGCTATTGATGATATCGTCAAACCATTCCGAGTAAACCATGGGCATCAATTTGTACTGGTCGATGATAATGCGCCCGCACATCGAGCTCAACGAGTCAATGCTGCTCTTCAAGAATATGATATCACACGATTAGACTGGCCTGCCGGCTCGCCCGACTTAAACCCAATAGAGCACGCGTGGGATGCTCTTAAACGAGCTGTATGGAACCGTGAGCCACATCCCCAGACAGTTCCAGAGCTCAGGGAAGCCGCTATTGAAGAATGGGATAGGTTACCCTAGGAAATGCTGGATAACATGATCCTCAGCATGCCCAGGAGGATCTCCGCATGTGTTCGAGCCAGGGGAGGAGTTATTTTATATTGAATTTAAACCTTTTAATAATAAATTGTAGTTTAAGTTTAATTAAACAGTCTTTTTCTTTCTATGAAATTTCTATCACAATTGCATTATGATTAATGGCTCGATTTTTTAAAATAAATAATAAAAAATAGTTTTATATTTTAATTTCAAACAGGGTATTCCTATTTAAAGAAAGCATACTTACATAGATTTTTTCTTGATAAAGTTAAATTTAAAGAATTCTAGGAGCTTATTATGCCATTGATCGCAACCTTTTTTTGATGTGTGGAAGTAGGTATATCTACCTACTACGTTGTTATACTTAGACAACTGACCTAGAAAGGCACCTTCATAAACCTAGGTGCAATGTCAGGTAAAATCTTGAACCTGATATCTTCAGCAGTTTTCAATATCTTAAGGTCAATGTTAATTGACCCAGTTCATTATAACTTCGATCCCATTAGTCTCATTTTAGTAATTTCAAATTAACATGATCTAAATTACATTTTAATGGTATGGTAGGTATGGTGGCAGTCTAATGAACGAGGGTGGTAAGCAGATGTTGACAATCACAAGTTAAGTCATTTGTACTGGGTAACTAGGTACCTACCTACCTATATCGGAGGGCTAGACCGTAAGGGATGGCCCTGGGTCAGCCGGGGTGCGAGGGATATGTCGATGACAACCTCACCTCCGGCCTAGCACCACGAACCACAGTCGGCGTGTCGGTTCGAGTCCGACATAACCTCCCCTTCCGGCCCCGGAAGGGGGGGTATTCGAGGGGAACTCCGCACGAAAAAAAAAAAATTACCTACCTATATCCAAACCAGGTAGTAATAATTTTAGATGTCTATTATAAATATGTAAATGTTTTTGGTGTACCTAGTTACTTACAGTAAAGATTCTTATGTTACATTTTGTCGTGCAGCAGTCTGCAGTGTACCTAACCTACTTATTTTCCGAGTTGTACTTAATTATGGTTAATGATGACGATTTGATGTAAGTACCTATACCCAAGTACAAGTATAATATGTTATTATAATATACGTGAGAATATTTTAATTAGTCGGTTAACCTTGCGTATCATTGCCGACTGCTAGCCGGTCGGACGAGTTGGCAGCTCGTCGGATATTCCGAGTGTTGCCCGAAAATTATCTTAGAATCCACTAAAGTAACAAGCACTCAAAGTAGGCACTTGTGCATCGTATTATATTACTTTACTTTGAGTGCAGTGTAATTGTTCAGCATGATGGAGATCAATTGGAAACAAATTAAAGTAGGTCGTTAAGAAGATTCTTACAGGGAGGCAGCACAAGTGTCAATTACTTTCCATCTGGTGGGTCGTGTGCTTGTCTGCCATCGAATATAAAGAAGGGGAATAAGGTTATAGGGCAGTCGATCAACGTCATCACTAACCTATCTTTATTTATTTATTTATAACACAATGCATGACTTTATATTTTCCATTATAGGTCATCATAGCATGACTAATGAGACCTAGACAGTGCAGTACCTAGGCCTTTTTCTTGTATGATACCTTAGTAGTACTTATTAATCAAAAAATATCCACCGAAAGTATCTATCAAAACCACTAGTTTTAGTGGAAATATCACTATCCTGGTATCACTAAATATGCAACAGTAAACAATTTCTAAGCTTATTGAACCTGGCGTGGGATTGACCCGAAGTTGTTAGGTTATCACTTGCGTATATGTTCATACCAAAATATATGTTCACATTTATATGGCAGCAGGCCATATTTATAGCCACTATACTAAGTAAACAGATTTCATTACTGACGTATCGCTCGCGACCGGGCGAACGTACTCATATCTGTATCTAGCTAGGCTACCTATTTTTAACCATGACTCGCGGTGCAGTTGCTTTAGTTTTATTTGTCGCATTGCTCGATGCACACGCGTCTCGAATAATGGCTACTTTACCGAAAACTATGAAAGCCGTCGGCCTGTATAAATATCTGCCAATATCGGATGTGAACAGCCTTCTCGATCTGGAATTGCCCGTACCAACTTACGGTAGTACAGATCTACTCGTCGAGGTTAAGGCCACAGCTGTGAATCCTGTTGATGCAAAGATAAGAACGCCAAGAGACAATGTGGAAACTACTCCTCGGATTCTAGGCTGGGAAGGTTCTGGAGTCGTGGTCGCCAAAGGTGAGAGTGCAAATTTATTCAATGTTGGCGATGAAGTGATCTTCTCCGGTGATATTGGAAGACCAGGTACCAATGCACAATACATGGCGGTTGATCAGTTACTTGTAGGAAAGAAACCGAAGAATTTGTCGTTTGAACAAGCTGCTGCGATGCCGACTACCGCACTCGTCGCTTTTGAATCAATTTACGATCGTTTACTGATTTCTGAGAAAGACAAAGGCAAGAGTTTGCTGGTAATAAATAGTGCTGGAGGAGTGGGATCAGTAGCAACTCAAGCCGGTAAGCTGTTAGGACTGAAAGTGATTGGTACAGCCTCTCGCCCAGAATCAATAGCTTTTACCCGTCAGAATGGAGCTGATTATGTCCTCAACCACAGAAATGACCTGATCCCTCAGTTGAAGGAAATTGGCTATGAATCAGGAGTTGACTTCATCCTTGTTAATTACGATCCAGCTCCGTATTGGAATACTTTGGTGGCTGCTATTAAACCTGAAGGAAAGATCTGTATGATTGTCGACAGTAGTGCTCCGTTGAATGTGAGTCCTTTGCAAGATAAGAGTATAACGTTATCGTTTGAGCTGATATCTACACGTCAGAAATATAACACTGAGAGTAAGAGGAGACAATATGAGATATTGAATCAAGTGTCAGCGTTGCTGGAAGAAGGAAAGCTGAAAACAACTTTGACTTCAACGCTTACTCCGATAAATGCTGTTAATTTGAGGGAAGCACATAGAATTATGGAAGGGGAAAAGAGTGTTGGCAAGTTGGTGTTATATGGTTGGTGAAATATTTGGGCAAGCAAGATGTAACTTTTCAAAGAGGTTTACAAGAGGCAGGAACCACATTTGTTTGTGTATAAGATTAAACAACGCATGCCGCATTTACATATTTATAGTTGTAATTTTATTACTTTATTAAATAGTTTCGCAATTATTGTTGTTGTTTTATAGCAATTCCTGGTAATAATAATAAATATTATCGGACACTTTACAGTGCCATCTACTACACCGGAACACAAAAATACGGGTTACATTATAGAATACACATAAAAATACATATATTTACAACCATCTAAATCTCAATATATCCACTTTTTTCTAAATACATGCCGGCATAGAAATCAATGCAAATATACATATTCATGCATGTATAGCGGGAATCGAACCTGTGTCCTCTGATGTTGCAATGGTAAGCTCTACCGCCACGCAACACTGACCTTCGTATTCCTACCTGCTAATTTTGTAAACTGTAGATAATTAACCACGATCGGTGTAGTTGACTCATGCATGAGTCCTTAGCTATGCAATTCTGTTGTGAATGCGTTTAGAATTACAATGACCGTTATATGTGCGTAAGTACTTGAGTGCAGGAGGAACGATAAGCGCTTACAAGCATATTATTTATATACCTAGTTTGAGCTCTATATATTACCTATTTTTATACCTCATGTCATTGTAACGACACGTAAACATGTTCGGTTTTACCTAAAAATAAAGCTTTTTTACAATTCAAGGTGACTTACTATAAATTACGAATATTTATAGGTACACAAAAATGACAATATATCATAATAATGTCCTCTGAAGTGAAGAAGATAAAAACCCAAATTGAACTGGTCACAGAAATCAAAGGATATTTATTAATTTTCCCACCTAGATGGTAAACAAGCACACAGCCTGTTGATGATGGGAAGAGGTTAGTCCCCTGTCTCACTAGGACGCCATGGCCATATCGCCAGCCACGTATCTAAGCAGTTAGTAGTATTGAAATGTATGGCACCTCACTCACTTGGCGACAGTTTGGTCACCGTAGGTACATTTTAATACAAACTGCGTGGCTGACGATGGGGCCATGGCGTCCTAGTGAGGCAGGGGACTTAGTTTAGTTTTCCTGGGCTGAGCCTCTTGATTGGGCCATTGTGCGTACCGTCTTACCTCTCGTTCCAACCAACCCAGATCCTCCCAAAAAGCCAGGTTTCCTGCACTCTGTAAGCACATGATGTTGCCTTTCTTCTGCCCCATTCAGCCGCTGCACAGGGGGCTGTCCGTCACACGGTCACACCTATTGTAAATAGATGCTTGTTTAGGGGACAGCGACCGGTTAAGAAGCCTGTGACCTTGCGGATCTCGTGCGGATGAGGTACATAACTCCGCTGGTGCTATTCGATCTATCGCATGACAAGGATTTTTAATGAGTAGGAAACTACATGCTGAACACAATACGTTTCGATATCTAAACATATAGTTAACAATACAAATATATCAGCATCCACTAACCTATTGCTATGTAGGTAACAGAAGGAGTAGGCAACAATTTAATACAACAAAACAAAACTTTTATGGAATTTCCTGACCTCAGACTATGTGATAAAAGCTTTATCACATGACATGGGGTCAGGAAATTCCATAACACTTAAAACACATTCGAAAACAAAAATATAGGTAAGTTGATAATGATAAGAAATTGAAGTCTAGGTATAATTTATATAAGCTAGATAATTAAAGAAATGAACATTGTACCTACTCATATTGTTTTTATAACGAGCTATAAAGAACAATTTAAAAGTTCTGCAAATGAAGCAAGATACAATGCAATCAACATTTTAAAAATAAAAACAATTTCGAAGATTTTTCACAAAATTAACCCATTAAGCTTCACTTAATTTATAAACTTTTCCTTCAAATAAGCACCATTTTCTAGTTATTTATAAGTTATATCAATTTTATATTTCTGAACCTAGTCCAAGGGAATTAACTGAATACGGCGACGTTCAAGATTCATTCATTTATAATGGGTATTTTTTGGGTTAATAATTTTTTAAAGTACCTACCTACGTATGCAAATGTTGTTTAAAATGATTAATGATTAAACGAACTTACCTTAAGTGATGTTCTATCATAATTATACGAAGGCTTCGTCTGAAGAGATTAGTATACTTGTAGTAGCACGTACCGTGTAGCCATTCATACACTATAGTTGAGAAATGCAAAATAATAAATAAATATTTTAATATTAAGTTAAAAAATAAAAAACATTTTCCCAGATTTATAAATGTACAGCGATCTCCATACTATGGCAACACTGTGCGCGCCATTTTCATTTAGTTCAGAGTAAGTATTTTACTGCTTTTTGTTTAGCAAATTTTTCTTGGGTTTGGGCAGGGGGGGAGCTAATCTCTTCAGACGAAGCCTTCGTATAATTATGATAGAACATCACTTAAGGTAAGTTCGTTTAATCATTAATTATACTTTGCTTCGTCTTCGAGATTAGTATACTTGTAGATCTTTAGAGTTACCGAGAAAATTTCTAAACAAAAAATAACTTTCAAATTCATATTTTTGTATAAATGTAATAATTAGGATTGTATGATGAAACAATAACAAAAAAGTAGGGACTATAAGTACCTACTTTAGTAGTTACTATAGTACTGTAGTAGTTAATATAGTAATTCTTGATTTCATTATTAACAAAAAAAAATCTTTATATTGCTTTGACAACAATACTTATCACAAATAGATAAACAACAATCATGTTTTATGATTTTTCTCAAATCATTTTTGGTCAATCATTTGAATGTAATATTGACATTGCAAAATTATTTCTTTCCTCGACAATATGTGATAGATCTTTTTATAGAATCTGGCAAAAACACACTGGATGAATTTGACCATCCAGGGGTTTTCCGTATAAGATCTAGACTCACACTATATTATGAGCAGTGGATGTTGAAGCATGCCTGGTTGAATGAGCAGAAGAATATAATTAGTATCAATACCACTTTGATGCAATATTTATTTTGTCCAGCGACTAATAGACTGCGAGCAAACTGGTTTATATGGACTTTTTATAACTGATTCTATAAGAACTCCTGACCAACTAATCAGAAGTTCTTATAGAATCAGTTCTGTTTTAATTATCTAGTAATGCATTCACTAGGCATATTTGGGGTTTTTGTTTTAAAAAAGGTAATATTAATGTGGGTTGCTTTGAGTGGGTTCGTGAGATTTTAATTAATTCAGGAATCTTAATAATAATTCTATCATCCGGAATTACTTCAATATTTTGCACTTTAAGCAAAATCTCTTAAAGTTTGCACTCGGTGTGCTGTAACAAGTGCCAATCACGTTACAACTTTTTTACATAATTTAACCAAACAGATTTCATCATGTGGGTACCAGTCTTCCAAAACAATTAAAACAGTCGCTGGATTCCAAGGTATATCATATTTTGGAATAGGTGGGCTAGAAACCCTTGAATGGTCTAGTTACCCCATCCTCAGTACCTATTTTAGTATTAACAATTAACGAAAGTGCCGACCTATATGTGTTTAACATACCACATCCACTTGGAAAATTAACGCTTCATATGGTGCAATATTATGTAATTTGCAAAAATGAAACCACTTTTTAAATGCAACACCATACTGCTGGACTGAATTATCGGAGAGGGAAGCACACAATATCTAAGGCACTTGTTGGGATACTCCTCCCTGAAAGTGCCGTGCGGATAATTTTGCGGCTATCAAGGTGACTTCGTGTTGAAGGTACAGATAATAAGACATTTGTATTATAGTAAGTAAAGATCTCGTAAGTTTTTTAAGATGGGAATCCATGGCTGGGTAGGCTAATGAGGAACAACCACTATGCCTTCAGCATTTTCCTATATGATTTTTCGAATCATCTATAAAATAACCGATATTGGCGGGAATGCATAAAAATTAAATAAGTCCAGTTTAAAGTGAAAGAATTGATGGCTCGCGGGATCTCGATGAGAAGATACATATTTCTCACATTTTTTATTTAATCTTGTAATGTGGGAAACGTACGCCCCCCATTTTGTTTATATACGAAATGTTAAGAAAAAACGAAGGAGTATTTGACAATCTCGTAAGTCTTTTGCAAACACCATCAAGCCTAAGTATGCCGCTAATATGTCTTAATAATTTATGTGTAAAGTATTTTCATTTTCTCTCCTTTTTCCGTAACCTCTATCCTTACCACATGCTGCCCCCCATCCTGTTTTGCTGGCATCGGAAAAAAAATCCATACAATAGTTATCATCTCTTAATGAGTTAACAGAACTATTTATGTGGGTCTGGCACCACTTTAAATCGTCATTACGAGACTCGGGTATAGACATATATAACTGTCGTAATCGTCTCTTTATAATAACGCAAGATATTTACACCGTTCAATGTATTTTGTGTCAATAATAAATCCTTACTTAATATATCTATATATAATATATCTATATATACTAATCCATAATAATAGATACTTACAAACATTACTTGGTATTAGGACACTTTTGTCATAGTTTATAAGAAAAACCAAAGATTCTTGCATAATTATTGTCTGTTGTATAATATTATGTTCTAAGTTTATATGAGTCAGCAATCAAAGAAACGAGCGACATAGTCATATTGTGGCTAAGCTCCGTAAATAAAGATTTAAAAAAAATCATCTAAATACATTGACGATATGTATCCTAAAGACCTGAGTAACGACTGGTTTCATTTGGCTAAGGGATATATTTTGGATGATGGTATAAAATCCTTTTTTGGAGTGGAATGAAAAGGTATAGTGTACCCCTCTGTAACCCACGATAATATTAGATTATCGTTGGTAATTAAACGCCACCTATCATGAAAGGAATATAACCTGCTAGCTGTGGCGGTCTTATAGCGTAGGTAGGTACCTCATGTAGAGGCGGCAGGTCTGCGGGTGCGCACGCGAGCGCCCTGGTGGCGGCGGAGGACGATATCCCGTAGCCTGTGGGGCGGTGGCGCGGGGGCTTGGTATCGTCGTGACTGAGTCGTCGCAGGCATCGGTCTTCTCCCCACTCCCGCCTGCTTCGCTTGTGGAAACGGAGGTCTCACATTTAAAGACCCAGGTTGATTGACTCCAGGCTTAGGATGTGGGTCGTTTTCATTTCAGCTCCCGATTTATTAATGTCTTTCGCTGACTTTAGTGTGTCAGCTAACTTCTCACCAAATAAATGACTGCATCTCTGTTGTAAATAATTGATCTCTTATGTCTTTTTTAATTGTTGATGTCACAAAACTTCAGCGAGACAGACTCCTGATATTGAGTATCGCACAACAGTCTCGAGGCGTCAATAAGTGTGGTACTTGATTATGTCAGTGTCCTTGTTTTGGCCAGCAAATATCTTTGTCAAAGCCTGCCCGATGCAGGTTAAAGCTACTGCTTTTTGATTTTGCTTGGACTCAATAACTGTAATCCTTTTTTACTAGCGTTTCTGATAACGCAGCTTTTATCTCCGGGTTCAGGGGCCCCAAATTTTTGTCAGTTTTCGAGTACGAAATATTTACCTAAAAGGTCATTCGTACAATTACAATGTGCTCCCATCGGACAGCCAGATCTGATTGTATTGGCGAGCTGTAGGACCTATTTTTTGTAGGATTTTTGCCTGGCAGTTCGCGTATGCTCTCGTATAACGTAACGGAGCACGCTTCCGAAGTCGAAGGTAGATCCTGGGTCGAGTTCAAAGTTTTGTGGTTCAGTCCACAATTTGTGGAGTACAGTCTTGATTCAGGTGTGGATAATCCAAATGTATTATCCTCATGGATGTCGACACTAACGTCGATTAAGTCTACAGACTCCTCCATTTGATTGCATAAAATATTCAGAGAAGAAAAAATAATGTAATATAGTTAGATACCTAAAAAATTTAGGACATATAATTATAGAATTGAAGGTAACAGGCCTAAAAACCCGTACTCATTCAATTATAGTATATGGTAATAGATTACCGTTATTACAGTGAGGTAAGAATCCTTATTAGATGAGCTCAGCACTGATTTTTAAACACGTAGGTAGGAATAATAAAACAATACAAGGCGATAGTCCCATTAAACTATCCTCATGTATTTTGTTAAATATTCAAATATTCAGAAAAAGAAATGTAGGCTGATACCTATAAAAAATTAGGTCATATAATAATTGAATTGTAGGTAACAGGCCTAAAAAACCTGGACTCATTCAATTATAGTATATGGTAATAGATTACTGTTATTACAGTGAGGTAAGCATCCTTATTAGATGAACTCAGCACTGATTTTTAAACACGTAGATAGGAATAATAAAACAATACAAGGCGATAGTCCTATTAAACTATCCTCATGTATTTTGTTAAATATTCAAATATTCAATATACTCAGAAAAAAAATGTAGGCAGATACCTAAAAAAAATTAGGTCATATAATAATTGAATTGTAGGTAACAGGCCTAAAAACCTGTACTCATTCAATTATAGTATATGGTAATAGATTACCTTTATTACAGTGAGGTAGGAATCCTTATTAGATGAACTCAGCACTGATTTTTAAACACGTAGGTAGGAATAATAAAACAATACAAGGCGATAGTCCCATTAAACTATCCTCATGTATTTTGTTAAATAATGAAGGTAGCACTCTCAATGGAAGTGCACTCAACATAATGTTTAATTATACAAAGTATCTTCCAGTAAATCATATTTATAAGCTATAATACTGAAGTAATTACCTTTTTGTAACGACAAACGGTGTATCGGAATCGGAACCGAGTGTAGACGAACTCGATAACCTTTTTTGACCTCGTTTTTTCAGCATTTTTTCCAATTTACGTAACTTCCTAAGTATGTAATCATCACACTCACTGTCCTTATGCTTACGTGTAGGCATTTTTATAACGGAATAACACAGAATTTTAAAAGTGTGGTGTCGAACGGCCGAACACTAGAACGCGAATGGAAATGGAAATGGCGCGCACAGTGTTGCCATAGTATGGAGATCGCTGTACATTTATAAATCTGGGAAAATGTTTTTTATTTTTTAACTTAATATTAAAATATTTATTTATTATTTTGCATTTCTCAACTATAGTGTATGAATGGCTACACGGTACGTGCTACTACAAGTATACTAATCTCGAAGACGAAGCAAAGTATAATTTCAAGTCAAATAGAATGGGTAATTAAATTATTGTTGACAAATAGACTCAGTGCCTTGAATTGTTTTTTTTTTTATATAAAGATTTTGATTAGAGCTTTTGCCCGCGGCTTCGCCCGCGTGGATGTCGGTTATCGCGACCAAACATAGCCTATGTCCTTTCTCATGGTCTAATCTACCCCTATACCAAATTTCATCAAAATCGGTGCAGTGGTTTAGGCGTGAGAGCGTAACTTAAAGACAGACAGACAGACAGAGTTACTTTCGCATTTATACCTAATATATTAAGTATGGATTCATCAGCATCACTAGATGAAGGACAACTTCAATGAAAAATAGGTAGTTTGGAACTGTAGGTATATTATAGGTACTTAAGCCACAATAAAATAAACGATTGAAAATAACGAGATTCTTTTTTACCCGACTGCGCGACGCAAACGAGGGTTATGTGTTTATCAGTCTATGTATGTATGTATGTATGTATTTATTTATTTATTTATTATAATAAGTACGACCGACCACATTATATGTATTGACACAATTAATACAATTTTAGTTCCGCCTCCGCCCTACAGAATACCGCGGCCATAATAACCTTGTGTTGTGTTCCCGGCGGTGAGTAGGGTAGCCAGAGCTCACTAGAGAGGTCCTGTGCTGTCAGTAGGAAGACCAAAGGCTCAAATAGACGCCGCTTGCTGGTTAGGGCGTGAAATGTTGGCGCTGCGGTCAGGGAGACCCGGTGAAACGGTTTTACGCTGGCCGCCCGCAGGCTGTACGGTTCCCGAACCTGGGGATCACTTAATCTCCGCCCCAGGAGGCTGAACCAGCAGCCTGTGTAAAGTTTCCGGTGCTGTAGTCGTGCCGGAGGAGGAGACCGCAGTGGACCCGGCTACAGTATCTGGGAGGGGACCGGGGGCCCTTCCGCCCGCCGCGCCAGCCAGTCACACAACCCCAGCCTGTATGTGGTGGTGCAGAGCCTTGCTTTGTCTTCTTCGCTGACGGCACAGAGACTCTCTACGCCTTCTCCCCCCCCCCCCCCCCTAAAACCTCTATGAAAAGAAAGACAAAGAAAAACGGATCCACAGCGGCACCATCTTCCACGATGCAAGTGGACTTCTGCAACATCAGGGGCCTTCACTCAAACCTTAATCAGGTCCACCACCATCTCGAAACCGCGCAGCCAACCTTGTTCTTTCTGACGGAGACGCAAATATCATGCCCGGCCGATACAGGCTACCTAATGTACCCCGGGTATAAACTCGAACATAAGTTTATGAGTCACGCCGGGGTATGCTTGTATGTCCGGGATGATATTTGCTGCCGCCGTCTTCATATTCACGAAGACAGGGACCTGTCAACTCTATGGGTGCGTATAGATCACGGTGGCCACACCCGTATCTATGCGTGCCTTTACAGGTCTCATAGCGGTGACTTGGGCACAACTCAGCTGTTTGAGCACCTGCAGCGGTCGGCGGACAGGGTAATTGAGCAATATCCTACTGCAGACTTAGTATTCTTGGGGGACTTCAACGCTCACCACGTGGAGTGGCTGGGGTCTCCCGGGACTGATTTTGCGGGAAGGGCTGCTCACGACTTCGCCCTGACCTATGGGTTCTCTCAACTGGTGCATTCTGTCACTAGAACACCAGATATCGAGACCCACAGACCTTCTATACTGGACCTTCTGCTGACTTCGCGTCCGGATGAGTACTCCGTAACTGTGGAAGCTCCACTTGGTACTTCGGACCACAGCCTCGTCCGGGCAAAAGTGACTCTTATGCGACCTGAACCACCGCGGCCACCTCAGTGGCGGCATGTCTGGCACTACAGGTCAGCAGACTGGGACGGACTGCGGGAATTCTTCGCGTCGTACCCGTGGAGGCAGCTTTGCTGCACTTCAGACGATCCAGACTCCTGTGCAACAGCAGTCGCTGACGCGATCCTAGCGGGCATGGAGTGCTATATCCCCAACCGCTGGATCGCGACAGGAGCGAGCAAGCGTCCGTGGTTTAATAGGTCCTGCAGAGAAGCGAGAACTCGCAAACTATCTGCCTATAAGGATTGGACCACGGCCCTCGCCAATAAGGATCTGAACATCGGTGAAGTGAAGCGGAAATTGAATGCTGCCTCGAGGTCCAGTAAGAAGGCAACGGCCAGGGCTAAGTTTGAGTTCATCGGCAGAATTGGTGAGCGGCTTGCGCGGTTCCCATCCGGTAGTCGCGCATTTTGGTCGCTCGCCAAAGCTGCCGAGGGAAACTTCGTCCATTCCTGTCTTCCGCCGCTATTAAAACCCGACGGTAGTCTGGCCCATGGCGCCAAGGAAAAAGCCGATCTTTTAGGTAACCTCTTTGCGTCAAACTCGACTATGAACGATGGGAATGCCGAAACACCTAGTATACCCTGGTGTGGAACTTCAATGGGTGAAGTAAAAATCACCCAGCGGAGGGTTCGGCGAGAACTTAAGTCCCTAGATGTTCGAAAGTCGAGTGGGCCGGACGGCTTACCGGCAATGGTGCTTAAGCACTGTGCTCCAGAGTTGTGCCCTGTTCTTACACGACTCTTCGCGCTCTCATTCTCCGCTGGACGAGTTCCGGCTTCGTGGAAGACCGCATATGTGCATCCTGTGCCTAAGAAAGGCGACAGGACAGACCCGTCCAACTACAGGCCCATCGCTATCACCTCCCTTCTCTCGAAGGTTATGGAGCGTGTTATTAATACACAGCTCCTGGGATACCTTGAAGGTAACGATCTACTGAGCGACCGACAGTACGGCTTCCGCCAGCGTCGCTCGACCGGTGACCTTCTTGTGTATCTCACAAACCGTTGGGCGCAAGCCATCGAGAGCCAAGGTGAGGCACTAGCGGTCAGCCTAGATATAGCGAAGGCCTTCGATCGGGTATGGCACAGAGGTCTTCTTGCGAAGCTACCATCTTATGGACTCCCTGAGGGGCTGTGTAATTGGATTTCCAGCTTTTTGTCCAACAGAAGCATCCAAGCCGTCGTGGACGGCAGTCGCTCGGACCGCATGGACATAAACGCTGGTGTCCCACAAGGTTCCGTGTTGTCTCCAACCCTGTTTCTGCTGCATATCAATGACATGCTGTCGGACGACTCCATTCATTGCTATGCGGACGACAGTACTGGAGACGCATGTTACACGGGCCGTGCAAACATCGTGTCCATTACAATGGCGGGACCAAGTCCTGAATTCTGTCAATTCATATTACAGTGTTTAGTACTAAATTGGTACTATTTGCTACCTTTGGTAAAAAAATTAGTACCTCTTCTATTTCAAAGTTATATTTAAAACAGTCTGGTCCCGCCATTATAACGTTATAATGGCGGGACCAGACTGTACCACTCGTGTCGGCCATTGTTAGCTGTGATTAGTTTTATGAATATTTTAGTACCTAAATAGTACTCTTGAAAAATTTGTAAAAAGTGTGGCTGGGTACAGCATGTACTGGGCTGTTGTATTAAAACACTGATCCCGCCATTATGTTTAGTCCTTTCGTAAATAAACGTGTAACGGTCTATTATTTGTAAACTTTATTAATATAGATATGTAGTACCTTTTCGCTACCTTTTTAAGACAAGATTCAAAACAGTCAGTCTTTAATTAACATTAATAATTCAATTTCGAAGTATTCTCCAATTCGGTTTTGTAGTTTTTGAGTTTATTCTCTACAAACATACAAATATTGCCTCTTTATGTTATTTCTTTATGTGAATAATTATTGAAACCTAGGAATAAATAGGAAAATAGTAATATTTATAAGGAAAAGTAATCAATGAGGTTCTATATGCACAATATTAATATGTACAGTTTGTGGTAAAACCTCTAGGTCGTAGTTTCCTTCTATAATTATTTATAAAATTCTCTAATAATATTACATATTTATTCATAACTGACTATTTTTACTCTGTATGTACTAGTCATACTCTGTATCAAAATCTCATTAAAAATGTAGGTAGTTCAAAATTTACTTATAATGGCGGGATCAGTGTTTTAATATAAAAGCCCAGTACATGCTGTACCTACCCAGCCACACTTTTTACGCATTTTTCAAGAGTACTATTTAGGTACTAAATATTAATAAAACTAATCACAGCTAACAATGGCCGACACGAGTGGTACAGTCTGGTCCCGCCATTATAACGTTATAATGGCGGGACCAGACTGTTTTAAATATAACTTTGAAATAGAAGAGGTACTAATTTTTTTACCAAAGGTAGCAAATAGTACCAATTTAGTACTAAACACTGTAATATGAATTGACAGAATTCAGGACTTGGTCCCGCCATTGTAATGGACACGCAAACATCCCCCAGTCCGAGGTGGAGGGGAGTCGCGAACAACTTGTGTCAGAAATCGAGACTACTCTCTCGGGAGTATCCGATTGGGGTCGACTAAACCTGGTCCAGTTCAACCCCACCAAGACACAAGTATGTGTATTCACCGCTAAGAAAACCCCATTTATTGTAGCGCCGCAATTCCTGGGCACACGGCTTACCATTGCCCCGAGTATCGGGATCCTAGGCGTCGACATTTCAAGTGACGTCCAGTACCGCAGTCATTTAGAGGACAAGGTTAAGCTGGCATCAAAGAAACTTGGAGTTCTTAACAGGGCGAAGCAGTACTTCACTGCGGGGCAGCGACTCTTTCTTTATAAGGCACAGGTTCGACCCCACATGGAGTACTGCTGTCATCTTTTTGCCGGGGCGCCCGCACGCCAGCTTAACCCTTTCGACTCGGTGCAAAGACGTGCGTTGAGGCTCGTCGACAGTCCCATACTCGCAGCGATGTGGAACCTCTCAGCCTCAGGAGGGACTTTGCCTCACTGTGTGTTTTCTACCGCCTATATAATGGTTTGTGCTCAGATGAATTATTTGACATGATGCCCACAGCTACATTCTATCATCGCACCGCTCGCCATAGACAGGGAATTCATCCCCACACATTGCATCCGAATACGGTACGCACCGTGCGGTATGAAAGGAACTTCATCCCACGTACGCTCAAGCTGTGGAATGAACTCCCTGCCACGGTTTTCCCAAGCGACTACAATATGGGGTTCTTCAAGAGGGGCATTAGAAGGTTTCTTCAGGGTAGGCAGCGCGAGTGTAACGCCCCTGGTGTTGCATACGTCCATAGGCCACGGTAACCACTTTCCACCAGGTGGGCCGTGTGATTGTCTGCCACCTAATTGGTACAAAAAAAAAAAAAAAAAGAGACCAAATGCGTAGGCCGATTTAGATAATTCTTACGTCAATCGATTCGTCTTAACCTTGCGAGTGTCACTAAAGACATAACAGTAATCAAATTTCACCACAGCGACAACCTGACGCCATATTGTCAAAATGAAAAAAAAAAAGTCGATGATGAACTATGTCAAGTGGGGTGTCGTTGAATAGGTATTTTAAAATCATCCTTAGGTTCCTTTTATCATTTTTCATTCTAAATAATAGTTTAGGATATATAACGATTTAAAGTTGTTTAACAAAACAATTATTCTCGCTAATTTTCTTACTTATTGAATTAAGTTTTTATTTCAAGTATAAACGATATGAAGGAAATTACAAAAGATATTCATGTCATATCATAACTAAAAATGACTAAAAAGTATCAAATAAAACAAATGATTAAAAAATTAAAAAACCCGACTGCCACTGAAAAGACTGAAATAAGTTTGATAGCAGGCGGTACCCATATGCCAATCATAAACCGAAAGAAAATTAATGGGTACCGCCTGCTATCAAACTAATTTCAGTCTTTTCAGTGGCAGTCGGGTTTTTTTATTTTTTAATCATTTGTTTTATTAGACGGCTGTGCCTACAGAGTTAGAGAATATGATGGTGTACGCACGGAGTGCTCCATCCAAGCCCCAATCAATGATTTCATGTAAACAAAACGTAGACACAGCATTAACGCTTAGAAATACTCAACGAGGCTAATTTGAGTCGTTGCACTGTGTTAAGTGACACAATGCAACAGGGAGGTATGCACTAATCAATGAATCATGCATGAGAGCGAAAACAAAGCCTAGCATAGCAACATATAAAATAGGTACCTACTAGGTATATGTAAAACTAGCTTTTGCCCGCGGCTCCGCCCGCGTGGATGTCGGTTATCGCGACAAAATATAGCCTATATCCTTTCTCGAGGTCTAATCTACCCTTATACCGAATTTCATCAAAATCGGTTCAGTGGTTTAGGCGTGAAAGCGAAACATACAGACAGACAGACAAACAGAGTTACTTTCGCATTTATAATATTAAGTATGGATGTAAGTAGAGCCAATGTGTATAGCCTCTGTGTATGGCAAAATAAACATCGTAAAAAGAGACAATATTGAATTTACTATGGGTATATTGAATGCGCAAAACGTTGAAGCCCAAAATTTTTTAACAATATTCCTCAACATTCTGCACTAGACCCACGGTAAGCTTATGTGGAATCTAGAATGCGGATAAACATTCTGATACCTACCTACCCACCGCAATGTTGAATTTGCAAAAGTAGGTATCAACATAATTAAATTAGGTATTCTGCGGTAGGTATATATAACTACTATCTGATATACAACCATACAATACAAGATAGCACACTTTTGACATCCGAGTGTGTTGTAACTTCTAACATCTTACCTCATTTCAATATAAGATCGTTAACCCCAATGGCAAACATTGTTACTAAACCTGTTCTTCCGTGGATATACTACTTACTAGCACCTGTTTTTGTAAACAGGTACCTATTATTAAAATATATTTATGTACCTACCTATATGACAGTAGGTAGATTATGGGAGACAAAGTTGAATGAATCTCTCTACAATACAATACAATCTACAGAAAGGAATTATCGGCAAATTGCGAGTTATGTTGACATTATAAAAAATAATAATTTGTAGGTAAATTAAAATATGAAAACCTGCTATGTAAGTATACCTACAGAACATCACTTTGTAGCCATCACCACAGAACAGTTAAAGGACCTCCTTTAACTGTTCTGTGGCCATCACCATGTAATTGAGGTAGGTAACGTAAGAAAAAGTGTTTGTTAAAAAGTAAGTTACTTAAGTATCGCGTCTTACCTCCTGGATTCATGCCATTCGCGCTTCCACCTAGAAAGGGTAGGCCCAAGGAGTCCTGGCTTGACCTCGTTGACTTGACATGCGTGCGTTTCTACCATGAACGCCCAAGATCGTGCGAAATGGAGGAGGAAGAGGCGGACCCTGAGTTCCGAGCGTATTTTGGCCTCAGGTGCAATCAGGATGGCGTTTAAATGAAGAGATGGTGATGATGTCGTCCATTATAAGTCACCTTGTGCGGTTGCAAGCCCCTATCAGACATCCTTTATACTAGGTATATCTAGCGTTTGCCCGCTACTCAGTCCACGTGAAGTTCGGAATAAAAAGGTAGGTATAGACACTGCTCCTGTTCCCGCGACCCAGATAAAGTTCCTTAAAGTGTCTGTTAGCCTGGTACTTTAAGCAAATGTACCAGGGTCACAGAAATATTGATTCCGTGACTGCGGCCCACAGGAACCTTAGGTATACCCGGGATAAAATATCGAATATCGAGGGTCCAATGGGATGAAAAGTATCCTATGACCGTCCCCTGGCTCTAAGCTACATTCCAACCAATTTTGAGCCAAATCGGTACAGCCGTTCTTGAGTTATAAATAGTGTAACTAACACGAGTTTCTTAAAAATATATAATAGAAATTGTGGAAGCGCCTCCGTCTTTTATCTTAGCAATTCACTAGGCATCTTTAGTTATAAGAATTGCTCACAGCTAGTGTTCCGGCGATTAAGGTAAGAGAGGTCGATAAAAATTATTGTCGATTTATTTTTTAATCATTTATTTTCACTTTAATAATTACATAGTTTGTTCAATTTACCTCCTCACCTAACTATTGCGTTTGTTGGTGAGATGCGCTGTTTTACAACAAGGTTACTTACCTACACAATTTAATATTGAGCCTGCCAATGTGTTTACATTAATGTTTTGTGAATTTCACTAGACAAGGATATGACATGACACAGACAGTTGGCATAATTGTTTATGCCCTAATTATGCAATAACTACCGTTGATCCTCGCCGGCCGTGGCCACCGCAATACATGCGGTAGTGCGGCCGTCGAGGAGCAAGTTCCTTAATTTGGTCCTCAACTCAACACATATGTAATGCTAACGCAGCGAAAACCATTTATTCCAAGATTGTCAATAATACTCTATTATAGAGCAAGCGACACCAAATATATAAAAAAAAATCATCATCATAAACATTTGATGAAGAAGTGATTTACGTAAATACTATTCAACTATTATTGTGGCTTACCTACGGTTTCTTTTTCACTATCAATAATATGGTAGAGAGCCCCATCTTACCTTGGCAAGCCAAGCAATTTTATTGTAGATTTTGTAGGGTTGGGCGATCAGATGGCAGTTACTGCCATAAAAGCCGCATAATCCAAAACAAAACGGCCCCGAGGCGAAAGTCTCTAATGTGAGCGGGAACCGGTTCGACGGCTGATGATTTTAAAAAAGGAAGGCGGTAGAAACAATTACCTCGATCTAGTTTGTCTTACGACATAGAAGCCGGCAGGAATCTGGTTATATGGTTTTAAGGCCCCTTGCCATTGCCGGGCACCATACTCAGATGATGATGAAGTCTGCCGTAACCTTTTAGCAATACAACAATAAAATGTCAAAGTAATTTATTTCTCCAAATTACTGATCTCCAGAGAATGACGGCAATATATTAGAGTTGTTAAGAACGCTAGGGTCGAACTTCTGGCCTTGGAAGGGAGATCCTGGCGCGTTCCAAGCCTTCTTCAGAATACCGATGTTGCGGATCTCATCACTAGTGGGTAGTCCCTGCATCTTGCGTTCTTGATTCCATTGTAACTCGCGCACCTTGAAGTAAGGTTATAGGTTTGTTATAGGTTATAGTATAGACAGCCTCTGTAGCGTGGCGAAAGTGAACGCGTTCGCTACGCAGGAGGCGCGGGTTCGATCCCCGCTCAGTGCAAATAATTGTATGTTTATTGATTTATTTGCATTGGTCTGGTCGTGCCTCGGAGAGCACGTTAAGCTATCGGTCCCGGTTGCCATACGAACATGCATGGCAGTCGTTACAGGGGAATTAGGTGAAATGGCCAACATAGAAGGGTGTTTTTTTATCGTGCGATAAATCCCCACGGATACCACCCCCACGGAGCCGGTGGAGCTGGTTATATCGGACTTGAGCCGACTAAAACGCACGCCGTCTTGGGTCCTTGGTTGCCGGAGGTGAGATTGCCAAAAGCATATCACTCGCACCCCGGCAGACCCAGGACCAGCTCTTTCGAGATGGCCCCCTACGGGTTGTGGGGACCACAGTGTCCCCATCTAGCTCCGGTTACGGGGAGGCACATTTTGCGCCGCCGCCGCGGCCTGCTTCTGCTAGGGTGACAGGCGGATCCACCGGTCACCCCCAGGCCAGCGCTCATGGAGGACGGAGATCGTTCTGCGACCTCCGACGTCCGGTTCGCCTTCGCTCTGCGCGGGCTTCCCGGGCCCGGAGTCTAGTCCGGACCCGACCGGCTGCCTCCTTCTCGAGCATTAGGTACTTGCTCGCGGAAGGAGGCGGCCGCACCCCAAGCGTTCGCGCATCGTACCATCGCTGTGAGCAACGTGGCGAGTGTGAGGACTCCCACCCCCAGAGCCGCCACTAGGACCCGCCTCGGCGTGTCCCACGCCGGGCACTCGGTCAGCGTGTGCAGCTCTGTGTCCTCGCTCGCATCACAGTGATGGCACTCGGACGTTGGCTATTTCTGGATCCGACACAGATCCAACATAGAAGGGCTGATCACCCGTCCGGTCAAAAACGGCGTCCCCACTGGCAGTAGTAGTATAGTCTTACTTCATCAGTCTTATCTCTAAGAAGATCATTATTCTTTTAGAGATCTATATTATATTTACTTCTTTATTTAACTAATAATGGCAATAGGCTCACCCTCTATTCAGTGGGACCGAAATCCATAGTTAGTGAAATGTGTGTTATTATACTGGGTGATTTTATAGTCGTTTTGGAAAAGAATTTGGGCAGTTTCGATAGCAAAATCATCTGTATTACACATCTGACTACCCCTATGAGGATTACCAGGCATGAATATATTATGTAGGTATCCTATCTGTCTATTTATATTTCATAGTATACTTTACAAATTGGAATTTGCAACTGTTCATTCTATAATAGGGGCCATTCATGACAGTAAAAATTTTATCAGGAAATTGACAAATTGACAGCCTCCGTGACGTGGCGGTAGTGCACGCGATTGCTACGCAGGAGGCGCGGGTTCGATTCCCGCTCAGTGCAAATATTTGTATGCATGAATATGGCTATTTGCATTGGTCTGGGTGTTTCTATGTATAGTATGTATGTATTTGCAAAAAAAAAAGTATCTAAGTATATTTATCCGCATTCTAGATTCCATAACACAAGCTAGTTAAGCTAAGCTTACCATGGGTCTAGGTAGCGTTGTGTGGAAGGTTGTGGAATATTTATTTATTTATTTATTTATTAATGTTATTTGCCAGAATGCCAAAGATATCTAACAAAATAGAAGACAACTTACTTTGGCCACTTGATCTTCTGGTAATTCATCCAATGGCCTTGAGCAGTCAATCTTGTCCAGATCAATGGCTTCTTCACTATTTATTAGCTTATTCCACCATCTCTCCTGTACTTTTTCTGTAAGAAGGCAACCGAATATAATATGCCAATCATATCAAAAATAAATTGAAGGACTTGAAAAACTCATTTAAAAAAATTTAACTTTATAGCCAGTAAGAAATGCGATGATGTAAGGAATCCTGTGGTTGCAATGGAGTTTAATTATGAGTTTCATTTCATCATTCAAATTTTAGCATGAGTGCACAAGCATGCAATCTGCTTCTGCTTACTTTGCGTCATTAGATGGAGCAGCAATGAAGGTATAGGATTTTTATGAACTTATACCTAGGCAAAGTTGGTTTCATGTTGCCCATTAGTAAAATGACTATTTAGTAAACAATAAAAGTATTTCAATACCTAGATGAATGATGAGTTTTCCTTCGCTGAGGCTCCAAAAACTGTCTATAGCCTTTATTTTATACGGCAGTGAGTCTTTAAGAATTGTACCACCATTTTTTCGAGAAATAGAAATGTCCCCTGCATTTATTATTACTTTTAAATCCTTGGCTGATTTTATATCGGGTGGCAAATTCACTGTTACTTCTGAAATAAAATAAAGCATGATTATAGGATGATGCAGGCTTTATTATAAACTAGTTTTATATCGCGGCTCCGCCCGCGTGGATGTTGGTTATCGCGATCAAACATAGCCTATGTCCTTTCTCAAGGTAATCTATCCCTATACCAAATTTCATCAAAATCGGTTCAGTGGATTAACCATGAAAGCGTAACATACAGACAGACAGACAGAGTTACTTTCACATCTATAATATTAACTAGCTTTTGCCCGCGGCTCCGCCCACGTGGATGTCGGTTATCGCGACCAAACATAGCCTATGTCCTTTCTCATGGTCTAACCTATCCCTATACCAAATTTCATCAAAATCGGTTCAGTGGTTTAGGCGTGAAAGTGTAAAATACAGACAGACAGACAGACAGAGTTACTTTCACATTTATAATATTAGTATGGATATGGATATGGATCAAAATTATGAAACTAAATAGCAATTTATGGAACATTGGTTTTATAGTTATCTTGCTGTTGGTTTCCAGTGGAGTAGAATAGGACCATCCCAGCTCTTCCTGTGGGTGTCATTATTGGTGACTAAGGGATAGGGCTGTCTCTATCCGACAGTATACATAGAGTCCAAGACATAGTGCCCACTAGACAGCAATAGGCTCCTTCCTATTACGTGGGACCGGAAATTATACTTGATGAAATGTGGGTGTGAAATCTGCGGTAGCCTA
The DNA here is from genome assembly GCA_914829495.1 of Eilema sororculum. Classification (NCBI taxonomy): domain Eukaryota; kingdom Metazoa; phylum Arthropoda; class Insecta; order Lepidoptera; family Erebidae; genus Eilema; species Eilema sororculum. The sequence continues at coordinate 19,287,908 of OU618541.1, forward strand.
GTGGTATGGGTAATGGACTGCTGAGACAAGGTCTCAGGTTAGATCCCAGGTTTACCATGGCACACACCAATGACTTTTCGATGCTTTTCGAAGTTATGTGTGTATTTATCGCAGGTTTATAAGTGCCCGGTTAATGGCAATAAGCTCGCCACCTATTACATTGGGACCTAAACTTAAACTGGCGAAATGTGGGTGCTAGCACCTCTGCCTACCCCTTCGGGGAATACAGGCGCGAGTTTGTTATGTTATGTGGGTGTTAACTCTGCTTAGCCCCTTGTGGGTTTACAGGTGTGAGAATATGTATGCATGGTTTTGTAAATATTTGACAACAATTTGATGCCCATAGGTGCCCAATTTCTGGTTTTACTAAATTAGTTTTTACAGTTGTTCAATATGTACAGTAGTTGCATTCATTGCAAACAGATAGGAATTTCAAAAAATCTTCAGCCAGGTGGCATCTTAATTTTCTCTCTTCTCTCTACCGTCCATATTATTTCTTACCTAGTTCCATAATAGTCTGCGACCATGAATAGTTTTCTCTCTTAGCTCCATTGTAGGTTTCACTGTTTTTCTGTGTAGGGATCACGGGAGGTTTGTAATCATCTGGAATTCTTTTGGTAGACTGTTGCACATTCTTCTCAATTTTAGTTTCAGTGTTTAAATTATTGGAAGGTTCACTTTTTTCTTTTTTATCCTTTATAGTGTGACTACTTGTTGCAGGTTGTGAGTCCGTCTTACTAGCCAGTGTGCTTGAATTGCCAGCTGGTGGTACATCAGCTTCTGAAGTTTCATCAACATCTTCATCAGCTATTACTTCTACTTCTTGAGCAACTGTCGAGCACATAATCTCATTGTTCACATCTACAGTTTTGGTGGAGCCATTTGGTGCCTTGAAGTTCTTAGGGTCACATGTCCTGAGGACTTTTACGACTAGTTCTTCAGCGACTCCTGGAGGGAACCCCATGTTTTCATATGGACCTGCTGGCACATGGTAGAAATCTGTCCTGAAATACCAATTTAATGTTATTATTTTTTCTCTTCATTTTAATCAATAACTGTGAATGATGTGACGAAATATAGAAGTATATAATATTAAAAGTTAATGGCAATAGGCTCACCACCAATTACATTGGGACCTAAACATAAACTGGCGAAATGTGGGTGCTTGCACCTCTGCCTACCCTTTCGGGGAATACAGGTGTGAGTTTATGTAAAAATTTAATATAGGATAAAATGTAGTTCTGTAAATATTTACGAGTTTGACCTATGAAACCAAAAAAATCATGGTACAACAATAAAAATACAACAGTAAAACATACCTCCTAGCTAGAAAATTGAAAATAGCGGACAAAAACCCCAAGATAGATTTTTCATTGACAAGTATTGATGTAAGAACTTCATCATATTTATATCTATTGGAAATACTGGACATTATCAATACTTTATTTGATTAAAACGTTGTTTGTGTTAATTTGTTATTTGTTCATCAGCGAACTTTCTTGAAAATTGTGACAGATAGGGATGGGATCTGAGATCAATTAATCAAAAATCGAACTAATTAAATCGATTTGTCGTGTCGTACTGGATCGATACATCATCCTCCAAATCGTCATTTGATTTTTTTCTGAATTGGAATAAATCACAATATTAGTTGAAAGTGCCCGTATTACATGATTGCTGCCGGTTGATTACTTAAAAACTCGCGAGATGGCTGTGTTTAGTCTCCTTCGCCTCACTTCTTTTCAATAAAAAAGTTACGTTTACATTCTTTGACTTTTTGTATCTGTACTGTGAAATGTGATTGACATTGCATCATCAATGTCATCATTCATTTGTTTTTTGATTGATAGAGTGACCATATAATGCACTTGCACACGAAAGTCAAAGCATAAAATAAGAAGAATTCAAACATTATTTATCGCAGACAGTTAAGAACCTGAAGTGTGATCTTATACCTACTTTACTGGCAAGAACAAAAAAAAACTCTCTTTATCACCACGTTCACTCAATAGCCATGATATATATGAGTATTGTGGGATCATCTGTGCGAGTGCTTTCTTTCTAATGTCGGAAACATCGCAAGTGATGCGCGGAACCACTTGGATCCCAGTAGACTTGGCAGATTGTCGTTTTGATATTAAGGACTGGAAACTTTAGGCTACATTATTTATTTGCTTTGTAACAAACAAATTTTCAAAAAAATGTTTTATTTTCTATCTGGTCTGATACTTTGATATGGTAATAAAAATATTTGTTGGTATCAAATTTCCTGATTTTACTAATCAGTAATCAGTTAGTTTAAATATTTGTCTGTTTTTAATAAAATTGATCGTTTTTCGGAAATCAATCATTTTGACTTCAATTTTTATGTGAATGAATTCATCACACGATTCGAATATATTTAAAAATCGATCTTTTTCGAAAAGAATTGTCATCCCTAGTGACTGATGACATTAACAAATGACATCTGACATTAAACATGACGTTTGTTGCGTTTGTTACAGATAGTAGATATTTTTTCCCTTTTAACTAATGAATGATACTATTAAAATTTAATTTTGTGCTTCATAAATAAAATAACGAAGACCCATTCAATTTGTTATAAAATGAAAATAAAAGAAAATAACGATTTAGAATTAAATTGCCTAAGAGTATGTACAAAAAATGAAATCTTTTTTACTACTGGCACCACAAAACTTGTTTTTTAATTTGCATTCCCGCCACTTGGAGGAGTTGATTCGCTTTCGAAAGTTTCACATCCGCAAGAGAGCGGCAAGGCAAGGCGAAGTGAAGTAGGCAAGGAAGTCTCGCGCGCGAACTCCGTACGCTGCAGGCGATGACCGCATTCATATGAGTTTTTATATTAACGTGTGTGTGCTGTCGTGTTCTCCGTTCCGTTAAGTGTTTACAAAAATGCTGTATAGGTGAACTTTTATGAAATAAAGTGCTGTGCTTGTGATATTATCCCTCTTACCCTCTTCTGTCTATTTACTGTCATTCAAAGGTTGTTAAAATGCCTTGCTCAGCGGTAACTTTGTCTATAGCGACCATTACAGCAATCGTTGCTGCTGCTCTAATGGCTATAGCATTCTCAACGGATAACTGGCTTTATATTGAAGTCAAGCGCTCTAACATACAGGTAAGAAATATTTATTAGCAATTATGTATTCACATTATAATTCATAAGTAAGTAGGTATATTATTATATTCACGAAAGTTTACCAAGTTACCTATTTTTATTTTTGCTTAAAAGTCCATGAATCTAACTTACATAAATTTTATTACATGCTTTTTGTGGTGATAACTACTTTTGGTAGATAGAGACCATTCGCTTATTATTATTTTAATCATTTACATAGCTCACAGAGTCCCCACCAAGACGGAGTGAGTGCTGCTGATGTCATAAATTAACTATCAGTTTATAGTTATGCTGTCGAGGTCGAAGCAAATTTGAGAGCTTCAAGAAAAAAATCTTGAACAGCTGGAAGCCTTCAGTTATCAAATAAACAATATTGATAAACATCTCAATAGTTTCTCATTGTAGATGGTTTGTTATCGAGTTATGACAATGATAGGCACCAATCTTAATTATAGAATTGATGGAATTCTTGGTCATTTCCCTCAATTCATTTAATAGGTACAAAGTACATTTACACAAAGACAAATAGGCTTGATTAAAATCGTCGTAACACGTATTCTTTCGAGTCCTTGCCGAGACACCGTTAGAGCAGACACGTTACGCATAAATATGCACGTATTAATGGCACGAAGAAATGTGTACGTACCTAACTGTACTATTCCGTGAGTTACCTACTCCTGTGCACCCAGCCGTGGTGATAAAGAAACCACGAGCGAGACCACAACCGATAACAAAGTTCACCCTATTTTAAAATATTCACCAACACGTACATAAGGAAAAAATCAGTCGACCAAGAAGTCGACAAATATAAATCTATTTCAACGTAGTTAAAAATTTTCAGAAAGCGCGTAATTTGCAAAAACTGGAACATCTCACGGTTAATTTGCTTGTTATGTATCGTTGGAGTTTTTGTACCGACAGGTTCTGGTTTCTTTTTAGTCGGGGTCACGCTCTTTTTTTGCGTTGCGAGCCAACTTGTTGCAGCGGTTTCTACCTGTCTGTGATGCGTTAAAGTTTTTGCTAGTGTATTCTTTAATACACCCCGTGTCGGAAAGGTACCTGTCTACGGGGCCCTTGAAAGAACCTTTCGAGACAAAAACTCCCTTCGCTTCTATAGGATTATTCTGGATATTTTTCATATATCATTTCCCCCTTGTGAGTGAAGAAACGGCATAATATCCGTATTTAAATAGTATTGGCTCATCCACCATACCTTAAACTCCTTAAAGTATTGTAAGCGAAGACGAGGTCTAAACAGTTTCTGTAGACTTTAGCAGCATTTATCCTACGTATCGAGAATTTTTATACTCACTGTTTTCTTGGAATTAAAACAGCAAAGCACAGTTATTTCTAAACTGTTCGTAAACCTTAAATTATTATATTACATTATGAGATTTAAGTATGGCATATAAACTGATAATATAATGCGCAATGATTGACTTATGAGACGTGCAGTATCTCATTGTTAGATTTTGTAGAAATTCATTAATAATCTTTTTAATAACACTTTGGAGTGTAATTTCGCTTTTAAGTTTTCTAAACAAACATACTTTTCCCCTTGGATACTTACGAGCATAGACTGCTTACGAGTAAATTATTCAGCATTTGACTCACTGTAGAATGGTAATACTTGGTATCTACAGAACCCAGCCTGTTACATCTTCTCAGAAACAAACAATGAAAAATTTGGGTGAAACCGATTGTGAAAGTGACAAAAACTATATGAATACACGTCTCTGAACAGATTGTCAAGCTACATTAACCGTATTTTTATGGCTTGCGTGAATGAAAGCAAAAAGCATCGGCGAAGGGCTGCTTTAGCTGTGCAAACGTCCTAAGAGTTAAAGATCCATCAATTTCCCTTTGCATCACGTATGCTTATACGGTTAACTTTAATCCATACTCGTTATTATCTTTTGTCTTTTAGATGTGGCCCAAGATTACACGCGTTTGAAATATTATGCCGTTCCTATATCCTACAGCCCGATAAAATTAGAAATAACCTACGTGCTATACAATATTCTTTTATCCTTGTACTAACCACCTAGATATTTCTGAAGTGTTTGAATAACAAACACTCATCCATCCAAACTTCCGCATATGAATAGTAGTAAGATAAGTAACATTTAATTCCTGTTTATTTATACCTATACAGCTAATATGTCAAAGGTTAAACTTTGCTAGTGATCATAAAGTCACTTGAAACATCATTGATGTTTGAATAGTTATATAAATCGTGTTAGGGATTTTACTATGTTTGCAGTCACGTTAAGGCTATTATTTACTATGATAAAAGCTTTAATAAATAATCTTTATTATAGAAAAACAAAGTGAAACAAGAGTCAACCTTCAATAAGATATATTTGTGCCTAAATTGTACGGAAAACATCTACTATTCTAATGACTCCGTAATGTCTAATTACCTTGATTACAGCTGGCTATAAAAACAAGGCCTGCTTTGCAAATAGGTCTTCTTGGTATAATAATTATTTCCGTAACTGTTATGAGATTGAATATGTAGTGACGTATTGAAACAAAAAGTCTTAATGTAGCGTCCTTATCATCTTACTCCATATATCCCATTCCATAAAGCATCTGAGGACTGCGCAATATTCCTGTTCTATCGAATTCTATGCATTCACCATTATTTATGCGTTAGTAAAGCAATAGTTCGAATACTTAAGTCCAGTTCTAATCCATAACTCACGTTTCCAATCGTGATTTGCTTTATTTGTATTTAAAAAATCCAAACGCATATCCGCTTTGTCATCCTGTTACCTACTGCTTACGACATTTCTACAGAATCAGACTGGTGTAACATAGCATTTTAAAACCGAATAGATACGAGAGAGTGCATTATAAATGTCTTATCGCAAAATCACTTATTTTTGGGCAATCGTCACACCAAACCGGTCATCATCACACCGATGTTTATCCTGGTTGTCTCCAAAGCATACACTTTGGACCTTGGGATCCTTCCCATAATTGACTAGCTTTTACGTATATATCCCCCAATCCTCAAGAGGAAAAACAACGTAACAGCCGTCCGTTATCAGCAAGTGTACCGATTAGTAGGTGAAGTAAAATGAGCTTCGAAGATGTCCTCATTTGTCAGGTAACTAGGTTATAGGTACATAGATCAGATCATATGTATAAATCGTAATCTACTTTGTATTAAACTTGAGTATGTGGTCTCATACTCAAATTCTAGTATCAAACTTTTATTAGTGATTTCTAGAGTTGGATCAGCATAGGCCAAAGAAAGTGGTTTATGTAAATTGGTTGGTGCTGCAACTGAGAAGTAAGATTATGATTATACAATTTGCCAAACAGCTGGGTGAATTCATCACATTTCGCATACTTTCTAACGTGTTAAACTGAACGAAGTTAAAAAAATTATGAATTTATTTCCAAAAATGACTTGGCTTTTTAAAATTATAATTTTCAACAACTGGTAATGGCTGGTTTGAAATTTCAGTTGACTAACAGACATGTCTATTTACATAGAAGTTTAACGCAGGACACAAGGACATGAGGGTGGAAAGTTTGTTTATTGCCTTACCTGGGAGAGACCGGATGTTTAACCTTTATTTAGACGCGACCGGAGTAAACATTATTTTCAAACAAACAGATGTCTTTTTACTGGTTAACCATTTCAAATACTGCAATTGGCTGCAATGACATACTTAACTTGGAATTACTATTTTACCTTATTCTACTACTCGTTTAAGTGTGTATTGGATGCAGTACCGACATACTCTCAGTCTAACTATATTTACCTACCTACTTGTTGGCGTCGAACTTTGAATATCAGTGTCAACACTCAACATATACACGACAATAGATAATAATTGTCATGGCAACCCGCTTTCCTGCACGACGCCACCCACTTCTCACGACTTCCGACTACGATTCTTTTACACTATTCGGCTTTCTTGGTTTCACAGGAAAGCCAATTGAAAGTTCAATTATATTTGATTACGTACCTTCATTGTATTTATAACTAGCTAATGCACATGCTTTGCAATGTCTTTTTCTTTAACTTTTTTTTGTTAGGAATCTTTACGGGCGTGTATACAATTTCTTACCTTAGTTTTATTGCAATCGAATGAACTACGTAGAGGACAAACAAACAAAGAGCAATATTTTATATAGAAGATAATGAATAAATTAATCTTTCAGTAAAACGTTTGATATACACATGGGCCATTAATTATTTTTGATGACAAAATTCCAAGACAAAGCTTGACAAATTGGTCTACCAAAAAGCTACACCACTAAAAATGTTTTGTCCTTCAAACATAGTTACCTATTCGATCTTCATGTGAAACTGGCTGAATGGAAAGAACCAAGATAAATACCCTATAAAAGCCTTTTATCACCAGAAGAAATGAGTGAAGCGAGCTGTAATTAAAAATATTAACGTCTTGTCCGTGTTTTTTTTTATCTTTAATCAAGTATATCTCGTTAGCTCCTTCTAAATAGCTTGTGTTAGGGAATGGGTTCACGTCTATGGAATACTACCTACTTGGGTGGGAACCCACAACCTCTAAATTGCAAGTTCTGTGCCTTAACAATTAGTTCCCATCGCTGATATTGTATGTTATACCATACGTATAAAAGCCTTTACACGGTTAGACTATCGAATTGCCCAAAACTAAGAAAAATATGTTATTTACGTCCAAGAACACAACAACTTGGCGCTTATTAATCTACTTGCTCGAGGTTGCATGCATGCACGGATATTGCATGGTCAGGCGTGACTGCTGCTTCTAATAGTCATTTCAATATCAGTTAATTGCATCTGTTCCGTAAGAGGGGTAGGCTGTAGGCAGCATTAGGAAACATTACAAAATTTTCATGAAGAAGAAATCTTTTTATGTTATCTTAGGTTTCTTACCAGATTGTGTTAACTTTTTTAAGGTGTTACTAGAGCATATTACGTACTACATACTGTAATAAAAGGACGCAAGTAAACGTGGTTTAAACTATTACATATATATGTACAGCAAAAATAATATGATTTATGCGTGGCTAATTTTGGTTATTGCGTAAACGAAATATCTTCGTTGGTCCAAAATAAACAAATGGCTCAAAATGCTTGAAAGTGTGAATAATCCATCTGGTTCTCAGGTCGTTATTATAGTTACCTTTCACAATTCCGTCTATGGTTTATAGTTTTCCGGCCTTTCACTGAACATGCGCGTTTATAAGTTTTTGGTTTCGTTCGTTGCTGAGGTAACGTAAACCGTTATTAATTAACTGTAACGTTCCAAACTTAATTTTAGGTATTGAAATTCTCTTTTTGAATAACTCTCATCTAGACGAGTTGGAGTCTATTATATAATTAGCAGTTTAAATTGAATTCGATCCGGTTCCTTATGTACCTATATAATAATTCAAGACAGGAAACTGTTTAATTTTTTTTCTTTACCAAGGTTATTAATGATATTATGATATTGTGTATTTAAATATACATGAATTATTTTAGTAGTGTATCTTTGGATTGTACTTATTTTAAATCGGATTGAGAAAAAAGCGGATTTCCTATCAGACCTAAATTATTTTACCTTAGTTTTGGCCAACAGATTAATAACAATTATGAATTTCGTTATAATAACTTCGAAAATACGCATAATAAAATGTTGCCAAACCGGCACACAGACTTCAGCGCACCTAGTTTCGCACAGCATACTCTCATTATTGTTGCGCTATTGTGTCACTAAAAGTTTGTTCATTGATTTTGCAACTTCGTATAATAAAGACATTTTTCTTCTAATTAGTGACATAAGTATGGTATATTTGGTTAAGTAGGCACCTACCTAGAAACATAATTGATGTAAGGTTTTCGAAGTGGTTATATTTTTTGAGGTATACACCCAAAATTTCAACAATTTACGTGTAGATTCATCCAACTTTAATTACTTAATTTCAGTTTACGTTGACGTTTTGCGAATGGGACGTTTTGCGAATGGGACGTTTTGCGAATGGGACGTTATGCGACTAAACCATCGAAGAGAACAACATGATTAAGTTTGTGTTCACGCATATAAGAGTGCGTACATAAAGGTACTTGAATAAATATTCTCATAACCAGTTCGCACGTAAAATTTAAATTTGCCTACACATAGCTAAGTAACCTAATTATATCGTGTCTAATTATTTACCGTGAGAGTTACTTATGACCTGACCGCTTCCGGATCATCTTTTTAGTCACATAGTTAAGGTTATGGTTTAATAATTGTACGTATTGTCGTAACTCGTAACGCAAATCAATCAATCTGAATCGTAATCTTGATTCAATGACATCCTAGGCTACTAGGCAGACGTTATGGAACAAAATAAATTGGTATACAATAATGTTAACGGGAATTAACGCGATCATGTTATAAATATCATAGAACGCGATAGTGTAAAAGTTATTAAAACAAATTGGTTTTGCGAAAGACCTTTTGCTTCTGGGTCCCGTTCCAAATTTTTAAATCTGAAATTCATTCTGGCTTTACCTAGGAATCACTATACATTTTTAATTTTAATCAGTTTGGGTTGTGATGTTTTTTGATTTGACTGCCAGAAATACAATGCAAATCTAAATTGTCGATGAAATACTCGAGTTCTTCCTTTTTGTCCCTTAATATTTCATCTTCTGCTTATTACAAAGGAAGCTTTTTTTTGAGAAAATTTCACGCTACAAACATCTAGCATTATTATACGAGATAATTGATTATTTCCCATGAGGCAGGCCTATTCCGGGAGACAACAGATTGGCGTTGAATGTACCAACCACTTTATTGTTGTATGTAACTTTCTAAGATGTGTGTGTATCTCTTTATGTAAATTGTATGGCTCTCGACCTGCCTGTATCTATCAGTGAGCTCTAACTTCTTTTTAAACTGCCTCAGACTCTTTTCGTCCTCTTTTGAATTTAATTGGGTTCAATTGTGACAGTTGTAGCTCCAGTCTAGTCTAATTAAAGCAGATTCATTGCTTTCTCTCAAGCCTACTACGTTTATAAAGAAAACATTTATCTTGCGAGATTCCGTCACTGATTTACGAGACTAGTGTGGTGAGTTCAACACAGTGCGTCTACCTCGGTCAAGTGAAACTGGACTCATTTGACAGCTCACAAGTGATTAACACTGTCTATTTCAATTGAGTCATTACTTCATTACATGATATTTACTTGCGTGATTTAAACGATTTCGTAATCATCATTGTCTGTTTAGTTGATATTGATGCCGATTTTACTATTATGAAACTCTCTAAACTTGATTCACTGTTCTGGAAATTAGGGTGGGATTAATCCCGTAAAAAAAGTGAAGTGAAAAAAGTGAAGTAGACAAAGCGACATAAATTACAGTCACACCTAAGATAGAGGATCTGTGGTAAACTTTAAATAAGTAATTCTATAGTTGAATAGCTGGCTGGTAATTAAGAAATTCTTGCTTTAAGAATGCTCTTTGTTTATTGTAAGTAGAATAGTTGGCTATTGTATCATGGTCTAGTGTATATTCGATATTGAATTACTAGGAGGGGCAGATAATAGCGATATAGGATACTAAACAGGTGTTTAGTTATATTTGTAACGTGAGATCTTTGTTCCTGCACTATATTATGTCCAAGTTCGTTGAAAAGGCAAGGGATGTATTTCCTTCATTTATACTTGTATACTCGTATATTTTATTTTTTTGTGTACGTATTTTTATTTGAAATAAAATTTATTTCGCACATCTTGCACCTTTTAACTACTTAGACATAAATCCGCTAAATTTACACACCTACGTACCGCGTACGATAAATATGTAAAGTTGTAGTACTTATTGTATCTGCCGTAGATAATAGAGTAAATAATATGATTTTAGAATTCAGTAATTTTGTGAGACGCACATAGTATACGAATTTGCACATTTTAATTTTAGTGATGGTATAGTTGTTGTTTTAAATAAGATATAATAATTTAGCAAATATTAAATATCTAGATTTCTACGTCAAGAGCAGTCATAAAAATATAAGAGAAATGATATTTCTATTCGAATAATTTGGCTTTAGCTGTAAATTATATTCAAATTTAAATACATTAACTTGTTATAAAAAATTCAACTCTAAAATATTTTTCCATACTAGTCTCGATTTAAAAAAACCTGAGCGATTATAACGAGTAATACAATTGTAAAGGTATTTGATATTCAAGGCTGTCGGGTTTGCAACTACCACGGCAGATGATGGCACGCAGCATCTGTCTTATCTACATAGTAACGTTAAGAATGTAGCTAACTACATATTTAAACAGCATTGTTCACAGATACGTGTCTTCTTTAAAACTAGTTGTAAGCAAACGTTCGTCAGACTTCTTATTGTTCTAATTGATAATAAATATTTGCTTTGACACACTAATACATGACATACCTATTACGGTTTATTCTGATTAAAACTTATGAAATCCAGGTTTTACTTTCGCTAGATGTGGTATCAATTCCTGAATAAGCTAAATATGTGATAACCACGGTAACAGGACGAGGTTAGGTAATATTTTCTAGTATATATTCATATTTTCAGGTTAAAAATTTTCTCTGAAGTGTCCCAAGTTTGGTGGGTAGTCAGTAGCTATGGTAGTAATTTCACTTTGCATCGTCACCATTGAACTTTTTGGAATTAAACTTTAAATACGAAATAAATCCCAGGTTGTTTATATACAACAATTAGCTATTAGTTCATAACATTAATAACCTCCCAGGGCCAGGCGTTATCTCTTTATGACAAGAACGTAACAGTTGTACGCTTTAATATACCTACACCAGCCTTCTGCTACCGACAAAAATGTATCACAAATTACAAGGCCTTATTAGAATATGCGTTATATTCTAAGTCTAGTTTGTGGTGAGTTAATAAAATGTATTTCTGAAATAAAAAAAATCCAGTATCTATAATTATACGTCATTTCATTACCTACTAATAGACAAAGAACTATTAATAAAAAAGTAGTAATATTTTATATGTAATTATGAAACAATACCAATTTATTAGATCACGTACTTATTTGTTATTCCCCTTATCCTGTTCAGTTATAAAATAATTTAATAGAAGTTTATTTTGTTTTATAATTTAAAAGGCGGTTTCTTTGTTCGATGACAGTTTTATGATGTATACGTACTTAACTACGCAATACGCACTTCATGTGGTTTTCCCTATACGAGTTAAGCCCCTGAACGCTTAAGCTGTGGAATGAACTCGCTGCTGTTGTTTCTCCAAGCGACTACAATATGGGGTTCTTCAAGAAGGGCATTAGAAGGTTCTTATAGGGTTGGTAGTGCAAGTGTGATACCCCTGGTGGTTCACACGTCCATAGGCCCCGGTAACCACTTTCCAACAGGTGCGCCGTAGGCTTTGCTGCCAGCTAAGTGGTATAAAAATACCCATGGTTATTTTTTTCTTTTTAACTTCATACGTAAAGTAGAAAAGTAAGTCGAGAGTGAGATTTTCTCATATACCTATATGAACTATCATCTAGAAAAAGAGTACATATATCGTATGACCATATTTTCAATCGTCCAACTCGTTTAAGGACCTTGACAATTAGAGGCAGTCACGTTACGTGAGAATATTTTGGCGGACATTTAGGCGATATCTTATTTATTTCCGGATAACAATGACTGAATGAATGAATGAATGAAATATATGAGTTATAGGCGACATAACAAGACAATAAACGGCTCGTTGTACCTTGCTTACGAAATGGAGAAGAAAAAGCCGTATGGCAAACCTGAGTATTGCATTAACCTCGGCCTCAGATCGGATGCAATCAAGAAAATACATCCTGATGATAATGTGATGACTATGATGAAAGAACGATAAGACTGCGAGCATGATATTAATTAACAGAAGCGTTAGTAGCTTAGTGGTTAAGGTGTCGGCCTTACGATCGAGAGGTCCCAGGTTCGAATCCTGGCCATTACATTACCGACGTGAACTCACTCCTAGCACAAGCAATTTAGCTTAGTTGGAGGAGTTAGAGGGAATATTAGTAACTTCGGTTCTAATATTCTTAAAAAAAGCATTCTGTGGCAGACTCGAAAAACCAATTCTTAATCCGATGTAAACATGATTTGATTAGTAATAAAATTAAAAAAAATGAAAAAACCCGCGACGTATAAAAACTAATTCAAAAAATGTTTACTGCAGCGCCCCCTAGTGGATTGTCATCGTAACACATGCACCAATCAAACCCAAACCAATAATTGAAACCTGCATCAAAATCGGACTATAGTATTTTTGGAGAAAATTGGCAACATTGATTTGCATTAAAGATGCTTGCTGTAGCGCCCCCTGTTGAGTTGTCATTGTAACACCTATCTAAGATCATACTCCAATTAAAGCCGAACTCAAAACTGAAAACTGCATCAAAATTGGATTGGTAGTTTCGGAGAAAATGGAAACATGGATTTGCACAAACAAACACACAAACATCCTCTCACCCCAAACGCATATACCTACCGTCTCCGTTACGTCGCGGGTAAAAATATACCTACGCACAAGTAAACGAAACTCAATACGTTTTTAACTAGTATTATGAGTGCAACAGAACATGCACTAATCAATATGTGAGAGTGAGAAAAAGGTATGCAAAAGAGATGAATAGAAATAAATTGGTCATAACTTCAAAAAATATTCTTAAGAAAGCCATACACCTTATAGAGTGGCTGCATACGTAGTAGGGTGGTTGATACAATGGTCGGCATTGCAAGGTGAACGGGCGTGCGCTGGGTCCATGACCCGAGACCACCCGGTGAAAACGGCCTACAGCTGAGCGTATCCTGTGAACACTACACCGGCCCATAATAATAAGTATTCACGGTACTGTAGCGTACAAGGTACAAGGTGAAGTTTTTTGTGGAAGGTTATTATAAAGAGAACTTATGAGTAACCTGGTATTAGTGATGTGAGTGTATGTGATGATGTTGGGATCACCCAATCACGCTCAAACATCTCGACGGATTTAGCTGAAATTTAGCTTTTTTTTTCGTACGGAAATGCCCTCGGATACCTCCCCGCCGGAGCCGGAAGTGGAGGTTATGTCGGACTCGAACCGACTAAAACCGACCGCTGACTGAGGGTAGTGCTAGGCAGGTGAAATTTAGCGCCTATATAGATATATAAATAGATTATTATAGTCTGCAATAAGACAATGAGCTAGTTTTTAACCTGAGGACAGCTTCATAACTTTTTATCGAATGGGATCAGTTTTCTACGCAGGTGGAACTGCGGGCCAGCACAGCCATACCATACACCTATTACATCAATAGCAGCCGGTTAGAACGCGTGTTGATTAAAACGAAACAAGCTTTGAACTTTTACTGTCGCAGGTGTTTTCAAATCATTAGCATTATCGGTAGCTTACCGGTTACTGGTCTTAACCGATGGAAAAATGGAGAAGGATCTCAATTCGACTGCTTAAATGATAGATAGGATCTTTTGCAAGTCCACTATTGGAAATAGACCTCTACCAATGTCCCCTAAAGCATCGCATCTTCTGCATCCAATAAACCCCAGTTATCTTTTTCAGATCGTCAGTCTATTTGACTGGGGGAAAATTTATCATCTTTTTTTAACACCGAGATATGATGAAAAGAGTTTTTGTCTTGTTAATTCTTATTAAAAGGAGGTAATTCCCGTATTACGCAAGTGTAATTGTCATACAAGAAGTTGCCGAATTCTATAGACAACTTTATTCTCATCAAAATTAAGTCTAATTTCCATAATCACAAAACCATAATATCGAAAGTTAGAAACTCTCATCTCAATATTTACCAAGTAATGTGAGACAACGCTAAGTTATACTTAGGTACCGGTTTTTATGTAGAACCATAAGCCTTAAGTAAATTCCGAACGTGCCTTGTCATACATTGCCGCGTTTAGAAGTGGTCAGCACCGCTCACCTGCCAGGGGAAATCGTATGTATTTGCATTTGAAATTAGCCAACCTTTGATGAATCGTGCTGTACGAATTATATGGCGCGATATTAGTGATATGATCGTAATGTGTGACTAGCTGTGCCCTGTGGTTTTACCTGTGGCCTATTTTTTATAAAAGTACTAGCTTTTGCCCGCGACTCCGCCCGCGTGGATGTCGGTTATCGCGACAAAACATAGCCTATGTCCTTTCTCAAGGTCTAATCTACCCCTATACCAAATTTCATCAAAATCGGTGTAGTGGTTAAGGCGGGAAAGCGTAACATACAGACAGACAGACAGACAGAGCTACTTTCGCATTTATAATATTAGTATGGATTGTAAACGTACCTATCTGTTCTGACTGATTCATCAACGCAGAGCAGGTACGACTGCTGGGGTAACAAACTGGAAAATTTGGCAGTTGATATCCATACTAATATTATAAATGCGAAAGTAACTCTGTCTGTCTGTTACGATTTCACGCCAAAACCACTGAACAGATTTTGATGAAATTTGGTTTAGGGATAGGTTAGACATTGCGAAAGGACATAGGCTATGTTTGGTCGCGATAACCGACATACATTCGGGCGGAGCCGCGGGCAAAAGCTAGTCTTTTATATTATAAGCATTCACAAGCCAAGGATTTTTGGCAGTTTCACCCCTAAGTAGTAAGATAGGAAATTTTCTCGCGCCTATTGGTGTTCTAAATTTCTTTCAAATTCGTTCAGCTAGTTACAATGATCGTACTGAGTCAGCACTCGTATAAACTTTCAATTTTGAAACAATTTTAGGAGTAAAAGTAGGCATATTACGACTACAATTTGGCCAATACAAAAGATATCAACGCGTCTAGTTTTCAAGTTTTGATAACGTATCTATTGAATATATAAGAGAATTGTAGCACTTCAATATAAATCTTATCTAAGTATAAAAGCATATAATTGAGAGCTACTGGCTTGATTAAAAAAAGTAAGACTAGGGTTTTGTGGTAGGGAAGTACAAGTGTATCCTCTATATGTGCTGTTTAGTGCTTATGAGGGAGGGACGTCGTTCCTAGATATATTCCTCATGTAAAAACATTACCCTCCTTCCTTCGGCAGTCGGTTAAAACGTCATGAGATACAATAATGGCAGTGGCTTGGATTTGAACCCGCGGTTTCTCGAGCGCAAATCTAACACCTAAACTGCTACACCATCACTGCCGAAATATATTGTTTTGGGTAACGGTTATGTTAGCGAAAGAGTACTCAAAACCATTGTTCTATCTACCCCAGGGAGAAAGAGTAGGTATTATGTGTAAATAAAATGTATGTGTAGTACAAGTTACATAGGAAGACGCATTTAAAAGCCTTGTAGGTCATTCGGACATAGGTGTAAAACTCGTACAGATTGTACAGTACAGTCAGAGTCAAAAATACCTAAATGTATTTATAAATTTAAAAAAATAGGTTTAGAATCCTAATACAGATGCAATTTAATCAATTATGGACTTTATTATTTCAAAAACATGTTACTTAATTAGTATTTTTACTTCAATTTTTGAAATTTTAAAATCTTTACAATCTACTATTGACGCTAACTACACATTGACAAGGCCGCTATTTCCAAGACATGGCCAATATCGGTCACTTTCGCCATATGCCGTACAGTCGTACACAGTAATTACTGGCCCCACAGCCATTGTCCACAGCCGCAAACTGCTGACTTTCGCCGCCAGGTAGCTCTTCCGTCAAACACATGATCATTACTCACATTATCTTACGCTTAATGGCTAGAGAGTTAATTTATGTACGGCGTTATTGTTGAAAATAAAATGGTGGTGCATTATTTTTCATCATTTAATTGGTGCTTTTTTTTATTTGTTATAGTTTGCACAAGTATATAGGCGGGTTTAATGCCACAGGTATTGTCTAGTCTACTAAAGGTGGTGCTAGAAAGACTCGGTAGGTTCATTATTGAGAGCTTCGTTGACTGCAAGATGTGATACATTTTTTAAAGGCGTTATCTACTATGGATTAGTAGTACCTACTTACTAACTAGATAGTAGACTGTACTATGGATTCTAGAAAGCGTAGTGAGCGTCTGTAGTGTAGTAGTTAACGAGACGGTCTTACGATCAAGAGACCCCAAGTTCGAACGGTTATAACACCCATTTAAAACACTACTAACATATAAAATTAAGCTTAGCTAGACCGTTTAAAGCGTATATTATTACAAATTTCGATTACTAATGTTCTTCTTAGAAGGCTCAACTAGATTACCTTTAACATATAGGTAAAGTACATTTGTATCCATCATTAAATTAAATTATATTTTAATAAAACTAAGACTCTTTTTGTATTCATAAACTAAACAATTCATAGATCGTTAATTGAAATATACTTATTTACTATTTTGATCGCCGCGCTTTCCTTGTAAAGAATCTGTTTAATTAAATTAAACAATAAGACTCATTCAAAACATAAAATAGTACTTCTCAAATAACCAGCTGAGTAAATTAAAGAATAGTATAATAGACGCATCACGGCTTAATGAATAGGTTAAAAAGAACGGTAGATAACTCTCGCTTACTCGTCCGAAACTGCTATTGTCTCGGCGTATTCATTCTTCAAAATTCCTAACAACTGACGTCACTCGGAGAGCTGTCATCAGGTTAGTCATAATACAGTGAATTTCACGGAGTCTAAGGGCTTACTGGAGCAGGGTAAACCAAAATCGCTAGAAATATTGAGACCATCATCACTTGAAGCCAATCCCTTGGGAGCCCAGGGTATCATACCCGACTTCTCATATCCATGAATTGGTTTATATTGACTTTTACGCTATCTTAGCCGCCAGCCCCGAAAAGAAAGCCTGCACTAGAGCCTTATCCGCGAATAAGCAGGTTTATCGGCTTGCAAGTGTGGTTGGTTTAGACCTGAAACTACTTTTGTATTTATCTGTACCAGCATAGGTACACAACATGAATGCGACTATAGCAGGAATGTTTGACAGCTCACGCGACTAGATTGCGTAAAGCTCCGTATCGATGCGAACGGATTATTGTTTTTGTAACTGTAAACAAAACTTGATTTTGTTGATAGAAATTATGATTATTTATGAGTACAGTTGCGTGCTTACAATCACAAGCATTTTACTTTTACTAACATGAAACGACAATCGTGCTGTCATTGATTTAAATTGAAGTAACCGATTCAAACTGATGTAATACAACGGAGTCATCCAAGAAGTTCCTGAATTGTGTGACTATGTGTGTGTGTGTGTGTGTGATTAGTACTGAGTTTCCACACTGCTACTGCGTCAAGTATTCGTGAGATCTCTTGATTGGTCAGTCAAAACAAATAACATGTGAGCTCGTCGTTTTCCTAAATTGTATGCATATTAACTCAGTGCAGGAGTGTTTTCCAATGTGGAGCGGGTGGTTCAAAAAGTAGAAAGCCAGGATTTATAGTACCTATGGTATGGATAGCTTTCCTATAGGCGTAGTGACGACTGTGCAATTCGCCGTACAAAATTTGCTAGTCAAATTGTTAGATTAAATACTTACGTAAAGTGAAAGGTACTTGTATTGTAATTTGATTATTGAGTAACACTGCTGATGACATTTTAGCAAATTAAGCTTTTATATTAGCTAAAAATTTTGTGGCACACCGAAGAAATAAAAGATAATTTTGATAATTGACACGTTTTCTTTATCTCTGGGTCGGTTAATTACGAATTTTGGCAATAAGGTAAATTGAGAAATGAAAAATCGAAAACACAGAATTGTTAATTTCAATTTCTCTATCCTTTATTCAAGGAATATAACATTCTGTACTAAATTATCATATAACAGTTATTGAAATAGCCTCACAAGAAAACTGTAATTCATAGCGTTCAAATTCAAGAAAAAAACCACGATGTCATCACTTTCAGTTCTATTATGTACACAGAAAAAAGAAAAAAAAAAACATTTCACTACCTAAATACCTGTCTCTCCTTTGAAAGCCTAATTGGATCTCATAGTGTTTAGAAGTTTTGTCATGCAAAAGTGCAATATAAATAAATTTCATTATACATACATACTATTTATCATATTTTATCTTACTCATCAAACAATACAAGCATTTAATCGATTAGAATATAATTCTGTTCTGAATTGGTCTCACATTATTCGCTTTCGAGATATAATACAGCTTTTCATAACATTCCAGATCATGATATGTTACATAAAGTTACTCCCACAATACTATTAAGCATATCGTTGACAATATAACTATCTGTAACTTTCTTTGCACTTTCCCATCGTTAATCGTAATCGGATATTCGATTCGATAAAAACAGATCGACGATCGATGAACTCCAGTCGAGTTGAAGGAACGTTTCGCTCCGATGGCTGATCACTCTGATGATCTCGATCTAGCGTGGTGTTGCAAAAAGTCTAACGATCTCTCATTACTTAAAGTGGGTAGATAATACTTCAATAAAGTTTTTCGACCACATTGACGATTAACGCGACATAACGCACGTGTTTATGGATCAGGACTTTTGGGTTATGTAATACTAGTATCTGGTAAACAGAGTTTGGGTGTATGGGGGAGTTCCCTACCAAGATCTTCGGCCCTAAACATAATAGCTGGCCCAGGATGTGCTCTCGGGTTGAACTTCAAGAGGCCGGGGTCCGTTTTTTGGGTTATGTAATACTAGTATCTGGTAAACAGAGTTTGGGTGTATGGGGGAGTTCCCTACCAAGATCTTCGGCCCTAAACATAATAGCTGGCCCAGGATGTGCTCTCGGGTTGAACTTCAAGAGGCCGGTGTCCGTTTTTTGGGTTATGTAATACTAGTATCTGGTAAACAGAGTTTGGGTGTATGGGGGAGTTCCCTACCAAGATTTTCGGCCCTAAACATAATAGCTGGCCCAGGATGTGCTCTCGGGTTGAACTTCGAGAGGCCGGGGTCCGTTTTTTGGGTTATGTAATACTAGTATCTGGTAAACAGAGTTTGGGTGTATGGGGGAGTTCCCTACCAAGATCTTCGGCCCTAAACATAATAGCTGGCCTAGGATGTGCTCTCGGGTTGAACTTCGTGAGGCCGGGGTCCGTTTGCCTACTTTTTTTTATTTTGTACTTCACCATCTCCGACAATGAGACTATATATCCCTTGTGACGTCAAACCGGCATTATGGAGTCTTTCCTACCCACTGAGACCCTAAGGAGGCCACATGTTAGGGGGTATTTCACGTGTTTTATACTCTTCAAAACAAGTAGCTACTGTTAATGACTTTAAACATTAATATTGGCCCACTTATATAATACATACATTTACATACATTTATTCTATATTCTTATGTACCCGGTCTATTTGACAGGTATTCTAATTATGCCAAATAGTCGAATTCGTAATTAAAAGTGGTTGGTACAAAACTGGTTTAAATACGTAACGACATGCCAACGCTAATGCTAGGAATTTCAAATAACTTCACATTATTCGCTATCTTTTTGCGAGTTCACTTGAATTCAATGACTTTTAATTCAAGTTTCTTAGGATTTTATTTTGCCCTTAACTATTTCACTGATATTCTTAAATGAACATGCGTAAAATGCTTAACTCGTAATCGTATCTATCCATATAACCATAATAATTCTGCAAACTCAATCATTCAATCACTTCACCTAGGCTACTTATGTTCACTGACACATCTAGTTCCCCTAGAATTCCACGTCCCTTGAAGTCCATGGCGGAAACACAGGCAAGTAAGGTATAAGTAATTCGTTTCAATGGTCGTTGATCTTTCGGAAGGTATTCATATTCAGATATAAAACAAAGGTACACAAATTAAACTTTATGATGACTTCGAATCGACTTGAGATTTTTAAAAGTCTGTGAAAAATGGGGTTTTTTAGATATTAAATTACTGTATTTTACACTAGGTCCTTGGCAGGTCCATGTAAGTCTTACCTATAATTAGTATCTTGAAAAAAAAGTCGGTGACACACTTTTAATGTTCGCATTGCATCATACGCCTGCAGTTTACCTGGCGTTATATCTGAGAACTGTAACGTAATTAACTGCATTGACAGGGTTAAATTTATGTAACCCGATTCCGTTTTTGTTATGGAAATCACTCACGAGAAAATGTTGCAAATGACAGGTAAAGTGGTAACATAATAAGGTTAGCTATAAAAACTTTTTCATTTTGATGATGACATTGTTTTATATGAAGAGTGTCCGCTGCCTGATGCGTTTGCCTACATGCGGGAGCGCACTGCGCACGATTTTGTGCAGTTCATATGTACTTTTTTATTACACGAATTCCGTTCAATATCATTTGCACGAAACATACACATGGGGCAGCGGAAGCTCTTCATTGCTGTGTCAGGATAAATAATTATGTATGTAAGTATACTCTGTCACATAATACTAAGTGCCTCATAGTTTCTAGTGAGTAAATCTTAACTTTCGCTATGTCTAATGAGGCGTTCAAAATCATCTTCACCTTTAAATGTCCCGTTATTTCACATTACTCATAGCTTAAGTAGTAGTATTTGTAGTATGTTAATATTAATGGTACATTCGACCAAACGCGAGTAAAGTTTATTCCTAGAATAAGCGGGCAATATCACCTACATATTGGCTGTTTATTCTAGGAGTATAAAATGTGGACGAATGGGGACATCTGAACTTCTACTTGCAGTTATAGTGTACTTATTAAATTTATAAAAAACCCTGTACAAAACAGGTTCCCGGTGGGGTAGAATAGGACCACCCCAGCCCTACCTGTGGGTGTCGTAAAAGGCGACTAAGGGATATGGCTGTTCTCCAACCGAGAGTAAACATACAGCTCAAGGAAAATTGCCCGCTAGACGGCAATAGGCTCACCTCCTATTACATGGGACCGAAAATCATAGTTGGCGACATGTGAGTGTTAATACCCCCTCGGGGATTTACAGGCGTGAGTATATGTGCGTAAATAAAATCTGTGTGACATAAATATAATAACAGAAGAGAGATTGAATTCACATTTATAGGAAACTAGTTTTTGCCCGCGGCTCCGCCCGCGTGGATGTCGGTTATCGCGACCAAACGTAGGCTATGTCCTTTCTCATGGTCTAATCTACCCCTATACCAAATTTCATCAAAATCGGTTCAGTGCTTTAGACGTGAAAGCGAACATACAGACAGACAGACAGAGTTACTTTCGCATTTATAATATTAAGTATGGATAATAAAAGACAGATAATGATTAACAATGTCAGATTTAGTTTTTACCAAAGTCTAGTTACTTATTAGTAAGATTATTATGAACTCCCACGATTAAGTTAACTATTCCGCTACCAGGCAAGTTTACCGGGAAGTCATTATAATCTGACATGAGTATCTGATGGTCTGTCAAAGTGTAGGTAAACAACCTTCGTATCCACGTTTTTATCAGCGTTATTGTTTCTTAGACGTCGTAATGTTAGAAAATAAAATGGTGGTATCATTGCGTTGTATTTTAAAATTATAATGAATTGCTGTTTGCAAACTTGGAAAAGAAAACCATTTTAAAAATAATTTTACATCAAATCTGTTAATTCATGTTTATTATAAGCTTTAAAAGGGTTTTTTATTTATGTTACGGTCGGAAGTTTACGCGAATAACACTTTTTAACGGATTCCATCGCAATATTTGGTATCATCACTATCACTTCACTACATAGTATAAAGCAAAGTCACTTTTCACGTCTGTCCGTGCTTATGTATGCTTAGATCTATAAAACTACGCAAAGAATTTTGATGCGGCTTTTTTAATAGATAGAGTGAATCAAGAGGAAGGTGTATAATACCTATTATGCTCAATATAACATAAGGTGCAGCGGGAACGGGATCTGTCGCCACGCGGGTGGAGTAAAATTAGCGGGACGAAGTCCGCCGGGTCAACTAGTAATTTATATTTCGCCGGACGTTTCGGCTACTTTTCACCTGCCATAGTCACAGAGTGCCTAAAGATGGTAGTTGTCCCATAAAATGGGAAGCGTAACCTATCTTAAAGTACCCGAAATATGATGAATAGATATTGTCGGTGGTAGTCGCTGCATAAAATGTGATAGAATCCTTCATATAGTGGCTTTATTTCAATGATTTTTAATTTATTTTGTTGGTTGCAAGCTATGTGCGTGACAAACGTTCATAAAGGTAGCCAGTCTATTGTTATCATTTTCACACAATTATACATGGTCATACCGATTCTTGAAATTTCCTCTTAACGTCTGAGTTGCCTCAACAAAAGGTGTAAGTAAAAGTACTTCGTAACAAAGCTCAGGTATTTTAAACACGTCTGGACTGACGTCATACTCGTACTTACCTGGCTACCACATTGAACGTAGTTATCCCAGATTACGAAGTTAGTCGAAATAGCTTGTATCCTAAACCACTGAAGCGATTTTCATGAAATTTGGTATAGGTGTAGATTAGATCATAAGAAAGGACATAGGCTATGTTCGGTCGCGATAATCGACATCTTCGCGGGCGAGAGAGAATTACGTGTCAAAAACATGCTCTCCGGCCAATACAACATACAGCGCAGGTTTAACCTATATAAGTTTGGCTTAAATAACCTTGAATTGAAAAAGTTGTTTGTAAACCCGTCGAAATTAAATCTGAATCAGCGATTTAGGAATTTCCCATCAAATTCAAGGAATTTGGCGTAAAAATATTTGATGTCAGTCGGCAATAAGCCACACCACTTAGCCAACTTTAATTCGACCTGTCTAGATAGCGGTATTTTACCTGCCAATTAATAAGCACAGGTGACGCATATGGCTAACATTTTTGACTAGACCAATCCGGTTCCTCTACAATGTAGACCGGATTATAACTCTTACTGTCGCGCACATTCAAGAACGGCTGAGTCAAACAGGATTATAAAACATAACATAAACTCACGCCTGTATTCCCCGAAGGGGTAGGCAGAGGTGCTAGCACCCACATTTCGCCAGCTTATGTTTAGGTCCCAATGTAATAGGTGGCGAGCCTATTGCCATCAACCGGGCACTTATAAACCTGCGATAAATACACACATAACTTCGAAAAGCATCGTATAGTCATTGGTGTGTGCCATGGTAAACCTGGGATCGAACCCGAGACCTCGTCTCAGCAGTCCTTTACCCATACCACTAGGCTACCGCAGATTTAGATACCGCATATAGATACCGCAGCTAGTATTTAATATACTCAAACGGGGTGTCAACCGCTCTATAAAAGTACCTATTAGGTAAATTGATAGTCCGGTGTAAGATAAGATAAGAAAAATCTTTATTGTACGCTTATAAATTTTAGTACATGTACAGACAACATAATAAGAAATCAAACAGGATTATCACAGGTATAATATCTGTGAGCATGGAATTCATTCACCGTTTGTTTAGTTTTCTATTGAAATTGTACATTCTGTTCATAAAATACAGATTAAATCGTGTTGCGATCATGGTGTTTAGATATTTCTAATGAAGATAGAACCTACACCTATTTGTCATACTTCCATTAAAAAGCACTCTCCGAGCTCCTTAAAATATTGGTAAACATCATGGTTACCAATAGAGTTTTAGTATATCCCTAAAAATATATCTATGTGCCCAGAAAGTATTAAGAAAAGAATTTTCTAGAGAGGAATTTTCAAATCGATTTAGAAAGGATTTTTTTGCGTTCGGTCCAGGCGGGATTTGAACCCGCGATCCTTTTCTTTCAGGGAGAATGCTTTGATCACTAAGCTACCAGACCTGTCGGGTTACTGAATGAATTTTTCAAATTGTAGGCATCCATTCATCTACTTGAATTCATTTTTCTAGTTCATCATAAGATGACTAAATTCCAAATCGATTAGACATGTAGGCTTCTGCAATGCGCCCTCCACGTGTCTGATCATATTGTATTCTTTTACTTCAATGATCTTGAAGCCTAATGGATCACTGGACTCCAAGTTTTATTGACTTGACTCGCAACGTAATTGATTTTTTGTCTACCATGCGATTAGGCAAGTTGATTGACACCTGTAACTGATGTAAAACATATTAGTACAGGTCAAATTAAATGGTTGTACTACTAACCGACAATTTAAATATGCGTAGGGCTCAATATATCACTTTGTACTTTGGTACGTCTTACGTTAAGGCGCCAGGCAGACCGCCTATAACTACTTTCTAATGACTAAATCAATTTGTGGCTATTAAAGGCGTGGCAGTTCAAAACTGATACCTTAAGGCGCTTGTGAAGAATTCTTTGTTACCAATATTTCGATTGTTTCAAACATTGGGCATATACGTAGCTGCTTTGAAAGTCCTACCTTCAAATTGATATGATTCATTGTCAAATATGCTGCTATTAATCCTGCTGCCCGCTTTATGGTTAGCAATCTGCGGCGTTAATTTAGGTACCTTCTGACTTCTCTCATCAAGGAGCTCTAGCATCCCTACACAAGAAAAACGCTAGACAAACTGTGTTATCTTCGAGTTCTTGGAGCGTTGAGGTACTCCTCCATTTAAATGGCATTCCCCTCTTCCACTCAGTCAATTCAATTAATTGCTAGAACTACATTTTTAGTTCTTAATGATCTATATCACTTCCATATTCAAAATTCAAAAGTTTAATTAAATGAAACGTGTTTTTACACTAATTGAACTTATATCTGGCATCGGCATGTTATTCAGCTGTTTTCGTAAGTCGATATAATTGGTTAATTACATAATACCTAATTGAAAAAAAAAGTAGTTCTGTAATTGAATAAAGTGATTCTGTTGAAATTTTTAATTACGCTATAGATTTCTAGTGCGTGTTTGGTTTAATTAAATAAGTCAGTAGATACAGATATAGTAAATATGTAGTAGAAATATAGGTAGGTTAGATGGTATTTTCACAATATTTCGATCCATCTTATTAATGGTCCAATTTTTATCACTAAAACATAGTAACTAAAATATAGAATGTTGATTTGATCAAGGAGTGTAGAACAAAATTTAGATGTTAAGTTTTGATTTAAAATTCGGATGTAATAACTTATCAGTCTCTGCGTATTCCTTTATTTGGTAATGTACAAAATCAAGACTTGAAAAGAACGCTAGCTTTTACATCAGTTCGACCCTCTGCAACTAACCTATCCGTTCTGAAATGCCGACAGTAATTTGGTAGAAAAAAGGAACAAAAATGAAAAATCTTCCACGAATTCAAAGGAAACCACTTCCTCAGCTTTTATAATGACTAGAACTGAACAAATAAAACCAAGCGACGTACTAGACACGGACTCACGGTCTCACAAAGGCTTGTGCACGGTCCTTGAATGCCCTTGAGGGCAATCAATCCGTTCCGTCCTTCGGGAAGCTGGAGGCCGCGGTCGGAATGTGGCCTGAGCCGGTTTTACGAAGGTAATTCTCCATGTTGTGGCTGAGCCCTGGGTATTGTGTGGCCGTTAGAATATCGACTGAATTGTTCTTTAATTAGCTATATCTACTAGATATTTAAATGGGGTCAGTTTATTGCGTATTTGGTTACTTAACTTGTTAATTGTTGCTTGGCAGTAATTAAGAAGAGTACCTAGTTATAATAAATGTTAAGTTTATACCTATGCTGCACAGAGAAAAATTCTAAGGGCCTTAGTATTTCTTCCGATACATAGGGTTACCATAGAAAGCTTCAATAGCAACCGTTATTCTGTTAGTCATCAGGATCGTCCTTTTTGAATGCACCGCAGTCCCATGCTTATCACGCACGTGCATGCATGACACGAAACAGACGTCCGCATGCGTGCACGCACTCCACACAACGCAGGCGGCCTGCGTTGTGTGGAGTGCGTGCCCTAAACTGATATAATCTCTGGTTTAAACACTTTGTCGCTAGTAGATCAAATATGTTTAACCATCATTAAACTAAGACAAACTGTTTCGAGGTGCTGCTGACATGGATAGATATACTGGATTAAAACTATCAAGTGTTGGATTAAAAATTACAAGGTCTGATGTAGAGTGTATGTACAGTGCTTTATCTAATCTTTGCGCGAAACAATACCTAGTGTTATGTTTGTAAACAAAGTTGCTCTGGGTGACAAATATACAATCATACAGTCATGCCTGTTATTCCAGAAGAGTTCTTTTAATAATACAGGTGCGAACAAACACCAGTGAACCTATTGCTTGAGTAACATCTTTCTTCAAAAAATATCCTTCCTTGAGAGTAAAATCGAGAATCTAATTAAATTAAATCTGTAGCTAATACAAATGAATCTCATTATGTTAAACCAATATGCAGTTACTGTTAATATGCAGTGGGTGTTTCTATATATAATACGTATGTATTTACAAAAAAAAAGTATATAAGTATGTTTATCCGCATTCTAGATTCCATAACACAAGCTATAAAAGCTTACCATGGGTCTAGATAGCGTTGTGTAGAATGTTGTGGAATATTTATTATTTATTATTATTGTTAGTATAAATTCTACTAGTTTAATCGGAATTTAAAGCTCTGTAATAAAGACCTGGTATTCAAATCGAATAAATCATGTTTCGACTATCTAATATCCATACTGTGAACTGTGTGTATATGGATATAAGGTAACTACACATTATAGTAGTAAACGTACCGTAAGTATTATGAAGTGTTAGTACTAGTAGCTTGTAGGCAAGCCGTATCATCTAACCACATCCTGACTCGTTTCTGAGTCCTAATCAGGAACACGTGTCCATTTCTAGGAGCCAGTCTTTAATTTCTGACACAACCTACGGCTGAACAAATCACATTACTTGTTGGGTTTACTCTTATCGACTATTTTAAACGTTATGAAATTCCTATCTACCATATTTTGGCTTGGATAGACTGAATGCGGATGGATCAGGAGCGAATGGCGCACATCAGAAGAGGCATAATATATGTAGTAAATTACAATATGCTAATTGCAATAGACCGATGATAAGTAAACTAACTGTGACGATTTCGTTGTTCCAGACTTACGCAGCGGACAACTCGGCGGGTAACTCACAGTCTATTTTGGAGAGTCTCAACAACAAGTACTTCTTCTTCACGAGGACGCGGGGACTCTTCCGCATCTGCTACCCAAAGGAGCGGCCGCCTTCAGGTAAGCTACAAGACTATAGAGGACAGAATATGATTTCCTTCTCCATGTACAGAGTGTTCATGGTTCAGGCATAGTTGAATATCAACAATCGGAAAATGTGCATTTAAGCGTATTTTATTGTTATCTTATCTTTTAGATTTATTATGGATACGTACGTGACGGATAAGGGTCTAAGCACAGCATGTTTTGAATTATTGAATTATTAATTCAAAAACTAATGTACCTAATCGCAATCTTTAAAGCAGAGTTGGTAATGAAGGCTGGGTAAATTAAGAACGTCTAAAGATGTGCTTTTGGACCTGTCAGATTGATAACACCTACGGCCAAAATTCTATTAAATTATCCTAGTTCATTGTATCTGAGAGATTATACTTTCCATTAAAACTTTTCTGATTTGCCCACTTCGTTTGACTACATCAGTTCGTATATCCGTTTTCTTGGTATTACTCATGCAATAACTCGCTGAGTGGTATAATTTGCATATAATTTTGTTATTTACATTAAATTATCATAACAAATCTCTGTTTAACCGTTCGTATCATAAAAGTTAGTAGAGAAGTAACGTTGAAGCGTTCTTATCTGAAAAGTATGTTTATATTTTGCCAATTTAGCTGGCAAAATACCATTTTGCAGTCTGCACTGTATAAAATACAAGTACAACAGTTAGGTATTTATGCAAAAGAGTAAAGAATAAATAAACCCACATATATAAGCCTAATGAGAAAGAAAGAAGTAAGAAATTGTTTACATATATAATATCAAGCACATAATACCAATATCAATAATTTTAGTAAGCAAGAAGTATAGTAATAATAACATTTTTTATCTGTGGTCATGTGATCTATCTTAGCTTGTGTCGGTATGTTAAGCTTCTATATGTATAACTATACTACCAAATTCCAACAAACTCTTCTCTGTTCTTTCAATTGTGGTATTTTGGAAGAAAATAAGAAGGGTACGTTACGTTCAGCCTGAACTAAGTGATATCTGGATTTTATAAATTTCCAGATTTTAGTCAATGTTTTTAGGAAAAAGGAGCTGATTACCTGAGAAAGGTAGATACCGTATCCTGCTTGGAAGTTAAGCTCCCCATTGAGCTTAGACGAAACTTTTCTGTTAGGATACAACATATTTAGGAACTATCGATTTATGTAGCGTTAGTAGCGTAAACCAACTTTAAATAGCATTGGTACTACTTGAACTGTTCTAGAAACATCTTAATCTGTATACATAATGTCCATTTAATGACTTACTACGGTAAATCAAATTCTTTATAAGAAAACATATCAAGAATAGCTTTATATCGCATTAAAATGACGAACAAATCCATCTAGATATGGATGGATAAATATAATATTTATATTGTTATCCATATTAATTCCAAGCTTATTGAATCAGTAGTTTAGTAGTTTAACCAAAATTGGTGATAAAATGGCCAAAGTTAGATCTATTGTCCTTATAAGATGCATCAGTCTTCGTAGATATTTACGTAGTATATGCCGCTAAGGTCATCGACCAGTTTGGCCCTTGTGATGATATTTAAACTGTTAACGTTACCGCTTATAATTATAACATATTCTGCGAAGCGTGAATATATATATATATATAAATGAATTCTGCTGACTGAGAAATAACACGATAATTACACGATGGTTAATAATGAGAAAGGAGATACATCAGTCAACGATAAAGCTAATATTTTTGCCTGGTTGTGAGTGTTCTGTTTAATCAAATCGGTTTGATCAGTAAAAAAAAAATGCCCTTTTCACCTTCAAACCTGTGACAGCAATCGGAATTTGTTTCACGAATAATGCTTTGTGGTCTCGTGGTGAACACCACAAGGTATTGCAAGTATTTTCATAGATTTATTTTTCATAGATATATTAGCCTTTACACGAATTTCTTGATATGGATATTTTGCGCTAACAAAAATACTACATATTGGGAACTGTTTTTCCGTTTTGGATTTAATTATTATTTAATGCTAAGTGGGTCTGTCACATCCTTGTCAACACACGTTTCTAGCGAATATATGGTATATTATTATTGTTGAATATCAGCAGATATTTACGTATTTTTTTTATTTCTTTCTGATTACAAGGAAACCATTTTTGAACCTTTTAAAACACTCATTGTAATGTTTCATCTAAATTCTCATGCATCATAATCATGATTATCTATCGGGGCGTTAAAAACTACATTATTGAAGTTGTATTCAAGGGATTCTATGCTATATAATTGATACATTATGAAGTGTTTTTGCGTGTACATGTTGTAGTGGTCAGTGGCACAGGTGTACCGTATACGTAAACAGACTTACTGTTAGAAGCTGTACAATGATGGTTATTTCTTGTAAGAAGTAAAAGATCTGGGTTACTTACTGTTTATCGAGGTGTGTAGATTATGTAGTAATCATCATAATCATAATATCACGTACTGAATGCTGGATGTTCGTGTAGGTATTAATTTATACAAGATTTTTTTAGTAGTCGGTGTTGCTAATTGGATAGATTAAATTAAAGCAATTTGTCCATTCCAAACGTTTCATTTATGCATTCATATTGAAATTATTGAATTACTAGCTTTTGCCCACGGCTCCGCCCGCGTGGATGTCGGTTATCGCGATAAAACATAGCCTATGTCCTTTCTCAATGTCTAATCTACCCCTGTACCAAATTTCATCAAAATCAGTTCAGTGGTTCAGGTGTGAAAGCGTAACATACAGACAGACAGACAGACAGACAGACAGAGCTGATAATACACAAAATCACGCCTGTTTCCCATAGGGGTAGGCAGAGATCACGGATCTCCATTTGCTACGATCCTGACATACTACTCTCGCTTCATTCACTCTCATTACATTCTTCATGCATGCTCGTCGGTTTAGGGTACTCCTGACCTGCCCCTTTTCTAAAACTTCCCCGATTTGGTCCAGGTATGTGCGCCTAGGTCTTCCCCTACCGACAGTACCCTCCACACTCGCCTCATACACATTTATTTATTATTTATTTATTATAGATAGACACACCAACAGTATACATATAAATCATTGTCATCGTGAAATACAAGGTATTGTTCTGATATGTACACCATTTAGATACTATTATAGGTTAGTGGATGATTAAAAATAAAATCTCAATTTGATAAGCTTAGTAAAATAATTTATTTTAACTAAGTACAGGAAAATACCTAATTGGGTACCTTGAATGAAAAGGAATTAAAACCATACCTTGTTTTTACCCGACTACGGCGAAGCCAAAAGGAGGGTTATGATTTTGACGGGCTATGTATGTATGTATGTATGTATGTATGTATGTATGTTCATTTGTTCCCTCATAGCTCCTCAACTATTTATTAGAACTGGACAAATGAGGTATCGTTACAAGCGGCTTTATCGTCCGATGGTTATAGGCTATATGACGTGTCACTCAATCTTGTGTGGCGCCCTCTAGCGCTCATTAGGTACTGTGTTAAAAAATAAATTTGAGTTAAATAAGCCGTGTTTGGTATCAAATGAAAGAGCTTAATAAGCACATTACAAATATCTATAAATTATTAGGTTTACCTTGGCCCAAAATAATATAAATAAAAAATAAAGTTTAAAACTAAAACCCGACTACCGAAAAGTAACAAACAAGAAAATATCAAGGATAGCCGTGGTCGTATGCCACTTACTCTAACAAAATAATATATTCTAGGGAAAAATGGCATACGACCACGGCTATCCTTGATATTTTCTTGTTTGTTACTTTTCGGTAGTCGGGTTTTAGTTTTAAACTTTATTTTTTTTTGTAATGTCATTCATATGACATCTATATTATATAGTTAATTGTTGCTACTCAAGTAGTGACTTTTCGTTTTTTTATTACATACTGCCCGTCTACAGTCATTGTAAATAATCTTAAGGTTGAAACCATACAGCTATTATTAAAAATAAAGCTATGCGGTACTGGGCACATCATTATGATATCATTCATGTCCGACCAATACCATACAATCATGTCTTATTCGGTCGCTAAGTACCACTTTAACAATTATACAGTACATACCTTGAAGACCTTTATAATTTATATTCAAGATCACCATCCCATATTTCCGAAGCCTCATTTGTATGCATGTTCAATTCATATAGCACACCATATTTTGCACGTATTAATGTGGCACCTGCTTATTTTGGTACCTAACTTTTTAGTAGCGATGAGGTCGCAAAATATTTAGAACTAGCTGTGCCTGCGACTTCGTCCGCGTGGAATGTACTTAATAAAAAAAATCAGTTATTTTTTTTTTGTTTTTGGCATTTTTTTTTTAGCCTAAGTTACTCCTTATTACATAAGCTATCTGCCAGTGAAAGTCCCGTCCAAATCGGTCCAGCCGTTCCAGAGATTAGCCAAAACAAACAGACAGACAGACAGACAGACAGACAGACAAAAAATGTAAAAATATATATTTTGGTATGTGTACCGTATATACATTCATATGCATGTAGTAGAAAGCGGTTATTTTAATATTACAAACAGACACTCCAATTTTATTTATTTGTATGTATAGATATTAATTATAATTGACGTATACCTGGCTGGTTATGACTTTCGCTTTGGTGACTTGGCGGGAAAACAAACCGTTTGATTCATTTATCAGATCGTAAGCAAATATATTTTTAAATGACTTCATATCGAACGTATGTGATCTAAGGTAGGCTTATGAGAGCTGGAGTGACTCCCTCTTGATTTTATACTTCTTCTAGTAATCCTGTAGTGTTATTCAAAGGTTAATAATGGTCTACTGCCAGTCTGTTTTTAAATAAAGTATTTTTCTCTGCCAGCTTGGTTTGTGTCAAGGTAGTCATTTCAAAGCACGGGGTTCGTTCACTCCTCCTCTCTTTGTTCTGGTTGATACTGGCTTTCATGGTAGTGACTGCTGTCTTATCACTCAACCTCGAGAGAAATCCTGCAATAGATGGTCGTCCGTCAATCAGCAGATTAAGCATCTTGCAGGTGAGCTCGACTTAGCTATAGAGACCCAAACTAAACATTTCGTATCTTTCTTCAATGTAATTCAAGTCCATCCATATTCAATTCAAGCCCATCTTCCGGTAAATTAATCCAAAGCAGTAATATTTAATTAATGTTTACATTTAGTTACAACAAAATACTTGTAATATTTAGCGGCAGTGCGACAATCGGCACGTGATAGTATGTGATGTGAGAAATGCGTGCCTAGCCCAAGGTTTAACTTTATATATGTATCTATTAGTATCACGTTCTATTGACAACGACTCGATAATTGTTACTCAAAGCGACAGCTAAGCATAATTTAAGATATATTACTTAGAATATCAATAAAGTTAATGCATCTCACCGCCATCCTATCTACAGTCACATCAAAGCTCGTAGGTTTGATTCTTTCAGTGCAAATATTTATATTGGAGCCCCAGTTGGCGACTGGGGTAGGTAAAAAAACGTACCTTTGTGCCGCCAATTTTTTTCCGCCTGCGTGGTGTCCGATCCCGTTCCCGCTGCACCCTCTACTATACTAAGCATGTATTCATACTAATATTATAAATGCGAAAGTAACTCTGTCTGTCTGTCTGTCTGTATGTTACGCTTTCACGTCTAAACCACTGATCCGATTTTGATGAAATTTGGTATACGGGTAGATTAGACCATGAGAAAGGACGTAGGCTATGTTTGGTCGCGATAACCGACATCCACGCGGGCGGAGCCGCGGGCAAAAGCTATTTATACATATAAACCTTCTTCTTGAATTACTCCCTGTATTAAAAGAAACCCCATGTGTAGCGTAGTTTTGAAGATATAAGCGTTCATAGGGATAGACACGGAAAGCGACTTTGCTTTAAACTATGTAATAATGAAGTATCATTCACAACAGTTTCCCAGATAACAGCTCATGCGATAAAGAACCTTCAGCGCAATCATTGAATACATTGTTAGTTTCTTAAACCAGCCAAGTTTATTCTTTTCGTTTTGTGTATGATATAGTTAGTCGGTTAAAGGATAATTAGTCGAAGTAGTTCTTAAAGTTTTATCTAGGTGGTGTTATTCATGAAAATACGCATGGCATTATGCGAAAATGGCATTTTACGAAAATGGCATTTTGCTAATGTGACATCTTGCGATGTGGCGTTTTCAGAATATGACATTTAGAGAATATGGCATTTTGCGAAATTATTATGTGTCATTTTGAGAATGTGGCATTGTGCGCCTAATCCACTTGTACAAAACCTTCTTCAAGTGCTACGGAACCTTGAGATTTTTTGTACTGTCCCATGTCACTGGAGTGCAAAGGTCTATCTCAACCGACTCTCATTCTTGTAGGTGAACTCTGTGATTAGCTTGTTTAGGCGTGAATTCGATCAACACAAAATGGTTGATAGGATCTTTTCAATTTAGACGTATTTTAATTTTTAAGCAACATATGAGTATAATGAATTTTATTTTTAAACAGTTTAAACGTAATTGCGGGTTCCTGAATTCCGTTAATTCTAAACTTAACCTCAATGGTTATACAACAAAACAAATCATAAAACCTGTTATCTAATGGATTATCTATTCTGTGCTAATGGTAAGCGGTTACTGTGACCTATGAACCTATGAATAAACGCTATTCAGGAGAATAATAAAAGCAAAGTAAGTATTTTTTAAGGTTTTGCTGGAAATCTTGTTCTCGAGTGAATAGGTTGTGTGGTACCAAGGGTAGGTGAGTACCTATAACCGTGATACCACTGGTGGTTCTACGGATAAGTAGAAATAACCGAGGCACAACTGTCAGCCAGGTGGTGGTACCTACCAGTTGTAAGAGAAAATTACCGTAGTACCACTGTTGGTTCTCTCGGGTGTATGGATAACAATCGCTGTCGACCGGTTATCACGAATTACCACTACCCAATACATACAGGGGATCCTACTAACAAACGCGAAAGTTTGTAAGTATGGACGGATGTATGTAGGGATGGATGTTTGTTAGGTACTCTTTCATGTAAAAAATATGAAAAAAAAAACCATTATTTTCACAAAACTTTACAATAATATAGCTTATACATCAGAATAACACAGGCTATATACCTATCATCACGCTACTACTCAAGGGAACGGAGCAGTACTAATCCTGTGCAGACGAAGTCGCCTCCGTTAAATAGCCTAGAATAGATAATTTAATAGAATGATCAATGCATATAAATAGTGTCAATCCCATATTAGATTAGCCACTTGTCTAGGGGCGGCAGGTCTTGTCTTGTAAGTAAGATGTACTTAAGATAAAATTTGGTACTTTCTGAGATGGTTTCATTTATTGCCATCATCAGACCCGCACCTGACAGTGTCCTTATCTTGTAATGCTAGATGATATCATCCTAATATTCCTAATCCACGCCACAGTATTGTACTTTGTCTAATTGCTCATCGCTTGTTCATAGATAACTTCTAAACGTATTGATGACATCATTGGCCAACTATAGCAGGTGATGATAGGCACCGAAGACAATGGCTTAATAATTTTGAGAAGGTCAGACAAGGCTTGTACAGCTTATCAATTAGTTAATTCAATCTACATTAAGAAGATATAATTTAGCATTAGAAGATAAAGGACACCTTCAAGTGCGACTCGGATGACAGAAGTAAATGAAAGTACTTCAAAAAGTACCAAGATTTATCTTCAGGTAGGGCTGCCTGCCCAAGTGGTAAAAAATCGTTGTTCATATTGGCTAGGTTGAGCGTCAAAATTATTATTTCTACCCTCATAGGAGAGTCACAATTCAAGGACTGAGTTGGGCATTGCATATCAATCTGTGCATTGAAATTAAATGAAAATTGGTTCACTTGTGTAGGATCGCAATCCATACTAATATTATAAATGCGAAAGTAACTCTGTCTGTCTGTCTATCTGTCTGTCTGTCTGTCTGTATGTATGTTACGCTTTCACGCCTATACCACTGAAACAATTTTGATGAAATTTGGTATAAGGGTAGATTAGACATTGAGAAAGGACATAGGCTATGTTTGGTTGCGATAACAGACATCCACGCGGGCGGAGCCGCGGGCAAAAGCTAGTATTATATATAAAAAGGTTACAATTCTGTGAACTTGCTGACTGTCAAAATTGAATCGATGCCATCGGCAAGTAGCTTAATCTTCTACATTTCTAGTTACCAATGTGTACATAATGTAAATTAAATATCTTTATTAAATTAGGTCACAAAAGTAACACTTATGAATTTCAAAATAAATGCTTCTACATTTACCTATAGGTCCTTTTCCAGGTGAAGCATGTGAGAAAAGAATCTCTTATAATCGACAATAAAACAATAGTGCAGCAAGATAATAAAGATATTATTAAAATTAATAAAACATTCACAAAGGATAGTACGTGAATGAGTATTGTGAAAAAATGGCACTATTATTCAAGATTCAGGTATTAATTCTATGAAAAGAATCGTCAACGCACGACTTTCTTTGTTTAAATAGCTAAAAATAGGTGTATTAGTAGCCATTGTATAAAACTATAAATAACTAAACTCATGTGTTGGAACGAAAGAGAAAATTATTTTATTCACAACTGACAGCGAATTTCACTTTCGTATTATTTATGTTGCACATTTATTTTGATAATAATGAACACACTGGTAGTAAAATGTATTTTATATACTGCAATGCAATACTTTACAGTTAATTATCTAAACAAGAAGAAACTGTAAATAAATAACTAACTTCTAAATACCTACTAAACTATACATTATGTGCATCACACACGGGAGCTATTACTTAAAGATTTTATTATTATAGTACTTACGTTATTTTATAGTTTGGTAATATCTCACTCAATACATGTTTTCAAAGAAATCATCTATCAAACTAACTAGGAACTAAGAACTAAGGAACGCTCCGTCCCACTTCGACCACATCTCAAATCGTCCACTTCCCAAATTGACCACATCTCATTATTACATTTTGGGAAGTGGACGATTTGAGATGTGGTCGAAGTGGGACGGAGCGCTAAGGAACAGAAAAGGGATATGCCGAAATTTGTTACATGGAAGGGCAAAGATATTCAAAAAGAAGTGTCTATGTGAACTAATGATTTTGATTTTAAAGTAGGTAATTAAAAAACTAAGTAATATTTGTAGTTTATAATAGTTCGGGACTTCACGGGATACATTTTAGAAAACTTACTATTGCCGACGTTTCAGGTGCGTTACAGCAACCGTGGTCACGACTTGACACATCTCAGTTGAAGTCGTGACCTCGGCTGCAGTAACGCACCCGAAACGTCGGCAAAACTAACGGTACGTGGTACCGAAAATTACATTTTTCGAAATGTGGGTATTAATAAATCTTCACCTACCCCTTCGGACGTTTATAGGCGTGAGTATATGTATGTATTATGGTAGTAAAGAGCCCATAGTCTACGGACAATCATTTCACTGGCGACATGGGAAATAAATTCCCGCTGACAGTTCAGGCTATTACATTGTTGATTCAGAATCATCGTTCACTCAGGCTTATTCTCTCATTGTTATATTGAATGGTACCATTCCGAATATTAGTCAATGTCACAATATTCTATGGAGTGTGTCGAATGTACAATGGGTGGGGAACCCGGCTACCGAGGCTGTGACCTTGGCTAAATGGTCCACAGACGTTATTGGTGGTCGTAAGACAATGGACACGGGAAGTAAGACTGTTAGGATGTTTAACAGATATATCACAGTATCGTTGATGGATCTAGCGATGAAGAGCGTGATAAGTGAACGTTGTAGAATATGTAGTGACTAAGATGCCAATATTAAGGGACGCTTAGATGATTTGGACACGTAGTAAGACAGGACGAAAGAGGATTGACGAACTGGGCCTCTAATCTGCTAAAGCCAACATCCAACAGAGGTGCCACCACCACTGCAAAAAACGGCATTAAATTAGACTTTAAAGTGAACTAAATTAGACTTTGAAGTTCAAAATTAAATGACTTTGCAGAGTAATTAGAAAAGTGTTAATGTTTCATTTAATTTTGAACTTTAGGTGTATAGAAATAAAATCTAAAATGTAATGTGATTTTTTGCTGTGATCGCGGCACCACAGTGGTTTAGCTTTAGTAGAAATTTCGGGGGCATCAGTAACAGGGAGAATTGGGAATGGATCGGTAAAAATCTGTAAGGGGAAATGCCAGGACTCCAATTTTGCTAATGGTCAACCTACTAGACTAGGTACTTTTGATATATTACCCGAATATAGTTATAGTTATAACTATTTATGTTAACCTTATTTCATTTATCTTGCATAGTATAATTTGCGGTTATATTATTTATTTTTAATGTTTATACAACTACTTACATAGTGTTGCCTGAGCGTGCTGCAGCCAACCTTGGTGGTTAACCTTTAGTGGTTAGTGGTAACCGTTGGCTAACTGCATCATGATCTTGTTAGATCTTTTATTTTACTTAATTATTTTAACGAGGTAACAGTAAATTGTATCTAGAGATTGAAAAGTTACATTACAATCTTTAAATACTCAGGCCAATATTTCAATGTGTATACGAAACAATATCTACTTTTATAACAGTTACTAAACATAATTTCCAAAAATATTGTCGTTTTCCCGTTAACCCTTCCAACATATTAAGAACTAGCTTTTGCCAGCAGCTCTGCCCGCGTGGATGTCGGTTATCGCGACCAAACATGTCCTATGTGTTAATCCAGGTTGTCAGTTAAGTCTATACAAAATGTTATTAGAATCGCTGTAGCATTTTAGATGTGAAAGACTAACAAATATACATCCCTCCATCCATACTTACAAGTTTATAATATTAGTAGGATTCATTATAGTTTTCATACTTAATACTAACCGTCACAAATCTGGAGCTCAAATTAATACAATACAAATTATCCAACAATTTAACACTATACGTTTTGAAACCACTGTTCAACAAATCCGTGTACTGTTTCTATTAACATACACGTATAATTCATAGATCATTAATAACTAGCAGCTCGACGCATTATTATCTCGCCGTCTGGTTCCGCGACAATAGAACGCGACTAGTCGGTTAGGCAACGACCCGAATAGTCGAACACTATAATAGTCGCCAGTCATGCGATCGAATAATTTGGTAACCTGTCTGACGACTTGCACATGGGAACAATGTGTAGTGTTGATTGGTACACAGTAGACGTAGAATGTCTGGTAAATATTCATCCAATGGTAATAAACATTATAATGACAACGTCAACTTAGCCTTGTTACCAGATCCATCTGATACTTTACTTACTCCTCCTTCTTTTGATTGGCTTTTATGGGCCGGGAATGCCGTCTAATTTCCTAACCCTGGGAGGAAACCCGGTGCCAGAGCCTCGTTAGCCAATTAGCATCTCTACCCAATGGGGTTCTTCAAGAGGGGCATGAGAAGGTTTCTTCAGGGTAGGCAGTACGAGTGTAACGCCCCTGGTGTTGCATACGTCCATTGGCCGCGGTAACCACTTTCCATCAGGTGGGCCGTATATGTTTTATTAATTGAAAGTAATGTCCGAACTAAAGGTGTGTCCGAACTAATGACATGTTATCTATCATCAAAGACGTTATAAAATAAATTTGCGTAGTTTAAGGATGTCCCTGGGTCAGCCGGGGTGCGAGGGATATATCGAAGACAACCTTACCTCCGGCCTAGCACCACGACCCTCAGTCGGCGTGTGGTTTTAGTCGGTTCGAGTCCGACATAACCTCCACTTCCGGCTCCAGCGGGGTATCCGTGGGGATTTCCGCACGAAAAAAAAATAATGGGGGAATACCAAGGAATGGAGGTCATTTTGAGTACTTCGTTCGTCAAGATCGATCTGATATTAACTGTACCTAAAGTAGATGTTCTTTCATTTGCCTTGTTGTCAACAACCGTCTGGGTTCAAGACTCATATGAATCATGTGGAGCTAATGCATCAATACCCACTCAATATGCCATTGGTATTTAAGATGTTTGCGTTTTAGCCGGTGTTGCAACCGTCTTGGGTGACTTTTACCAAAATTTTATTTCATCATCGCTGTGATTGTATCGAGGACTCGTTGTAAAACAAGTTTGAGCTTTGTCTGCTTCGGTATAGTGACATGGTCGATGTCTCCCATGGCAGCGACAATTTTTACCGTTGGCACGTTCTTCTGTAGGGGAGAGATGAGAGTAAAGTTCTCCAAATCCGCTGTGTATTCCCGCTCTTGAGCATCTCATATGGATTGAACCCTCCACCTCCTGTAATACGTCCTGTAATGTCTTGGTGTGACTGGATATCACATATTTACTAGAGGGATCCTGCATGTGATCTCCATAGTGGGTTATTTGACTGAATTGAATATCAGTACATATCTTTCGAATGACACTGGATTACTTGAATTATGAAATATATTTTTACGTTTATAACATTAATTTCTCTCTCTTAACTCATTTCAAATGTTAATCGAATGTCAATTGTGGTTTGTTGCAAGTATAATTTACAACAATACCTCTTGCCAAATTGAATTGAGTGTTATTATTTAGCTACGAATTATGTAGATAATATCAAAGCATTTTGATTTCTGAATTCCCTGTTAAATTATTAGCTTAATTCTAATTTTTTTTTTTTAATTTAATAATTATTATCCATAATAAAACTGCGTTACAACTAAGTCGTATTACTTGGTAAACATAATTATTACATAAAAAAGTTTAAAAATGATGTGATATTATTTCGTTGTTCTGCAACTGATTCTTACTTGACTTTGGCGTACCTACTTATAAGAAAATTTCAGTGGGTATAGCAGGTGGTTCAGGTAATCGATTATCATCATCTCCTAAAACAAGGAATTCCGAATCCAATTAAATCAATATTATTTCAATCTTACTTTGACTTTCATTATGTGAATCGGACTCAGGATATTTGTGTTGTATCTTTGAAATCTAACAAATATAGAATAAAAAAAGAGTCCATAATATATTTTAGTTTAACAACAATTTGTTACAAGCGTAAAGTTAGCCAGCAGTTAATGTATTTTCTTTGATTACGTTACAAATAGCTTCAAGTTTAGAAATAGGTAGACAAAAACAACTTACCTACACACTGTTAAACGTCTACTGGTTGTGTTTATTATGTTGTAACATCGAATAATGATAGCTGTGGCTAATGTTATAGCCAGATGTATGGAAACATTCATGGACTTAATCATTAGTGCGGTAATAGTTGAGGTCGCAATCGTAAATGACCTTAAGACGGCGTTTTGTACTAAAAAAATAAAAATATATAATGTCTTTTGACTATCAACATATTTCCGGAGTTTCTTAATGGATTTTGACATGCGATATGTCAATACGCCCAAGTCGGGTATATTAGTACAGGTCCCAATATACCTGACCTCCGTCCCCCATGAGCGCGGGCCTGGGGGTGACGGGTGAAGCCGCCTGTCACCCCAGCAGAAGCAGGCCACGGCGACGGCGCGCTGAGAAGCGCGCCTCCCCATTCCGGAGGCGAGTCGGGGACACCGTTGTCCCGAGGAGGGGTAGACCGTAAGGGATGGCCTTGGGTCAGCTGGGGTGCGAGGGATATGTCGATGACAACCTCACCTCCGGCCTAGCACCACGACCCACAGTCGGCGTGCGGTTTTAGTCGGTTCGAGTCCGACATAACCTCCCCTTCCGGCTCCGGCAGGGGAGTATCCGAGGGGATTTCCGCACGGGGAAAAAAAGGTCTCAATATACCCGACATGCGTGTATTTCGATGCGAACCAGTAGCGTAGGGTCAAAATTGGTACCCCAGGCCATAGTAACCACATTCCATTAGGATGCCGTGTGTTTGTCTGCCACAAAAGTGGTATAACAAAATTAAAAAATGAAGCCGGTGGGAAAAATAGTTACCATGTGTACCTACTAATGTGTCATACACTGTGCGATGCTGGGGGGGAATCAGGTTATAGGGACCTGGGACTGATGTGAACTTACCCCTAACACAAGCTATTTAGTTGGTATGTTGGTGTAAATGAGTAGGTATAACCCACGTAAACAAGTTAGTATGTATCCTGTAATATGCATTATTTATTGTATATTTATGTAGGTATGTGTATAAATCAGTATATATGTATATGTATATTCTGTCTATTGTATGTAATGTTTATGTATCGTTATATTATCTTAGTACTTCTGTAGTCTATGTATGTGCTCTACAATTTGTACATTTGTTTTTACCCTTTTATTGCTGTTTTTCCTCTATCCCCAAAGGTTTGCTGGGAGAAAACTTAATCCTCAGTTAAGCTCATCTTTGTACAATGTGTAAAGTATGCTTTTTGATTCTCTAGAAAGTTTAATATGTATATATGTATATACCCAGTGTCATTCACACGATCACGACAAATCAAATGATACCTCGCATGTCAAAATCCGTCAAGCCGTTCAGGCTGTAGGGCCTGCCAAAAAAATGGACATACATACATAGTCTCGAAAAACATTACCCTCCTTTCTTCGGCAGTCGGGTATAAAGGAATTAACATATTAATTCAAAATTTTCTTGTAAATATTTTTGTAAGTAATTGCCAAGCTATTAAAAATTAGCAAGTAACGAGTTGTACGGTTATGCTTTGCATTCATATAAATCCGCGAAAACTAGAAGTATGGCGGTCGTTTCACTTAAAACTAAAATGAATTTCACGTTGGAAGCTATTGAGACCGATTGTCAAAGTAAATGCAGAATCCGACGTCATCAAACATCGATTCAACGACGGCAAATTCAACATACGGTGCTTTCTCAGTAAACGAACGAATATAGTTTAGTATCAGAATCGATGGGGACAGGTGAAATCTCGTGCTACTAATAACCAGTTATGTCGGCTATCGGCATCTCGCTCTGGCGGGGAGATGAGCACCTCTGCTTACTTGTTTTTTTGTTTCTTTCAAGATAGCTGGGAAGGTCGCGAGGGAGCGGAGTTCGACAAAAACTTCAGGATGTTTATCTCACGAACTGGGTGACGCCGTATTTGGGTTACGAAGACCTGTTTGAGTCTGTCGCTCAATTCAATTTTGTTAAGAGATAGCTACAAGTCAGATGTGTACGGTTTTTTATGCTGCCTTCGAATTTTGAATGTTGTCAATCAGTACCGTTCGCCACAGAGTATGATACAAGTACTTAATGTGTTCATGATAGAACAGAAAAAAACTAGGTGTTCATGTTCTTAAAACGTTGTTTTATTTTGTCAACAAAATTGAGTTTATTATAAACGATTACAAAACCTCCCTATTAGTTCTAGCTTCTTTACCATAGTTAACAGGTTACAAAACCCTTTTCCACAGATCTCTGGCAATTTTGAACACTATTTATTGGAACAACATCCGGGAACAGCCCTGTTTTTGCAAGTGTTCTGCCCGTGCCCGACTATATTAGTCTGGACACGTAGCTTGCTTACTTGTTCGTACAGATAAAAGAAACCCGCAATAAGATATCCCAGATAACAGAAAGTACAAAGTAAAAAGTACCTCCATCACAATAGCCGCTTGTATACACTAATTACAGAAATATTCGAATGGGTCGTTATGACAGAGTACGATCGCCATCTTGTTTGGACAAAGACTGTTGCAATGTGAGACTTGGAATGCTGTCCTAGCTTTGTTTCCATAGATATCATTTGACTCATTTTACACCAGTATACTTTGAAAGGGAAGGTATTTTATTGACTTGCATTTGTATTCAACGATCTGACTTGGGACTGTACATAAGATAATACAATCGAGAGGTCCCGGGTACAAATCCTGGACATTGCACTACCGACGCGCGACGTAAACCCACTCCTAGTATAAGCAATTTAGCAAAGTTGAAGGGGCTAGAGGGAATACCATTAATTTCGGTTTTGGTTGATAATATTCTTTAAAAAAAGTAATACAACATTCGAAAACCATCGGGAAAATGAAATGTGAAAAAATGGGACTTGAACCCACGACCTTTCCCTTACAGGGGTATGCTGAAGAGCATTCCCCCTGTTGGTTGGAAGTAACTGAGCTATTGAGCAATACCTGTATCACTTCAAATTGCCCTTCTTTAAGGCCCTGTTTTCCTGCAAAAGTAGGCATTTATAGCGATCCCGGCCGCTCGTAAAATATTACGCGCGAACGCAGTGACGGTGAACTCGGCTATGACCCCGCCAGCGTCACAGTATAGAAATATGCAGTAGTAAAACTTGATTTGACTTAGAAAATTAAATGCAGTTTTTTTAACTTTATTTAGTTATATGATTATATTAAGTAAGAAATAAATACGAAATTAAAAAAACTGTATGAGTTTGAGAACTGTTTGTTCTATGTGTTTAGTTGCTTGGGCGAAAAAAACTTACATTATAATAATAATAATAATGCTTGTAATTTTACAAACATTTGTTTGAATTGATGCTAACGGTTACTTTATATAATCGCACCGTTCGTCGTCGACAGGGCAGTTAAATACCTAAAGTTAACGAGATTAACAACTTTTTTCGTGCGGGAATCCCCTCCTGCCGG
Source organism: Eilema sororculum (assembly GCA_914829495.1). Classification (NCBI taxonomy): domain Eukaryota; kingdom Metazoa; phylum Arthropoda; class Insecta; order Lepidoptera; family Erebidae; genus Eilema; species Eilema sororculum. The sequence continues at coordinate 19,332,580 of OU618541.1, forward strand.
AGCCGGAAGGGGAGGTTATGTCGGACTCGAACCGACTTTTTAGTCGGTTCGAGTCCGACTGTGGGCACGCCGACTGTGGGTCGTGGTGCTAGTTTTTATGAAGTATTTATATAAATTTACACTGTACTTCTTCTACTTCTTTTTTTCGTGCGGAAATCCCCTCGAATACCTCCCCTGCCAGAGCCGGAAGGGGAGGTTATACGACATAACCGCCTCCACCGGCTCCGTGGGGGTGGTATCCACGAGGATTTTGCGCACGATAAAAAAAGGCCAATAATTAAACTAACCTACCTAAATATTAAAATTATTCTATCCTAAACTAAAACTAAATTTATATTTATTTACACACACACAAATTATATACAATGTACGAATATTGTAGGTACTAGGTACCCCTGTACTGATATAGATAAAATATGAATTATAGAAAATCGTAAGTAGCATCTTCAGTAGTAATACTGATATTCTTATACTATGGCGCTATGAGCGTAATATTTAGGTATGATAATTTTTTAAATTACCAATCGGAGTTAGAAATTTAGTTTATGGCTTTGCACGACTTCTTTAGCTTGCGTTGTTTATTGCCCATATTGAATGACTTGCAACAATTTATTATAAATACGTAAAACCGATTGATTGGTGCACGAAACTGTCGCGCAAAAACTGACACAGGTCCTACTTCGGTAAGCGCCAGCGCGCGACTGGCGCAACTTTTCGGGCCTCAGCGGCGCGAGCACTCGCGAATTTAGTAGGTATTTAAATATAACTTTAAAAATTATTTCATAATATAGTCAAAATCTGCGAAAATGTCTAGACATATGTAGTGGCTTTAGTTTAGTACAAAAATTTTATAGAAAGCATAAGTAATTTAGTCATAATATTTAAAAAAAAATAACGAAAAGGGGTAACTTTGGGATTTTTTTCTATCGAGTGAAGTTCATCAGATCTGGTAACTGAATGCGAATTTGACTAGACTGGATCCTTAACTAATATATATCTTTTTTTCGAAATTTAAAACGCTTTTTCCTATGATTCAAATGCTTTTAAAAAACTCAAAATGCGGCCTACCTGGCCTTAAGGGCGGTGGTGGAGCCATCTACCAAAAGTTAAAACCGTACTGTTGGAACCAATGAATGATTTTTCAACCATTTTTAAACAATGATTTTTGATGACTCCGCCCAAATATTTGATTGATTTTTTATAGCATTTATTATGCTAACTTTTAAAATTCGAAAAACATGGGGAATCGAATACATAGGGAAAAAGAATCTTCTCGGGCGGGACTCGAACCCGCAGTCTTACCCTTACAGGGGGAATGCCTGACCAATTCGGCTACCGAGACACGCCCGATATGATTCAAATTTCCCATCTTATAAGTCTTTAAGGCGACGTGGCGTCATCTACCGATTTTCTTACGAACTATCGGAATCAATGAATGATGTTACAATCATTTTTAAACATTGATTTTTGATAACTGCGCCCAAACAATTGAAGGAATTTTTATAGCATTAAGTATGCTAACTATACAAATCGAATACATAGGGGAAAAAGAATCTTCTCGGGCGGGACTCGAACCCGCAGTCTTTTCCTTACAGGGGGAATGCCTGACCAATTCGGCTTAATGCTATAAAAATTCCTTCAAACATGGGGAAGTTTTACAAGATAAATATTTTCGCGCGCCGAAAGCGCGTCGTAGCAGGCTACATACTATAGCGCAGTGCAACTAAATACATAAATATTATTTAGTTAGACTGTGCTTATAGGTTACTAAGCCGTTTTATTGTCGTGTAATCGTAAAAAAACTAGAGTAGGTAAGGTATAAATAGTTACAGCACAAAAGAATATTCTTAGTGAACACTAATTGCGTTCCGGATCCCAACCAGATACTTATACGATTGCGTGATTGCAGCATGACATCTTTTAAATGCTTCATTTTATTTTATGATAGAAATCTTATAGCTAGGTTACTAAAAAATAACTCGTTAACGATACTACGTATCCAACTTTTAATTTAACATCACGAAGAAGAGTGAGAGTTTAAATAACATAGGTTTGCTTCATTTTTGTATAGCGTTCTCTCAGTCGTATATCTCTAGAGTAGTTAAAACCGTTTGTATTTATAGAATATTAAAAACTTGAACTACGGTTTTAACTGCTCTAAAAAGACAAACATAATATACAGCTATAGATATGCGCAGTGTGATACAAAATTACAACAAAGCACATTCGAACATTATAATAACACAGAGGTACAGAATAGACAATAGTACGAGGTTTGAATACTTTGAATTTATCTCAGTTCTTGTCTTCGGTGAAAAATACGTTGTCACCTTGTACACAACGAAGTGAAGAGATAAAATACTCGTAACTCTTTTATTTCACCGGATCTTACTTCCGCCTTTAAAAAAAGCGACTACGGAAGTTCTCGCTGCTAATATAAATAAATACCTACTAATTAAATTATTTCACACTGATAACTAAAATAAACATTTAACAATAGATTACTTATTATGTAAATATGATTCAAATGTGCATTGTTTAGTTTCGGTGGAGGTCAACGTCCGATAACGTTGGGCCGATGTCCCATTTTTAAGTTTACTCACACGCCGACAAATAAGTCACGATAAAAGTATAGCACAGTTATGGTTACAACATTGATACGATAGTGATAAGCTTGTTTGACGATTGTATACTAGTAATTTTTAATATAAAGCGTTAATGTCTAATGGAGTGGTGGGTAAACTTTTTTGTTGGGGAGTCAGAAAGTAATAAGAAACTAGCTTTTGTCCGCGGCTCCGCCCGCGTGGATGTCGGTTATCGCGACCAAACATAGCCTATGTCCTTTCTCATGGTCTACTCTACCCCTATACCAAATTTCATCAAAATCGGTTCAGTGGTTGAGGCGTGAAAGCGTAACATACAGACAGACAGACAGAGTAACTTTCGCATTTATAATATTAGTATGGATTTCAGAGCAGGGCCAGACGGATACTTTCCTTATTTTGATATAATTTAAACAATTTTTAGGGACCACTCTCATTTCAACTCCAAGAAAAACTTGCATCAAAACATTGTCTGTCAATCAGCAGGCACAAATAATATAATACTAATAGCAGGATTGGATACTTGCCGGCAAGGTTGGTTTGACCGCGAAGGTCTTGGCGGGGCACCATGTTATTATACTTATACCAGCGTTGTGAAGTGTCACGGTTTTCCCGTACACTTTCATATATGTATCGACACGTTAGTATATATTAAGTTTATGGTAACAGCACCATTTGCCAAAACATTGTAACGTTTGCTAACTATATGGTTGTATCTGTAAGGTAATAAATAAAAGGCGCCTCCTTTTATTTATTACCTTACCACCAATGCAAATAGCCATATTCATACATACAAATATTTGCACTAAGCGGAGATCGTACCTGCGCGTCCTGCGTGGCAGTCGCGTTTACTACCGCCACGTCTACGTCTGTATGTATTTACAAATAAAAGAAGTATCTAAGTATATTATCCGCATTCTTGGTTTCATAACACAAGCTAGTTTAGCTTACTATCATGGTTCTAGATACCATTGTGTAGATTGTTGTGGAATACTTTTTCTTTATATGGTTTTAAAAAAATATTAATATAAGTATCAATCACACTTTATCTGTGATCTACATTTATAAAGATCTCCATAACACCACGCTTCTTCATAAAATAACCATTGTTAAACACGCTGTTTGTAACGTATACTTGTAACTCAGCAATATTATTATTGGTCATTATATTGTCTTTGTTCGCGAACATAATGGTTAGTCGACGTATTAATTGTACACCATACCATCAGCGCATCTGTCATGCTCATGTCATGAACCACCCACGAAAATTACCTACCAATCAACATTGTGTTGACGTGATTCACCAAAGGAAGACGAATAGATTACTGACATTGTGAATTTCAATTATTGGTTTCAAAACCAGATCACTCTGGGAGATCACTCTAATACTGGGAGGTACGAAATACGAACTAAAGACATAACATTTTGCCATGTAGGTACCTACTTAGATACCATAAAGTCACTTTGGTTTTCATACGGTAGAGTTTAAGCTGAACCGTCTTGTCACATACCGTCTTCAGATCCGATTTAAATGTGGTCCATGGTACCCATTGTCCGAAATTTCGGTCCGTAACTGTGGAGGTTTCTTGGTAGGCCTTCTGTTTTTGTTGAAAATTGCTGAATACTAATATGCAAATGGCGGGTGTATGGGTCTAAGCTAAGCCTCGTTTGCTACACAGTACACCTGTTGATTTAGACAAGGCTCTGGCGCAGGCTTCCCTCTCATCTCATGGCCAACAATAAAGTCAAGACAAATTAATAAGTAATCCTGTGAAGTAGAGAAATCAACTTCAGACAAAATTCATGGTTTGGATGCATCCTTATATGATTGTGTACCTAAGTATATGAAAATTCTCATCCTGGAAGATAATAAAATTTGTAAATTTTGTCACGTAAAGTTACGGAAATGCCTACACAATACACATAAATAACATGTTTAATGTGTTTGTGTCGCATATGAAGTTTTCTTTCTATGCGAACACCTTTACGTCCCCAGTAGATATTTTAGCAAATGTTCAGTCTTAAATACAGTGCGATAAACATATTTTGTTTTGCCCTGCAGTTAGTAGTTTGTAAACGGTCTCAGATCACGTGCCAAGCTCATCTGCTATGACAATGATGTCATTTGTTTGTGATTACGTGATTTTATAATGATAAAGGTATCATTCTGCAGATAGGTTTACCTTTAATGTTCTATTACATCATGGTATTCCTCTGTCGGGAAGTTAAGCGATAATTTTTTCACTGCGTAGGTAAATCAATTAATAAAAAAAATAAAATTATATTTATTTTCTGGCTGCATTCTAATGAATTAATTTTGAAATGGTTGCTATGCTACCTTAATTGAACAGACTCTAAAAAAGAAAAGAATGAACGGGAAAAGGACGCATGTTTTTGTCAAACAACGATTATTTGGTCGTAAATTTTTCCCAACAGAATCAAAACGTAACATCCGCTAGTTCAGGTATGTTATGTTATACTTCAGTATTATGTTATCTGTGGTTGTATAGAATAGATTTACGGACTGTTATGTAGTAGATTCAAGTTCCGAGTTGACTATTGACCATTTCCAATAAGAAACCATTGTTTGTAGAAAGCCTTCTTTGACAAGAGGTCTCTTCATTAGCACGTCAAAGTGTCTATCATACTTAAACACTGTGCAATACATACGTAGAGAGAATCGTAATCGACCTGCCTCTCTTTAAAACGCATAAGGAAATGGAAGAAAGTAGTTCCTGCACCTCAGTTTTTATGTCTGTTAACCATGTAAGTATGCTTCAGTGCACTTCCTTGTTTCTAGATCTTTATTGCTACCTAATCAATTAGCTATATAGGAAGTAAAATATTAAACGGTATTCAAGCAATTTAATAAAATACTTTGGAGATTTTTCCGATGGAAACCTTACATATTGAAAAAACCACTAGCACGTTATCTCGCTATTTTATTCTTTATCCTTATTTTACCTTATCGATTTCGCCTCACGGTATTTTTATAGGCTTAAAATGATAGTTTCTGTCTGTCTCTCTGTCAGAAACTATTGAAGAATTTCCAATTACCGATATTGGTGTGGGGATGGGTATCTGTTACGGCAACCAAAGTCATATAGCCTGTAATTTAATAATGATTGATAATCTCCTGGTGAATCGAAGTAGAAAACCGTCGTTCATACGTAAGTAATAGTCGTGTTTCGCAAACCGAGTGGTATCTACGCCCATATCAAGAGTTTTGCAAGCCTCAGCGTACCGTGAAGGAATGTACTTCTGCGAAGCGCCAGCCTTCACACGATACATACAACTTTTTAAAAGTTTTTATTTAAGACAGGATAATGTCAAATTGTCTTCGTCATATATCTGAATAAAGAATAGTATCGACTGTTCTTTTTTCAAAATATGGATAGCTCAAAAAACTAACAATTACATTCTATCTACTATTCGTTTTTTTTTTACCAATAGATTTTAAATTCTGGTGTTTTGGTCTTCTCACCTGCATGTCGGTAAACAGCAGTAAGGTTGCAATACAAGAACCAGCTTGAGTCTCACGGTTGAGACTTTCTAGTGAAATTCCCAGTTCCAACGTCACAAGTCGCCAGTGGGGTAAACCGATATGGTTTAATGAGAATAACCCCATTAAAGTTGCATGAGTCAAATCAAAAGGAGGAAGAGTAAGTGGACCTCGGGCTCAGTATTAAAAACCTCGGACATAGCCTAGTTATTGTATTATTACACTATATAATGAAATATACACAGGTTGAGTTCAGAATATCATAGGTACCTAGTTTTATCACAGAATAAGTAATAGTAGCTCATAGTTTCATTACGGAAGATGTCGTGGTAAACCGCGTAGGTACCTGTAATGAGGTGAGAAGATGCGGTGCGTTTATATTCTGTGTCCGACGCGGCTATACCGTTCGATGACCGTGCACTGCAGATACAACGCACCCAGATACCAGCAAGTAAATTTATATGTAGGTGGCACCTTAAATTAATAACACTTATTGATACGTCATCTTTTACTACGATATGTAATTAGTATGACGTGACCGGTAATTGTTATACAGGGTGGAATATTTCAAGCAATCTATTCATTTATTCTCCATGTTTGTCAGAGAGATTTAAACCATAAACCCCTATCGATTGAAGCCATAAAAATATAGGATGTGATTTTTTCAGGTTTTAGTCGGTTCGATTACCGGGTGTGTCAAGCGAGTTTTCGAAAATCTTTGAATGCATTTGTATTTCTTTTTAAAAATAAAGGAATGTTTTCTGTGAGTAAATTTCGCTATCTCCAGTATTTCGAGTACTTCCCGTTCAGAGGGCTTGGAAATCTTCCACTCTGTATAGGATGATATACCGTTGGAAAAATGGGATAAATGAGTACAAATACTAGGTATATTGCGTAACTGTTACCCGTTTTCATCTGTTTGGAAATTGTAGCAACCAATGTTTTTTTTTTGTTTTGAAATTGTAACGGCCAAAGGCTGGCTGTACGGAACCAAAAATTTGTAATCGATTTTGGCTTCAACAATTGACTTATTAAGGAATACAAAAATAAGTCAGCCGGCTTACTCACGTCCATAAGTGATCCGTGATCATCACGCTAACCCGATTACGTATCAATGAATGCGTGACGTACACCGGATGATGGAGCTTGATGACCAATTATACACACATGAAGTCATGAATTACTGGTCCGGCTTACACTTTGTTCGTGCGCGATGTTCATTCGTGTCCATGTTAGAATTGTAAATAGGTTTTTTTTTATTTAAGGTTCCAGTTATTAGTAGTTACTTATAATGGATATTGTCCATATTTTGAACCGGTTATGAACGGTTAGTGTTTCGAATACATAGGGAAAAAGAATCTTCTCGGGCGGGACTCGAACCCGCAGTCTTTCCCTTACAGGGGGAATGCCTGACCAATTCGGCTACCGAGACACGCCCGATATGATTCAAATTTCCCATCTTATAGTTAGTGTTTCGCTTATTAATTTATAACGTAATGTTAATAAATTAGGAATTCGGGGGAATATTAAAATGTGCAATGTAAAGGATTTTGTCAATGTTATATAATAAAAAAAAAAATTTTTTGTAGGCCTAATACCTACTAGAAAATTTAAACAAAAATTGCCACTATTCCTGAGTACAGTGGAAATAAATTTAGTAAGGGACGTAAAAACTTAATGAATGAGTTGAATTTTAACACCTAGCTGTATAGTCCTAGCGCATCCTTTTAATAACTTAATTTTATGTATTGATGTTACAAAAAGTTCTATTCTATTCCATTTTTGCGTATGGCAACCTTACAAAAAGTTATCTAGTGATCGAATTATGACCTTTCGCGGTACCATTTCTATTCTTATTTTAAATATAACTTTTGCTCCAAACAGCTTGTAGTGCATAGAAGTTTGTGATTCTCGAAGAATCTTTGCTTATCGATGTGCTTAAATTCCTTGAGTATGTCTATTGGCCAAACCAACATTTAAATTCAACGCGCAGTTAATGTGTACAGCATTACTTACATGTTATTTATTTCGCAAAACGAACTTGCACTTTACAAACAGGTTGTATATTGGTTACGATTATCGCTTTTTGATATTGGCTAATCGTACGCATAAGTTTAATGAAAATTGACGGTCGATTGAGCCGCAGATTTTTTTCTAATTAATTTACGGTATCTATAATGTTATGGAGGTATGAACATTTCAATGTCAAACATTGCTACTTCTATTATGCTAAGGGGCTGTTTCACCAATGAAACTGATTGCGAACGGTTTTTCATTGATCACTTTAGTTTGATCCCAAAATTCCTATATTGATTAAATTCACCCTTGAGTTTAAATTAGTTCCTACCAACCGTTTAATTAAAATTTATCTGTACCCATATACTATTTTTTAAATAAATATAAATAATTAATTAAAAATGTACTTACTTAAATTTTGGCAAAGGTCATTGACTTTTCTATCTAAACTAGACAAGCTATTTTGACCAAAAATTGCGAGATGGTTAAACTTATTAACGCATTTATCTAACCTCTGCATCGTTCCAAATTCAATATTCCCGCCTCATCGAGATTGACATAAAGAATTCGGAATAAGAATTATGTCAAGCAGCTTTAATTAAACATTTTCGATTCTTAAAACACAATTTTCAGTAAGTGTTGCTATACATTTTATCAAGTTACGCAAGCGTTTACCGTTTACTTTATATTTTACTCAAGCGAATACCGTTTGCTCCAACTGTTTTTAACATTATTATCGTATGTTACATTAATATTATAACGAAAAATAGTTCTTTAGTTACTAGAAGTTTCGTAATAAGGGGTATAATTTTAGATTGTTGCAAATCTTTGTCAATTGTAGTTACTTATTTCAGTTGTCTGTTCAGTGATTGATAAATTACGTCTACCGCGGTAATATCTTTGCCTTCAGCCTATTGCATTTGACATTGTATTGCATTTAATATTTGAAATTATCTAGGTTTTTTTCGTTTATTATGTTTATTATGTTTAATGATAATTTTAATTTTAATTATCAAAACTTAAAACTAAGTCCGTAATATTACAGAAAACTCATGGATTCACGGTTTAGTAGATAATATACATTTGAATGAAATTTTTATAGTATTTATTGTGATAACTTTTAAATTGGGTTCAAGTCCCACTTGAGTTATTCTTTTTCCCGATGTATTTCGAAGATAATATACACCTTTATAATACAACTTTACATGTAAATATGTAGGTATGTTTATCTCCTTGATCGTGTGGTACTTACTCGTACTTACCATACTAAGGGGTAAGCACAGGTGACCGGTGAATCAACTATGTGGGCTTTGAAGACACCAACTGGTTTGTGACTTTCTTTAGGATTTCATTAAACAGGTGTATAGTTATTGGGTGTGTATGTATAATGAACGAATTTAATTATACACACACACCTGTCGAATTTCAAATTCAATTGGTAGGTGTAGGTATACATACCTACTCACTTTTTTCATTTTTTTTTTTTTTTTTACCTTATAAGCTTTTTATTATTAAACCGTTAGCTAATCACGTAATTACTAGCTGAATCCATAGTATTTGAAGGGGAACAGAGTTCGCTGAGACTTTCTTAGTTTCACTAGCCGAAATAGTTAAACATTTTAATGTGCGCCACACCTTGGTCGTCACGAAGGTCAATATTAACATAGGTACAGTCAGCATCACAAAAATCTTGATGAACAAACTGTTCACAATAATCTTAATTTAGTTTTTTTAGCCCCATCCAGTTGACTGGTTGGTCTGATTTTTGGTACACACCTTTAGTTTGGACAATAATACCATTTAAAATAATAATAATATGATTTTGCTCTTAATACGAGAGTTTTAAGATCATTTTAAAACTTTGTCGTCAAGATATTTCTGACGCTGACTGTACCTACTTAACAGAGTGCAGATGTTGAGCGAATTAGCCTCCATCAACGTTTCTAAATAGGTACGTACCTAAACTGGAAAATAAGAAAGTGAAACGAGCTGTTAGTACCTAATTGGCGGGAAAAGTGAGCCGTGGAAATATCGGCGGCCATCTTTCAAGTTTTCTTTCCTGTCATTTTCTAAAGCATTCGCGGTTCTTTTTTTAAACTAGTGATTCAAGGGCATTATTTGTGAAATGCAGTTGTTCGATTTAAGATTAAAAATAACTTTTTTTTTAATAGGCATAAGTAACCTTTTCTCACGCGATTTGAAGGTTATTTAGATTTATTAATTATGTTTATCCTGTTATGGTTCATAAATTCTTTACATACCGAGCTTATTTACATTTTATTGATATTATTATATCCCGTATGACTAATATCCGAATATTTGGCATTGTTCAGGTCAAAAATATATATTACCTTCATGATTTGATTACAGATTGTGCTGGTTTATTGAGGCCAATGTACTTTTATGTAAGAACTGGAGAGTACTTCGAGATAATTATCTCTCATTTGAATAACAATCTTTATTTGCGACACAGTTTGTTTTAAAGCTATTGCATAATGTCTAAAATGAGGAAGTTTAATAATAAGGATTTTAGATGATATTTATAATGACTCTGGTGTGAAATAAGTTCAGTAGATAACATCGTCAGTTTTAGTTTTTTTTTTATTTGCCGGTGACATACATCCTTTTAAATGGACGAGTGAGTACAATGTCCTTTGTGAAGCATAATTAAATAATTATAATTGGCGCATGGCTAAAATAGGCTAGTTGACACTTTTTTTAAGTAGGTCTTAAATGTTTACTGACGTTATAGTAGACCCAAAAAAATATTATTATATTTTTTGAGACCTAGAATACTTCAAATTTTTTTTTAATATGCTTTTGTTGAGCCGACGAAAACGCTGTCCGCCATGTTGATCTGTAGATTATCCATGCTGTGACGTCATACAATTTGTAAACAGAGTAAATGTCATCCGCATGACATTTACTTCTCTACATTCGACATTTTTTACCATGTCTATGATGACGTCACATAATGGTTGACAGCGTTTTTAGAGAATTTCAAATAAAAAAATACATACAATTTTAAAATGGAATTTATACCATCGGATAGTTTTATTAGTTGTATTCGATATATAGAGGTATTCCTCGAAGCGCCACAGTTTTGAGGCGCACCAAATGAGGCGCACCATTTTTATTCTTCGGAGCGCACCATTTAGCTACTAAATGGTGCGCTCCGAAGAACAATTAAAAATATTAACTTTTTATTCTTCGAAGCGCACCAATGATTATTAACTTTCGAATAGAGATAGGATACTAACTGAAACTATCGATATAAGTAAAATACGTTATGAGGTATTGAGTTATCAGGGCGTAATTTTCGAGAACAATATCGTTGCATGGATGGCAACCATGGAACTAAAAGTGAATTTGTCAATATGTGTTTTCAAATATCTATTCTTAAAGTCATGTCAAAGTGCTATCCTTATTTAATACAAACTGGGGTTAAAAATTCAGGATTATTAGGTAATTCATAATCTGGAGCTGGAATTCAGCCAATATTTAAAGCATTTTGTAAAGCTTCTAATAATATTCAATTATCACGACCGTGACAAATGGCCATGTGTAGGTATGTTATGTTGTTTATGTTGTGCAGTGATCTAGTGTTTATAAAAAATACTTTTAATTTAGTGATAGGCAATAACTATGTAGGCAAACAAGCATCGAACACGCCACAATTGTGGCGGTAGGATCCGTCACAGACGAATGGCTGGAGAGGAGCCACGGTAGCCTCTTCTACCAGCTGCCGCAGGTCCACACTGGACATGGCTGCTTCAGTATTTTTTTTTATCGTGCGGTAAAAAAAAAGTGGATGATTTCTGTACATGGATAGCATTTGCTAGGTTTTGTTTTCATTCCATCTGAAATACTGTCTATGTCTGGTAGGCGGGGTACCAGATATACCTCATATGATCCAGGGCTTAGTATAGGCGGGGAAAACGATTCGACTATATCCGAAACCGTGCCTTTTAAATTTCTCGGAAGAAAAATAGATAACAGAGGTTGCACTCCAGCTTTAGAAGAAGTAATTAATAACTTCATTATCGATATACAAAAGGTAGATCAACAGCCACTAAGTAATGTTAAAAAAGCGTGGATTTACGACAACTATTTAACCTCGCGTCTTAACTGGCCGTTTCTTGTTTATGATATAAGCCAGAGCCTTTTCAAAAAACTAGATGCGAATGTTACGAAGACATTGAAGTCGTGGCTGGGGCTAGCCCAGTCGGCAGACCCATCGACATTATATAGAGCCTCAAATAACTTTGGAATGACGTTCAAGAAACCATCGGAACTCTATAAACATCTAAGAGTAACCAAAATGCACGTCCTAGCGAAATCAAAAGACAAAATCGTGCAAGCTCTTCCAAAAGATCAAAGTACTAAAGAGCTCGAGTCACGTCTCCAATTCCATAAAAAATCATGATAGGCTCGCAGACTGGTAGGGTAGGTTTGGGTAATACTAGGAGGCAGTCAGACAAAGACATAACAAAATCTTTTCTTCAAGTAGATGAAAATAATACCTACAAAGTGCACGCAATGAACCTAGAAATACAAAAGGAATGGTTAACACTAGGTGAATTTTGTATTCCCATAGCCTTAAAATGGCGTACCTTAATATACGACTGGTCACCGGCTCTCCTTAAATTCTATCTCAATGCATTCCAGTTGACCCTCCCCGACCAAAGCAATCTTGTCAGATGGGGAAAAGCCACAGATAAAACATGTAACTCATGTGGTGAAGCAATTGGTACTGCTAGGCACCTACTGGTGGGTTGTAGGACGCTATTAGACCGGGGTCATTACTCGCGCCGACATGTTAAGGTATTAGAAATCGTACGTGAGGCGGTAAGTTTGGCGGTAGCTAGAGCGAAAAAGGGTTTAACCACAAACCAAAGAAATGACGTCGCGGTTGTAAAGAAAGGCTGCTCAAAAAAGACAAATCAAAAGCCGTACTCAATTTTGATAGCAGCCGCTGATTGGACATTACTCACAGATTCTTATGAGAAACACTATAAAATACCGGAGGATGTTTGTGCCTCGTCATCCAGACCCGATATATTCTTATTTTCAAAACAGCAAAAGCGTGAAGTACTAGTAGAACTCACAGTACCGTGGGCAACTAACATACCTAAAGACCACGCTATAAAAATAAACAAATACTTTGACCTGACCAACGAGTTAACCAAGATTGGCTATGTGGTTAAACTCTACGCCGTGGAAGTAGGAGCAAGGGGAATTCCAGCTAAATCCCTGTATAACTTAATTAAAGACCTCGGATTGCCAAGAGCTTCAGTAAGCTCTTTACTCAAACGAATATCTAAAACGGCGTTGATAGGATCTTACCAAATTTGGATAGGTAGAGGGGGGAACACGACTGACGGTGGAGGTGAGCGCTGATGCATCACAAAGTGGCCACCCTAAACCTACACCTGGGTCGCAAGTCCCAGGCGCCGTCACAGTGTTCCTCTCTGTACCACGCCATGGACCCGGCGACCGCACGGTGAATCCATGGAATGCTAAGAACCAGATCTCTGCTATAAAAATTTCATATAAATATTTGGGCGGAGTCCTCAAAAATCAATGTTTAAAAATGGTTGAAAAATCATTCATTAGTTCCAACAGTTCCTAAGAAAGTTGGTAGATGGCTCCACCATCTCCCCCTTATAGACGGATATAAAGAGAAGGGAAATTTGAAGGGATTCAGGTGTAGCTCAATAGCTCAGTTGGAAGAGCATTCCCCCTGATGGGCAAGGTCGTGGGTTCAAGTCCCCCTTGAGCGCTTCATTTTTCCCCGTTTTATTTCGTTTTTTTTATCTAGGACACGTCAATTTGACTTCACCTCGCCTGATGTTTAGCTAAAGGCAAAGTCTCGGAGATATAAAAGTGAGCATAATAAATGCTATAAGCTTTTCATTCAAGGCAGTAAGATCATTTTGAGTACCTACTTATTTCATCAAGATCGATGTGATGCTGACTGTACCACAATAGTCTTCAAGAGAAATATTTTTTGTGAACGGAACCCGCGGAATCGTATCAGTTAGGTGGATATGTCAGACTCACACCGACTATAACCGCATGTTGTTCCGTCGGTGTGGCTGGAGTATCTGATACGTTCTGTTAAGGATATTCCAGAGAACCTGGCCGACCTTGGCCACTAATAATGGCGGCCTCGAGGTGTTCTTGGGGATGAAAATCACATCTTCTATAGAGAGGCGCGTATGAATATACGAAGCGATTCAATCATGGGCCTGCTTCTTTTACGGTGACGGCTAGCCCCAACTATAACTCTCAGGACCTAGCTCATCGAGGATGCAGATAGTTTTGTATATGTTACCGGAAATGTGTATAATCCGGTATTTTATCCAATGCCTAGGCATTGTATACAATGCCGAGTGCGCAGCAGGCAATGTATGAAATGGTATCAAGGAACATTGACGGTGGTTGTAAAAAAGCAACCACTTAGGCTAATGCTGGAGCCTCGCTTTCGCTTCAGTCTTTTAACCTATAATATATCCAGGTCGGGGCGCAGTGTCCACACTACACAATTTAACTTGGATAGATTAGGTTAGAAGATTAATACGGGAGCGGAGCGGAGCGAAGCTCCCGCATTAATCTTCGTGGTTATTTTTTTTTTATTCGTACAAAAATATATATTTTCCACAAAATCATCCGCAAATATAGACAATAACCCATTTATTTCACACATTGCCGGTGAAACTGCAGGCATTCTATGTATTAACACACATTTCCTAGGATTTGTATACAATTCCTTGATTTCATACATTTCCGGTAACATATATATATAACATGAGAGTGCTAGATCACCCCCATTCCATTTTCGCTGCTTCTCTTATACTAGACTAATGACTGCCACACAAAAGAAGGCGGCAGCATTCCTCACACTCACGCTGCCGACCATGACCAGTACCAGGGTTTGCAGCGTGTAGCTTTCCGCTCTAACGGCTGCTTGGACGCCGCGGCACAGCTCTATCCTCTCTGAACGTTCTACCAGCTGGTGAAGCGACGTGTCTGCGGAGCAGCCCCGCCATTGGTGGTATTCGGGTATCGGCTATCGGCTTATACGATGCAGATACTTACTGAAACAGCCATGTCCAGTGTGGACCTGCGGCAGCTGGTAGAAGAGGCTACCGTGGCGCCTCTCCAGCCATTCGTCTGTGACGGATCCTACCGCCACAATCGTGGCGTGTTCGGTGCTTGGTTGCCTACATAGTAATTGCCTATCACTTAATTAAAAGTATTTTTTATAAACACCAGATCACTGCACAACATAAACAACATAACAAACCTACACATGGCCATTTGTCACGGTCGTGATAATTGAATATTATTAGAAGCTTTACAAAATGCTTTAAATATTGGCTGAATTCCAGCTCCAGATTATGAATTACCTAATAATCCTGAATTTTTAACCCCAGTTTGTATTAAATAAGGATAGCACTTTGACATGACTTTAAGAATAGATATTTGAAAACACATATTGACAAATTCACTTTTAGTTCCATAGTTGCCATCCATGCAACGATATTGTTCTCGAAAATTACGCCCTGATAACTCAATACCTCATAACGTATTTTACTTATATCGATAGTTTCAGTTAGTATCCTATCTCTATTCGAAAGTTAATAATCATTGGTGCGCTTCGAAGAATAAAAAGTTAATATTTTTAATTGTTCTTCGGAGCGCACCATTTAGTAGCTAAATGGTGCGCTCCGAAGAATAAAAATGGTGCGCCTCATTTGGTGCGCCTCAAAACTGTGGCGCTTCGAGGAATACCTCGATATATATTGGTTTATAGTTGCCATCCATGCAACGATATTGTTCTCGAAAATTACGCCCTGATAACTCAATACCTCATAACGTATTTTACTTATATCGATAGTTTCAGTTAGTATCCTATCTCTATTCGAAAGTTAATAATCATTGGTGCGCTTCGAAGAATAAAAAGTTAATATTTTTAATTGTTCTTCGGAGCGCACCATTTAGTAGCTAAATGGTGCGCTCCGAAGAATAAAAATGGTGCGCCTCATTTGGTGCGCCTCAAAACTGTGGCGCTTCGAGGAATACCTCGATATATATTGGTTTTGTATGACAAATAATGCAAGACATACGAGGAAAACTCTTGAAATTTAATATGAGTCAAATAGCCTATTATTATTTCGTATCACACTAAGTATAGGTGCCATATGGGGTAATTAAAATTGAAACGGAACATGCAAGTCATTCGGGACAGGATTTGAACTCGTGACACTCCCTTTCTAGAGGGACTTCTCGAGGTATTCCGTGGAACACACCCACAGGTGGACTTCCACTTAGCACACCCATAGGTGGGCTTCAAATAAAAATGTAAAATAATTAATTTCCTATTCCACGAATATCCTAGCTACACTTGTACTTAGATGTTGCTTTAGGTAGAATTGTATAACCATCGCTCTATCTCACCTCAAACATTGTCTTATGCTGGGCACTGCATCCTAGCAGGCTATTTGACAACATTAAAAGTATACTACAAATTATGGTCATCCTATCAGAAAATAGCGTAAATTAAAGACCTACGAGACTACAATTTACTCTCAAATACGTACGTATTTTATGAGAATTTCAATTATAAAAATGTTATATTTTTTTTTCATATTCATTTTATTTCTTGCAAATATAAAATGTCAATATACAGAGATCATAAATTAATCCTAAAAAACCCGTCAAAATAAGAAGAAATTAGGGCAATAGTTTTTGGCATATCACGGTACTATGGCCCCAGCATTATCATAGTAGACCAACGGGTAGGCATTAGGAATATAGACAAGTGGACGGGTTGCCAGCGGCTACTAATTTGAATTAATTGTAATTCTGACTAGGTACAGGCCTATTTCAATGAAGTAGAATTCGAACTTGTAATTATGGGCACACCTGCTCGGCTTAGTATACAACAAGGACATGCTAACTTTCTACACAGTGCGCCTACGGATCGGCCAAATGTCGCGGAACCCGGTCACCTATTTGTTAGTTCTCTGTATTTGGGTTTGGGCCAAGTGATGTGCGTGCAGCGATTGCTGAATACGCAAGGAGTGTGATGGAATGTGTAGCATTGGGCTGTGATAACTTAGTTTAAAATTATTGAAACATAGCAACCCTGAGGCCCCTGAGGGAGCTTCAAGCAAGGTTTGTCATCTGGAGTACCGATAAACTTCTTCCATGAAGGAACAGTGAATTTAATTGGTTCTATACTGAAGCCGAAACAAATAAACCATGGCCCTAGGCCTCGATTTTGCTAATGCCAAACAAGTCTCGGAGTCACAGCAAAAAAGGGCATTAAATTATTTAAAGCGATGCGGTTAAAGTTCAAAATTAAATTAAACAAGTGTGATAAAACTGTTTTCATTTCATTTTGAACTTTAGGTTAACAAAATTTAGGCTAACAAAATTTTATGTTTTTCTTTTTTGCTGTGATGCGGCACCACAATATTTTAACTTTAGGAGAATCGAGGGCCTGGCGGAATGGTAGACACCCGTGGAGGTTTCAGCATTGTTGTTGTCTACTATACAAACAAATACAAACTGTTATAATATGTAAGTGATTAGCTATAAAATTAATATAACGTAGGAAAAATAATGTTTGAGTTAAACTGTTTACGGTTTAATTATTTTGACGGTATGTCAATGTTTTTTGCAGTTAGATACTAGAATACAACTGTTATATTTATCCGGTTCTCATTACCTACTCTTGCACATAATGTATTAAAGGTTAAAAAAACTAGAACGGTTACTTCATTCTGTGTTAACACGAGGTCATGCGTAATTAAGTAGGCTTTCACTTGTAGTATCCTTACGAATATAAAAAATATGAAAGTAATTTAGCCAGTCTCCAAATGATTCATACATATTTAACATTGATAAGCCTATGAACACGTCGTCGACCAATAGCAGCGAAGATGTAGGCTATTCTGGGCCTCCATGACCGGGGGCCTGAGGACGGTGAGTTGCTGCTCACCGTCTTTACAGAAGCAGACAGACAGAGAGGTGGATCTTCGGATCCGCGAGGAGATAACCTCTATAAAAAATCCCCAATCCTAAGCTCTGACGCCTGGCGATGGGATGAGTGGCTGGAGGGAGTCCAGTCCCAAGGGCGTCAATGTCGGAGGACATAAAACTAATAAAAAAAAAAATGCAATGGACAAAAATACCGGAAAATCTACCCAGGAGGGTCCCAGCCTAGCTGGGGAGTCCCTCCCGTTGCCAGTCGGCAACGGCAGTCCCTATCCGTATTCTGGGGGGGACACTCATTGCCTGAGCCCGGCGCCGAGCTCTAAATCCGGCCCCAACAAAAACAGTAGCGCGGAGGTCGCGCTACACATGGACGATGCGGCGTCCGTATCAGCGGCGGCGATGACGTCAGAGGAATCTGGCGTCACCACCGAAGAAAACAGGCAGGCGCTGCCTGGGTTGCAGACGAGGTCTGCAGCCAAGAAGCGAAAGGGGAGGAAAAAGGTTCCCCTGCCCCGGGTGGCCGAGCTTGATGAGACATTCATCCCACCCAGCGGCACGAGCAGTAGTGAAGAGGAGCGGGAGCACAAAGTCCAGGCCACTGGCCGCGAAAGGGCCAGGAGGAGCGGTGGAGAGGCCGCCCGCCCCCCTCGGGACTCCTCCCCGTGGGTTGGATCCAACCCGGGGATGGATGTGCCGTTGGTCCCGGCCAACTGCAGAAGGACCATGATCCTTGGCCATCGGCTTGGCCGGATGATGATGACGGGGCAGGGGGAGTCCCCGACTCCCGAGCAGGCCGCAATGCTCGGGGTCGTGCAGCAAATCGTTGCCGCCAGCAAGGGCCTGGCTGAGCAGGTGGCCGAGCAGGCGACGAGGGAGGCCGAGGCCCAAAAACAGGAGGCAGAGTCCCGGCGCCAGCTCGAGAGGGTCACAGCGGAGCTGGAGGCCCTCAAAAGGCGGGTCGAGCACCTGACCGAGTTACCGGGGGTGACAACTCGGTCGATGCGGAAGGCGCAACTGGAGCGGTCGGCGCACTCAGCACCGGTGGGGCGGCCGGTGCAGTCGGAGCGGCCAGCGCAAACTGCGCAGTCGCCGCGGCAACCGGTGCAGCCGCCGACTCGACCGGCAGAGCCGGCGTCGTTGGCCGATTGTATGGCGGCCATACGCGCTGAGATGGTGGCGCAGGAGGAGCGCACCAACCGGCGGCTGGAGGCGATCCTGGACATCGCCCGCCGTCCTCCTCTCGCGACGCCAGCCGGGTACGCCACCGCAGTGAGAGGCGGCACTGCCTCCCCGGCGGCGGCGGCGGCCCCGTCGGTGCCAGCTCGCCGCCCCCCTCCAGGACCTCCGGGTCCCGCACAGGGCGCCCAGTTCACCCAGGGCAAGGGTAAGGGGAGGGGCAAGGGTAAGGGGAAGAAGTCCCCAGCCCTGGCCTCAGCCCCGCCCCCAGCCCGGGCTTCAGTCCCGGCCCGGGCTCTGGCTCCGGCCCCGTTAGGGGGCTGGGAGGTGGCCGGAGCAAATAAACAGAGACGGAGCGCCGCTAAAAAAGCAGCCAAATTGGCCAGAAGGGCCAAGGCTGCCACGATGGCAACAGCGCCGAGGAGGCTCCGCGTCCCTCGATCGACGGCCGTCGTCATCACATTGACGGCGGAAGCGTCGGAGAGAGGTGTGGAGTACGCCCAGGTAGTGAGGCAGGCAAGGGCCTGCATCGACCTGGGAGCCCTCGAGATCCCGGATCTGGTGTGCAAGCCCACGCGCACCGGAGCTCGGATCTTCGAGGTCCCCGGCGCTACCAGCGGCCCTAAAGCCGACGCCTTAGCGGCTAGGCTCAGGGAGACGCTGGACGTAGCTGACGTCCGGGTGTCCAGGCCCAACAAGTGCGCAGAAGTGCGCATATCGGGTCTGGACGACTCCATCACGGCCGAGGAGCTTAGGCTCGCCGTGGTGGAGGCCGGAGGCTGTCCTCAGGACACAGTGAGGGTCGGAGCAATACGCTTCGGCCGTCGTGGACTGGGGGCAGCAGTTGTCGGCTGCCCCATCGCGGCAGCCCAAAAGGTTGCCGATGGGCGGAGCCTCCTCATCGGAGGCTTCCAGAAGGTGCAGGTACGGCTCCTGCAGGCCCGACCGGCACGGTGCTTCCGGTGCCTGTCGGTGGGCCACGTGGGGGTGCAGTGCACGGCGGAGGTAACAGTCGGTGACCGTTGCTTCCGCTGTGGCCAACCCGGTCATAAGGCCGGTAATTGCGAAGCTCCGCTGCATTGCATCAGGTGTGCAGCGGAGGGCAAGCCGGCCGACCACAGGGTTGGCGCCAAGGCCTGCACCGCGGGGAGGCCGAAGCCTGGAGGCAGGCGCTCCGTCTCCGGTTCGCGGCAGGGCGTGGAGATGGGCGTTCCATAATGGATCCTCAGCTCCGCGTCCTGCAGGCAAATGCGAACCACTGTGTCGATGCTCAGGCACTTCTGCTCCAGAGCATGGCACAGTGGGGCATTAATGTCGCCGCTGTCGCCGAGCCGTACATTCACCGGTTTCTCGGGCCTGCCTGGGAAATCGACCTGGACGGATCGGTGGCACTGGTGCACAACGCTGCTGCCGGCAGCCCCCCCCTTGTTGTCGTGACAAGGGGGCATGGCTGCATGGCGGCACTTATGGGGGAGATAGCGGTCGTGGCAGTATACTTCTCGCCGAACCGAGACCTAGTTGAGTACCAGCAGTGGCTGGATCAGCTGGGCGTCGTCGTCAATACCTGTTACCCTCACCCGGTTCTGGTGCTCGGGGACTTTAACGCCTGGTCTCTGAACTGGGGTTCCCGATGCACTAGACCGAGGGGCAGGGCAGTGGAGAGCTGGGCTGATAGTTTCAGCCTAGTTCTTCTGAATCGCGGGGCCGTCGCCACGTGCGTGAAGAGACGGGGCGACTCAATTGTGGACCTTTCGTTCGCGAGCGCCCCGCTCTCAGGCCGTGTGCAGAGCTGGCGTGTCCTTGAGGAGGTGGAGACAGCGTCGGATCATCTATACATTCGGTTCGACGTCTCTCCCCCCGCGGGTGCCACGCCGGTTACACCGGCTCCACGCGAGCCACGTTGGGTGCTTAAGCGACTGGATCGGGAGGTCCTCCTGGAGGCCGCCATCGTACAGGCCTGGGCCTCTGCGCCGGACAGGCCTGTCGACATAGACGATGAGGCGGCGTGGTTCCGGGAGGCCATGACACGTGTCTGCGACGCGGCTATGCCTAGGGCTCCGCCCTATAATCCGAGGCGTCAGGTCTACTGGTGGTCAGCGGACATCGCGAGGCTGCGACAGGCCTCCGTGATCGCTTTCCGCCGGTGGACCAGATTCCGAAGGAGGCGTAGCCGCCCCGCAGATACGGAGCCCCGAGAGGCGGAGCTTCATGCGGGGTACAGGGAGGCCAGAAAGGCCCTCCGAGTGGCGATAAGGCAGTCGAAGGCTGCAGCTCGTAAGGAGCTGCTGGAGACGCTGGAGCGGGACCCATGGGGGCGGCCTTACCTTATGGTAAGGGGCAAGCTGCGCCCCCGGGCCCCACCGTTAACCCGGTGTCTCCAGCCGGAGCTGCTCGGAGGAGTCGTTGGCTCCCTGTTCCCAGCGCGGGCGGTGGAACATATTCCACCGCAGATGACTCCGCCACCTAGGTCGCCTATGGCACCCAACGTGGATGACGACGACGTGCCCGAGGTCACTTGGGTAGAGCTAGAGCTGGCGGTGCTAAGGCTTAAGGCCAAGAACACCGCCCCGGGACCCGACGGCATTCCAGGCCGAGCGTGGGTCCTAGCTCTAGGCGAAGAAGACGCTCTCGAGCCCCGACTGAGAGGGTTTCTCAGCGCATGTTTGGAGCGAGGCCAGTTTCCGAAGTTGTGGAAGACGGGGAAACTGGTCCTCATCCGAAAGGCGGGACGCCCGGCGGACTCACCGTCCGCCTACAGGCCGATAGTGTTGCTCGACGAGGTGTGCAAGCTTTTTGAAAGAGTGATTGCAAAGCGCCTCGTCGAGCACCTATCCAGAGTGGGGCCTGACCTGGCGGATGGCCAGTATGGCTTCCGCCGGAGGCGCTCCACCGTGGATGCCATCATGCGCGTGGGGACTCTGGTGAAGGACGCCGTCGCTCGGGGCGAGGTGGTGCTGGCGGTGTCACTGGACATCGCCAACGCGTTTAACACCCTGCCCTGGAGCTGCATTAGGGAGGCGCTCGTGTATCACGAGGTGCCTCTCTACCTTCGCCGCATAGTCGGGGCGTATCTGTCGGAGAGAGCAGTCGTCTACCCAAGTGCGACCGGGCTCGGTCGGCGAGAGATGTCGTGCGGTGTTCCGCAGGGATCGGTCCTGGGCCCGCTACTGTGGAACATCGGTTACGACTGGGTGCTTCGCGGTGAGTTCGCGGACGGTGCCGCCGTCACTTGTTATGCGGACGACACGCTGGTGACGGCGTGCGGAGCTACATACCGCGAAGCGACCCTGAAGGCCACGACCGCGGTTGCCCAAGTCGTGGAGCGGATTCGGCGGCTGGGTCTCGAGGTGGCTCTGCATAAAACCGAGGCCATGTTCTTTCACGGACCTCGGCGCGTGCCACCGGAGGATTCCAGCCTCATAGTGGGAGACATTTCTATCGGCATCAAGGCCCAGATGAAATATCTGGGGCTCGTGCTTGACGGCCGGTGGAACTTCGGGGAGCATCTCCGAAGACTGGCCCCCAAATTGAAGGACACAGCTGCCGCTTTGGGGCGGCTGCTGCCCAACATGAGGGGGCCGGATGACTCCTGCAGGAGACTCTATGCGGGAGTCGTGCGGTCCATGGCCCTATATGGGTGCCCAATATGGGCGGACACCCTGACGGTTCACAATGCGCGTCTGCTGCGTGGACCGCAGCGTGCAATGGCCAGCAGGGCCATTAGGGGGTACCGCACGATATCCTTCGAGGCGGCGAGTCTCCTTGCCGGATCCCTACCGTGGAACCTGGATGCGAGAGCCCTTTCGATGCTATATCGGTATCGTAAGGAGGCGCGGGAGCAGGGACGGGAACCCGAGCCCGAAGAAATTCGGGCCGTGAGGTCTCAGCTCCACAGGGACATGGTAGCGGAATGGGAGCTACGACTTGGGCGACCAAGCGCAGGGCACGCCGTTATAGCGGCGGTAAGACCCATCATGGAGGAATGGCTAGAGAGGCCACACGGCAGCCTCTCGTACCGGCTGACGCAGGTGATTACCGGACACGGGTGTTTCGGGAGTTACCTGTGTCGGATCCGGAAGGAGCCAACGTCCGAGTGCCATCACTGTGATGCGAGCGAGGACACAGAGCTGCACACGCTGACCGAGTGCCCGGCGTGGGACACGCCGAGGCGGGTCCTAGTGGCGGCTCTAGGGGTGGGAGTCCTCACACTCGTCACATTGCTCACAGCGATGGTACGATGCGCAAACGCTTGGGGTGCGGCCGCCTCCTACTGCGAGCAAGTAATGCTCGAGAAGGAGGCGGCCGGTCGGGTCCGGACCAGACTCCGGGCCCGGGAAGCCCGTGCAGAGCGAAGGCGAACCGGACGTCGGAGGTCGCAGAACGACCTCCGTCCTCCATGAGCGCTGGCCTGGGGGTGACTGGTGGAGCCGCCTGTCACCCTAGCAGAAGCAGGCCGCGGCGGCGGCGCAAAGTGCGCCTCCCCGTAACCGGGGCTAGATGGGGACATTTTGGTCCCCACAACCCGAAGGGGGCCATCTCGAAAGAGATGGTCCTGGGTCTGTCGGGGTGCGAGAGATATGCTTTTGGCAATCTCACCTCCGGCAACCAAGGACCCAAGATGGCGTGCGTTTTAGTCGGTTCGAGTCCGACATAATCACCTCCACCGGCTCTGTGGAAGTGGTATCCGTGGGGATTTATCGCACGATAAAAAAAAAAAAAAAAAAAAAAAAAAAAACAAGTATATAAAACTCTTTATAATTAAGAGTAAAAACAAAGTTACATAATGTACGAGTAACAAATAAGTCACGTAACTAATTACGAGGGGCCTGCACCATGCTCAAGCCAGACATTTTTATCTTTCAAGTAATCATCTATCCTATTTGGATAAGGTGGTCTTTACAAAGGTTTTGAATTTATCGTCAGGCATACCAAGGATCGATTCTGGCAGTTTGTTATAAAAACGTATACCATCCCCCTTAAAAGAATCACTAACCCTGCTAAGCCGATAACATGGAAGTAGAAGTCTATGTTTGTTACGCAGATTTCTGTCTGCCCGGAATATTATGGCAATAGGCTCACCCCCTATTACATGGGACCGACTACAATTATTGGTGAAATGTGGGTGTTAATTCACCTCTGCCTAACTCTGTGAGGATAAAGTCGTGATTATATGTATGTATGTTTGAACCTGTCCACGTTACAATTTATCAATCAGGGGGCTGGTGTACCTATATACATAGTCATAGGCCAGTTCTAACCATCAGTAGGACTGTAAGACCTTTCCATACCATCTTATGACTTGTACCACACATTTCACTTAGCAGTTAGCAAGTGCACATTGCATACCGTCGCCATCGTTACGTAGGTAGAACAATGTATCGGTCCAGGCATTAATATTGATGATAATTGAATATTCATATGTCACTAATAAGTACTAAGGACAATCGTAGCTACTTTATAGCACTTACTGGCACCTACCTATTACTTTGACGCCGACCTTGTGCATATCATAATGAGCTGTCAAAATATTTGACACGTTATTGCTAGATCTGTTCAGGCCGCGGCGCGCCTCCCCATTCCGGGGGCGAGTTGGGGACACCGTTGTCCCCCCTCCTGAGGAGGGCCAGACCGTAAGGGATGGCCCTGGGTCAGCCGGGGTGCGAGGGATATGTCTATGACAACCTCACCTCCGGCCTAGCACCAAGACCCACAGTCGGCGTGCGGTTTTAGTCGGTTCGAGTCCGACATAACCTCCCCTTCCGGCTCCGGCAGGGGGGGTATCCGAGGGGATTTCCGCACGAAAAAAAAAAAAAGAGAAAAGCTAGATCTGTCATCGATATTTACAAAACGTCAGTATATAAACCTAATGCCCGTGATTCACCTGCGTAGTCAATCTGGGTGAATCATAGGAAATAACTTCTATTTTTCCTCCAGATGGCAATTATTTTTCCTGTAGTTCATCTAGGAGGGCTACGCAGCTGTACCATGGGCAATAAAGAGTAAATATCATACATGGGTACCGATTCTGGCGGTTACAAAGAGAGCCAAGCTCGGTCGCCCAGGTTGTTCATTAAAAATGCTTAGTCCATGTCCATACTAAACTAATATTATAAATGCGTAAGTAACTCTGTCTGTCTGTCTGTGTGTTACGTTTTCACGCCTAAACCACTTAACCTATTTTTATGCAATTTTGTATAGAGGTAGATTAGATCTTAAGAAAGGACATAGGCTATGTTTGGTCGCGATAACCGACATCCACGCGGGCGGAGCCGTGGGCAAAAGCTAGTAATTATTATAGTTCACGGTAGGATGAGCGGATAGATTATGGATTGTAGCTATATTGTGTCAAAACTTGAGCTTTTTCAGTTTTTGAAGCATTTAAAAACCAATTAAACTTTTTATATAGGTTAATATAGAAGATTAATGTAAGTTATTACAATCTGCGAAGTTTAATTGCTTCGAATAATTACTTAACCTCCGAGGTTATTAGTCGATAAATAACGAATACAAGTTTGACCGCCTATAAAAGCTTACTTTCGAACTTTCAACTTATGCAGTAGGTAGGTACAGTCAGCATCAGAAAGATGTTAACGTACAAAGTATTCAAAATGATCTTAATTTCGATTTTTTTACCCCCTTTCAGTTAACTAATTGTTCTGATATTTGGTACACACCTTTATTTTGAACAATAACACCATTTAAATCAATAAAATAGTTTGATTTGCTCTTAATACGAAAGTTTTAAGACCATTTTGAGACTTCGTCGTCAAGATATTTATGACGCTGACTTACTACCTAAATAGCTTCGTTTGTTCTGCTAGTAGCCGTATGTAAGGATAGGCGTAGTTAGATGGATGGATGGTAAATAATATAGATAGTTAGGTACATGGATTTACACAGCACTATATAAATTTAAACTAAGTAGAGAGCTTGTATTTTGGTTTCTAAAATGTGGATCAGCTATTGTAAACCTAATTGCCTACTTATTATACTCGTATATAGAAACTCTAATGTACTCAATTAAAGATATTCATTCGCACAAAATATTTAGGATATTGAACAGGAATCGAATCCGCAATGATTGTTTAGATGTATGGGTTTTACTTTTTTCTTGAGAAACTTTAATAACGCATTCCCTTTATTAGCGATTGAACACTTTATATACCTCTTCCCACCTATTCCTCAATAAGCTATTAATATCGTAACAATTTATTTCACACTGTTCAAGAGGAAACTATTCTCAAAATAATTCTTCTATAAATCCATACTTCCATACTAATATTATAAATGTGAAAGTAACTCTGTCTGTCTGTCTGTATGTTACGCTTTCACGCCTGAGCCACTGAACCGATTTTGATGAAATTTGGTATAGGGATAGATTAGACCATGAGAAAGGACATAGGCTATGTTTTGTCGCGATAACCGACATCCACGCGGGCGGAGCCGCGGTCAAAAGCTAGTAGAATATATAATAAATTACGTGGCACGTTGTTTGTATGTACTCCTAAACTACTTAACCAATTTTAATCAAATTTGCACACCGTGTGCAGTTTGATCCAACTTTAAAGATAGGATATCTTAATTTAGCGAAAAGTGACATCCATGCGGGCGGAGCCGTGGGCAACGGCTGGTAGAATATAAATCATTACAACACTTAAACAAGAAGTATTTACCTACTTAATCTTTAGATTTTATTTAAATAACCTAAATCTAATTGTTTTTTATTACTGGTCTTTGTCTCTGGTTGTTCTCCATGGGTCGTTTGTGTCTCAGACAATAGCTTGTGAAATGAAATGCGAGCGGCCATGTTCCACGTTCCCGCCCATTTGTGACGAGGCAAAGTGAAGAGTATGCTTCCTGATTCAATGCTGATGCCAATTTGGATTTTCAATTCAATACTTAATATATTTAGAGATGGTTTTAGCATACGGTTCTTTTTGGAATAAGTAACTTGGGTATTTTATAAAGAGGATCTTAAAACGCAGGTGTACAAAGAGCAAAAATCTCAACTTAGGTATGTACCTACGTTATTCTAATTATGAACAATCAAGATTATATGAATGTATTGGTCAATCACAACAAATAAATATTAGGTACAACTCATGGTAGGTACAACTAGTATATTTTTTTTTTTCAAATTAATGTCATGTATGGTGTAAAAAAAGCGATAGACTCATTAATTTGTCCTAGATCGTGTTGAATCTAAGTACTTTGTTTCTGTAGTCATCAACATCCTTGCGATAAATCCCGATCGCATCCGAAGCTTAGGTACACCTGGGAGTCCGGGGTCTGATCTTTCCAGTCTACGTAACTTTGTTCATTAATCATTTGTCGTCTTCCTTATATATGTACTGGCCTTAAAATCATCATCATGTTTTAGATATTTCGAGGATAAATTAACCATTGTTATTCTTGGAATTGAACAATATTGAATAAAACTACCTACACATGAAATTGTAGTGTAGAATACTTAAAACATCAATGTAATGCAACCTTTGAGAATGCCGTAACGTATTCAATATATATAGCAGATTCCACCAAGTGCCATCAATCTCCAGTATAAACATAGTTAGTCCAAATTTAAATGAGTAGCATTTAAATAATGGTAGTTAGAAACCTAGTGTACCTACCTATCTGTTCATATATTACAAAAACCTAGCCACTTACCTGACTTATCTATATTGCCAGTCACTCACTAAAATATATCTCCGTCTTTATTCAATTTATCGTAGAAACCTGCTATCAAGCTACCGTTTTTCGACATTAAACTTATCAAATAAGTTGAGTAGGTATCCTGACTTTGGTTTGTGTTTTGCATTGTCTGTGTCTGGTAGGTATCTTAGCTAGGTACCTATATTATAATCATATCAAAGGAGTTACATTACCATGACCATGACGTAGTGGCGAAGAGTAAAATTTGCATTGTTGTGCATATGTTGCCGTATAAATCAAAACATCTTACCTTTGCAGAGCAAGCGGGACGGAATCGTGTTGTAGGGACCCCTAGCCACTCCCATGATACTATGTTCTGCTCCCATCCCATATCAACTTCAATGAATTAATTCCGGTTGCAAGAACTAACATGAAGTTTACCACAGAAATATACGAAATCTGAGTACCTAACCGAGCCCACTCAGACAAGGAAACAAGCAACACAGTCATTAAATTCTTGCAAATTATTACAAAAACATGATCTCACGAACTGATGGTAACATAAAAACGTGTTCTCAAGCATTGGTTTTAGCGCCTTTTAGAAGCAAAATAACTATTTACGTAATCTGACATTTAAATTTCAATAGCAAATGGCAACAGCTGTAGTCTGTTGTTAGAAGATGATGTTTGTAGTTTGGCTAAGTAGTCACAACGCAGAATTTCACGCGCGAATATTTTACACTTTCTTTTCAACAAGGCCGCTTTACTCAAAAGATCTGAATACGAAAGACATTATGACTACGGTCACCAAGTTGCGGAATTTTGTATGAACTTGTCCGAACTTTGGATTTCACCACAAATGGGTGAAATATCCCATGAATCAACAGTCGCTATTCTAGTGCTCTTTACCGTTTTATTATCGACAGTTTACACTTAGTAGGTACCTAATACTATTCAATAAAATATATACATTTTAATGTACAATTAAAAAATAGTTATGCTTGACGATCTTTACCCTTCATGTATAACGATGGTTCGTTTTAAGTTGCCTTAGGGGCATGCATGAGTTTAGTGTGCCATAGGAGTTATTTAATTTCGGTGTGATTTTTTCCGTTGAATATTGTCAGGAGTCTCCAAGAAGTTCTGATGAATTTGTTCATCAGTACCACCTATGTACAAAGAGTGTTTAGCTACTTATTTCTGATCATCCTTACTTATCTCCATTCAACATTTTTACTCCTCTCATTTGTAAAATACTAACGTACCTACTGAATGATCAAAGATGTGGCTGCTAAAACTTGTAAATGTGATGAATAAGTATCAAGTCTAATAGTCATTTTTCTGTTCTTTTCCAGTGGAAATCTATCTATCGCCAGTGGAGACACACTGCAGTAATGTGGACTACTTCATACCAGACGAAAATAACGAAACCAAAGGGCTTTCCGACGATGCGATGAACAGGTAATAATACCTACTTTTAGTTTTCTAGCTACTTCTTGAAGATCAATCATTCATAAATTTTTAGAGGATAAACTGAAAAACACTATTACTTACCTATTATCATTTTGTCTTACAACACAACCTTATTAGGCTGTGAAGCTGTAAGTTTACAACTATAAAGCGTCGGTAGCCTAGTGGAATCCGCAGACGGGGGCTTGGGCGCCGCCGACGTCCATCGGCCTCCATGACCGGGGGCCTGAGGACGGTGAGTTAGCTGCTTACCGTCTTTACGGCAGCGTGATGTGAAGGATTCACGCCCCCCCCCCCCCTAAGAAGCGGGATGACACCCGAAAACCCCCCCATAGACGCGGGATAGCACCCGAACCACCCCCTAGGCAAGGCCGCAGTTGTAGGTCTGATCGGAGTCCTGGGACATCCTTCCGAGGGCTTACCCGGGGCTCCCAACCATAGGCTGGTTGGGGGTTTTTTGTCGGTAGGAGTCCGGCATAACATGATGAAGGATTTTCCCCCACGGTTGAAAAAAAAAAGCCTAGTGGAATCCTGGCCATTACACTAACCACGTGACCTCACTAAGGTTAGAGGGAATATTAGTAATTTAGGTTGCTAATATTCTTAAAAAAATTAAATACATATTATTTCCTAATATTTAACTCGTAATTTTCTAAACGGATTGGGTTAGATTACTTGAAATATCAATTTAATCAATCAATTAATTTATTTTAGTTCACTGCTGGACATAGGCCTCACGCATCCGGTCTATCCCAGCTACCTTTTTCATGTCGCCAGTCCATCTGACTAGGGGCCTAGGTAGATATGACTATGCTTATCTTATCTAAAGTCAATCTCCATCTCTCTCACTTGCTGCATTTGTTACGATTTATGAAATTGCTGGAGAAAGGAAAATGGGAGTTAACAACCCTACCTATTTGAATGAATTTTTTATAGCATTTATTATGCTAACTGTTAAGTTCGAAAAACATTGGAAAAAATGAAATGCTCAAGTGAGACTCGAAGACGGATATAAAGAGAAGGAAAATTTGGAATGATTCAAGTGGTGCTCAATAGCTCTGTTGGCAGAGCAGTCGCCCTGTAAGCGAAAGGTCGTGAGTTCGAGTCTCACTTGAGCATTTCATTTTTTCCAATGTTTTTCGAACCCTACCTATCTTCAAAAGGGAAATCCTTCTTCTCTTTTTCTGCTTGTAAGTAGTTTTATTCCTCTTCTATCGAATCAAATTTTGTTTTTCAGTAGGTACAGTCAGCGTCAGAAATAACTTGACGGTGAAGTCTCAAAATGATCTTAAAACTCTCGTATTATAAGCAAATCAAACAGTTTTATTGATTTATATGCTATTATTGTAGGAACAAAAGGTGTGTGCCAAAAACCAGAACAATCGGTCAACTGGAAGGGGGTCTAAAAACGATATTAAGATCATTTTGAGTACTTTGTTCGTCAACATCTTTCTGGTACTGACTGTACCTACCTCTGCCGCTCTGGTGTTACAGCATTCTTTAGACAGAATGTACTTACTTATGTCCTTGAATATGTGGTAATAATCTGTTTTGAATTCGATATCGCTACTTATGGACATAAGTATTCCTCATGTCACCGTTGAGCCTGAATACCACAAAGAATACCAATTCGCAGACCTTGTGCTCAATGTGTTTAAAGTGGGTCAATCACCCGTGATTTCTATTGGAGTGTTGGCTAAAATAATATTGTCTCGCCGATAGCTTGCAATGCGTTGCAATAGTTACGAACAATAAATTATAATGTTGAACTATTAATCTTTACAGTGGTTCGACACCTTGTTCGTTGAGTAATTTCTTATGTATGCTTAGATTTATGATTTGAATAGTAATGTGTTATGATTATTAACTGAGCCTAAGCCTGAAATAAGTCCCAGGGACTTGCTAGGTTCGATAATGGTCAGAGCAACATACTAGGTTTGTAAATGGTAGATAAAGGTACTTACTAGGTTATGAGTATTCCAATCTCTGGTTATTTGTAAGATTTTCAATCTGATATTTTTTTATTTTGTAGGGACTTAGGTACTAGTTGATAAAGATAATGTTACAAGATCATTTTCTTAAAAAACGTTCCTTGCTAGGTTTTCATGAGGCAGCCACAGTACACAGAGTCGACACCTTGTTTGTTGAGTAATTTCTTATGTATGCTTAGTTAATAATTTATATTTATGATTTAAATAGTAATTTGTTATGATTCATTACTGAGCAATGTGGACTGCCGGTGAACTATGATGCGGCCACCGGCCAACCCGTCTCTTTTCGTGGTCGTCATAGAAGGCGGCTATAGGGATAGGGCTGTTCTCCATCTGATAGTGCTTCTCCATCTGCTTCACGGCTATAGGCTCTTCCCCTATTGCGTGGAACTAAAAATCTAATTGGCAATACTAAAATATGTTGATGAAGTTGAACTTAAATCCTTTTTTACATTCTTTCCGAAAATTATCTTAATTTTCTTAAAATTCTCCCAATTTTGCAAATAAGTATGTTTGCCAATGTATATTCAACCACTAAGCTTAATTAATTGTACTTCGTCATTAATTTAAGTTACGAATTCGTAAACAAGGAAAGAGATAAGAATAATAATTCCTTTATTATTCGAGGTCCTAAGGTCCTCTGCGTCAAATGTTGTTTGAAATAACAGAAATATCGACCAAAGTTTTATCAGCATTTATTATCAGGATTAGTGGGTATGCGCATCTGCCGGACTCCCAAGTGCAAGCTTTGGATGCATCTGGGATTGACATACTATAGAATCGAACCCGCAACCACCAATAACATAGCAGTCAAACGCACTAGATACCACCCCAACAGTATTTGTTATTTTAGATTTTAAGTATTTCTTTATAAAGTTTCTGATAAATGGTTGTCTACGGTTCCAGGCTACATATGGCGCGCTCGACGGTTGCCCTCTTCATCGTGGCGTTCCTGTCGCTATTCATCGCGTTTTGGACCGGCGTGGTGGGCTGCTGGAAGCGCAGTCCAGGCAACATCACCGCCACCGCGATACTTATGCTTGTCACATGTAAGTTTTAATACTCAATTTTAATTAAATTACACTTTTACAATTTCTAATTTCCTGCCAAAGAATTATCTTCCTCCGAAACATTTTCTACCGCATTTATATATTATGAGGGTAAACAGTCATCCAGACTGGAGTTCGCCTTTGTATTCAGTACATTGGCTAGAGAGAGCAGGAGAGCGAGAATAGCACTGCGGTAATGGTATTAAACACCGGTGGCTTAGTGATTAAAGAGTCGATTTGACGACCGGGTTCGACACTTATTAACAAAAATGGTCTTATACCTGCTAAAAAAAATTTACGGTAAAACATGCCTACATATTAACACCTTAAATTCAAGCCATAAATGGCGCCCCATCAAGAACTTTTGGGCTAAAACTAACTCCACTAGCTAGGAGATAAAAGCCTCGGATGTAACTGGGAATCCAGCTAAGACGATGATCCCACCATCGAGAGAATAAGATCCAACACAGAAATTATAGGTTACCTACTAATAATAGGTACTTACTATCTACATTTCATATTAGTTTCCAAATGGGAAGAGGGAACATATAGGCACTAGGTATGTAAGAGCTGACGTTAAAAAAGTATTTTGTGATGTTTCAGGTTTACTAGCAGCGGGTGCAATGGCATTATGGCACGGAGTGGAGTTTTATGAGAAAGAGAAGGTTGTAGGAGAGGAGTTCTACCAACAGTGGCCCAACGTAAGTAGAATGACCAACTCAACGCTTACTAAACTGAGATTTTGTAGCAATCAGGCCCTCAATTCTACTAAAGTTAAACAATTGTGGTGCCGTAATTACTGCAAAAAAAGACATTACATTTTAGACTTTATTTCTATACGCCTTATGTCCAAAATGAAATGAAAATATTTTCATTACACTTTTTCAATTACTCTGCGAAAACAGTCATTTGATTTTGAACTTTAACGGTATCGCTTTAAAGTCTATTATTCAATGCCTTTTTTTGCTATGGCGGTGGCACTACAATGGTTTGGCTTTAGCAGAATCGAGGCCCAGATGTAAAACTCATGAAGTTGACATTTCGAAAGTCCTAACTCCTAACACAAGCAATTTAGCTTAGCTGGAGGGGTTAGAGGGAATATTAGTAACTTCGGTTCTAATATTCTTAAAAAAAAAAAAAAAGGAAAGTTAGAACCCGCATCGGAATCAATCTGAAATAAATTGGAGAAGTTTGAAATATGAGTAATTAATCCAATTCCGCCTTTAGCAAACAGGAGACGAAAGAGACAAATAGCCAGAATTCCCATACCTCCCCCTCTTGAATAAGAGGAAAATTTAACTCGTGACATTCCCTCCTTACGGGTAAATGCTCCGACTTACCAGACAGAGCTACCTGGACCCTGTACACCTTTCCAAGTCCGCCTTTGTACATTTGTGCATGAAGTTCAAATAAATAAAATAAATAAAATTAACTGAAACTCTCGTCTAAAGCTGATGTAGGCTCAATTATCTATATTAAAATATATAAGAGACAATAGAAGTAGTGTTTACCTGAATATGCGCGTAAATTATTTTGTCACGAATTTTCCTTGGTTGATGGTTTTCCTTACCCACTCATTTGTTTACTGGAAGTTGGTCAGATATGCTCTGTAGGTAGCAGGACATCCTCAACAATACCTTCGGTCAGCATACCGTATGAATAATTAAATCGGTTGCAAATTACCTGCGTCTCGTAATTCAACGAGGCACTAACTAATGATATCCTATGTAAACTGAATGTGACAGAAAAGGAAGTGATTGGTGACTTAGGCTAAATTTCACCAACGAAAATCTGTTTAACTAGACTAAGTTTATACATTCTCCTCATTGAGGAAATGAATGTGTGAACACAAGTGTAAATGGATAGAAGCAGAGGAAGGATTGTTGATTCTGCTTACCCCTGAGGGAAAAGGCGTGAGTATATGTATATGTATGTAATTTAGAGTGTAAATTTTATTGATAATATTTGTAGAATAATTGAAGGTTTAGGTATGAAATGTGTTATGAATTGATATTCCTTGAAAATCAGGTGTTAAAAGACAACTCATCGATCTGGTACGATTGGTCGTACATTCTTGCGTGGCTGGCTGTCGGCGTTTCTTTGGCAAGCTCCGTTTTATTCTTCTCGGCCGCCATTTGTTTGAGCAAAGAAAAAAGGCGAGAACAGCAGAATAACGTGCAGTACATAATGCCAGGTTAGACCGCCATCTTGAAGAGCGGCCATCTTGTAACGCTTTTGGCGGTTGAGGTTATCAGATGATTAAAAACTCTTTTGTATATTTTTCTTATCGTCTACTAGATATTTAAAAGTTATGTTTGCAGTAGGTACTTGGTAATTCAACTAAGTTACCTTAGCAGACATATTTCTAAATGACGATAGTCAATAAGTCAAAAATAACTTAGTTTTAAGTGATTATCATGTAAGTATCTCATACTAACAAAAAGCTTTTTCTCTTTTTTTCATGTTTCTATGAAACTTGGCTACTGCGTTTAACTTGGCGGCAATGCGACCGGTCGTTGATGCATATAACAATAATGCTATCTCATAATATCTGGTTTACGCCAAACGCAATACTAACATGCTTACGAACGAAATTAACATTGGTGCTGTACATAATAACCATAACACCTAAAATTTGATTTATACATACCTATCTACACAATAAATGTATATAATACCCACACAATCACACACATATGCACACACACAAACTGAACTTATAATATATGAAACGTGGAAACTTACGCTTACCTTCTCTCCTTATAAACACGCACACATATATTTTCACACACACACATACAAATCAAAATCGTCCATATCGCGGTATAAACCAGATATTACGTGACAACTCGCGCGTGTGGTACGACTGGTCGTACATGGTCGCATGGTGCGGCGTGGGCCTATCGCTGCTGTCGGCCATCTTGTTCTCGTCGGCGGCCATTTGCTTGCGCGGCGAGCGAGAGCGAGAGGAGGCGCTTAACATGCAGTACCTTATGCCGGGTATGCTTACGTTAATCTCAATTTTATCACAGCATAGAATTGTTGATTTTAATATTACTTAATAAATCCATTGCAATCCACTATTGGACGTTAATATATCGGTAGAAGATAAATTAGATTTCATGAATAGGAGCCTACATGGTTAATTAATTTAGCACAGTTAAAATTAAATTCATTTAAATTATACTTATTTAATGACGTCATAATTTCACCAAAACTGTAATAAGTTAATAATAAGTATAAAAATGAAAACTGCCAAAATTTAAAAACCATGGCAATTGGCAACCCTGACGATCTTTTTAATTTCTAGCAAGACAACCACAAATCTGTTGTAAATATTTTTCAAACTGGTGACCTGACTGCATGACTGGTTGGAGTATACTTACTAAACATTTTAAAATTCAATTATAAAGAAGATCAAATATTAGTGATTTCCAAACCATTACTGTAATAAATATGGATAAGTATTCTACAAAAATAAGTTTTAGAAAACCTAATGTATATCACGTTTTTAATGTTAAACTTTTCGGTTTCGAGATCGTAACTTATTCATATTTTTTTACAGTTTTTCAAGTTCTGCAGTAAATAGTTAACTAATTTTATTCCAACTGTTCCACAGTATACCCCCAGAAGCAGCAGTATGCGTACGCAGGATACCCGCCGCCCCAGGCGTACCCGGGCCCCTACTACCACGGGTCCCAGTACGGCCCCTACAACTACTGAGCATGTGACCAGATGAGGGACCTCGTGGCGGCACACTTCGCCAACGCCCCAGCGCCGCAGGCACCCGCGCGCAACCCCAGCCCCACCCTCCAACATCCCCCCTCCATTCCTTCCTCCTTAGAGACGTACAACTCCCACCGCAAAATCAAGCGGTCGAAGCTTGGTGACAGGAAGGTCTACAGACCTGTGAAGATACACACGCTCTCACGTATTGACGAGACGCCCGCAAACACGATGAGACCGCGATCGAAGAGCTTACAACATTCAACCGATTTCTCGTCGACACGGTTGATCGCTCGATCTCGGTCCAACATTTCGGCTGACACCAGCCGGAGTGTGCCTGTATGTAATCAGAGTCAGGACGTCGAAAACCAAATAGAGAGCGGCAGTCCTCAGTACGCCGAGCCCAAGGGATCAAATTCGGACTCGTCGTTCGATGTTCCCGCGTCAATGTCGGACCTACCCATCATGGTCCCGCTTGACCCCGCCACCGGCGCGTACATACCGTTCCCGGAATATACGTATTACCACGACGATGGCTGTCGGTTCGGCCGTCATGGGCAGTACAATAGGAATAGGAAGTCTTCTAAACACAGTAATTTGTATCTAGCGTTCATGTATTGAGTCCGCGCGGGTGTAGGTGAAACATAAACTGAAATGCAATGGTTACGAGTTTCGATTATTGCCGTACAGTGTATGCAGCCGCAACCCAAGATTCTCATTCAGAAAAGTCTTTTATTGAACATACACTGTTTTTATTAAATGGGTGGCCCGAATCTGGTTGAGAGAGATGATTCTTTAAACTATTGGCTCTTTTATGTTTGCTGCGGCGTGAGTTCGTTGTTTGCTGGCGATGTTGACGTTGATTCGAACTCGCGACGCGGCCCTCAGCACGGCTATACGAAACTCTGACACCACTGAAACACGACATTTATCGAACAAATCTTTGCTACGAATTTTAGTTAATTATTATCAGATTATTTTAACAATGTAGGTATCGAAAGATAATAATTAGGAGTAAGTTAGTAAAAACTCCGCCATAACATACAGAAATGAAACAAACTCTTATAGTACCTAAGTTTAATGCTAAGAATTCATATTGTAGTTTATATAAAATTTGATGTATTTACTCTGAAATACATGTAAAGGCAGCGGGCCTAAACCGTGGCCTGGAAGGTATACTCTTGACAGAAATTGGTGCAATTCGACCAAAAGAGCAGACATAGCTGAGGCCCGCTGCGTTTACAATTATAATTATTTACTCTGTCCAATATATCCGAAAGTATTGTGCCTTCTATGTAATAAATATTGCTCATTCGTACTGTTTTAAACATATCTTAATCTTATTTAATGTGTAGGTAACCTAGGTAGATATATTTTTGTACACAAAAATGTTAATGCAAAGTAGATAATTCCGTTGCTCGAGGAAACAGGATATATTATTGTTTTGATATATCCTGGTTTCTTTAGTTTAGACTTTATAGACTGTAAGGTCAGAAGTACTTATGTATGGTGTATGTCAAATAGTGAAAACCGTCCCTTTTGTGATGTATGCTAGCATAATGGTATATCTATCGAATTTTGTATGTTTCTCTTAGTCAAAATCGTCGAGGTATCGTACCAATGAGTTAGAGGTGAACTACTTGTAAATTAATCATTGTAGGTTACTCATTACAATAAATTGGTAGAATAATTTTAATTGTATTTAAAAACTTCTTAATAAAATAATTTAAAGTACCTATATTGTGTTTTATTGTTCAGTTCAACACAGTTCAGTATAAGAGTATCCTGCCATCTCGAAATTGGAGATAGCCCTGGGTCAGCCGGGGTGCGAGAGATATGTCAATCTTACCTCAGACAATTAAAGACCCCAGACGGTGTTCGGTTCGAGTCCTACATAACCACTTCTGCCGGGACCGGTTGGGAGAGGGGATCCGATCGGATCTCCGAGAGTGTAGACGTAAAAGGAGAATTAATCGTATGTCACTTCTGACATGTAGATAAACTAACCTCTTTTTTTTAATGAAATTTTATATCACTTATTATGCTAACTATACAATTCGATTCCATCAGGAAAAATGAATTATTCCCGTCCGTCAGGCTCTGGTTCCGTAGCTCAATCCGGCTATGATTAAAGAAAAGGGAAATTTGAATTGATTCAGATGTGGCTCAGTAGCTCAGTTGGCCCCTCCTGAGGAGGGCCAGACCGTAAGGGATGGCCCTGGGCAGTCGGGGTGCGAGGGATATGTCGATGACAACCTCACCTCCGGCCTAGCACCACGACCCACAGTCGGCGTGCGGTTTTAGTCGGTTCGAGTCCGACATAACCTCCCTTTCCGGCTCCGGTAGGGGAGGTATCCGAGGGGATTTCCGCAAGAAAAAAAGAAAGTAGCTCAGTTGGAAGAGCATTCCCCTGTAAGGGAAAGGTCGTGGGTTCAAGCCCCCTTGAATAATTATTTTTTCCTGATGTTCTCGTAAAGTGGCCTCTTCTTGAATACTCTTTGAGACAAATCAGTATCATCATCATCCTTGCATCAGCCCCGGTCGCATCCGACGTCTTCATTGGGGGTGACCTATTAGCCTGAGTCATGACCAATAACTGAAGTATGTATCTTACCAGAAGATCATTGAAACAAATAAAATGCAGTTTTCATACAAAATGTATATTTAAATCTGTACAAAAATATTTAATATGGCGTTTGTGGACGTACAATGGATGGAATGATTTTTAAACATTATTATCACATTTCATGAGGCGCTATTTAGATAGTAAAAATAAGCTTGCGCAATATTTTGAAGTGAAAATATATTGATGATAGATATTATAAGTTATTCTGTTG
The DNA here is from genome assembly GCA_914829495.1 of Eilema sororculum. NCBI lineage: Eukaryota > Metazoa > Arthropoda > Insecta > Lepidoptera > Erebidae > Eilema > Eilema sororculum. The sequence goes on from OU618541.1 coordinate 19,371,610, forward strand.
TTAAGCAATAAAAATATAAGTTAAATACATTAATACAATGAATTCCACGACAATATATGTGACGGTACCATCAACTATAACTACATGAGCTATGTAAGTACAGTCAACAACAAAAGTGACAATAAATTATATTTTATGATACCTTAGTTTTGAACCTTTAAAAACATACATCAATTGATACATATTCTGATATACAAAAGTACTTATTTTAGCTTAATCATTGTTAATGACTGTACGTGTGATGATGATGATGACGATTGCAGTAAAGGTAATACTAGGAAAAATAAACAATAAAATATACATGAATGAGCTCTATTATCTTACTAATATTTAGAAATGCGAAAGTTTGTGTGTTGGTACGTTTGTTATTGCTTTATGCTGAAACGGCTGGACGGATTTCAGTGCAATAGGAAATAGAGATAGGTTATATCCTCGAATAGCACACTCACTCACTTTTTATTTCAAATATAAAACTAGGTCAGCTAAAACTGCACTGTCTACAAAGATATAATCAAGCTCATCGCATAATTGCTCACTTCTATGTCAAAAGCATAGTCAACATTTCTTTTAAAAACGCGAATGGTAGAACAATATTATACCGACTAAGTTTATTATTTAGACTTACAGAAAATCTGATAAATATGTATTTACCTAATAAATTACATAGCAAATTTACTCAAAATATGGTATAGTCAGAGACAAAAGTAGCTTAATATATTATATTCCAATTTGCAGATCATGTTAACTCTAAAACGTTTTTGAAAATAATAAAACAAAATAGAAAATATATTAATTTATAATAACTTTTTATTGATGTACCTATCTCAATCGTGTGTGATATATAATTGGCTATTTGACTAAGTCGTCGATTCTTCCCAATACTGCTTAATAGCTTGTTTGGAAAAATTCAGCCTTGCAAAATAAAATATTGCTGAACTGAATGGAAAATATTACTTTTCTGTATTTGAAATTCCCAAAAACGTCAAAATATGTATAATCGAATACAGTTTAAGTTATTACCATTTAAGATTCCTCATTCAATTTCAAATTACTTTTATTATGAACTATACATGTGTAAACGCAACTTAGACCGAGATAAATGCGATATTATCTTGCACTCCATACATTTGCACTATTCGCAACTGACGAGTGACGTCATAAGTACGGACGATTTTGTTCAGGCGGCGCGAGAAATTGAATTTTCAAAATCAAATATATTTAAAACTATTTGTAGTAAGAAAATGTCACTTTCACAGTTCATTTTATTACAAACAGGTCCTTTTTCGAAAGTAAAAAAAAATAATAGTCAAATATCCAATTGTGCAGCTACTTGTGTCTTTGACTGTACGTCAGCGTTCGGAATGTTAGGCCCCGCCTACCATGTGTCAACCAAATCCGAGCATTATGTACGAGATAAAATAACGCTAAGAATTTTCCTTGCTGATGTTCTTTGATACAAATTTTGTATAAAATGAAGAAAAAAAAATCAATAGGACGAATCACTGAAGGAAAACTTTAATTATTTTTAATTTCTGTGTTTCGTCCTAATAGGTCGAACCCCTTTAAGACGAAACACTGAACTTGTCATTTTGTAATAAAGTTCGTGGTCTTTAGCAATACCATTTTTTAAATTCCACACTAAGTCTAGTAGCTTATATAGAGCTCATCGGCACACGATATCATAATTGGAACTACATACCTAAATAGCAGTATCAATAATAGGTCCAGGATGTGACAGTGCCTGTTTTCTCTCCTGTACCGCTGTGACCAGCTTCCTGTACGGCCCTAGGGGCAGGCCTAAGGACTTCATGTCTCCTTCCGTAAGGAGCATGAGGGCATCCAGGTCTATTTGTTCGTCTTTGAACTTTTGCACGTATTGTGAAAGACCCCAGGCAGTGAGGAACCGCTCTAGGGAACCGTAGCCTGAGTCTTCAGCTTCGTTTTCTTCGTCTGATGTTATGGTGGAACTTTCTGGAAGGTACAAGAACATGGTTTGAGTTTGAGGTAAGAACTGATGCTAGAGCACAGTGAAGAATTAAGTATGCTATGGATGCCAGAAAGATAAAATGAAACCATGCGTCGTCGGTTTCATTTTTAGGTAATATGATCAGCATATTACCTAAAAATGAAACTGTCACCTAGAAAGAGTGACCAATATTTAACTCACGTATAAAGCAAAAAAAATTAAAGAGTTGAATTACATCCATGGTACCCGAACGAAACACGAACTATTCAGATTTTTTTTCGGTAGGGTTTAGGCAAAGAGAGAAGTGTCACGTGCCATTTTCGGTTCTATAACTTATCAGCATAATAAAGCTCTTCCCATGCGGTGTCGTACAAGGCGACTAAGGGATAGGGCTGTTTAACATCAGACCGATATACTGGATGATTCTATAGTCGTTTCGGATAGAGTTTGGGCACAGTTTAGCAAAATCATCTGGGCCTCGATTCTACTAAAGCATAACTATTGTCAAACCACAGAGATTGCAAAAAGCGGTATTAAAGTTTAGACTTTATTTCTATACACTAAGGTCCAAAATTAAATGACAAAAGTTTCATTACACTCTTTTATTCACTCTGCTAAAAGTTATTTAATATTGAACTTTAAATGCATCGTGTTAAAGTCTATAATGTATTGCCGCTTTTTGCAATCTCTGTGGTTTGACAATAGTTTTGCTTTAGTAGAATCGAGGCCCTGTATGTATGGGAATAATGTTCAGGTAAAAGGTAACATGTATGGAGCTTTTTTTTCTTTCGCCAAATTAATATTTCCAGATGATTTTGCTTTAGAGACTGTGCCCAAATTCTTTATATCCGAAACGACTACATCAACCAGTATACAGCCTAGACTCAGCGTCAGATGCGTGGCTCTAGTGCAGGAGCACAGAGGGCAAAAGAGCAAATGCAACATGGACTAGGATGGAGCTCCACAGTTCTAAGCTGATGATGATGGTAATGATTCTTCTCACCTGATTGTGCGGAGGTCCATTCCGCCGGCTGGTACGCGTGGCGAGCCGCTAATGAGCCAGCAGAGCCGATGGACAGATCCTCGCCTGGAGCAGCCCCCCCTACTGCCGGTACTCCCCCCACCCCTCCTAAAGCACTCAGGGTGGCGGTTATTGAGCGTCTGGAAATATCAAGCACTTGTTAGTTTCGACGGCTCATTTGCCCGATACCCCAACGCCCGCTTCGGAGTTGGAGGGGCAGATTATGCCGTGTGTGGGCCATTTCACGAAAATATTTAATTAAATACGAATAAATAGACTTACATAAGGATTTCTTTTTCAAGAAATACTATTAACTGAGTTTAATATCTAGTAACTGAGTTTACTAGAACCAATGGAATGACTAGTAACTGAGTATCCAAAGATCCACATGTGGATCCTGGTGGAGGGAGCCGAAATTACAAGTAATCAAAATTACTAGTAAAGTAACTGAAATTACCAGTCAAGGAATCAGGAATCAAAGATTTAAACTCTCGTGAATTACCAGCTAAGCAGCTAAGTTTCTGTCAGAAGTGAATTCACGTCGGTAGCGCAATGTATTCGAACCCGGGACTTCCCAATCGTAGTGCCGAGTCCTTAACCACTAAGATACTATAGAATACGTTACCTGAACGCGACACTGCCGAAGCCAGGTCTTTCAAAGATGCTCGCAGGTTCTTGCAACATCACCTCCTGGCCTATACCGCTGTCCTCATTCACAGCGGTGAAGTCTGGCTGGCTTGCTGATCTGTACACAAAATGTAAACAATCAACTCTTGGATGTCAAAAAAAATCTTTTATAAAAACTAGCTCTTACCGGCAGTTTCGTGTTATTTCAGAGTAATCTATCCGGGAAAAATGAATCTTCTCGGGCGGGACTCGAACCAGCGATCTTTCCCTTACATGGGGAATGCCTTGACCAACTCGGCTACAGAGACACGCCCGATATATATACCCTTGCGCGCGTAGATTATTTTGTAATAATCTATGCTTGGTGAATTTGAGCTCGACCATCGCCGTAGCACCCCATGCTATCTTCAAAACACAGCCAAGAAACGTGTAGGTACTCTGCGTATAAAGTAAAGCCAACGAATCGAGAGAAAAAAGGTAAATAAAGTTTCGGCGGTTCCAAACATTTTTATTTGAAAACTAGCTGACCCGGTAATATAAATAGAAAAATATCATAAAGAAGTATTAGAATAAATTACCCTCCTTCCTTCGGCAGTCGGGTAAAAACAGATTTTTTTCGAATTCACATTCCATATTCAAAGTTAAGACATGGCGTAGGTAGGGTCAGCTATTTTATATGAAGGTTAAATATACTTAAATTTTCTAATTTTCCGCGCAATTTTCTTCATTTTTTCTTTTCCAGACAATAATGAACACAACAAAAAAGAATCAGCGAAATCGGTCCAGCCTTTCACGCGTGATGTCGTGACCAAGGGATATAGTGATTCATTTTTATATATATATAGATTAGTACGTATCACTTCAAGCGCATTCCAAACAGGAATGAAATATAACATGGTGGATCTGACAGTTTATAACCGCTGTGCTGACAGCTTTCCTGTACTACGAAACACGCAACGACACGTACTTGTGACATGTGCGACAAGGACAGAGAAATTAATTGCTAGTTATCGCAACGTAACTCAGTAACGGTCGCTTTGTTTAGCTTTTTTCTCTCGTCTCGTTGGCTTTACTTTAGAGCACATTTAGGTGTAAGATATATGATTCGAGTAGTACCTCGTGAGAGTGGTTTTGGTCGGCGGAGCGGCGTTGTTCTGGTCGGGGAACACGTCGGCCACGGGCTGTCTCTGCTGAGGCCCGGCACCGAATGTGCCTACGTACATGACTTCACTGTCGCGCCGCAAGCCGCTCAGTGACGTCACTGAACGGCGACCCGTCGTCTCTACTTCACCCACCTAGAAGAGATACAGTCTTTGGTACATGATTTTGAATAAATAAAAAGTCTCTTTTAAAAAAAAAGAATATTAGAACCGAAATTACTAATATTCCCTCTAACCCCTCCAACTAAGCTTCATTGCTTGTGCTAAGAGTGAGTTCACGTCGACAGTGTAATGGCCAGGATTCGAACTCTGTGTGAATAGAGGTTTCATTGTTGGGGCAAAAAGTATTTTATTTGTATTAGTATTTTTTAGTGTATTTTTTTAAAAACTGTTCTTTTTATGGGGCACGTCATCATCTCCAATATGGCTTCACATCGCCTGATAGTAAGCTGAAGGTAGTCTCTGGAAAAAGGGTCACCAATACAGACGTCAACAATCTTACCATGAATTCCTGCCGAATAATGTGGAGATTCTGCAGCTCACTAACTATGGGAACGTGTAGAGAGAGGTTAAAAATCTTCATAATCTCGAATAAAAGGTGATAAAAGTAAAAAAAAAAAATCATTTTGGCGTATTTATGCAGAAAGGGACTACACAGTATGCAGAATGGTGCTACTACTAATTATTAAAATTAATATAAGAAAGACTTTAATTATGTTACCTTAAAGTCATCATTATTAAGCGTATTCCGTCCCACAGTGTTGTTCCGCAGTTTGCTGGCGAGCGCCTTTTTGTACACGGCCCCACGCCCCCGGGCACCCGAGTTCACTGTCCCCACTAAGGCACTGTACGTAGGCCGTGGCTGTTCATCTGCTAGAAGATTACCTAGAAAACACAAGAAATATTATACTTGTTATTATACGACTGTTTATACTGGACATTGATGGCGCTTGGTGGAATCTGCTACACATAGTGAATAACACACTTGTACTTTTCCACTGAGTTTATTTTAATTCTGAACCTGACCGGTTTCGCCTTACGGCATTGCAATGCATTGCGGCAATGTGTTAACCTTTGAGAATGCCATAAGGCGAAACCGGTTAGGTTATTCAATATGTTATTATACGCCTTATACTAGTCCAAGTAATCTAATTTTTTTTATAGAGGACACGTCACTTTGACTTCACGTCGCCTGATGGTAAGCTAAAGGTAAAGTTTCAAACATGTACCACGTTAACAGTGTTGGCACTCAGCTTGACGGCCTCATTAGATGCCTTTTCAGCCCCCGGTTAAAGGACCCGGGACTGTAGGAAGAAGTAAACACGTGAGCTGGCAGGGAGTTTCAGGTTTTAATGGTGCGGCGGTAAATACTTTCGATTGGTCTTCAGCATGTCTAGAAGTAACTAGTGACAAGAGTATTGGCGTTTAGGATTTTTCTTCTAGATCAAACTAGCACTTCTAGGGTCTATCCCTCGTACCGAAGCCCTGTGGAGGCAACATGGTTCGACATTACCACGTAGCCATCCTCATGTAGCAAAGTTCAAAACATACACGTTAAGCGGAGCCTGAAAAAACATCTGTCGGGGACTCGGGTCTGTTACGGTAGGCACTTTTATTATAGAGACACAATGGCGGATTGCAGTCAAATTGACAGACCAAAGACAAAAAAAACGTATTTGATCGATTACCAAATATATTTTTTGGATTTAAATATCGATAACTAGCTTTTACCTGCGGCTCCGCCCGCGTGGATGTCGGTTATCGCGACCAAACATAGCCTATGTCCTTTTTCATGGTCTAATCTACCCCTATACCAAATTTCATCAACATCGGTTCAGTGGTTTAAGCGTGAAAGCGTAACATACAGACAGACAGAGTTACTTTTGCATTTATAATATTAGTATGGATCTTCATCCAGCTTAACTAACCATGGCTAGAAGACCTGGTCATCTTCTGTTTGAGCGCCCACAGCACGTTGCTCGGCCGGTGTGGCATGGTAGACACCTCCTCAGTGTAGTCCTGATCCCACTCCTTCGCTAACTTCTTCAGTTCCTTCTCCGCCATCAGCTCCGCCTTGCTCTGCCGTTTCTGGTACTGTTTATGTGACTTCTCGTAGTCCTTTTTAGCTTTTTCTTTTAGAGATTTAGCTTTTTTTCTGGAATTGGAAAATTACCGTTTTGATAAAGTTATTAAATTAAATATGCACTAGCTGTGTGTATATATGCTTGCCTTCGTGTGTATGGATAACGGCCTTATCGCTAAAACCAATATCTTATAGACTTGTTCTAAGGGAAACTACGGAATTAATTAGTCATTGAGCAATACTTGCGAACCGAGCGATCATCTCATACTGAGTTTATCCCAATCGCTCAATTTCACTTGTAAAATCTTAAATTAGAAAATAAAACTCGCGATGCAAGCATATCTGTTACATAACACGCAGTATTTCTCACGTAGGTATGCAGTAATTAGTGCAATACAATCTAGTGATCACGTACGCTAGCCTAAGTTCTGAGCGGTGACTTTTACAGCGGCTCTTAGAAACTGTACACTCACTTAACGCTATATAACTACGCGTTAATTATTAAAGTAAATCATCAACAAGTATGTTTTAATGGCTGAGGTATTCGTAATTTTTTTATTTTATAATGTTAGCAATGACTTTCATGTATAGATATACCTACAACTAGATAAACTCTTGAAAACAAATATTGTGTCCGCCATGACGCGAGATGAAATTCTGAATCACTACATAGTATAAAGCAAAATCGCTTTTCGCGTCTCTATGTCCCTATGTCTGCTTATATCTTCCAAACTACTTTACAGATTTTGATGCGGTTTCTTTTAATAGATACAGTAATTCAAAAAGAAGGTTTATATGTATAATACATGCTTAATATAGTAGAGGGTGCAGCGGGAACGGAATCGGAGGCCACGCGGGCGGTAAAAATTCAGAATAAGACACAGTCTATAGGTAGGTATAGTGTGCCTTCCCAAACGCTACCGCCTAGGGCAAATTCCGGTCGAGGCGGGATCGACTCCAGGGCCTTAATTCTCTTAAAGCCATACCACAGTGGTGCCACCGCCACTGCAAAAACGGCATTTAATATTAGACTTTAAAGCGATGCGGTTAAAATTCAAAATTAAATGACTTTTTGCAGAGAAATTGAAAAAGCGTAATGAAACTGTATTCATTTCATTTTGGACTTTAGGTTTATAGAAAATAAAGTCAAAAATGTAATGTCATTTTTTGCAGTGACTGTGGCTCCAGTGGTTTTTAGCTTAAGTAGAATAGAAGGCCAGGCCGACCGGAGGTTTTCCTTGTGTCCCTCTTATGGTAACCTCTCACCCAGAGATCCGGTTCTTAGCATTCCATGGATTCACCGTGCGGTCGCCGGGTCCATGGCGTGGTACAGAGAGTAACACTGTGACGGCGCCTGGGACTTGCGACCCAGGAGTAGGTTTGGGTGGCCACCTTGTGATGCATCAGCGCTCACCTCCACCGTCAGTCGTGATCCTCCTCTACCTATCCAGATTTGGTAAGATCCTATCAACGCCGTTTTAGATATTCGTTTGAGTAAAGAGCTTACTGAAGCTCTTGGCAATCCGAGGTCTTTAAATAAGTTATACAGGGATTTAGCTGGAATTCCCCTTGCTCCTACTTCCACGGCGTAGAGTTTAACCACATAGCCATTTTTGGTTAACTCGTTGGTCAGGTCAAAGTATTTGAATATTTTTATAGCGTGGTCTTTAGGTATGTTAGTTTCCCACGGTACTGTGAGTTCTACTAGTACTGCACGCTTTTGCTGTTTTGAAAATAGGAATATATCGGGTCTGGATGACGAGGCACAAACATCCTCCGGTATTTTATAGTGTTTCTCATACGAATCTGCGAGTAATGTCCAATCAGCGGCTGCTATCAAAATTGAGTACGGCTTTTGATTTGTCTTTTTTGAGCAGCCTTCCTTTACAAACGCGACGTCATTTCTTTGGTTTGTGGTTAAACCCTTTTTCGCTCTAGCTACCGCCAAATTTACCGCCTCACGTACGATTTCTAATACCTTATCATGTCGGCGCGAGTAATGACCCCGGTCTAATAGCGTCCTACAACCCACCAGTAGGTGCCTAGCAGTACCAATTGCTTCACCACATGATTTACATGTTTTATCTGTGGCTTTTCTGACAAGATTGCTTTGGTCGGGGAGGGTCAACTGGAATGCATTGAGATAGAATTTAAGGAGAGCCGGTGACCAGTCGTATATTAAGGGTACGCCATTTTAAGGCTATGGGAATACAAAATTCACCTAGTGTTAACCATTCGTTTTGTATTTCAAAACTTTCTTTTTTCTTTTTCTTTTTTTTTATTTTCTTTTTCAAAATGTTAATGTCATTTTTTGCAGTGACTGTGGCTCCAGTGGTTTTTAGCTTTAGTAGAATAGAAGGCCAGGCTGTCCGGAGGTTCTCCTTGTGTCCCTCTTATGGTAACCTCTCACCCATTCAATACCACCTAAAAATTTGTGTATTTTTGTTGGTAGGTATATCAGTGATCTCTCGTGATATAAAAGTTTTTGCTACAACCAGTCTGTCTTGTAGTAGGTATATATATACAAGTCATTGACTGTTAGCGGTAAAATAACACTGCTAAGTGATGTTAATGAAATACCTACTCTAAATTAAAAAGTCTAATTAAAAACAATGTAAAATTCACTGCGATCATAGCTGTCTGGTGTAGGTACATACTCGTATGTACATTATAAGGTGAGGCAATATGACCATTCTTAAAACTCTTCTGTGCCTCAGATAATCCGTCGGTCGGTACCTACCGTTCATAATTTCTGTGATAGATGTTATGATAAATGAAAAAAAAATGAGTTTAGTACCCTTTTTTTTCGTGCGGAAATCCCTACGGAAACCTCCCCCGCCGGAGCTGGAAGGGGAGGTTATGTCGGACTCGAACCGACTAAAACCGCACGCCGACTGTGGGTCGTGGTGCTAGACCGGAGGTGAGGTTGTCTTCGACATATCCCGCGCACCCCGGCTGACCCAGGCACATCCCTTAACTACGCAAATTTATTTTATAACGTCTTTGATGATAGATTAACTTACTTGTCATTATTCTCCATTTTAGCAGTCGACTGGTCAAGGAACCTCAGAATATCGTCTCGTCCATTAATGGCAGCAAGCTCTTGAGCCGTGTGTCCATCCACATCCATTGCGAACACATTAGCGCCGAAGTTCACCAGGAAAGTCACGCATTCCTTGTGTCCTCGGGCAGCGGAGAGGTGCAATGCTGTATTGCCGAAGTAATCAGCCTTGTCGGGTTCACCGCTGAAAGCGAAATTAATTGACTTTGAACAGGTATTCAGTGTCCGCTTTGTATAGCTCGTGCGAGTTAACATGGCACCTGCCTCGAAGACACCCACCTCCCGCTTCCCCGCGCGCGACCCCGCACTCGCCGTGCGAGGCTAGTAGCGTCAGCGTACACGCCTCCCGCTCCCCCGCGCAAAGCCCCGAGCCAGGTGCCATGTTAACTCGCACGAGTTGTAAAGCAACGGGAATTCCCGTTAGGCCGCGTTTCCAGGAGACAGTTTCTTACCGGGCAGGGTTGATACGACAAACTGTGTCCGGTCGTAAGTCTTGTGTGGCATACTTACTATGGAGTATTTTTTGTGTCTTTATTTGGAGAAAATTTATATTTTTTAAATTCAAATAAAAAAGGCAAGTTTTACAGTGCACGGACTCAGTTTTCTTCTACTTAAGTAGCTAGCAGTATTAGTGTTGTGAGTGCGAAAATGACACATGTTTTAAGTACTATTCCATTTGAGATGAGATTCCCTTATCAATAATCCATCAACTTCAACTAAATTCGGTTGATAAGCGAAGATTTAACTGTATCGCGTTTCCTGTGATTCACAGTATTGACAGATTCAGATAGAATACATTTATATTGGCATATTATGTCAATGTGGAGTATAGGACTGGGGCATATAAATAAATAAATAAATATTCCACAACATTCTACACAACGCTATCTAGACCCATGGTAACCATAGCTTAACTAGTTTGTGTTATGGAATCTAGAATGCGGATAAACATACTTTAGATACTTTTTTTGGTAAATACATAGGTACATATTATACATAGAAACATCCAGACCAATGCAAATAGCCATATTGATGGATATAAATATTTGCACTGTGCGGGGATTGAACCCGCCCGCGTAGCAATCGCGTTCACTACCAGCAAGCCACAGAGGCTGTCATAAAATAAGAAATTTCCTCGATCTGATAAACATGCATTATGCCTACGGCCAAGCATATTGGAAAATTCTCTCTTCCTGAAGCTGCCATTCTAATTTATAAAATGTAAGTAAATCTTATTTTTATAAATAGGAAGAGAGACAGCCTCAGTGGCGTGGCGGTAGTGCACGCGACTGCCACACAGGAGGCGCGTGTTCGATACCCGCTCAGTGCAAATATTTGTATGCATAAAAATGGCTATTTGCATTGGTCTGGGTGTTTCTATGTATAATATGTATGTATTTACAAAAAAAATGTAAGTATGTTTATCCGCATTCTAGATTCCATAACACAAACTTACCTTGCTTACCAAGCACCAAACACAAGCTTACCATGGGTCTAGATAGCGATGTGTATTGTGGAATATTTATTATTATAATTTGAAGCAGTCCCATTAGGAACGAATTACTGTTGGTAGGTACATGGCTTTAAAAAGAGGTTTACAATAAAAACTTAGCCTGGTCAATGCTCTAAAATTTCATTCGGTTTTGCAATACAAACAGATATAATAGTATTGTAAAGAATTTCCACGGCTAAATGAACAGTAATGGCGAACTATTAAATATAAAGGTGAAAGCGTGACGTCACATCTGTGACGGTCCATTTTAGGGTTCCGCTCTTACCCAACAGTCTAAACAAAACAGGCTTTTTGGTCGATTGATTTTTTAGTAGTGGAATTAAAAACGCATATTAAATTTTATTAACAGCTAATTAATAGATTGTTTGTTTGTTTAGAATGTTTACCTGCCATTGCGCTACGAATGATTACCTACATTATGAATGAGCCAACGTTTTGCTAAGTCTGGTTCATGAACCGTATTTAGCAAAAAGCCAGCCTTTATTTCCCCAACCCCCTCTAATTTCTAAAATAAGAGAATGATAAATTTCAAAAAATATATGATGTACATTGCCATGCAAACTTCCACTGAAAATTGGTCAAGATCTAGACGCAATTTTCGCCTTTCATTCAATTAACTCAAAAATAATCAAAAAACATATGAACTATAAGAACTTTTATATTACGTTACTTGCTGCTACGGAACCGTTTGTTGTGTAATCATAATTATCATGTAGGTACATACATAAATTACATGATAAGCTACACAAAGTTACACACAATACAAAAAGGGAAGTTATTTGCCGCTCGTCAGTCACGGCAAAGTGATGAACACGCGGTTAATAATGTGACAAAAAGAACTCGCTATTAGGCAAGGGAAGGGCCCATGAAACTTTCATATACTTGAATGAATTTTACAGCATTAGTATGCTAACTGTCGGGAAAAAATGAAACTTCTCGGGTGGGACTCGAACACGCCCGAGAAGTTTCATATACTTAATTATATATATTTTGACCCCCAACACGTCACAAAATGTGTGTACGCCGCAGGCAGTACGCGATTTTGAGTGTTTGTAACCCCCGCACGCAAAGAGCCCCTCTCTTTGCGTGTGGGGGTTATAAGTTTGACGTGTCTGTCTGTGGCATAACAGCTCCTGAACGGATGAAGCGATTTCAATATAGTTTCTATTGCTTCAATTGTTTTAAAGATGACTTATGTGCGAGTGTTCTTAGACGTTGAGCCGTTTAAAGTTATGTTGGTAAAGTGGGGATGGAGAGTGTCCAGGGTTTTTTTTTAATTTTTAATTTATATTATTTGAGCATGGGGTGCTACGGCGGCGAAGAAGCTCAAAACCACCGAGAATAAATTACCTATATCAAACTCAACCAGGGAACATTTCTTTAGCGAGTTGCGGTTAGTATAATGCCGGTCACTAAAGAGGGGTTTTGACTACGGAACCCATACAGATCAGATCACATCATTGATACTAGAGATTACCTAGACTGTGTATTTGGATATAAATAATGTCATGATTCGCCTATTTTTGATCAGCAATTTACAAGCGGCGCTTACGATAGTAGGCACTTAATCGACTTATTTTACAATGATCGTGTCATACACCTATTGTAAACGGCAAATACATTTGTTAAGTTATTTATAGCTAGATAAGATTTAGGTATTATGCAGATAAAAATTCTAGATACAGTAGAAACTCATTAGTTAGCACTTAGCAGTAAATAGAGGGTTGTTACACAGACAGCACATTTAATTCATTTTTCTTCAGCATCATCTACATAAAGACGTTAAGTGCTGATTGCATGAGCTCAGGGTCCACCTTCCGACTCTTCCTTCGCCAATTCGCATGATCTTGTGCGTACAAGGTAGTGAGACCGTTTGCACGCATGTCACCAACCACGAGGCTAAGTCAGCAGTTAGCCACGTAGCTGGGCTCATTCATTTTTCTTCAAATACCTCTATCTTTCATACAGTCCACAGTTCATACACCATACACCTATACTCAGGTTTTTCCTGTCCTTATAACCATTGCTATTTACACTTGAGGCCTTGAGGCAATTGTTTAGGAAACAGAGGACAATGACGGTTGATTTTTCTGATGATTTGTCTGATGAATGATGATTATATATTTATGTCATCCTCAAAGCAATTGCCCAGTTGCGTCCAAGGTTTGTTCTTGGAACTCGGGACTGTCCGGTTTTTGTTTTTGATTAATATACGTACTCCTAAACACCACAGGACAGTCTGCGCTGCCAGGTTGAGGCCAACCAAATATATTGGTGGGTGCTGAATACTGTTGCGCGTAAAGTATGCGTGTTGTAGGTATGTATGTATTTCCATATACAGGTATGTAATAACTAATAAGAGTTTATCATAAACTATATCAAGTAGGTATATGACGCAATAATCTAGTAATCAATGACGTTATCGATAATATCGCAGTAAATGTTAACAAAGTAATCTGCTTTTTGTACACATTTACTTCTGCAAAACATTATTCTTATCTAGATATATTATTATGGCATTTAATACTCATATCGTAGACCGTATGAATGACATCGAGAATATAAGTAATAAGTAGGTATAACTGATCTCACCTGCACACCAATACCTACACCTCAGACTTAAAGAATAACATAGACGGAACGTATAGAACAAGCAAGTGAAGCCGCAAAAAGGAATACTAAAGTAGTGCTATCTTGTTCGCACTCATTGTGAGCACGCACGAGTGTGAGCGAGATGGCACTACTTTCGTATTCCTTTTTGCGGCTTCACTTGCTTGTTCTATACGTTTCATCTATGTTATTATTTTAGTCTGAGACCTACACCTATATACTGGTTGAAGAAAAAGGCTCTGTTCTACAGCAGGCTTCGCTTACGGGACTGGGAAGTTAGATAGCAGACACTCCAGTAAAGGCTAAGGTTAAACCGATAATGGGGAGAGAGCGGGCACCAAGCTACAGTACTTAACTAGGATCAACACTGGGTTTACGATGATGCCATTACATATTATCGCGAATTTAGTTAGTGAAATGTGTTTGTTAGTACCTGCACTACCTACCTTCACTAGAGACCTTTGCCAGAGTCAATCAATCAATTTACCTATTGCAGACCTGTCACAATGTTGGGAGGTTTTGGCCTACTGTTTCCACACTGGCCAGACGGGTTGGTACAGAGTTTTATTTCGAGTTCTCCTTCTCTCGCAGTTATATCGTCGGCGTATTTTTCCGTTAGTGCTTGGCCGGACTAAAAGCGGCTGCATGCGCCTCTTACGACATCCATCGGATGAGATGGGGTGCTGGGTGATAGATAGGTACTTGTATTCTTTCTCCGTCAAATCAAATAAAATTCTTTATTGCTTTCATGTGTTCTAGGTACAGATCTTACAACACATAGGTATGTTATGTATTCATATGAAGCCCTGTTGGGGCAATTTATATACTATTCGTAACGTAACGTAACGTCGCCATTCAGTATAGTCTTTTTGTAATATATCTTTGCCTGCCCCATCGAGGATATTCAGGCTTATATCTACAAACCAAGACTAAGTACTCAGCTAAGGCCGTCAATTACCTCGACACAAATACTCGTATCAAATACTTGCGAATACTCCTTTTTGATTTACTACCATTCTACTTCGCCTTCATAACACAAGTTTTTATTCAACAGACTGTTCCAGTTAGAGTACGGCTGAGAAATAGTGGTGTACTCACTGTCGCTTTCACGCATTGTCTGTTCTGTTATACAATGTTACGATAACACTATAACGTCGGCAGTTTGTAAACAAATATCGGCTTAATACTTATCAAATATCGTAACAGGATTTTGATTAGAAATTAATCTACTGAACTTTTTCGAGGAACTGTAATTCTCGTGAAAAAGAATACTACATAATGTTATGCCTAATCTTAAAGTACCTAAGTAGGTACTTCAAACTCATATTAGGATTTGATTTGAATTGATTTTGAATTCATTTGAATTGATTTGATTTGAAGTTGAAGTCAATCCAATCCAGTCGAAGAAAAACCCACCAAACGGTCCGTCCTAGTACCAACTGCACTGAAAATCTCTTATTTTGTTCCCTACGTCATTGTATCATCAAACTGTGAATAGTATTCTTTAGTTAGGTGTTTTACGAGAGACGAGACAAATCGTATCTTCGTGTCGAAATTACACAAATTCATAAGCCAAAAGCCACTCAAACTAACAACAACTTACCCTCGACCACATAACAGCCGAAGTGCTTCAATGTGCCCCTCAAAAGCGGCCCATAGCGTGGGCGTCATGCCCGACTCGTCTTTATTGTTGCATTCTTTACGCGTTGCCTCCCGAAGCACCTCCAGCAAACCGTCTTTGGCTGCTCTGAAAAAAAAAATAGAATTTCTTACTAAATTATGTCTTGTTCAGTTTCCTTGACATGTTCAGCGGACCATTCATGTGAAAGAGTTGTTTCTTAAAAAACGGTTTTACTAAAAAACGGTTTTCGTAACAAGATATTGCTTAGTTTGTAGTAGGTATTGCCTGTGAGTTGAGTCTTGATTAAAGCGAATGGTTTAATCCAGCAGGGTATTTTGTAAGTATTAATTAAGATTTTCGATCCTCATAATATAGCTATTTGTTGTCTATTTTTCCCGACTACGGCAAAGCCTAAGGCAGGTTATCATGGTTTTAGCCTTCAGGGTGGTTTCTTTTTCGTGCGGTAATCCCCTCGGATACCTCCCCCGCCAGAGCTGGAACGGGAGGTTATGTCGGACTCGAACCGACTAAAACCGCACGCCGACGATGGTCGTGGTGCTAGGTCGGAGGTGAGGTTGTCTTCGACATATCCCTCGCACCCCGGCTGACCCAGTTCTTCAGGGTGGCAGGCTACAAAACTAAAAAAGCGAGACCCATGGGATTTCTAGCTTGTATCTAGACAATTCAATACTAGTATAGTATTTTGCTCTATCAGCAGTTTTGCTTCCTCAAAGTTAAAAAATTCGGTCTAGCCGATAAGATTATTTCAGCTGGTCAATTATAAACTTACCCAGTCATAAATCTTTTATATAATTTAATCTAACAAATGGGTAATAAAACAATATAAATGGTATAAAATTATATAGTTCTATTACCAAAAATAGTACTCATTATTGATAAATGAATAATACTGTCATTTATGTAGATAAGACGTAATAATTATGTGATATTGTTGTAGTGTAGTGTATGCGTTTGCCATTGCCATTCTCTTAGTACTCGTATACTTCCAGCTCTACAAATCAATCAAATATATTTTTTTAAGGAATATTAGAACCGAAGTTACTAATATTCCCTCTAACCCCTCTAACTAAGCTAAACTGTTTGTGCTAGGAGTGGGTTCACGTCGGTAGTGTAATGGCCAGGATTCGAATCCGGGACCTCTCGATCGTGAGGCCGTCCCTTTAACCACAAGCTACCGACGCTGACTGAGTCTCATATTTCAATTTATATTTTTTCAGGGTAGGGCCCTGTAATAACATTCTATCTGTCCTTATGCTTTATATCTGCATTTCCTTTGATTAAATTATACATAATTCAGCTGTCAGATAATAACAAAGCTCAGCAGATTGTTATAATAAGTCCCTCGTTTGAATGACTCAGGGATTAGTAACACTTTGTCATATATCTACACTAGCTTTTGCCCGCGGCTCCGCCCGCGTGGATGTCGGTTATCGCGACCAAACATAGTCTATGTCCTTTCTCATGGTCTAATCTACCCCTATACCAAATTTCATCAAGTTTAGTAGTGTATAATAATGTAAATCTAAGAATGGAAATCCCATAATAATATATCTCGTGAGTGTTATGCAGTGAAAATGCATTTCATCAATCCCACATAGAGAAATATCCCATTTGTTGAACCGTAGAAGTTCAGTGGAACAAGTGACAAGTGTAGGAACAAACGAAGTGCCACCTAAATGGCTAGAGGGTAAACTATAAACTTAATGTACATATTCGATATACATCGGAAAAAAAGAAGCGCTCAAGTGGGACTTGATCTTTCCCTTACAGGGGGAATGCTCTTCCAACTCAGCTATTGAGCCACACCTGAATCACTTCAAATTCCCTTCTCTTTATATCCGTCTATAAGGGCGACGGTGGAGCCAATTACCAACTTTCTTACGAACTGTTGGAACCATGGAATGATTTTTCAACCATTTTCCCCCGATGTATTACGAACTTAAAAAGTTAGCATAATAAATGCTGTAAAAATTTCATTCAACTTAATCCATACTATACTCCGTCCATTATATTATTGTATTTTAGACAGCTCACTGACAGTGGTCGGTATAACTTTGTTCTAGCGTCAACACCTGAAAATCCTAACAAAAATTAGGCGCCAATACGTCATTCTTCATTGACATCGTCACGTCAGCCAGAAAGGAATTTTAGGGATCTAGTTAGTCAATCGACTGTGTTTTTATTATAATAACTTGAAAATGTCACAATTGATATCGACTACAGAAAATATTTTTTTTTAAATAACTGGCGATTTTTAACCAATTTCTAAGCAACAATTCGGATGTTTATAATTATTTATATTTGTATGATTTTTACGGAAAAATGTTTTTTGTAACTCCGTCATTTGTAGACGGATTGTCAAAATTCTTTTTTTGTTTGAAAGAGGTTTATTCCAAAATGGTCCCATTTAAATTTCATAAAGATCTGATGATGGATTTCAGAGACAGGCCACGGAACTCTTCAATAAATACCAGGAAATCAGCATGTTGGAATATTCTTCTAGAAGTCAGTTGTTTTGTTTTGGAGATTAGCGTATGCCCACAATCGTTTTCTATTACATTTGTAAACTGTACAGACGGCCTCACGATCGTGAGGCCGTCCCTTTAACCACAAGCTACCGACGCTGACTGAGTCTCATATTTCAATTTATATTTTTTCAGGGTAGGGCCCTGTAATAACATTCTATCTGTCCTTATGCTTTATATCTGCATTTCCTTTGATTAAATTATACATAATTCAGCTGTCAGATAATAACAAAGCTCAGCAGATTGTTATAATAAGTCCCTCGTTTGAATGACTCAGGGATTAGTAACACTTTGTCATATATCTACACTAGCTTTTGCCCGCGGCTCCGCCCGCGTGGATGTCGGTTATCGCGACCAAACATAGTCTATGTCCTTTCTCATGGTCTAATCTACCCCTATACCAAATTTCATCAAAATCGGTTCAGTGGTTGAGGCGTCAAGCGTAACATACAGACAGACAGACAGACAGACAGAGTTACTTTCGCATTTATAATATTACTAGCTTTTGCCCGCGGCTCCGCCCGCGTGGATGTCGGTTATCGCAGCCAAACATAGCCTATGTCCTTTCTCATGGTCTAATCTACCCCTAAACCAAATTTCATCAAAATCGGTTCAGTGGTTTAGGCGTGAAAGCGTAACATACAGACAGACAGACAGACAGACAGACAGAGTTACTTTCGCATTTATAATATTAGTATGGATACCCCGTCCATCATATTATTGTATTTTAGACAGATGAAAGTAGTGATTGCAAGAAAATTTAAAATATCGACAAAGTTAAAAACCTCGATAAAAAAATCGATAGGTATATGAAAATATTATGATAAATGTTATAAATGATTTCATGTGGAACTATAATCTATTATCTTTCTAAACATAATAATAAAGTAGTACTTAGATATTTTGTGTCTGTACAGTTTACAAATGTAATAGAAAACGATTGTGGGCATACGCTAATCTCCAAAACAAAACAACTGACTTCTAGAAGAATATTCCAACATGCTGATTTCCTGGTATTTATTGAAGAGTTCCGTGGCCTGTCTCTGAAATCCATCATCAGATCTTTATGAAATTTAAATGGGACCATTTTGGAATAAACCTCTTTCAAACAAAAAAAGAATTTTGACAATCCGTCTACAAATGACGGAGTTACAAAAAACATTTTTCCGTAAAAATCATACAAATATAAATAATTATAAACATCCGAATTGTTGCTTAGAAATTGGTTAAAAATCGCCAGTTATTTAAAAAAAAATATTTTCTGTAGTCGATATCAATTGTGACATTTTCAAGTTATTATAATAAAAACACAGTCGATTGACTAACTAGATCCCTAAAATTCCTTTCTGGCTGACGTGACGATGTCAATGAAGAATGACGTATTGGCGCCTAATTTTTGTTAGGATTTTCAGGTGTTGACGCTAGAACAAAGTTATACCGACCACTGTCAGTGAGCTGTCTAAAATACAATAATATAATGGACGGAGTATAGTATGGATTAAGTTGAATGAAATTTTTACAGCATTTATTATGCTAACTTTTTAAGGTCGTAATACATCGGGGGAAAATGGTTGAAAAATCATTCCATGGTTCCAACAGTTCGTAAGAAAGTTGGTAATTGGCTCCACCGTCGCCCTTATAGACGGATATAAAGAGAAGGGAATTTGAAGTGATTCAGGTGTGGCTCAATAGCTGAGTTGGAAGAGCATTCCCCCTGTAAGGGAAAGATCAAGTCCCACTTGAGCGCTTCTTTTTTTCCGATGTATATCGAATATGTACATTAAGTTTATAGTTTACCCTCTAGCCATTTAGGTGGCACTTCGTTTGTTCCTACACTTGTCACTTGTTCCACTGAACTTCTACGGTTCAACAAATGGGATATTTCTCTATGTGGGATTGATGAAATGCATTTTCACTGCATAACACTCACGAGATATATTATTATGGGATTTCCATTCTTAGATTTACATTATTATACACTACTAAACCTAAAAAAACAGCCCAATGACAACGCTCCAGAGAGTCAAGAGTAATTTCCTAAACACCGAAATATAACGTATGATTTATTATAACTTCGACTTTCGATCGAACGAAGTCATTTCGCGTGTGTCGACATTTTTATATTCATTTTAATTCAACTAAGTAGGTCTATCGTGCAATACTTCCCAAAAATGAACCGAATGAAACACCAAGTCATCGAACTCCATCTAAATGAACCACAGTCCATTGTCACCCAGTATACCCAACAGCCAACACCTGTCTAAATCGATATATTGATAACAGCGCTGGCAGGTAATATTAACCTCTATTAACAAATACAGAAGTGTTAGAATACGGTGTACATTTTTGGCACGATACCCGGTGCCCTTATAGGTGGTGAGCAACCAAGCGTGACGGTACCAGTGCAATAATGTGCCCTTATGAAGTTGTGGTATCATTTTCAAATGTTTTTTATACTTTTTCTACAGTTTGGTAGTCAAAATATGTATGTTGAAAATACATTGAGCTCTGCCTGACCCTAGAATTAAAATCAAGCTACTTGAAATATAGTCAGTGTCAGAACGATGTTGACTGCAAAGTCTCAAAATGATCTTAATACCAAGGTTATTGAGCAAATCAAACTGTTTTATTGATTTAAATTGTAGGTATAATTGGCCGAACTTGGATGAAGAAGATTGGCCCAACCATAGATAACATAATACTAAAGTAGCCGAACTAAAGGTGGTACCAAATATCAGAACAATTAGTCAATAGGAAGGAAAAGCTAGGCATTAAGATTTTGAGCAAGTACTTGTTCGTCAAGATCGATTTGATTCTGACTGTACACTCTGTACAGCAGCCACACTTATTGACGCTACACCATGTCATATATTATGTGTTTTTATTATACGTGTGACCAAATTTTTAAGTGCCATAGTATTTTTTTAATAATAAAAATGGAGAAACATATGACATTAGCAGACTTCGGTGTTATTATCGAGTGAAAGTGAAATGGTAAATGGCGAGTATTTCCTGTTTATTGATAAATGGACTGGTGTGTTACTGTGTTGCGACTGCGTGTTGTCAATTAACGATGCTGAAGCTCAACCCATTTTTTTTAAAATTTTGCTGTTTGTGATCGTGCGATGAACGCAATAACTACCTATATTATATCTATTTACATTGGTCTTGGTACTCTTGGTCATTACAATACAAAACAATTAGTCTGGATACCGTCCCGGTTGTCATAAGGACATCTATGGCAGTTGTTACCCGTAACAACTGCCATAGATGTCCTTACCAACCTGTAGTGGGAGACAATACTTCGATATCGCCAATGGGTCGTGGAGGTCATATTGCAGTCGTTTCACTAAAATATCCGAAAATTTGCGTGGAAAAAGTCCAATGAAACACGCAGATAAACTGGAAAAAGCGGACCCCAGACTCAGAGGTGATAACTTCAGATGAAGAAGAAGTACCTAAATAGATACTGCATCATCAAACCAGTGTATCCGAACTACCAAAAAACAGCTAAGTAGGTGGCAGAGGTACATATTTTAGGTGAATTCCTAAGTCAAATGCCAGATGACAGATACATCACAGTACAATAAAACCTCAACCTTGTCGAGTCCCATGGTTCAAGTTCGGATCGCACATCCGATACGACATGAACATGACGCAACACTTCCCCATTCCGCTCGAGTTCCATGGAAGTACGGTCCCGTGTAGGAGACACGCTTGGGTACCGCTCATATGTAGTTCAATGTCCCATCAAATACGCATATCGTACGAGTGATAATTAGGGTGAGTGCTAGGTGCCGTTGAGAGCGATATAGCCCATATATTTTAAATTTTAAACAGCAGGTCTAAAAAGGCCACTATTTTGGATTCGTATCGTATTAGATCAATATTTTTTACACGATATTTTCATGAAATTAGAGTTTGCTTTGAATTTTATAGGAATACTAGCTTTTGCCCGCGGCTCTGCCCGACTGGATGTCGGTTATCGCGACCAAACATAGTCTATGTCCTTTCTCAAGGTCTAACCTATCCCTATACCAAATTTCATCAAAATCGGTTTAGTGGTTTAGGCGTGAAAGCGTAACATACAGACAGACAGACAGACAGAGTTACTTTCGCATTTATAATATTAGTATGGATTAGCTTTGGCCCGCGGCTCTGCCCGCGTGGATGTCGGTTACCGCGACCAAACATAGCCTATGTCCTTTCTCATAGTCTAATCTACCCCTACACCAAATTTCATCAAAATCGGTTCAATGATTTTGGCGTGAAAGCGTAACATACACACAGACAGACAGAGTTACTTTCGCATTTATAATATTAGTATGGATATGGAAGTATGGATTTCGTCTTTTACACGAAATTAGAGTCTGTTTAGTAAATTAATTGTTGTGATTCTGCTCATATGAGTGACCTTTTTACGAATTTTATAGGAATCTATTGAGAATTACTGGAAATTCAAAAGTTACTCGATTTTAGCAGTATCGCTTAACGTGGTGTTTTTAATCACATTCGTTATAGCGACTTCTTTTTTTAAATAAAAGGTTTCGTCAATTTACTTCACCTCACCTGATGGTAAGCTAAAAGCAAATCTCGAAAAGATGATAACCATCAGTAAAAACATGTACCATGTACCTATGATGGCACTCAGCTTGACGGCCTTAGATGCCTTTTCACGCCCAGACTAAAGGATTCGTGCGATTTTGCTGCGTATAAGGGGTAGACTGAAGGACTTAATTAAAATCCGTAATAAGGAAGTGAGGTATAAGAGAGCGGCGGCGGACCCCGGGCTTCTAAGCATCAGTTTTGGATGCTACCGGGATTGGCTCTCGAATAACGTTGAGCAATAGTAGGTACTTATATTATTTCATATCGGTTCAATTTGAGATTAATTCTGAATGCAGGAAGCTAAGGTCCTAGATTAGTATGTACATAACACCTTGTGCCCTTCCATATGTAGGTACTATCGATAACTTGTGTAGGGCAATGGAAAATGCTGTGGCTGTGGCCAAGTATTGTGCCAAGAAAATCCACGGAAATTTATGATTTATATGAGCCATTGACTCGAAGAAGAAGTATGACATAGATATAAAAGCAGTTTTTATTCAGAAATTTAAAATGTACGTCTTTTTTCAAGAGCAGAATAGATTGCAGGCTTGTAAGATTTTTGCATTTACGCATTGTTGATTTTTGCATTGTCGCTAGCTAACAAGCATCAGCCTAATATTTAAACGTGAGTGCCGTCATTTGGGTGTCTTTTGAAGGTAACATTATATACGGAAATACCGAATTCATTGTTTCATTTCGTGCGTAAAGGAATGTCATTCAACGTTTCATGGAATACATACGTACACATTAGCGATACGAATCTGGTTTCTGGGTAGGTTTAACTGACGAGTCGAATTTCAATTATTGAAAGCAGAATACGAGGCGGAAATTCTAATTCTAGTTTTAAAACGACCATATATTTTAGATAAGCTATCAGGTGCTTATTCGCGACAGCTTAAAGGTTCTGGGACTGTAGAAAGAAGGAAATACGAGTGCTGGTAATAAGTTCCAAGTATGTATGGTGCGGCAAAGAGAAGAGGTGCTGAATAGCTTAGTTTGTGATGGAGTTGTCTGCATGAGGGTGATAGCTCAGCCGAACGTGAACGTGTTGTTCTGTAGGTATAGAAATGGAGAAGTTGGAACTAATTGGAAGAGCTCGAGATACTCGCCATGGTAGAAGCGGTAAAATACCAACAGAGATAACTGCAAAGGCTGGCGCTGGAGGGTGTTAGAGACCTCAGGATTTCAATAATGCGGACTGCGCGACACAACAACCTGTCTGTTCTACAATGTAATGTACTTGTGTCTGTGCTATTCTGTGCTTGTGTGTCTCAAGGAGGGAAGGAAGGAATGCAGTCTACCTAACTATTATCTTTCCTTCCCTCTACGTATTACTTATAGTAAATACACTAATGCATTCCATCTAGGTACCTGCCTACCTAATGTTATCAGTATACTGCAAACTGAGTTTTCATAATTTCAATTAGGTAAACGCGGTTATAAGCATCTACCTATTCATCGGTGATATTTAGCCACCGAGATCTAGGTACCTACCTACTTATTGAAATGGAGCAATTTGAGCCTAGATACCGTGAAGGTACAGTCTGCGTCATAAATATTATAAGTATTTATAACGATTATAAGTATAGTTTGAAGATGGCATCTTGGAATAGGAATCAAACTGTTACCGTAGTCTCAAACTTAAGCGACCTTTCTAATAACAGGTATTGGGCGAATAAAAGAAAGCCACTTCTTATAAAAACTTTCAGAGATGTGAGCCATTTCAATATTAATTCAGGCCAACTTCTGGGTATGTTTTCTTTGGACGTATGGGTATCAAATATCGAAATTACAAGATATCTTCGAATAAACCTAGAATGTATTCAATCCCCAAAAAATTGTTACGAACCTAATTCATTGCTGAATAACGTAGTAGCGGAATTAAACAGCACTTACAACGAATGGCATAAAATATTTACGGACGGGTCTAAAAGCGAAGGTGGTATGGGGGCTGGTTTCTATGATCAAAGTTTAAACTATGAGGCTGGTTTTAAAGTTAACCAAGAGGCATGCATTATGTCGCTGGAGCTGATTGCAATATATCAAGCCTTATCTTACGTAAAGAAAAAATTGTTATTTTTTCGGACAGTAAGAGTGCTTTGCAGCATATGGCTCGATGCGTCTCTGGATCCAGAGGTGCATCGTTAGCCTATGAGATCTTAAAATCTATTATTTTATTAAATAATAGTGGTAAAGATATCAGATTGCAATGGGTTCCAGCGCATATCGGCCTTACGGGAAACGAACAGGCAGATCGGATAGCTAAGGTAGCATCTGTAAACGGCTCTGATATAAATTATCTGCCTGATCATTGGGAATTAATTCCAAAAGTTAAAAAAATCTGTTACGAGGGGTGGGTCTCGCATTTTAACCATACGTCCATAGGCAAAGGTATCTGGTATAAGTCTATTCAGGCAGTACCTCCTCAGGTGCCTTGGTTCGATGATGCTCGTTTGAGCAGACATTATATTAAGTTGGCCTTTAGAATTAGATCTGGTCACTATCCATCAGCAAAGTTTGCATATCTTATGAGAAAAGCTGATTCGCCTAACTGTCCTGTATGCCATAAAATTGAAGATGTGCAACATTTGCTGATGGATTGTGACCGGAATAAAAGAGAGCGTGTGGCTCTGCTCCACGAATTAAAAGCAAATACTCTGGATGTGGGTCTAATACAAAGTATTATGAGTTATCCAAGCTCCGAAGCCGCCCAAAAACTATGTCACCTGATTACAATAGTTCAGCAATGATTCCCTATAATAAGTGTACTACCTAGACTGTAACAAATAATGTAAGACTGTCCACTAGGAATTAAGGTACGATGGGGTTGGCATATCCTTACTGGATCAAAACCCCAAAATAAATAAAGATTAAAAAAAAAAAAAAAAAAAATCATCTTTCTGATGCTGTAGGTAGTACCACGTTGTAGGTACCTACCTATGTCACAGAATAAATAATAGTACGTGTGACATAGGTAGGTAACTACTACAGAACCTGCAAAAAACGTATTAGGTAACTTACTATGCATCTCGCCAACCCATGCGTACTTGTTTACCTAACTAGGTACCTCAATTACGAAGTGGCATTTCTAAATTAAATGATATTAATTACGAAAAGAACGAGTGCAGAAAAGCGTGAAAAGCCTAGCATTTTTAATGAAGTCACATTTTATCGCAATTAGCCTGTTGTTATTACCATAAAATAAACGACTACAAAGGCTCGGGCGATAGGATACATGTAAATTATAAAAAAAAACGTAAGTAGGTATGATATTGTCCATCGCCCATATTATTAAGGTAATTAATCTTTGGAATACGTTGCATGTTATCGCCAATTATTAGATATCTTATCGATCTCATTCTGAAACACCAGATTATTTAGATAAGCAATGGGACTTACTTATGAAACCTGTCCGTAGTCATTTTCGTATTTTTTTTCTCAAAACTTGTGCCACAAACACCTCACAACGGTCGCACGAAAGTTTGTTCAACTCATTTTTAACAGATTGCTACAGTTCACAACCGCGAAATTGATAAGCCCGAGAAAGTTTACTGTTTTGTCACACTTTACACCTCAGCAAATTATACAAGTTATTATTTTTACACAATTCCCAATAGTTTAATTTATTAAATAACTAAGAAAGATTTAAATATTTATTAAGTTTAATAGAGGTTTTTGTATTATATCGTTACGTGCACGAAAATAACAATAGAAACACCTGTTTCACACATGTAAAACACTACATTGAACACCGCTAATCTACCAATTGGCGACTTACACAGATATAAAAAGTACAAACTTTTGACTACATCAACAAGGTTGAATGAATGGTAATGAATGAACAAAATAGTATTTCTAAACGTACAATGACCCTTTAGAGTACAGTGCCAGCAGTGACATCTATGGACACGAATTCACAACAATTGTACAGCGCCATCTGTCGTGAAGTAGTAGACAAGTGTTTAGATAGATAGTATAGCAGACAGTATCGCTATTACCTGAGAGATGGCAGCTCTATATTATTTCCCAAAAATTACGGTTCAATTATTACCTCCAAAATCAATCAATATTAAAAATTATTCCTCTGATAAGTTGAAAAGTGAAATTTCAGTCCAATCTATTGTTATAATTAAGGTCGATACGATCTTTAACGTTTAATACTATTATTATTTAATTCTTAGGGTTCCGTACACTTAAAAAACAGAACCCCAACCCTGTCTGTCTGTCCGTCTGTCTGTTAAGACCTTTTTCTCAGGAATGCATGGAGGTATAAAGTTGAAATTCATACCACATACTCATCAGGTCTTTATCGTCTTGAAGCTGTACAAAATATACATGTTATACATGTTATATAAAAATCTCAAATAAAATTACAGTACAAGGTAAATTTAGTACCAATCAAAATTATGGCGGGTTGGTACCTGAACTAGGAGAATCCTGTGTCTCAGGCTACCAACCCTCCACCCCTGGCCAGTCTCTAATATAATTTAAAAAATCGTGTGTGTGTGTGTGTGTGTCTGTGTGTGTGTGTGTGTGTGTGTGTATAACTTCTAAGTCAACGCAATCAAAATATATAGTGATTTACGTAGCTCAATTTTCTTAATTCTTACTTCACCACTCATCATCATCAACTTAGCGTTGTTTCCTAACGCACCGAGGTTTTCACCTTTGAGTCCGGTGTCCGATATCTGGTTATTATTTCTCCTGCATTGATTTGGCTTCTACCTACTTACAGCATTTATGGGAGCGCTGCTATCTGACCTTCTAATCCTGCAAGGAAAGCCTGGCTAGTCTGTCATCGGTAGGTGTACCTACCGACTAGCAAGTAAGGTTTATGGAGGCAAAGTTATGATGAAGTAAATGAATGACTTCTAAAACAAGGACCAAGAACCAAGCGGTTCGGTTACTCTTTCCTCTGCCGCACCATTAAGACCTGGAACTCCTTACCAGCTCACGTGTTTCCGTCTTCCTATAGTCCCGGGTCCTTTAAGCGGGGCTTTGTAATGGTGACCCTTTTTCCTAAGACTTTGCCTTCAGCTTACCATCAGGTGAGGTGAAGAGAAAATGAGGTGCCTTGTATAAAAAAAACAAAGCTAGAAGCTCAATTTTTAACAATTAGCGAATTCATCAAAAATGTTAAATGAAAGTAGGTACCATAAAATCTGTCATCGAATAAGTAACATACATGATGATGTATGTCATGTGTGTTACTTATTCGATTTCAAGTAGGTAACAATCGACTTTGCTTATGAAGGAGTTCAATCGATTTTACACGAATGATACACAATAAATAAGACCGTTTTTAAGAATTCTATAGTGATTTATTTTGTGTTATCGTGTTATTTACACAGATCCTAACATTTCGGTTGCTTACGGCTGATAGGCTTCGTTAAAATACCTAGTTATTTAATACTATAAATATATAATATATTGACTCATACACAACACAACTGTCACGTTTTGATGTTAATTATAAAAACAAGGCTGTAATACTTAGGTGACGTAAATACAATTAAGTTTGAACGATTATATGGGATTCGATTATTTGCAAGGAATGCATCCATTCGCAACACTAAATACTTTGACACTAATAGTGTCGGAAATGTCGGGATCGAATGTATTTGTAAGAATTCGATGTAAATTATCGCAACGCATATAATCTTTCATACTTACTTGCATTTACATCAACTTTAATAGTATGGTTTTTATAATCGAGGATTATTTTATCAATTTTCAATGAACAACAACTAAATGTGAAAGTTGTGTGGTATAGGAATTACCTAATGGCAATTTTCCCATTATTTCACATTAAATTTATAGTCTTTTATGTATAGGTATGTACAATATATTTGTGGCGTAGGAATAGAAACCGTTAGGAATAGTTTTATTAAAATGCGTAATATACGCAAACTGTCGAAAACTGTCGACAAAATTAAAAATATTAAATCGTTTAACCGATTGAAACATGTTCATAAAACATCGGACAGGTCACTCATTGTCACATAACTACAAAGTAACTTCAAAAGTTAACTTATTCATTGGACAGGGTATATGCAATTTTAGCACGGCCATCTTATGAAAATACGGCAGCGCATATTTTATTTTGTTGCCGTCTATAGGTATAATAAGTAGGTATTATCAAAAATAAACCTATACCTAATACATATTTACAAATTATGCTAAAATATTATTAAAATGCGTCATGAAATTCCTCCGCATCGCATGCCTCTTGCGGTAGCGTTCCCAGAAGGCTGGCAGCATTGCCACGTTGTATGGCAATGCTTAATCTCTGACCTAAAAAGAGGCCAGCCTTCTGGTCACGAGAAGCGTCGACCATACGCTTCGCAATCTCCCTGAAGAGATTGCGGGCGCTCGGACCCCATGACCCCAACGTTTCGACTCCAAATGGCACAAATTCCTAATCGCCGATAAGATTAGAGTATTTGCGCCGCTTGAGAGCCTCCGCAGAAGCTGCGGCAGCACCAGCACAACCAGCCGTGCCAGGTATATGGGTAGGGGCAATGGTGTCGACGCATGTTGCGTCCCACACCAGAGCCCTACCCATCTTCCAAGGCATTAATGACATGCCGTCCGGTCTCTTGCCATCGTCGCGCGCCAAACCGTTAGGTTCTAGCACAGCTGGCAAACCGGCGGTGACAAGAGCAAAAATTAACATTGTTTATAAATATATAGGAACTTAATCCTCATGGGGGAATGGCTCGAGAGGCCACATGGCAGCCTCTCGTATCGACTGACGCAGATTATCACCGGGCACGGGTGCTTCGGGCGATATCTGTGTCGGATCGAAAAGGAGCCAACGTCCGAGTGCCATCACTGCGACGCGAGCGAGGACACGGGGCTGCACACGCTCACCGAGTGCCCGGCATGGGCCGGACCGAGGCGGGAGCTAGTGGCGGCCCTGGGAGTGAGAGTTCTCACCCTCGCCACCCTGCTCACAGCAATGGTCCGCTGCGCGGACGCGTGGGCGGCCGGCGTCTCCTTCAGCGAGCAGGTAATGGTCGTGAAGGAGACGGCGGAGCGGGAGAGGCGGCGCGAGCGAGAAAGACTCGCGGATCGCGCCGCCCGCGCGCGCAGGCAACTCGGGCGTCGGAGGGCACTGACTGACCTCCGTCCCCCATGAGCGCGGGCCTGGGGGTGACGGGTGGAGCCGCCTGTCACCCCAGCAGAAGCAGGCCACGGCGGCGGCGCGCTGAATAGCGCGCCTCCCCATTCCGGGGGCGAGTTGGGGACACCGTTGTCCCCCCTCCTGAGGAGGGCCAGACCGTAAGGGATGGCCCTGGGTCAGCCGGGGTGCGAGGGATATGTCTTTGACAACCTCACCTCCGGCCTAGCACCAAGACCCACAGTCGGCGTGCGGTTTTAGTCGGTTCGAGTCCGACATAACCTCCCCTTCCGGCTCCGGCAGGGGGGGTATCCGTGGGGATTTCCGCACGAAAAAAAAAAAAAAAAAAAAAAGGAACTTAATCCTTATTCCAGAATCCATATTCCAGCTGTAAGTAGGTACTTAATTTGGTTCCAGATAGCGCTGTGTCCCAGAATAATTATTATTATAGGTACTTTTATCTATCTGCACGCCGAGCTTTGATATGCGTGGTACATTAAAAGCATTATTTGATAACTAATAATAGATAAGTGATACGTATTAGCACGGAATAGATAATAATAGGTATTAGAGCAGTAGATTGTAACGCATTATGATTAAAAGTGCCGCAAAAAGCTCACCCGAAAGTGAAATATTATGTGTCGATTTCGAGTGGCGGATAACATTGTGATAGTGCGTGATAGTAGAGCTGCACTATGCTTAATGGTTTCATAGACAAACAGATTATTAAAAACAACGATAATAAATGTGGAAGGACTGATCTTGCCGTCCATGTGCGTAACTTTGTGACCAGCATGATACGTAGATATTATCAGAATCTGCCTGATTTTAAGAGTGTCCATGAAGTAATGTCCGTATTTTATTATAAACTAGCTTTTGCCCGCGGCTCCGCGTGGATGTCAGTTATCGCAGCCAAACATAACCTATGTCCTTTCTCAAGGTCTAATAAACCCTTATACCAAATTTCATCAAAATCGGTTTAGTGGTTTAGGCGTGAAAGCATCACATACAGACAGATAGAGTTATTTTCACATCCATGCTAATATTATAAATGCGAAAGTAACTCTGTCTGTCGGCAAGTCGGTGGAAATGTTGGAGTATAAAATGTAAAAATCTCTACCACGGCTTCCCCTTGCAGAGCAAGCCGGTTGGAATCGTGTTGTAGGCACCCCTCACCACTAAGTAACTACGAAGTGTTAATACACCTCCTTCAGAGTTACATGTGACGAACTGAATTTATTTTTATACCTTACCTATCAGAAATCTATGGGAGAGGCCTATGTTCAGTAGTGGACTATGTGTGGCCGATATGATGATGATGATCAGAAATCTTAATGCACGTGCAACTCAACTTTACACTTCAAGACATAGACCTACAACTATATCCTGATATAGTTTAGTATGTTTGTATTAGTTTAGTAATGCAACCGGCATATCAGCAATCGCTGAAAAGTAGCCCAAACTTCGTTTATCGTGTAGATCAGTAGACAATAAATACTTAAGTACTTCTGAGAAATGAGAGATGTTAATGTTAAAGCTTTAACATTTTTGAAACATTTGTAAGAAATGGAATTGCTAGTACCTAGCCTATTAGACCAACCGAGATATTCAAAGCTCATAAGACGTTTCTAAAAACCTAGGGTCTCATCCTTTTGAAAATACGTTGTGTCCGATCGGTCTGGGATATCGGTATTTATTCGGAAAATGTTCCAATAATTAATTGTTAAATAGATCACCAGTACATGTTTTAATCATTTTTTAGCTGAACATTTATTCTATTTAAATTATTCAAATTAAGTTCGAAAAACATTGGAAAAAATGAAATGCTCAAGTGAGACTCGAACTCACGACCTTTCGCTTACAGGGCGACTGCTCTGCCAACTGAGCCATTGAGCACCACTTGAATCATTCCAAATTTTCCTTCTCTTTACATCCGTCTATAAGGGCGACGGTGCAGCCATCTACCAACATTCTTACGAACTGTTGGAAAGAATGAATGATTTTTCAACCATTTTTAAACATTGAATTTTGATGACTGCGCCCAAATATTTGAATGAATTTTTTATAGCATTTATTATGCTAACTGTTAAGTTCGAACTGTTTAAAAATGGTTGAAAAATCATTCATTCTTTCCAACAGTTCGTAAGAATGTTGGTAGATGGCTGCACCGTCGCCCTTATAGACGGATATAAAGAGAAGGAAAATTTGGAATGATTCAAGTGGTGCTCAATGGCTCAGTTGGCAGAGCAGTCGCCCTGTAAGCGAAAGGTCGTGAGTTCGAGTCTCACTTGAGCATTTCATTTTTTCCAATGTTTTTCGAACTTAACAGTTAGCATAATAAATGCTATAAAAAATTCATTCAAATATTTGGGCGCAGTCATCAAAATTCAATGTTTAAAAATGGTTGAAAAATCATTCATTCTTTCCAACAGTTCGTAAGAATGTTGGTAGATGGCTGCACCGTCGCCCTTATAGACGGATATAAAGAGAAGGAAAATTTGGAATGATTCAAGTGGTGCTCAATGGCTCAGTTGGCAGAGCAGTCGCCCTGTAAGCGAAAGGTCGTGAGTTCGAGTCTCACTTGAGCATTTCATTTTTTCCAATGTTTTTCGAACTTAACAGTTAGCATAATACCTAAATGCTATAAAAAATTCATTCAAAAATTATTCAATATGTTAATTTGTATTGAACTCGCTTTGCCTCGCAGAATATGTAACAAGTTCAGCGTTTTCACTCACACACAATTTCACTTTTAACAATGTATTATCGTTAATCAATGCGTAGATTAGAACAAGTGCTTATAAATACTTCATTCTGGTGCGATACACGCGAAACACATTACTGTGATAGTGCGCTAATGGAGAGCAAATATTTGTCGCCGATACTCGATATGTGCCTACACCGAACTGAGAAAGTAACGAACGCTTTGCCGAAAACTATCAATATATTTTACCGAAAAATGTCTCAATAGGCTGCAGTACTTCATAGCAACTTTTAAGATTATCATTATCATAAATTAATGCCTGTTTATTCCCGAAGACGTAGGCAGAGACGTATTAATTACCCAAGCACATTACGCCTACTATGATATTCGGTCCCACGTAAGAAGGATGCAGCCTATTGCTGTCATGCGGCACTTAGTCATTGACGGTATGTTTACTGTCGGATGGAGAACAGTCCTATCCCTTAGTGGCCGTCTATGACACTCGGCCTTATTTCTTGTAGGAACCAACACAGCAGTTCTTCATAATCATCTCATTGTTGTTCCCGATTCGTCTTCTTCTTTCTCCTCCTTCCGATTAGACTTTTATGGGATTAGCCACGTCGTTCCCGCCATAGTAGTATTTAGACCACACAGTCTCTTCCTTTGTGGTGTCGTACAAGGGATAGGGATGTTTATCATCAGACAGATAACATTTTTTTTTTCGTGCGGAAATCCCCTCGGATACCCCTCCTGCCGGAGCCGGAAGGGGAGGTTATGTCGCACGCCGACTGTGGGTCTTGGTGCTAGGCCGGAGGTGAGGTTGTCATCGACATATCCTTCGCACCCCGGCTGACCCAGGGCCATCCCTTACGGTCTGGCCCTCCTCAGGAGGGGGGACAACGGTGTCCCCAACTCGCCACCGCGCCGCCGCCGTGGCCTGCTTTTGCTGGGGTGACAGGCGGCTCCACCCGTCACTCCCAGGCCCCATCAGACAGATACCGGGTGTAGGGGAACACAGCCGGTTGCAGCCAGTATATGCAGCCCAGACTCTGTCTCAGATTCATGGCTCGAGCTAATAATAGTTGCCGAAATACGGCAATAGGCTAACCCCGCTCACCCTTTATTACGTGGTACCAAATACGTTGACTGGTGAAATGTGGGTATTAATTCACTTTTTCCGAACCCTCCGGGGATAAAGGCGTGATTATATGTATGTATGTAGGTACCTATATTTAAGGGAACGACTGTCTTCTAGCCCCCCAATCGCGACAGGAAGGGCTACGCCAGAGCCTCGTCTCCCCTCGGATACCCCCCCTGCCGGAGCCGGAAGGGGAGGTTATGTCGGACTCGAACCGACTAAAACCGCACGCCGACTGTGGGTCTTGGTGCTAGGCCGGAGGTGAGGTTGTCATTGACATATCCCTCGCACCCCGGCTGACCCAGGGCCATCCCTTACGGTCTGACCCTCCTCAGGAGAGGGGACAACGGTGTCCCCAACTCGCCCCCGGAATGGGGAGGTGCGCTATTCAGCGCGCCGCCGCCGTGGCCTGCTTCTGCTGGGGTGACAGGCGGCTCCACCCGTCACCCCCAGGCCCGCGCTCATGGGGGACGGAGGTCAGTCAGTGCCCTCCGACGCCCGAGTTGCCTGCGCGCGAGGGCGGCGCGATCCGCGAGTCTTTCTCGCTCGCGCCGCCTCTCCCGCTCCGCCGTCTCCTTCACGACCATTACCTGCTCGCTGAAGGAGACGCCGGCCGCCCACGCGTCCACGCAGCGGACCAAACCACTGTGGTACCTCAGACACTGCAAATAATGACATGAAATTTGTAATTCTACATCGAATACATCAGGATATCTTCTCGGGTGGGACCCGAACCTGCGATCTTTCCCTTAAAGGAGGAATGCCTTCACCAACTGGGCCACCAAGACATGCCCGATGTTGTTCAAATAATCTTTCTATTTTTATTCGTCTTTTGTATGAGAAATAACGTCATAAATTCATAATAAATGATGAGTAAACCAATTTAATGTACATACGTTAGACATTACAATATTAAAACAAATTAATGTTATGTTTCTGTTGACATTTCGAACTAATGACGTCATTTATTGCTCTATTCAATGATAAAAATGGATTAGAAATAAAAAAAAAATATTCTTAATACTTAGATCTTAGATTCTAATTGTATTTTTTAGATTCTAGAGAATACAATTGCATCTCATTAAGATAAATCTGTCAATCCATCCATACTAATATTATAAATGCGAAAGTAGCTCTGTCTGTCTGTCTGTCTGTATGTTACGCTTTCAAGCCTAAACAGAGCCTGAACCGATTTTGATGAAATTTGGTATAGGGATGGGTTAGACCTGAGAAAGGACATAGGATATGTTTGGTCGCGATAACCAACATCCCAATACAAAAGCTAGTATAGTATATGTAGAATCTAAGTCGTCTCAGTCTCTGTGCTAACAGGGTCGGCAGCAGGAGTGTGACACCCCTGGTGTTGTACGCGTCTATTCGCCGCGGTTGCCACTTTCCATCGCTGGACCGTGTGGTATAAAAAATGGGTGATTCTGAATTTACATTTTGTTCGAATACATCGGGAAAAATGAAATGCTCAAGTGGGACTTGAACCCACGACCTTTCCTTTACAGGGGGAATGCTCTTCTAACTGAGCTATTGAACCACACCTGAATCACTTCAAATTTCCCTTCTCTTTATATCCTTCTACGGCGACGGAACGATTCACATTTTTTTCAATGATGTCAATTTTACTTCACCTCGATTGATGGTAAGCTAAAGGTAAAGTCTCGGAAATAGAGTGACCATTACTTTGTACTTACTATTGTTAATAGTGGCACTCAGTTTGATGGCCTCATCAGATGCCTTTTCATGCCCCGCTTAGAGGACCCGGGACTGTAGGAAGAAGCAAACACGTGAGCTGGCAGGGAGTTCCAGGTCTTAATGGTGCGGCATAGTGGAATATTCTGCACCGTATGCGGGCGACAACTTAGCCCTGCACGTGTTGTCCTGTGAAGGAAAGGAGAGGGTGGCACTAATTGGAAGAGCTCATCAGAACATTCACCATGGTAGAGACGGTAAATAACTGCCAAGGAAGCAACATCTCTACGCATCTGCAAAGGCTCGAGGGTATTCCTGACCTCAGGATTCCCAATAATGCGGACCGCACGTCGCTGCAACCTCGAGAGCATCTAGTAAGTACTTTGCGGAGCCATCCCAGAGATGCGAGCAGTATTCCACGTAGTATTAGTTCTCCTACTAATATTATAACTGCGAAAGTAACTCTGTCTGTCTGTCTGTATGTTCCGCTTTCACGCCTAAACCACTGAACTCATTTTGATGAAATTTGATAAAATATTCAAAGGTCTAATAGGTCAACCCTTACATATCAATAACATCCATACTATAATTTTTATTCATCATTATTATATATTTACTATCACACCTATTAAAAATCAGTAAGTAGGTAACTTTAACCAGAATCTTTGGAAATAACTGCCGCTAATTCAATATTTGCTTATGACATTGCTGCGAATTTTTGAACATGTCTTATTAGGCGTCTTTTAAGTCAATGATCTTGTAACCAAATGGTTACGTTTCATAAAATATAGGTTTATTTTCGAAAGTGTCTACTATTGGTGCCGTGTCTACTATCGGTGCTTTTACCTTACTGTACTTCATAGATTCAAGAGTTTGTTTTGTCTATTTACAATTTCTTTAAATTTTAGCGTTCTAATCGCGTTCTCGCGGGAAACACACATGAGATATTAAACTTAGCAAATCTTGATTCAAATACAAACTCAATCTAAGTATTTAGAGCGGTTACTGAGAAGGTAATGTATCAATTATTGCTCGTTTACTAGCAAAATGTACATATTAGATTAAAAACCATTAGTTTATTTGCATCTAAATATTAATTTAGTATCCTGGAACGAGATATATAATGGCATACGGCGCTTTCGCAAATCTAATTAGCGAGGAACACTTCCAATAAATCCACATGAAACAGTGTAATAACGTCGTAATACACGTAATCCCGCCGAGATGATTGCCTCACCACGATATATCTTTTTTATACCCGTTTATCGCCCGATAATATAATAATCATATCACGCTGACAATAATGGCATGCCAAATAAAATCTACCTACCCTATAATACTCATGTTAAAGCAGTTTTTAAACGAATTCTCTCAAATCAATTGTCAAGTTATTGTTAACTTTAGTTTTAACAACAATAAAGTTCAATTTAGATTGTCAAAAAAGAGTGGTATGCCTTTTTGGCATGTGTCAAAAATAGCTTGTTCAAAACAGAACGTGTACAAATTGGGTGAAGTTTGGTGCGCGCGGGAAAGCAATATGTTTTTATTTCTTTTTAATTTCCGGTTCGTTTTAATGGCGTCGAAATCAATATAATGGTGAAGCGGTGATCGCCATTTTCGCATTTTGTGGTTTTGCTCATTTAGCGTCGTTGAGCATGATTCAACAGCGTAGTGGCCACTTAAGCTAATGAATGTTGTCGTTACATCAGTTACCATTGCCACACTTTTTTCACTGATTTTATCTATTATTATATATACTATATAACATTACTTCTTTTTAATAGACTTTCGAGTTCCAATTTGTAAAACATGAATTAGCTAATTATATTTTTTATGATTACACAATACATAAGTTGTACAACATAGTTGATATAAAAGAATCTTTTATAATATTAAATTAAGCTGTCACACGAACCACGCGGTCTCATCAACTTGAATATGATTTCATAACCATCTTCTACCAATAGACTAGGATACAATCGTACAAGAATGACTCTAATTAACTCGTCAATTTATTGACTAATTGAGCAATAATTACAGATAATTTTTAGTTACATAATATTACGTGACTATGAATCTTTTGTACCTATAGGTATAATTTGCCGCAAAAGAGAGAGTATTTTATTTTAATCATAATTAAACATTTATCCTGCAGCCTTGCCATGTATATGTTTCTACGAATAGGAAAAATATTAGATTTGATTAGGCAATTAGAAAGATGGATAAGTAATGAAATTAATATGTTTTTCTAAATTACGCTGTTTTATTTTAGTGTCTCCTTAAGGTTTTGATGGCGCTGCGTAGTAACATTTATTTAATAGGTATGAACATGCTAACTTATTATTTATTTTGGTTGTACAGGGCTCTAGCTGTAACACCCTTGGGGCCCAAGTCAAAAAGGCGATAGTTGGATGTCAGATGGCAGTCAGTGGCTGCCACAACCTATTTATTAATCAAACCAATAAGCGGACCCCAGACTCCAAAGTGCAAAGTTAGGATGTCACTGGAAAATCGCGACGAGGATGATGATAATAATAATAGTAATAGTTTTGTACTGTGAGATTGGATGTACAGATCCGTGATCATGGCGCTTGTAACAGCGCCGAAATATCGGATACTCGACAAAATAAAAAACATGGCAAATATCCCGGGGAGTGTTTTACTATTGATTTTTGTACTTCGATTGAGCAACAAACACCCAGCTCCGACTGGTTTCACAAGACCCAAAGAAAACCTGCCTCCTGGACACCATCTCCCGTGGCCAACTTGGAAATCATTAAACCGCCTACGTACCCAAGTTGGCCGCTGTAATGCAAATTTGGCAAAATGGGGTTATATAGAACAGACACAAGCAACAGCGGGGCCCCATCCCAGTCCATGCCACACTTGCTATCTTGCCCACTGTGTCCTTCCACCTGTACCATCGCAGACCTGTGCTGGGCAACAGATAATGCTGTGGCTGTGGCCAGGTATTGGGCTGACAAAAAATTGTTTTTTTTTTTTCTTTTTTTATACAGGACACGTCAATTTGACTTCACCTCGCCTGATGTTAAGCTAAAGGCAAAGTCTCGGAAAGAGGGTCACCATCGTAAACATTTACCATGTTAACAGTGGTGGCACTCAGCTTGACGGCCTCATTAGATGCCTTTTCATGCCCCGCTTAAAGGACCCGGGACTGTAGGAAGAATGAAGATTGATGAGCCATTGACACGAAAAAGAAGAAGAAGACTGATCCCGAATATTCAATTGCTTTCCAATGTATTCTAAGTCTAAAGTCTTATAATATTCGGGTAAATTTCCGACAATATCATATTTTGATTATTATTCAAACAGGCGTTTCCTCAAAATAAAATAAAGAGGGGTTGCAAATACAATAAAAATACAAATCGTTTTAAAATTCCGCACAGCTCCCGCCGATCCGTCGGGTGATTGCGTCTCGCTCGGCAGACATCTTGATTTTTTTGCGCTAGCCACGTGATTTAGGTGGCAAGTTGGCGGGAAAACGCTACGTGAATTGATGCTGAAAAATTTGCAGGTTGTATTTTCTGATACGGCTACCGAGTTATTATTTAGTTTGTTCGCTTTAAAATTATGTAATACAACATGCTTCAGGTAGTTACAATGTAAAAAGTGAAGTCTTTGGTCAGCATTGCTCACTTCCCAACCCATGAGCATGAAATGTACACATTATACCAACGTCTGGCCCATCGTTGGTCCAAGTTGTAGACCGGCCATCAGATAGTTGGCCCAGCGTGTCTAGATCTTTTGATGTGCGCACTAAAAACCGACACTATTCGGTAATTTTGCCTGCGCTGACGCTAACTACCAACAAACGCATATGCTCATCATGAGAGTGCCCGTATGAATCCAACACATTTTTTACTTTTCTTTCTCCTCCTTTTCCATAATTTATTTGACTCCTACTAGGCTTTTACGTCAGCGACTGGGCTCAGACATATCCACCCCATGTCCACCCCCAGAGGATAACCTCCGCTAAAACAACATCCGTTAAACAGCAGTACCAGGAATTTGTGTCCCGAAGATCTTGATATATTACACCTTAGGGGCTTAAAATAGAATTGCTAGTTCATCGCTTTACTAAACTAAACTGTTAATTGTCTAATGTATATAATTTGCGGCACGATGCCTATAGAAAACAACTTCCGCCACTTAACTAAAACTAAACTAAACTAAAATGTCATGTGGAGCTTTTGAAGTGGTTAAAAATTCGGTCACTTTTCAGCAACCATAGTCTTGAGAAGACCAAAAGGTCAGGATTAAGGTAATTAAAAAAAAATTCATATCCGCGTATATTTCTGATAGAGAGCGTCTCCAAAAACGGAATCACGAGCAAACTTATGTGTGGGGATTTCCGCACAATAAAGAAAAAGGTAGCAGGTTAAATGGAAAACAATACATAATTAAAATTTTAAAGTAGAAGTGCTGTTGATTCATTGGAAGAAGAAATAGATAATTTAAAAAAAAAATATGGGACCCGTTGATCACCTGAGTTTAATCCCTTGGAATGAAAGTTGTAGTCATCTACTTTAAAGGTACCCGTTGACTTCTCGATGGTAGATCAAACAATACTATTTTATTTTTAAGGTGCCCGTTGGTCTACTGGTTACATTTTAAGTTCCTAATAACTAATTAGCCAATATTTAGATAAAAAAGTACACTTGCGTAGATAAATACCTATGTGTACTTACATCCCTTTAGCCAATTTCCACGATGTCATAGCTCCCAGCCGACAATTCTCAATGACAAGGAGCAACGAACGGCTTGTGTAGAAAGGCAATGGTGGTTTATACAGCATTAACTCGATCAAACTTGAACCAACTAGATAAGATGGCTTCTTAGGCGCTGTATGGATTGTGGTAACACCGATTAAACCGGATTTAAGCTTCTCCAGCTACACTAGAGATGCAACAGATAACCTTCATAAGTCATATTGCGTGTCCTAAAAACAAATTCCCGGTTGTATTAGAGGCTTCAAGCTGGGTTACTGTACTTGATCTGCTTCTTTTGATTTTGGCTCATACACTTTTAGGGAGCGTCTGCCGTCAGACTTCATAATTGCGTGAGGCAAACCTGCACCAGAGCCTGTACAACTTATTTTTTTAATTTATTTTTTTCTTACACATCAGTCTGAATTTCAATCCAAAAACATGTGTAAACAGAAAGACCAAGAAAAATTAAGTAACCCTACTTAAGTAATACATATTTATAGCAGTCAGTTAAATTTCAAAGTTGGGTGTGGACGTGTGGAATAGGGGACACCTTTGAGTGAACTAATATACAACTCGTGCGAGTTAACATGGCACCTGGCTCGGGGCTTTGCGCGGGGGAGCGGGAGGCGTGTACGCTGACGCTACTAGCCTCGCACGGCGAGAGCGGGGTCGCGCGCGGGGAAGCGGGAGGTGGGTGTCTTCGAGGCAGGTGCCATGTTAACTCGCACGAGCTATACGTTGCGAATTTAGCGAATATATCAAGTCTAGAGTTATTTAGAGCCAAATCGTTATACTGGTGAGCCATCCTGACCATGGGGTTATAGTACGGTAGACTATTTAATTGCCCATCTCGAATAGCAATAATAAAATATTTCAACAAACTTTTACAAGCAATATACAATACCTACACAAAAGTAAAATAATTCCTTTCATGTTCAAATTATATAAAATCTTTATTGAGCAGTATCAATTTGTGTTCCATTACAAGCTTTCAGCTAATAAAACGCGTCGCGATAGCATCGTCATTACGTCGAATGGAATGGAATTCTAACGTAACAGTTAACGCTTTTCAAGTTGTTACAGCCCACCGCTAGGCGGCGCTGCTGGCCCGGAAGCCGGCAGGAAATGGCCACTAATGGCGGCCGCGCCGGAAGCGACGCCATTACGACGCTAGTGCTGCTCAAATAATTACATTGAGCGACGTGTTTATTTTGCAATATAGGTAAGCTTTTGACAAATACGGGGGGTCAATGGATACAGGGATTGAGTGTCGGTTAGTTTCATCTTACGTAGGTATTGTTCAAGTTGCTAGTCCTGAAGCGAATAGTATCAACGGTTTATGCATATTTCTAGAAAAGTATAAAAATATCAAGGGCGCCTAAGACCATGTAAAATTTTTACCAGTGTTTTTGACAACAAGTTTTTCAGGATTTAAGCGGACTTCACTTGCAAACCGAAACACCTTCTCATTGAAAAACGAGCGTAAGCCTGCGTAAACCTTCGTCTCAGAATTGGAGGTTAGGTAGCAGACACTTCCACGAAAACTGTATAAGTCAAACGAAAAGAAACGTGACTTGCTGGCCAAGATCTTGATTCTCGACTTTACAAGAACTATCATTGAAGAACCTTTCACGTGTCCAAGGGAGCATGTTTATCTCTCATCCCTTGTTATAGTTAAATTTATTGACGTGCAAGAAGAAACTAATAGTTATCTAAGCTGCAAGCGAACGAAGCTTTGATATTACATACGCAGTGTCATAGAAAAGCCTGAATCAAACTCATGGCGGACCATGCAGTTGCGGTTATAAATAACTAAAGCTGACAATTTTCAACCTTGTCGGAACTTTCCTCGGCCCGACCAAGTTCTACAATAAATCGTGGTCCAGTCCAAGTGAAAAAGAGCCGGATTCGCCGCAGTAACGAGTTTCAAATTGGAAAACCAGCTAAGACAAACTTTGAGCAAGTTCGGACTTTACTGTTGTTTTTCTAATTTTCCTTTACACATAACTAAGGAGGTTTATGGACTTTTGTCGGTGGTTACGTGTTTTATACAGACTGTTAAAGCCAATAATACTAAATTAAAAAGGGGTAGAAATTTACAAATTGAAGTTAACTTAATTAACTTCAATTTGTAAATTTCTATAAAAGAAAGAAAAAAAGACATTTATTTGGCAAT
The DNA here is from genome assembly GCA_914829495.1 of Eilema sororculum. Classification (NCBI taxonomy): domain Eukaryota; kingdom Metazoa; phylum Arthropoda; class Insecta; order Lepidoptera; family Erebidae; genus Eilema; species Eilema sororculum. The sequence continues at coordinate 19,413,998 of OU618541.1, forward strand.
CACTGACATACTTAAAATTAGACTAGTGATTAATTAAGAAGACTAATTGAACTACTTCAATGCTAGGCTGAGTATAAGAGAACATACACTAGTCCAATGAGTGTGAGCGAGAGAAAATATCTTCCATTGATTCCGCAGTTAGGTGTATAGATAAAAAATAATTGTTTTTGTTTTGTTGATGGTCCTACTTCCTATTGACCTTATGCTACACTTTACAATTAAAAAAATATTATTGTTAGACGAGCAAATTTTATTGCAAGTAACAACCATGTAATTTTCCTATTAAGCTACTATTAAACAGTATACCTAAGCAGTTACTATCAGTCTCATTAGGTCAACGATGGATCGTTGACCAGCAATATAACAATTTATTATTTGAATGAATTTTTTATAGCATTTATTATGCTAACTGTTAAGTTCGAAAAACATTGGAAAAAATGAAATGCTCAAGTGAGACTCGAACTCACGACCTTTCGCTTACAGGGCGACTGCTCTACCAACTGAGCTATTGAGCACCAAAATTTATTATAATTTATTATTTATCACGTTTTATTTTATAAGAAACTATTTATGAGCGGCCATAAATACGAATAGTTAATCACACAACACATTAACAAGCTGTCGTCAGACAAGCACCATTGTTCTTGGAACTTTGCAATCCCCAACACAATACTAACAATGAGCTAATGCGAAACCGCCACAAGTAGCACCACAGATTAAAAAATCATCCAGGATAATAAAGAACTTATCGGCTGTGAGATCTGACGCCGGTGCCTAGCGAATGGAAAAAAGTAAAAAGGCGGGAATTTGATTCATAATGGCATCAACATGGCGGCACTGATTGCGATCTGAAAGGGAGATAAGAATGGGGTGGCTTTGTCTTGCCTTGATTACTATTATACATGGTACACCCATTCGAGCTATTGCTAGAAAAAAGTATAGGCTTGTGTCGGAATTGCAGGCTGCATTTTGCGATCATATTCTTTTAAGAACAAACAGCTGGTGGTGGATATTAATGATTGAGGATGCAGATGCAGTGTAAATAATGAAACGTGTACCCGTGAACCTTTGATTATATAATGTCTAGATAGAGCCTCGTCCTACTGTCAACGGAAATAAAACGAGTCAACCTGTGCAAACATGTGTGCGTACGGCCCGTGTTTTACACGTTGCATTCGTGCTTCTGTGTGCGTAAATATGATACCAGCTACAAGGAAAATTTCCCAAAAAAATCACCTAGGTATAATTAAATTGTTTTTTTTTTGACAGCCTCTGTAGCGTGACAGTAGTAAATGAGAATGGTATGCAAGGGGCACGGGTTCAATTCTCGCTTAGTGCATATATTTGTTTGTGTACATATGACTAATTTGCATAGGTCTGGGTACTTTCCACGCGATTCCTTTCGATTTCGATTTCGATTTCGATTTCGATTTCGATTTCGATTTCGATTTCGATTTCGATTTCGATTTCGATTTCGATTTCGATTTCGATTTCGATTTCGATTTCGATTTCGATTTCGATTTCGATTTCGATTTCGATTTCGATTTCGATTTCGATTTCGATTTCGATTTCGATTTCGATTTCGATTTCGATTTCGATTTCGATTTCGATTTCGATTTCGATTTCGATTTCGATTTCGATTTCGATTTCGATTTCGATTTCGATTTCGATTTCGATTTCGATTTCGGATTTCGGATTTCGGATTTCATGTTCTAATCCAAATCAATAAAAAGGAGGGACATTGGCTCCCCCAATCGGTACAAGGCTCCTCCAATCGAACCAAACCATGAATTTAAAAAACTGGCAACACTTACAAATATGGCGCGTGATAAATGACATATTGTTGTGATGAAAAAAATAATTAGTTTAACTTGTATTTTGGTTACTTTATTCATAAAAGGTAATGTGTGTAGTAGTATTTAGGCGTCCTTTTTAATTCCGGCAAACTTTGATAGTGCTAGTCGCCATATTTCGACAGTTTTTATTTAATGTTTTTCGCGGGTTTTACGTTGTGACACCGAGCCGACGCGAACGTCACTGAGCAGCGCGTAAGTATTATGAGATTGAACAAGCTGATATTTTTTGAGACGTTTGTACGTATTTGACACTCCATCTAGACATATAAATAATCAAAGCCGTGAACCTATTAACAAAGTTCTTCGGCACAAGGAATAAGATACTTACAGTAAAAATAAATGCTGTGAGTATATTAAAATTAAAGTTGAATTCCTGTAATGTCTTTCACAGACTTTGGTGAAGAAGGTTTTCATTCAATGAATATTAACCAAGGAAATCAATGACACATAATATTTGTATTTATGAAATAGGTACGATAATATATAACTAGGTAGATCGCATATTTCTTTAAGCCTTTTGAGTAATACTTTCATTGTTGTCCAAGCTGAGCTTCGATAACTTATCATTTTAAGTTAAACTAATATTACGATTGCGCGATCATACGCACATCAAATGACTCACTCCATTCGCGAAAGCAATACTCTGGACATCTCCAGGAGAAGGACTAGGGAACATTTCCTGTCACAATAATGTAGTCTGTTTATATCTATATATTTGTATATATTTACGTATTTATTTATGTCTATGTATGTGTATAGTTTGTATATATGTAGGTACATGTATAATATGTATATGTGTATGTATAATTATGTTTAGGTGTATGTATGTATGTATGAATATGATTATCTATACAAATAAATAAAATTGGAGTGTCTGTTTGTAATATTAAAATAACCGCTTTCTACTACATGCATATGAATGTATATACGGTACACATACCAAAATATATATTTTTAATTTTTTTGTCTGTCTGTCTGTCTGTCTGTTTGTTTTGGCTAATCTCTGGAACGGCTGGACCGATTTGGACGGGACTTTCACTGGCAGATAGCTTATGTAATAAGGAGTAACTTAGGCTAAAAAAAAAATGCCAAAAACAAAAAAAAATAAACTGATTTTTTTATTAAGTACATTCCACGCGGACGAAGTCGCGGGCACAGCTAGTGTATGATATAATATGTGTGTATTGTGTATAATGTACCTGTTTAGGTACACCTTCTTATTCGTGTTCCTTTTTATTTTGTTTTTTATTTTTTCATTTTTTATCTGTCTTTATGTACACTTCACATCCCCCTTCACGACCACAACTTCTCTGCTACTCAAAGGTTTGCTGGTAGAGAACTCATTTTGAGTTAAGCTCGCCTTTGTACATGTTCTTTGAAATGTTTTTTGTATGATCTCTGTATTATTTGTGTACAATAAAGAATTAAGAATCAAATTATATTTAGTTACAGTTTTATAATAAGTACATAATTTTTAATCAAGACTGAATACTCCATCCATAGGAATCATGTCAGCTTTCTTGACTCATTTTATTTAATTATAAAACGTTGGTGCTACTTAGTCCTTTACGAAAATATGTTTGTTAGTTTGTCCGTTTTTCACGCAGAAAGAGTGCAACACATTAAATGTGATTGATTCAAAAAAGTTACCAAGAAACACATAGCTACTCTGAAAAAAAGAAAAAAGTTTTAGTGGCACGAGAGAACTCTATTCTGCGTGACCGGAGCCGAAAGCGAAGGATGGTTATTATTATATATGTAATACAAAATTGGAACGACAATAATATAATTTTATTTATTGGAGCAACTTGCTCCAAAAAGCCTTCTTAGGATCCATTCAGCTATAAACTGAAAAACACAATTTATTATATAGCAACCCAACAAAATGTAAATACGTCGAATCGTAACCGAATTGGTCAAAGGGTAAACGGGAAATCACTGTCCATTTACCGAATACGACATTTGTGACAAGTTTGGACGTTCAACACAATATCCGTGCTCGGTCACTTTAAAAAAATATTATTCACTATGGTATCGGAATAGAGATTACATTTGCGCGGGAAACTATTTTTTGAAGCGCATTCCCTTGTGTAGGAATTCGAACACAATATAAAGTGTAATAAAATAAACCGTCCGCAATAATTTTTATTGTAAGAAGGGCCCCCGAATTATCATTTAGATGGGGTGGTTGGCAATATGGCGCGAATTCTCGTGCTGAGCAAAAAATAGATCGACCGAACAGGCGACGCGACAATTGAGTTACGGTTAGGGATGATCTTGTAAAGGGATTTTTGGGGATTTTTGTAATTGCACCTATTTTACTGTCAAGGGTCTTTTGTTTATGGATGAGTGGTTTGTGGTCAGCTTTCTTGCTATCGAATTTAGTAGCTTTGTTTATTTTATTGCCAGTGTAATTCGGTGTTTAAGCATTCTAGAAACCATTCGACAAGCTATGCTGAATTTGGATTTAGATGGTGTTGTGTCATTTGTAGAGATATGTTATTTTTGGAAATCAATCTTAAAAATATTGTCCCAAAAGTACTCCACCAAGAAAATCTCGGCTAAACCAACTTCATTTGCAAGCCGGTGCTGATTGAGAAATGAGGCTCTGATGCAAGCATTCCTATCGGAGTTGGTCGATGGTAGCAGCTCCTACAAAGTCAAGATCGGAGAGAACAGGGGAGTGGATTCCAGGCTCCAATTGTACTTTGGTTACAAATAAGACTAACATTGTGATGCTGCTGAATACAAAGATGACCTGAGTGGCTACAATTAGGTTTCTTCCCAGAGCTGATTTCTAGTCCAGTTAAACTTTTCTTATGTACATAAAAATGTAAATTAGGGCTCAGGTTTCGAAGGACTTGGTGTGCCCTCATACTCCTCTTTAAATATATTTCCTTCTAAATTTAAATGCATTTTAAATAAAAAATCTATCAGCTGATCGAGTATTTAAGTATTCATAACAAGCACAGACAGTTAATACAAATATTAAATTTTAATCTAAACGTCGTCGCCAACGAGTATTAATGACTAACTCCCCACAAAGATGTTATTCCCCTGAAACACATTAGTCTGAACATGTTAGGATTTCGGACGCTGTTACACTCATAAGCGACAGCGATTTTACGGTTTCCTCGGTGATCGTAGCAAATAATATCTCATGGCTACTACATTGTGATATAGGACTTAGTTTGTAGGAGCAAGGTATGATTTGCAATAAATAAATATCAAAATAAAAATTTAATTAATAACTACTATAATAATGTGTTTGCTTTTGTTATGCATGGTTGGTTTTGTAGATTGTTTTGGAAACGGTTTACTGAAATTATAACGGTTAAGATACGTGCTCTCACTGCCCCGATTCAAAAATACACCCACTATTTTATTTACATATGCATTGCAGTATTATCATAACATAGGTATTTTTATAGGCACTCAAGACAAAAATCGAGCGCTATTTTAATGCCAGTTAGGACTGGTGAACACCAAAACCTAACTGCAGGTATGTTAGTAGGGTAATAGGTACCGCATCGCCTCATCAACCATACCATTGGTACCATTGGTATTCCAACGCGTCTAATACACGACAGAATTACCGTCTCGTAAGATCAACGACAGAATTTCCGTCTAGTGTAAAGCTCTTTAAATTCGCGCAAAATTCCGCAAGAATTAAGCGAGCAAAAAAACTTGCCTAAAATCGCTTACGTCACTATGTCCAAACCTTATAATGATACGAAATGGCGGTGGTGTGGGTCGGGGGAGGCCAAATGGAAAGAGAATCAACGCTGATAAATGATTTCGGTACAAATGTTATTTTGATCTTTCGCGATACCCACAGATTTGTTGTGGGGCGGGCGCGATTACAATTCGTTGCTGTAGCCAGTTTTTGATTGCATTCTGTTTGTTGATATGTTTGGTATTTTAAGTGGGTAAGTCCGTTTGCTCTTAATAGTTGAATTGCCGTTAGTCTATTCATGTTATTTACCTACTAGTCCTATATATGGTGTCAGGTTTTGATTTCCTACCTTAGACCATTATCATGGAAATGGTGTGACACTCAAGTGTGTATATGGCTTACACCTAAGTATTACATATTTTTTACGCCGTTTACAAACCGTTTTTAGGCGTCTACAGAGTTTGTATTTACCTAGTCGGCCCGTATTCTAGAATGACACTCAGCCTGAATCGCGATTTATCTGAGGGAAAAAATTGTATAGATACATTGATAGTTAGACATGTTGCATATACAACCTGTACTCAGATGAATCTCGATTCAGGCTGAGTGTCTAGAATACGGATCTAAGTTTCGTACATAGGGAAGAAGAGTGAGCCTTCGGCAAAGATCAGCTGACTTCGATTTGTAGAGCGCTATCTCTGTCTTGAGAAAACCATATACTTACTACTACTATAATGTACAATCGTGATTAATATATTTGTTTTTCAATCAAACTAAGGGATTGTTGTACACACAGGTTTTTTCATCGTAAAAAATCATGGTTAATCCGCCGTGGTCGTGTGTTGGAGCACTGAGGAAGCTTGTTCACAGACACAGGTGGAGGCGCTACGACACGGTGCCGTCGTCACCCTGTATGCCGTGGCTGTACACGGCGAAATAACCATGAACTTTTACTGCGAAAAAAAAGTGTTTGTACAACAGGCATAACAGCTAAACGGATCTGGTTGAAAGATTATACTCTAGAATAAAACATAGGCTTTTGTCCCGGGAATTAATTCCGATGGATTGCGAGAACGGGATCAAAATTCCACGTGGAAGCCGAAGGCAAGAACTGATTTTGAAATAAAACAATTCTATACATATTGAATTCATAATATCCTATATTATTCAAAGTAAATTATAGTGTACTAACAACTTAATATCAATCACCATTTCTGTTCATGTTTTCACTACAACTTCTTGGGATCCTCACCCTGTGTAAGAAAAAAATCTGTTACTACATGATACTTGCTCTCCGAAATTTACGTAAACATCATTGAAATAAAACCATGTTTTTCATGACTACTGAAAAATAGCCTAAACGATGGACTAAATATATATCGCGATGGAATCCGTTAAAAATAAGTAGTTTCTTTTCAAAACGAAATAGCAATGGACCGTTTGGATTGGTTTGCCTATTATATCTCAAAAGGGGTGTTACGACAATGGTCAAGCCTGACATAAGACAAATTGGTAATTCGTCAAGTCCTCTTTTCGACAAATTATGAAATTTGCCAAACATGCCATTCGTCATATGCATATACAGTCGATAACTTACCCTTTCTGAACTTCCTCAAGCTTATGCCAGCCTAGTAGGTACTTTTGTAAGATTTTAAATGTAAAATTACCTATCAAGTCAGGGCAAATAATATAATTAGGTAGTCAGTGTAAATTTGTTTAGATACATACCTCCTTTGTGTCTGACTGGTTTATCTAGGCGGAAAATGCTGGCTAAATAGAATACTTTGTTCTGGTTGTTTTCCGTCAGTTATATATAATGTCATTTTATTATTCTGTAAGTGAAAATATTTTCTTAGGAATAACTATTATTACCTATAGGTATCTATTGAGTGTAGTGTAGTGTAGTGGCTTGTGTAAAACAGAAACCAAATAACATTATGGCTTCTACTAGTAAAGGCTGTAATTCTTTATTTACGTTTATAGACACCGAAAAAGGAAAACGAAAAATATTACGCGCAGGATACCAGTTTCATTATAATTTTACTAACAAAAATGGTACCACAATCTGGCGTTGCGTACAAAGGAGTGAGTGTAATGGATCCTTAACTTTAAGCAGCGATGAACTGTTAGTTTTGAGAGAAAGCAAGCATACTTGTAAGGCGGATTTTGATAAGAATTTAATTGACGTGAAGATGAACAAATGTAGAGAAAGAGTAAAAAATGAATGGAAATCTGTAAGTACAATTTTTGAAGAAACCATGGGTGAACTTGAAAAGGAGGATGATTTCATTGATACACCAAGTTTAAAATCAAAGCGTGATGGTTTATACAAATTAAGAAAAAAAGCAATTGGCGTACAAACGTGCAAGTTCTCAACAACTGATACGGTCAAATTCCCAGATATACTTTCAAAAGATTTTTTAGTTTATGAAAGTAAGGATGATCTACCGAAGTTGTTCATCTTTGCTAAGGATGAGGGTATAGAAATGGCATTAGGTACAGATTTGATATTTGTTGATGGCACTTTCAAGACCGTTCCACCGCCTTTTTATCAACTATTTTCAATACACATTGACTTGGGCAGCACAAGAGCAAGTACCAATATTATTCCTATATTTTTTTGCCTCTTGCCAAACAAAACGGAAGAGACATACAAGAGAGTGTTCTCGATTTTGCGTTCCCAATTCAAACTTCATGTAAAATTTTTAAAGTGCGACTACGAACTGGCCATAATGAATGCTGCAAAAAGCGTTTTCCCGGATATTCTTGTCAAAGGCTGCTTTTTTCATTTTAATCAGGCCATTTATAGAAAAGCACAAGCCCTCGGAATGATGAACGACGACAATTTAAAAAAAAAAGTTAGGCTTACCACAAACCTAGCGTTACTGCCTTGTCAGTACATTCCTGAAGGATGGTTAGCAATACAAGACCTGATGCCAAACAATGATGCTAGAGTGGAAAATTTTCAAAAATATTTTCTGGAGCAATGGCAAAAGAGGATTTCTCAAGACATGTGGTGTTGTGCAACTGAGCGCCATAGAACCACCAACGCAGTAGAAGGTTGGCACCGGAGATTAGGGACAAAGGTACAAGAAAATCATAATCTGTTCATGTATATTAGTATTTTGAAAAAAGAAGCCCTTTATTATTTAAAAAAAAGTAAAAGAAATGAAGAAAAAAAAAGGAAAACATCCGACGTCGCAAAAGATGCTAAAATAGAAAAAATTATAGAAAAATTGATAAGTGACAAAATAGACATATTAAGTTGTTTGAAACAGTTGTGTTGGGTATGAAATATACGTTTTTATATTCAAGTTTGATTTATTTATTTAATTTTTTTAGTTGAATGGCATGTTTGCCAAATTTCTTAATTTGTCGTAAAGAGGACTTGACGAATTACCAATTTGACCTAAATTAGTGTACTTCTATTGTTATTGACTGTACTTAAAATAGTTGACGAATGGCATGTTTGGCAAATTTCATAATTTGTCGAAAAGAGGACTTGACGAATTACCAATTTGTCTTATGTCAGGCTTGACCATTGTCGTAACACCCCTCAAAAGCGTATTCACCCACGCTCCGACTACGCTCGCTTTTTCCGCACTTACTAAGCATTACTTTTTTTTATACCACCTAGACAAGGATACGGCCCACTTGATGGAAAGTGTTTACCGTGACCTATGGACGAGTGAACAAGCCTTCAAATGCCCTTTTTGAAGAACCACATATCGTGGGTCGCATCGAAAAACTAATTTCTGATGGCACAGAAACTCTCTGTTCTTACTGGGTCGGTGTTGACTCTGTTGGTGTTGCACACGTCGATAGGCCACGGTGACCACTTTCCATTGGCCCTGTGCTTCTCTGCCAAATAAGTGGTATAAAAAAATTACAGCAGGGAGATTATTCCATAGTTCAAGGGCGCACGGAAAGAAGTTCCTTTCATACCTCAGGTGCGCACCGTTTTTGGTTGCAAAGTGTGAAGATGTAATCTCTATAATATGTGACGAGCGGTGCGAAGATAGGATAAAAACACTCATCTCAGTAACAAATAACTATTTTGTTTACATTGTATCAAAACGTAAAATACTGCTAAGTACTGAGGGTTGGGATGACCTAGCTCTGATAGAATGGGCTGCGTCAGAACCTTGTTCGTCAATCAGCAGGGGTAAGGTTGGCTTCGCCCTGACGATCTTATTACCGTTTCCAAAAACATACCTACAGTTAAATATAGATCGCACCTCCAGATAAACAGTCAATTTTGAAGTATCTGTGACTGCTGTTCCAATAATATAATTACAAATCTCTATCTGTTTCATGGGACAAGCCCTACAATCGACAGGCAGTAGAATTACAGGTCAATGATAGAAATATTGGGACACTAAAAACAAAGATTGATGACGTTTTCAATCTTCAGTATCCCGAAACTGACAGTAGATACGTTATTGGGAACGGCCGTTAGCGAAGGCCCATACATCCCTAGGTTATACACATCATTATCATCGTCATCCTTGCGTTAGCCCTGGTCGCATCCGAAAGTCATGGAAGATAGTTCTTACCCAATAGTATCCCACCCACGCAAGTGACTCGTTATCCATTCGCGGGCCCATGAGGGGATTCATCTGTGCTATGTAGATTGTCACCCAACTGAAAAATTAAATCATGATTATTGCTTATGCCTAACCCTCCGGGGATAAAGGCGTGATTATTATTCCTAGATTAGATAGCCAATAACTATAATATTGGCTGTTTATTCTAGGAATAAACTTTACTCACGTTTGGTTGAACGTACCATAAGTACACGAAATTAGAATCTGTTTAGTAAGTGTCTTGTTGTGATTCTGCTTTGATGAGTGACCTTTTTAATTTTTATTTTTAAAGTTATTCGTTGTAGTGGAATTGCTTACAGTGGCCTTTTAGACCCGCTGGTCTCGGTAAGCAATTCTATTCGATCAACAGATCCATTTCAAATGCAAATATTATTAAGTCTAGCCAACTTCTGGCATTTTTTTTTAATAGAATACCTAAATACTAGATGAATTATATTTGTTTGTACTTATAGATAGATATGGATTATGAATTAGAATGATAACTTACAATAGCCAGAGTGACACAACTGTTAGCATTATAGAGCATCTAATCACACTGAAAAATAAAAGATGTTTAATTTGTAATCCACATTAAGTCGAACCTTATAGGCCTTATGGGCTCGACTGAATATAGGTAAGTATATGGGGTTCTTCCAAGAACTCCCGAGACCAAGCCTTCGACAAAAGGTACCTACAATAAATTTACTGTACACCGTTGTACACAATGTACACCATAAGCATTAATTTCGCTCAGTACCTTGTGTTATGACCATGGATCATGGAAGAGAATTATGGGGAAATTCATTACTTATTTTTAATACTTCTCTAAGTAAGTACCTATTTTTTTCTTTTACTGTATTGCTAACGTCAAGTATTAATTCGTGTCTTGCTAGAATCTACAAGTTAAAGTAACCACATGGTAACCACCTAAAATATTTCCTTTATGATAGATAGATAGATGATACATTCATAGTCTGGAATAACAGATAGGCTACTTTTATATTCCTGGAGTAAGTTCCTATGGGTTGCGAGAACGGGATCAGATTCCTAGTGGGTGGGCAATAGTTAGAATATTACTATTTGAATAGAAATTGATATTTTACTCTTGGTTTGGTCCCCTCCGAACCATAATAGGACCAATTACAAATATGGCTGCAGTAATCCCAGTAGCTATATAAATGGGCTGGTACATTGCTTATTATAATTTGTGTTATTAATCTGTGAACTTTCACTTATCATCTGCCAAAAGCTTATAATAGTGTTTATCTGAATAATATTCTCTTTAAAATCGCAGACCATCGTAGACAGATTGACAGATCAAAATACGTTTTGAATGTCAATGTCATTCGAATCTGACGTTTCAAATTCTTTATGGTTTTGGGTTTTGTGTAAAAAGTTAACAACCGAACTGAATATGCGTAGAACATAATATCTTGGACCTAAAATGTGCTCTTTTGTGGATAGCACGGGGTACTACGGCGGTGGACGAGCTGAAATTCACCAAGCATAGATTATTACAAAACAATCCGCGAGCGCCAGCGCCTCATTTGTCTCGCAATCTAAGTCCAATATATTTGTCCCGAGGTACACCAATCACATCGTAACCGTATCCCATCATCACTGGGAAATGCATCCAAAGCTTGCACTCTGGAGTCTAAAGTCCTCTGTCCTACCCCTCCTTTTCATAATACGTTTATCTTTACGAAAATATAGACAAGCCGAAACCGTACCTAATCATCGTTAGGCTATAGGTAGGTAAGAGCGGGAGAAAACTCTCCCACCCGAGTTCCGCAGTCGGCGGCTTGGGCGCCGCCGACGTGTCTTCGCCGAAGACCATCGGCCTCCATGACCGGGGGCCTGAGGACGGTGAGTTGGTTGCTCACCGTCTTTACAGAAGCAGGCCCATGACGGCAGCGTGACGTGAGGGATTCACGCACGCCCCCCCCCCCCCCCTAAGAAGCGGGTTAGCACCCGAAAACCCCCCCATAGACGCGGGATAGCACCCGAACCACCCCCAAGGCGAGGCCGCAATTGTAGCAGTGGGTCTGATGGGAGACCTGGGACATCCTTCCGAGGGCTTACCCGGGGCTCCCATCCATAGGCTTCTGGGCGTTACCGTGGGGGTTTTTAGTCGGAAGGAGTCCGGCATAACATCCATGAAGGATTTTCCCCCACGGTTAAGAAAAAAAAAAGGGAAATCCCTGCGCCCAAGCCTCATCGGTCCACAGATATATCAGCTTGCATAGATAGAAGACCTACATAGCATCCCCATGCACCGGAACACGTAACACTTCCACTAGTAAGAAGTGAAATGAGAATTACCACAATGTATTTATTTTTGTTTTGTAAAATAACCAAGATCCATAACTCCATAAGATATGTTTTACAAATTTCTCGTAAATACAAAACATCATGATCACAAGTTATCTTGTAAAACAAGGTTGCGTCACGGCGGTACCCGGGGCCGGATCGGCCGCCATCGGCTCACATCGGCGATCGCAGATAGCGAGACCGGCGTACGCGCAGCGCACCTATAATGACTCAATTATCCGCTTAGTGAGGGCGTGGCCCACTACAGTATGTCTTCATTACTATAGCGGAGGAGCATAGCGTGGCAGTGGCTTTGTTTATATTTATTTGCTATTATATTTCGTGTTTGAATAGTTTAATTCCACAGTAATCAATTGGATTATCTTACCAATCCCTACCTAATATAAAGTTCATTCATATCATAAAATTTTAAATATGAAATAAAAGGTTTCAATTATGATTTTAGAGACCAAAATTATCCAAACATACTAATTGAATATGGTATGAAAACTCTGTGAAACATGCAATGGTGAATCACACTTTGAATGCATTTTTCAAAATAGTATTCAATGAAAATGCACATTTTATTTTAGAGAAACGATACAGGCTTACTACCTGCTGACTCAAACCGTTTATATTTTCTCAGAATAAAAAAATAAATGACGAAAACTATTGTAACGTAGCGGTAGACCCGTTGAGTGCTACGCCGAGGTCTACGAGATTACGGGTTCGATTCCCATTTATTGCAGAAGAAGAAACAAGAGGAGTTGGACTGGGTATTCCCTTGTACCCTTGAATGAATCTAAGTATGTTGATCCGCATTCCAGAATCCATATCACGAACTAGTTAAGTTACCCTTACTTTTGTTCTAGATAGCTTTGTTTTTAATGTCGTAGAGTAGGTATTTATTTATTTACATAAGAACACTACAAGAAATAATGCGTCCAAGGCGATCGGTCTTTTAATTTTGTAGTTTACCAGTATAAAAGTTAATTTATTAGACACATAAAAAATACACAGAAAATATCCATGATTATGATACATCAGTATAAATTATAAGTAGGTATGTATATTACATGCTTAAGGTCTTACAATCGAGACGTTCTGAGTTGGAGTTCTCACTTGGCATTGAACACACGGCGATCACTAATACTAGAGACTTCGATTACTATAGTACCTTTTTTTTTTTTTTTTTTTTTTTTCGTGCGGAAATCCCCTCGGATACCCCCCCTGCCGGAGCCGGAAGGGGAGGTTATGTCGGACTCGAACCGACTAAAACCGCACGCCGACTGTGGGTCTTGGTGCTAGGCCGGAGGTGAGGTTGTTATAGACATATCCCTCGCACCCCGGCTGACCCAGGGCCATCCCTTACGGTCTGGCCCTCCTCAGGAGGGGGGACAACGGTGTCCCCAACTCGCCCCCGGAATGGGGAGGCGCGCTATTTAGCGCGCCGCCGCCGTGGCCTGCTTCTGCTGGGGTGACAGGCGGCTCCACCCGTCACCCCCAGGCCCGCGCTCATGGGGGACGGAGGTCAGTCAGTGCCCTCCGACGCCCGAGTTGCCTGCGCGCGCGGGCGGCGCGATCCGCGAGTCTTTCTCGCTCGCGCCGCCTCTCCCGCTCCGCGGTCTCCTTCACGACCATTACCTGCTCGCTGAAGGAGACGCCGGCCGCCCACGCGTCCGCGCAGCGGACCATTGCTGTGAGCAGGGTGGCGAGGGTGAGAACTCTCACTCCCAGGGCCGCCACTAGCTCCCGCCTCGGTCCGGCCCATGCCGGACACTCGGTGAGCGTGTGCAGCCCTGTGTCCTCGCTCGCGTCGCAGTGATGGCACTCGGACGTTGGCTCCTTTTCGATCCGACACAGATATCTCCCGAAGCACCCGTGCCCGTTGATAATCTGTGTCAGTCGATACGAGAGGCTGCCATGTGGCCTCTCGAGCCATTCCCCCATGATGGGCCTTACCGCCTCTATGACGGCATGCCCTGCGCGTCGTTGCTCAAGTCGTCGCTCCCACTCCGCCACCATGACCCCGTGGAGCCGGGACCTCTCGGCCCGAATGTCTTCGGGCTCGGGATCGAATCCCCGCTCCCGCGCCTCCTTACGGAACCGATACAGTGCCGCAAGGGATCTCGCTTCCAGGATCCACGGTGGCGATCCGGCTAGGAGACTCGCCGCTTCAAAGGATATCGTGCGGTACCCCCTAATGGCCCTGCAGGCCATCGTCTGCTGCGGAGCATGCAGCAGTTGCACGAACCTGGCCTGCAGGGCGTCCGCCCACACGGGGCACCCGTACAGGGCCATGGACCGCACGACACCCGCGTAGAGTCTCCTGCAGGAGTCCTCTGGGCCCCTCAAGTTGGGCAGCAGCCGCATCAGCGCGTTAGCTGACACCAACAGTTTGGGGCGCAGACTTCGGAAGTGCTCTCCGAAGTCCCACCGACCGTCGAGTACGAGCCCCAGGTATTTCAGCCGGGGCTTGATGTCGATGGGAGTACCTCCTACTGTCAAGCTGGATCCCGGGGGTGGCCTGCGCCGAGGACCATGAAAGAACAAGGCCTCGGATTTGTGCAGAGCCACCTCGAGACCCAGCCGCCGGATCCGATCCACGACTTGAGCAACAGCGGTCGTGGCCCTCTGGGTCGCCTCGCAGTGTGTAGCGCCACTCACCGTCACTAGCGTGTCGTCCGCGTAGCACGTGACGGTGGCACCGAACGCGAGCTCACCGCGAAGCACCCAGTCGTATCCGATGTTCCACAGGAGCGGCCCCAGGACCGATCCCTGTGGGACACCGCACGACATCTCACGCCTACCGACGCCGGTCGCACTTGGGTAGATGACGGCCCTCTCCGTCAGGTACGCCCCGACTATGCGGCGGAGGTAGAGAGGCACATCGTGGTACACGAGCGCCTCCCTGATGCGATTACTATAGTACCAACTCTTAAAAAAAGAACTTCTTTATTTGATTTTTTTTCTCATGAAGCCGTCTCAATACAATGCGGGCTTCTAGGAAGAGTCGTATGCGCACATCATAGAACTTTATCTATTGGTCCTGAGAAATATAGCAAAGAATTTATTGGAAATATCGATGCCCGTTTATGGTGCACTTCTAACCATACCATAGGCTTATCGGAACCATCTCCACTTGACCCCATGGGTCATGAATTGATTTTTAAGTTTCTATTTTATGTACAACCCTGTACAGTTATCGGAGATATAACATGATTGATCTAATGGGCATTATTACAAGCAGTTAACTTATATCGGAGATTGTATCCAAACATTGTTTACGACAGCTATTTTAATAACTTTATTTGCCGTTCACTCCTATTTAGAATGTGAAACATGTTTTTCTTTATTGACCACCAGTTTTGTTATGAAAGTGATATAAGTAATGGTCACACGTGGTCACAATTTTTTTTTGAAAACAGAAGTCAAATCAGTTTAGTCCCTTTTTTCCTTAAATTTTCACTATTTATTTCCTTTTTTCGTTTTAGACCATTAAAACTTGTTAAATTTTGTTCTATTTTAGTGATGTTTCATGCAATACAGTGTCGATTTCATCAACAGGATACATAACATTTTGGCATAATCCCTCTTTTTTAAATGTAATATCATTGGCATAATCTAAACATTTTAACAGAATATTAATTAGGCATTATTAATTATAAAACAAATGATTTTTGAAATAACGCTCAATATTAACATTCGTAGATTGATGGTTTTTAAAAACAAAATGCTCCTTTCATTTTATTTTTTATTTTTATCGGAAATCTTCACGGTCAGAGGACGAGGACAGGACGCTTTTGCCTCTAGATATTGTAAGCGGGGCGTTTTGACACCTGTCACTTTGACAGGCTGGGTCAAGCGGGCGTCGCTAGCTTCAATTTCCGGAGGGAGTGACGATGTTGCATGATTTGAATTTAATTTTGAAATGGCGTAGTCATCCATCGTTGGGTATGATATTATTATATTATGGCTACCTATTCCATAATTATGTGTTTATCGATGTTTTTGAACTTTTACAAGTCAAGGATCATGGCGTTATTTAAGATAAAATCGTAGGGGAGACTGGGGTCAATTGGAACGTTTACGACAAAATCGAGTATTGTAGCCTCATTTTATAATGAATTGGTTTCCAGAATGGTTTCAGTTATGGTCAAGTTATCTAGCTATATAGTGAAAATTGTTATTTGACTCCATGGACTTAAAATAAATAGTTAGAGGCTTTTTAGAAAACGTCGGCATACGTTTCAAATGTCCCCAGGCCTGGGTCGATTGAAACAAAGGTGGGGGGCAATGGAAACACCAAGTACAACATCAGTATTTATTATTATAATCATTACTAAGAACTATTTATCTTAAGATTCATATCACCCGAAGTCAGTCTTCGATTTTTTTAATAATTATATATCACTTATTGACCATAACTTATCATTTAGGACTTACTTATTTCAGTAGTGAGATCGACTTACAAAATTAATCAACATTCATAAGAGTTTCCTGGCCTGGTTGTTTCTGGTGAAGAAATATTGAATAGGCTTGTGGATGGCTGCTGTAGATAAAGGTAGTTTCACAAGGTTGGATTTCGGACATCGGCGGTGTAGTAGGTGGAACTGTAATGGTGCCCCCAAGAATTTTGTTTCAATTGCCCCATGATCCTATCTGTAAATATTTAATTCAGTAAAAAAAAAACAATTACTGTAGGCATACACAAACCTCTTTAAATTTGACTAGACTAGATTATAAATTATAGTAGTTAAGTTCAATAAAACAAATTATTAACGATTGTTAATCACCAAACAAAACAAAAACATGAAAAATACTTACTTTTTGTGGCAAAAAACCAATACAGTCACATAAAAATGTCCGCCGCGCTGGGATCCGCGACACGCACTGCACTACAGGTTCGCACCCTTTTGCCGATCCTTTCTCCCCTCAGGCCCCCACCGCTAAGTCTATCCGTCTCGTAGTTATTTGACTTGTTTCAAATGACCCGCGTTTCTATTGACCCCAGTCTCCCCTAGTTTGAAACATCTAGAATGCGTTAAAGATGCTTGAACAAGATTTGTTTCCTCAAAAATATTATAGAACAAAAGTTCCCAGGATTTCCTTGAATACAAAATTCTATGCAGTAACCTATGCAAGAGAGTTGTCATACATACCACGCTGCAAAGGACCGGAACATAGCATGCGACTTCGCAGCTAGAATAAATCACATGTGATTTATTTTTATTCGGTTGGCAACAGTGAGCGGCGCATACATTCCGACGCTGCAATGCTGTTACAATTCTTTATTTAAATTATTTTCGTTGGTATTTGGCTAGTGGTACGTGCCTAGTGTATTTTTTATCTGTATTATCTTCAGTAACCGTTTATGAACAGAATTTATTTAAATTGGTTTATTTATTCGCGTTTGTATTGGATTTTTTGCTGCGCTGGGAATATGTTTTCCTATGACTGTGTACTAAATCGATGTCGGCACTATTTATATTTATTGTGATTGTAGTGTACAATATTTGTGTGGAATGAAATTTTCATTCAGTGTAGGCGTACTTTTCAGTTCGAAAGGAACCCTGGTGTTACATAAGTCATAGGCCGTAACCACTTTTCGTCTCTTGGGCTGTGTGCTTGCCTGCCACCATGTATGGTATAAAAAAGGAAACATTTCAATTTAAAGAAAATCTACAATTAACGTAATGGTATAAGTTGGGGAAACTACTGGCAGTTATTATAATTTTCTCACCATTTGATATGCTTGGTTTTCTGGTAAACATTCCTAGTTCTTGTGTTACCTAATCTATAGTAGGCAACCTGAAAAGTCGCTGAATATAAAAAAACACAAAAAATAAAGCTTTAAAAATATGTTTGGGTAGATATTTTTGTAATCATCTGAAGACAATTTTCAAATATTTCTAGACATGTTTATTATTTCATGAAGGTAAGTTTTTAGAGCTAAGGTGTTCGGTTACATAAAATATGTTTGGAGGGCGGGCTGTAGGGACGTATAGAAAACATGAATGGTTTTCTAAGCAGTAAACTATCCACAGCGAAGCTTCTTTACTTTACCGGGCTCTCACATTAAAACCAAGTAAACTGTTCGCCCATTTCATTTCTCCATTGAATTAAAAGTTACTAGCTATAATATTGGCATTGATTTTACAACTTAAACAAAACGCGTATCAAGTAAGTAACGCCAACGCGGTACACGATCTTAATAGACAATAACGGTTGGTACACAACATGTATTCTAAACAATATTTGAGCTACAAAAGGCTACCAACATTAAAGTTACAAACAAATCAGGGACAAGTACATATTAACGCAACGTTGTAACCGTCGGTAGCACAATGTTCTAGCACAATGGCGCGACACAATGGAACAGTACTGACTACAAATCATCACTGACGGCCCACGCCGTCTTATTTAGAATTTCACGGCTGACGACCGCAGGGAGATAGCTAACTACGCGTTATATTGTTCGCTCTATAGTGATTGACTTCGAGGAAACTGTTTAACACGTTCTTAGTTCTTGAAATGATTGGATAGGTAACATTTTCATGATGTTGGTACCAGTTATTGAAAGTTTGTGAATCAGCAAAATTACTCTCATTCCTCAGAGCCTTTTCCCAACTCAATTGGGTATTAT
This sequence comes from Eilema sororculum, assembly GCA_914829495.1. NCBI lineage: Eukaryota > Metazoa > Arthropoda > Insecta > Lepidoptera > Erebidae > Eilema > Eilema sororculum. Next base: position 19,433,072 of record OU618541.1, read on the forward strand.
CCTATAGTTATAATAAATTATTTAACCGAGCTTATTAAATAAAGAATGGTAAAAGAGCGGTAAAAATGGCATCGGTTCTTATTTTATAGTTTTTTTTTAACCATCCACCCGACGATATATGATATCTGATTTGATTATTAAATTTTATGACGTCACTAAATATTTTTTCATACCAGTTACCTTATCCCTATTTATCGTTTTGACGTTTAGTAAAAAATAACTAATTTGACCAGTCAGTAGTCCCAATTGGGCTTTCAGTCTAAGTGTGATGCAACTAAATTTCGATATTATCCGAGAAGCGACTGCCATCTGACCTCTACGGCCAGTTAGCGATATCGCAGTTCTGTAGCTAGATTAGTTGAACTTTTTAGGGCTCCGACTACGTATAATGACTGCCATAGAGGTTTGTATGACAACATGGCCGACGGCTTCGTGTTCTCCGCGCGGGAACACCCAGATCAATGTAAGTAGCATGCAAATATTTACACGGAGCGGGAATCGAACCGGCATCCCCTGTATAGAATACACTACCTCCACCCAATTAATAAATTAATATACTTAATTATTTCTTTAAACTCAAGCGGTGAACAGAAATACTACTAGGAATGTAATCAAAATGATTTTGCATCCCGTTACATGGTGAATGGAGATAGGTAGTTTATCTAGTAAGATCTTAGTTTTTCTAGTAAAGTCATCCTCTTAGCTAGTAATATGTGTATCGACTAGCAAACAGGGTTATCTTGCACATATTGAGAACACTTGTACCTTTTGCACAGTCTTTCATTTGGAATAAGTGTTACAATAAATTCCACCCAGTGTCATCAACATTAACTTGGGGCCCCAGAGGTGTTGGTAGTCAGGCATATTAGTCAGATTTAGAACAAAATCGGCACCATTGACTTAATCATTCAAAGTTCCGACATTAGGTACAAAGTAGTTATTCGACTGGCCTTTACATGACCCAAAAACCGTTCAACCTCATTTTTAATTGCGTCGAAAGTAATATTAATTTTCAATAAACATGCTATCAGTGTCGGTCACTCAAAAAGGAGTGAATTCGGTAATTTATTAGGGTTGGGTGATAACCCTTCTATCAGCGACAAAGAGACCGCTAGACGCGCGGTGACGAATAGAGGCAGTTGACACGGCTTCTGCAAGTAATCTTATTAGCTTATGACACTAAATAAGACTAAAATTATTTATTAGTTATTTTTTTGCGTTTTTATCGTTGCTTACGCAATTCGGAAGCAACGGAAAGCTTTTGGAAATTTACTCGTACGCAAATATCATTAATTGACATAAAATCACTTTTCAAAGGATTCTATCACCAATTATTTGGAATAATTTACATTTTTGTGGATATACTCTGTTAATAATGGTTTTATACCAATATTTTTTGCGTAATTTATTAATGGTTTTCTAATTTTCAAATGGCAAGGATACATTGTTGTGACAATTTTAAGCTGTAAGCTGTATGCTCACGACAAAACCTATCATAAAAGAAAAATATTTTTTTTTTTGCAAATTTCAAATATTTTGACGATGAAGTCTCAAAATGATCTTAAAACTCTCGAGAGCAAATCATTTTGATCATTTAGAGTAGGTACTTTGTTTGTTAATATCTTTCTGATGCTAATTGAACCCGCTCGAGACTTAATTCTTAATTTCTTCTTTTACAATAACGCACAGAAAGACATAAGAAATATTTAATCTATATATTTAAAAGAAAGTCGTGTTATTTACACTAGGTATTTATATCTTAATAACGGCTGTATTGATTTGGCTGAAGTTTGGTGGGGAAGTAGCTTAGAATCAGGAGAAGGACATAGGACACTTTTCATCCCGTTCGACCTTTATTTTATTGCGGGTACAGGTTCCTGTGGGTCGCGGGTCACGGGACCATCTTATTTACATGAAGTACCAGGCTAACAGAAACTTTAAGAAATAACGCGGGAATAGGAGCAGTGTGTCCTATAACTTTTTATTCCGAACTTAATACGGACGAAGTCGCGGGCAAAAGCTAGTATTATATATCTACCTAAATCAATACAGAAATATTTAATATACAAGATTTATCTACAAACTATGTATGTGTATATGTTTTTGTACAAAAAATAGAATACCGCGGCTCTTATGATCTAATAGTTAACAGTGTTTACACAATCTAGTGGTACAAGAAATCAATAACAGCTGTTGTATTAATTCAATATTATAATAATTAGGCAATGGCGACAGAGAAGTGATAAAAACATCATGTACCACTAATATAGACTGAATCAAGAGCAGTTCAGGGGTCAGCCGATAACTCTTGTATTAATTTGCTTTATACGACGTGACAATATGATTGTGTGTTATTTTTGTTGCTTATTATATATATTAATATTGACGAATCTGATTTGTGATCTGTGAATCGTCCGTTATTATTTCATCGTATTTATATATTTTTAATCATCCCTACTTGTCAATAGGTTATATTTGGTAAGCTGGTGACATGCGTGCATGCATGACAAATAAATCAACAAATGGATGATCTCATTGCCAGAAATGCTTATGATCTGAACCGACCAGAAAAAGATGACCGAAAAGTGTGTTGAAGTATATGAAAGAAGGAAGAAGTATCATTAAAGCAAACATAGGGATATGTGATATTAACATAATTATAAAAGAGTGGGGGATTTGACGGTTTGACACAAGTCGAGCTGGTGTTAAAGTTGTCAGGAAGAGAGATATTGCTTGACGGTAGGAGGTCATACAGAACGAGGGATATGTCGAAGGCCGCGGCGGCGGCGCAAAGTGCGCCTCCCCGTACCCGGGCTAGTTGGGGACACCGAGGTCCCCACAACCCGAAGGGGATCATCTCGAAAGAGATGGTTCTGGGTCCGCAGGGGTGCGAGAGATATGCTTTCGGCAATCTCACCTCCGGCAACCAAGGACCAATAACGGCGTGCGTTTTAGTCGGTTCGAGTCCGACTTAACCGCCTCCACCGGCTCCGTGGGGGTGGTATCCGTAGGGATTTTGCGTACGATAAAAAAAACCCACATTTTTAGTCGGCTCGAATCCTCAATAACCTTCCCCTCCGGCTCCGACAGGGGAGGTATCCGAAGGGATTTCCAATAAAAAAATCAAATAAAAGAAGGTCATACAGAGATTCATTCATTGCATAAAAGTTTAATAGAACTTCCAGTTTTGACGTTTAATAAAACCACGGAGAACATAATAATGATCTCTACTCCATGAATAGAATTGATTGTCTATGTATGATTCCGAAGCCGACTGCATAAGACAACTGCCGACGCATCATACATTACATACATTACTTGTAAACTTCAATACGGGTAAAAGGGGACCATTGAGAAACCGCAATGAATTACGCAAATTTACAGCTTGCTTCTGCAGTTCTAGTAATGCGGTCACCTTCTGAATCGTACCTTAACCGTCAAGTACCTAATTCATAAAAGAAACAAACCCATAATAATTTGATATGATATATGTGGCTATGTTATATATAAAACAAGAACGGTGCAATAGTACCTACGATAAAACTATTGGTATATTTCTTGGCCATGAATCATCTTTATGGGCTATTCCGGCGGTATATTTCGGCAATTTCCTGAATTATTGTGCTCCGTTGTACCGAATACTAGTTATATTGTTCTTAAGAGCAATATACTTACTTGTTATTTTCTTGGTTTTAGTTACCTATTGTATCATGTAAGTCGCCTTTGAACTGTGAATTACTAGTCTATTTTCAAGAAATGTAAGATACGAGACGATAAGGAAATAGCGGTATCTTTGATGTAAGTTAATGTAAATCAGGGCATGTATTACGTATTTTAGAAGAAGTTTAATAATTTTTATACCAAGATTGTCAAGAGCTTCAGTAAGGTCTTTACTTAAACGAATATCCAAAACGGCGTTGATAGGATCTTACCACGGAGGACAGAATATGATTAAGTAACGGAGATGCCCCATTGATATTTCTCCTAATAAAAACGCGTCGCCGAATGCGGGTGGGAAGAGAGACGCGCGGGGTGTCAAAAGTCGAAGGACTTCATAGGTATAACGTTCCTACCGAATGAGTCCTTTTGACGTTTGGATGGCACGCGACTCGATTGCCTTGCAACAACTCCGCTATCATTTCCTTCTCCATGGATCTTACCAAATTTGGATAGGTAAAGGGGGAACACGACTGACGGTGGAGGTGAGCGCTGATGCATCACAAGGTGGCCACTCTAAACCTACATCTGGGTCGCAAGTCCCAGGCGCCGTCACAGTGTTCCTCTCTGTACCACGCCATCCATGGACCCGGCGACCGCACGGTGAATCCATGGAATGCTGAGAACCGGATCTCTAGTTGGAAGTTAAGCACAAAGGTTGGAAGATGAGGCTTACCTGTTAGCAACTGGATACCGTGGTCTATGGACGTGTATTAAATACACCAGGGGCGTCACTCTCGTGCTGCCTACCTTTCTAATGATCTTCTTGAAGTACAAAGTAATATTATAGTGGTCATTGGTAAAGGAGTCTCAACAATGGTTTAACTTACCCAGTCATGGTGCCATGAAGAGGTCTCAATGTGTTAAGTATGGCCATTCAACCTAAGAATTCATTGATTTGGATGTAGCTTAACCTTGTGTTAACATACCAAGATACGGGTCCTTCAGTTCATCACAATAATTGCCTGAAATTTCAGTAACACACCGCTTAACTAATAATGCAATAGTTTACACTCTACCTCACAAGTTCAAAAGACACTTACAAACGAATATTAATACGGTGATATTACAATTTAATTTGGTAGCATGGCCCGGGAACTGAACGCATGTATCACGAGCAACGAGGTGGCCGCCAGGGACACATAACTTAGGCGAATGCGTCAGATCAAAAGGCCCGCCGGCGTACGGATACGGTTCGATTTATTTTGGCGTAGGGCCATGAAGTCTGCGTTTGGGGGCAGTTGATTTTTCAAGAAAGTCTATAAGAGGGCTTGTTCAAAGTAGGCTGAGCATTACAATATTCATGCATGTCCCGAAAATCCCGACTGCTGTCTAAAAAATTTCTAAATCGTACCTACTTATACTCGTATAGTTTCACAGATTAGCGCGTTCAAAGAAACACACACTTAAACTTTATCATTAGTATAAAAAGTTAAAACCTTGTGGTCGAAGGCGTACATAAAATCGGGTCACACGAAGAACTTTGTACGCGGGTTCAAACCTGTGGGTCGTACGAGAACGTAGCCCCATTCTCGTTAAGGCGAACGTTTGTGAAACAGATAGAAAATAGCTGTTCTTATGGCCTTTCCCTATGTAGGAGCGGCTTGCGCAGAGATACGGTGGATATAGTGAAAAATAATGGCGCTTAAATTGCCTATATGAGGGTTATTGTGTGATATTATTGCTCAAGATATATGGCGCTTAGTCAGCAGCGCCCAGAGATATGGTTAGGTGGTTGGAACTGTACTTTGAGGGTCGTTTTTGAGAGTAGATATTATGAAATATATGAAACGTCTATATGAATGAAAATATAGGTATAATACGCGTTGGAGCCGCCTGTCATCCCAGCAGAACCCATACCATCCCGAGGAGGGCCAGAACAGCCCCGGGTGCGAGGGATATATGGAAGAAAACCTCACCTTTGGCCTAGCACGACGACCCAGAGTTTTAGTCGGTTCGAGTCCGACATAATCTCCCCCTCAGACTCCTGGGGAGGAGGTATCCGAGGGGACATCCGCAAATAAAAAAAATGATATAATACGCGTACTGGGTGATTGTACAGTCTGCACAGTTTCGATACCAAAATTGTTTGGAAGTATTAACTTTGGCAAAAATAATTTTAAAAAAATGTAGGAAAAAATCTGGTAATTTGGCTTCCAAATATTTTGTAAGTAATTTATGGATTGGCAATTTTATGACATTCGAAATTCAAAATTTGAATTGGTAACACAGAAGTCGTTAATTGCTGTACCACTCCGTATTCTGCGATAAGTAAACGCTGTCAACAAATTAAAATGGCGGTATTTTGTAATGTTTATCGGTTAAATTAGCCGATGTGACAGTGACATTGACATAATTTTCCGAAGCATGTCGTCCAGTCTGACCGAAAGTTCGACGACACTAGTCAGTGCGGCGACGGGCTTTGATTGCTCCACGACAGGTTAAAGATCACTCAGGAAAAAAGCGATTCACAGCGGCACATCTGCGTATAACGGGGGAAATGAATGAATCTCTAGACTGTGACATTTGAAAATTGCTTCTCATATTTGTATTTGATGACATTCGAAGTTCAAATCTAATGGCCGATGTACACATTGGACCATCGTTGGCCCAACAAATGTGTAGACCAGCCATCAGATAGATGGCGCAGGGCGCGAAGACCCCTTGATGTGTGCACGAAAAATCGACACTATTCGGCTGACTCGCCAGCGTTGGCGCCAATTACCAACATACCACCAAGTATAGTGCTGAACACGTTGTACAACAATGTGTACTGTACATCGACCATATAATATATAAAAAAGAAAATTTTAAATTTAAGAAAAAATCTTTCTACTTCGTTCGAAATTCCTGTTAGATACTGTCCCGTTTTAGAAACATTTTAGATGCTCTAATTATATTGTTCATTGTCAAGTCCAAATCGGGTCAATTGACTCGATTTGGACTTAATTAAGTTTGATAACTAGTTAAGATGAAACTACAAACATGCTTACTTCGAAAAAATGATTATTGTGAATCAAAATTCCCAATTAATGTTTACTTTGTTAACAAAATGTCGGCGTGTCAACAGTCACCTGCTGGGCACAGTCCCATGGTTGAGTCAGCAAGTTAAGATTTTCGTGATAGAAAAAGCCTGATCTAGGTCGGATCTCACGATTAGCAGTCACGTTTACGGCACTGGTCCACGAAGCAATTCAAATGATTTTTATGAAAGAATAAAAATTGGGATTATTGCTGTATTATCTTCGCCCAAATTCTATGTTACCCAATTTAACCTTACCTGCTAATCGGTACTCCTGCTGTTTAGACTATCCTCCAGGAGTTATAGGTATATGTAGTAAAGAATTAATTTATTCGAAGGTATTTGAGATATATGTAATTTTTTTTTTAATCCTACCTAATAGTATTCGCTGATCCAGTACTTACTCGCTAATTATCCATACTAATATTATAAATGCGAAAGTAACTCTTGTCTGTCTGTTACGCTTTTTGGCCTAATCCACAGAACCGATGTTGATGAAATTTGGTATAGGGGTAGATTAGACCGCGAGAAAAGTCATAGGCTATGTTTGATCGCGATAGCCGACATCCACGCCGTCGGGCGGTGTAAAAACTAAATCCATTGTCACCACGGCTGCTTCTTCTTTATCGTGTCCACACCTTTATAGTATAATTAACTCAATTAGAATGAGGCATTACATTTATGCGTATCCGTGTGGTGACGAAGAATACCAGTATCACGACCACATCTCATCAAAACGGTGTCGTAAGAGGCGACTAACGGAAAAATATGAAGGAAAACTCGAAATAAAACCCTGTAACAAACCCGCTAGTTCCACATGGAAACAGTAGCCCAAAGCCTCCCAACATTGGGAGAGCCTTATGTCCAGCAGTGGACTACGATAGGCTTATTGATTGACTAAATGCTTTATCTACCTTTTTTAACCGACTTCAAAAAAGAAGGAGGTTCTCAATTCGTCTGTATATAGGTATTTTTTATGTATGTTCATCGTTATTTCCGTCATTTATTGTAGTATCACTGGTAGTAGTTGCAAATAGACATTATTATACTGGGTGATTTTTAGTCGTTTCGAAAAAAAAATCATCTGGAAGTATTAATTCGGCAAAATAATTTTTTTTTAATGTTTGAGAATAATGTTGAGGTGAAAAAAAAACGTATGGGAGGTTATACAACATTTTTGTTCTTCCCCAAATGAATACTGCCAGATAATTTTGCTTTCGAAACTGTGCCGAATTTTTGGTATACGAAACGACGATATTATCACCCAGTATAGTATCTATCACTGCTGTAAATAGACATTATTATACATAACAAAACATAACATAACATAAACTCACGCCTGTATTCCCCGAAGGGGTAGGCAGAGATGCTAGCACCCACATTTCGCCAGTTTATGTTTAGGTCCCAATGTATTAAGTGGCGAGCCTATTGCCATTAACCGGGCACTTATAAACCTGCGATAAATACATACATAACTTCGAAAAGCATCGAAAAGTCATTGGTGTGTGCCATGGTAAACCTGGGATCGAACCCGGACCTCGCCTCAGCAGTCCATTACCCATACCACTAGGCTACCGCAGATTTTATTATATAACTACTATATTACACACGATCAATCATACATGATATCACAGACGCATACGCATTTCTAAGATTTCATAGACCGTTATATAGGTCGTTTTGAATGGATATCTCTGAATGGGCGATAACGCGGTATATGTTATTCAATGAACGTGAATAATAATTAACAACTTGTTATCAATCGATGCACAAATCATTACCAAGTCTGTTTTATTGGCCAATTAAATTTGTCGGGATGGTGTTATTTTGGAGTGAGCCATCGAACTATTTATATTTCCGTTGCAATTGCACGAATAGTTTAAATTATTCGATAACTAGGTACCTATATCTATGAATTAATATGTAGTGCGTGTGTGTAGAGGATTGCAATTGTAATTACACAAATATCAAATTACAATTGCTCGCTTTTTGATCTTCTTCGTGTCAGTGGCAACAATTTAAATATTTAAAACTTGGCGACCCTAACCGCATATTCCTTCGCTTCGGTATACTTAGTACTAGAACGTTTATAAAATTACTTGTAAAGCTGCCTTATCAGTGAGTGGTAAGTATAGGCTACTTTTTTCCTGATATTGTCAACAAATGAAATTTTAACAGTGACACTGTCAGTTATCATCCTCTTCGCGTTAGTCCCAGTTGAAACTATAAAATCTCCTATGCATAACACCATCCTGTTATCTGACATAAGATCCATTCGGAGTCGGACCGCAGCATCCGCTCCTATTGATAACAGTATCTACAAACGCAAGGAGTTATCTTATTTATTATGCTATTAGTATTTATGCACTTATAGGCGAACTTCTACAATTAGTTCTACAACATTATAATGTTTTATACATGACTGAGGAATCGTTTAAGGCCACACCAAGACTTATAGGGCTAGTTTAACTTCAGTTTCAAGCGTACGTCAGCCTGACTCGAACCTCGTAGGTATGTGTTTAAGTTAAAATGGAGTTATATCTAACCTTTTGTTTTTACCGTGGGGCAAAATCCTTCATGGATGTTATGACTCCTACCGGCTAAAAACCCCCACCGTAACGCCCAGCAGCCTATGATTGGGAGCCCCGGGTAAGCCCTCGGAAGGATCCCAGGACTCTCATCAGACCTACGGCTACAATGCGGCCTCGCCTAGGGGCTGGTTCGGGAGCTATCTCGCATCTATGGGGGTTTTCGGCTGTGATATCTAACCTTGACTATACGGATACTGTCTTTCTTTTTCATCATCTTAGCGTTAATACCAGTCACGTCTGAAGTTTTCTATTTGGAGTCTGGGATCCGTTTCACCAAAAATATCGAGATTCAGCCAAATCCGCAGTTAGACAATGCGCATTTGGCCGAATTTCAATATTTTTCTTGACCTCTGACTTCCACAACCCAAAGGCGACATTGTTGGACTTTTAAGACACGTAACTAACGACTGCCATTGATGCTCGTATAGCAACCGGGACCGACGGCTTAACGTGCTCTCCGAGGCACGACCAGTCCAATATAAATACCCATATTCACATTGAATTCACCAGAAAATGAATTATATCCTAGTTTTATCCAATTTTCGTGCCTTTATTTATCGTATACCGTATTATTGATAAGAGTGTGAGGTGAAATTGCCAATCAGTTAAGCTAAAAAGGGACAGAAAAATATTTTTAAAGGTGTTTCCTCACCGAGAGCAGTCTCCTGTAATATCACATTACTGAGTCAAGCATTCATCAAAGAAGGCGTAAGTACGCAACCTGTAATGATACATTTTGAGCATTATAACAGTGACGGAAAAGAAAATTGAACAGCATTACAAATACATCTTGTAGTTAAATCGAATCTGAAATATTACAGTACAAAAGAAACAAATAAATTACAAACAAAGTTATTCAAGGATGCAAAATTATAACGCAATACTCAAAATTGATTGAGCTTTTGGGATTATTCCCGTTGGCCACCACATAGTTGGCCACCACTGGTGGACATTGGAACATTTTATCACTTTTTATCCCAATGGCCACCAGTGGTGGTCAGCGGGAATAAAGTTTTATTACATTTTATGGTGCACATTCTGCAACTGATCCTAATATAGAAGGTTTACAGTTTGCATCTGGGGTAGGTAGGTACCTACTTCTTAAATACTTACCTACGTTCAAACCAATCTTACGTTTAGAATTTAAAATAATTCCAGTCCACGCCTGTATACATCTTAAAACTTGAATAAATGATTATTATTAGGCATTAAGTATATTATTTGTGTGTATGTAGATTTAAATTATTTAATAAATTATTTGATATAATTTCCATATTTTACGGTACCTATTCAAATTTGTATTGAATAAGAAATACATAATAAAAGTAATTCCATACTTGTTACTTATGACTTATTTTCGAGATAATCGTGCGTGAGCGCAGTGTGTACGAGGGATAGAAACTGCCTCCCTTTACAAACGCGACGTCATTTCTTTGGTTTGTGGTTAAATCCTTTTTCGCTCTAGCTACCGCGAAACTTACCGCCTCACGTACGATTTCTAATACCTTATCATGTCGGCGCCAGTAATGACCGCGGTCTAATAGCGTCCTACAACCCACCAGTAGGTGCCTAGAAGTACCAATTGCTTCACCACATGAGTTACATGTTTTATCTGTGGCTTTTCCCCATCTGACAAGATTGCTTTGGTCGGGGAGGGTCAACTGGAATGCATTGAGATAGAATTTAAGGAGAGCCGGTGACCAGTCGTATATTAAGGTACGCCATTTTAAGGCTATGGGAATACAAAATTCACCTAGTGTTAACCATTCGTTTTGTATTTCTAGGTTCATTGCGTGCACTTTGTAGGTATTATTTTCATCTACTTGAAGAAAAGATTCTGTTATGTCTTTGTCTGACTGCCTCCTAGTATTTGTTTTTACCGAACCGATAGAATTTGATTTTACCGAATTATTATTAGGTACACTTTATTTTTCTACTTTATTGTTAAGAAATATTTAATAAATGTTGATCTTCTATCATACCTACCTAGTTGTATTATTTGTCTTTGTGGTGGCCTTGAGGACATAAAGTAACAAAATTTCCCATTGTCCACCAGTGGTGGCCAACTATGTGGTGGCCAACGGGAACATTTCCAATATTTGATTCCCACTGACCACCACTGGTGGCCATTGGGATAAAAAATGTCCCAATGTCCACCAGTGGTGCCCAACTATGTGGTGGCCAACGGGAATAATCCAGCTTTTGCCATTACATTACAGGCAGAAGCTCCCGGTGAGAGAGCACCTTATAAGATGCTCCACCAATGTCAGACACTTCTTGCGGAAAAAGATGGTGTTATTGCTATTGGAATGAGTTAAAAAGAGATGCAGAATAACAGATATACACTAAGGCAAATAATTTACATTTTATCGTTATTGATCTTGTTGTTTAATTGAGAGAAGTCAGAGTAGTGTGTGTATGAGTTAATTAAGAGTTGATTAATGAGAGCCCGCTACTGGACATTATTTGAAAGATTAAAATCTTGTATATTGATGGGGTGTTAAATGAAAAATTGTACCAGCCTGTTGTAGTGCTCATTAACACCACTGTTATTTTATCGATAAATTTTCTTAGTCATACTGTCGGAATGATTATTTTCGCTCCAAAGAACAAGTACCTAATGAACGAACTTTTATTGTTAAAAACTAGTGAAGAAAGATATATTTTGCATCTTGAAGATAAGTAGGGTACTTTTAGATACAAAAATAATAGGAGTTTTAAGGAAATTGTAGTACGTTTTATTAATTATGTGTTTTATGTGATGAGTGTCAACATACCGCTGTTAAACCCCAGATGGTTTGTGCGGTATTTATGTAGAATATAACATAAAATGTATAGTTGTTTGTGTTTTAGAAATAGAAAAACTAAAAAAAAATTGTTGAAGGAAGGTACTTCTCCAGCGCGGTACCAGGCTAGCAATTAAGGAAATATTCAAGTACCGGTAACAACAAAGAACCAATGTTACTATTTATTTGTCAATTTGCCTATGAGCGGTCTTACTGACTAATAGATAATATTAATAGATAAAAATGAATAGTTAAAAATGTAATATATCACATGTCATAATTATTAAACAATGATTTTTATAAATGACGAGTAAATGTCATAAATTGTGACTAATTAATTACAAAAATCTATATCGATACAATTTCCGACAGACTAGCCCACATACATGAAGCATTTAAACCAATATCAACCATATACCTAATAGATTTAGGTTTGATTTTCCCATAAGACGAAGATGTGTCTCACATGATTACATTATCAAGCCCTAATTACCAGTCTAGCAGCTTCCGTTCCAATGACTTAAGTTGAATCATTGCCCTTTTATTTATTGCAACTTGTTTGTCAAAGGCCGCCTACACACGAACATTTGAGCTATCAACACGACTACACTGAGCACAGCGAAATGAAAGAAAGAAAAGGGATTGTATCTATTTTACATTACATAATACTTACAAGAGTATAGGGCCAAAACAAGATTTGTAATCAAAAGGTTTGCCAAACGACTATTTTGAATACTGTCCAAAAGCTACTAAATGCTGCCAGCTCACGTGTTTCCTTCTTCCTACAGTCCCGGGTCCTGTAAGCGGGGCGTGAAAAGGCATCTAATGAATCCGTCAAGCTGAGTGCCACCACTGTTAACATGGTACATATTTGCGATGGTGACCCTCTCTCAGAGACTTTGCCTTTAGCTTAACATCAGGCGAGGTGAAGTCAAATTGACGTGTCGTAGATAAAAAAAAAACTAAATGTATGAAATTATTAAAAAGTTGCTTAAAATACCATTTTTAAATATTTAATAGGGATTATCAAACGAGAAATTGCTCTAATAAGATTTAGCCAGATTTTCAGGGCTAAGCTAACCTCACCTGCAAGCCAGAAGACACGACGAGGCTAATGCAGGCTTGTACTACAGTAGGAGTAATTATTTGCTCATGTGTTGTAAGCCTAATTTTATTATATGAATGGCAATTCGAGCGGTGTATTCAAATGTATTCTTATCTATGCTTTATTATCTGGTGAAATTATATACGATGTGTTTAATTTATTAGTGTTATTGCTTGCGGCATTGTGTAGAACGGGACCGGTTGATAACAAACTAACAATAATGAAATCATTGTCAGAAGTAAATCAGTCTGTTGAGATGAAGATTTATTTTCTTCTTTTCTACATAATGTGTCATTGCACAGAAAACAGGCTGGTTGCCCTTTAGTTGACGTCGATGGCGAGAAATTGTTTGATGCTTGAACCTTTCGTAATTTGTATCAATTATGTAATGTTTTTATAATTTTATTAAGATTTTAGAGTTTAACTCACTCGCAAGCGAAGCTTCCACAAGCTTTCGCAAGCGAAGCGGTTGAATGAATTCATTATTTTTTCGTAAAGCGATTGCTTTCTCACATCCACAACGATAGCGATATCGAAGTTCTATTATAGTCTAACACCGGTTTGGTGTTAGACTTTTTAGGGCTCCATCTATCCGCAGCAACTGCTTACGAACTTGCCATACGAACATCTTTGTATGGCAACCGGGATCAACGGCTTTACGTGCTCTCTGGGACACGGAGCAGTCTCACCCAATTTCTTAAGAATGATTGAATATATCTGGGAACTTTAAGATAACAGAATAAAAGGATACGTTTTAGTGTAGATCTATCATTTACCTAAGGTACCTATCCTCCGAGTCACTTCTCGGTTCGACTATCAGTATAACTACGAGAAAAGCAGAACTTCATTATTTTCTACGTAGCATCTGACCTCTACAACTCGCGATATCCAAATTCTTTATTAGACCAGATTGTAGAACCAGCAACTGGCACCGACGACAGCTTAACGTGCGACAGCTTTGCAGGTTGAATGTAGTTAGTACGACCGAATAAAACTGCAAACATGTAGAATAGAAATGCAGCCCGTGTCGTAGACCATACAAACTCTATAGAAACGGTAAGTGGCACTACATCACGGCGTTTTGTAGTGCCTCTTGTAAGAAATATTGTGTCTATCTAAATATATATAACTCAAAGGTGACTGAATGACTGATATAGTGATCTATCAACGCACAGCCCAAACCACTGGACGGATCGGGCTGAAATTTGGCATGCAGGCAGATGTTATGACGTAGGCATCCGTTAAGAAAAGATTTTGATTAATTCTACCCCCAAGGGGATAAAATTGGGGATGAAAGTTTGTATGAAACTTTGTCAATTTTTAAAGTGTCGGGCTGAGACTTTGCTTGCATAAAGCTACTATGACGTAGGCATCACTTAAGAAAGGATTTTGAAATGCAGGCTTTATGCTCAATAGCGTTGACTCAACACTAAGCGATAGCCGAGATCCACACGGGTGAAGCCGCGGGCAACAGTTAGTACAGTATATAGTCAAAGGTGTGTCTAGACTGTCTAAAGCCTTGTCCCATACTCCTAGCGAAAACGTTAATTGGAAAGCAATATGTAATCGATCATGTTAACACTGCAGCTTGTGGTATGAGCCTCTGAGGGCTATTTTAACAACAATATTAATCATCTCTCGTATCTAGGTGCTAGGCGGTAGAACAATAAGTCTACCTACTGTATTTCATTAAGTTTAGACAAGATGATTATGTCTATAAAGCGGGTAAGGTTAATTGAGTAGGAACATGTATGGTGCTTAGTGCAGACAGTGAAGGTTATTTATTTTTTACAAGTTTTTATTTAGTTTGCTCTGTTAGGTATGGGTCAATGTTCGATTGGACTTATCCACTAATTAGTATAGGTCGGAATTAGGTAGACTTATTTATGTACTAGCGTCGAAATGTTGATATTAATGTGGATCTTCCCGGGATTTCTGTTGGTGAAATTTGTGTGGCCAACTATATTACAATCTTTTCCCTTGCAATTTGTTTACTTATTGTATTTTATTATATTAGTAGGTGAAGATCATAATAAGAATTAGGTGTAAGCCATTTTGAGCTTTATTAACTTTTGAAAAAAATCATAAATGCAATTCTGCACCGTTGGGACCATGGTATGTGACAAAGTATCATTAATAATTGTAACAATTAATAAATCACGGTCTTTTTCTACTCTTTCATTTATTAATTTCCAGATTTGAGGGATATCCACATCGCATGACCTATGCTAATTAGATATATGTACTCAAAAAATACTTTATTTTGTATGGTTGCTCTTCAAAGTGTTCCCATCAAAAAGGCGTACCAATGTAGAACTCATAGATATTACGAATAAAAAACGTTGCACGATTTAACTGTTAGTATATGAAAATTGGACCTTAAAAACTTATCTAACTATTGTAATTGCTGTAAATTTTATAGTTAAGTACTATCGTTGAGTCAAAGTTTGTGTTTAACTCGGAGTACTCCTTTGAACTTGTAAGTAGGTGCCTACATAAAAAGGTATTTTTTATTTCTTCTACTCTTAGATAACACGAAATCCTTTCAACTCAATTCAGCTTCGTAATTCAACCTATACACAGGTGTGAACTACGTAATTAAGGGCACATGATAAATCATTCCCAAAACTGTATTATAGTGATTTAATTCCAACTTTCTGGTGTCCATACAATCAAGGACGTTCGTCGCCCCATGCGGTGCGCAGGATCAGGCGCGGCGGGGAACCGACTCTCGCGCAGTAATTAATACTTTTCAACACGAATGTGGATAGGATAGTGCTAAATACACGGAATTGGTATACCCCTTGCAGAGACGGTAACTACCTTAATTATACACCAATGATTATGTTTTTTCTTTGGAATAACTTTAATTTCGGTAATATTACTAATGTGTGAGGATGTTTATTACTCAGTAACACTGGAACATATGAGTGGATCTAGATGAAATTTGACACAGAGATCTACAGCTATACCTAAGATATATTTCGATCGGTTTTAGTACGTATAGGGTTAAGGTTAAGTTGCGATGAATACCTCTGTAAAAATTAAACTTAAACCCTAGTGGCGGAACAGTGAGTTGGGGAGTTTTTTACTTAGCTAACGAACCAAAGGAATCTTGTTTGTCGCGTGTTTTAAGTGAGAGGTATGACCTCTTGTAAAAAGTGCAGTTAGCCAGCAAAGGTGGCAAAGATCTGCCGGGGACTGATGATACACGAAAGAAGTATAAGAAACCATATCAAACAACCAATGCTTGACAAACGTCTAAAATATTTGTAGAAAGCACCTACTTAATTTTAAAATACTTAACGAAATCAAACAACTAAAATTCACTACCTCAACACCTAATCGTGAGTCCGAGATACACCTGATACATTCAAGGAAAATTCTATAAGCAAGTCTTTTACAAAACGTAGGAATGCGCATGACCAATCGGTCGATGCTTCTATCGACAACGATACCAGAAAAAATCGACGGAAATGTTCGAACCACGACAAATGAGAATAGCTCTCGAAATTGAATAAGTCGATATCACCAAAGTAGGAATTGAATGACGATTGAGTGAAAAAAATAGGATCGATTTGATGCTTCATTTGGTTGTGGAAATAACTTATCGATAGACGATTAAATCGTAAATGTTTATCTATGCAGTTGTAGATTGATTTATTTATTATATATAGTTTTTATTGCCATTTATGACCGGCGTATACTACGCAAGGGTTATTAAGCCTACATTTTTATGTACATTTTATAAAATAATCTTAATTGTACATATATTTATGTAACAGTTGTCTGTTTGATGAAGCTGTAGATATACCTAGGACACTAAGGTATACCTCCACAGGTACAGGTAGACCTTGTTGGCAAAAGAGTGAGAATCTGCTTTCCTCTTAGAATTGGTAGGTTAGGTGGCAGTCGCTCCCACATTTAAAGCCATACAAGCTAATCAAAAGTAGGAGTAGTGAATCGGATTCCGAGATAAATCGAATGCAACTGCTAATAACCTTAAGATTATTGGTGGGATTATCGGAATAGCTATTTAAAAGACCTGTTTAGATGTAGCGTGATAGATGTTGAAGCGTCGGTAGCTTAGTGGTTAAGGAGTCAGCCTTACGATCGAGAGGTACCGGGTTCGAATCCTGGCCATTACAGTACCGATGTGAACCCACTCCTAACACAAGCGATTTAGCTTAGCTGTAGGGAATACTAGTAATTTACGTTCTAATGTGCTATGAAAAAAAATGTACTGTATAGATATCGAGTTACAAAACATCGATATCGATAATCAACTCATCCCAGCTATTCGATACAATTGAGAATGACATTTCAAAAACAGTAGCCAACGTCGCAGCAGGGGGCGGTGCTTCTCCGCCATCTTTATTTTTATTGTTTTTTTTAAGCTCTTGTTTATCCAGTCCGGTGCGTCGCGGCTCACTGGCTGGAGCAATCAATAAAACGCTATGACCGTAAAACCACGCCGGAATTAAATACAGCGCTCTGTAACCGATATAGGCAGGTACCGGCCGTCACGCCAGGGCCTGTGATGCAATTAAAAAAATCCTCAAATAAGTGGAATCTGAAATAGGTGCAGTCACCTCACTTTACGATTCGATTTGATGGGCTCAGTTTGACGAATCGAATAGGAGATTCCGCTACTGAAATATAGAACTAATGATATTTTATTGAATGCCACTGAATTAATAGGGATTTCTCTTTATTCTATACTACCTTTTGCCCGCGGCTCCGCTCGCGTGGATGTCGGTTATCGCGACCAAACATAGCCTATGTCCTTGCTCATGGTCTAATCTACCCCTATGCCAAATTTCATCAAAATCGGTTCAGTGGTTTAGGCGTGAAAGCGTAACATACAGACAGACAAACAGACCGAGTTCCTTTCGCATAACAAGGTAGTCTGTAAGTATAAATGCTTCCAAAAGAGTTGTCCATCTCAATTCTATATTGAGCAGGTGATTTTTTATAAGATATTAGCTGGAAACAGCTAAATGAAATTATAAAACTGCTTTGAAAATATAATAATCCTGGTTTTTAGAAACAAGGTTAATAGTAAACTTGAGTTAATTCATAACATTTAAATCCTTATAAGAATGAGCTAATCTCGTTTCTTTTGACTCTCAGGGGAAGCTCAAAAGCACCTAATAAAGTATTACAACAAACACAGACCGCTGGTGGCAATTTCACACTTTATTAATGCAAGTATTACTGCTAATTCCATTGCTTGACACGTGCCGAATTTGCTGTTCCCATAAAACGACAGCCACCCCTCACCCGACAGCCAAAAGTACAATAATCCATTGGACTTCCTGCCTTATAACTATTCATCTAGATATTATGTTCGTGTGTAAACAAAATGCACAAAAAATCAACAACTCACAGCATTATTTTGGTCTTTAATTCGTGGTAGTAAAGAACAAAATTGATTAACGATTCTCAAAGTACAATGTTGCACAAAAGCGATTTCGATTCCCTCCAATTTTTGACAGGTCCGATTCATAGATAAAGTTGCGCACACAGATTCCGCGTACCATAGATCACAGAGTAATGCGGTCACGCTCTATGGTATTAAGTGTCAGTTATCGTCTCCACGGGGCTTAGTGTTCGCGTATAATACATTTTTATGTTTGTACGCTCCCCTTGTTGTAATAACAACATGAAGTGAGGTTTACTCGGATTGAATACGGCATTATAATGAAATGATTCATATTTAAGTGAGACCTCCCCTCAGTCTGTTATAATTTGATGGTGTCAGGGATCGGAAGCAATGTTTCTTATTAAAGTGGTGTTATGACTGTCGTTTTTATTGTGCGGCATGCGTTCTTTTTTACTGTTATTTGCTTAATAAAAATTCACAATGATTTACTTTTTGTTAACTAGGTACATCAAGACTTTCTTATCTCAGGTAAAATTCTTGATACTTTTCATAAATTATCAAATCAGGTACTCAATTTAACCAAAAAATATTATATGATTGAAAAATACTTCTTTCACTTTAAGAAATTGTTTAGAAAACTCCTTATAGTGATGGTACTGAAAAATAAAATACATCAAAGTCATTATTATCTGATATTTTCCGAAGTAATATTATAAATATATATCGCGATATAATCCGTAAAAAGTGGTTTTATTTCAAGCATTGTTATCTTATGGTTATTTATAGAAGACCTATGACTTTGACTCTATCTACTGTTTTGTTTAATAAAAAATGTATTCAAAGCTGATATTGAAGAATTCTAAGACATCAATGGCTATTAAACTAAAATATTGGTTTAGTAAACTGAAACCGTTACCCTACACTGAACAAACGCGTTGTGTAAGTTTCCCAGACTCCCCAAAATCTGGGATGAGCCGATGCCGAAGATAACGCGATAAGCGTCCGGTAATAGTCCAAATATCTCCTTAATGTGTATGTAATAGGGAAGCTCGTGGCGGTCACGTGCCCGCGCGGCGGTGCTGTGTCCGCCGGCTTCGTCTCTGTTTGCACGCGGCCTAAACCCGGCTTAGCACTTTAGTCTGCGATTGTACAGTTCAGTTTTAATTACTGATTGATCCAGCTGATACGATTGTTGGTATCAGACGCTCGTAAATTAGACAAAGGATTATATAGATATGTTTCTTTGTGCAATGATCGGTACAGAATAACAATTATATTTATAGTCATTTGTAGAGCCGCGAATATAGTGACTTGTTGTATAGATGTAAGTTCTATTATATACAATAATAATAACGGGAATTAACGCGCAGATGGTATAGGTAAGTACATACGTACCTTTGATTTGCCTGACGTTTCGACCAGGTTACACCGGCTGTGGTTACAGGCTGACTGGCTCCGTAGTGCACGCCCGCCGTCTTCGAGTCTGTGAGGTAGTAGCTTCTTCATCTACCCACATTCTCGATATTTCTTTTTCGCCATGTACCGTCGCATACCACACTCACAGTGTCCTTATTCTGTAAGCAAACTGTCCGGTAATTATCTGCCTGCGCAGAAAAGTGAGGCTGCATGTTTTGTATCACTGGATTCATTCGTTAATTCTATTGTAATCTACAGTCAAGACAAGATAGATTATTATATATAACCAAACAAAATAGTTTCGTAAAATCAATCATTTCTGGCAGATATGCTGTTAATAAGGCGTGCCTATTGCCGTCAAGCAGGGACTTTATCCTAGGTTGTATGCCATTTACAGCTCCTAAGACAAAAGATGGGGTGGACCTATTCTACTGGGAACTAACACGGCAATACGTAAATAGGTTTACGTAAAGGTAAACTCAATCTATTTCGAAAAAACCGTATACTAACATGTTAAGCAGAATGTGTATGTAAACGCAAAAGGATCCAGTTTGTATCAAACGGAGACAGATTGGACACGATTCTGATAGTCGATGACTAAACGAAACAGCGGACGCGTTTATGCAACAGAGAGCCAAGAAATTAACTATCGCTTTAAAAAAATACAGTACAGATGTTTTCAGTCAGTTACTGTAGTCATGACTACAGTGCAATAGAGATGGACTGTAGGTATCCAATTTGTTTTGGACCGTAGCTTTTGTTTTGATGAAAAAGTTGGTTTATGTAGTAAATAGGCATGTAAAAGAGGTGAAATAAATATTTAACGCTTAATTTTTCTTGTAAAACAGTAGTGTTTCCAGGGCGTATACTCTGGAACTTGGGTCCGTTCTTTTTCATTATTTTTAATGGGGCTCAATCAAAACCCACAGTTACTCAATAGTTAGCTCATACTCATAAATGGATGAGGTTCTGACGCTGGCGTTCAACTGGCTTGGAAGGTAAGATAGCAATTACTCCCTTATATGCTTTTAAAGTCAAATTTTTAAATAAGAGTAACCTCAAAGGCCGGTCTGGTTTTCAAGCATCTAATGCAACTGAATACTATACCATAGAACAAATAATAGGGCTGTTTAACATCAGACAGATACAGCCCAGGCTCAGCCTCAGATACATGGCTCGAGTCAAAATAGTGTCCGGAATGCGGCAATAGGCTCACCCGATCACAATAGGGGCCGAATACAATGATTGGGGAACTGTGAGTGTTAATTCACCTCTGCCGAACCCCGGGAGAATAACATAAAAACGTGATTATTATGTATGTAGAACAGATAATAGTAATAACTACGCTATAATGAAGAAAATGTATAATGAGGATTAGAATAGGATCACCCAGCTCTCCCTGTGGGTGTCGTCAAAGGCGACTAAGGCCTACTGTCCATAGAGGCGTAGCTTCATAGATGCTTCAAAATACGATGTATTGCTTGTGTTGTTTGAAGCATCTATGAAGCTACGCCTCCGTGGACAGGCCTAAGAGATAGGGCTGTTTTCCATCCGACATTAAACATACAGCCCAAGACAAAGGTCCCGCTAGACGGCAATAGACTCGCCCCCTATTACGTCGTGACACCGACAGTTACAATTGTCAAATCGTGGCTAATGCGCCTTTGCCTACCCCTTCGGGGATTTACGGACGTGAGTATATGGATGGATATGGATGAACACATGACACATAACACCATCCATCAGATGTACATCGGTATAGACCAGTAAACAAGAGCGACGTAAGCGAAACGTGGTTTCGATACAGTTTTATGTACGGGTAGTGGTTGGGCGTCTGTTTTGATTTGCACTACGCGTTCACAACTATCACGTATCATTGAAACCATATCACACCAAAGTACCTAGGTATAGTAAAACCAATGGTTCTGTGTTGGTGAAAACAGGAAAATTAAAAAAAAAATGTTTATTGACTCAAAAATTGTCACGGTCAAAATGTATTTGTTTGTAATGGCGACCCTCTTTCCTGAAACTTTGCCTTCAGATTACCATCAGGTGAGGTGAAGTGAAACTGACGTATGCTGTTTATATAAGAAAAAAAGTATACTGTTTTGTTGCAAATCAAAGACAATTTAGCATTACTTAGTGCCTAGCTAACTTTTTCTATTGCTTAATTTAATCTTAACTAATAACTTAAGTCATATGAATGTGTATGAAATGAAACTATTTTTATCGGATTCTATAGGGATTTATGTTGTGTTATATTATCATTTACACAGCCTCTGTGGCGTGGCGGTAATGCACGCGACTGCCACGCAGGAGGTGCGGGTTCGATTCCCGCTCAGTGCAAATATTTGTATGCATGAATATGGCTATTTGCATTGGTCTGGGTATTTCTATGTATAATATGTATGTATTTACAAAAAAAAGTATATGATTATGTTTATCCGCATTCTAGATTCCATAACACAAGCTATAACAGCTTACCATGGGTCTAGATAGCGTTGTGTAGAATGTTGTGGAATATTTATTTATTTAATTACTACGTTTTAATTGCTTTTCAATATAGCTTCTGCTACGTAACCACCATTACGGGTATTAAACTCCCCGTGATGGTGATTGTCTCATTATTATATCAAAGTATCCGAACTAAGTATGTTGAATTGTTGGTGTTACTATGTAAGCTCACAGTGTCGTTATTATTTGAGTGACACTGTATTTTTTCACATTTATGAGTTCTTTCAGGCTTATTCTTCACGACTTACCACCATTTGCTATGCCTTGAAATCAAAGTAATAATATTATTAGGATAGAACGGCCTTTTTCAAACGCTTACTCAATACTTAGACTGGCTTGTAATAACATCGGTAAAAATAACTACAATATGCAATTTTGTGCTATTTCCATCTCTAAAATAAAAATGGAGAAGTAAATTTGAAAAAATAGAGGCATTCCTTATTTCTCTTTATTATTATTACAGTGAAATAGTTGACACGCGTAACATGCATGTGAACACTGCTTATGGCCTGCTGCTTCTATCATAAGATAGGTATTTGTGCTTGAAATAATACTTCCATTATTTAAGTGCAATTTATATAAACAGGCAAAAGAAAAGCATAAATATCAGAAGTAACCACCAATTTATAGAAAAATCTCCTCCCAAAATAACTTGGGGTTGACTTTTTAATCTGCGGCCGGATTACCAACTACTACACTCGAAACTCCCCTATTTCTACCAAAGCGGCATACGCCTCGATGCTGTTAGTTTGTTAGTAAATCCGCCAGGGGGCGGCACTAAGTGGCTTTTCATTTTCCCTCCCGCAACACATTTTTATTTATTTTTCATCGCCCTCAGGCATCCCGATATTATATGACCCACGTTGTATATTTTTATTACATATGAGCACAAATGCACCTATTATTTTTATAGAATGCTTAATGAATATGCGCATAGATATGGGTGAGGTTGGTTTTTATGATTACTTATATAGTTTTGGGATCTGTATGTTTTTAATAACATAATATCTAGCAGTAATTTGTAAATAAGTAGGTACCTACTTATATAGGTACATTTTATAACGAGGAATTGCTTGAGTGAATTCATATTTTTATACCAAATGGCGGAAAGTGATTACCGAGGCCTATGTAGGTACGTGTGCAACACCAGAGGAGTCACAATCGTGACAAGAAGACAAAGCAATACAAGCCTTTGATCTTCTCCAAGACAGAAGAAAAACTCTCCAGTGAGCTATTTTCCAGTAAGTAATTTAATTGAGTTCTAAAAATTCACTCAAGCACTAATCTATTTGACAGTAACGAAGTATCTGGTCTGGTCCAAAGACTTACGCATTGTAACATCTAATAACAACTAAAGAGGGCGTGATTTGAGCTGCTATACCTGACTAGTTTCCTATAGTAAAGAAATAAAGTTAGAATAATCTCACTATACTAATCAAAAAACAACTCAAACCAACACCACGTTTTAGAAAAGAATTTGGCTTTCATGCATTGTTTTTGTGTGAAGATAAAATTTACGGCCACTAATGACATCAGGCGGACGGGTCGCGAATCGACCGCGCCACCATAACTCATAATTTTCCCGCTCTTCTCCGCTTTTCCCGGCAATATATTATTTTTTTACGTTTGCTACTTCCCTCGCTGCGCTTGTAAGGCCGACAAGTCATGCTTTGAATATAAATTTACCCATAACTACTATATATGGACTCGTATAAAGGGTTAAAAGGATTTTATACAAAGTCTTGAACTCGGTTTAGATGGAATATGAGATTTACTTACTAGGACAGGCTTTGCTTGTTTTACGCGACCAAGCTGGTAAGATAAAAATTAATACCTACTAAGCAAGTTCTCGAACCAATATTTGAGCTTTGTAATTTAATTACACAGGTTATCATCCATTTCTGAAGTAAATATAAAGAGTGGTGTGGAATACAAACTAATATTATAAATGCGAATAACTCTGTCTGTCTGTTTGTATGTTACGCTTTCACACCCAAACCACTGAACCGATTTTGATGAAACTTCGTGTAGTTAGGGGTAGATTAGACCTTGAGAAAGGATTTAGGCTATGCTTGGTCGCGATAACCGACATCCACGCGGGCGGAGCCACGGTCAAAAGTTAGTATGTTATGAAATACTCGTATATACCAGTATTTTCAACCTTTTTGTCCATTTTTTATCGATTTAAAAATGGACAAAAACTACTCGTATCTTACATTTTTATGTGTCCATTCTATCTGTGACTTTAGTTCGCGTGAACTTCTCATACTATCAAATATAATTAGTTATTGATGATTTATGTTAATCGATATAATGGCCAAACAGAGCCCCAACACTAACCGCGTCTCTTAAAACCAAAGATAACACATTTAATTCTCTTCATTACACATAAATAATTGAACATTTTTAATTCAAAAAGGATAATAACAAATGTCAATGTAACCCTTAACTCGCCGCGCGGGTCGAGTGAGCCCCTGTAGGGAGCATCGACTATTTTGGCAGATGTCACAATTACAACAGTACTCGGTGTCGATTGCGGCTGAATGCGAACAGATAATCTTTTAAATGGAGATAATCTTTTATTGAAATTTCGTGCAACGACCCCATTTGTTTACGATACGTTGAAGGTTTTGAACCGCATTTTTAGAATTTTGTACGTGTATAGCTGGCGATGGGTCGCATTCAATATACAGTATGAATTTTGAAATAGACGATACTGCATAGACTTTCATTTAAACTAATACATCATGTATGTTGTTATATTTGCTATTTCAAAACATATATAATTGTTTGGTATACATTTTTATGATAATTAGATATTTATTGAAGAAGAGAATTGACACCTTTAAGATAAATTCATTAAAAAGTTGTCTGAATTTTGATCCAGTTTTAGGAGAAACCCATATCTACTATTAGGTATATTTCATACACATTTCAGTTTTGCATTTTACATAAAGTCAATATAAGAAAGAAGGCAAATAATTGAAATAAAAGCACATTTTAAATCATTCTATCGCGTTAAATAGAATTCAGTAAACATTACCTCTATAAAATATCAAGAAGGCAAATAAGTTAATTCACCCTGTATGTATTTATAGAGATGGGCATTACAAGCAAAAGAGATAACAGATAACAATATTTGAAACATGTGTCATAGTGTCGTTTTGACAGTTCGTCCTTTGTTTATGGCTCTTTTAGCGGTTTCCGAATATTATCTGTGCTTTTATTTAATGTAATAAAAGCTGTTAAACCCGACACCTGTCATTCATTTCATTCGGTCATTTAGTCATCGAAATATCGGATTATAGTCGGTCTATATCTTGGTAATATATTGTTTCGATTGATTGTACTTATTTTAAATCCTATAACTTATTAAATGGAGTGGATAATAAAAAGGGTGGTATTTAAACGCAAATCAAATAAGATAATTTTTTATGAAATAATAATCCAAATTTCCATCAAAATTACTGATGAAATTACTACTGAAATTACTGAAAAAAGCATATAAATGATGAAAATATATTGATATGTGATTATTTATTTGATGTGCAATTAATAATATTCCATATAAAAATAATAAAAGATAGGTACAGTTTTTCGTATTTATAAATTGTCTTTTAAATTAAACGGTTTACAGTAATAAGAATATATTTTATAAGTGACCAAGGTTGCCTGGCAGAAATTGCGTAAAGCGATAAGGCTACCCTTTGTACTACTCTTGTCTTCTTAATCTCCATACCACGAATATTGTAATTGGCGTACAATAAAGTATATACTTAATAAATATAGTCAGGTCAGAGTAGTTAGATAACTAACTACTCTGACCTGACTATATATCAGACGAAACAGCTACCAGGTATCTAAGAGCATAGATTCTTAAAAGCTTGGTGTATGCGTATGCCATCAAACAAAAATCGGAACCACAATACGACGACAATACGTCCACAGTAAGTTATTTCTTACAAATTTTATTCAAGTGCTTATCTAATCCAAATGACACAGGGCAATGCCAGTTTCAAACATAAAGCAATACATCAAATCGATGAATTGAAGGAGGCTACCACATTTCCTTCAATATTATCAAATCCCGTTGAATTGTTTTTGATTTAGAATAAATTACCATTTGACCGTGACTGTGATTTTAGTCATTTCACCCGATCGCTGATTTTACTATACTTAATTGTCTAGCGTTGGGGTAAGCAATATGAAAAGCGGTTGTCACTGAGTAATCTAGCACGCTATAAAAACACAATATTATAAGCTAATAAATTGAAACATTCGATTTTATAAAAATGGATAATAAAATATCATCTAGGTATAATGAATGTTTTATAACGTGAAGCTTCGAGCCGTTTAGGGTTACGACCGATGAAGCACGGCGCAATGATGTGACAATAAACCGTGATGGATGGCCCGTAAAATGTATTGAGCGATTGTGACTTCATTTCCTAAATAAACTCGCACTTTTTCATAATTTACCGGTAATACCCTGCGGTTTCGGTCACGTTAAATTTAAATATATATCTTATACTAGCTTTTGCCCGCGGCTCCGCCCGCGTGGATGTCGGTTATCGCGACCAAACATAGCATAAGTCCTTTCTCAAGGCCTAATCTACCCTTAAACCAAATTTCATGAATGGTTTAGGCGTGAAAGCGTAACATACAGACAGACAGACAGACAGACAGAGTTACTTTCGCATTTATAATATTAGTATGGATTTTGGTTGGTTAATTTTATAGTCATCTAGCTTTTGCTTGAGCTCCACCTAGATATAATACCGATCTGAACCTATTCCTGGTCCTAGCTTAAAGTAATCTATCATTCCAGATACTATAATTAAGTACCTATCTATCTCTGTGTCAAATTTCATCCAGATCAACTCAGTAGCAGATCAGATGCAAAGCGTCTATCGAAAGCAGAAAGATTTTTATTGAAAGCATTATTGGTTTCTGAGATTTTTGTGGGATCCCAACATGTACGAAAGAAATATAAAATAAGTTCCTAACCCACAAAAGTCTACAAGTTGAATAAAAACGACTGTAAATCTTAGATAATCGAAAACCATAACAATTCACCCAACATCATTAAATATCAATATCGTTGTTAGATCTAATCACAGAGCGGTGATAACAGCAGACACTGCAGCGGCATGTCTCGCGAGAGCGTCTCCCAAACGTGCCATAACGAGTAACTATCGCATCTGTCGGACTGGCTCGCCCGGGTCGATTGGACCCACCGGCGGTGGCCTCAGGGTTAGTTAGATCTAATCGGGGATTGCGTACATTTGTTTCTGTTGGATACTGTTCTTGTATTTGTACACTTACTAATTAATATTATACATTTTTTAATTAAAAAACTATGGTTACCTTTTGATGGTTGTAAGATAAAAGGGTGCAAGTGACATAGAAAGTCATTCTAAACACTTAAGGTACTGCGCTGCTTGTGAAATGTCATTGTCGTCATAGTTAGACTTTTGGGCAGTCGTGTTTTTCATTATTTTGCTAGGAGCATAGGTTGGTAGGGTTCCGGCCTAGCACCACGACCCGGCCTAGCACCACGACCCGGCCTAGCACCACGACCCACAGTTGGCGGGCGGTTTTAGTCGGTTCGGGTTCGACCCCCTTCCGGCTCCAGCAGGGGAGGTCGGACGTCCGCACGAAAAAAAAGCAGGGTTAAATGATGATAGTCACCTCTTTTATGATGGTTTATTTATCTGTTTTGCCCTATGAGTGTCCTAAATAAACTTATAGTGTGTAAAACCCGCCTTATGACGCCATTTTCATCTTCTTGAGAGAACCCAGGACTGTCTAACACTTAACTTGTCAATGCATAGTGAATTCCGTGTCCCTGTAAAATGAATGAATACAGAGTTTTCTTAGTTATATTTGGAGTAAATATCATAAGTATTAATGCAAATATAATTGGTAGCGGTTTAAATCCGACACAAATAATTAGGTGGGACGACCCTCTCTTGTCTATTTACCGACTGAAACTGCCAGTGTACCTATTCTGGATAGCTGAAAATGAATTAAATATTGTAAAAAAAGATATTAAGGAATTCTATGGCTATTTATTTGGTGTTATTTTATTATTTACACTGAATCCGATATATTATACTGATTGCTTTTCTGCAGTTATGGTAACAGGGAGACTCCCGTATTCAAGAATGACACTCAACCTGCATCTCGATTTATCTAAGGACAGATTGTACAGGCATATGTCAAATCTATCAATCTGTCTATACAATCTGTCCTCAGATAAATCGCGATTCAGGCTGAATGTCATTATAGAATACGGGCCTAGTTTGAAGTGAATGTCATGTAAATAAATCGCACTAGAATTCGTTAAAAAACTTTGAATTCAATGTGTGATCTGATATTTGATAAATTAAGTTTGGTATTTATTTGAATTACTTATGTGCAAAGTTTTTCTTTGATATAATATTTAATATGACATTTAATATATTGCAAGAAAAGGAACTTACACTTATAGTAGAGTTACTTCTGAAAAACATCACTTACGTAAAACGTAAAAATAAATACATATCATTACTGATACGAGTAGATACATTGGTGTTTGAGTATAGATCCGTGTAATTAGGTGAGAGTTTACTAGGTATATAATTTTTTTTGAATGAATTTTTTATAGCATTTATTATGCTAACTTTTAAGTTATAGGTATATAATTTTTCGATTTGTATTGATATACAAAACTAGATACTAGAAAGATATCACAAGACTTACAGTATTTTTTACAGCTCATGTCGCATTTATGGTAGGTATACAAAGAAAAAAAAATTATAATTAATGGACTAATATTAAACACTCAAAATATAAACTAATTAGTCCACATTCAACCCAAAATCTTAATAGTACATCAAAATTCGTCTTCTTTGGCAGCATCAGAATACATCGTTTGGAGCTCCGCCACGTCCCGACCACCCCACCCCCGTGGGGGGAAGCTATTAAGCCAAGCCAAAACTAATTTAAATTAAATCCTAGTGAATTACCCGACGAGGAAATTGTCGAGCGTACCCTCGGTGCTCTCGCAGATGTACTGGCGAGAACACAAGTCTCCGTTTTTTATTTCATGCAATAAGATTTATGCGAGTTTTGCTGATGACTATAATGTTTGTTCAGACCTTACAGATGGTATTATAATTAGACTGGTAGAGTTACAACCTAACTTCATATGATGAAGGTTAAAATTTGTCAAATGAAATGTTAACTTTTAGAATCAAAATACATAGAAATCACGTACGCTTCATTTATTACACAAAATAATATGAGTAGATACAAAAATCGCAGTCCTACTGCATTCTACTGCATACAGAGCGGAATTCAAACCCGCGTCCCCTACGTAGCAGTCGAACGCACTACCACTACGCCATAGAGTCACTATTCCATCTCCATATACCTATAAATCTAATGCATACCTGCTAATAATAAATAACTGAATAGTAGATTTATGCTGATATTATTATAAAATTTAGAACGCCATGTCTATGTGTAAATTTAATACACTATGATACAATTTATCCACTACATTATTTATCAGACTGTTACATTACTACAAAATACATACAAAAACACTTGTCTCGTCGACAGTACTGAGTATATTGCTTGCGGGCGGCGAGGCTCGAGCGCTGGGCGCGTCGTTACATGTACCATTTGAATATTATCTAACACTCCCCACCCTCCTTATACTCCCTTCCTCCCCTCGTCTCCCCCCAGGAGTTTAGACACAACTGTGAGGCCTCAACGCCTTAATTAATGCAAATTTGAGTGCTAACAAGATTATGAATTTGACGCTTTTTGAGCTGTAAGACGCAAGTGCTTCTATCTGTGGGCTCATTCATTATGTTTAGATATAATACTTTTGTGTGCGATTGTACTTTGTTGTTTTATTGTGTGTTACATACAATATTTTATGTTAACATATTGTTGTTGAAATGTACGCAAGTACCTAATTTTAAACTACATGGAAACGAAATGTGTCTTTTGTGTAGGTACATACTTTCTACTGTGAATTTCAAAGTTGAAAGGTTAATAAATGTAATTTTTCTATAAATAGGTTGTTTTTTCTGAAAAATTTTACGTATATGAGATAAAAGCGTAGCGACATCATTAGGTACTTACTTTAATTCACTGAGTTTCTTGCTGGTATCTTCGCTGTAGAACCAACCTACCGAACCAGCGAATAAATCATTTTCAAATCATTTATTTTAATTACCTACTCTTGATTTTCTGACACTAATTGTAAAATTTTGACGTTCATATTATGTCCTCTTTATGTGCCTAAACTGAATAAATGAAATTGATTATTTGATTCTTTGAACTATTTCAACGTAAATGTACCAATGTGTTGCTTGTTAATTTTTCAAATTGAATTTATATAATCTTGGTGTAAAATCTATACACAAAGAAGAGGTTCCTACTCGTAGGTGAAATCTATAATAGTCTACATAAGTGCAGTCACTTTATTAGACAGATTTACAACCCTCTGTATACAATTTGAAATGATACATTTACCACAATATTGCTATTGCACAACTCGTTATAATAGTGTTTACTGCTCACATAAGTCCCTATGAATTAATTAATGTGCAAACGAAGCTATTATGCAGCTAATTAAATAGCTTGAACGCTAACATTCATTAGCACATATTAGGTACAATATTTATCGGAATATAATCCTGATCGTTCAGTGAACCAAATATTTCAATCGAATTGAATCAATCGTAGTTTCTACTTAGTTTATGTTATCAGCACCGTCTTTTCGTAACCAATTCAATTCAATATTTAAGAAACAAAAGTTTCACTGTCCCAGCGATCTAGGTGCAATTTGTATACCCGTACTTCAAAAATTAATAGGATATAGACTTGGGTTTTGATTTTGTGTTACGAAACCCTGATACATTTATCTACTATATAAAAATAAGTCGGGTTTTCCTTCCTGACGATATAACTACAGTACGCCTTTACCGATTTGGCTAATTTTGGTCTTGAATTATTCGTGGAAGTCCAGGGAAGGTTTTTACGGCGGGAAAAATTCGAATAATTGCCGGGAACCGACATCTACGCGGGCGGAGCCGCGGGCAAAAGCTAGTAAATAATAGAAACCTTATAACAGCTTATAACCTTATAACTCCCTGCCAGCTCACGTGTTTCCTTCTTCCTACAGTCCCGGGGCCTTTAAGCGGGGCGTGAAAAGGCATCTAATGAGGCCGTCAAGCTGAGTGCCCCCACTGTTAACATGGTAAATGTTTACGGTGGTGACCCTCTTTCCGAGACTTTGCCTTTAGCTTAACATCAGGCGAGGTGAAGTCAAATTTACGTGTCCTGTATTAAAAAAAGCTATCTATAGTAAAAATCTCGCCAACATTGGCCCAGCCACTTTGGAGGGTCATCTCCGAAGTGGCGACAAATACAAATGAAAATTAAAAATTCTAATGATCCTTTAATGCATTTTTTTTTTCATTTATTTATGAAACAAACAGTGACATACAATTTTTTTACACAGTAGGTCAATAGATACTTAGATTTAACATTATTATATGTATATATTTATTATTATTTTATTATACACCATAAGTATTCATCACATATATTACGAAAATATATGGTACTAGCTTTTGCCCGCGGCTCCGCCCGCGTGGATGTTGGTTATCGCGACAAAACATAGCCTATGTCCTTTCTCAAGGTCTAATCTACCCCCATACCAAATTTCATCAAAATCGGTTCAGTGGTTTAGGCGTGAAAGCGTAACATACAGACAGACAGAGTTACTTTCACATTTATAATATTAGTATGGATTAGTATGGATATTCCAAAAACATTCAACACAAAGTAGTGGTAAAATCACAGTGATTTGACAAAAAAGTGCACAAAACAGTGAATAAGTTTACAAACAAATAACTCAGTGCGAAAATTAAATCTGCGTTGAAGAAATTAAACCAACTACAACCAAAATAGATTCAAAGTTATTTTGCTAGCTTTCCGACATTGCTTAGTGAATACCCTACAAAACAAAATCTAAGTTCATTGTTTTGATCTGTGTTGAAGTTAATCTTTTTATAATCCATATTGCACAAGTAAAGCTCAAACAGGTGAACCAAATGCAATCTACAAATTTCGCTTAACTGTTACGTGTGCGTTTGGTCTAGCGGTGACACACTTGGACTTGTGATATCAAAGGCGGGCGTTCGAACCCCAACAGTGAGAATCTCTTTTTGTCTTTTTGTTATTTACCTTTTACAATTATGTCTACAAAACGCTCACCTGCGCAATCAAAGAACAAATCACATGTTCCTGAAACTGATTTGCCAACTGTTTCACGCAACCTGGAGGACACTCAACGCAAGCGTAAATTCGACCAGGTGGACGATGTAAATTTATTTATGGCAGACATGAAGAAGCTTTTTCATGATTTTGAAAAAAAGCAAAACATTAAGTACACTGCGTTACAGACTACCGTAAACGAGATAAAGGAGCTAAATTCATCTATAAAAAAGTCTGTTGACTTTGTTTCTGCGAGGTATGACGAGCTAGTGACGGAGTTTGATAAGTTGAGAGCTGAGCGTAACAATAATCTTGCCTATATCCAGGTGCTGGAGGAAAAGGTGGAAAGCCTCGAGCGATCCCAAAGAGCTTCATGTCTGGAGCTGAGAAATATACCGATCAAATCAAAAGAAACAAAAGACCATCTAACTCAGATAGCTATTAGCACGGGGAAAGCTCTGAATCTGACTATTGTCCCCTCTGACATACGGGATATTTACCGATTGAAGGCTAAATCTGAAGCGAACAAACCAATCCTCATCAATTTTACTACATCATTACTGAAGGATAAACTGATTCAGTCTATTAAGAAGTTCAATAGATCGAACAAGGAAAACAAATTCTCAACTGAAAGTATTCAACTAGACGGTCCTAAAATCCCAGTGTTTATATCGGAAAGTTTGACTTCTACAGCCAAACGCTTATATTATCTTGCTAGAGACTTTTCAAAATCCAACGGGTATGATTTTTGTTGGACAGCCCATGGAAAAGTATATATGCGGAAGAAAGAAGGGGCTACCAGTTTCTGTATAAGTACAGAGGCTGATCTGAAGAATATAAAGAAGGATTGACTATTTTTTCTTCATGTACCTCGCCTGAACAATATAAAAATATATGTTTTATGTAGCGGTAATCATGCATGCGTTAACTTCCAAGTCTGTTTATCTTGTGATTATCGTCTTAATGTTATACATAATATACTTCCTCAAATTGTAATTGATACTGACATTCATACACACACATACATTGATTGCACATTCATTCCATATTTCATTAGCTTGCGGCTTACATCCCCTCGAGCTGCGGGAAAAATTGATTATATTTGTCATGAGTTTTATCCTTACTTATCCAGGTTAAAAATGCTTTTTAAGCCTGCTACAATAATTTCTGTGTCTAATGTTGATCCCTTAACTAGCACCCCGTATGTAAGCTTTTCTTTTAAAAATGGCTAATATTAATGAATTTGTCGAATCTATAGAACGCATTAGTGTGTCTGGTTCGTTTGAATGTTCGCCGGATCAGTGTCTCCAACAACTGAGAGTGCAAAATGCAACCCTTAATGTACTGCAGGTTAACATAAGAAGCATAAACTGTAATTTCGATCAATTAACCGTTCTCATGCATTCTCTGAACGTGATTTGTGATGTTGTTGTCCTCACGGAGTGCTGGCTGAGTAAGGTTACTGGTGTTCCTACTTTACAAGGCTTTGCGTCTGCTAAGTCGGCGTATAGCAACCAAAATGATGGTGTTATCATCTATGTGAGTACTAAACTGCGATATTGCATAACCGAGCCGGTACTTCAGGACGCAAGTGGATTGGTACTGAGACTTGTGCCGGATGTGGCTATTGTGGCAGTTTATAGATCTCCTTCAGTTTCTAAGGTTGATAAATTTGTAGAATCACTCAATCTAGTCCTGGCATCCCTTTCATCGTTTCGCACACTGGCAGTCGTGGGTGATTTGAATATTGATATCCTACCTAGTGGCACCGACTCTAACTCTGAGAGGTACCTGACCATAACCTCATATCATGGTCTACTGCCTGCCCACCTCTATCCAACACGAATGAAGAAATGTTATGATCATGTTTTATTAAGAACAAACAAAATCGCTACAACCTATTGGATTCGTATATCACTGACCACGCACCAGTCCTATTCTGTGTGGAAACGGCTCCCGTCAAAAAACCTAAAAACATTATTCGACGTTTAAATTTACCAAACGTTATCAGCTCACTAGAAAATTTCGACTTCTCGCTAGTCCTATCAAACACCGATCCAAATCTCTGTGCCGAGGCTCTTGTTTGTGCCATCTCTAACATAATTGACGAGAATAGTACGATCGTGAAAATTCCTCATAGAAAAAAGATAATCAAGCCATGGATTACTGCCGGCCTCTTGAGATGTATCCGAAATAGAGACAGGCTTCACAAAAAAAATAAAAGTGATCCTGATAATTTTATAGCTAAAGTTACGTATACTAGGTATCGTAATTACTGTAATAATCTGCTCAAAAAGATAAAAATCGAGTATGAAAGAGATGAACTCCGAAGGGCTAGTGGTAATCTCAAAGCTACGTGGGATATCGTAAGGTCAGTAAGTCACTTGAGCAGGAAAAAATCGAGTACAGCGGGAGACCTTCTTAACTTATGCGATAGTCCGACGGCCTCGGTTAATTATATAAATGATTACTTTGCCAGTGTTGGAGCACACCTAGCCCGGAATATCGTGCACCGCAAACAGGGGCCTCACACTCAGTTCAATTTAAACACCATAATAAATCCACAGGGTAACTCCCTGGGACTCATAGAGACGGACATTGCGGAGATTAATACTATAATTACCGGTTTGAAAAGTAACTGTGCAGCTGGCTACGACGGAATCCCTGTATCTGTTATAAAGGGAGCTCGTCACGTTCTTGCCCCAGTGGTCACCTATCTTTGCAATCTTTGCCTCTCTAAGGGTAAGTTCCCGAATGTTTTTAAAAAGGCTCTCGTTCATCCGATATTAAAGGGTGGTGACGGGGACCGTGTCGAAAACTATAGACCGATATCAGTCCTGTCAACGCTCTCTAAAATTTTAGAAAAAATTCTAAATACAAGATTACTCAGTTTCTTGGAACATAATAAGACTCTTGCTCCAAATCAATACGGCTTTAGAAAAAACAAATCTACCGAGGACGCCGTACTGGATTTAACTAACACTATTGTGAAAAACCTTGATAATGGAACAAAAACAATGGGAATTTTCCTTGATTTAGCTAAAGCGTTTGACACGGTCGCTGCGCCAACCCTTTTACAGAGGATGGAGGCCTGCGGAGTTAGAGATATTGCTTTAGATATTATCCGAAACTACCTGTCCAGCCGTAGTCAGTGCGTCAAGGTTGACAACTACGTCAGCGATGATGTGGGAGTTGGCTTTGGTGTTCCGCAGGGCAGCGTTCTGGGTCCAACACTGTTCCTCATATATGTGAATAGTCTCTGCCATCTTTCAATACCAAACTGCAAAATATATACATATGCAGATGATACAGCTCTCGTAATAAGTGGTCCCACTTGGGATGCGGTGTGTCTATCTGCCGAGAATGCCCTTGAGACGGTGATGGACTGGCTTGCCTCTAGTCAACTTACCCTTAATGTCTCCAAAACATGCTGTATCGCCTTCTCAGCTAGTGCACTTACCGAGCCGTCCCTGATTAACGTTCAGGCTCATAACTGCATACACGCATTGTCTACTCGTGGTTCTTGTCTCTGTCCAGTCATCCGAAGAGCTACTGATGTGAAATATCTGGGCGTTGTGATTGATTGTAGGTTGAATTGGCAGAGGCATCTGGAGCTGACCACATCTCGTATCCGAAAGTTAATGTTCCCTTTTAAGCAGTTAAGGCATGTGGCTGATGAGCCCCTACTAAAAATGGTTTATTTCTCATTGGTTCAATCGGTGTTGTCCTACTGCATTACAGTGTGGGGCGGTACTCATAAGACTGAAATGCTCAAACTTGAAAGAGCTCAAAGAGCTGTTCTGAAGGTTGCTCTAAATAAACCGTTTCGCTATCCAACACACCTATTATACACGGAAACATCAATTTTAACTGTCAGGCAGTTATACGTCCTTCAAGTAGTATTGCATAAACACTGCACTTTGACCTACAACCCCCAATTATTATTGCAAAAACGTCGTAAAGATCTCGTTTGTCCCACAGAGCTCACGAGAACCGGTCTGGCAAGCCGCCACTATCTGTATCTTAGCAGTCGCCTTTATAACAAAATGAGCAAAATTTGCCATATATATTCTCTCTCTAGACAAGAGTGCAAGTCATTGGTAAAGACTAACCTATTACGTTTATCATACGAGGAGACGGAGGATCTTCTAGATTGTGTCTCTTAACTGACACTGTAACTACTTGCATGAATATTTATATTAGATTCACATACGTAAACTCATTATCCATAACTAACACACAGACTTCACATACTAGCCCGCAAACACACACACTCACACACACACACACACACACACACACACACACACACACACACACACACACACACACACACACACACACACACACACACACACACACACACACACACGAAAACCCATCCTCACTTAAGTTTTGCATGTTTTTGTTATTTTTATATCTTAAATAATATAATATAATTTGATTTAATTTAATTTTTTTTTTTTGATGTGGATATTTCATAGTTTTATTTCACTGTATTGTATCAGAATTGATAATAATTTAAATAGCTGTGATATTTTTCTAATATTAATTAAGCTAAACGGGAGGGCGTTGGTGTCTGTCACACAGTTCATACTAGCACAGACACCGTCGTTTACTCTATCTTGAATTCATCGAAATTTTTATATAATTTTATAATTAGGTACACTCCTTTTTTTCGACTGAACGTGAACTGCACTCCAATAGTTCCCAAATTAAAATCCGTTAGCAATGTTAGTAATGATCGTGCCCATTGAAGCACAGGGTAAACTGGGCAAAAAATTCCATTTAGCAGGGTTTACCCTAACCCGTTACCCGTTCATCAATCATGGGTATCGTGTATTTAATTTTTAAATCAATTGGTGACGCGCGTGCCCCCCATCCATCTTGCGATATCAATATTTATGAAAGTGACGGACGGAAATAGTGTTCAGAGCAGAAGGGATTGGGAATATTTTAAAAGATGTTTGCATAGTAGAAGAACAAGTCAGCAACAGATTAATCTTGATCAGCACAATTCTAAAAAGATCTTTTTGATGATCCGTGGGGATTTATCGCACGATAAAAAAATAAAAAACAAGATCTTTTTGAGCACCCTTTTTTATAAAGGACACTTCAATTTGACTTCTCCTCGCCTGATGTTAAGCTAAAGGCAAAGTCTCGGAAAGAGGTTCACCCTTGTAAACATGTGCTATGTTAGCTGTTAATAATATGTTAATAGTTAACGAGAAAGAAAATACATATTATTTTTTGTGCGACACAAACATACTTAAAATTAAACAGTGATAAATTCATACTTCCATACTAATATTATAAATGCGAAAGTAACTCTGTCTGTCTGTCTGTATGTTACGCTTTCAAGCCTAAATCACTGAACCGATTTTGATGTAATTTGGTATAGGGATAGGTTATACCATGAGAAAGGACATAGGCTATGTTTGGTCGCGATAACCGACATCCACGCGAGCGGAACCGCGGGCAAGAGCTAGTAATATATATTTAGTAGGTACATTGAATTGACCACATTTATGTTGCACCAAGAAAGGAACTAGTTCAGCATAATGCTGGACACGACGTAGGTACCCAGCGCTGGTTTTCAACTGGCCCCTAGTTAGTAGTAAAATGATTATTATAGTAGTAGTAAAATGGTTACTATACATAATAATATACTGGGTGATTTTATAGTCGTTTCGTATAAAAAGAATTTGGACACAGTTTAGAAAGGAAAATCATCTGGAATACCTATTAATTTGGCGAAAGAACAAAATTTACTTATCCCATACATTATCAAAACAATTTTTTTTTCTTTCGCCATATTAATACTTCCAGACGATTTTGTTATCGAAACTGTGCCCAAACTCTTTTTATCCGAAACGACTATAAAATCACCCAATATGGTATACATACATCCATACTAATATTATAAATGCGAAAGTAACTCTGTATGTATGTCTGCATGTTACGCTTTAACCACATGAAAAAGGACATAGGCTATGTTTTGTCGCGATGACTGACATCCACGTGGGCGGAGCCGTGGGCAAAAGCTAATGAGCATAAATTTTAGTTGGCCTATGAAGATCCTTCGTTTTATTAGTTTCAGCGACTTCTGAGGACGACTGTACCTACATCCATAGGTTAGTCTGCTGTAACAAAGAGTTACACGCAAAATGGGTGTATGTTCCTCTTTCGAACTAATACTAAGTACAATGCTACTAATGTTAGCATTAGTAGCGTAATACCTAGTATTAATAAAACACGTAATAAAAACGAGTTACCACTCCTAATGTAGTATTCAAAGAAACGATCAAAAAACGTTCATTTCGTTTAAACCTTCTATATCGTGCGGTTATATTTTGCACTTAGCTATAACGCAAGTGGTGAGAGCGAGCATAACATCATCAATCACCTCCCCTCCCCCCCCCCCACTGCACCCTGCACTCACCCCTTCTGTCGCCTGATTGCTTTCACCTGAATAATATGTGAACATGGCTAGTATACTAGTAACTGGACTGCGGAGGTTAGATAGGTATTGGTAAAAGTTATTTAATAGTTCTTTATAGAATGAAGCGGTTCTGTATTGTGACATGTCGACATGAAGCAGTTTTTGGCGAGAAAGCGTAGAGGACGCATCGTGGTATTATTCTATTTTCCGAATTTGGTGTGAATTCAAGTTTTTATGTATAAAATGGGTAGATTTTTAGCCATAACGTCTTGGATAACGCACATACGTATAGGAAAGTGGCATATTACAGTGAATTGTGACTCTACGTGTTCAATCCAAATATTCTCAGGGAGTTTTTAGTAAAGTCCCCATAACTTTACTGAGGCATCAATTATCATTCACCGTCATCATCATCATGAACATCATCAACTCATCATAAATATCATCCACAATCACGTCAATGAAGAAAAAACACATAAACAAAGCAGCATGGTCATAGTACCTTAGCCTTAGTTCCGAGAGGACCTAAACCAAATAAAATTAGTGTCGAGATGAATTTCCCATAGTCTAACAGCTTTAGGCGTTAATTATATAGAAATGACAAAAGGCGTAGGTAAGTCTATTGCTAACAATTAGTTGGTAAGACCAAGCGTAGGTACCGAAATTATAAAGCAAAATCATGTGTACCCACCGATGCGATTTTGCTCAACAAATAGCGAATAAGTAACTATCCTCAAGGTTT
Source organism: Eilema sororculum (assembly GCA_914829495.1). NCBI lineage: Eukaryota > Metazoa > Arthropoda > Insecta > Lepidoptera > Erebidae > Eilema > Eilema sororculum. Next base: position 19,473,074 of record OU618541.1, read on the forward strand.
AAGGGCAGAATTGACAATCAATATTGTATGTTGGAGCTTGACGATTTTGGAAGATTCAACATCATAAACATCCACCATCATCAACCTCATAGCGATTTCCGAGTTGCATGCAGTTTATACTTCGGAGCCCGAGGTTAGCACTTATTGTTTTTGATTGGCATGTCAGTTTCTCTGAGACCAATTATTGCCGTCTGACTTTCCCAACCCTTTTTTTTTTTTTTTTTTTTTTTTTTTTGACCGTGGGGGAAATCCTTCATGGATGTTATGCCGGACTCCTACCGACTAAAACCCCCACGGTATCGCCCAGCAGCCTATAGTTGGGAGCCCCGGGTAAGCCCTCGGAAGGATGTCCCAGGGCTCTCAACAGACCCACGGCTTTAATGCGGCCTCGTCTAGGGGGTGGTTCGGGTGCTATCCCGCGTCTATGGGGGGTTTTCGGGTATCATCCCGCTTCATAGGAGGGGGGAGGCGTGCGTGAGTCCGTCACGTCACGCTGCCGTCATGGGCCTGCTTCTGTAAGGACGATGAGCAGCCAACTGATCGTCCTCAGGCCCCCGGTCATGGAGGCCGATGGTCTTCGGCGAAGACACGCCGGCGGCGCCCAAGCCGCCGACTGCGGAACTCGGGTGGGAGAGTTCTCTCCCGCTCCCGCCCCGCCGCCTCCTTCACGAGCATGACCTGCTCGCAGAAAGAGGCGGCGCTGTCCCACTTACTCCCGCTGGAGACCATGGCTCCCACCATGGTCTCGAGCGAGAGAGTGTCCACGCCCAAGCCCACTACGAGGACCTGGCGCTGTTGCGCCCACGCCGTGCACTCCACCAGCGTGTGGAGCGCTGTGTCATCGCTGCGGTCCCCGCAGTGCTGACAATCGGCCGTGGTTTCCCGGTGTCTTCGCCACAGGTACCTACCGAAGCTACCGTGCCCGGTAAGCATCTGTGACAACCGGTAGGAGAGAGCACCATGTCTCCTCTCCAGCCACTCGTCCATGACCGGTCTGACGGCCGCGATTGTGGCGAATCCCCCCTTTGGTTGCTCAAGTCGCACCTTCCATGTCTCCACGGTTTCCTGGTGGAGCTGGGACCGCTGGGCCTCGATTTCTCGAGACGCAGGCCATTGGCCCCGCTCCAGCGCCTCCTTGCGCCATTTAAACAGAGACGCAAGGGCTCTCGCTTCCAAGTCCCATGGAGGGGTCCCGGCTAGGAGACATGCCGCCTCACCTGAGATCGTGCGGTATCCCCTTATCATCCTGACGGCCATCGCCCTCTGTGGGCTCAGCAATCTAGCCACATTACTGGCCGTCAGGGTCTCCGCCCATACGGGGGCCCCGTATAGGGCCATACTTCGCACGATCCCCAGGTACAGTCTCCTGCAGGGAGCGTTGGGTCCCCTGATGTTGGGCATCAGCCGTGCGAGTGCAGCTGACACCCCCTTCAGTTTTGGGACCAAACTTCGGAAGTGATGTCCGAAGTTCCACCGGCCATCGAGTACCAGCCCCAGATACTTCATCGAGGGCTCGATGCCGATGCTGACGCCCCCTACCTGTAGGCTGGATCCCGCAGGTGGCCCCATCCGAGGTCCGTGGAAGCACAGAGCCTCGGACTTGTGAAGGGCGACCTCGAGACCCAGCCGCCGTATCCGACCCACGACTTGAGCAACCCCTGCCGTGGCCTTTAGTGCTGCGTCTCGGTGCGTTGCTCCCCGCGCCGTAACGAGGGTGTCGTCGGCGTAACATGTTACGTCCACCCCCCTGAGCAACGGACCACGCAGCACCCAATCGTAACCGATGTTCCACAGGAGTGGCCCTAATACCGATCCCTGTGGAACACCGCACGACACATCCCGCCGACCCGGCCCTAGCCAACTCGGGTAAGTAATGGCCCTCTCGGAGAGATAGGCCCCGACAATTCGACGGAGGTAGGGAGGCACTCCATGGTAGATAAGCGCCTCCCTAACGCAGCTCCAGGGCAAGGTGTTGAAGGCGTTGGCGATGTCAAGAGACACCGCCACTATCACCTCACCCTGTGAGACTGCTTCCTCCGTCAGGCCTCTAATGCGCATGATCGCATCCACCGTGGAGCGCCCCTGGCGGAAGCCAAACTGGCTATCCGCCAGATCAGGCCCCACGCGTGTGAGATGCCTGACGAGGCGTTGTGCAATAATGCGCTCAAAGAGCTTGCACACCTCGTCAAGCAACACGATCGGCCGGTACCCTGATGGAGAATTTGCCGGCCGCCCCGCCTTTCGGATCAAGACCAGTTTTCCTGTCTTCCAGACCTTGGGAAACTGGCCTTTTTCGAGGCATGCGCTAAAGAGCCCTATAAGTCGAGGCCCAAGCTCCTCAAGAGCCAGGACCCACGCTCGGCCTGGAATGCCGTCGGGTCCAGGGGCGGTGTTTCTGCGGGATTTAAGCCGCAGTACAGCCGCCCCTAGCTCACCCTCCGTGACTACGGGCACGTTGTTCTCACTGCCTTCCGCGCTGGGCGCCTGAGACGGAGCCATGCGCGGAGGAATGTGTTCCTCCGCTCTTGATGGAAACAAGGAGTCCAGGACCACCTCCAGCTGCTCCGGCTGGAGACTCTGGGTCAGTGGGGGCGCCTTAGCGCGTAATTTGCCCCTTACCATAAGGTACGGGCGCCCCCACGGGTTGCGCTCCAGAGTCTCTATCAGCTCCTCGCGGCCCAACTTTTTGGACCGCTTGATGGCCGTCTGGAGGGCCCTCTTGGCCTCCTTGTACCCATCATAGAGCTCCGTCTCTCGGGCTACCGCATCGTCTGGGCGGCGACGCCTCCGGCGGAACCTGGTGTACCGGCGGCGCGCAGTGACGCACTCCGCGCGCAACTGCGCGATTTCCGGCGTCCACCAGTACACCTGCCTCCTCGCCGGTCTGGCACTAGCCCTGGGCATCGCCGCATCACAGATATGCGTCATGGCTCTCCCGAACCACTCCACTTCGGCATCAATATCGGCTGGCCTGTCCGCTACCGGGATCCAGGTCTGCACGATGGCCGCCTCCAGGAGAGCCTCCGGATCCAGGCGATGGAGTGCCCAACGCGGTTCCGGGGGATTCGCAATAGCTGGTGGCAGGTTAGGTGGAGGGGAGACGTTGAACCGAATATATCGGTGATCTGACGACGTCTCCTCTTCCTCCACCACACGCCATTCCTGGACACGGCAGGCGAGCTCAGGGGTCGCAAACGAAACGTCTATGACCGAGCTGAGCCCCCGCCGCGTCCAGGTTGCGACATTCCCCCGGTTCAGGATGACTAGGCCACGTGTAGTGACCCAGTCCTGAAGTATCCTCCCCCTGTCTCTGGTTTCCCGGGAGCCCCAAGCCTGCGACCAGGCATTGAAATCTCCCAGGATCAGGACAGGGCGAGGCCGGCATGCAGCGAGAACTACGTCCAGCTCAGGGAGCCATAGCTCAAACTGATGCTGGTCGAGGCTCGGCGAGATGTAAACGGCCACGACAGCCATACCCTCATATTCCGCCGCGACGCAGCCCGGGCCTCTAGCGATAAGCGCTAGGCGCGAGTCATCCGCGGCGGTCCCCCCAAAGACAGTCGCCAGGCCGTTCAGATCAACTGGGCTTCCGGGGTGAACCCAGTACGGCTCGGCGACAACCACCACGTTAATGGACCACTGCCTGATGCTCTGGTACAGAAGGTCCTGAGCACCAGCGCAGTGGTTCAGATTCACCTGCAGGATGCGGACATGGGTATCCATTAATGGACGTCCATTTCCGCACCCTGCCGCGAGAGTGCACCCTCACCTCCCCGTGCGGACGGACGGGGCTTTGGTCTTGAGGCAGTGCAGGCCTTACTGCCCACCCAGTGGTCGGCCTCCTTGCCCTCCGCCACGCATTTAAAACAGCGTGGCGGAGCGTCACAGGCAAGGGCCACGTGACCGGGCTGACTACAGCGGAAGCACCGGTCTCCCACGTTGACTTCCGCCGTACACTGTACTCCCACATGCCCCACGACCAGGCACCTAAAGCACCTGGCTTCGCGTGGCTGCAGGAGATGCACCTGTGCCCTCAGGAAGCCCCCGATAAGGAGGCTCCGTCCGTCCGCCACTTTTTGGGCCGCCGCGACGGGGCAGCTCACGACTGCCGATCCGTGACCGAACGGGCCAAAGCGGATTTCGCCTGACCTCACCTGGTCACGAGGGCAGCCGCTCGCCTCTACGACGGCGGAGATTATTTCCTCCGTCGTAGTCGCGTCATCTAGACCCGAAATGCGCAGACCCGCGCACTTGTTGGGTCTGGTGACGCGGATGTCACCCGTGTCCAGCGACTCCCTTAGCTTAGCCGCTAGGGCATCTGCTTTGGGGCCGCTGGTGGCGCCATAGACCTGGAGGAGGCGTGCTCCGGTGCGCGTCACCTTGGACCGGAGACCTCCCTCTATATCGAGGGCTTTAAGGTCCACCGAGGCTCTCGCCTGCCTCAGGACCTCGGCGTACCCCAAGCCTCTCGCCCTGCCCTCTGTAGTCACCGTAATGACGACGGCAGAGGAACGGGGAGCGCGGAGCCTCATTGGCGCCTTCACCGCGGCGGCCTTCGCGGCTTTTGCCGCCTTCTTGGCGGCCTTCGCCGCCTTTTTGGTGGCCTTAGCCGCCTTCTTCTTCGCTCCCACCACCTCCCAGACCCCCTTTCTGGAGGGATTCTGGGATGCAGCGGGAGCACTGGGTGTGCTTGGGGAGGCGGGGTTGCCACTTCCCCCAGGTGCCGTCTTCTTGGGGGCGGAGGGGGGTGTGAAGGCCTTCGGCTTGGAAGGAGCCCCAATGGGTGCAGCAGTCACGGGTGCCGCCAGCGGCGGGCGGTATGCCCGGTCCTCGAGGACCCCAAGGCGTCGCTCGATGGCCTCCAGCATCTGGACCACCGTTGGTGTCACCTTGGGTGGAGCACGAGGAACGGGGGTTTTCACACCCCGAGCCTCCCCGGCCCCCTGGACCAGCTGCTTCAGCTGGCTGATCTCCTCCCGCATCAGCTGTTGTTGCTTGCGGGAGTCGGCAAGCTCTGTCTCCAGGCTCGCAACCCGAGCCCGGAGTTTCTCCTCTTCGTTGGAGACGCTCCTTTCTAGAAGCTCCTCCAGCGCTTTGGCGGCGCCCGTGATGGCTTCCGCCACGACTCTCTTCTTTCCCGCAATATTTTTCTGGCCTTTTACGGCGCCAGAAATGCGGGAAAGAGCCGCCAAGATGTTTTGCGCCGCCGGCACCTCCGTGACCTTCCCGCTTGGCAGCGGGGACACAATCACCGGCGGTTCTGCTACCCCCCCTTTCGCTTTGCAGAGGTCGGCTTTCCGACCTCTACACGCGGTGGTAGCCACAATCAACCTCTTCCTGGGAAGGTCTTCCTCACTATTCGGTGATTCAGACCCAGGCCGACGGGGTCCGCTCGACCTGGGTCTCTTCCTACCTACGTCGGCATGGATACCGATACCGAGGGTATCCTCGGGCCCGCCACCCACGCCGACAGCCGACTCCATCTCCGAGTCAGCACGGGTCGACACGTCTTCCGCGTCACTTTTCTGGGTGGTTTTGAGGCACACCCTTGGGCCTATGGGACTGTGGTGACCCCTCCCATATACCACCCGGAGTGAACCCGGGCGGGGGTCGCCATGGCTGGTCGCCGAATGGGTGTCCATTCGACCACCAGTCACAGCAACCCTGAGATGGAAGCCTGCGCCAGAGCCTCGTCCGTTGTTTAGTAGGGCCTCTATTCTACTAAAGCTAAGCCACTGTGTCGCACCACAGTGGTTTAGCTTAGTCACTGCGAAAAATAATATTTAATTTCAGTTGAATGAATTTTTTTTATAGCATTTATTATGCTAACTTTTAAGTTCGAAAAACATTGGAAAAAATGAAATGCTCAAGTGAGACTCGAACTCACGACCTTTCCCTTACAGCGCTGAAAGGTCGTGAGTTCGAGTCTCACTTGAGCATTTCACGCAACCGATTTTGATGAAATTTGTTAAATGGGTAGATGAGACTTTGAGAAAGGACTTAGGCTATATTTTGGTTCCGATAACGGATATCCTCGCTGGCGGAGCCGCGGGCGAAAGATATTCATATTATATTTTTCACCAGTGTATTATGTACTCGGAGATGCTAATGGTGTCCGTAGTTTTTTTCGTTACTACAAATGGTATTCTTAATGAATTTAAAGCAAACGAATATACTCGTAGAGCTAGAACAAACGCATTCTGTTATCTCTGTTTACATTAAAATAGGACTATTAATCTCAGCCAGTAAAATTACAAGTGCAACTCTCACTGATACAAAAAAGGGTGACCCGCTGCAATAGTGATGTTCGACAATCAATAGACTTACACATTTTAATCACTCTCACTCACAATTAAATTTATTACCACATCACTATTTATTTGAGACAAAAAACCTGCAACACTGGAAATGTCATTTTACTGACTGAAATTAATACTCATAGTTCAGTAGAATTTGACGGAGAAGAAATGTTCCGTCTCTATTTACACTATAGTAGCATTTGACGTAGAGGGGATAGAATGAGCATTCAAACATTTAGCGTAAATCAGCCTTTATCCATCAATCAACTAGTCTATTTAGAGTAAATCATCTAAGAGTCTGTTGCAGTCCACTCCTGGACAAAGTCCTCTCCCAATCAGCCTTTATACGAAGGAATATTTTAATAACATAACATAAACTCACGCCTGTATTCCGCCAAAGGGGTAGGCAGAGGTGCTAGCACCCACATTTCGCCGTTTATGTTTAGGTCACAATGTAATAGGTGGCGAGCCTATTGCCATTAACCGGGTACTTATAAACCTGCGAGAAATACACACATAACTTCGAAAAGCATCGAAAAGTCTTTGGTGTGTGCCATGGTAAACCTGGGATCGAACCCGAGACCTCGTCTCAGCAGTCCATTACCCATACCACTAGGCTACCGCAGATTTTAATACCTTTGCTAATAGTAGTGTAATTCCAGCAATAAATTTAAATGAAGCTGTTAGAAAAGCTATCAAGCTACCGTACATTAATTTACCGTTTTATTAATAAAAGTTATTGATAGAGTTAATAATTAGTTTCAGGTAGTAGTCATTTAGTTCCCAGCTGAGTAGAACACAAGAGCCACCCATCTTTTCTCAGAGACGGAAATGAGCCAGTTGCTGGCAAGCAGGTACCTTTTGTGGACTATTTACTGTCGAATGCAGAACAGCCATGTCCCTTAATCGCATTACTTTGGCAAGAACCACGGAAAAACCACTCTATACCTTTACGTGGGATGAGAAAACATAGCAAATTCGAAGTTGCTGACCTTCAAACCTTCAAGAAAAGAGCGTATTCTCTTTTAAAAGGAAGGCAATGCACTTGTGATTCCTCTGGAGTTGCGGGTGTCCATGGGGGGCGGTAAACGCGTACCATCAGGCGATCCGTCTGCTCGTTTGCCTACCTATTTCATCATAAAAAAGAAGAAGAAAAAAGAAATATATAGTACTAGCTTTTGCCCGCGGCTCCGCCCGCGTGGATGTAGGTTATCGCGACCAAACATAGCCTATGTCCTTTCTCATGGTCTAATCTACCCCTATACCTACCAAATTTCATCAAAATCGGTTCAGTGGTTTAGGCGTGAAAGCGTAACATACAGACAGACAGACAGACAGACAGAGTTACTTTCGCATTTATAATATTAGTATGGATAACAAAGTGCTCAAAATGATCTTAAATTCTATTTTTTACCCCCTTCTAGTTGACTGAGTGTTCTGATATTTGGTATACACCTTTAGTTATGAAAATAATACCATTTGAATCAATAGAACAGTGATTTGCTCTAATATGAGAGTTTTAAGATCATTTTGAGACTTCGTCGTCAAGATATTTTTGACGCTGACTGTACAGTACAGGCGTGGGAATATCATCATCATTATCTTCATGGAAACGTATTTTTCTGATTGCATCCGAGGCTATGGTAACCTCGGGGCTGAGGGACCACCTTACGGTTCACTTCGGCCTCCATGGTAGTGAATCCAGGCGTGGGAATATAATCTATAGGTATAAAATCCATACTAATATTATAAATTCGAAAGTAACTTCTGTCTCTCTGTATGTTACGCTTTCACGCCTAAACCACTGAACCGATTTTGATGAAATTTTGTATAGGGATAGGTTAGACCTTAAGAAAGGATATAGGCTGTGTTTGGTCGCGATGACCGAGATCCACGCGGGCGGAGCCGTAGCCAAAAGCTAGTGTATAATATTTAAAAGCGAATATTTTTTAGTCGATCGAAATCTGCCTTCAAAAATATACCGAAGTTTTTGCTTTATATTAATTTTTAAAACTAATCATAATCTATTGAATATAAAACTGTTCATTAATATCGATCTAGAAGTTTTTGTGTGATACTCGGACAAACAAAGAAGCGGACAATACAGTTCAATTATAGTTAAGAAGAAAGCTATTTCTGTTAGCCGTATCATACGTAGGCATTACAAGCGAAATTGGAAATAAGAGCTAGTTTAATGAGGTAACGGTTAGTAATTGTTCTAATATAGATTACTTAGAGGTCACATATATTTGCAGAATCCGGCTTATGATCTGGCACTTCGGGGAGAAGAGTAAGAAGTCGGATTGGACCGACTTTCTTCGGTTTTGTAGTGTTTTCTGTACTGCAGAATGAATACAGTTTGATATATTTTAAGAGTAGTTGAAACCAAAGTAAAAGATACCTACCTTATTAACAACTAAGGTAAAGAAACAGTTATTAGTAGTAGCTGCCCGCGGCTGCCGCTCGCATGGATTTCCTTTATTAAGGAAAATTTATATTTTGGCAAATAAAAATAAGTTACTGCTATTGAAGGAATTTTTACAGCATTAAGTATGCTAACTATACAAATCAAATACATAGGGAAAAAGAATCTTCTCGGGCGGGACTCGAACCCGCAGTCTTTCCCTTACAGGGGGAATGCCTGACCAATTCGGCTACCGAGACACGCCCGACGTGATTCAAATTTCCCATCTTATACGTCTTTAAGGCGACGTGGCGTCATCTACCGATTTTCTTACGAACTATTAACTTATTAACTATTATTATTTATTATTATTATAATATATTATTAACTATTAAATTATTAACTTACTGCTATGTTGAATGCTCTATAATACAAAATTTAAAATAGCGGTTCAGTAGTCTAATCTAATATAACAGAAGGTCAGATAAATTATTACAATTGGGTATTTGACTGTATTTACTAAGTATACCTACGTCATGACGGTTAGGTTAGGTTATTCTTTTTTTAATGAAATACTCTAAGTACTATTTAAGTATTGGTTGGTAAGTGATTTAAAATAAATAAAAACGATAAAATAAAAACAGACATAGGTAGCTTTTACTGCTATTTACCATTTATAAAATTCTATTATTTTAACTACAGGAAAATACCTACCCAATTTTCTTCTCTCAAAACTCATGTTTAAGTTTTTTATGCACTTCTATATTTAAATTTCACATTGGTACCTACATCAATAAAACAACTAAAGCGGGCCATTCCAGGCAGACAATACATAACGCTGGGAACGTAAGCCCGGACATAATGAGGAGTAACGACACGCGCGTGCATGGCCCACGTAATAACGTAGAGCGAGATAGATGTATTCATCTACAGTGTGTAGGAGAAAAGAGAAAAATATACGCTCACTATGTTGATGTCTAAACTGAAATTGGTTATAAATGTAGTGAAACATACTCGAATACGTAACCTCTAGGTATATTTTTGTTTACCTACGTAAATTTTACTTGAACCTCGAACGTTGAAAAAAAATCTATAAGAACTATGTACCCAGTGAGGTGCTCGAGGAGGTAATCGGTTAACACATTGCAAGGTTAATACTTTCTAGGTACTTGAATTAATTTTACAGAATTAAGTATGCTAACTACCTATACAAATCGAATACATAGGGAAAAATAAATGTTCTCGGGTGGGACTCGAACCCGCGATCTTTCCCTTACAGGGGGAATGCCTTGACCAACTCGGCTATCGAGACACGTCCGATGTGATTCAAATTTCCCTTCTATTTATCCATCCTTATGGCGACGAGTCATTTACCGATCTTCTTGCGAACTATCGGAACCAATGAAGGATGTTACAATCATTTTTAAACATTGATTTTTGATGACTCCACCCAAATACTGGAATGAATTTTACAGCATAGGTATATAAATATTAGGATGGGTGACCGATTGAATTGACCATTCCTAACATATTGAGGCAGCTCCGTATGGAGAACACGTTGAGCCATTCGGTCCCGCTTGCCATACGAATATCGTGGTATTGGTTACGGATACATAGTTGGAATCCTAAAAAGTCATCAGTGGATTATGAAGGTCAGATAGTAGTCGCTTCCCGGCAAATGTCGAAGTTCAGCCAGTTCGTATAGTTAAGACCTAAGTGACTTGGTAAAAGGCTGGAATATAGCCAGTAAGGGCTATAGGAAGAGAATCGTGACCCTGTCTGCTAAAAGTCTAACTTAAGGATTATACTTCGTCTTCGTGTTTATTAATAATGATACCTACCCGCAGTCTTTCCCTTACAGGGGGAATGCCTGACCATGAGATGAATGAGAATGAGATGGGAAATTTGAATCATATCGGGCGTGTCTCGGTAGCCGAATTGGTCAGGCATTCCCCCTGTAAGGGAAAGACTGCGGGTTCGAGTCCCGCCCGAGAAGATTCTTTTTCCCTATGTATTCGATTTGTATAGTTAGCATACTTAATGCTGTAAAAATTCCTTCAATTGTTTGGGCGCAGTTATCAAAAAATCAATGTTTAAAAATGATTGTAACATCATTCATTGATTCCGATAGTTCGTAGGAAAATCGGTAGATGACGCCACGTCGCCTTAAAGACGTATGAGATGGGAAATTTGAATCATATCGGGCGTGTCTCGGTAGCCGAATTGGTCAGGCATTCCCCCTGTAAGGGAAAGACTGCGGGTTCGAGTCCCGCCCGAGAAGATTCTTTTTCCCTATGTATTCGATTTGTATAGTTAGGATACTTAATGCTGTAAAAATTCCTTCAATAATGATACCTATTGCATTATATTTAACTGACCTAGTTTGGCATTTGTTTTTAAGCAAACGTGTTAAGAGTCAGCATGCACCCTATACATCCCATCACTAGCCTAGGTGCTCTTCGTGGACAATATTGTAAAAATAAATTAGTATCCACGAATAGCACCTGCCAAAAATCTTGATAGGTGCCCTTCGTGGACACGGCTAGGTGCTATTCACCCCATTTTTATCCACTGACCCTTCTAGACAAGTGGCAATTCGTTGGCCGGCGTATTGTAGAATAGAATCCATACTTCCATATCCATACTTAATATTATAAATGCGAAAGTAACCCTGTCTGTCTGTCTGTCTGTATGTTACGCTTTCACGCCTAAACCACTGAACCGATTTTGATGAAATTTGGTATAGGGGTAGATCAGACCTTGAGAACGGATATAGGCTATGTTTTGTCGCGATAACCGACATCCACGCGGACGGAGCCGCGGGCAAAAGCTAGTAACAAATATATGGGATTTGACGTATAAGACATTTGTTGACGACTGTGTCACGTACCTACGTCAAATCTAATATCTACATTTATTTATCATTCTATTCCACGTTACGCTGACCAGCGAATTATCACTTGTCTAGAGTATAAGGTGCACTAGCTCCACCAAGATCGACGAGGACCAAGCCAACCATACCTGCGTGGTACTATAGAGGTTCTGGTATAGACTTTCCTCCCGAGGAGGGCCAGACCGTAAGGGATGGCCCTGGGTCAGCCGGGGTGCGAGGGGTATATCGAAGACAACCTTACCTTCGCCCTAGCACCACGACCTCAGTCAGCGTGCGCTTTTAGTCGGTTCGAGTCCGACATAACCTCCCCTTCCGGCTCCGGCCGGAGGTATCCGTGGGGATTTCCGCACGAAAAAAGGTATTTCTTTTCTAACATATTGATTACTAGACTTTTCTCTCAAAGCAAGTCCGTAAAAGCAAGATAAATCACTTCAGCAAGAAAACGAACCCTTTCAGCTCCAAAATGCAAACTTTGGATGCAACCGATGTTAACGTTGAGACGTTATTGACCATTTTCACTACCGCTTCATCTAATATAGAGAATTTTTTTTATAGAAGGACACTTCAATTTGACTTCACCTCGCCTGATGGTAAGCTAAAGATAAAGTCTCGGAAAGAGGGTCACCATTATGAACATGTACCATGTTAACAATGGTGACACTCAGCTTGGCGGCCTCATCAGATGCCTTTTCACGCCTCGCTTAAAGGACCCAGGAGTGTAGATACCAACTTTTGATAGGTAGGTAACCAGCTATGAACACGGTTTTTTTTTGCTTTGATGAAGTTGTGCAAGATATTGCCAAAGTGAAAACTTGCGATAAAATACCTATTAATGTCGGATAGCACGACATTGATGTAGAGTTCTCGTAGATACGTTGAACCGTAGTTAGTAGTTTAACATCTTTATTTTAAATAATGAATTAAGTATATTATAAAAAAAAACCATTTCCAACCAGAAATAGATTTCCAGTTAGAATTTTAACAGCTAGATTAAACCAATAACCAGATTAATCTAAAGCGCATAAATGACTATGGTGAAAACCGTCGCCCGCAGCGAATCCTGCAAAACTCTCATTAACCCGACTCTAATTAAAACATAATTAAATACGCGCGAGAAAAAAAGAGAACGACATTTAACTGATACTAATAAGATCGTCAAACAATTAGGACCGGCCAGCGCGGGGGAGCGGGACGGAGAATGTCGCGCTCTCGTTCACGCGCGGTGCTCTCTATTTAACTTTTAATTTATACTCATTCCTTTATATCTTTTATTGCTTCGCCCATCGCGGCTCCTAATGCGCCCGAGGTGCTCCTCACACTAATTAAATTCATGCAAGGCTGAGTGCGGCGGGCGGCGAGCGAGGGGTTAGCCCCGCCCGGCGCTGCGGGGCCAATGGGCGCATGGCCGCCGGAGCACGCCCGCCGCTCGCAGTACCAGATTCCTGATAGAGCTGTCATGTCGCGTCCGAGCGCTCGTTACGCTGTCTTGACATATTTTATTATTATTTATGTCAATTACGTTATTACTTTTTTGTTTAATGGAATAAGGAATTGGTTGTGAAATTGATTGCCTTTCGGTCGCTTATGATTCATCACTGTCAAAAATATAATCTGGAACGTGTTAATTTTGTATGATTGATAGTTTGTGAGTCATTAGAGTGATTGGGCAGACGAAGGCGTCGTGGTAATCTAGTTTTACGCAACTCTATTGTAACACTCTTGACTCTCACCGAACTATTACAGCTTGATTGCTCGCCCATCACACAATCACCTGTCAAATTAAATATATGGGTGAAATTTATAATATATTGCCGTTATTATCTGTAACAAATTTCTGTCTATGAATACTATATTTATTTTTAAGCGTCAAAGGTAATAAACATCTTTCATCTTCAACGATACACAAATCATAAATAATTTTCTTGTAAGGACCGATGCAATTACACGGATAATTTGTAAGTAAGGGAAGTCTATGTTAAGCTAGTAGGTATAAAGCCGGCACTACCCAAAAGGGCAATCGCAAACCGTGAACCTTTGAGCTTACATTCCATAACATAACTCCTTTTCGATACTCAGTACATGTCAATGTATAGCAGCGCGCCATGCGGCTGAAAAAGATTATGACAACCCCACGGGCTCGCGCTAACCTACGACAACCTTATAAATCCCATGTCCGACTATCTATCGCATGATAATAAACGTTACAGCCATATAAATAAAGTTTATTTCACCTCACCATCACCAGTCGCCTACGTTACCGGTAATTCAATGTATGCCGGCCCTTAATTTATGACCCGTTATTCAATACAGATCTGTAACTTCACGGCATAAGGTTTGAAAGCGTTTAGCAGGGGGGCGATGTACTGTCGGAGGAATAAATCTATGATATGAAGGAGGCGGAGAATTAATTTGTGTGTGGTGGGGCTCGGGGAGGGGGTGTTCGCTCCGCCCCCGAGGCGCGCCATCTCGCGTCGGGCGCGGCGTGGCACGCAGTACTCACTCAGTACGAACAGGACGCGGTACGCGCGCGGCACTCGCGCTCGGAGTGACATCGACTTCGCTAGTGTTGTGTTGAACTCGAGTTCCTATTGTGCGATGACAGTAGATGATGGTATGGTGTCTGCGTGGTGAGGGGTGTCGGCAAGATATCTGGTGCGAGGGGAGGCGGCGGCGGCGGCAGCATGGTGCTCGAGGGTGGGCTGCCGGCGCCGCTGCAACTGTATGCGGCGGCGGCGGCGCAGCTCGCGCCCCGCCCGCCTTGGCCGCCCTTCCTGCCCTTCTTCGGAGTGCCTCCACCGTTCCTGACCAGGCCGAGGCTCCCGCATCCGATGCCCTCTAGGGCCCCCCATGGACCCCCAAGTGAAGACTCTAATGAAGACGGTGCCAGCAGCAAAGGTAGGGAGACTGATGTTGTTTTTATTGGTGTCTAAGAAATACCTAGTAGCTTGTACACAGATCAGAATAGATCTATACTTTCTTATAAGTAAGTGCCGAATGCTATTAGGTACAGAAACATGAAACTATAATCAGTAATTAAATACTAGTGCAGATATAGTTAAAGTTATAATAATAATAGGTATTATTGATCTAACAAAATATATCATACACAAAATAATTAATTAACAATACCTAAATACATACTAACTAAATAATAGGTTTGACCGTAATATGTAATAAATTAATTCCAATTAGTTGAAATAATTCAAAGTAGATCATGATGAATATCTGTTTGCAGTAAATTAATAATGACGATAGGCATCCTGTTCGGTGTGATTATTATTTATATGGAGACACCTCCAGATAACCTTAACTATCACAAAAGAACCCATATTTTACGTCCAATAAATAATAATCTGTTGTCACGAGTTCACACAAATAAAATTAATTAAAGCAGAGGATGTTTTTGGCGATACATTTATATAACTTTTATTATAGATAGGAAGATATAAAAGATTTTACAAATTAATATATTACGTAGCCATTGTGTACCTGTAATACTTATACATAAGTATCTACCCATTTTCAATATTTGCAAATTTTTCATATTTACGATTGATTTGACGAAAGATGGACAAAATTGACAAGTTTCATGGATTATTACAAGAAATAAACAAAAGTGCAATGTAAAACTTATACGTAATTTTGACACCTGCAAACCTGCAAACAACTGACAAAATATTGTACCTATCTGGTAATCTAGGCAGCGCGGGGCAATGTAGTCAGTGTAATGAGCACCTTAGCCCCGGGTACGGCGAGCGACGGGTGAACTGAATTTTATTGTATGCCATACTGTCTGAATAAATCAGTGTTTTGAAGATTAATTTTAATTATTAAATTCGATGTGGGTTGCATCTATTTTCTATAAATAGAAAAAATACAGTTAGGTAGGCATAATAAGTACATTTAATGTTTTGTAGTAGGTACTTATTTTGTTATTTTCTGGTATTCCTACACAGAGATATGAATATTAATATTTGTAACCTGTTCTAGGGGGATCAATATTAAAACAATACCTATCGCTATGATACTTTGTCTGTTTTTAAATTGCGGCGATTTGCTGCAGAAGCCATTAAGAAGAAGAAAATTATAGATATAAAGCAATATGTATCCTATCTATAATTTCTATTTCAAGTGATTTTATGTGAGTTTTGATATGAAGTTTTTCTTTAGGTGTATTGTTTTTTTTTGAGATGGCCAAAACCGTTGATCTAGCGACACTGTTACCGACACCTTTTGTGACAAATTGTGACAATTGAAATAATATGTTTTAATTGAATTAGCTAGGTGCAAAAATATTATCAAAAATCAATAATATGTAAAATTTATTGACATAATGTATATTATATTATATGTTTTATCAAATAAATAAATAATCATTTTTTTATAAATAATATGTAATATATTTGTACCTACTTAGTTACAAAGTTTTTTTAATTTTAAACTAGGTAATGAAAAATAAGCTAAAATACTTAGGAATAACAATAAAACAGGGATAAAAGTAGGAGGGGAAAAATGTATCATACAATTAACTTAAAAAAACTTATAATTTTGAAGTGTTCATAACTCGATTCAATTATTAAAATGTTATGTATGGAATTTTTATTAATAATAAATATGATACGGCAGTGCTTTTTGACAGATTTTTATGCACAGTACCTAATATATTTTCTGACGGTTCAAAAAATAAACAATCAACTTTAAATTTTAGTCGGTGATTTTATTTTATTACTAGCGGACCCGACAGACTTCGTTCTGTCAAAAAGATTTGCTGTTTTTAGGCATTATTATTTCTATGTATAATATGTATGTATTTACAAAAAAAAAGTATATAAGTATGTTTATCCGCATTCTAGATTCCATAACACAAGCTATAAAAGCTTACCATGGGTCTAGATAGCGTTGTGTAGAATGTTGTAGAATATTTATTATTATTATTTATTATTATTTCCCGGCAATTATTCGATCACCTATTTTACCGTCTTAGTAGTTAAATTTTGAAAAACGCTGATACAGGTGTTCATTTATTTCTTAAAAGACACAGGTTTATGAAATTTAGTGCATCTAGCTCTGAAAATGACGGACTTTCATACAAACTTCCATCCCTTATTTTACCCCTTTAGTAGCAGAGTTTCCAAAAATCCTTTCTGTTGATGATGTTTACATCATAAAATGCAACTACTGTCGAAATTTCAAGTTTGTAGGTCCAGCGGTTTAGGCTCTGCGTTGATGAATCAGTCAGTCAGTCGGGACAAGTGATTTTATATATATAGAAGATTATTTGATATTATGATTAAATTGCGATGGAATCCGTTAAAATAGTTTTATTTTTAGAGTGCCGAGTGCACTCTCACTCAAACTTTCGAAAATATTATATAATAGGAAATTAAAATAAATGATATGAATTAAATACTTGATTATTTTTATCAATTTTAAATTTTTGTGGGGCCCCGTCGTTATCGCTCGCAAATGTCACTTTTAGAAGAGATTTATTTCAATAAACTAAAACAGAATAAAAAATAATGATTTTTATTCATTGTCAGACAGATTGATAGTTTGACTTATTGTTTATACAATCTGTCCTCAAATAAATCGAGATTCAGGCTGAGTGGTATACTAGAATACCGGCCTAAGATCATTCTTTCATAACATCTTGGTGTAAACTAAACCTTATTTTCAAAGAAAGACCAACGAACAGTATTCTTTTTTTTAAATTAATCCACATCATCTAGACCCAAGGTAAGCTTAATTAGCTTGTGTTATGGAATCTAGAATGCGGATAAATATACTTAGATACTTTTTTTTTGTAAATACATGCATATTATACATGTTCTGTCACTGTTTACACTAAAAGAATTTGACACATAGGGGATAGAGTGAGCTTTTGCTTGTCTGATCAACCTTTTTCTTCCTACAATTATTTTTTCTTTGCAATAATTTACCAAGAAATATTTATCTTATTAACAAAGTAAAACTAACCTAGTTTCTCTCAAATTCTCAACGCAGAAACTGGCGGTAATTGTCAGTATAACGAGCTGCTAGCTAATTGAAACTTGATGTATAGGACAAGTCTATTGTCGCGTTACGTTGTTGCATGTAATAAGAACAATAGTAGATAATTCATAATTAACTGTTACTTCTTAGATAAGTCAGATTTATTACCTATTCTTTTATATTGCGTGTCAAAAAGAAACTGATTCTATCCAAAGCTTCAACTTTGGAGCTATGAAGTCTGCTCTACGAATCATAGGCACGTATAGGTAGGGAGGCCACGCAGTGTAATTTGTAGTTACTTGAGCGTTGCGGAAACTTATTAGAATTGGTAGCTTAGATGATAGAAAGAATAATGGTCTATAAAGTTTCTACTTTTAGTGGTGGGGGAAGAGTATACATAACATAATAATAAATAAATACATATAACATCCATCTTAATTAAAGTTTTGGATTGCTTTGGTCTAATTTAATGTTTTTCAGTTATTCTGGTTTGTTAAACTCCAAAATAAACACAGACATATCTTTGCAAGATTCCCACGCTCTTAGGTTAAGTTTAAATCGCGAGATTCTCAAAATGGACATTTGTTAGCTAGTAAGTAATCTGACGCGTATGTGTAAATTCATAGAACGATTTTTTTTTTTTGCGCACCCACCCACATTGAAGGCTGCCTACTAGCTGGAGGAATTGTCAATATGTAACTAGCCTCCCCTAGCTTAATCTGACGCGCTCGAGTAACTACCAAATTTTCTTCTACGCGTGCCTTACTATTACATCAAATTGTGGAAGATTCTAATTAAAATCCGATAAGGATTTTTGAAACCAGCTTAGCTTTTGAAATTTTCACCGCTCGCTAATGGAATAGCGTAAGGTCTATAGTTCCTTTAAATTTTAAGGCCTACACAAAAATGGTTTAATTTTATCTGGTTGGATGAAATAAAGAGTTTAATATAATTATCTGAGTTCAGAAGAGGTTCAGAAACTTAACAAAGGGTTAACTTATATAATTTTATTCCACATTGTATCCATACTATTATTATAAATGTGTAAATAACTAGTCTGTCTGTCTGCATGTTACGCTTTTACGCCTAAACCACTGAATCGATTTTGATGAAATTTGATATCTTGAGAAAGGACAAAGGCTATGTTTGGTCGCGATAACTGTCATGCACGCGGGCGAAGCCGCGGGCAAAAGTTAGTTACCTATAATAATCAAATAATTAGGATAAGTAACTTACTTTTAGTACCCTCTAACTTACCTTAATTACCCACCTACTTACCTATAAATATATAAACAGTAATATATTGAAAAAAAAATCCATGGTTTGCATCTGCCACAGCAGTCTTTGAAAAATAATGGCCACTAGTTTTATTGCCATTTACTTTTCTCACAGGCTTTCGACGATATCACTATATTAACCGTAAAATTAAATGTCGATGTTTTTATTTCGTCGTTAAAATTCAATTTAGGCATATATTTAATAATACTATATTCTTGTGCAGAAGCTTTGGTAAGATCTTGTGCCGAAACTTCTATACTTATCTAGTTCTTCATTTATCATCTAGTTCATCCTTCAAATAAGATAGATATGTGAAGTGGTTGCCACGTTGGTGGCACGAACAGTTAATATAGGTACAAATTTATTTAGTCCATTTTTTAATACATATTTTTCCTTAAATGACGCACGTCTCTCTTTCTATATCTGCATCGGACAACTTTTCAATTTGGTACTGTTTTTTCCACGTCAATATCAGTCACTAAAATTCTTGGAACAACTTGGCTCGGTTTGTTGTTTAATTCAAATAACCTAAAAACGACTAATGCTCTATGTTCTGTTCCAAGTGAATGCTAAAGTCTATCACCTTTAATGACACACAAAGAAAATAAATAAAAGCACTCCTTTCTTATCGCTTAGTACAAAACATATTTATATAAAAATATGACATGTAAGCAATAAAGGAAAAAAAATCACATCACTCTTCATCATCTTAGCGGTGATCACATCACTAATAAGTTAAATTAATTAAACTTTACATATATATAAATATATCGTGATTAATAAACATCAATAAATACTTGTCACGCCATATAATTCTTGAATAATAACGGAAACTTTCCATTTTGTTATTAAGCAACTTATTCATTCGTCAGTAATAACAATGTTGTCACAATTAGCCTCGTGATGGCCACATTGGTCACGAATCGATACAAAAATTATGACGGTGTCATTTATCGATAAACTATCCAGACATAATCTATCAATAACATCACTAGTCTTCGCTTACACAAAAATCCAATCAACACGAGGCCGATTTCTCGTTTATAATCCAAAAATATAATGCCTAGATTAAACAGCGTAGTTTAAAGTTCGTATCCATATGGAAGATTAAAAGAATTGAACAAATAATGGTATAAATAATGACGGAGACGCGTTGCCCGATACACTTATCCTTCTAGGCATAACTTATTGCTTTTATAATATTAAAAGTATTATTCCCGAAATATTCTCGGGGCTCGTTTGAATAAATTTTATATTAATAAAAAATAAATGTCGGGGAAGGTGCTAAGAGGCTAACGAGCGTAATCCAAATGTAAGTTATTAGTTGGTCGCCGCGGTCTCCTGCTGTGCGCGGGCCGAGTCGATACCAAGATGTTTATCGATTCTTTTGTCGGCACTAGCGCTGAGGTGTTACCCTCAAAATTAGGATGTTAAATGTTTTGTACATGACGCATGCTCCGAGCGCTGTGTACACCTTTTTTTTTAATTTAGGCAAGTAATAGAAATATCAATAGGTTTTTTATGTTGTAAATTATACCTGATCATGTGTGAAATCATTGGGATGTGCCCATTCGATGTTTTGGTTGAGATGAGTAGATAGGTACTTGTAGTTATGAATTGATATGTAATGAGTTGGCGTGCTGTTATTATTTTCGCTTGTTATGTTAATAGGGCCGTCTGCGGTCTCTTGGTAATAAAGCAGACAGAAAATATTAATACATCGGCTAATAATTACTGTAATCTTGGACAATAACATGTTTGGAAATGGTGTCCGGCTGTAGGTACGTGTTATTATAGAGGAGACTGGTTAAGCGCCATTTATATTGTAAAATGGATCGTTTATTGGATAAGTTATCATTGCTAATTATATATTTATTGTTTAGCATAGTTTTAATGTTTTTCTGATGAGAAAGAAGTAATCTCTAGTTGACTTATGACCGATGAAATCGCACACGGCTGGTGACGCGTTCTAGATTAAACTATTTATAATGGTTTTAGGTATATTTGTTCACAATAATAACAAGATAATTATAAAATATGTATGTTATATTTATGAAATATAATTAGTCAGTTAAAGCATTTTCAAAATCAGTTTATAAGGCGGCTGTCACACAGTGTACCTACTCAACTTCTAAATTACAGAGTCCCGTTATGACTCTGTGGTAACAAACAGTGAAAAAATTTAACAACCAAATTCAGAATCCCGTGTTGCATACGTCCATAGGCCGCGGTAATCACTTTCCATCAGGTGGGCCGTGTGCTTGGCTGCCTCCTAAGTGGTATAAAAAAATCGAATATATTTCAGATAGTGTTAATATTGTTATTATTAATGCGAAAGTAAGTTTGTTTGTTTGTTACGCTTCAACCTTACCTAATTAATCGACCATAGGTTCAAATTGTCACGGATACATACCTTAGGAAGAAGACGGTCCCTTACGGATGGAAAAATAAATTTAGACTTGCATTTACCATTATTATAGGACAATTTAGTATGCTGTGGGTAAAGTTCAATTAATATTTTTGACTATAAGCAAAACAGTTAAAGGAATGAAATTCCATATTACGCAAGCACATCGATGATATAGATACCAACGCTTCATTTAAATAAATTTATAAAGAGCAAATATTAATAAAATATTTATATCTCACATTTAATACTAATAAAGTTGTACATACCTTTCAAAGTATTGGCAAGTATTAATTTCAACGCCATTAAATAAATTAAACTAACCGGTCGGTGGTTAGATTGTAGCCTTCAGCTAAAATAACAACTCACTGATATAGCCGCCATTTTTCTAACACTCCCCAAAGACCATAAATATCGTTTTAATTGTTTTAAAATGAATAGTGTGGAGGAAAATTGCTTCACCATCACCTTTATTTAAGTGTAATAAATAAGCTACAATTAAAAAACAGAAAAAGCGTTAGTGATTAACTCTCGGAGTAACAACAAATCGTTTTCTAATGCTCCGATTTCTAATTCATTCAGATAAAAAACTTCTTCAAGCATGTTACGGATGACCGGTTTTTTATAACGACAAATGAAAACAATTGCTGATTGTCTATGCCTCGGTTTGAATTTAAACTTGGAATGACACTGCGATGAACCGCGCGATGATTAATTGAATCACTGGAAGTGATATGATTTTATGATTTTAAAATGTCTTCTTAGAAAATGCTCAATAAATATCATAAATAAAGATATTAATTTTCAAAGAACACACATTGTTCACTAATTAATGAAGAGAATTAATTGTATTAATTTTATCGTAAGTGTTCAAACATGACGTGTACTAGAATAGAAATTTAATAACCCAGTACTTTGCGATTCTTTAAATGTGTTTTTATTAGGAAAGGAAATAGAAGGATAAAGAAAATTATCATTATTAATGGAAAAGGATGGGTGCTATGTCGCACCTTGGGAAAGGCCTAAGTATGTCCAGCAGTGTACTGCAAGAGGCTATTGATTGAATATTATCACTACGTACTTACATATAGGTAAGTTTACAAATTTGGAATTTTATAAGTCAAATAGGCCTATTTTTTATTCAGTTTAGCGTTAATTTACATAATATTTAACGGTTCAATATTCACTTTGATCTTCACGCCATTATTTATGTTTTTGTTTTTCATTGATATTTACTACTATATTTGCAAAACATTATATTTTCTTTATGACTGTATGTGTATGCTTTTTAAAAAGTAGAGTCATTAAGTAAAATTACTGGAATATTTTTGTTTTTATTTCTACTTTCGTTATGATTAAGTGAGGGATTATGTAATCACTGGGAAGTACCATATAAGATAAGATAGATAAATATATATTTATACTAGCATTTGCCCGCGGCTCCGCCCGCGTGGATGTCGATTCCCGGCAATTATTAGATTTCTTCTCGCCGTAATAACCATCCTTGAACTTCAACGAACATTTAAAAAAAGAATTGGCCAAATTGGTCCAGGCGTTGTTGAGTTATGCGCTTACCGACACATTTTTATATTAGAGATTATTTTCGTTATAAATACATAGTATACATACATACCTATATTCACATCTGTAAATCTCTAAAGGGGTAGGCAGTGATGAATCAACATTAAAAAACTTCGAAACCAATACATCAATCACAATTTACTTATGAAAAAAAAATGCAATAAAAGATTCAAAACAAACAACTTCATTGGAAAAACAAACTGGCAACAATAACAGCTAAATGGCCTAATAAACAGGAATCAGGGCTAGTCAAAAGTACATCAATAAAAGGAAAGGGAGCGAGCCGCTGCAATGGAACCGGCGCATAAATTACGCGCCCCTACAGTTTAGAAAAGGCTTTGTAATTTAGTGGAATTTAAACTATTACATATTTGTTATATTTGCAATGGAAACAATCGTTTGGAGTCTTGTTGACCATCCTTTGAGTGACCTTTATCGGGAGTGAAAAAAACACTAGATGGTCAATTTTCGTACTAAAAATCAGTTCAAAATTCTGTCCATCATTCTGTTCAAATAATGATCTTCCAAATTTGTAATACTGGGTGATTTTATAGTGCTTTCGGATAGAATATGTATATATTTGTGTATGTGTGTATATATGTATGTATGTATGGATGTGTATAGTATGTATTTGTATGTATATAAGTGTATGTATATATATAATAAATATGTTTGCGATGTAGGCATGTTTATGTACCTGTTTAGGTACCCTTTTAGTAATCTGTTTTTTTTTTTGTACACTTCACATCCCTTCATTACCTAACTTCTTCTCTGCGACTCAAAGGTTTGCTGGTAGAGAACTCATAATGAGTTAAGCTCGCCTTTGTACATGTTCTTTAAATTACCTTTTATGTTATATCTCTGTATTATGTGTGTGCAATAAAGAATTAAGAATTAAGAAAGAATTAAGAAAGAGTTTGGGCACAGTTTCGATAGAATATCATCTGGAATTATTAATTTGGCGAAAGAAAAAAATATTGGTAATGTATGGGAATAATGTTCAGGTGAAAGGAAAAATGTAGGTATGGGGTTTAAAAAAAATCTTTCGCCAAATTAATACTTCCAGATGATTTTGATTTCAAAACTGTAACCAAGTTCTTTCATCCGAAACTACTATAAAATCACCCAGTATATAATATATAGGTGCATAGGGTTATGTGTATGAAAAAAGTGAACGAACACATCGATCTTATGTCAAGATATTCTGCAGTCGCAAAATATTAATTGTTATAATAATAGCAAATAGATTACAATTACGATACAATATTAAAATGTCAAAACTTTAAATGTCAATGATAGTTATTATTTATCGGTATGAAACTCATTGATTGTTAAACATTCACTACGAGCCATTTCTTTATTATTTGGTTTTAAACAAGTTTGTTCCAAACACAGAATAAATAATAGAACCAAGTATGTACTATGCGTATCGGTAATCGTTTTAATTTATTTTGATCTAACTCTCAACATTTTCGAAATTTTAGTGGACTTCTACTTCTATCACAAATCACTATTATGTGACATTTCTCTTTTGAGAGGTAACGCAATTAACATTCAAGTCCAATCATTTTTAATTAAGTTTTTACCAAGAACCAAATCTTTAGAAACTTGTTCAAATAAGGCGTAAATTTTTGTAATACGAATATTTATAATCGGATCCTACGACACACGATGTTTTCGAGCGGGTCGTACGCGGCCGTGGGTCCAAACTCGGTGGTCGTACGAGGATGTAGCGTAATTAGTGGTTAGGTAGATAGAAGTCTTTTTCCTCTTCGATTCAATGGCTCATAAAGGCATAGTATAGGTGGAGGGATACAATAACCAAGAGAGGAAAAGCAGCATGGATTGAAATGGGACCCGCAGTCGCAGTGATTGTGGTGCCCCGTGCAGTCCCTTATGACTTACCTCCTGCACAAAATAAACTCTTTGACAGCGCGGTTGAGATGGTACAATTTTATTCAGGAACCATTTTTAGTGGCAACATTGAATCCACGGCGGCGGCGCGCTCATAAGCGCGCCTTCCCATTCCGGGGGCGAGTCGGGGACATCGTTGTCCCCCCTCCCGTGGAGGGCTAGAGCGTAAGGGATGGCCCTGGGTCAGCCGGGGTGCGAGGAATATGTCGAAGACAACCTCACCCCCGGCCTTGCACCACGAACCACGACCCACAGTCGGCGTGCGGTATTAGTCGGTTCGAGGGGAATTCCACACGAAAAAAAAAGTGGCAACATTGAATCATTGACAGGAGAAGAAGAAGTCGCAGTACTTGCATCTGATCTATATAGCCTCATTATACCCAATTTTCCTTGCAGTGGCCAACTATATGCTTCTTTTAACAAACTTTAACAACCTATAAGAAACTAATTGTCGAGTTTATATCATGTGATAAATGGATGACAATATATTAATCCGACGACATCAAACGCCCACGTGACGCATAAACCATTAACTCAATTAGGTTGAGACTAAACCCACAGCATGATACAGTGGCAGTTGGAAAGTTGAACAAATACCTGTACTTACTTGTACAGTCAGTGCTATAAATATCTTGACGATGAAGTCTCAAAATGATCTTAAAACTCTTGTATTAAGTGCAAATCAAACTGTTTCATTGATTTATATGGTATTATTCTCCAAACTAAAAGTGCTTACCAAATATCAGAACACTCGGGCAACTAGAAGGAGGTAAAAAAACGAAATTAATATCACTTTGAGCACTTTGTTCGTGAATATCTTTCTAATGCTGACTGTACATAAATAGCTATGTCAGACTGTGTCAGACATAACTTTTTTATTCTCTTTGTCCCTAAGTAACTATATTAAATGTTTTGAAGTGGTGTACAGTCAGCGACAGAACGATTTTGATGACCTGAAATGATCTTAGTACCAAGGTATGAAGAGCAAATCACAATATTTTTAAAATTTTCCGAGTATCCGATATTGATCACGAATGTACCTACTCGGATATACGAGAAAATTAAAAAAAAAAATTCATAATTTGCGAAATATGGGTATTGTACATTGATGTTGATTATTGTTGTGGACATGGTAATTAAATATCCCGACGAGTGTTTTACTATTAATGTAAATCATCATATCAATCTCAAATCATACACAGTGCCGACGGCACATAAACCCGAAATTAGACCCAACTACAAAGTGAAACACATTACAGCTCCTTATTTACGCATATAAAAACATTCTCATTACACGAGACAAGTGACAAAAGCCAAAAAATTCGATAATAAGCCCTATTAGTCAAGTCGTCGGGCAGTCGCAAGGTGTGCGAAATGTAACTGAACCAGGAGGGGGCCAATTTCAAGGGTCATTTCCTCACCCAACAGGGGAGGGACTCCGTGTTAAAAATAAAACCAAAGATGCCATGTTCCAGGTCTCTTGTACACCACAGCTGTTGTTTAAATTGATACTGTAATGAAATACTCGGGGTACTTACTCGAGTATTTTTTGTAGATATAGTTGGTGTAATGCAATATTAATGTGTTAAATTAAGGCTGGCATTTCATATTTTATAAGAGTTTGGTATGTAAATGTAAATAACTTAGTGCTTTATGAAAGTTAAATTTAAGAGGTTGGTAATTCAGGAAAGGTCTACTATGTATGATTTGAGATTGACATGGTCATTAACATTTTTAGTGTAATACTCACCGGGATTTATACATACATACTAATATTATAAATGCGAAAGTAACTCTGTCTGTTTGTCTGTCTGTATGTTACGCTTTCACGCCTATACCAATGAACCAATTTTGATGAAATTTGGTTTAAGGGTAGATTAGACCTTGAGAAAGGACATAGGGTATGTTTGGTCGCGATAATCGACATCCGCGGGCAAAAGCTAGTGGTAAATATCCCGGTGAGTGTTAAACTAAGGTCTATTATATCACCTGTATCAAATATCAAGCTCCTTGATGAAATATTTATTAATATGAAAATTAATTCAATGAAATTTTTTTGAAATCACTTTTCCAGTTTCCAAAATCCAAATAAAAATGCAACTTAGTTTAATCTTATCATTTTCTTCTTTAATGTTTCACAAGTGCCTTTAATATCTTCTAAACCTACGGATTAAATGATATTTTACTTCATCTTTAGATTTTACCTATTAATATAAACACATTTAATTCAATAAAACTACGTAGTACTCAGAGGATCGTTAACTAAAACGTGAAAATCCAGTCAAATAGTTTCACAAACCGGATTTATCACCATAGTGCTTACACGGTGCGATTGGTACGTTGACGTCGTATAGTTGCGACTTCGTGCCAGTTTATAGCCATTGCCGTAATAAGCACATGTGACAAAGAGCCATTAAAATTTGATTATACCCAAAAATAGTCGAACGTCATCGCATCTTGCGGCGCGACCGACGCGTGGCGAATCGCTCGTCGCGTGCCCGAAAACACGCATTTGTCGAAATTCGATTCGCTTTTTTAGTATTTACTTTTTCATAGACACAAGTTTTTCACCCCTTCTAGAAATTGGTCACGGGAGAGATGTGTGATTTTATGTCAATATGCCCTGTTACTTAGGGGTTTATTGGTTGTTTGGGTTCCAAGTGGCCCCGTGGGCGTAGAATAAACGGCTTGATGTGAAGTAGAAGCTACAGTAGTGATTAAACCACCTATATAATTATTTAACTGCTCACTTAATAAATTTGTCACCTTTATGACAATTATATTTTTATTATGAAGGAGACGGGTTCGTGTTGTAATGTTCTCAAGTACTGCAATTAACGGGTATAAAGTAGTACATAAAACTTGAAACGTAAATTGTTACGCGGAGCTACTACTGTGTTTAACACGACGGGGTCCTTGACGATATGACATCTAGAATAACTGGATAATTAATAGGTGCTCATATAAAACATTTCGTAGCTATAACTGTTAGTTTAAAAGATAGTAAGCCTTAGTTTAATAAAAACTATTGAATTTTGAATAACAATCGTTCTCACAGTTTTTTAAATGAATTTTGTTTAACCTTATGACAGTTTTAATTTCTGACATTGATTTTTTTTGTGTAAATATTACTAATAATATCTAAATAAGAAATAAAAATTTAAAAAATAATCATTATAAAAAATTGGTGCATATTTTATTTTAAACCTCAACCTCATTAACTCTAAAGCAACTCTAAAACCTCATAAAGCAACAGTTTTTTTTATCTCTTTTGTATTAAAAATCTGGCCAATTAGATTTATATAATTTTCATGAAAATTATAGTTTACAGTCTGTAAGGTTCATATGACCCTAAAAAACTTAATAATTATTCATAACTATTTTTTGTTACACTACTACCTATTGTTTTATATTGTGCGACGAATTGATTTATTTTGAATAAAAGAAGTGCATTTTTTGCGTGAGATAGTTAAAAATTGTCACCCACGAGTTTTTTGTTTGAAAAAAAAAAAAACAATACCAATTTCACGGTTCAAATGTTATAAATACATTTTAAAAAGTAACTTTTTTTGTTAGGTTGGCTATCAATTTGATTTGCGTTAGATGAAATATTTAGCGGGACCCATTTTTTTTTATTTAAAAAAATATTCCCATGTCGTCGTCGAATGTTTATATTTAAATGTTAATTATGTGTAAGTTTTATTGACCTTTTTTATTACTATTTATAATTTTATTTAATTAGGATTTTAGGACCCGTTACTGCCAGAATTTTTTTTTATCTCCTATTTTTTTTTCTACGAAATGATTAATTGGCAGAGATGCATCAATGATTTTTTAAACTACATGTCAATGGAGGCACACTAAGCATTAACTGGGTTAACTTCTTAAGTCTAATAATTCACAAAGCTGCTACTCCGCTAATATTATTACACTTAATAACATGTTTCAGTGTTTTCAGCCATGCGATTCTCATGACAGACATAATTAGGTTTTACGATACAACTATATCTGGCAGTAGCGAAGTGTTCATTTAAACAGCGCGCTTGCCAGTTTCTTTTTAATTTTATTCATTACGGACGCTTTTTTAAATATGATGGTCAAGTTTTACATTTAATGGTGGAAATAAAGTTCACTTTTCTTGAATTTCCTTTTACAGTTTGACGCTTTGACCCTTGAATGAATGATTATAGAAATATCTTATATAGGAGACAGAACATAGAGATTTATCAGTTGCCCCTAAAGATACGGTGAAACACAAGTATGTTACTAGGGCTTTCTACACCCTCATTCCCATATCTACATATAATATTGTTATATGTCTGCGGATATCTGCGGTAGCCTAGTGGTATGGGTAGGGTAAATAGACTGCTGAGACGAGGTCTCGGGTTCGATCCCAGGTTGACCAATGACTTTTCGATGCTTTTCGAAGTTATGTGTGTATTTATCGCAGGTTTATAGGTGCCCGGTTAATGGCAATAGGCTCGCCACCTATTACATTGGGACCTAAACATGAACTGGCGAAATGTGGGTGCTAGCACCTCTGCCTACCCATTCGGGGAATACAGGCGTGAGTTTATGTTATGTTATGTTTATATTGTTATACTATTTTGACTACTCATCATTCCGAGTACTACGACAAATGATCTGACTAAATCCGCAAATAAACCCTCAAAAGCTCATATCATACAAAAATTAATCCATTTTATCACAAAACAAGCAGATAATCCCATTGAGTGTAACATATTGCTAACCCTGAGAACTCGCGGGGGTGTGAGAGACCCCGCACCATAACTAACCCTATTAAAAAGTGGCTCCAACCCTCCACTGCATTAATGTAGCATAAAATTAACCCGCGCGTCACGCCCGATGCGTGCAATATTTAAGTACGACATTTCTGGTTGGGGGTCTAAAGGACCGTTAGGATTTTTGGTCACCTTTGAGTGCATGTGGAGTTTGATTGCATAGAGCTTATGAAATTCGCGTTAAAAATAAAGAATATTTATATTAAAATTAAATTGGATTATAGTAATATAATACTGTATTGTTTTTATTTCTGATCGTCCACATATTATATCACAAGTCATCATTCTAAACAATTCATAGTATATTATGGCATACTGTATCAAAAACATATGGGTTCTCACCCCAATTTTACCATATTTTTAATTAAATGGGCTAACTTACCTATAGCCTCTATTTACATTTGATACTCATCCATACTAATATTATAAATGCGAAAGTAACTCTGTCTGTCTGTCTGTAAGTATGTTACGCTTTCACGCCTTAACCACTGAACCGATTTTGATGAAATTTGGTATAGGGGTAGATTAGACCTTGAGAAAGGACATAGGCTATGTATGGTTGCGATAACCAACATCCGCGCGGTCGGCGCTGCGTGCAAAAGCTAGTTAAATATAATAAACAAAAACAACCAAACATACAGTACACTAATAACAAAACAAATCTTTTCAAATTACAAACACTCCTTACAAAATCACAACCCTAATCAAACGATTATCGAACGTCCACAACCCTAGTCCCACAACGGCGCGCGTCGCGTCGTGATAATAACACAAATAAATCTACGCAAGTCGCATCGGAGATAATGTAAGTTCGGAAGCCGAAGCCGAACCAGGTCCCCGCGACCCCTCGCACTGGAGGGTTAATGATGTTTGTAAACAATACTATACTGAATTAGTTATGTCTTTCTATTTAGTGGTATGTTGTTTATACACCATACTAATATTATAAACGCGAAGGTAACTCTGTCTGTCTGTAAGCTCTGTATTTTGATGATATTTGGTATAGATGTAGATTAGACCTTGAGAAAGGACATAGGCTATCGCGATAACAGATATCCACGCGGGTGGAGCAGCGGGCCAAAGCTAATTCTATTAATATATTATGTCTAATAAAATTAAGTTCAAGTCTCACTTGAGTGTTTCATTTTTTCCGATGTTTTTCGAACTTAAAAGTTAGCACAATAAATGCTACAAAAAATTCATTCACATATATAAAACTATATCCAAAGTTTGAATGTCCTCTCTACTTCTCCTTCTTTCTATTTTCTTTGCATATTCAACCCTTCAATTGACATACCGCTGGATGGTAAGTCCAGAAGATATAGACTAACATTCTAGATGATAATCTCATAATGGTGCACCCTACCTTGACAGCCTCGAATCCTCATGTTTTTCACGTTCAGGTGGGGCGTGATACTTGGATTTATAAGAAGAGAGAAAACTTTGGTTTGGTTGGTTTTGACGGAACTGACTCCCGTCTGGCCTGTCAACCTTGTCAGCTGAGGTTGGCTTCAACCTCGAGGATTAGCGGACTCCAAGCTAGAAAATTCAATCCTTTGATCACTTGGATGTAACCGGGGTTAGTGCTTGGATAAGAAGAAACTTAAAGCTCTTGAAGGCTTGCATAAAATGATGACAGTAAAAGAAGCTCGCGAACTGTGTACTGAGGACATGTTGCTGGACATGGTTGTTGTTTCTACTGCCTATGTATATTTTTATCCAAAGACATATTACATTGATGCTGCTTGTGTTAACACCCTACATTCTATTACTTCTTCTACTTCTCAATCAATTTCTCTCACACAAACAATCTCAAACAAATTATACATGGAGATGTATAATTTGATTGAGAAAATATTCTAACCTTCTTATTTTTTCTTTTTTTTCGTGTGGAAATCCCCACGGATACCTCTCCCGCCGGAGCCGAAAGTGGAGGTTATGTCGGACTCGAACCTGTTAAAACCGCACGCCGGCTGAGGTTGTCTTCGACATATCCCTCGCACCCCGGCTGACCCAGGGCCATCCTTTACGGTCTGGCCCTCCTCGGGGATATTCTTACCTTCATTGACTATCGTGTTTGCATAAGTTATTAACTCTTTCTTCTTCTAGTATTCATTTAAACATACGAGTATAAGATCGTACTCGTTAAAACACTGCAAAAATATCACTTGTTAAGCCTATTTGGATCTTGACAGCCATCCTTAACGCAATAGTGTCCCGAGACCTCACTGGGCAAGGACCGTGGGCGCCTGATCTATTGTGCCCAGGGGAGACACAACATTGTTACGTAATAACGACCATAGAATACTCGATATTCTACACATGTTTGGTTTTGAAGTGTTCGCGGTTGACAGCAGCTGTGTTTTTTAATAAATATGAGTGTTTTTAAAAAAATAAGGTGTAATTCTGAAATTTTAATTACGAGTTGGTACGCACTGGCATCAAGATAGTCTGACTAGGAATTGAATAATAATAAAAAGAACGTTAATAAATAAAAAGAAAATAGATAAAGAAAAAACTCGTGCTAAGATAACACAGTTATATTTCTAAAAAGAAAAAATAAGTAGTATTTTTTATTGTGTTGGTATTGATATTATGTTATGCGGCAACGTAGCCAACATGAGATGATTAAATAAGTCGGGCACAGACGCACAACAAACAGTCTTGGTAGAATTTATAGCGCCCGCGGGAATCGCCACAGATAATGTAGGGCCAAAGTTAGAAAGCACCGTACGCAAAAAATAGTGATGTTATTATACCGAGATATATTGTTTTTGTGGAAAACTTGTTATTGTTTATCTATGAACAGTACATTTAGTACAACTTCTATTTGGATGGAAAAGACTGTCTATTTAGTTACTGATCGCGACTTCACGTTATGGCGGAAAAGAGCTATTTTATCAAAAGATATTCTTCAATTTGTAACCAATTTGGTATCTCTGTGCCGTATTATTTAACAGTTGTTATTTAGAGAAAGCATATTTTTATTGTTTTATTAACATACCTACTATATTTTGTGAACTGATAACATAATTATTAAGGATTTAATACCACACAAAAACACAAATGTCATAAAGTAGGCGTAATCAAGAATTTCATTAAATATTAAACTTATAAAGAAAATAAAGGACACATTAATAAGACTAATGTGTTTACCAAATTCATTTGATAAAAATAACTAATATAATATCCGTCGAATTCATCCATTTATGGTTACCAGTCAAAAGGTGTTAGCATGTCCGAATGAAATTTGTTTTAATTGAGAAGATCATCCTAATATTTATCATACAACCATAAGAGAAAATGAAAATGAACCACAAACGGTAATATAAAATAAATATTAAACTCATAAATCAGTATTTCAATAGGAATTTAGAATTAAGCATACCTGATCTGATGAAGTTAACATAAATTTACATTTTTTTACATAATATTCTTTATGATTATTATTATATTTGTTGATAAACGCTTCACAAAAATGGTTTGCTAACTTTATAAGCTTTAGAGTACCTATCTGAAATATTTAATTATGAATATGGTTCTCAATTCATGGCTTAATCGTACGAAATGAGAATAAGAAACACTATAAAGATACAATAAATTGCTGTTATTACTATAAGCGGAATGGTTAGCATGAATAAGTGTTTTTTTTTATCGTGCGTAAAATCGGTAGGGGTGGTTATGTTGGACTCGAACCGACTAAAACGCACGCCGTCTTAGATCTTTGGTTGCCGGAGGTGAGATTGCCGAAAGCATATTTCTCGCATAGCATGTTTATGTGTCGGATTTCCAATATTGAGGTACAAGCGCCATCATCACAGTTATACTGAAGTAGGTACCACAGCTAGTTGTACACTAAATACTTACTTTGAATGACCATCATTGCACCTTAACTTGCACTTGGAGCCTGGCGAGCACTGGGAGTCCTTTATCATACTCTTCCCATGACAGGTTTATCGTGGCTTCTAACGCAGCCACGATAAACGTTGAGAGTTGGACGAACTTCGAGCGCAATAGAACTACAACATATCAATTTAAATCATACATACATACATTAAATCACGCCTTTATCCTCGGAGGGTTAGGCAGAGGACACCCCCATTTCACCAATCATTGGATTCGGTCCCAAGTAATAGGGGGTGAG
Source organism: Eilema sororculum (assembly GCA_914829495.1). Classification (NCBI taxonomy): domain Eukaryota; kingdom Metazoa; phylum Arthropoda; class Insecta; order Lepidoptera; family Erebidae; genus Eilema; species Eilema sororculum. Next base: position 19,506,787 of record OU618541.1, read on the forward strand.
CCTATTGCAGTCCGGGCACTATTGTTGACTCAAGCCGTGCATCCGAGGCTGAGTCTGGGCTGTATATATTTGTCTGATGTTAAACAGTCCTCTATAACATCATATCACATCCTTCTATAAGTTGGTTTAGGCAAAGAGAAGGGACAGTAAGTACCTAATCCAAGTCTTTTGTTTTTTTTTCACGTTTGGTAAAACTATTAAGTAAAGAAACAATAATTTTTCGAGATAATGTTCCGCGTTCGCCTCACGAAGTTTTGCCCCACATAAAAAATCCGTATTCACCCCACATTTTATTCCTTTTTAGCCCCAAACGTAATATTTATTTTGAATCTAATATTTTATTCCTGTTTCGTCCTATTTTCCATTCCTTACTCGCCTCGAATATTTTTTGTGTGCAAATTAATACAATTTTGGCACAGACACGAACGTACATCACTATTTTACCATCGATATGTTGGGTAGACAGCAGTAAGTCACAAGGGAGTGATCCCCTAATAATTATTGCGGCGTAAGCTTTGTGCACAATAAATTGGCTACTCCCGAGTTTGAGTGACGATGTCATAGTATAATTATTGGCTCTGTGACAAATATTGGTACAAATTCTGTGCGCATCTCATAAGTTACCTTTAAAATGTTTTTTTATGTTTGAATTTCAAAGCTTCATTGCAGGTATGTGATGTCGAATATAATCAGGATATTCCATTCTACTTAATGCTAAATACACTTGTTAACGGTTTATTTGTTGTCTTTCGCAAAACTTTTTTAAATATTTACAAAACACCACACCACGAAACCGGCAAAGTATATATGAAAACAATTACATATGAAAGTACCTATAAAACACGAAGTGATCATAACAGGTGGAAACACGTGTTTACTGCCTACCCCACTGTGAAAGAGGCGTGACTGTATAATGTAACACGATAATACAAACCAAAATAACACAAAACCATCCACAACAAAGCTACTTAACAACAAAATGGCGTCTATTTATTTCAAGACCAAAGCTATTCATCGTTCGATTACCGTACAATGTCGCGCACAGGCGACAATGTACCATCATTTTCACGCCAACCACAGACTACAACATTGGACAATTGGTTTTACTAAATCGATAATACAGCGGTAAGCATGTAACAAAATGCTTTATTAGAATGAACATGTTTTTCTTTACGCTTACTGTAATTGCTGCGTGGTTCCCGGCAGAGTAGAATTTAGCCCCCCATCCTCCCCCATCTCTTCCCATGAGGTGTTGTACTAGGCGACTAAGGGATAGAGCTGTTTTATATAAGACAGGTATTTACAACCCAGACTCAGCCTCATATGCATGGTTCGAGTCAAAAATAGTGCCAGGTATAAGGCAATAGGCTCACCCCCTATTACGTGGGACGAATACATTGATTGGTGAAATGTGGGTGTTCACCTCTGCCTAACCCTCCAGGGATAGGGCGTGTTTATATGTATGTATCGTCGTCGTTCGTCAATCAGCAGGTGAGCTTGACTTGGGCCCCAAAGATTTTGATGGGGCCCCAAATATTTTGATGAGGCCCCGAATATTTTCATGGGGCCTCGTCAAAATAGTCAAGATTATGTAGAACTATACTATGATTTGAAGGAAGGTTCGGCAGGTAATAAGTGCTATTTACCACCACGCTACAATCCTTAGGAGACGAGCACAGAAAAAATCGACTGAGGTGACACTGCGGGGTATTGTAGTGTGAAAATATGTAACAGACAATAATATTCAAATTGATGTGCAATTTTGTTTGAATTCAAAAATATGAACTGCCTTTTATTTTATTACTTCCACATAAAATATGGATGGTTACCTTGTAGCAAATCGTCGAATGATTCTATTGTATCTAAAATGACGAGCGAGAAACAATTGTGAACACACAATGATAACCTAACTATTTACCAAAATAGCTAAGTTTTATTTTACCTTATGTACCTATTAAAATTAATGAATTTTGATGCCAGTAGTAAAAAATTAACACTGTTTTAGGGGAAAATTAGCACTGTTTTACTCAATATGTGTAGCAGATTCCACCAAGTGCCATCGATCAACAGTATAAACAGTTTAAAACTTAAGTACTAATAGCCTGTCTATGCAATTATCCAGTAAGAAACGACTTCTGGATTATCTCACCCCTCAAGGGGTTCTCTAAGAGGATATCCTTCAACCCAATTTAATACAGTGTGGTCATGAGTAAGTACCCAAGTTATGTCCATTTATGATCAATATAATTTTGAACGTCCAGATGCCTGTGGTTCTTGATAAGGGATGAAGCATTGATCACAGTATTACTATATCATATACGCCTGTTGCATGGAAGTCCGTAATTTTTATGTAAGAAGCATCATAATTCTACTATACTTGTTAACCTATAACTGTGGCCGTGCGGTCTCACAGGCCGCTTGCAGTTCATGATTCACGTGCCCCTCTAATCACACATCTGTCGGTCTCAGTAGCTTCGCTTTTAGTGGTAAAACGACTATTGAAAAAGAAGTTTACATCACCAGATGAATTTTTGGTAAATAATATCGCTTTATCGAATACACAGGGAAAAAGAATCTTCTCGGGCGGGACTCGAACCCGCAGTCTTTCCCTTACAGGGGGAATGCCTGACCAATTCGGCTACCGAGACACGCCCGATATGATTCAAATTTCCCATCTTATACGTCTTTAAGGCGACGTGGCGTCATCTACCGATTTTCTTACGAACTATTCGATTTATATAGTTAGCATACTTAATGCTATAAAAATTCCTTCAAATATCGCTTTATATTTTGAGAGCGGTCTGTGAGACCGCACATCCACGTTTGTGTAATAAATTGAGCTGAATTTTTGGTCCTGACATTCCATCCTGTATAAGCAACCAATTTAAGAAACTATAGTTTAGATGTATGACACTAAAGACAAAAAGAAATACTACCCTCACTTGTGTAGACTGTAAACAGCCAAATAACCCTATAATATTCTAAGCCAATGTACGAAAACTGCTGACAAATATGCACTCAATGTGATGTACTACTACTAAAGTTAGTATGGATGTGTATATGGATTCACACATCCATACTAACTTTATTAGTAGTAAGATAAGATTAAGGGCTTCTGCCTCACCCATTACGCACCGCAGTTAAATATACCTCATCATGCAATATTGTTTTGGTAAAATATTAAAATTTTATTACACCTCATTTTCACCGGCACAAAATACCCGTTATAAAGGTTCGTGTATAACGTATAGAAGTTCGATTTATCATGTTTCAATCTCGGAGTGGCCGCGGGCGAGCCGATGCGGCCAGTAGATGCCTCGAAATATTACGCGTCCAATATACTTACGTGAAAAATTGTTGGTTTCTATTTATTGTTTTATATAAACTGTGTTTATATAATAATAAGAACTTAGATTTATTTAACACAAGTCCTGCTAATTACAAACGTATACTCGGTAATCTCTGGTTTGAATTGGTTCTCTAGGTGTCTTGTATTGAACTTCTCAATTTTTATTTTTATTCTTGTATTGAACTTCTCAATTTTTATTTATTTTTATTTTCTAAATTGTTTTCAACACTGTTACAGAAAACCTTTTTAGTGTCTATTTGTTATTTACATGTGAAAACTCATAAATGGTCTTTAGTTATGTAAGTGTTTATGCTCTGGTGTAGGTTTAACTTTCGAGTTTGGAAGATCACTTGCTATCTTTTCATCATCACCGACACCCAAAAAGCCGTATAAACTAAATCAATATCCCACTTACGGTTGCTGGAAAACATGATCGGAGCAATAAAGGTCACTCTGATGTGTTTTTTGCAATGTCATATACTTGAAGGCTACCGCGGATTCGGATGCGTCACGCGATCTTTAGGCGTGACTCAACACATTCACCGCAGCAGACTCGTATCCGTGACTAGCAGCTCCTGCTTTTGAATTTTAACTAATTAATATGATTAACACGTAATAGCTGCCAATAAATAAGTGATATAATGCGTTGAAATTTGTTTTATTTCAATGTGCATGAGTTTTGCACTAACTTGACACGAGAAACTGGACACACGAGTGTCCAGTTTGAGAAACTCAAGAATCTTCTTAATTATTTCGAACACACCAAGTTAATGATTTGTGTAATCCACATAGTAAAACTTAAAAATTTTATTTAGTTCGGAACTTTTATTACATACTAGCTTTTGCCCGCGGCTCCGCCCGCGTGGATGTCGGTTATCACGACCAAACATAGCCTAGGGAGTTATCTGACACCCTAAAATTTGGTCCTCCAAAATTTATTAAAATCGCTCCAGCCGTTTAGACGCAAAAGAGTAACAAACATCTATCCATCTATACTTATAAACCTTTACGTGTATAATATTAGTAGGATAACTTTTCAACAAATATATGGTGCGAAGTAATTAATAATTATGAGGTTGTAAGCCCTAGGGCATAAGTCGAGGGGCGTAAGTAGTTAAAATCAAGGTTGACCAAAGCCTTTCTATATATATAAACAATATTGTTTAGCAACTTGTTTATAGAAACGAGAACATCGTTTAGTCCGTCTCGCGTCGTCGTTCTGATTTTACTACCTGGCAGCTGAGTGCACTGTAACCGTTTCACATTAAAAACGATATGAATTTTAATTAAAAAGTTAAGCTTCTCAAAGAAATTAATATAAATCCATAACACGATCGAAATTTTACACCCAAGCCGCATATATTTCAAATCAAAATTACCTTTACCATTTATTACGACTATCGCAAAAGGCACGCGCAAATGACTGTTAATGACATTTATAGCTAATAATTTAAGAAGGTTCCTTCAATAAACCGCCGTTCATACAGTAGCCGGTAATTGCATATGGCAGGGTAATGTAAAGGTGGTGCAATTAGTGAAGGGCAAGGCTGCTAGGATTAACATCCTTACATTAAATACACAATGTCGTAGATGAACTCGTAAACTAGTATTTCGAAAAACCTATTTAGACTTAGCCTTGCTATCAATGATATTTCATTAAAAATACTGCACTGATAATAAAAATGGTTATTCAGAATGGCTATTTTATAAGTTTACTATGTATGTTGAAAACACAAGGATGTGTGCAACAGGAGGTTACTAATCAGTGAGTGCGAACGATATCAGTTAATCGAGTCGGTAATTATGTCATAATTAATTTATACAATTCATATTTTACTTGCATTTCGATATGTCGATCCTGTGAAATTTAGAAGTGAAAATTCATATCAGTTAATCGAGTCGGTAATTGACAGAATGAATTTATACAATTAATACTTTACTTGAATTGCGATATGTCGAACCTGTGAGATTTAGAAGTGAAAAGAATTTATAAGCGTGTTTAGCCAAACGCGCTTATACATTTTTTTATTTTGATTTATCTTTTTGCGTGTTCGTTTTTGAAATGAGTACAATTGGATTCGCGACACTGTTACAGTTACCGACTGTATATATGTATCTATATTATATTGGCCAAGTTTTCACTTCTATCGCTACTCCCGGAGAATCACTATATTTTTTAGTTTGTTTTATCAAATAAGGCTGTCTTTTTATCACCCTTAATGGTATAGGTGAACATGTTTTTTTCGTGATTTAGGTACCGCGTCCGAACCATGTAAGCATCCCTTTCTCTATTTCAGTCACAACGTCTTACCACCATACAAGAAAACTACATTGTATCTCGAAAAACATCGGAAAAAATTAAACGCTCAAGTGAGACTTGAACTCACGACCTTTCCCTTACAGGGGGAATGCTCTTCCAAGTAAGCTATTGAGCCACGCCTGAATCATTTTTCCGATGTTTTTCGAACTTCAAAGTTAGCATAAAAAATGCTATAAAAAAAATTCACTCACACATTGTACCTATCTATTAAAAACCATACATAAAACAATAATTTCACAGAATCGAGATAGACACGTATTGCTCACCCCCATTCTCTATGTGATACATCGAATGCTTATGCTTTCAAATGTCACCCATCTATGGTAGGTATTAACAACAGGAACTATCCAAACATATCAATCTCTACCATCGTTAAAATGTACTAAAATTCTTACATAACAATATTACTAAACTCGTTAACTTTGTATGTTTTAAAGTCATGTTATTGCCCGTATTTTAGATTTATCGAGTCAATTAATGTGTAAAACAATATTTTTGATATGCCAATAATATCAAGTGAACTTGACACGGTCGTCAATTTTGGCATTGATTAAATTTTTTTTTAATATTCCACAACATTCTACACAACGCTATCTAGACCCATGGTAAGCTTAACTAGCTTGTGTTACGTAATTTAGAATGCAGATAAACTTACTTAGATACATTTTTTGTAACTACATACATATTAAACATAGTTTAATTGTTAATTCTGAAAATTGTTGATACTTTTATTTCAAATGCGTGAAATCATTCACAGTCACACGATACGAGAAATAGTTACGATAGCCCTGTACTACTAAAACTGAGCCGCTTTACGCTGGGTTCAAAAAAACTGTGAAACGCTAGAAACCCATTTTTAATACCAAAACTAGTCGAACTAATCTCTCCCACTTTAGCCACTTCACCATAGTAAGCGATCATAGTACTTTATTATTAAAATCGTTTAAATTATGAACAGGCATTTTACAAAATGTCATACTTTCCATACGTTAGCAGCACATATAAATTCAATTAGCCTTTCGTGGGCCGGTTCGCAGAACTGTGCGCTCACCAGCTCTGTTAATGAAGCCACTTTTCGGAGTCGATGTCTTCATCCAACACAGCAGGGACGCACTCTGACCAACACGGTAATTGATTTCGTCAATTTATTAAAGTGCACGGTGTTAACGAAGATAAATTAATTTACTTTAATTATTTAGTTTTATTGGAAAAAGATAAAATATTTTTTCTAAACTTTCAGATTACTTATGCAAAGCGTATGTTGCGCATTTCAAACATACGGTTTGTGGAATTATTGTATAATATTACTTACTGCTTTTAGTAAAGTCAGTGAGACCCTATTATGTAAACAATGAGCTATTACTCATATTAACTAAGTATATTTAATTTAATATTCATAATAAAATAAAATATAGTCGAAATTATTATTAAAAAATATATTTCTCGAGTCCATGGCCTACATTTTTGCAATTCAAACATAAAATTGTGTTTATTTATTTTTATTCAATTGTTCAAATTATATGACTTGAATCCTGCCCACTTGATTGGATGTGTTTTGTTTTATGTGTAGACATACATTTTTACTCATAAACAGTAACACATACCTTCGCATATAAATTACGTTCTACAAGTTTTACGTTTACATTCATATGAAGAAACCCATAAACTAGGTGAGACAGGTTCTCATATTTTAAGAGCTTTGTCTCATTGGTTGTTAACTAGAGAACATAACTCGGAGTTCATCATTAATATTGTATGAACAAGTCGAATTGAGAAATTCAAGTATCAAGACTTTTAAGATCTATTCTGTTGGCAATAATAATAGATTTACTCGAATTGAGAAATTCAGATTTCAAGACTTGAATGAAGATGTACTCTGTTAGCAATAATAATAGATTTACGATATTAATGTAATGTAGTAATGGATAATATTTGATAGACATAATAACATTAAATATATATTTTATTAATATGGGATGTATGCGTAGGTATACAAATAGATATAAATAGTTTAAAGTAATATTCTACGACAGTATATATATACATATATACGGTTTTAATTAAGTGTGATAACAGGATAATCTTACAATTAAAAACATACCTTTTTTTTTAATATACCTAAAGATATTTTTTTATTTGAAAGATTATCCTGTTACCTCTTTTCTCTTTGTTATTTTCTTATTTTATATTCATTCTCTCCATTTATATTATATTATATTATTATATTATTTAACATCTCGTTACCATTCCGAAGTTGAAGTCCGTCCCTGTATTGTCTGTCCACACGCGCGGTACCCGCCTATTTCGTTCAAAATTATAACTTTGTTATTGCTGGTGATTTCGGGAATTAATTTCCCGGGATCGAAGCTAAATTACAGTGAGTAGGCAACCAACTCGATGCGATGAAGACATATCGACTCGTTACCGCATATTTAACAACATAGCAGTTAAAGTTTGCCTCGTATAATAAATATGAACGGTCCGAAAATCGAAAGTATTATAAAGTAGTACAACAATTTATCATTTTGGCAATAATTTCTGCCGTGAGTGTTGTTGATGTCTTATTGCTGCAAGAATCTATGCTAAGGAATAGACACGTCGTAGTGGAGGTGTAGAAGGAAATTCGGTAATTACTCGAGCGCATTAGTTAGTTACTAAACATAAAATTTAGCATCATTGCAATCATTATTTTGATGTTTAAATGGTATTATTAAGAGGGGACATGGAGATATGTGCGCATATGGGCATATGTTGAATATAAAATTATATTTCAATTCATTAGGCACTTAAAGAATATTAAAATAACGAATCAGGCTATTTTCGAATCCCATAGTGTTACTAGATTTAAAACTATGCATCACTTTTTATTGGCAAAACTTGTTATATTTGCGAATGTATAAAGTATAAATAATATAACTTACAATAATTTAATGCAAAATACATTTTTATGCATTAATGAGAAAAGTTATAATAAAATTATAACCTCTCGTTTATATTATGCTATTAAAATATTAATGCAATGAAATTGAATTAATTTATTATGAATTATTAATGTGGTGTTAAAACATAAATTTATTTTTATTGTCAGGTGACTTTTTATGGATCTATTTTATTATAATTAAGTGTAATTGATGTATATGTATATATATATATACCTAAGTGTATTCTAACTTCAGCTGCAAGCCAGATGCACCTACTGATAAACGGAGAAATCTCTGGTGCAACTGTCCTCTTAGGGTTAGGAGATTAGACGGCAGTCGCTAAAAGTCATAAGGAACCCATTCTAGAAAAAAAGTCCAGAGAACCTCTGGCTACAAAAAGCAACCGAGACTAATTTAGGAATTTAATTAATATTTCCTAGAATCGAAATCGCAACCTCTGATGCGGTATTTGAATATTTACCAACCACAACACCACATTGATCTACATTCGTGTAATTCACAACGTAAATGTAAGCACAGTTTAAAAATCCATTTTCTTCGAATTACACGTGCCTCAATTTAATACGCACACGTTCAGATACGTCAATATTACCCATATTTGTTTTGGAAAGCAAAATGAGAACGTGTTTTCGAAAGTATTGCCAAGGGTGAGTTGGTTTTAAACATCAAGAGCGCGATGTACAGCACTTTTATATCTTACTAGTTTTTGCCCGCGGCTCCGCCCGTGTGGATGTCGGTTATCGCGAACAAACATAGCCTATGTCCTTTCTCAAGGTCTAATCTACCCCTATACCAAATTTCATCAAAATCGGTTCAGTGGCTTAGGTGTGAAAGCGTAACATACAGACCGACAGAGTTGCTTTCGCATTTATAATATTAGTATGGATTTTTGTAAGATCATTGTATGTAAGGAGCATTTGTAAGATCGTTGTTTTCTTCAATGATAAAAAATAAGGAAGTGCAATATGGAGGACATTAAAGAAGACCCCGGGCTTCGAGATTAAGGTCTCAGATACAACCAATCCAACGCTGACATAATGATGAATCATAAAAAATAAGCATTATGACATTTATTACTTATATCTTGATGTATGTATAATTTCCTTTGGTATCAGATGAAGACGCTTACGCATACTGTTGCTCAATTTTGACACGTTTGTTCTACGTGAAAGTGACGGCTACAGTACAATTTCTGGATAGGAAAATTGAAATTCTAATTACTCACGTAATTTTTTTTTTTTTTTTTTTTACTCACGTAATTGTTTATAGTGGAGATTGATGGCACTTGGTGGAATCTACTACACATATTGAATAATATAGTTGTACTTTTCCACAGACTCTCTCCCACAAACTCTGTGGAAAAGTACAAGTGTATTATTCAATACCTACGTACATACTTACCTACCTTTTCTATTAGGCATTATTATTACAAAAATATCAATTTTAAATTTTCAAAAACGCAATTGCCAAAATAATTAACAAAACTGTTATAAACCCACCACCACGCTTTTATACAGACCACATTTTCGCTGTAGATAGCAATAGCTAACTTTTGCAATGTTTGAACTTACATTATTGAAATAATAAAAAAAAAATTTGCTTCAGGCCAAAATAAAAACCAAAAAAAATTTGTTCCTATAACGTACTCCAAAAACAAGAACATTATACCTAAAAAACCTGTCATTTATCAAACCAATAACTCGATCAATATCGGTCACTATAAAATCACCTAACCACTTAACCAATTAAATCACAAACCAGACTTCAATCGCCTCACACTTTCACGGGCAACAAGAAAAAATCGATATTTTTAATTCGATTCCCAAAAATTCATCGGACTATTAGTGTGAAGACTATAAGTAAGAAATTATCGACTTGTGTGATAACAGCAGATGTGCGACATGGTATTATGTCGTTCGAACGGTACATTATTGCTGGTAAATTTTGCACCCGAGTCCGGCCCTGTGCAGGTACAATTGATTCGTGGAATAATAAAATTATAAAGTAATATGAACAATATTTTGATTGAACCTCGGAGTTAATATGGTATGCTTTGCCCATAACTGTTGGAAAGAATTTAGGGTTCTTTGTAAACATATTTTCGGTTATAACTTAAGCTTTTTTGTATTTTGCCATAGACTTACTATTTTTTCTTCTTCTCTAAGTATCATAATTATTCCATTGTAAAGTTAACCTATCTCTATATTAAATAAATAAATAATAAATATAAATATTCCACAACATTCTACACAACGCTATCTAGACCCATGGTAAGCGTAACTAGCTTGTGTTATGGAATCTAGAATGCGGATAAACATACTTAGATACTTTTTTTTGTAAATACATACATATTATACATAGAAACACCCAGACCAATGCAAATAACCATATTCATGCATACAAATATTTGCACTGAGCGGGAATCGAACCCGCGCCTCCTGCGTAGCAGTCGCGTTCTCTACCGCCACGCCTAAGAGGCTGTCATATTGGAGCCTATCTATATCTCTCTCTATTGGAGCTATCGTATTGGAGATATTAAAAAAAAAATTACGATAACAACTCTGAATATAAAAATACTTTTTAAAATTTGTTTGTTTATCTAAGAGCCCGCTAGACGGCAATAGACTCGCCTTCTATTACGTCGTCGGACCGAAAATCTTAATTGGCGAAACGTAGGTGCTAATATACCTCTGCTTACCTCGTCGGAGATTTATAGACGTTTACAGAAGTGGGTATATGTTATTTTGTTTTTCTGTTTGTTGAGTGGAACCGGAGATGTGATTAAAAATCATGATACCCAGCGAGCGAAGATGTGGGCATCAGCTAGTGAAGAATATTCATCATCAAAATTAGTATCCAACCTGTTTAGGTTCCTCTAGCTACGCTATTTGCTAGTGTTAGTAGATGTTTAACTTCATGTTTGTTTTGTCCCGTAGTTAGATAACAAAAACTGCATAATGTAGTCAGTACGGGAATAGGCACAAACGAGCAACAGACCTAAATCCTTTTTCTTTTCATAAAGGATTAAGTTGAAGGTTAATTTAGAAGCATAGTGATATCGACAGTACAAATAACCCAGAAGATCGGCTACGAACTATTAGAAAATGATCTTCGTAGCAATTTCGTAGACTGTGCTACGCCAACAGTAGTACTTACTAAATTATATGTTTTGATAACAGTAGAAGTTTATGTAGATAACAGGAACATTTTACGCGTCGTAAATGATACCTAATTACCCTCTGCACCAATCCCGGTTGCATGCAAAGCTTGTACAATAAACATCGAATCGATCTTCACCAGTAAACTCCTAAAATGATCTTAATACCAAAGTTTCAAGAAGAAGGCAAATTATTTTATTGATTTAAATTGTAATATTGTCAGAACTTAAAGTGAGTACCAAATACCAGAACAATCAGTCAACAAGAAGGGGGGATTTTTTTTGTACAATTTGTGTTATGGAATCTAGAATGCGGATAAACACACTTAGATACTTTTTTTTTGTAAATATACAATATACATAAAACACCCAGATCAATAAAAATAGCCATATTCATGCATACAAATATTTGCACTTGGGATCGAACCCGCGCCTCCTGCGTGGCAGTCGCGGTCACTACCGCTACGCCACAGAGCTGACTGTCTACCACTTTGTAAGTGAAAATCGATCTGACACTGACTGTACCCAGGATTCGCTCTCCTATAAATCCATTGTTTGGTTCATTTCGGTTTTTATGAAGGTGACTGCCATATGACCCCCAAACCCGAATAGAAAGCCTACGCCTAAGCGTCGTTCCTCAATCAGTAGGTGTATCGACTTACAGGTAATATTGACATTTCAATTTGGATTAGGTGATAGTTAGATAACACACCTTGTTTATGACTTATTTGCTAACTACACCATAATATTACCCCTGTTTTAACACATTACTGTCTATCCCAAGGTTTCCTGGAAGAAATCACTTCCAGCGATAAGGCCGCCCATTGTACAATCAATTGCATACATGCTACTTACTTGTTCTAATGTAAATATATTATCTATCTATCTAGTTTAGTTAAATGTGGGTGCTAGCACCTCTGCCTAACCCTTCGAGGAATACAGGCGTGAGTTTATGTTTTATGTTTTATGTTAAACAAATGCAATGAATTCAGATAAGTAGCTTAACTTAATGACATCTTAATAATCTTAGGCTACATAATAGTTATAATAGTTGGATCATACTTTTAATTAAAACCAGTAATCAACAGAGCAATATCAAGTATGTTAATTATATTAAATAGCCTTCACTATGGCAAGCGTTCTGATAATATTTTTCGATAATTTTTTTTTACCACCTATTGGCTTCTTTCTATGTGTATTACTAGACTGGCAGTGTTAAAAAAAATGGGTCACGGTACCTAACTGAGGTGAGAATTAATTTTGAATTTCGAATGTCCAGACACAGACTAAATAAATTAATACCTCCTCACTCGTTCCACCTCTTTTCACTCCAATCTTCTTTCACTTATTCATTTATATACCTACTTGTCTTGGCAAAATACGCCTTTTGCGCTTACTGTACTTGTGTGTGTACTTTCAGCTGTAAGAAAAAAATGGGATAGGCAGAGACAATTTTTCAACTTACTCCGTCTTTGGCACACACCTTTCGCTTCTTCTTATTTCCTCATTTCTATATTTGACCTGTTCTTTCCTTTGACAATATCCCTAGCTCAAATTTATTAGTCAGATAAAGCAAATAAGAGTAAATAAATTACAATCTCCAAATATTATGACAATCAATGCAAGCCCATAGAGAAAGCAATCAGACAAAACACAGATAAAGATAAAAATCTTGCCAAATATAAGCCATAAATTATCTGTAACACAAGGAGGACTGTACCATAGAGTATCAATTCCCCTTTACCATTTTCGTAATAGAAATATAAAAGGCATCACAAATAAAATCGCATTTATTGAATAGAAGCATTTAATTTCGGTCTGCGATGTCGTGCAACGATAGCTTCTCTATGAATAAAATAAAAATATTGTCTTTGAAACGGTACCTATTTTTATTTATGACGTCATATTTTCGCTTACCGTTTAACTGTTATTGTTCTTTTGTATGGGCACATTGTATACTTAACATACATTTTCAGAACACGGTTTGTTGTATTGGCCGTGTAAAACTTTACACCTTTGGCATATAAAATGTGTGACTATGAAAAATTCAAAACCACAAATCATTCGTTTATCTGTGTAACAAACAAAACAGGACAGAACGAAAGCTGAAATATTAACTGTACGAATTTATAAACCACGTTATACAACCCTCAAATAGATACTTAGTAAGTCCCCCCCGCTTCCCTCCCTTGTGACATTAAAACATTGAGCAGACTAAATTAAAGCGCGCCAAAACTGTTGTCTGCGGGCCCAAGGCGCTCGTTTGTTTTAATACAATAACCGACAATCTCTCTTTCACTCCTCCTATTAGGGTTATATACCTCTCTCAGTCGCACATGCGTAATTTAGCCTTTCCTCTTAAGGCGACAACGTAACGTATCGGTTGTCTGACAACTAAAAACAACTAAATTAATCTAACGGCAAGTGATTTCTGTATTAATTGAAAACATTATGTTCTTGTCGAGGCGCTCGGCAATAAGTTTATAAAGACTATAATTACAACACTTCCTGGGCTCGTTGCGTGCCGTAATCAATTTGATATGATTGAATATCTTATTTCTTTTGAAGTAAATCTCTCGATCTCGTCCATGCAAAATAAAATTTCGACTTTCATCGGTTAATTATGGTAAAAAGACCTTTTACCAAATTATCAAAGTAACAAAACAACAATACATTCAACACAACAGAAGCGCGTTCCTCTTAATCACTTCTAATTTATTTAGCCCCTCAGAGGGCCGAGCGAGTAATTTATAGCTGTCCCTTTCCAACCCGGGGCTACGAGCGTTCTGCCGTCCCGTTCTCTCGGGACCATTTTTAATTAAAATCACTGGGAGAAAATTAGAAATTATATTCTATTTTCAAAAACTTGCTCTGACGCTTTGTAGGAGATTATCTCTTTTTTATGAGCCCCCGGTCGCGGCTTTTGTTTTAACTGCGGAGGAATTGGCCGAATGGACTTTGTTCCTGTGCGTGGTATCTTTTACGATTATATCTTGTTCATTTCAATCCAGCCTGCCTGATGATTGGATATGTTTCAAGTTCGCTCGTTTGAATTTAACGATGATGTGAGTTGGCTTGTTCTCAGCGTATATTTTAGATTTACCTTCATATTGAGGAGTTTAAATTGTCATTCGAATTCATTTAAATATTCTATTCTAAATTTACCAATACCATAATTGTCTTGAAATGGATAGGCAGGTGTATTTTAACACATTTCGCCAATTTATTACTTATTCCGTGAAGGGGCGTATCTTTTTTTATAAATCGGCCACTTCTTCCAGACTATGTGCTGCTTAAGGTTATAATAAGGTAAATGATACTGTGGAAAGTGGCACTTAATTAAAAAAAAAAATAACACGTTCCTATAAAACTCTACATAAAAAACTCCAAAGATCTTTCCTTGATGTACTAGGACCTTTCTCCTTGCAAGAAATCAGTCGCACACATATAATTAAGAAACGTAAACCAAACCAAACCAAACCAAAAGGAAGAGAAGTAAGCAAAGCCCCGAATGCCACATAGATGAATAAATCGCTCTCTGAAAAAAACACTAAGCAAAATTCATTGGCATCCCTTTCGTTAAAATAAAATATGTATTCCTTAAATTTTGGCACAATAAATTTGGCATACTTTTTTGGCATAATTATACTTGGTCATAATTGATTTTTAGCAGCATATGTACTGTGGAATAAATATATTTAGGTTAGGTTAGGTTAATTTGTTATGGATAAAAAAATTATGCATTAATATCATTAGTCTAATTTACCATATTATGCCAAAATATTTTATGGTTATTTTTTTATGCAAATTGATAGTGAACCAAATTCATTCCATGATCATCATCTTGGCGTTAGTCCCAATCGCATCCCTGATGGCTTTTACTCCTCCACTTCGCATGGTCTCGAACATCCATGGTAATGAGACGCAAGCAAAATCCACAATTTTTGTGTTAGAAATACACGCTCACATCAAAATAAAAATCAAATTAATTAGTATTTTTTTATATTTTATAAAACACCTACATGTTACTTCTATAGGTAGTGTTGCGGAGTAAGTAAAAGATGTTTTACCAGTTGGAACAAGATTTTTTTATTTGCTATTTACACACTCTTATATACTAATTATTCTACATGATTTTACTGAGGTTTAGAGTGGGGTTTTACTCGTATAAGTTTAGTGCTGACATTATTGTTTATTGATACGTGTTGTTTATATAATATTATTTCCTAGTTACAGTGTACTTTGCCTATGACGCTTAGCACGTCATAGTACTCCCCCCTTTATAAAAATTCTAGCTATTATTTGCTGTGGTGCGTCGACCTTGTCCGTGAACGCTGTTGCTGAGTTGTACTTTTTCTGCAGTTGGTTACACTTGTTGCATTTCCTTGATTATTTTGTTTATCTTTTTGTCCATGACTTTGTTAGTTTTTCGTACGAGTCTGGTGATTGTTATTATTATTGCTGCTAGTATAATTATAGCTATGAGTACTCCGATACAGATTTTTATTTTTTCAATTTCTGCTGCCATGTGTGTGTTCTTTTCTGCCTTTGCTGCCAGGTTATTGTTCTGCACCATGTTTATTTGTTCCATTTCGTGGGTTTGACTGCTTCCCATCTTGTGTGGTGTTTCTTGTGGCTTGCTGTGGAGTGACTTTTATTTTCATTTTGCCCTTTTTATATCATTGTTTGAAACGGACGGTGGGTCGTGATATTCTTCCCGAACGTGTTCTTTTTATGTTTTGAATTGGCTCTGCCTTATCTTGCTCTTGATTTTGAGCTTCTATCTTGTCGTCGCTCGTCGTGAATGCTGGCTTTAGCCTGTCAATCGACACGTTCACTTCCCTGCCGTTTCGCTTGATCGTGACTATTTTGTTGTCACGTTTGACTACGAGAAACGGTCCGTCGTAAGGTGGTGTGAGCGTAGGACGTAGCTTATCGCATCGTAGAAATACGTGTGTACAGTCGGCTAAGCGTGGGTGTACGAATATGTTTTTGTTTGAGCTTTGTCGTTGTGGAATTGACGTCATGTGCGTTATGTTATCTTTAATTTTTTCCACAAACTCTGCGTATGTTGTGTTTTTAGAACAGTCGCCAAAATATGCTGCTGGTAATTTTATTGTTGTTCCGTAGACCAATTCGGCTGCTGAGTATCCAGTGTCTTGTCGAATGCTGGTACGTATCCCGAATAATACCGATGGTAATTCTTTCGTCCAATTTTCGGTATTTCCTCTTGCCATCAAAGCTGCTTTCATGGTTCTGTGCAGTCTTTCTACTTTGGAGTTTGATTGAGGGTGATATGGTGTAGTACGGATTTTTTGTATACCCAGGAATTTGGTTAGGCTTCTGAATAGCTCAGACTCGAATTGTCGTCCTTGATCCGTTGTTATATAATTGGGGCATCCAAAACGTGTGATCCAGCCATCGTATAGGGTTTTGGCTACAGTTTCTGCTGTGATGTCCGAAATAGGATATGCTTCTGGCCATGACGTACAACGATCGATCATAGTGACGATGTATCTTTTGTTTTGTGATGTCGTTAGAGGGCCCACAATGTCTATGTGTATGTGGCTAAATCGTTCTGCTGGCATAAATTTGCCCAGGGGTGATACTGTGTGCCGCTGAACTTTTGATTGCTGGCATTGTAAACATGTTTTGCACATTTCGTAAATGTCTTTGTGCATGCTATTCCAGACGTATTTTGCGGTTATCAACTTTTTTGTTGTGTTTTTCCCTGGGTGGCTCATGTTGTGAAAACTATCAAAAATTGTTTTTCTGAACTTTTGTGGTAGGTATGGCCTTGTTATACCGGTGGATATATCACAATAAATTTTGGTATTATTGTTTTGTATTGGTACCCGTGCCATTTTTAGTGACCTATTTTGTTTTAGTTTTGTTAACTCCGGGTCACTGTCTTGGTATTTTTTTACCTCTTGCCAGTTGAGAATTTGGGGTAGTTCTATTGTTTCTATTACCCGTGATAGTGCGTCGGCTACCACGTTTTCGCTGCCCGTGACGTGCCTTATGTCTGTGCAGAATTGTGCAATATATTCTAGGTATCTTATTCTTCTAGGGGATTCATCCACTGATTGCTTCTTGTCGAATGCATGAATCAGTGGCTTATGATCCGTGTATATTGTAAATGTGCGACCTTCTATTAGTCGTCTAAAGTTTTTTATTGCCATGTAAATACCGAGTAGTTCTCGATCGTATGTGGAATATTTTGTTTGTGTCTCGCTTAACCCTTTTGAAAAAAATGATAAGGGTTTCCATTTTCCTTGAACTTTTTGTTGAAGTACGGCGCCTACACATTTTAAACTAGCATCTGTCATAATGGCTAGTGGTGTGTCTGTTTCCGGGAATGCGAGTGTTGTGACATCTCTTATGTCCTGTTTGCAGTGTTCGAATGCTTGGTTAGCTTCCGTATTCCACTCGATTGGCGTATTGTCATTCTTTTTGGAGTTTAATAAGTATTTGTTGAGCGGAGCTTGGTGTCTGGCGGCGTGTGGGATACTACTTCTGTAGAAATTCATCATTCCCAAAAATCGACGTAGCTCCTTTACCACCTTTGGTTTTGGGTATTCGTTTATTGCTCGTACTTTCTCAGACGTGGGGGTGATTCCTTGGCTCGTTATATGATAACCTAAGAAATCTATCTCTGTCTTTTCGAATTCGCATTTGCTCGTATTGATTGAGATGCCGTTTTTACTTAGGCGATTGAATACTTCCTCTAATTGAACGTAATGTTGTTCGGTATTTTGACTTGCTATGAGTATGTCGTCCACGAAGACATATATATAGTCCAGGTCTCTGAACAGGGAGTCCATAAACCTCTGGAACGTTTGAGCTGAATTTCTGAGGCCAAATGGCATGAAATTCCAGTGAAATAAACCCATTTGCGTGATTATTGCGGTCTTCTCTGGTTCCGCAACAGGGATTTGGTGGAACGCCTTCTTTATATCAATTTTGCTGAATATTGTTTTTCCACTTGCGATGTATGTAAAGTCTAACAGTCTTGGCAAGGGATATCTGTCGGGAACTGTTATTTTATTTAACGCGCGGTAGTCTCCGCACGGTCTCCATTCCCCATTCTTTTTCTTTACCATGTGGAGAGGCGATGCCCAAGGACTACTGGAAGGTTCTAATATTCCTAAGTTTATTAGCTCTTGGAATTCCTTTTTTGCTGCCTTATATTTGTCGGGTGGTAGTGGGCGCGCGCGGGCATAAACTGGAGGACCTTTTGTTATGATGTGATGCTGTATTCCATGCTCTGTGGGTTTTTTAAATGGTCTTGGTCTAGTGACGTTTACGTATTTCTCTAACAGGCGCTTTATATGTTCGGGTAATTTCGCGTCGATGGATCTAATTGAAGGCATGTGTGTTTCTCTTGCAATTTTCGCAGGCGTCGTTAATTTTGTTTCTTGGTCGATCAGCCTTTTGCCGTATAGATCCACTAATAATCTGTGGTGCTCTAGGAAATCAGCTCCTAAGATAGGCATTTTTACATCGGCGATTACGAACGTCCAAGTAAAAGGTCTGCGTAACCCCAGATTTAGCGTTAATGTGCTTTCGCCATAAGTTTCAATAATTGACCCGTTTGCGGCATACAGTTTGTAGTTGCTCGCGTTTTTCTTACCCTGTGCGTTTTGTAATACAGAAATATTCGCTCCCGTGTCTACTAAAAACCTATAACCACTGTTTGAGTCGGTTATAGTTAGACGGTTGGCGGGTTGTATGGCACAGAGTCCCGTCGTGTTCTGCGCTAGTTCTCGTTTCCCGAATTTTTATCGGTTTTATTTATCCACGAGCACGGCTGATCGCATTTATATGCTTTTGTTTTGAATCTTCTGTGATAATAACATAGCCGTGTACGTGACCGTGAGCGTGATTGCGACCTTGCTCGGAATTTGCTGCGTTGCATCGGTCGGCGATTACTCATACCGCGGAGCTCGTTTATTTCGACTCGCATAGCTGCAATTTGTGACGTCAGCATTGTTATTAAGTCAGCGGATTCCTGTGACGAGTTGTTTGTTTTGGTTTTATAGCGCATATTTTCATAAATTCGGTCCGCCATTTCGCATAATTTTGTGAGGTTGAGGTCTTCGGAGACTGCCAATATGGAGGTGATTGATACCGGAAGCTGTCTGAACCATAATAATCTGATGGTATCTTCGGTCATTTTGTCGCAGCTGGCTTCTTTCATTTTTCTCAACAGCTGTGATGGTGTTGAGTCACCTAGGTCCATCTCCGATAGCAATTTGTGGAAGCGTCGTTGTTCGCTTTCCTCATAGCACGCAATTAATCTTTCCTTGATTTTACGGTACTTGTCTGCGTTTGGCGGTGACGTCAGGATGTCGCTAACCTGATGTATGACCTCTTTTGGTAATTTTGCGATGACGATATTATATTTATATTCGTCACCTTGTTTTTGGGAGGCTACGATGGCCTCGAATTGCGCGAACCATAAGCGCGGTGAATCTGTCCAAAACGATGGTATTTTCTCCGTAATGCTAATTGCAGCCACCACCTGGCTGTCGCTGATTGATTTAGCCGATGTGCCGGAGTTTTTTGACGGTGTTCCGGCTGGAATTATCGGTGCCATGATTGCGTTTAGCCTCTTGAAATTTCAGCTGGTTTGGACCCGCTTGTGGGAAGCCAACTGAAATGTGCTATTTCGCTGATGGTGGTGGTCGGTAAGCTGGTGGGCTGTTGGGTGAATTTTCCCAAATATAGCTCCACAGTGATCTGTGATAGTTCCTAGGTTTGCTGCTGAAAACCTTTTCAGGGCTGCAGTTGGCCTGCAATTATATCAGCACTAGGAAATCACGTCGGGGTCACCAATGTTGCGGAGTAAGTAAAAGATGTTTTACCAGTTGGAACAAGATTTTTTTATTTGCTATTTACACACTCTTATATACTAATTATTCTACATGATTTTACTGAGGTTTAGAGTGGGGTTTTACTCGTATAAGTTTAGTGCTGACATTATTGTTTATTGATACGTGTTGTTTATATAATATTATTTCCTAGTTACAGTGTACTTTGCCTATGACGCTTAGCACGTCATAGGTAGTGAATTTTTATTCCAGGGGTTTGCCTTTGTCTGCAGTGTTATGGGGTTAAAAAATTGACAACACTGAATGTAGTTGGTTTGAGGGGTGCGTGGTTCAAAATGGTTTGAATGAGCTATTCTATGTTGTGCTTTCATATATGACAGGTTAATTAGGAATACACCTAACAAATATGCAAGGGGGAATATTCATATTAAAAATATTGTCGATTGAATAATATGGTAAATTTAATTAAAGAACCTACAGTATGTGTGATGAATTTATTAGTACAATGTGGGCTCCGATTCAACCGGAACAACATATTGTTTAAAAGACGAGATTCTGATGGAAGCCTACGGTTACTCCTGGAAATTAAGAGAAAATGTAGGATCCTCGGACTCCAAAGTCTAAGTTCTAGATGCAACCGAGACGTGTCACAATAATAAAATATGACTAAGTAAAGCCGAAGAAGAAATGACAAGAAAATCCGGCGACACCTTTCAATCAAAGTGTTGACGGGGGCGACTGTACAAATATTTGTAAAGTCGACGTGGCGGTACTCAAATCGACTTTTTCAACGAATCGACTAGGAATCTGGAAACTGGAAGGAATAAAAGCGAGAGTTTTCAAAGTAGACGTAGCGGGAACTCGATATAGTGGGACTCGACCTCGTGGGAATAAATCCTTCATACAGTTTTGGCAGTTCCCAATTTCCGCAGTACTTTCTATTCACTGGTTTCCTTTCATTGTTAGAAAATTTATAGACAAATATAACCTAGCTACCCAAGCGTTAGGGAGGCCACAGAGTAGTATTTGCTGCATAAACCGCAAATTGCCAAGAACAATTATTTTTGAAAAGAGATGTCTAGAAGCATTTGCTGCGTAAATGTATTTAAATTTGCTGCTTCGATGTATTTGCTGCTCTGGTGTGCTGATTTGGTGACCCCCTAACATACTACCTATCTCGTTCTAACACATAATTCCGTTTCGTTACAGGTGGTGTCTGCGACGACGACGGTGACAGTGGCAAGAGAAGACGTTCTAGAACGAATTTCAACTCCTGGCAGCTCGAAGAGCTTGAGAGGGCGTTCCTCGCGTCACATTATCCCGATGTGTTCATGAGGGAGGCGCTGGCTATGAGGCTGGACCTTAAGGAAAGCAGAGTGGCGGTAAGTTCAGCTATACCATTTTTTCGTGGGGAAATTCCCAGTGGTTTACTTTACTGGCGCTGATAAAGCGGGTATTTTTAAAACTGAATTTGGAAAACAGGTACCTATACCTAAGAAGCTTTGTCCGCCTATTTTGGTAACCGTAACGTCTTGTTGCTAGTCAAATTCCCAATACTCAGCATCTTACCTATAAAAAGGGAAGTCTGAGTGGTAACGGAGAAAAAAAAAGTATCACCATGCCATTTGATTCGCAGGAAATAACAGGAATATACGTAGAAGATAGAGAGAGAGAAGGAAATCTCGAACCCTGTGCCAATCTGTCTGGCCCGTGTGATAACAGTAGGGCCAAAACCTCCCAACGTGGTCTATGTCTGATCGATGATTTGATGTATGATTTGATTTTGATTGACCTATAAAAAGGATCTAGAATATTACTAATGAAATAAGTACATTACATAGGTACTGTTATTAAAATTTGGCTTATATAACTATAATTGAAGTACCTACCCCAGACTGACAGCGACAAAATCCGAGCACGACATTCCGCCTCTAGTGTTAGTAACTTTTGTAACTTTCAAAATGAAAAATTTTACATTGCCCAGTCTATTGCTTTTTAGGCAAGTGAAAACGGTTAACGGTGTTTGGCAACTCACCAGCTCGGAACAAACATGATAGGAGTGAAACTTTACCTCACTAAAAATATAATAGGGTAAAACGTTCAATTATTGGAACTTTAAGCGAAATTATGTCAAGTAAATATTTTGTTGTCCCAAGAGAAGAGAATAGTAAACAGTAACAGAAGGATTTCTTTACGTTATTTTGGTCGCAAAAGATATATTTTAAAATACTACTTATATAAATTAAAATTTCAGTTATGTCTAATTTTATATACTTAACTATAAATTGGCATAAATAAACAAAACTGTATGCATACATCATAACAAAAATTGAAAAGGAATAGCTATCAAAAAATCTCAATGTATTGCAGATAGAGTTTACGGTTGGGGTTTTACTGGTTTTTTTTTAAATTAAACTTATCTATGCCAATAATTGGTTTGCCAAGTATAGGTACCTATACAGCTTTAAATATCCGCTCACAGGAAGTATATATCAAAAGTATATAAAATTGAACGGTGCATTCGAGCATGCTTTAGTTACGGAGTATAAACACTGCAGATCCCTTTGTAGCACCGACTTGTAGCTATATATACCCTCGAGAGGTTACTCGAGTCTAATGTCTTAATCCATCGCGGGTGGTTTACGAGCTATGACGATATTATTTGTGGCCCAAGCGAAATTACTAATGTTTATTACTCACCAAATCTGTTACGGTGTTGACTACTGAGCGTTGAAAGTTCTAAGTACTCCTTAGTAACAGCGGAAGTCATTGAATGTGTTAGATACGTTACTGTACTTGATAAGTGCGTTTGTGATTGGTGAAACGGGATCCTTGGAAGCGTTTGGAGGCGTGCGAAATCATCTAAAGTTGCCTTCACGGCGAGAAAGTACATAGTATGGAATTGGTCTTTGATAATAGAGAAATTCTTCTACACGTCTTCGTTTGATGAACTTTACGCAGAGGTGTTATTAGATATATCGATATAGTTATCTTAGTCTATTATTACGTTATAGATTTGTATAGTTTCAAACAATTCCTATTTCGAAGCAATTGAAATTTTTTATTCGATTAGAATTTATCGATATAAATCTGTGTGTAAATTTAATTCGATTGACGATTTATCGTGTCAATTGCAACGTTACGATCATATTTCGCTTTTTATGCTTCCTTAATTGATTTGATATAATACTCGCCAGTTGGTGGTGGTATTTATGAGGCGAGGATGAATAGGTGACCCAGTATAAGTTACCACGTTCATTCTCCATCCAATCGCGATATTATCTCTTAAGATGGAGGTCGTAATAAAGTACCAAAATAACCGGAAAGTCGGATATAAGAGAAGGGAAATTTGAAATGATTCAGGTGTGGCTCAATAGCTCAGTTGGAAGAGCAATCCCCTTGTAAGGGAAAGGCCGTGGGTTCAAGTCCCACTTGAGCGCTTTTTTCCCGATGTATTTCGAACTTAAAAAGTCAGCATAATAAATGCTATAAAAAATTTCATTCAAATACCGAAATAACTTAACTTGTAAAGATGTACTACAATATGTAAGTTGAGAATTTAGAGGCGCTATCGGTATTAGCTTTTCCAACTTACCGAGCCACGTTAACTTTACCTAAAATAATAAACAGAAATGACTTCGATACCTATCTATACCAAAACTTAAACTCAACTAAAAAAAATGGAAATAAAGAATTGTCCCCTCATGATTAGAAAAATAATAATACCATCTAGCTTAGCAATCAGAGCATTCTCCCTATAAGAGAAGGATTGTGGGTTCAAATCCCACGGACCGATCACGAATTTTTTCCTTCCTAAATCGATTTGACTAATTAGCATTCTAAATGCTGTAAAAATTTCATTCTAATAATACCATTAGTTACTCATGGATCCTTGTCAGTGTATAGATCGTTAAAAATGTACTAGCGGACCCGGCGAACATCGTACCGCCAATTTTTTACCGTGGTGTCCAATTCCGTTCCCGCTGCACCCTCTACTATATTAAGCATGTGTACGGTCCAATTACCGCACATGTTACCGCGTCAGCGGATTTGATTGCTTTATTGTAAAATCATTACATATAAAGTCAGTCGCAAACAAGTCGCGCTGTAAAACTCGCGTATTATCATCAAGTAATAAATATTTATAATCATCAAGGATTTATCATTTATCAATACATCAAGATCAATCAAGCAGGTCGTACGGCAGCATCAAGGCAGTCCCGTACATTGTGGTCCTTCGAAGTCGAGGTTTAGTGATCTTTTTGAGGTTTTTGTGTGATAGCGAATCGGTACAGTCGGCCTCCCACAAGCGGGTCTCACCGATTGTATTGAGAAGTCGCATATATCACGCGAGATCGTATTTAGACACTAAACTAACAAGAACCAGCAGGTTACAAGTCGCAAGGCCAAGTTTTCCACGTGGAAATTTTGTTGTGAAATACAAGTCCACGTGTCATTTATTTCAAGTCAATTTGTGCACACTAAAACATATTATATCAAATAAGGTACCTTATCTAGCAAGTAAATTAATCGCGAGTTTTCAAGTGAATTACAGTGTTAACCTAGCAAGTTTACATCAAGTCATATCAAGATGAGTGTGAATGATCTGCTTTATCAGCAATCATTGCTATCAGAGGAAATCAAGAAAATTCTCATTAATTTCAAGAAGGATAGTGCGTCCCGTAGGACTCCTGATCTGATCAAGAGACGGCTCGAAGCTCTCGAAAAGTTTTGGGATGAGTACAGGTCAATCCATATAAAACTTTCGGGGCTTTTACCAGCTGATCATGATTATTTGGTCGGTGACCATTACCAGCAAGCAAGGCAAAGTTACTTGGATGCCAAGAACTACATTGAGAAGTTTAGCATTGCTCTCAATCCGATGGGTCCTCCGGTGATACAAACTACATTGCAGGAAAGTAAGCCTTCTGTTCAGCAAAAGGCGATCAAGATAGGAGTGTGTGAGGAAGAGTCTACTTCCCGGGCAGCTGAGCAAGTTGAGAGCTTGCCCTCGGAGGACGCGTCTGCGACCCAAGACAAGACGGCCCAGCCGAAGGTAATAGACTGGGCTACCACCACACACACCGCAAATACAGGTAATTGCAGCAAGCTTGACGAGATGTTTAAGAGACAATTAAGTAATTTCAAGGCGTTTGCAAGAACTGCCTCTCTGATCAATATAGATACCATAGAAGAACGTTGGGAGTTTGAAGACACCCTGAAGTCTCTCCAGATCCGCTGGAAAGCAATCGACTTACTTCATTGGGAGATAGACAGTGAAACAGGCGGATCTAACTTACAGTACGAAGCAAGGTTCACGGAACACGAACAAAAATACTTTGATATCAAGAAGGCCATAAATAGCAAGTTATGGTCCGTGTCCCATCGAGAAAATTCTACGCCAAAGCTCGACATTCCAGTATTTAACGGTAACTACCAACAATGGGTCTCGTTTAAAGATCTTTTTAGCGAGGCCATACATAACAACCCCAGCCTATCAAACGCGCAAAGAATGCAATTCCTTAAAAGCAAGCTTAAGGGAGAAGCTGAGCGTTTGGTACAACACCTACAAATTAGTTCTGAAAACTATATTGCCTGCTGGGAAATATTAAACCACAGGTACAACAACAAGAAATTGATATTTACAACCCACATGAATACTGTGATGAGCCTTCCTGTTACGCAACAAGTCAATGCAAACCACATAAAACGACTTCATGACGTTACCACGGAATGCTTAAACGCTATCAAAAACCTTGGCGTTGATATAAGCACTTGGGATCCGATTTTAGTCTACCTTTTAGTACAAAAATTAGATGCCGAAACTCATAGTGATTACCTAGAATCGCTAAAAGAACCTCGAGAGTTGCCAAATCTGAATGAATTCCTCAAATTTTTGGAAAACAAGTTCACTACAATCGAATCGGCCCGTCGAAAACAAGAAAATTTTCAACAAAGGTCAACCTCGTCCGATTCAAGTAGACAAAATAAATCATCCAATTGCAAGAATTTTTCAAGCAATCAAGCTGCATCAAAATCCAGTTCAAAAAATAACTTAACATGCCTAATCTGTAACAGTGCAGAACACGGCGTCTATTTTTGTAAAAAATTCTTGGAAATGACACCAATGCAAAGGCGACAAGCGATTACGAAATTGAATTATTGCTGGAATTGTCTACATAAGCATACTGGAAAAACATGCACTTCAAATAAACGATGCCGCGAGTGCAACGGAAACCACAACACATTGCTGCACTCAGCATTTGCGAAAAACAACGTGACTTCAACCGACATGACGTCACAGTTCGCATCAAGTAACCCGGACTCAAGCCAGGGAGTCGAATGCAGTACCAAGAACTCGCACGTGACCCAGCAAGGGGAAATGCCTGAAATCTTACTAGCAACGGCCTTGATACAAGTACAAAGGGCAGATGGAGAGTACCAAGTCTTACGTGCGCTCATTGACCAAGGCTCACAAGTCTCTCTGATTACTACAAAGGCCGCTCAGCTTTTACGTTTACCCCGTCAAAAATTTAAAGGGGTCGTAACGGGTGTTGGCACCACGGACAACATCTGCAACGGCATGATAACAATCAATTGCAATTCGATGACTCAAAAGTACGACTTTACTACAAATGTTTACATTATGAAAAGTTTAACACGAAACTTACCAAATGCGTCATTCAAGCCGCCAACATGGCAACTATTAAACGAAATAAAATTGGCGGACCCCGACTTCCATCTTAGTAGGCCTGTGGACATCTTGTTTGGGGCCGACATATATGCAAATATTATACTGGACGGAATATACAGAGTCGGAAGCAAGTCACCGATTATCCAGGAAACACGCCTTGGATGGATTCTCTGTGGAAAAATCCAAACTTTCGCATGCAATATGGTTCTCAACAACCTTCAAGACTTTCAAAAATATTGGGATATTGAAGACATACCTCAGAACCAGTCTCTTTCAATTGAAGAAAATAAATGCATAGATTTCTATAAATCTACGACAACAAGGTCGTCAGATGGAAAGTACATAGTGAGACTGCCCCTTAAGTCAAATATCGATCAATTAGGAAAGTCGAAGAACAAAGCGATTGCACAATTTGGCCAGTTGGAACGAAAATTAAACAAAAACAATGATCTCAAAATAGCCTACAAATCCTTCATTCACGAATACCAAGACTTAGGTCATATGAAACTTACAAGCTACGAGGACACGTTATCCGAGCGCAACAGTTACTTGCCACACCATTGCGTGCTACGAAGCGATTCTAGTACGACGAAGCTACGTGTAGTCTTCAATGCATCGGAAAAAACTTCGAGTGGTTTAAGTCTCAATGATTGCATGTATACGGGGCCTAACTTACAAAAAGATATCTTTACATTATTATTAGGATTGAGGAAATATAAGGTTGCCTTCACCGCCGACTGTGAAAAGATGTTTCGCGCCATTTGGTTGCATGAAGATGACCAGCCTCTCCAAAAAATTGTATGGCGAGATAGCCCCCAAGAAGTTTTACGAGAGTATCAACTCACTACAGTGACGTATGGCACCAAGGCCGCGCCCTTCCTCGCGATGATGACTATTCGTCAATTAGCAAGTGACGAAAGGGAAAAGTATCCTGAAGCTGCACGAATCCTGGAGAATAACTGCTATATGGATGATTTACTTCTGGCAGTCCCTACTCTAGAATCTGCTCTGAAAATTAAGGAAGATCTTATAAACATTATGAAAGCAGGCGGCTTCAATTTGAGGAAATGGAAATCGAATTATCAAGAATTATTAGGAGATAGGAGCCAAGAGGGGCAAGGCAACTATAATATTTTAACCGAATCGACAAAGACTCTCGGTTTATATTGGAATCCTGAAAAGGATATTTTCATTTTTCAATATGAAGTCAACAAGGACATTCAGGACACAAAAAGATCGCTGTTGTCTGCCATTTCCCAGCTGTTCGACCCCCTGGGGTGGCTGACTCCATTATCTACCAAACTCAAATTGATCTTTCAACAAGTATGGAAGACGAACTTGGGATGGGATGACAAGCTTCCTAAGGATATATATAATGAGTGGCAAAAAATTAAAAACGATATTATCCACATAAAGAACATTCAAATACCACGTTGGTTAGGCTGCGACGACACGAATAAGCTCGAATTACACGGCTATTGCGATGCATCACAAAGAGCGTACGCGTGCGTCGTTTATAGCAAAATAATAAAATCAGGTCAAGCGGAAATAAAACTTATTGCTGGAAAATCAAGACTCGTACCCTGTAATAAAGAGGTTTCCTTACCTCGTTTGGAGCTGAGCGGAGCCCTCCTTCTCTCGAAGGTTATGATGAAAATCAAACAAGCGATATCACCAGACGTTGAGATCAAGATCTACGGGTGGGTTGACTCCATGGCAGTGCTGGGGTGGCTGCAAGGAAATCCCGAGCGCTGGAAGCCGTTCGTATCCAATAGAGTACGTCAAATTATTGAAGTAATGCCGCCTGGCTGCTGGCAGTATGTTAAATCTTCAGAAAATCCTGCAGATTGTGCTAGCCGTGGCTTGATAACCAGCCAACTAATACAACATACATTATGGTGGCAAGGTCCGACTTGGCTATCTTTTCCTGAAAATATAGTGGAAGAGAAACGTACATATACGACCAATGAAGAAGCAAAAATTGTAAAGCAAGTTCATGTCATCATGCAAGCCGATGACACTAATATTATCAAGAAAATGATAGAAAAATACAGCTCATTATCAAAACTTATCAGAGTACTTGCCTGGGTATACAGAATTTTCTTTTTCCTGACCAAAAAACAGGATAGGAAGCTCACATCGTGGCTGACTGTACCCGAGTTAAGAGAAACAAGAAAAAAGATAATAAAACAAGTTCAAGGAGAAGTATTTGCAGAAGAAATATGCATCCTGAAACAAAATAAATGTATTTCAAAGAAAAGCAAAATTATAAATTTAAACCCTTTTTTGGATAATGAAGATATTCTTCGCGTTGGAGGCAGGCTACGGAACGCCTGTATAAGTCCTGACAAGAAAAACCCCATCATATTACCTCAAAGTCATCGATTCACGGAATTAGTCATAAACAATGCTCACGAGCACACATTACACGGCGGAGCCCGAGTAACTCTAGCGTTTACGAGACAAATGTATTGGATACTTAGTGGAACAAGAACAACTAAGAAATACATACGCCAGTGTGTATTATGCAAGAAACAAAAACCAAGCATGCAAGAGCAAATAATGGGGGACTTACCTGAAGCCAGAGTTCGTCCTTCTCGTCCGTTCAAACATACGGGCGTGGATTTCACGGGGCATATGCTTTTGAAAGCCAGCAAGGGTCGTGGTATCAAAACCACAAAAGGATATGTCGCCGTCTTTGTATGTATGGCAACCAAGGCCGTACACTTAGAGTTGGTCTCCGAATTGACCACTACAGCATTTTTCGCGGCTCTACGTAGGATGGCCGCCCGAAGAGGTACACCAAGCGATATTTATTGTGACAATGGTCGCAATTTTATCGGAGCCTCCAGAGTTTTACAAGTAGAATATCAAGAAATTGTGCAAACTTTCAACGAAGAGCTACAGCAAGAGTTAGCCAACATGGAAATAACATTCCACTTCAATGCCCCCGGGAATCCGTCGGCGGGAGGGCTCTGGGAATCGGCAGTCAAAAGCTTTAAATTCCATCTGAAGAGGGTGATAGGAGAACAGAAGCTCACCTACGAGGAGTTCAACACATTGCTGACCCAGATAGAGGCCTGCTTAAATTCTAGGCCGCTGTGTCCCTTAACTGACGATCCCGCAGACTTAGAATATCTGACGCCATCTCACTTTCTAGCAAGTGGTCCATTATTGACACTTATACCTACCGAGAGAGATTTAAGAACGCGGTGGTGTCTTATACAGAACATAATGCAAGATATTTGGAAAAGATGGAATGCTGAATATCTGACACAATTGACAACAAGGTCTAAGTGGAAAACTCCAAAGGAAAATGTCCAGTTAAATGACGTGGTTCTCATTCACGAAGAAAACTTACCCCCCGGCAAGTGGGTCATGGGACGAGTGACAGAACTTCACCCAGGAAAAGACGGTTTTGTTCGCGTTGTCTCTCTGAAAACCAAGACAGGCCATATCAAAAGACCGATTATCAAGTTATCGAAATTGATTAGTCACGAAGAAACGCTCCAAGATTCGTATGAAAACAGCGGAATCCATCAAACGCAATCATACAGTACACGACACGTGAAAAAACCCAAACGAAGTTTATTATCGTCAATGCTAGTGACATTTCTATTCCTTTTTTCATTATTATCTACTTCTACAGCCCGTGTTAACATTACACAGTTTCGAGAAAACCAAGGCATATACTTAGAAAAATTATCTAACATGTTACTTATCAAGGATGAATGGAAACTTGTTATTTACTACGAAATGGGCCCGTTTATACAAGGAACTAAGGCACTCGATTCGTACATACAAACACTTGACAGAACATGTCAATCAATGCGAGAACAAGCTCGATGTAATGCAATAGTACTCCAACTACGTCACGGGTACGAAGAACTACAATACTACGATCAGCTGTTGGAAAGTCAGCAATTCGATGCGTCACCGACGCGAGCCACGCAGCAACGTACCAGACGAGGCTTGATCAATGGAATCGGATATCTCGCTAACACATTGTTTGGAGTATTAGATAACCGATTCGCCGAACAGTACCAACAGGACATCGCGTTATTGCATCAAAATCAAAATCACATTATCGATCTCTGGAAGAATCAAACTACTATCATAGAAGCCGAAAATAATTTATTAAAACGCTCTGAGAATATCATGAATCATCAACATAAAATTATAAATCAACATATGATTGCGTTAGACAAAGCCGTAGACACCTTAAGGAACACGATTCAAGAAAATAACGCCCTTAGTGACTTTACTATAGGGTCTATGATAGCGACAAATATGCTGAACAACTTAAAAACCCTACAAAACACAATAATGGATTCATTACTGGATGTTTATCAAGGCCGCTTCAACTTACACTTAGTTACACCTAATCAACTGATTACTGAGTTGAATACTATTTCAAGCAAATTGCCAAAGGACGTTACCTTGCCAATAGACAACGTCCACTCAGAAATACGCAAGATATATAATTTTTTGAATGTCAAGGCCAGATTGTTGAAACAGTACCTTCTGTTTGAAATAAGGATACCGTTAATCAGTAGAGAGTCCTACGAAATATTCAAATTGATACCAGTTCCCAAATATCATGGAGAAAGCATTATTCTTATATCCCCGGTTGCGGATTACGTTGCCTTGAACATAAGAAAGGGTACCTACATACCTATGAGCGTAGCCGACATCAAGGATTGTCTCGTTCAAGAAGCATATGTTTGTCATAGCCAGAAGCCTGAATACCTGATGAAGAGTGACAAAAATCTTTGTCAACAAGAAAACCAAGAATGTTTAACCCAAACAATTTTATGTAAAAATACATGGCAAGATAGTTACATTATGAACACATATATCTATATTTGTTGCGACCGATGCAAGGTACGAACAATGTGCGACGATCAGATTACCGCACATCAGCTGACCGGTGCCGGACTATTAAGTGTAGGTCACGGCTGTTTAATCAAGACGGAAGAGTTTACGATATATCCACACAAACCTCATACAAGTGAGTTACGTATATCACCCGACTTATACACACCTGTAATTGCACCGATAAATCATATCATTAACATCAGCATCCCCACGTACGAAATATCAAACAAATCGCATTTGCAGTTTCAAGAGGGAAACGAAAACATACAGATGAAAATACGACAATTAAAGGACAACGAAGCCGTTCGTGAGACTATACTTTCGTCACATGATATACACCATTACGCTATGATCTACATTATCTTCGGAATAGTATTGGTTGTCGCCATCGCAGTTGCAGTACGGCGAATAACTCATACATGGCGATGCACAAGAAGCCAGGAAGGTAATGGTGGTGAGGCGATCCAGGAGCCAGCAGTGATGGTGGACAGAGCGGGGGTGGAAGCTCCGAAGCGGCGTCCGCGCGCCGGCGAGTGCGACACGTCGAGGCCAGAGGCGACGGCGGCACCCAGCTCACGTGCAAGAACATTCCAGAACAGATCTACAAGTCCCGTTTTGCGCAAATTCAGCGAAATGTTTGATAACTCGGTGGTTTAATGAATTATTGTTTACAATCCATTTACATGTACACTTTTGTTTTTTTATTCTTTGTAATAAATATAAATTTTCATTTTTGATTTCTTGGCTCTCATCTTCTTTGGCCCGGGAATATGTACGGTCCAATTACCGCACATGTTACCGCGTCAGCGGATTTGATTGCTTTATTGTAAAATCATTACATATAAAGTCAGTCGCAAACAAGTCGCGCTGTAAAACTCGTGTATTATCATCAAGTAATAAATATTTATAATCATCAAGGATTTATCATTTATCAATACATCAAGATCAATCAAGCAGGTCGTACGGCAGCATCAAGGCAGTCCCGTACAGCATGTATTATGCATATAAACCTTCTTCTTAAATTACTCTATCTATTAAAAGAAACCGCATCAAAATCTGTAGCGTAGTTTTGAAGATATAAGCATACATAGAGACGCGGAAAGCGCCTTTGCTTTATACTCTGTAGTGATAGAGCAACTTTTAAGGACAACTATAGGTAACTAGGTACCTACAAAATATCACTGACTGACCTCCGTCCCCCATGAGCGCGGGCCTGGGGGTGACGGGTGGAGCCGCCTGTCACCCCAGCAGAAGCAGGCCACGGCGGCGGCGCGCTAAATAGCGCGCCTCCCCATTCCGGGGGCGAGTTGGGGACACCGTTGTCCCCCCTCCTGAGGAGGGCCAGACCGTTAGGGTTGGCCCTGGGTCAGCCGGGGTGCGAGGGATATGTCTATAACAACCTCACCTCCGGCCTAGCACCAAGACCCACCTCGAGTCCGACATAACCTCCCCATCCGGCTCCGACAGGGGGGGTATCCAAGGGGATCTCCGCACGAAAAAAAAAAAAAAAAAGAAGGTAGCTACAAAATATAACTATCCGGCCAATGTATCTTATTTAAAAGGAAATATACAAACGGACAAAACTTACGGTACCTTCTACATAGGGTAAAAAGCTGAAGGTTTCCGTTCAATATAAATGAGGGACGATTTCCCTTATTTTCCTCGAACCTTCCCGGGCTAAGCGGTCACCCGGGACACGGTAGGAGCTCACCGCTTTTTATATAAGCTTTAGGATCCGAAATAATGTTCGACTTGAGATAATACAGTTTTGAATGGACATCGTTTTGTGGGCAACCCCTGGCCGAACACGAATTGATGGCCGTTTGGTCGGGTTCATTGCACTCTGAAAAGTAATACAGGTGTTTGTAACATTTGGGTAAATTTA
Source organism: Eilema sororculum (assembly GCA_914829495.1). Classification (NCBI taxonomy): domain Eukaryota; kingdom Metazoa; phylum Arthropoda; class Insecta; order Lepidoptera; family Erebidae; genus Eilema; species Eilema sororculum. Next base: position 19,540,846 of record OU618541.1, read on the forward strand.
AGGTAAATCTTGTGATGAATGATTTTTTATGCAAATTGTTTGTTAACTTGTTTTATAGCCTCATCAAATCAACATTCAGAACTTAACATGCAATTGTTCATAGTCCCTTTATCTGTCCATTGAGCTATGTTGCCCTAAGATGTATGTAGGTAGTTATGGCAAGAAATCAGATATCCCGAACAGTTCTAGATAGCTCAGTTGACAAAGAATTCAATATACTCGTACATTAAAAATTAAACCATGATATATATTACAGAAAAAAAAATTATTTGTAGTAAATGCTAGCATATAAGTACTTAGTTTTGTAAGATTCATAATCCATTCATTACTATTGTACTATTGTACGTACAATAAATTCTTAGATCACTTTATTGCACAGGGTTTTGTAATTTGTCGAGAATACCGACTTTTAAATGCTTACGTATTAAGACCTAACACTCATATCCAACCGATATAGTTCATAAAACTTTAACAACATTACGTATACGCTAACATGATATCATTTTCCGTGAACATCTCGTATAAGTAAATCCATTTCTATAATCAGTACTAACATCGATTGTATCCTGCATTTATCGCGGCAGATCTCGTTCTGAGAGACAGACTATCCCGCACCACTCCTAATAGTTGGTATAAATCAAAAGATTGCAATCTCGGCAGCACCCCTGGGATGCGAGCGAGACGGCACGATTGAATAGCATAGATTTAAATGGGCGGGTCAGATAAGGATGGCTGCAGATCGTGCCGCTCCGACCTCGAGCGCGCCACCGCTCGCAGGGACGTCACAATTCGATTACAGCTCAATAAAGTTAAAGTGACTTGTTTGCGTCTGTAAAGTAGATTTTTTCTTCTCCTTTGAAATATTTATTTCTTCTATTTTCTTTCGTTCGAGTAACATTCTGTTTTGCGTTTTAGATCGCAATTTCGATGCCTCTACGTCAATGTTTATATTTTGTACCTGGGTTGTTCAATGTCTATATTTAATAGCAAGTGTAGTATCCTTATCCTACACGTGTAAATTGAAACAAAAATTATTCGTATCTTAAATCATTTTAGACAAACTAAGTATAATTTACACATTGAATAAGATTTTCTTAGAGTAGACAAGTAATCAAGGACTTGCACAACGTGAGCGTTTTCTAAGAGACGTTAAAAACCCATCCTTTACCAAAAAGTGGCATATTCTAATCTAATTTCATCCCTGCCTGACGTAAACTTGTGAAAACGGCTCACTCGTTCCGCCGTAAGCGCGGAAGTATCGACTTCATTTTAAAATTCATAGCATAAAATTTACATTTATATGCCAATTTCATTCCCTAACAGGGCGTCGGCGGTCGCACGCACACATCAGTATTCCACACACATCCGGCGATGGCTGGGTACACCCCGAAAGTAAAAAAAAAATAGAAAATCTTCTTACATTCTCTGCTCGGTTGGGAAGAAAAAAGAATGGCGTGAGGTTTAAATATGGAACACTAAATGGAACGCTTAGGCGACAAAATGCGGATAGAATATAAAATTTAAGGAGTGAAGGGTGTCTTTGTCGCTCTCGTGAGTATTGCGTATAGGTGTCCCTCTCTATACTCGGCGCTATCAAACACGAGCCGACTTTACCGCGCCGTAGGCTTAGCGGTAAAAGATAGACATGAGACCTCTACGCAGGGTTGCTCCCGAGGCGGTGAATTATCGTGCATGAATAATTTCCTCACCCGCAAACATTTACCTGCTATTAAATTGTATTGATGTCATTACTTTGCCTAATGAAAAGCGGTGCTTGACACAATATGGACAAGTGTATAATTTACACGTGTTTTAAAGGAACTGGTCCACCTTGTTCCTTAGAGACGATTTATAGTCTTTTGGAGAATAATTTTCGCAAACTCATATTTATGCAAGACTTAATATAAATTATAAATGACATCTATACGACAATAGAATCGTTATTTTTGGTATAGTTGTCTAAGTTATATTATTTGATTATTTGATTTCTATTGATTAAATAATTTTAGAGAAAAATATCTCCTCTTCAATGACAACCCTATTAAATATCGCTTAGCTGGCAATTCGGTATGAACATGCGAAATTTATATCTGTCTCTGTCACACTAGCACTTTAATATCAATTTGTGGTCTGAAAAAGAGAGATAGCGCACACTGAAATATTGTACAGAAACTCGGTTTCTTTTCATGAAATCGTATAGGTATAGGTTGCTATTAGGAATTTTGCTTCTATAAACAGATATACGTATTTATTTAGTGAAAAGGTATACCATCTAGAAATATAAGTGTATGTCGTTTTTTATTAGATCCATACTAATATTATAAATGCGAAAGTAACTCTGTCTGTCTGTCTGTATGTTACGCTTTCAAGCCTAAACCACTGAACCGATTTTGATGAAATTTGGCATAGGGGTAGATTAGATCTTGAGAAAGGATATAGGCTATGTTTGGTCGTGATAACCGACATCCACGCGGGTGGAGCCGCGGGCAAAAGCTAGTAATATATATAATAGTGTGTAATAAAAAACAACAATATTCATTAACTTAAACAGTAATCGCTCCCCTAATGTAGATATGTGTACTTTTTTTTCGTGCGGAAATCCCCTCGGATACCCCCCCTGCCGGAGCCGGAAGGGGAGGTTATGTCGGACTCGAACCGACTAAAACCGCACGCCGACTGTGGGTCTTGGTGCTGGGCCGGAGGTGAGGTTGTCATAGACATATCCCTCGCACCCCGGCTGACCCAGGGCCATCCCTGTAGATATGTGTACCTTATTGTAACGTATGTATCTAATGAACATATTACTCAAGCCTTTTTCCCTTTGAGTAGGCAGAAATAACAGCTACTATCTGTCCAACACACTTCACGAGCTTATCAGAGCTTATGAACATGAAATTCTGTTTTTTTTTTAAATACTTGAGTAATTTCCTTACTAAACTATGTTGTCAATAGCGTGTCAACACATTGCTCACTCACAATCAAAACAAATAAACCGACATTCACAACGATTACTTTACAAAGCCTTCCCCTCGACTTGCGGGAAAGAATTGTCTTCGCCCTAAGAGGGTGACGAGTCAATGTACTGCCTCCAATATCTTATTTACACCTTCGACAGGGGAGACCGATTGTCTGTGTGACACCCTGTCATTTACTAAATGCGAATTCATTTTTACTTTCCTACAAAAATAAAGACATTTACACATTTTATTTTCAGGTTTGTAACTTGTCTGTTTTGCGGATTACTTTTTCGGTTTGGTTGTTTGTATATTAAATATCTATCTATAATTTAGAAGTAAAAACTTGAAGGAGAAACAAACCTATCAACATGCGTTACTTATAATTAGTCAATAAATTACTAACGCTGAACATCGTGCATAGAAACAACAACACCTAGATTGTTTTACTGCGTGTGAGATCCATAGTATTTCTATTTATTTTATTTATTCTTTATTGTACACTTACATATTAATAAAAATAAGTGAAATATTATGCACAAGGGCGAGCTTAACTCAAAGTCGAGTTCTCTTCCAGCAATCCCAGGAGTGCACAGAGGAATAGCAATTCAAAAGGAGGCAGTATGTGTACCTTAATGTCCTTTCTGATAATGTATTCTATCACCCGAAACAAGCGATTAGATTGCTGCTTTCTGTAAATATTTTACTAAATAGGTTAGTTAGTTTACAGTTACGACGTGTGTCCGTCCCTATGTATGCTTATATCATTAAAACTACACTACAAATTTCGATGCGGTTTTTTTTAATAGGTAGAATAATTCAAGAGGAAGGTTTAAATTTATAATACATGTCTAATATAGTAGAAGGTACAGTGGGAACGGGATCTGACGCCACGTGGGCGGAAAGCAGCCAGTCTAGACTATAAATCTATCCTTATAACAAGTAATAAAATTTAAAAAATTGAGAAAGCCCACGACGACGTATAAAAAAACAAAAAATGTAAAACACTGATTTCCATTAAAAATGCTTGCTGTAGCGCCCTCTGTTGAGCTGTCATTGTAACACCTGTCTAAGTACATGCTCAAATTAAAGCCGAACCCAAAACTGAAAACTGCATCAAAATTGGATTGGTAGTTTTGGAGAAAATGGCAACATGGATTTTCACAAACAAACAAACACACAAACATCCTCTCACCCCAAACGTATGTACCGTCGTCCGTCGTGGGAAAAAAAATCAGCCAAATCCTGTCAGCTGTTTCAGCTGAGCCAGCTCACGTGTTTCCTTCTTCCTACAGTCCCGGGTCCTTTAAGCGGGGCGTGAAAAGAGCCATCTAATGAGGCCGTCAAGCTGAGTGCCACCAATGTTAACATGGTAAATGTTTACGATGGTGACCCTCTTTCCGAGACTTTGCCTTTAGCTTAACATCAGGCGAGGTGAAGTCAAATTGACGTGTCCTGTATAAAAAAAAAAAAAAAAGATGTTCTGACATCACAAGCTTTCACATTTCATTATCAAAGTAGGATTACCAACTTTATCGAAAAAGCAACTCAATGGAATGAAACCAGCGATCACAGTTCATAACACAATCATCTAGTTGTTCAAACAATGTTTACTCATTGAAAACTGAACATTATGTTGTGTTACAACAAACTGTGTTAAAATACAAAGGTGTGTAAATAATTAGTGGGCGGGAACATAATATGGCGGCCATCCGTTACAATAATAGCTCTGTCAACGGCTCCACTAGTTATTTGTGAATGCATTAATTTTAGTATGAAATTTCTATTATGGAGGAAAGTTATGTGGGGAATATTTATTATATTCTAGTTTAAACAATGCCATTTACCTCTCATTTTAATTTGGAATTTTATACATGCGCAACCACGTATCAAAGTTTATCGCATTTGAATTAATCTAATATAAAATACCTACTAGCTTTTGCCCGCGGTTCCGCCCGCGTGGACGTCGGTCATCGAAACATAGCCTATGTCCTTTCTCAAGGACTGATCTTACCTTTATAGCAAATTTCTTTAAAATTGGTTCAGTGGTTTAGGCGTGAAAGCGTAACATATAGACAGACAGACAGACAGAGTTACTTTCGCATTTATAAAATTAGTATGGAGTATGGATTATGCTATTTATCAATTCAAATATATATACGGAATGCCAATCCTCGAATTTCTGACTCAACACCATGTTTAGCACTCAACCACCACCACTACGCTATATAGGCACATTTTTTTTAAAGAATATTAGCAACCGAAATTACTAATATTCCCGCTAACCCCTCCAACTAAGCTAAATTGTTTGTGCTAGGAGTGGGTTCACGTCGGTAGTGTAATGGCCAGGATCGAACCCGGGACCTTTCGATTGTAAGGCCAACTCCTTTTTTTTATACCACTTAGGTGGCAGACAAGCACACGGCCCACCTGATGGAAAGTGGTTACCGTGGCCTATAGACGTATGCAACACCAGGGCCGTTACACTCGCGCTGCCTACCCTGAAGAAACCTTCTAATGCCCCTCTTGAAGAACCCCATATTGTAATCGCTTGGGAAAACCGTGGTAGGGAGTTCATTCCACAGCTTGAGCGTACGTGGGATGAAGTTCCTTTCATACCTCACGGTGCGCACCGTATTCGGATGCAATGTGTGGGGATGAATTCCCTGTCTATGGCGAGCGGTGCGATGATAGAATGTAGCTGTGGGCATCATGTCAAATAATTCATCTGAGCACAAACCATTATATAGGCGGTAGAAAACACACAGTGAGGCAAAGTCCCTCCTGAGGCTGAGAGGTTCCACATCGCCTGCGAGTATGGGACTGTCGACGAGCCTCAACGCACGTCTTTGCACCGAGTCGAAAGGGTTAGTCTGGCGTGCGGGCGCTCCGCCAAAAAGATGACAGCAGTACTCCATGTGGGGCCGAACCTGCGCCTTATAAAGAAGGAGTCGCTGCCCCGCAGTGAAGTACTGCTTCGCCCTGTTAAGAACTCCAAGTTCCTTTGATGCCAGCTTCCTTAATCCTTATCCTTAATCACTAAGCTACCAACGCTACCTACTTTTGATACAATGTATCTAGACTTATAAATGCCACAAATAATTATCCAACTATGGCATCGAACCTACAAGTATTTGACATGTTTATGGTTTAACAAGGTGGATAACCATAAAGGGAACCACACTAATGAATCTATTAATAAAAAAACATCCGTTCACAGGCACATTACATGATTACCATACTTGACCATTAAAGTCGCATATAAATTAAATATAAATCGATACTATTATTTAAAATATTGTAACACCTTTTAATATCAGCTATCTTCGATTGAAAATCTCAAGTCAAGGCCCAATCACTTTGGAGATCGGACCAAATAAACAGAGAGAAAGACACTCAAGTCCTCCAGAAATCTCTCAGCTAAGTACCTACGACCTGCAGACGCGATGGCGTGCGTTTTAGTCGGTTCGAGTCTGACATAAGCACCCCTGCCGATTGCGGCTTGAAGGTATCCGTGGGAGATATTGTGCACATTAAAAAAAGACACAAGAATTGTATCCTAAGATTTGTTTTTATTTTTATTATGTTCTATACAGGGTGGAAGATTTTCATGTCCCATAGACGGGAAGTACTCGAAACACTGAAGATAGATAATTTCACTGAAAAGAAACATTCCTTTATTTTTAAAAAGAAACAAAACTGCATTCAAAGATTTTCGGAAACACGCTTGACACCCGGTAATCGAATCGACTAAAATCCGAAAAAAACACATCCTGTTATTTTATGACTACTATCGATAGTGGCAAATCATAAGGATCAAATCTGTCTGAAAAATATGGTAAATTAAGTAAAAGGTAATCCCTGAAATCTAAACTTATAATTACAACTAGCTTTTGCCCGCGGCTCCGCCCGCGTGGATGTCGGTTATCGCGACCAAACATAGCCTATATCCTTTCTCAAGGTCTAACCTATCCCTATACCAAATTTAATCAAAATCGGTTCTGTGGTTTAGACGTGAAAGCGTAACATACAGACAGACAGACAGAGTTACTTTCGCATTTATAATATTAGTATGGATTTGACAAAATAAAGGACTTTAATTCAGTGCCATCTGATATCGTACTTAGGTAACAGATCCAGTCATAAATATCTACCTACCTAAAACTACTACTTTGCGAAACATTCGTAAGTATCTAAACTAACTAAAGAACATACAACCAATCCCCATAAAACCGCAATTACATATCAATCGTAACTGCGAAATAAAAACAAATCTCCACCCCTTAATGGCCACCCCTTCCCATCCCTTGTCGGGGAGGATACAGGCTCTCATTAGGCGGGGGGACTACCCACCAATGTCCATTACGAACCGTAATCAATGCGAAGCGATTAGGTCCTAGAACTCGGACTTAATTAATATATGGATTGGTTTATATGGCTGTGGGTTTAAACGAGATTTATCTTATAGGTTACAGTTGCGGATGGAGTTTGAATGATGTTGGAGAAAGCGATGACTTCTGTATTATGTTATTTGGAACCAATATTGGGTACCATTTGACTGTCTAGTCTTACCCGACTACGGCGAAGCCAAAAGGAGGGTTTTGATTTTGACAGGAAAAAGTAGCATACGGCCACGGCTATCCTTGATATTTTCTTGTTTACAAAGAAAATACGATACGACGGATATAAAGAGAAGGAAAATTTGGAATGATTCAAGTGTAGCTCAATAGCTCAGTTGGAAAAACAGTCCCCCTGTAAGGGAAAGGTCGTGAGTTCGAGTCTCACTTGAGCATTTCATTTTTTCCAATGTTTTTCGAACTTAAAAGTTAAAAGTTAGCATAATAAATGCTATAAAAAATTCATTCAAAAAAGAAAAAACAATCTTGTTTTTTACTTTTTAGAGCGTGATTTTTCAGTAGTCGGGTTTTAGTTTTATTTACTGAACGTCAATACAGTGAGTTCTACGGAAATTGCGTGAAAAAATAAAGTGTGATGTCATACTTTTCATTGGCAAATTATTTACGATAAGTTTAAAGAGGTTAGGCGGATGTTTAAAAATATATTAAAAAACCGGCCAAGTACGAGTCGGAGTCGCGCATCTAGAGGGTTTCGTATCAGCTACATAGACCGCAATATATTTTGGTTGCGTACACTTAGAAATTTGATTCTTGCATAGCTTTAAGACGTTATAGACCTAGTATGTGGTATGAATTTCAACTCGATATTCATCACCTCCACGCATTCCTGAGAAAAGGTATTACAGACAGACGGACAACGGAGTGGTCGTAAAAGGGTTCCGTATTTTCCTCTTGACGTACAGAACCCTAAAAATTATCAAATAAGAACAGACGCAACTTTTACCGCTCTTTTACCATTTTTAATTAAATGAACTCAGTTAAATAGTTCATTTTAATTATAGTTAATTATTGTAAAATCAAAAGACTCACTAAACCTCCCTTGGGTTTAGCGAGTAATTTGAACTTAAACAAGAATAATATCAACTTTTCGACGTTTATAAGTAAAATATAGGTAGGTATAATTTCTGCAGAAGTATAATAGTTGTGTTATATTAAAACGTTATTAGCCATGACGATAAATTACGTTATCAAACACAATACCTAATAACTAACTAACAATTCACAATATTAAATCTCAAACGTAATGTATTAAAATCGCCAGAACGACGTCGCCATTGTTTTAAATGTGCACCACGGCGCATGCTTCATAAATGCCCGCCATAATTACGTAAATGATTTGAATTAAATTTTGCGTAAAATTTCCATGACTATGCCCTTTATTATAATAACTATAATTATTAAAATTAAATACACGGGTAATAGTACCATTTATAAATATTTAACCTTTGGAGTTTCGTTTTTTATTAGCCTCTGTTCCCGCCCTTTTTTGACATTTGATTGACACCTTTATGTCATGCATTAACTTTGAATACTTTGAAATGGGTTACCTACCAGAAATTGTAATATTCGTCATTGTTGACACGGTTTGAGTCGGAAATACCAAATTATACATCTTTATGACGGCGTATACATGCATAAAAATAATATTTTACTAAATATAAAAATTAATTGAAATTAGTAATGGTTTCGGAACGTCATTTTACTTACTAGATTTTACAATATGAGCTTCCATTCTCTTCATTCCATTCTACAGTTATAAGAAAGGAAAGAGAAGAGAATTTAGAAGAGGAAAGCAAACCTACGGCGAAGTGAAAGAGAGGGAGAGTTTACAAGCCCAGTTTACAAACCAAGTTTTTAATATTAACTTGGATAACATCAACAAGTACCTAATTTTGCATTGCTAGTACATTATTTACGATAACAATCTTATAATTCTGTTTAATTCTTTTTTTTATTACATATTTACTAGTTGACCCGGCAAACTTCGTTTCGCCTTAGAAATTAGAATCAATGATGTTATGTTGTGTTTACCCATAATACTTTGTAATGTTGCCTCACTATAGAACACTTTCTTATTTAACATAATATAATACTTACCTACTGATAATTTGACTAGCGTACTGACTAGCTTTTGCCCGCGACGTCGTCCGTGTTAAGTTCGAAATAAAAAGCTTTAGGACACTGCTCCTGTTCGCGCGGCCCAGATAAAGTTCCTTCAAATTTCTGTGAGCCTAGTACTTCATGCCAATCATGCCAATGTACCAGGGTCACAGAAATACTGATCCCGTGAACGCTACCCACAGCAACCTATATCGTACGTTTGTTCGCTTGCAATCAAACAAACATAAGATTTTAAGTCTGATCAAGAACTTTCTAATAAAAAAGCGCATCAAAATTCGTTCAGTAATTTTTGCGTCCATCGTGAACAAACATTTCCAATTTACAATTATATAATAGCAGAATTAAATATGTAAAAAGTAAGTATAAAATAGTAGAATAGAAAAGTAGAAAAATCTGCGGTAGCCTACTGGTATGGGTAATAGACTGCTGAGACGAGGTCTCGGGTTCGATCCCAATTTTACCATGGCACACACCAATGACTTTTCGATGCTTTCCGAAGTTATGTGTGTATTTATCGCAGGTTTATAAGTGCCCGGTTAATGGCCACCTATTACATTGGGACCTAAACATAAACTGGCGAAATGTGGGTGCTAGCACCTCTGTGCCTACCCCTTCGGGGAATACAGGCGTGAGTTTATGTTATGTTATATGTAATAGTATAGATAGATGATAAATAAAAAGAATGTATAAAATTCATTAAATTAAATTAACTGAAGAATTATTTATATTCATGGTGGTACAAGTTTCATTTTATTAAATAAATTCAAATGAAACCGGCAGAATGGCGACGGAGCGTGCTCACGTTCAACATGTCTCGCAATAAACCACGATAGGCTGCTCGTAAAGCTGACCCCAGACCCATCGACACAAAGAATCTATACTATGTGTTTTGATTTATTCAATTAAATTACTAGGCTATTTAAAAAAAACAAACGCGGCCTTATCATACAGTTCCCATATTCCATGCGAACCCATTTCAGGGATAAAAAGTTGTCTTTATGATAATATTGATTAGCGCAGAATAAATTTAGCCTGTGTCATTTTATGGACCGTGCTAGCTTTTACCCGCGTGGATGTCAGTTCCCGGCAATTATTCGAATTTTTCTCGCCGTAACACCTTCCTTGAACTTCAACGAACATTAAAAAAAAAAATTTAGCCAAATTGGTGTAGGCGTTGTTGAGTTATGCGCTTACCAACACATTTAGCGTTTCATTTCATTTTTATATTACTTATAGATTAATGTTTATTGTACAATTTTGACTAAATTGTATTTGATTTTTGCTTGTTATGTGTGTATTTATCGCAGGTTTATAAGTGCCCGGTTAATGGCAATAGGCTCGCCACCTATTACTTACATTGGGACCTAAACATAAACTGGCGAAATGTGGGTGCTAGCACCTCTGCCTACCCCTTCGGGGAATACAGGCGTGAGTTTAGGTTATGTTATGTATTTGATTGAATTTTTTATAGCATTTATTATGCTAACTTTAAAGTTCGAAAAACATCGGAAAAAATGAAATGCTCAAGTGTCACTTGCACAACCGTAAATTGTATTTTGTATAGTGACTTAGTTTATACTTTTATATTGAATTCTAGACTATAATCTACCTAATTTTAGTTAGTTACGTTCAGCCGTTAGTGGCAAAAAATATACAAATTTATACAAACATACCTATATAAAACATATTGGTAGGAAATATGGGTTAGGATTAGTAGGAATAGAAATTTGAAGAAATTAAAGGATTCACGTCAATGCTAGTTCATCGATAATTAGGTGAGCCTAACCATAGATTTCAATGGATCTTCAAAGCATAATAACTTCTACAGCTGTATAAAATGATGGCTCTCTTCAGCGAAATTAAAACTCCATAATCCGGAAATTTTATGTGCAACCATTGAACAGACCGCCATAATATATAAATGAACATTGTGATAGGAACGTACTCGTTTATATTTACGAAGTTACAGTTAATCCTTAGTTAATTACTTTACATTAAGGTGCCCATAAATGTTTTACTACTATTAAAGTAAGATAATACGTGGCTGAGGACACATATATACTTGTAATAATACGAATGAAAACTAAAGAAATTGCTTTTGAACGTCCAAGACTAGGTTGTTAAGTTTAACTTGTACAGTTAGAAGGTATAACCAGCTCTTGAAACAGACATGAGGCGGTATATACAATAAATATATCCTAGACATTGTTGTGACGGAACAGAACATAATATATTTCATTTCTGAATTAACCAGTCAACCATCCTGTAACAGTGAAACCGCTTTATAAATCTTATAAAATTTAATGTTTTTATAAGGCAATTCAATAAGAATTCAATCGCCTGATGTCGTATCGTCAATCGAGTTAAGGAGGCTTCGGAAAGCACCATTGCAGATACAAATAATATAACAATATTGGTCCGCGGATTGTCTACCTCATCCAGACCCGAGATTTTTCAGGTTATAATTTATCTCTGTACCAAATTTCAACCCTTTGAGTTCATTTTGAGTACCAAACACCGAAACATCTTCACAAACACCTCCATTTATAACGTTAGAACAAGCCTAAATATTAAAACGGCAATTGCTTGTCTTTGGAGTAATTACTCCAAAGATAGTCGAAAACCATACGTCGTCAATGTACAGCATATTTACCACGAGACATTGTTTCTGTACGGCAGATAGCGCCTGCATGCATGCGCGTCAAATGCGCGCGCACGCCCGCATCGCATTACCATGCAAATTATTGCAAATGCACCAGCCCATTGAAATTTAACGTCTCAATTCTGCCGAGCGGAGTACTTTACATACCTTTGTGCGGCGAGATAACTCCTCAATATGTTTTATTGATGCAGTTTTGCATTTAATCCCGTAATTCCGTTAAATATGACATGCCCTGGCTTATGTAGTAGGTACTCGTATGAGTAGCTATGCGCGAAAAAGGCTTTTATCTTTACTAGAGTTAACCCGATCCCGCAAGCAGTGGGTATCTATGATGAATAAATCAAATCTAAATAAAATTTAATTTATTTCTTAGTCATTTATTTTCTGCATTTGGTTTTGAAAACAAAAAAGTCGGGGATAACGAGAAGGGGTAGCATCAAGACGAGTGTTTCCATTTTGTACCCACGAAACTCTACCCACGAAATATTTTTAGTAGTAACCTTAGTTTTTTAGTTATGGTTGTAATTCTATGTTCTCTGTATGTCACATAGCCGGTCCATGGTGTACAGACCTTGGACCGAACCGACCAGTAAATTAGCACCACTATTTGCCTCACAGTTGTAAGGAGCCGGTATTAGCCAGTTATTACTTCAAGTGCTTTTTAATTGACCATCATATTAAATGGTAAATGATTATGGATTGGCTAATAGAAAGGCGTAGTTAGCTGGTATAACTGTTTCACTTCATATTACATTAAAATTTAATTTATAGGGAAGCGTCGGTAGCTTAGTTTACGATCCAAAGATTCCGAGTTTCAAATTCTGGTCATAATTGGAACCCGCAAATCCTGGATCAAACTCGGAATATCTGGATCGGTCAAACCATACCGATACTGGTATTTGTCGATAACTTCAGATTATTTAATCGATTCTGAAGCGTTCAAAGCAAAAAACAATCTCGTGAATCGTGATAAAGCTTGTAATGCCCTGCATGTGGTAAAATATATCAATTATTTTTGCTATGCGAATAAAATCCCTACAAAAACTTCATCAGTGAAAATAATTGCCTTCAAGTTCAATTAAGTAAGGTTCTAGCGATTTAGACAATGAAATTATTTGATTAAACTCACTCAGCCTTAGCCTTCTATGCCATATTAGGTACCTATGTCCATTAAATGAGCAAGTAATTCCTTTACGAGAGTTTTCTTCAATCACAGAACAAACCTCGTCCCATTCAATCAAGTCAGAAGGCATTACAGGGCTCTGAAATGAAACTTCCTTGAGGCTAAAGCTATTCGAACCTGTGAGTCAGTACATTACTTGAGTAAAACAGCAGCCCTGGCGCAATATTTTTTCCCAGGATTGAAAGCTTTGACGAACGTTGCTCCCGGAAAAATCTATATACCAACCGGGTAGGATTCGAACCCGCGATCTTTCCCTTAAAGGGGGAATGCCTTAACCAACTAGGCCACCGAGATACACCCGATGAGATTCAAATTTCCCTTCTATATTTGCAAGAGTCCTGCCCGAGAGATTCATTTTTCTTGATGAATTCGATTTGTATAGTTAGCATACTTAGCGCTATAATAAAAATCATTCAAATCTATTTACTTCGAGGTCCTAAGTGAAGACTAGGAACGCAATTCTTCAAACAGGTTCATGAAGGACCGCAATAGTCACTCATGGCCGTCCATGAACTACCCTGGTCACTTACCCTGCGTGGCCACCACTTCGTCATGGGTCTCATAAACTAAAGTCGTGTCCAAAATAAATTGCAAACATTCGACGCACTTTTTGGTAGGTACATAACTGTTTTCGCCAAACATACAACACCGAACTCGATCCGCCATTCAAATAGCTTAGGCTACCACAGGTGGTCGTTCCACCATTAATTTAAAAAGCCCATGAAATGGACTAGGCATTGTAAAAAAATTAGCAGAAGTATAAACGTGACGGGTTTCGTGCAAAACGAAGGAACTTAACGGATACATGACATTCAGAGCTCTTCGAACTGTAGTTAGCTATTGTGGATAACAGCGGGTGATAAACACTATTGAAACTTGCTAATCATTTACCACGAGCTTTAAAAAACGACATCTGAGTACCTATGTATTTTTATTGGTTCATTTAGTGCTAATTCTTTATCACATGGACATGCATTTTTACCTACAACGGAACGGAGACGGTATATGCGTTTGGGGTGAGAGGATGTTTGTGTGTTTGTTTTTTTTGTGCAAATCCATGTTGCCATTTTCTCCGAAACTACCAATCCAATTTTGATGAAGTTTTCTGTTATGGGTTTGGTTTTAATTGGAGCATGTTCTTTGATAAGTGTTACAATGACAACTCCACAGGGGGCACTACAGCAAGCATTTTTAGGAGAAAGTCGGGGGATTTTTATTTTTTTTAATTTACGTTTCTTGTGTACGTACCAACGGATGAGAGTCTGACGGATGGTAGTCACTGCTGGAGAAACTGATATACTAATCTAAAACAATAAGTGTATTACGGACTCCATAGTGCAAATTTTGGACGAAACTGGAAATTCGCGCAAAAGGATGATATTTTTATCCAAAAAGAAGGATATTGCTTAGGAATTTAATATAGCCATGTTTAGCCATAATAGTTTTTACTTCTATAAATAACTTTTTTTTTGTCACACAGGTGTGGTTCCAAAACCGTCGCGCGAAATGGCGCAAGAAGGAGCATACGAAGAAGGGACCAGGTCGGCCGGCCCACAACGCTCACCCGCAGTCCTGTTCCGGAGAGCCCATCCCCCCACACGAGCTGAGGGCTAGAGAGAGGTGAGATACGTGCATAACGCAATTATTTGTAAGAATATACGGCTATCTGTAATCACTGCGAAGTTCAGCCCCTCTAAACAAAAGCCAATTCGTCGGCCGGCGTTTTGTAGAATAGAATGTCAAACGTATTTGATTTGACGTCTTTGACAAGCGCTGACGACTGTTATAAACGTCAAATCCCACACATTCGTCATCTTGTTCTACCATACGCCAGCCAACAAATTGCAACTTGTCTACAGGGGCAGACATATTGATAGCCAACTTTATAATTTCGAGAGTTACTAGGTCTAGGTATTTAAACAATCATGGTCACTAACATTACTACGAGTATAAGAGTTAATAGAACAATTACCATGGTATTGTTTTCGAACACTTGATATTATTTCGGCATTGTTGCATGTGTCATGATCACGTCATAGTCACTTACTTCAGCTGTATTGTACAGTAACAGACAAAAATGTTTTTGAAATAATATTTTTCGCGAATAGAAAATTTTATTGTACTTTAATATAGTAAAAATATTAAATTCCATTTCCTTTAATAGGTTTTTGTTCGAAGCAATAACAGAAGTTCCAACCGATATCTTATTTACTTCACAGATAATAAAAGAAGCAATAAATTGTTATAACTCTGATAAATAAATTTATCACTTTTGCAAAACAATTTGTAAGAATTGTACAGATAATTATTTTATTTATTGATATCTAGCTTTGTCCCGCGTTCTGTGTTTAAGTCTTAACGTAAGAATAATAAGAATAATAAAGACATTTTATACTACAAAGGTTCAAATGTGCTCTTGCAAACAAAAGAATAAACAGTTTCATAATAATAGTTATACTTAGGATGTAGGTGCAGTCAATGCCAAAAGTAGTAGCCACATTTTTTTTTCCAAAACCTGCACTGTTATATAATTTGATTATTTTCTCTATAAGCATCGCCCTTTATTCAAATACTATTAGGTTCTATACTAATTGGGCCCTATCGATTTTATCAACAGGGCGAGAAGAAGAAAGAAGTTGGCAAAAGCGTTAGAGAGACAAGCGAGGAAACTACGTGCGAAGGGCATCGCCGTCGACCTGGAGGCTCTGAAGGCAGAGTACCTCGCCCAGCACAAAAACACCGGCCTCTACTCCGACTCCGACGGAGATGGCGAAGAATGCATGATAGATGTTGTAGGAGGCGACTCCTGCCACGATTCAGGTCCTGAAGACTTCTCTCTATCCGGAAGACTCAGAGCTCCTTCAGGCGCTGACGGTATGAACAATTCTGATAGTTCAACATCAGATGGCCACTCAGGGAGAAACTTCAGTCCCATACCAGACCCGCAACCTTCCTTCTTCAAGCATTTCGCCGCGACGAGTAACTTTGACAAATTCGACTTTGACTCAGGACGAGCTGTCTCTTTAGATTTGAGTGGTGGAGGGACAGCTACTGAACAGGATATGCCCAAAAATGGTGGAACGAGAAAGCACAATCCGTTTAGTATAGAGTCTCTTCTTAATACGTGAAAGTGACTTAAAAAGTAAGACTTAGAGGCTCCCGTTATTTATAACAGTGAAGGTTTCGTGTAACAGTGTCGGATTGACAGTACTTATCGACTAAGTGGTAATTGTTGGTGTGAAAGTTTGTACTGCCTCCGACGTCGGCCTAAAGGCATTTCAGATATGTTCCTTTGCTTTAAAGTTAACTGTAATTATCATTAGTGTTAACTGCTTCAGTAAAGACTTGATAAGTACATTAAGTACCATGTAACAACATATCCGTGTGAATATTAGCTGTAGGCAATTGTATTATATAGATGTAGTGTATATAGTAAACTTCTATATTTATTTTCTTTGATGTTAATATATTATCTAACTATACGGGGCAATAATTTACATTGACTTTGTTGATGATGTGGTATATTATTATTTTTTATATTTTTCAAATTTTATTTATTGATTCACGAAATGTGGAAATACGTAGCTAAATAAAAAATGTTACTTACATTAAATTGGTTCGTAAAGAAGTCAAAAGGTCACGCCCGAATTAATAAAATTACCTTGTAACAATTTTGTGGCTACAATGGCGGCTTATCGTAGGGTTAACAGTTATGAAATTTAGACGTTTACGTTAAAAATGGTAAAAAGAGCTTTTATTTCAGTTTCATTATGAAGATTATCGCATTTTTATTGTAATGGTAGGTACTCCGAAAAATACAAGACCCATTAATGCCTAAGTGGTCATAATTGGTTCAATTGGGTACCATAAAATAAACGCATTTCAACTTTTTCAAGTAAATTTTATACTAACTGTTGCCAGCGGCTCCACCCGCGTGAAATTGGGTTATCTTGAACTAGCATAACCCATGCCCATTCTCAAGCACTAGCCAAATTTCATACCAAATATGATCAAAATCGGTATCAGTATCATACGGATAGACCAACAGATTTACTTTCGCATTTTTCATATTAGGTAGTATGAATATTTAGTATATTTTGAGAATATCAGTTTGTTCCCTTATTAGCAGAGAGTCATAACTTACTCAAGGCCTATTTATTAATATCTATGCTTTTCATATAATAACTGGTCAAGTGCAAGTCGGACTCGCGCACAATGTGCTACCTACGATTATCTAGCCCCCCTTAAAATCACGTTAGTTATATGGGAACCCACTAAAATATTTATTTAATTCTGTTTTTATTATTCGTTGTTATATACAACAGAAATAGACTAAGTAAATGTATATGAAAATTTTGACTGTGTAACTATCACTGTCTGTGAGATAAAGTCTCATGACACTGACTGACAGACAGACTGACTGACTGACAGATAGACTGACTGACGGACAGTCTAGTCCTAGTAATAGGGCTCCGTTTGACCCTTGAAGTACGGAAATCTAAAAAGGAGAAATAATAAAACTGACTTCACTTTGCTAACTTTAATGTCATTGGTGTTGTCGCCTTTTACAAGAGTACTAAACACAAAGTTTTGTTACCTCCATTACCGCAAGCGGCGAACAATTAACTTAATTACGACGCCATTACTGTATAATTTCTTGACAGACCCACTTTCTCACTATTAAGTGATGAATTCACCCTGTAATGCGAACATGACTTTAAAAAAATATCCAGGTCGAATTGACAACCTCCTCCATTTTGAAGTCGGTTTAAAAAAATAGAGTAACGATTTTCTCGACGTCTCTCTTGCTCATCATGAATATGTTAGTATCAAGATTGTCTATACTATGTTTTGAAATAATCTATTTAAATAAAAATATACTTAATAGTACTACACCACTTTAATGTATTAACATATATACATTACAGCGATGTAGTACTATTAAGTATATTTTATTGCAATTTTTATTGGCAATTTTGTAATGCAGGCATTCTATACAATGCCTAGGCAATGTATGCTAATATATACAATGCTTGTTGTTCCTCCGGCAATGTGTGAAATAAATAGGTTATGGTCTATATTTGCGGATGGTTTGCGGAAATTATATTTCTGAATGGCTATAAAAAATAAACACGAAGACTAATGCGGGAGCTGCACTTCGCTCCGCTCCTGCATTTGTCTTATAACCTAATCTATCCAAGTCAAATTGCACGGTAGGAATACTGGCGCCCGACCTGGATATAATATATAGGTTAGAAGACTGAATCGGAATTGGAGCTGCTGCATTAGACTTCGTGGAGGTTTTTTCATAACCACCAGTAATGATTTTTGATAACATTTCATACATTGCCTGTTGCGCACTCCGCATTCTATACATTACCTAGGCATTGTATACATTGCCGGTAATGTAAAGATCAAGAAACAGGTGATTAGAGCCTTAAAGAGAGGGATATCTTGATAATATAACACGAGATGTGTTGAGAAGTATTTACCTTCTTCTACATCCTAGCGTTATCCAGTCGCATCTGAAGCTTTCACATCAAAGTCTGGAATCCATTTTTTTTAATCCGACTGCATCGTGAGCTTAACTTCGATACACTGCGTAGCAATTGCGTCCATTACCGCCACAGTACACGTCACAGGACTGAAGAGTCCATACCAACTTATTGCTTTGAGAGACTTGATGCAACGCTTGTTTCTTGTGATATATCACAGGGGTGTATCATTAAACTGCAATAAAAACTCAGCCATTTATATATCATTTTAATCAAGTAAATTACGATCGTATTTACTATCAACACTCGCTATTATAAATAGTTCAGAAGTAACAATGGAATCATAAAACTAATTAAAAAAATCCATTTACCAATAAAAAATGGCGACTCGAATACAATTACGTACTATTGGCGAAAGAAATACAATATCTCATCGTAAAATAACAACAATTAATGAATGTATAATGCGTAACGACCGATAAGAGAGCCAATTAGTGAACAATATGGCTGACTTGGTTTATTGCCATTTTTACTTACCCCGCAGTGAACTTAATAGGTATATAACAATGTGCAAGTCGATTGGACACACATTTATTGTTTCAATGCATTTGCGGTGAATTATCCTTCGTGCAACGCCATGAAATGCGAAAAATGGTACCTTCTAAATGATCTACCCAAAAGTTTTAATTTCCAAAATAAACTCCAGGCTTCCATAATCAAAAAATAATAATATCCATGGATAGCGATGGTTATCTACTATATCCTTCTTGCCTTGAATGTATCGTCGAAGATATCCATACTAGTATTACAAATGCGAAAGTAATTCTGTCTGTCTGTCTGTCTATCTGTCTGTCTGTCCGTGTTGCGCTTTCACGCCTAAACCACTGAACCAATTTTGATGAAATTTGGTACAGAAGTAGATTAGACCATGAGAAAAGACATAGGCTATGTTTGGCCGCGATAATCGACATCCACGCGGGTGGTGCCGCGGGCAAAAGCTAGTACTTATATAAGTCCACGTGGAGGAAGGATATTACAGAAAATGGTAGAATTTAATACAACAATAAATGTATAGGATTGATATGTGTTTACGACTACATGATGAACTTCATAAACGTCAAAATTCATGCCTCTTTCCCGGTTTTAGGTACCCTTGTAGATACCATTAATGGTAGGTGCACTGGGAATTTTTACTCTCATACATTGACTATTCTATTCTACTACCGATTGTGTCATTTGTCTAGAGAAGCTGCACCATGCCTAACAAAATTTAACCGTACTCTCATGTATTTTAATAAAAGTGCAAGCAATTTTCGACCTTAATGACATGACATAGTATCGACTTAATTTCTTACATTCGTGCTTAGCGTCATACATAACAATAATGTAACTTTTCATTCGCCGGCTAAAAAACTGAAGGAAGTAACTCAATCCATCAATTAACCTATTGCAGTCCACTGCTGGACATAGGCCTCTCCCAATGTGCGTCATTTCTGCGCAAGTAACTCAATACGAATATGTAATTCACTTACGACATTACGTTACTGAATGTCAGAGGCGCCAGAGCTGAAAATAAAGAAAACAATATACGAAAAATACCAATTACTGGCCGTCTGATTACAAAATATGTTAGTTATTAAATTAAAATATCAATTTTACTTATCAATTGCCAGACATAATAAACCAATTTAGTTGTTCAATTAATCAAGAGCAGAACAAACAACATATTATTATTGTCGAAAATGACAGTTTAGTTTATATTTAACATTATGACTATTCATTTTTTAATGAGTCATGTTACTGATTACGGTTTATTCAAAAACTTGTAATAACAGGGACTGTTGAATCAGTTTATAAACAACATCATTGAAGTCACACAACATTTTTTTAGGAAAAAACGTTTTGGATTTACTAGTAAAAATAATTGCGTTCAATTCGAAGTAAAAGATGATAACACTGTTTATTTAGACTTGATGAAAATCCACTTAAGCTGGGGGTAATTACATTTATTTTGTATTCAAAATATACTTTTCATTTAATTTAAAAATTTATGATAGACACAAAATAAACTAAATAAAATAAAGATATAAATAAAATATTTACATACATAATGCGTCGTGGAATTCCTGTTCATTAGACTGACAGCATAGTTTTTAATATTTTTTTCTGTAAGTTTTCACCGGGACTATGCAATACAGCTCGAAAAACATTCACTCTCTAATCAGAAAACTTAAAAAATATTTTTTTGTCTCTGTTATTTCATACTTCGCCTACGAAGGTAATTCAATTTCTTTTTGTTTCAATATAGGGTAACATCGT
This sequence comes from Eilema sororculum, assembly GCA_914829495.1. Classification (NCBI taxonomy): domain Eukaryota; kingdom Metazoa; phylum Arthropoda; class Insecta; order Lepidoptera; family Erebidae; genus Eilema; species Eilema sororculum. Next base: position 19,561,998 of record OU618541.1, read on the forward strand.
ATTGGGCAATTTTACCTTATAAATCCAAGAAATCAATACATTTTTTCCGAATAGGGTTTTCGAACGGGCAACTTTTTGACTCCTTCATTGTAGCCGCAATTTTAATAGCAACTATATCGACAAATACCCATAATGTCATTCAATTGGATTCTTCTCAATCTTTTAATGAATGTTATAAGTCTTTGATCTCTATTTTATTGTACCTACTGAATTCAATGTTGATATGGGAACAAACAACTTAATTGCCTACTTTATGCTTTGGTAATCATTAATCAGAAACATACCTAATTATTAATTCATTAAAGTTGATTCAGTTTTAAAAACAATTTGTTTTTTTGCTAATCAAACAAAAAACAACTTAGGCAATATTTATCATGGGAGATATTTTTTGTTTGATCATCAAGAGTGTGAGTGGGTATTTTGTTATTATATTTTGGACTAAACACAAGAGTATTAGTTGGGAAGGTGCCTTTAATGTTAATAAGGGTACTTTATCAACTTAATAACAACCTAAAATCTTTTTTATCAACGTTTAATCCAGTAGTAGGTATTATTATACAATGATTCTCAATCTCATTTAATTATATGACATGGTATCTGTAGACTAGCAACTTATTGTTGCTTAAAACTCTTCAAACTGATTGTAACAACACTATTTGTAAGTATGTCCACCTAAAAATACTGTTATAACTTTATCAAAGATATTTTGGCAACTAAAAATGGCTAGTCTGCAAGAACCTTTTATTTCACCACATCGTGTTTTATATTTTAAATTGATTGATTTATACAAAAATAATGTGTAGTTTAAATAAATCGTTACTAACTGTACATTTTTGTAGTCGGAAACAATATTTAGGTACAAATAAATTTAAGTTTAATTTATATTTAAAGACGAGTGAACGGTAAGGGAATATTTGTAAATTGTCTATCACTGTATGTAAGCTGTACAAAGTATGTATGTTATGTGAGTAATTTATTGAATCAAAATATAACACGATTAAACACATTATTTGATTTTTTTTTCAACCTGTATTCATAATATAATCATTATAAGATTTTCAGTAGCATCCAAACCTTCCACTTCTGGGAAATATGTAAGCTCTAGTTCAGCGTCAGAAATATCTTGACCTACAAAATCTCTAAATGATCTTAAAAGTAAGGTATTAAGAGCAAATCAAACTTTCTTTTTATTTAAATAATATTACCGTCAAGTGGCTGGGACAGACTGATTGCAGCAGGCGGAGGATTGGATGAAATGGCGCACATCAGGAGAGGCTATATTATATATCCGGCAGTGGACTGCGGTGGGCTAATTGATTGATATTATTGTTGGAACTAAAGGTGTGTACCAAATATCACAACAATCGGTCAATATGAAACTATGGAAGGGGAGAAAACCAAGGAATTAAGATCATTTTGAGCACTTTCACATATATTTCATGCCAAGTATTCCTCCTTTTCCTTTACTTGGTTTATATCTATTAAATTGGTTTACACAAATTTCATTTAATTTAGCACTTTAGGCGTATATAAATATAGTCCACAATTTAATGTAATTTTTGCAGTGACTGCGGCACCGCAATGTTTTAGCTTTAGTAGAATCGAGGGCCAGCCTTGCAAATTAGGCTAAACTAAGTTTAGTTATCACCTCAACCCTGATTAAATCGGTATCAAAATGTTGCGAAGCGACAATATGAATTACAAATGTATTCTCTTTAAGCATTACAACTGTGACTATTAAACAAGGTATTTATTTCACAGCATTAACAAGGTGTTTAGTGCTCATTTGAAACTCAAAGAAACCGCAACACTATGAGCATCGCAGTTTAAAAGTAACGTTACAGCAAGCTTTGAAAACTAACCCATGGATGCATAACGAACAAAGGTAAATTTTATAACTTATACATAATTGCTAATAGGTCATTTCAATAAACTGATATTAAAACAGTTTGTATTTGTTGTATTCGAGACTTTTCCCAATACCGTCTTTCCGATATTTATTCTACGATAGATGCAAATGTACGCGAATATAACAATTGAAAATAACACTATTCTTAATGGATTCTATCGATATTTATTAGTCACTCACATCAAAGAACACATATATAAAACACCAACGCACAACCAAGTCTGCTTTATGTGAGCACGTGCAACACTGGGATTCAACCTTAAGGGCCAAGCCACAACAGTGCATTTCGACAACGCATCGCAAAAATCGACGATGCCGCACAACGCATCGTGGAAATTTCCGTTGCACTGCCACATCGTACAAATCTGCGACGCGTTACCATTCATTAGGTGTCCACATTATTCGTCCACTTTTAACGCCTCATATATTCTTTTGAAATGATTGCCATCATTATACATTATTGATTGAAATGATTGCCATTATTATTTATTATTGATTGAAATGAGTGCACCCAGTACTTTCTTTTCTGTTTCTTTTTCTTAATGCGTCTTAGCACAAGCAAAAGCAGGGCCCGTGTAGTGCGATTCATGTCTCACTAGAAACTGGACTGATGGTTAGCGTCTTGTCGTAAATATATGCGTTGCGAAATCGCATCGTCTTGCTTAATGACGCGACGCCGCACCGCAGTGTTGTGGCTGAGCCCTAACATTTGATAAATACAGATATTCGATAAAGAACATAAATTCCTATCTAGGACGACACGAAAAGCTATTGAAATCAAAATCATTATATTTATAATAGAGCAGATATTTGGTATTACTACCAGCTTGGGCTTCAGTTATTCCTTGTAATATATTTAAACACATTAAAAATACAATAAAACTATGTAGTTAGAGTTAGAGAGTAAGTAATTGTTAGGTAGAGTAGGTTTACGTAGAATTAACTGTATTAAACGGTACAGTTAATTCTGCGTATAGCTCGATTCACATATCTTGAACCTAAATTGCGAAATATTAAAGTTCCTGGCACACGCAGATTGTTCTGTAATAATATATACTTGGTGAATTTTGTTCACCGTAGTAGCATCCCGTGCTATCCTCAAAATGCATCCAAGAAACGTGTACTGTGCGTATAGAGCACATTTTAGGTCCGAGAAGATATATGATTCCAGCTGTAAAATTCTTCCTACAGTCCCAGGTTTTCTAAGCGGGACGTGCATTCTGTCCAGGACTTTACTTTTTGCAAAGACATCAGATTCTCTCGCCGAAAACCCCACCCATAGGGGTTCCTGTGCTGCAGAAAATATAACCGATAACGACCCCCAAAATTGGCTAAAGGCTTTAGTGACAAAAAAGCATCTGGTGAAGCTGAGAATCATTATTGTAAAATTGTTGGTATCTGTAATGGTGACTCTCTTTCATGAGACTTTGCCTTCAGTTTATGATCAAGCGGGGTAAGTATATCGTACTTTGCATTGCCATCGTGAGGTAGTAATTCGTTACACGGTGACGTTGCTACTCACAGAGAGGGCCTGAACTGGCCTGAACTTTAATATCGCTCTTCAAGAAGGTCACTATCCATTTGCATAAAAAAAATAACTTAAAAAATATTTTGGCATATGGTAATTTAGACTAATGATATTTACTTACGCATATTTTTTTTAACCATAACAAATTTAGCATATTTTTAACCGACTTTGAAAAAGGAGGAGGTTCTCAATTCGTCTGTATACATAATGTTTTTTTTTTATTTTTTTTTATGTATGTTCACCGATATCTCCGCCAATTATAGACGGATTTCAAGTTTTATTTTTTTGTTTGATAGGGTTCACTTCTGAGGTGGTCCCATTTTCACCAGGTCAGGATCTGATGATGGGATCCAGGAGTAATCGAGGGCAACCATCGAAAATTGTATGGTCGTATGGTACTTTTGTTACGTAATAATGTCTTACTCAGGTATATGCTTCAGGGTGATCAACATCTGATGCTGCTGTGCTGATGATGAAGCTACTGAACTCCTTAACGGTTAGGAGTTGGGAGACAGTAATGCCATTGGTGGATGATAAATATTTAGTAGTATGTAGGTCTAACGTGTTGCTTGTGAGATATGCTTGAATCAACTTCTGATGCTGCTGTGTTGATAGTGAAGCTACGGAACTCCTTAACGGTTGCGTATGGTGCTTTTGTTACGTAATAATGTCTTACTCAGTTATATGCTTCAGGGTGTCAACATCTGATGCTGCTGTGCTGATGATAAAGCTACTGAACTCCTTAACGGTTAGGAGTTGGGAGACAGTACTGCCATTGGTGGATGATAAATATTTAGTATACTACTAAATAGGGCTAACGTGTTGCTTGTGAGATATGCTTGAATTTAACTTCTGATGCTGCTGTGTTGATAGTGAAGCTATAGAACTCCTTAACGGTTAGGAGTTAGGGGACAGTACTGCAATTGATCGATGGAAACTAGGTAGTAGTATGTAGGGCTAACGTGTTACTCGTAAGGGTTGGTTCTACTCCTGAGATAATCACGAAATTTCAGAGTGAAACCGAGACAATTCCTCAATTAATAATAATAATAATAAGTATGTTTATAAAAGGGTATATCTACTCCTGAGGTGGTCTTTTGTATCGTGCGGAAATCCCCTCGGATTCCCCCGCCGGAGCCGGAAGGGAACGGTTTATGTCGGACTCGAACCGACTAAAACCGTCGTAGTGCTTAGCCGGAGGTGAGGTCGTCTTCGACATATCCCTTGCACCCCGGCTGTCCCAGGGCCATCCCTTACGGTCTGGCACTCCTCGGCAGGGGGTTCGCCCCCGGAATGGGGAGGCATGCCTACACGCGCTGCTGCTGTGGCCTGCTTCTGCTTGGGTGACAGGTGGCTCCACTTGTCTTGTCCACTTAAAGCAACATACACTAGACCTTAGCAAAAAAAATATTTTCGAAGTCAATTACCGCTTTATTTAAGCTTATGAACCGTTACAGCCCAGTTCAAGATTAACGGATTTTTCTTTCCACATTCCCAAAGCCTTTTGTCGCAATTGCAACTAAGCTGTCACTACCTTTCAATCTAGTGCCAATTCTAACAAAAAAAAAATCTAACTGCAGCCCCATCTGCGAAATCACCAACCTGTTCAACTCGCCGTCTTTCATATAAAAGTTCCAGTTCCCTTAACTAATTGGGAGTATAATGCTCCCAAAAGACGAAAACTGTGGTTAATTGCATGCTGGAATGGATTAAACTTGGATTACGAAAGCAAACCTTGGCCCACTAAAAAGGGAAAAATAAATGATTATAAAAAAATTTAACCGACTTCAAAACCAAATAGGAAAAAAATGTTTAAAATAACAGAATTTAGAGAGAGAATTTAGAGATTTTCGATCTGTTAGAAGTCGGTGCCAACTTTGTTTGCTGGTGCTTTGCTGTACCTGAATTACCTGCCATGATGCATTTAAATGAAATATCGATCATTTCAATACAAAAGTCGGTATCAAGTCAAACAGGTAAAATAATATAGCTAAGTATAATAGGCCACCCCTACCTCAACAAGTCATTACACCTGCATTAATGACATTATAGCAGGTCAGGCACAGCACACAAAGTTGGCACCGACTTCTAACAGATCGAAAATCTCTAAATTCTCTCTCTAAATTCTGTTATTTTAAACATTTTTTTCCTATTTGGTTTTGAAGTGGGTTCAACTTTTTTAAAATCGTTCGTTCTTAATCATAAATATCTAACCTAACCTAACCTAAATATAATTATTCCACAGTACATATATACTGCTAAAATTAATTATGAATAATTATACCAAATACATATATTATGTTAACGAAAGGGATCCCCTTCAAGAAGGCTTACTAAGTCACCTCCACGAACAGTCAGCATCATAAATATCTTAACGACGAAGTCTCAAAATGATGACTATCGTATTAAGATCATTTTGAGTACTCTGTTCGTTAACATCTTTCTGATGCTGACTGTACACGCCACACAGTACCGTCAGCATCAGAAATATGCATCGATCTATACTACCAAAGTACTCAAAATGTTCTTACTACATTTGTATCTTTACATCGATCTAAAGATGGCTGTACACCAGAAAAACTACCTCTGAGAACGCTATCAAGGTGGCTGCATGCACACTGAGCCAACAAATTCTGACTTATGATATGCCACACCATTAAGATCTGGAACTTCCTGCCAGCTCACGTGTTTCCTTCTTCCTACAGTCCCGGGTCGGGGGGCGTGAAAAGGCATCTGATGAGGCCGTCAAGCTGAGAGGCACCACTGTTAACATGGTACATGTTTCCGATGGTGACCCTCTTTCCGAAACTTTACCTTTAGCTTACCATCAGGCGCGGTGAAGTCAAATTGACGTGTATTTTATAAAAAAAAATAAAAAATGTAGTAATACCATTTTAGTGTTAATATTTGCCTGAACAGGCTCAAATAAAATAAACACATTGGAATACGTGAGACCTCCGGCCCACCGTGGCTAATGCGTGGACGCGTTAATAATTTTACACCCAAATTATTCGCCAAATGTGCGCCGGAGTCTTTGATATGCGACACCGCGTGTAATAACCACATAACAAAGCGGCTTGATCGTTTCGTTGTTGATAATGTTAAGGCTCTCGGAAAAAGCAAAGGAGTTAAATATAAAATTCAACTAATTACTTATTGGTATGGCTGTACTAAAAGAACTAATTATAAACGTGAAATTTTGTAAGTATGGATGGATGGATTTGACTCTTTCACGTAAAAACCACTGAATGGCTTTTAATAAAATTAGGTATGCAGTTAGCTGACACCCTGGACTAACACATAGGCTAGGTCGTGATAACCGACATCCACGCGGGCAGGCAAAAGCTAGTACTAAATATGGTGGCCAAGTCAAGAGAAAAAAACTTCTGGTCTAAACCCAAAAGTAGCGATAAATGAAATTCACCCATGCGAACTGGGGCATAGACTAGTATATCATACAAACATTCGTGATCTACAGAAAAAAAATCAAGAGAGTGTCTTACAAAATACATATCCATACTTCTATACTAATATTATAAATGCGAAAGTAACTCCGTCTGTCTATCTGTGTGTCTGTCTGTATGTTTTCACGCTTCCGCTTTCACGCCTAAACCACTGAACGGATGTTGAAGAAAGTTGGCAAAGGGGTAGATTAAACCATCCATCAAGATATAACCGACATCCACGTGGGCGGAGGCACAGGCAAAAGCTAGTAAGAAATAAAAAATAAATTGACGCATAACCAATCTTTTAATTTCATAATTAAGTGTTTAATCATCAGCAATTCTACGACGCGTTTTAATTTTAATTTAAATTTAAAAAATTTAATAAAAAATAATTATTAATAAAAAAAAAACATTTAATTAAAACGTAGCATGACAGTTATAGAAATCACTGCAATAAATCATGCACGTATATATATAGACCAGAACCATGCGCAGGCGCAGCCGGCCCTTTCTGATCGAGATTTCATTCACTTACTGTCAACCGACCGATGAGGGACAGCCATAAAATATCAGTAATAACGGACAGCTGTAAAATTTATAATTAAATTAAAATTGATATGGAATATTATTTAACTTGAATTTGATCATACCTTTTTCATTGACTTAAAAAAAGAGGAGGTTTCAATTCGGATTCGTTTTTATTTTTATATTCATGTATAACTCCGTCATAATATAGGCAATATTCTATTCTATTAATATTTTTTTTGTTGGAAAGCACCGTTGAGTTTTCTTTCAAAATGATTTTTTAACCGACTTCGAAAAAGGAGGAGGTTCTCAATTCGTCTGTATACATAATATTTTTTATTTCTTTTAATGTATGTTCACCAATATCTCCGCCAATTATAAATGGATTTCAAGTTTTTACATATATACACGGTAACAGCATTAGTCTAGACCCAAAATAAAGGTATGCTCACTGATTCACGGAAAAGTTTCTGGCGGAAGTTTATCAGCCCTCTAACCCTGAAAGCCTGAATGGTGGTCACTCTCGTAATAATCGGGGTGAAAACTTAAGATGGTACTACGATCATCGTGAAAATGAAGAAAACTATTTCTAATAAAATTACAATATAATTTGTATTTGTAAGTTTGGTATAGATACATTCAGGTATGTTAATTTTTATCTACTGTTATTTATTTATATTGTTTTGTGTGATGTTATAAATTGTGTGCTATACCTACACTGTTTGTTCAAAAAATAAGGTGAATTTTCATTTTTCTCAAAAAATATTTATTTATTCATCAATTTCTATTTTGTCTCCTTCAAAGTAGTCCCCCTCAGATATAATACACTTGTGCCAGCGTTTTTTCTAATCCTCGAAGCAGTTATGATATGTACTTTTTGGTATGCTCTTGAGTTCTCTCAGCGATTTGGTTTATATCTCTTCAGTCGTCTCAAAACGCCGTGTTTTCATGGGTCTTTTCAATCTTGGGAACAGGAAAAAGTAGCAGGGGGACAAATCTGTTGAATACGGTGGCTGAGGCATGATAGCGGTGTTGTTTTTGGCAAAAAAATTACGAACAAGCAATGACGCAAACTCTTCGATCCATGTTTTTCGATAGCAGAAAATCGCCAAACACGCAAAACATTACTAAACTTTTATGCCTCTTACAAGCAAACGAAGTGTGCTATATAGCTAAAACTGTGAATATATGTGTGAGACGTGTGTAACAACATAACAAAATAAAAACATCGAAAATCGAATATACGTAGCCCGACAAATTTGAAAATTCACCTTAATTTTTGAACAGACCTCGTATACCTAAATATAAAGACTTAACTGTAATTATGTTTTATTGACTAAATGCCCAATAAAAATAATTAAAGAGCTAGCTTAATTATTCAGATAGGCGTATAATGAAACAAAGTCGACCATATGGCACAATCTTATTCACAGATGTTGGTAGTCAATGCGTTTGACACGGGTCGCCGATACTCGTGAAATCAACTTGGGGCGATACAGTAATACGATACGGTTTTTATTTTCATATAAACATACATACAAATACATATAATCACGCCTTAACCCCGGAGGTTTAGGCAGAGGTGAATTAACACCCACATTTCGCTAATCATTACATTCGGTCCCACGTAATAGGGGGTGAGCCTATTGCCGGATTCGACCCATGCATCAGAAGCTGGGTCTGGGCTGAATGAATCTGTTTGATGTTAAATAGCCCTGTCCCTTAGTTGCCTTATATGACATCGCATGGGAAGAGATGGGGTGGCCTAAATTCTACTCTGCCGGAAAAAAAGTATTGTGAGGGACAATTTTTATGTAATTCTGCAAACTTAACTGAAAATTTTGGGTATTTTTGAGGCCCCCGCTCCATCTAGATGATCAAGGCCCATCCTAACCTCTCCTAAGCCGGCACACCTGCTGATGAATGGACGAGACTTTTCCTTACGTGTTGGAAGGTCCGTCAGTAGTCGCTCCCTGTGAAGAAAAATAAAAAAGAGGAATAAGTGGTCTTCGGGTTCTGAAGTGAAAACTTTGGATAAAACTGGGAACTACGCTAGAATGATGATGAAGATGACTACTCATTTATCTACCGGGTGTAAGGGGAACGCTCCCGAAGCCAAAACCCCTAGTAGTACTCCAGGTACTTTTCACATTGGCATAAAAAAATCGATTTGGACCGAAAAATCGTTTATTTTTTTATATTGTTTATTTTGCATTATTTATTCTCCATCCCGTCAGTAAAGCTAAATGAAATGGTAATTTCATAAAAAAGCGCGTGCTTTTTTGTAGTGTTCTCAAAGCTACCGACCTAAATGATATTAAAAAAATCTACCTTCCAAAACCAAAAATTGAAATAATAACAAATAACACTCAAATCATTACCACAAAACGTATTCTTTAAACTAAATATGGCAAAAATTACACAAAATGAGCGCCAAATACAGCTGTTAGTATTAAATCCTGGGCAATTTAGCTAAACACCCGGTGATTACGCACTTCATCCGCACCGTGGGTAATATGTTATATAAATGGGTTATAATAACAGAAATGGCTAACGATGATGGCCAGTGTTGGGTACAACGAGGCTATATCCATTACTCTCTAGAGATGGATCGCTATCGCGAAAGTGAGCTGTAATCAGTTTTAATATTGCCATGTAACTGTTATGTCTTATTAGTGTCAGTATCTTTAATCAATCAAAAGTCACTTTTCGTGCTACTGAGTTCGCAAACGGGCATGACTTGGACCCCCACCATGATTTTAAGGGACCCAAGCCAGAATGTGAGTGGAATGCCTTATGGGGCCACCTTTGAAGATCCGAGATGGCGAGCCGTTTTACTCAGTTCGGGTGCAAGATAGTGTGGATATTTCTGCATGAATCTCATCTGCATGCCGGTACACTTAATTATTAACAGATAACAGACTTTCCTGTGGAGGATGGAGAGTCCGGTCCCATAAGAGCCAAGATAAACCAAGGCTTCAAAGTTGAAGCATGGTATGCAACCTTGAGTAATTACAGAAAGCAAGCTCAGACAAGAGTACACGAACAGACACGAACTGAGCCAAGGATCCTCTTCACACCATCACTTACCTTCACTCGCCGACTCGAGACTTACAAACACTGAGTATACGATTCAGTATAACAAAATACCTCTCACAAATATATACCCACGATTTATGTGAACTAAATAGTCTTGTTACTCACTCGTACATGGCTATTTACATTAATGACCGCACAAATTATACACCTTTGAATGTATTCGTCTATTATTTTTAATACTCAAAAACATCTAGCCCCGTAACGCCACGGAGCGTAAAATAAACAAAAATTCTGTCTTATTTGTAAATACGTAGAGCAATGTTGTTGCCACCATAGAGGAATAACAGAAGTCTAAGCGCCAGATTTATAGGCCGTAGTTAGCTTTGATTTGCCAAGCAAGGAACACGTTTAGCAGTTAACTTTACAGATAAACTCAGGTAATTAACTTGAAGTGCATACATAGAAAGTTAACCTCGAGTTTCCCATGGAACGCTATCGAAAAGTAAATTGGTATTCAGATTTCTGATGTATGTTTCATGGTAGCCCCTTGATCTAAATTAAAAATTATAGGCATTACTAATAGCTACTATCCTTACCTAATACCCTTACCCCTAATACCTTACCTACGGAAAAATATTGCTAAATTTCCAAGACTTTGTGACAGGCACCATATAAATACCAGAAATAAAAACAATCTTGTAGTTTGTAACAGCAGACTCCGTAAAATAAGTAATTCTTTCCAGGGCAACTGTATACGCTTTTTTAACAAGCTTCGTAATGAAGCTAGAGATTTACCTGTTAATAAATTTAAAAATGCAGTTAAAAATAAACTGTGCCAAAAAGGCTACTATAAAATCCAAGAATATTTAGAATATTTAGATGATAAATAAGCTTGGAATGGAAATGAGCTGTTCGCTCAGCTATGCTACTCAAGCAAAGCATTGTATCTAGACCATAAGTTTAAGGCTAAGTAAATATTTGTAAATAGACAAAAAAAAATGTCAACTGAGTTTCTTGCCGGAGTCTTCTCAGGTCTGGGCCGCGTTTCGAACCGGTGGTGGTCCATTTGCTAAACCAGTATTTAATATTCATTTTGTATTGACGTTTGATGATTTTGACCTTCTACAAAACTTCAGAAAAATGTGGTGTAAAGGTATGCGGGTACTCGCCATTCTTAGACAAAGGTGACCATTTCCAATCAGGTGGGCCTATGCTTGTTTGCTGCCTAAGTGGTCTATTTCAATCTCAGATGACAAATGGCCTATGCTTGTTTGCTGCCTAAGTGGTCTATTTCAATCTCAGATGACAAACATTACTCATGTTAATGTTGATTTACTAGTGAATGCTCATTATATCCGCTCTCCGTCAAATTATTTTAATGTAAATAGTGAAACAGACAGATAATACAGCCCAGACTCACCCTCAGATGCATGGCTCTAGTAAACAATAGTGCCTGGAATACGGTAACAGACTCACCCCTCTAATAATCGTAATCGTGGGACCAAATACAATAATTGGTGAAATGTGGGTGTTAAGTCACCTCTGCCTAACCCCCCAGGGATAAAAGCGTGACTGTATGTATGTAAGTAGTGACAGAATATTCGTTCGATATTCTTTCTGTGAGGTACGGAACCTTCTTTTCACAAAAAGAATAACGATTGCACTAAAATATTAAGAAATAATGCTATTAGAATTCTCTTGTTCTAGCCCTCTTACTCGAAGTCAAGCATTCCAGCTTCCGCAGCAACCAAGTATTACAACATCAAACCGACTTAACCTACTGCTTTTTAACTTTAGCTTATTAAAGCTCAGTAGGCATCACCGGTTCGGCATTAACCATGCACTAATTATAGTGTATGCAAATGAAGTCATTCATATCCAAATGTTTCAATTCGGCACCGGCCAACTTTTCATTTAGCCTTTATCGTTCTACATTAATCTTTTACCGGGTAGGCAATTAATACCCATCTATGCAGCATTGTTGGGGAAATTATATATTTTTGGGGAATTACGTTAGTTTTAATTGTGTTGTCCCCCTATTGTTAGATTAGATTTGAATATATAAATGTTACTAATTTACGTTTTGTGGGGTGTATCAATGATGGGGTTTTGGATTTGTGGTGTACTATTATCAATAATGGCTTTATATAGTAGTTTCATTAATGGTAAATAAAAATATGTAATGTAACATCTTAAAATTGAAATTGTGTTATTTTATTGGGGTGTTAAGGAATGACATAACTCTAATAGAAAACGTATAACCTTTTGAGGATATGTATATATATAGCATCTTTTGGGTAGATCTCAAATAAATAGAAGTACAGACTCATGTAGAGTCAGTACAGTCAGCATCAGAAAGAAAATGATGAACAAAGTGTTGAAAAATGATCCTAATTCGTTGGTTTTCCCACCTTCCCATTTTCGGATTTTGCTATTATTTTGTACACACCTTTAGTTCAGACAATAATACAATTTAAATCAATAAAACAATTTTGATTTGCTCTTAATACCTTAGTTTTCAGATCATTACACCCGCTCAGTGGAAATATTTGTATTTGTATGTCTATGTTTCTATGTATTTACAAAATAAAAAAAATTATCCGCATTCTCGATTGGGAATTCTTCCATGGGTTTAGACGCGTGGTGTAGAATGTTGTGGATTATTTATATTTATTTATTATTATTTTGAGTTTTTATATTCAAGATATTTCTGTCGCTGACTGTATTATAAAAGCAAATATTAAATAAAAATAAATGAAAAATAAGGGTAAGTTCACTATATTCTATTTTAAATTTATAAACGAAAAAGTTTTTAAGCTTTTCTATCAGTCATCATCATTTAGTCGTTGTGTCTCAGGATCCGCCTTCCCACTTTTCCTTCTCTACTTCGAATGGTCTTGGGCATCCACAGTAATACTGTCGTGAGACGACGTTGAACCAGCATTCTTCCCCCCCACCGCGGGGAATTGGCAGACATTTGTTGACCACGTAATTAGGATATCATTTCTAGTCTAGGCTTTCTATTATTCTCCAAAGCTTTAAAATATAGCTGATGCCGTATTAATCAAAAATAAATGTTTAAAAATGGTTGAAAAATCATTCATTGGTTCCAACAGTTAAAGAGATGGGAAATTTGAGGTGATTCAGGTGTGGCTCAATAGCTCAGTTGGAAGAGCGTTCCCCCTTCCCCCCCTATTATTATCCTATTACAACTGAGCTATTGAGCCGTCGTGGGTTCAAGTCGAGGTCGTGGGTTCGCGAGTCTTTTTCCCGATATATTTCGAACTCAAAAAGTTAGCACAATAAATGCTATAAAATTTTCATTCAAATATCTAGTTTAATCCCTAAACTTAAGAAATTCAACAGTTTTAACACTGAAGAAGCTAAAAATGTTGTAGAATCACATTTGTATTACAATAATTACGGAAGTCCCTGGCCACGAATAAGGGCAATTCCAAACTACGTTAATGACTGTCCAAAGCGGCCGAAACTCTGATACAAATCGCGCGCCGGAGCGACACGCGTTTCTGACGTAATCACTTAATTATTGGGCGACACCTCGAGGCTTAGGGTTGCGTGTTCTTAGAAAAAATGTTTTAGTTTTTTGTTGGTTACATTTTATTTTTTACTTTCTTTTGTTTTAAGGTGTGGATAGAAATCATCTTATTTGTTTATTTTTTATGCACAAATATAAAATATATGTACAAAGGGCGGACTTAATGCCGTGGGCATTTTCTATCAGTCAACCTTAGGGTGATTAGTATGAGATATTGTAATTTTTGAGAGGTTTACTAAATATAGACCTTTATTGAGCATACTTACTGTGAGTATCATCTTTAGTTTTCTTCTTTAATTTTCAAATCTTTAGGTTTTTTTTTCATTTGCAAAATACACAATGCTATCTACACATAGTAAACACGCTTAACAATTTTGTGTTATGGTTTCTAGAAAACAGATAAACATACTTAGATGATATTTCTTTAAATGCATACATATTGGAGTCGCCGACAGCAGTGTCTGATTAATTATTTATTAGAAACTAGCTGTTGCCCGCGGCTCCACCTGCGTGTGTGTCGGTTATCGCGACTAAACTTAGCCTATGTGCTTTATCGAGGTCTAAGCTACCCCCTTACCAAATTTCATGATAATCAGTTCTGTAGCTTAGTCTTAAAAGTGTAACATACAGACGTAGTTACTTTCGCATTTATAGTATGACTAGCTGACCCGGCAAACTTCATACTTACCGCCAATTTATTTCCGCCCGCGTGACGTCAGATCTCGTTCCCGCTGCACCCTCTACCATATTAAACACTAACTTTTGCCCGCGGCTCCGCCCGCGTGGATGTCGGTTATCGCGATAAAACATAGCCTATGTCCTTTCTCAAGGTCTAATCTACCCCCATACCAAATTTCCTCAAAATCGGTTCAGTGGTTTAGGCGTGAAAGCGTAACATACAGACAGACAGACAGACAGAGTTACTTTCGCATTTATAGTATGGATGAGGCGTGTGTAGCTTAATTTTAAAGATTTAGGCACATATAGGGACATACATTGGCGGAAAGTGACTTTGCTTTATACTCTCTAGTGATAGTGATGACCGTACGCAAAGTATCTCACTGTTTAAAAAAAAACCAAACGATGTGAGCAGCCCTACGCAACATCGGCGCTAACCACACTACTTTTTATTATATCAATTTGTGTCCATTGAAGGCGCAGTTTTAGACTAATTCCTTTATAATTGCATGATCGTGGACGAGCCCTTATCTGATCACGGCCAAACATTACGAGAAACTAAAAGTTATTTTTAATGGCACTTTTAAGCGTGATACCTCAATTTACGTACTGTTGTTATTATTTATGAGTTTATTACATGTGTTACAACAATTTCACTGGGATTTGTATGATCAGAAGGAAAGGAAATAATTCACTCTTAGATCAGATATGGATTTTTGTTGGAGACGCAGCAGCGGTGGTGAATGTAAGTACTATACATTAAGTTTGTTCTTCCGGATTGGACACAGTTTTACGGAGCTTTTGGTTGGACATTCTCTGTTATTCATTGTCTGTAACAGATAAAGGCTGTGTAAAAATGAATAGATTCACAATTACACAAATTCCGGTGGATCAAATCTGAGAAAAAAATAACACAATCACATAGCAACAACCTATAGTATTACTTTCAGGGAAACTGGCAGATTGATTTTTTAAGGTGTGAAAATAATGTGAAATAGATAGATGAGCAAAGTGAGAGAGTCCAAAGCAATTCTCCCGGTACGGTACTACGAGCCGATTAATTTTCCCTCTATGATCATTGCTTGATGATTTTGTGAGGACACGTGTTCGATTGGGAGTAAGTCTTAAGAATACAGAAGCGCGCAATGCAAGCTATTGTAGGCTTGTGGGACTCTCGCAGGATACATTGAGAAAACCAGACGTTATACTTTCAGCATTGTTACTTACCTACCTGTATATTTAATCAGAATATGAAAACAATATGGGTACAGGCTCGAGCGTATCTTAGGACGATCCCAACAGGGGATGCCTTACGGTTGAGGTTGACATTATTTGGTAAATTTGCAAAAAAAAGGAATTTATTTAAAACAATGATCTAAGGATGATCAAAATGCATTCTAGAACTCATATTACAAGCTATGATTAATATGGTTCTTGATGGTGATCTATCGATATGGTCTTAGATTTTTTTCATATATTATTCTATAGTAAAAATAACTCATATGTTCTGACAGCCTCTGTGGTGGATAAAGGCGTGATTGTATATTATGTATGTAGTTACACATGGACAGCCTCCGAGGGGTAGTGAACGCGGCGCTGGTGCAGGTTCAATCCCCGCTCAGTGCAATTATTTGTATGCATGAATATGGCTATTTGCATTGGTCTGGGTGTTTCTATTTATAATATGAATGTATTTACAAAAAAAAAGTATATAAGTAAATTTATCCGCATTCTAGATTCCATAACACAAGCTATAAAAGCTTACCATGGGTCTAGATAGCGTTGTGTAGAATGTTGTGGAATATTTATTTATTATTTATCTAAACCAGGCTATCAAACCTATAACTCGAGAGATTGCATGAACATTCATATTCCCAACACACTTATGTAAAACAGTAGCATAAAATTATACTCACTCAAGAACCACGCCGTTTTCATATTCTTAATAGAAAATAATATTTCGTGACTCAATGGAAAAAAGTGTTTTACATAAAAAATGGCGTAACTTAATTAAGTTTGAACAGGAAATTAAAAGTGCGACGGTAAAACATTTCAGAAATAAAATTACGCGCGCAGGAAATTGTATTAATTTGTAATGCCTTTTTTTCATGGTAAGTGTAAATGGAAGTTATTACTGCGACTTCAGGGTTTTGAATTCCAATACCCATTTTATAGTATTACTAACACCCGCCGCCTATTGCGCTACAAAATTTCTAATATAATTTCTACAATTCGATTCACATGGAACAAATACTTCGGTATTTAGCATGTCCTGTGAAAAAACCTACCTAATGAATAACGAATTGAGCATGTTACGAAGTTTTTTTTTTTTTAAATATTAGCAAGCAACCGAAAAAAATTGTATACTTATACACCCTAACCCCGCCGCAAGCTACATTTTTTGTGTTAGGAGTGGTTCGAACCCGGGATTTTTCGTTTCTAAAGCCAGGTCCATCCACAAAGTTATAATAGCTGATTAAATTGTAGATAGTAGTGTAACAGTGTTTAAAATTATAATTGCACTATACTGACACCTGAGACCTATCAAGATGGTCAGTTGTGTGTCCCAAAAGTGCCCAGTTTACGGCAATATACTGTCCACTATTACATAGGACTGCCAATAACACAGAGTAAAATAATAGCGTCTATAAACCTATACGTTTCCTTTTACGATATCTTTTGTTTTCCTCGATATTTCTTATTTAAAACAATTTTGCCAAACTAACTTCAAAAAACGAAACACTTAAAATACCTCCACTTTATTTAAGCGCCTACATGAACACAAACTCAATATTTCCCATGAAATATTACGAAAGGGAAATGTACCAAAATAATTACTTTACTTACCCTGTAGTATCGTGAAATCCAGCTTGCGATCGGTACGACTTAACTAGAAGCAATTTTTCACAATTTCCACTCTTTCTATAATACATATAAGGGTGTCCAACTATTATGGTGCTTTTTAATGGATACGTGGACGCAGGAAGTGAGGGCTATGAATGTGGGTATACCTCTGCAAACAATGGGAAAAAAAAGTGGCCTAGTTTTGGGCTACGAGATATTTGCCATTGACACAATAAAGAAGAAGAAGAATGTATGCATTTGCCAGATGGGTTGTACTATTTAACTGCCTGACGTTTCAATTAAGTAGCACAATGCACAGGCCGCCGCGCTGTTACAGGTTGATTGAATCAGCAGTTGAGTGATAAAAATCAAGAAACAAATATAATCCATCTGGGATCTGGTCTTCTTTTGTCTGTGAAAACGTCAATGATAAATCTGTGATAATGTAGTGAACAGACCAAAGCTACTTTTATTTGTTTGTTTTGCCCTCGATAGTGAGGTTCTACTCAACCGATCATCATAAAATTTGCAACTACCAGTTTTATTACAAAACAAACATACTCCAAATTCCAAGAAAAACTATGAAGGTTATTCTATGACATCCATTGCAAGGTGATAGTATTTGACCAAATGGTGACTGGTGTCCAGTAAGTTAATACTCAAACCTCCTCAACCCATGGTCACTGTACAAAGTGTAGCACGCTAACACCAGCGAAGGTGGCGTATAATGAAGTGATTATTTTACCTCTGTACTGCCACACTAATTTCACTTGCCCCACACTTATATACCGAAATGAAATTATAATTTCGTTCAAAAAAAAATGTTTTGAAACTCGAACTGGCCGATAACAACTTTTGTGTATGTGTGTACCTAAAATGCTGAGGTATTGGCTGTTTTTGAGGCTCAAGAGGCCCAAGAAAGCCTCACTAGTGGGCAGACAACAACAACTCCCATAACAACCAAATAAAAACTGAAACAACAAGTCCAACTCACACTTAACCGATTTTGCCAAATGTGATGCCCTTCTGTTAGACTTTAAAAAAAAGTTTTGAACGTCAGTTAGACTTTACCTCGCCTGATGATAAGCTGAAGGCAAAGTCTCAGGAAGAGGGTCACTATCACAAACACGTACCATGTTAACAGTGATGGCATTCAGCTTGACCGCCTCATCAGAAGCGGGGCTGCTTAAAGGGCCCGGGACTGTAGTAATTTCTTCCTAACATATTATTGCAAAATCTGTATTTTATAAAACTTCACATAATGTAGAATGACCCGCCAGGCTGCGCACGCGATTATCTCTTGCTCCGTGACTGAGGTCGATACAATGAATGACTAACCATTTGTTATTAGTTATCTTTTTATACCCTTTCAGGAAAACGTGATAGCCGTCTGATTGGGCAATAAGTTACAGCCCGCAGCTCTGCCTGCGTGTAATACTGATTCCTTTCCTGTGACCCATAGGATTGAGTAACATTCATACCCTTTCATTCATCGTTCTGTCCATCCAACCAGATTTTTGTATTAATTTCTAAATAATAAGATCATTTTCTAAGAACTTCTCGCAATAAGCGTGTGTTTAGAGCATTCTATAAGTTATGTTTTCATTTGTAAAAGGTATCCATATTTTCATTTCAAAAAATGTGTTTTCATTTTCAACTAGCTTTTGCCCGCGGCTCCGCCCGCGGTGTCGGTTATCGCGGCCAAACATAGCCTATATCCTTTCTCGTGGTCTAATCTACCCCTATACCAATTTTCATCAAAATCGGTTCAGTAGTTTAAGCGTGAAAGCGCAACATACAGACACAGTAAGTATGGGTTCTAAAGAAAGTAAAAGGCAGACAATTCCCTTCTGAAAAATCGGAATACGTAATCACATTTTGTTATACAGAACTTTATATCTATTGAATGTGGGCTTCTACCTACATTTATCTATTCTAACCATAACAGGAATGATAAAAGAATGGAACACCGAAATAACTTTATTACCACAATACCAACACATCCCAGTAATAGCCAGAAAACAATCCGTGGCTTGTATCCAAATAATTGTATCTAACTACTGCCAACCGTATAATCAAAATCGTATCAGCCGAAATCAATTTTTCACCGCCGAGGTCGATTTAAAAATTATCATACAAAGCGGACCAAAACCCCGCCCAGTTACCCAAGACACCTGGTATCAATAAACCTACTCGTTATAGATATTTTTTATTCGATCGAAGAGCTCTTTTTAAACTGGCCGGGTGTAATTACTTAACAAGTACGCGGCGCTATGCTATAGGCCAATAAAATTGATTTAGATACACGAAACCAATTGCCTGTATGTGTACTGTTGTACACCTACACGACAAATTGAGTTAAGTTATTGTGCCACGTATTATTAAGTAATTAACCGAGGTGTATAATATTAAATTTGCAATGAACATGAAGTCAACGCTATATTTTTTCCGCTATTTTCTTTAATTAAAAAAATAGTGCTAAGTTCCGAAAGGAGTGGAGTTGGCGTTTTCTTATTGTTGATAAAATATAATTTATTTGATTAACACTCATACAGATCTACTTACTAGTTTCGTCATTTAATGTAATAGGGTAAACGGGTGAAATGGCCACACAACAGAGGGCAGATCACCCGTCCGGCCAAGGCGTCCCCTGCTGGCATGGGGTCACTTAATGTGGGTAGGTAAGGTACTCCTAATTTAAAATCTAAGAAGTATCTACAGTAGGTTTTCGTTGATCTTTCGTTGATGCACTAAGCGAGGAACAGCGTGACAAGGGAACGTTGTGAGAGAAAGTGTTGTGACAAAAAAAGGAATGCTTAGCTTATATAGTTTTGACACATAGAAGAGATGAGCAAAAGTAGCTCGCGGTAAGGAAGGAACCCTTCTTGCACTCTCATCATCATCATCTACATAAAGTCGTTAGTCTTGATTGCATCCGAGGCCACGGTGCCCTCAGAGCTCAGGGTCCGCCTTCCGGCTCTTCCTCCTCCACTTCGCACGATCTTGGGCGTCCAAGGTAGTGAGAGTTTGCACGCATGTCACCCTTTACGACGCCAAGCCAGCACTTCTTGGGCCTACCCATTCTATCTGGGCCCGGTAGGGGCACCATTGCACTCTATTGTCTTCACAAGGTAATATGATTAGTAGGGACTTTGGTAGATGTCTGAATGTCCACCGTTTTCCTGTGTAGAGAAATACTCGTACTTATTACTCAATCTGCTCGATAACTATCACAGTCAGCACTGCCTTTTTAAGTAGCCACTATGAAGGTGTTATTCAGTAACTCCAAGGAGGCGTGTTAGTAGAGTGACACTCCGTGTTCCACGCACGGGCACGAACCCGTTGCGTGCAGGCGGCGCGGCGTTGTGCCAATTTGCACGTCGCGACTCGCGCCAATTTTCCTGTCAAACCAACTCCTCGCCATTACGAACACTCACCCCATCGTGTTAGATTACAGCGCTTTATGGAAAACAGAAAATTTTGAAGCAGTTCTATAATTGTCTGAAAAATAATATTGCAGGAAGACACCACAAACTTTTTTCATACATGCTAGCCGATTAGATTTTATTTTGACCTCGCGTTTCCTTAAAATGTCTTCCTTCATCCATATTATTAGATTGGGATTCAACAATGTTCCATCCGTGTGGTGCCGCAAAAGAAGACAAGTATTACCCCCCATCTCATCGGAATGGTGTCGTAAGAAACGACTGACTGAAAAATTTGCAGACGATAACACTGCGATAGAAGGAAAACTCGAAATAAAACCCTGTACCAACCCGTCTGGCCAGCGTAAAAACAGTAGTCTAAAGCCTCCCAACATTGGGAGAGGCCTATGTCCAGCAGTGGACTGCGATGCGCTAATTTTTTGAATCCTCTATGGAACCAATCCTATTGGCTTCTCAAAAAGATTTACAGCGCATCATTGGTTTGTATATTTGTATCAAACTGCTACACACCCAATTTATACAGAAAACTGACCAGCATACTGGCCAAAATAAGGCAAATAAGCATGTTTTACATATTCTTGCACAAAGAAATTAAATGAGTTTTCAAGTGTCCGCAGTATGCAAAATTATCACCACGCTCCCCTTAAGCAATTCAAGCGTGTTTGCAAGCGATTGGCGCTGTAATGCAACAAACACAACCGTTATTAAGACATTCCAAAGCCTAACGCGCCGGTCCGGCTCTCTACCTCATTAGAAATTAATTTACGCTTACAAAATAAGATAAACGACCAATATCGTCGAAATATGACGGGCCTGACGCTGTTACTAAGCAATCATATGAAACCACAAAACTTCCGCTAACAGATTACAATCAAATTACAATACACACTGAGTCAACACTTGAATCAAGCAAGTACGTGCAGTGGCGCAGGCGACGAGACGCCGAGCCCAGCAATTTGCCCACCATCACATTCAATCACCTCCGCCTAACGACCAGCCGCAAAAAACACACGACAGACTCTCAGGAAGTCGGACAACAATAAAAAAACAAATAAGTAACCCGAGCAAATTAAGTTATAACCTAAAACACGTATGAAGCCATCATCCCAACGGTGTAATCATATTAACGACTACAAAAGGAGCGGCAAAAAACACAAAAATTAGAGGATCGGGAAATGTGGGCCAAACAAAAACGTAACGTATCGCCTAATTATAGCTGTTGGACGAAAAAACAATTTTATGTTCGCCGGAGCGGCGCACACGGGGCGCATTTATGGTATTTGATTATAGCATGCTGCTACTTACTTGCTGCATTACTATGATAAGAATTAGAACTATCGTAGCGCGATCGTGACTGGACGCACCGCTTCGCTGTTTATGGGCGGTACTTATCGCGGGTAACGCGTGTTCTACGTGTCAATTTACAAGTGATGTTTCGGAACATTAACTTCTTGAATTCGTATATATTTTATTTCAACAAAAGCTACAACAATAGCTAGCAACTCTGTCTCAAAGCACGAAGCGATCAGTTCGACGCGGATGCAGAGTCCTAATCAAAATCCACCCGTGTCGAGCGCGGTTCCCGAGCAAATCCTTTATTATTTCGACGTGTATATTTTTATTTTGTTCTTTCCACGATTATTATTTATGGATTATTATTATTTGAAAATTTATTATTAGCTCGGAGAGCAAGCGCGTCCTTTTCAATTTGCCACAACGTGTCTGGTACCTGGAAGTATGCGAGCCTCTCGTATTAGTTTTTTACTCGTTTTCTTAATACCTTTTTGACATTTCTGCTGTTGGGGATCGCTAATTAAATTTCTGTTTAGGTCCCGTAAGACACAAATTGATTTGGGTCGTAATTCATAAAGATATTAACTGAGATCGAGTTAAGCCGGACTCGGGCGTAATTACTTGCGAATGTTAATTAGTTTTGAACACATGTTCGTAGCTATAAATGGCAGTGTTTGGTCACTTGGTTCTATTTAAGCTATTAATATTGATAATTAAGTTATCGACGTTTATATCCTTGGAGCTGGAGATGCGAGCGGTGGCTGACAATTATTACTTTAAGCTTGAGGAGGATGTAAAGGCATTCTGATCGCAATAACACCGCGTCTGTAGAATTGAGTCGTTGGTGTAGTGCGTTAAACGGTTTTATGACTTTGCGAGACAGGTTTATGCGCGTTTCGTGTTCAATAATAAGAGAGATAATAACATATTATATGCTGTTGTAGTTAAAATTAATCCATTTGTTTGATACTCACGTTTATATATGGAATTAAATTACCTATTTGACGAGATTGATAAAAAGTACATGCTCAATCTGACGTCTATTAATGTTTGAGATTTACGATACCGCAGTGTATCATATAATAGCCACAAACGCAGTGTCAAGAACATTTTTATTGTGCTACAGTATTCATTAAGTATTAGGTGCATTTATAGTAAACACAATTAACCATTGTTGACTTGAGGTGTCACTTGAGTGTATTTTAGAGACTTAAATATTTGGCAAAGCTCTACCGTCCGAACAGCTACGGGTATCTTAACTTCATTTGAAAAATAATACTGTTTTATAAATTAAGTCGCCATATTTCTATCCAGGGTATCTATATTATACAGGGTATCGATATTTTCATGTCATCTGAACTGACAATCAATTTTCGATTTCAAAGTTCAGTGGTGAGGCTAGTTGGATTTTTCTTTGGATTCCAACTACTCGTTTCGACTGTTATTCATGTTCGTATAGCAACCGGGATCAATGAAAGTATTCATGCAAGCAAATATTTTCACTGTATGGGGATCGAACCCTTGTCTCCTGCGTAGCGGCCGCGTCTTTACCGTTACGCTACGGACGCTGTCAGGAGGTGTTTTGGTGCACGTTAAGGCGGCATGCATTGGTCTGGGTGTTTCTATGTATAATATGTATTTAGGATAATAGTAACGGCTAGTCAAACTATGCTTACCATGGGTCTTAAATAGCGTTATGTGGAATGTTGTGAAATATTTATTATTAGTATTTATTAAAAACAATGTACTACATTAAACATCCCAGTATCGCATCGCTACTGAACAGGGAGTACTAACAGCATCCTGAAAATTATAGCTGATAGTGCAGATGGTGTCTTTCTGGAGCATTGGTGCGGTATACATTATGGCGGCCCTGATGCTTCAGGAAGATACATGAACTGTTTTATTTTTTATTTTTTGGTTATTTAGTAGATAAGATGTACTAACATAGTTTATTAAGTTTGTGATACTAACAATCATTGTATGGATTTTTAGTCCGAAATAAATTATATAATAATAATAACCATACAAGGCCAGGTTGTTGTACCGAAAAGCATTAATATTATAACCCTTATCATTTAATAAGAGTCGAAGCCTACCGATTGTTCCTCCGCCGGGCGTCCGCATTCGTCCATCCGTACACGCTATTTAATTTGTCCGATAGCCGCTACGGGCGAGGTGTGCCTTTGAGAAATGACCCCCGCGATACAGCATACACATTGTTATTGCTCGTTATAAATTACTCAAGTTTATTGTACCGATAAATACCCCTGCGGCGGCGGAGGGGTTAGCTCGTGATTTGTGTGCCTGTGCTAAATACTGTGCCTCCATTGGCAGGTTTTGATGCGTAATTGAGAAATTTCATTGCGTTGTAACACATGTGGGAAAATTAAATTAAATATCAATTAATACCACGTACTTGTATGTGGGACCGAAAATGTGCGTGTTGTTACCTTTGCCCAATTCCTAGGGGATCTAAAGGCTTATAAGTACTCGTATATATTGATAGTATGCAGATTTTAAAGACTATGTTCCCAAGAGTACTTTAAAGGTTTCTACTACTAGCTGTTCCATCTCTGCTTCACTTTTCAGTAACGCGTAGTATTAAGTAGCAATTATATTAAACCATATTATGCCCGCGGCTCCGCCCGCGTGGATGTCGGTTATTGCGACCTAACATAGCCTATGTCCTTTCTCATGGTCTAATCTGGGGTAGATTAACTTTTATTTAAATTAGATACCAAATTTGATCAAAATCGGTTCAGTGATTTAGGTGTGAAGGCGTAACATACAGACAGACAGACGGAGGGACAGAGTTACTTTCGCATATATAATATTTGTATGGATACTGAAGTATACAAATGTCTTGAACCTGTCAAAAGTTAAGAATTCTATCTCAATCAGAAGTTTGAAAGTAGCGCCAATAATAGAAAAGTTACGAGGAAATCGTCTGACCTAGTTCAGACACGTAATGTGTAGAGATGAAAGTAATGTCACCAGGAAGACATCAAATATAGATGTGGTCGTTCGCAAGGGGAAAGGAATACCTAAGTGGATGGAGTGCGTGATAGATGAAGATAATGTAGCTAGAAAGGCAGTGAATATTGAGATGACTGCAGGCAGAGAAGAATGGAAAAGTACACATCTTGTGCCGACCATACATTTTTTTTAAGAATATTAGAATCGAAATTACTAATATTCCCTGTAGCCCCTCCAACTAAGCTAAATTGTTGTGCTACGTGTGGGTTCACGTCGCTAGTGTAATGGCCAGGATTCGAACCCGGGACCTCTCGATCGTAAGGCCGACTCGATAACCTAGTGGTTATGGAGTCGGCCTATGGAGCTACCGACGCTTATCTATGGGTTAGGGCAGGAGGATGATGATGATGATTGCCCTGACAGCTTTAGTTACTGAACATCTTGATAGAGAAAGGAAATGTATAACAGCATTCCTAGACCACAAAAAAGCGTTTGACACTGTCTCTGTTCCAACCCTTGTGAATAAATTAGAAAAAAACGGAATAAGAGGAATTCCTTTGGATTTCTTTAAGGATTACCTAACTAACAGGAAGCAGAGGATCAAAATAGTATTATATCAGTGATGAAGTAGTAGTGTCGTACGGCGTGCCTCAAGGAAGCGTTTTAGGCCCTACATTATTTCTAATGTATATTAACGATCTCTGTAACTTAAAACTTAACAACGCGAAGATATTTTCTTACGCCGACGACACTGCTGTTGTGTTTCATGGCAACAACTGGTCCAACGTTAAGAGTAGTGCTGAGAAGGGCTTGGCTCAGATAAGTCAGTGGCTTAACGATAACTTGTTGCCATTAAACACCGCTAAAACAAATTATATTTGTTTCACCATCACTGAACGTACACAACCCAAGGAAGACCTTTCTCTTCGGATTCATCCCTGTGGTGAACGGGTAAACTGCACCTGTCCAAAAATAAATCAAGTTCTAGAGACGAAATACTTAGGCGTAATAATAGACCAAAATTTGTCATGGTTCCCACATCTTGAACATGTAACTAAGCGAATTAGAAAATTAAGCTGGATATTCAAAACCCTCAGACACGTGGTACCAACTAATTTAATCAATACATCAAGGCATTCTAGGAATATCCTCAATGAAATCTACATTGCACTTGTACAATCCGTTCTTGTGTATTGTATAACAGTATGGGGTGGTGCTATAAAAACAAGGTTTATCGAGCTCGAACGAGGACAACGATCGCTAATCAAAATAATGTATTTTAAGCCAATTAGATTCCCTACTGAAAATCTCTATTAAATAAGTAACCTGCTATCTGTCAGAAAATTATATATTGCGCAAATTATTATAAAAAAACACAAATCACTTCCATACAATACTAACATAAATCTAGAGAGGCGTAAGCATGTTGTTGCGGATAAACCAGTGACAAGAACTAAGTTTGCTGACAATCAATATACTGTTCGTGCTGCTAAATTATACAACTAAATAAATAAAAGAATTCGTATATTTAACAAACAAACTCACGAAGGAAAAAAGCTACTTATAGTATGGTTAAAAACATTGAGCTATGACGACACCGAGGCACTTATAGAATAAGTCATGCAGTCAGTAATCATTAATTAAAACACACACATACACATACACATACCACACATACACATACACATACACATACACATACACATACACATACACATACACATACACATACACATACACATACACATACACACACACACACACACATATGGTACAAAATAAAAAACAGATTGTATGTATGTTGTAATATAAAAATATTCAAGATATGGAAGAGCGGAGTGTCCTACTACAAGCATTTCTTGCTTAAAAGGAGGCTCCAATCACAAACCAATGTTATTGTTGTATTTTGTTACCGAATAAAGAATTTTGAATTTGAATTTTTGATTTGTTAGTATCTCTATAGAATCTCGTTCATGTTACCCACAGGGACCTATTCTGCGAATAATAACTATTCTAAGTATGCTATATCAAACTATAAATAATCTATGTGTGCTAAATTTTATTCAGATTTTTTTAAACCACTTAGGAGGCAGGCTATCATACAGTCCAACTGATGAGAAGTGGTTACAGAGGGACCTATGGATGTGAGCAACACCAGGAGCATCACACTCAAGCTACCGACTCTGTAAAAACATATTGATACCCTCTTAAAAAATCCCTTAATGCAGTCGCTTGGAAAACCACAGCAGGGAACTAAACATCCGTATTCTTAAAAAAGACTAACAAACTTTCACATTTATTAATTAGTATGGTTATTTTGGCATGTATTACATCCCGCTCTTGTAATGAATCAGTAGTTTAGAATTTTCTCTTAAAAGCAAGTAAAAATATTCGATAAACAATAAAAATTGCAGAGGCGTTGGTATCGCGCATCGGCGCACACGCAGCTCGGCTGCACCGCCCCGCCATTTGTATTGCGCGATCGACCGGCTTGAGCTCGTCTTATTTATTTATTAACTGCCATGCTTCTTACTCAGATAGATAAAGACTTTGAAGCCAATAAGTATAGTTATAGGTATGTGTAACCAATCGTTACGTGTTTACGTTTAAGTTTCAGATTACAGTTATTGTGCAAAACATTTTGTCTACAGAAGATCAGAAGTGGGATTGACTGGTAATTTAAACCGTCCTTACATACTTAATATTATGTGTTTCAAAGTAACTCTGTCTGTCATACTGTCACGCCTCAACCACTAAATCGATTTTGATGAAGGGTATCAAGATATTTTTCATTTACTATTTAACATTTTCACTAAACTTAATTACTCTAAACTGAAATCCAAATCAGCTGTTATTTTGTTTCCAAAATTGATAATACGATAGCTTTTACATGTGCAAGCTTAATCATCCATAGTAATATTAAAATGCGAAAGTAACTCTGTCTGTCTGTCTGTATGTTACGCTTTTACGCCTAAACGACTGAACCGATTTTGATGAAATTTGGTATAGGGGTATATTAGACCTTAAGAAAGGACATAGGCTATGTTTGGTCGCGATAACCGACATCCACGCGGGTGGAGCAGCGAACAAAAGCTAGTTATGAAGATTTTGAAAATTCTGAAACAAGCTAAACGAGATAAATTCGACCAGGTTAATATTCATGAACCTGAACATAGCTTAAAATCTAATTTTAGTAGTATATTTTATGTACATTACAACAGAAACACCAATGTCTACGAAAGCATCTTTCAAGGAATTTTTATATAACTTAATTCAAAAAATAAAACGGGCCCAACAAAATGGAGGCGCATCGCTATCTCCGCGGTTATTATTTTTCACTGTTACTGTTATTACTGGCAGTGCGCTTATTATACCCACGTTACCACTCTTAACAAACTATTAAAGGTATTTTCTTAACGCCTTATTATTATGATAAATCTACGCGATTGTCCAGCCAGTTGGAAGTTTCCTTTTTTTATAGAACATTGTAACTCTTAAAAATAAAAAATGGTTTACAGTTTGCTGTTGTTTTGTTGGTGAAATTCTGAAGTTTTGGTTGTTGGTCGCTTTCAGGGGTTTTTATTTTTAAGGTTGTTTTGTATTGGATATTTTTTTTTTATATAGGACACGTCAATTTGACTTCACCTCGCCTGATGTTAAGCTAAAGGCAAAGTCTCGGAAAGAGGGTCACCATCGGAAACATGTACCATGTTAACAGTGGTGGCACTCAGCTTGACGTGACTCGTTAGATGCCTTTTCACGCCCCACTTAAAGGACCCGGGACTGTAGGAAGAAGGAAACACGTGAGCTAGCAGGGAGTTCCAGGTCTTAATGGTGCGGCATAGGAATGAGTCACTGAAACGCTTGGTTGTAGCTGGTATACTCTGCACCGTATATGGATGGCATCTTAGCCCTGCACGTGTGTCGTCCTGTGTAGGAAAGGAGAGGGTGGGACTAATTGGAAGAGCTCGTCAGAACATTCACCATGGTATATGATTGGTCAACGATTAATGTGTTTATTGCTTTTGTCACCTAATGTGCAGTAAACAAATCAGGGTGGAATTATTGGTAAAAACTTTAAATTAATATTAATATTATTTATTTTAGCCTATACTTATACTTGTATAATTTAAGTTGAAGGTTATTTGTGTAATGAAATAAATAAATAAAATAAATAAAAATATTAGATAGTTTTAGAACACAGGCTTTACTTTGGGAGGTCACTCAGCAGTAGCTTCCATCAAAGCAACGTAAGCCAAAGGAAGAGAGAGGTCTGGTGTACCCTAGACTCTGAGATGAAAATTTAGAACGTTACTAACCACGCTAAGATGATGGATGGAGGTGATAATATTTTATGGTCTGCCATCACACTTGCCAAAACATCACATTACATATATTTTGTCTTTAAAAAAAAACTGCATAGCAACAACCCACACAAGTCACGAACTTTATAATCTCACCTTCACATTTGGCCTTCCGCTTCGTACAAAACGGGCTTCGGAATCTCGGTAAGGAGAATAAGCGAAGAATAATGGGCTTCATTAATTAATACGACGCATACGAGCATTTGTTTCGGATCTCTCACTCGATGCGTTCTTCAGATACTGGTATGTTCCGTTACGCTCCTTTGAATTACAGAATTCAATTTAATTTTGAATAAGTCATAATGTATTTATAATCGTATAACTATACATTAATACAGTGGTGATCTTCTTAAAATTAGCAATCTCTCTCACATCTAGTCAGTCGTTAATGCATGCGGTGTATGGAATCTCATCAATATTAATTGAACGAGCGAGCGAAGTGAGCGAGAGTCTCCGTTTCGACAAGGTAACCTATTTTGATTTTGTCAGTTCCAGTATGAAGGGCACATTTGTAAACCAATTTTCACCAAATTTGGCACACGTGTTTATTGATTTAAAACACAATTTTTATCCAGAGTTTTTTTTGCTAGGAGGGCAAATGGGGTGTTCTAAATAAGATGTGTATGGTTTTTTAAGCATAATAGATTTGACTATGGTAATCACAAAAATGTTCACACAACTGCTAATTTACAACATGCAAGCAGTGGGGAATATAATCACTGCGTTTAGGGAATCGTTAATCAAAATCTACATGCACTCATACAAAATGATTTTGTTTTTGAGTTTATAATTGTTATAGAGAAGACGTGTTGAAGAGACAAAATTTTTATTTTCAGCCATCTTTGCTATCTATGGGGTGTTATAATTATGTCGTGGCCCAGTATGGAGCAAATCCTTGTGAAACTGAACGCGATGGTATCGCGCGGGGTCACACAATAACACTTTGCAGCGGCAAATGAAACGCTTTTATGTAATTGGCTGATATTGCTGATGCACTGTGAGCTCCTTCACTGAAGAATTGGACCAAAAATGTAGATTGATTTATATCGATATATATATATATTGATATATTCACGCTTGCCCTCGCTCATATCTGCGGTAGTCATCACGTCCGCGACATCTGTAGACAGAATAAGTACCCAATGATTTGAAACTGAAAGAGTTGATATTGAATAACACACTTGTACTTTTCCACTGACTTTATTTCTAGGCCTGACCGGTTTCGCCTTACGGCATTCTGTAGTGTTTCCGAATTATAATTTTAAAACATCAATGTGAACCTTTGAGAATGCCGTAAGGCGAAACCGGTCAGGCCTAGAAATAAAGTCAGTGGAAAAGTACAAGTGTGTTATTCAATATGTGTAGCAGATTCCACCAAGCGCCATCAATCTACAGTATAAACAGTCTGAAAGAGTTGATATTCACGCCAACGGTCTCAATGTCATGGATGCCCAAGATTTTGTGGATTGAGGGGAATGAGTCGGAAGTCGGATCCAAGGCCACGTCAGTGCACTGCACTGAGGTGTTCTCGGGTGCAATCGGAGTTCAAAGCTGAGAAGATGGTGATAAAGCTTAAATTCTCGTAAACAGCGCGATACTTCTATAATCCATATCCATACCAATATTATAAATGCGAAAGTAACTCTGTCTGTCTGTCTGTCTGTCTGTCTGTCTGCATGTTACGCTTTCACGGCTAAACCACTGAACCAATTTTGATGAAATTTGGTATAGGGATAGGTTAGACCTTGAGAAAGGACCTATGTTTGGTCGCGATAACCGACTTCCACGCAGGCGGAGCTAGTAATCTCATATAATATTAATATAATAATGACAAGTGCTTATTAAGTAGTTAATATATAGTAATCATAAAACACGTTTATGCCATTATGTTCAATTTAATTACACACATTAACATATATTATATTAATTACTACTGAAATAATTCAGTGGCAAAAGTTTGCACTTATATTTTCATTTGACCATAAAGTCTTGATTTGTGACTTATGTCGCTAAAAATCCTCTGGGCAGGTGACAGACACACTTGATCGAATACATTTTGTTGTCAATAATACTGTTCTTTCTCTTATCATGCCGGCCCTAAAAGTATAACTAATGAAATATTGGTTCATTGTCCTCACGCACTCTGCAATAATAAGTCAGCGTATACTTCTCGATTACATCAGGAAAGCGTATTCTAAAGAATATTACACGTGGGTTGGCTAAAGGGTAGTAGGTAAAACCTACTACCCTTTAGCCAACCCACGTGTAATATTTCGCGCTTTACATATTACTTAACAAGCTATTTACAACCAAAGCTTGTTCACTCTCCATTATTAACATGTAATTATCTAATTATCTTACAAGTTTCTTCGTGGTCCACTTTAAAAACCAATTACTATGCATATCATGTTCATACGTAATTAAAGTATTAGTATTAAATTAATTGAGCAGATGGTTGCTTATATTTATGCCGGTTGCGTTGCTAATATAAAACTAAGTTACCTACGTAACTGAGCTTCACATAGTGTATTTTATATTTAAGTACCAACTTTTTTTTTTCAGGTATGGCAAGGTGACTTAACTGTACTGTAAAATAAAAACCTTTTCCATTGAAATCGTCAGCGTGGTTCATGAAAAAAAAAATTTTAATAGGAGGTGGATATCATCCAAAATAACACATAGATTAAGTACAAACATAAAAACATAAACTCACGCCTGTATTCCCCGAAGGGGTAGGCAGAGGTGCTAGCACCAACATTTCGCCAGTTTATGTTGAGGTCCCAATGTAATAGGTGGCGAGCCTATTGTCATTAACCGGGCACTTATAAACCTGCGATAAATACACACGCATAGATTAAGTATGTACTATGGGAACAGATTCAATATTCTATGCGGGTGGAACCACGGGTAACAGCTAGTAATACAGAACCGAAAGGTGATTAAATTCCTTCCAGGTCACTTTATAGAATAAACTTTGAAGTCAATTAAAAAATTGCAATTAACGTAAACCTACCTTCATAACAAACTAATTACTCTAAAATTCAATAGACTTACTTCTGAATTTATCATTTTTATAAAACAAGTTAATATTTTTTGTCCAGATAATGGTCGATCGCGCACACTGTCCGACGAGGCGGGGCTCGCTGTTTTTACGATTGCCATCGAACGTGCACAACACACTTTACGCTCGGCCATTACAATACGTCATTTTTTATTATAATTAGTATCGCTTTTATTAATTAAATATCCGCCGGTAACGTTCACAAAAAATAAATAAGCTAATAATTTTATTTCGACTTATGATCCGAATTTATGGAAATTAATATTAGCGGGTTTACTTGTATAAAGAGTTAAAAACATGACAGTAATATTTATTTAATTAAGAACTGATTGTTAGGGTACGTTTCCACTGAAGTGGAGATGAATAGAGCGAAGAATAGTCGTGTAAAAATTGACTAGTAATCTATATGGATAATTGGTAATGAGATGTGGATGGTTTTCTACTCTTACGTCTTTGGCCTGATATAGATGGCTATATCAGGCCATAGATGCAACCGGGATTACTAGTCGAATGTAGAAATAACAATACCATGATGTGTTCTTTTTCATCCTTGCGGTCATCCCAGTCACACCCGATGCTTTGACCTCGGCGTCCGGGATCAGCTTCTTCCAGTCGTTTATGTAAGACTGGAAGAAGCTGTTCCTGGACTCCGATGTTCAGCTGAACTTCGACATATTCTGTTAAGGAACTGCCATCTGATCTCCACAATCTATTGGTGACATCGATCAGAACATAGTCATAGACATAGTCATAGTTATTTATTTTCAATATTGAACAATGAAATTGTTTCTTATTGATGTCAATTTTAATTCTACTTAATCTAAGTTTACCACCGCTTCCAAAGCGCTGGTGGAGAAGAAACGGCGCAACAAACTCCAGTGCGGCATTTTTAGACGTCAATTTACAATATTTATTTTCTTAAAGCTAAATGTGGACGAATGTACATTTTGCAGAAGAAGATTAATATATTAACAGAAGCTGTCGACCATCAAATACATTACATAATTACAAATTACAACAAATTACCTAGAACCCTTAAGGATCTACCCATGAATCCCTTTAAAAAGACCTTAAAGGACTTACTATGTCGTAAGTGTTACTACGACATAATGGATTTCCTCAATGATAAATTTTAAAACAATCTTGGCTACTTTTTACTTTTTCATTACAATTTATTTTGTGAACTTGACGTTTTTTATATTGACTTTTGTAAATTATTGACATGAATGACATTTAAATATTTTTTGTGATCTAATTGTAATGTTTTTTATTGGCTCATAATTTTTTTTTTTTGTCTAACAATATATTTATTTTGTACCCTGTCTGGGCAAAACATTAATCAAGTTATGTTTATGCAAATAAATTAATCTGAATCTGAATCAGGAACATCTGATATAACTTTCTTATTTGTATGTTTATTGTTTCATCTACCTCGACGAATCTCTGCATCACCCTAAGGTTGACTGGTAAAAAATGCCTAAGGCATTAAGACCGCCTTTTTACACTTCGTAAAATATAGAGTTAAAATAAAAAATAAATTAAAAATATTACAACGGAAATATGTTTGTGAAAATAGCTGACAATAAAACTCAAAATCGATGAAAAGTCGGTCAGTCGGAACCAACTATATTGAACATGGTAATGTGCGAGGTGCGCGCGCGCAACCACCGAGCCAGACAGACATAATTAAATTACCAACCGCGACGGCTACGACTTAATTAAGTAGCTTCAGTAATTGAATATTTAATTTATGGCTAATTACTTTATATTCCATGCGAGATGCATGTACCTACTATGGTTGACCTCAAATTGGATCGCTTATAGATGTTGTACTTTGTTTACTCAGATTAGCTACTCTAAGTTACCTATTTTATTCTGATATCTACCTAGTTATCATGTAATAGCATAGTTAGCACAGGTGTTAAAATATTCAAATGCTTTAAGATCAAACACCCTGTTACTAAGACCACAGTATACTATGTTAAGATTTCTCTATTATTTATATTTTTTCAGACTGTAGGCAGGTATATCATGAAGGCAGTAGTTATTTTAAAGTTTTGAGAGGGTGTATTCTCATTCCTCCAACAAAAGTTAAAAAAAATTCAATTCAGTCGACTCAGTATAACTGCTTTAAAATTAGGTTAAAACATACATTATAGATTGAATAAAATAAAAACTAGGAAAAATCGACTGACCATAATAGTTGTGTCGATACAACCGTCACTCTCGTTTCCTCTATTTAAAAAAAAACTGTAATTTTTTTAAAAAATAAGGTAACAACTGAATTATCGTATTGTAACTATGGATCTATCATTAGCACAAACCTTAGTGGTTTATAAATACTGCTATACCTTTATTTATGCCAGCACTTTGTAATTTGATAAATAAATAAAAAAAACTCAACCATTTAGAAACGAGAGTTCCAATTGCAATTCGGTCAATTTTATTTCATTACACGCAACAATACCACGGAAGCTGAGCCTGTACCCACCACAACTCATAACAGGTGCCAAGGCGACCCACAATCCAATCAACAAATTAAAAACCTAACTTTGCACATTACAAAAGGGTTATGACGAACAGAAAACCACAACACAACATATGCTGATGCTGTTAATGCATGCACAAAAGGAAGACAACAAGGTCTGCTTTGGCTAATTAGCCAGTTCTTTTACCAGCCAT
Source organism: Eilema sororculum (assembly GCA_914829495.1). Lineage (NCBI taxonomy): Eukaryota > Metazoa > Arthropoda > Insecta > Lepidoptera > Erebidae > Eilema > Eilema sororculum. The sequence goes on from OU618541.1 coordinate 19,597,348, forward strand.
CAGCCACCTGACACGGGTATAATAAAAGACTTTGTAACATTGCAACATGCAAGTATCAAAACACCTTTGTCTACGATGCAAACACGTCATATTGTTAATTCATTAACGCAAGGAATTCATCTTAACATATTGAATAATGCCAGAGGCTGTTATCGGCACTGCACTTTCTACATTACTGTAAATAATAACTTATTCAAAAAACTTTTGGTTGAGATGTTATAAAATCATTGGAACTGTGACATATCGATCGGTAATGAGGTAACGTTTGTGTTAGACCCTGGATAGATGATCCTCGATATCATTTGTGGACATTTACTTTAAGCTATAAATTGTGTTTCAATGATACGAATATTGAAACTCGTGGTAACAGGAGATTAGAGAGAGAGATCCGGTTCTCAGCATTCCATGGATTCACCGTGCGGTCGCCGCCGGGTCCATGGCGTGGTACAGAGAGGAACACTGTGACGACGCCTGGGAATTGCGACCCAGGTGTAGGTTTAGGGTGGCCACCTTGTGATGCATCAGCGCTCACCTCCACCGTTAGTCGTGTTCCCCCCTCTACCTATCCAAATATGGTAAGATCCTATCAACGCCGTTTTAGATATTCGTTTGAGTAAAGAGCTTACTGAAGCTCTTGGCAATCCGAGGTCTTTAAATAAGTTATACAGGGATTTAGCTGGAATTCCCCTTGCTCCTGCTTTTCGGCGTAGAGTTTAACCACATAGCCATTTTTGGTTAACTCGTTGGTCAAGTCAAAGTATTTGTTTATTTTTATAGCGTGGTCTTTAGGTATGTTAGTTTCCCACGGTACTGTGAGTTCTACTAGTACTGCACGCTTTTGCTGTTTCGAGAAAGAAATATATCATAAATTTTTATGAAATTGTTTTGTATAATTATCACTTTCGCTGCGGCAGCATTGGCTCTTAACCTTCTGCTAGTGCGATACGAGACAAATACTGCCCGTATCTATATTTCCTTCTATGCGTTACTACCTCTATTTTGCCTTACCAGCACCTGACTTTCAAAGTCCATTCAGACGTGGAAACTCAGCATATCAATTGTTTTTTTGAACGAATCGATAGGTTACATCATCATGAATACCTAGCTGCGGTAGCCTGAGGTTCTGTGCAATATTTCAAAAGATACAGGGATTATTAAAAATCAGTCATTCACGGCCATATATTTGCCGTATAGCATAGAAGTGGAAAAATGCTAGGGATGGGGAGTTTACTTCTAAAATGACAATCGATACTTTAAAGATATTTTTTATTATAGATATAAATTTAACAGTATATGAATCAACATAACATAACCTCTTAATTAAGGTACAAATATGAAGCCGACTTCATATCGCTACCGCAGACGACGTTGTGACACAAGGTACCTACTGTTTTCTATGTACTTCTATGGAATTCCCTCCCTGAGGATTTGTAGGGTGATTCAAGTGGGGACATCAAGTTACTTATAGAAATGTTGTCCAAAGATATTCGATCAGTGTCATTGCTTTTATTTTCTTGTAATGATGGGACGATATAAAACAAGAAATTCTTTTTTTGTTGATGGATTTACAAAAATTGGGTTCGACTCCTTGCATCTAATTAGCCCTGAACCACAGGCCCGATCACCCGCTTTGTTTATCGAAATGCTTTCAATTAATTGTATCTTCCTTCTTGATGAAGGATTTGTGAATGCCGAACTTGATTTTTTAGAATTAGATGTCACATCCAAGCTACTATAACCACGAACAACAATCTTTCTTGCTTCTGCACCTTCACTTTTAACTCCCTTACTTAAATCCAGTTTTTACGTGATTGTTAGGCAGTTGTGTAGTATTCCGCACAACAATTATCGAGCACTTTACGAACGTCTCGTCAGTTACGGCCAGCACTAACGCAAACCCGCGAGATGCCGCGCGGACGCATTCAGTAAGACGCGGGGTTGGGGGGGTACGGCAAGTTAGTTGCCGTACCGCACTGAATAAAAAGACTTACCTTACTGTGCGTTACGGCAACTATTTCGCCGTATATTATGAATGTACAATATTATTACATCAAAAGCAACAATATTATAAAGATCACTGTCTCTTTTCTACGCGTACAGGAACATAGCTAGATCACCCCCGCACCGCGCGCAAAACAAGGACAACAAGCTGACGCACTGGCTGATTGTCAAATACGGTAAAATACTTGCCGTAACGCAGTGAGAGTGTTATACTAGCTTTTGCCCGCGGCTCCCCCACGTGGATGTCGGTTATCGCGACCAAACATAGCCTATGTCTATTCTCAAGGTCTAATTTACCCTTATACCAAATTTCATCAAAATCGGTTCAGTGGTTTAGGCGTGAAAGCGTAACATACATACAGACAGACAGACCGACAGATTACTTCCGCATTAATAATACTAATGTGGATTTTTTGAGAAGCTGTATATTATTTTCTTAGTCTCATATAGCTATGGCACGAAAAAGCAAGCGGAGCAAGTAATATCTGCAAAGTGTGTTACGTATCCTGGCACAATTCATCTAAGCGTCATCGGGTCCACTTAGATTCTTCACATATCTGAAAAATGCAAAATTACTATCAGTTTTAAATTAAATAGTAAGTAACCTGCCAAATCTGTTCTGCTGAACTTACCTACCACTAGTTTAATATCAATCAGATAATTATCCTTTCGATGTCATCAATCAATGCGCTTCTATAAAATGATCAATATATCGATCGCTTTAAAATAAACCGTGTACGCAGGCCTTTCTCAATTCAATCCAGTTTCACATCGAGTTTGGAAACTAATTTACATGAAGATGAAATGAGATTACTAATAGAAAAAGAGATGAAACGAATGCTATAAATAGATAAATAATAACATAATATACATACAAGTAAAATATGTTTGTAATACAAAAAAGCAGGTTCCCATAGAAGATGTGTCAAATATTTCCACAGTCCGTAAATTTATGTAATCATATGAACCATTTATGTCGGATCGGAATAGAAATTCGTAATTGTTTTTAAATTAAATAATTTTCGTGCTGTCACGTTCAGTTCTGTAGATTATACTACTTCTCAAACTCATTAAAGGCTGGTGTTAATAAAAAAGCCTAACATGACATCTAGGAGTTTGATATTTCTTTTTTTTTTTTTTTTGTTTAATAAATAAATGTTATCCTAAGCCATTCTACAAATTCAACTTATAGTTATGCATGTATCAACGAATCGCGGAAGTTAAAATCTATCTAAAAGTTCGAATGTGTATAAAGTCTGCAACCTTACCCCCAACTCCGGGAGGAAAACCTATACCAGAGAGCCTCGTTTGCTTGCCAGCAAGTGTACATGAGTGTATTTACTTTGGGTCTAGATAGTGTAGATAATGAAGTATCATACGCGATCCAAGGGGGGAGATTAAAGCGGACATACCCTACAAATAATGCACATAAAATTTAAGTCTTCTAAATAGTTAAGTTAAGGAATTTCTGTTACTATGAAAGTGCGCCCCTCCCTCTGGGTTCAGGCTACGTCCGCAACTGTGTAGTATGTTCTACAATAATTTTATTTAATACTAGCTGTTGCCCGCGGCTCCGCCCGCGTGGATGTCGTTTATCGCGACCAAACATAGCCTATGTCCTTTCTCATGGTCTAATCTACCCCAATACCAAATTTCATCAAAATCAAAAAAGAGGCGTGAAAGCGTAACATACAGACAGACAGACAGACAGACAGAGTTACTTTCGTATTTATAATATTAGTATGGATTTAGTACATGCACTTGTAAATAGAAGGCGTAGTAATAAAAATAAATTCAAAATCTTTAATTACTTCTTCGATGTTAACAATCACGCTCTATAAGTGACAATGAAATAGAAGTCAATTATAATTAAACCTGGTACGCTAATTGAAGTCTCTACGCTAAAAGTCGTAGACTAGATTACCTAGGCAGATAAAATCCAGTAATTAACACTCTTAGTGAGAGAACCAGTCTCTTTACTAATACTTTAGACTTTAGAGGTCTCCACAGCCTCTGTGGCGTGGTGGTAGGGTATTTTACATAGAAAACACCCAGACCAATGCAAATACCCATATTATTGCATACAAATATTTGCACTGAGCGGGGATCGAACCCGCGCCTCCTACGTAGCGGCCGCGTTCACTACCGCCATGCCACAGAGGCTGTAGTAGATTAGCATTGACGTGAGAGGTCCCTATAACCCGATTCCTGTCAGCTTGCTCTGCACAGGGAAATCGCGGTCGATATTTTCAATTTGTACTCATTTAGTAACTGAATTCAGTAGGTACGTATATGGAATTCAGTATCTCAAATTAGAACACTCAGAATTCTAGATACAACATTGCTGTAGTCGTTCCAATTGAGATTTACGAGTTTCTTTTTCACCGGTTTCCCTTCTGAAAATGTTCGCCCTTCGCCACTGATTAACACATTCACTCGACCTCTTTAAACGTACAGTCAGCATCATAAATGTTTTGAAAACGAAATCTCAAAATGATCCAAAAAATTAAACTGTTTTATTGATTTATATGGTATTATTGACCAAAATAGAGGTGTGTACCAAATATTAAACAATAGGTGTGGAAATGGGTCAAAAAACGAAATTATGATCATTTTGAGTACTCTATTCTTCAACAGCTTTCTGATGCTGATTGTAGTGACATTAAAATGCGATCGTTTTGTTGTAAAAAAGGTTTTAATATTCTTAAGATTTGTAAGATTCACATGAGCTTGAAAGTAAAAAAGACACATGCTGTGTTTATGTCTCACTGGTGTACCATAAATTATCTAATTAGATTGTAAAAAGTTATCGTACACGAACAAAAAGAAACTATTCTGCCGTCTTATTGTAAAAAGGCATAACTAACAAAAACAAAAATGTAAGATAATCGAGTTTGAAATTTTTTAAGGTTTTTTTAGCAGAAAAAATCGTTGGTGTATTATTGGGAGAAACAAGTTATTAGTTAAGGTACACAATCGAAATACCTATTTAACCATGTATAGGAATATTTTTTTTTTTTTTTTTATACAGAAAATCCCAATTTTCCCTTTCCTCTTAACAAAATAATTACAAATAAAATATATTTTTATCGTTTTAAAGGCACAACCAACCAGATAAGTCTTTTCTTTTTAAAAACAATTCAGTATTAAAATGAAAGGACACGTAATTTATGTAATTATGTCTTTGTAACGTAATCATAAAGGCTCATTGCGAGTTTAAAAGATTATAAATTTTACATAAAATTGTTACTTATAAAATGATTGACTTTTTCACTTACTTTTTAACTATCAACATTGAACAAATAACAAAAAATTGGTAATCAAAACTCTTTATTTCAATAAAATGATAAATTTGACGTTACAGTTTTTAAACTACCGTATTATCTCTGATTTTGGAACAAAATCTAATTCTACGGGGCCGGACCCACGCACGAAGTGTTTCTGTTCAATGATCTAGCTGTAATGGTTCATGAAATAATAACAAAACCTGGTAAAAGACACAGCGAATCTTAGTAATATAGTCCCATTTTTACCCATTGGGTACGGCGCACCTTAATAAAAAAAATTTCAAAGCTAACAAAAATTTTAAATTAAACTAATTGAAATGCTAAACAACTCCACTGTCAACAATTTTTTATTACTTTGAGTTATTAATTTTTAATATAATATGACTTTTCGTCCATTTCGTTCTAATAGATTTAGAAACACAACTTTAGGTATCCGGCACAAAAACTAGAGACTTCAGCTTTAGTGACTGTTAAGTACTATTTACTTATAATATACGTCGTAAGCGCGCGCGGGTACTCACCTAACAGGTGCGTGCGTAGAGGATAGGTTGAAAATATTACTCAATTTTCCAAAAATTGGATGACATGATTTAAAATATTAAATTTTTTTGTCAAGTTAATATTTTCATCCTACCCTCTGTTCATACTACTGTTATATGTTTACCTATTTACCTATTTGAGTTATCAGAATGAATTTGAAAAGTTATGATTATCTAAACAAAAACATCTGATTACATAATCATAACTTAATTTAAGATTTTACAATGAAAGAAACAATATTACTTACTAATAAATCAGCTTGCGTTTACCTTGAATTGAAAACATTGGCGCAATGATGAGCGCAAGGACGAGGGAAGGTAGGTAAGGAATGTGGGGGCATTCCTTACCTACTTTACTGGCGTCTTAAAGAAAAGGCACAACTGGTCACTTGTGACTTCTCTTTATAACACTTTCAAGGCATAAGTACGTATTTATGTTGTTTCTTCTTAATCGGTGTCAAATAAGTCTTTTCAATTTATTCAATAACAATTTAGCTGTTAGATGTGCCTTTCGGGCTTAATGTATTTCCGTAGACTCTAGAGATAAAATTACACAAAAAATTGGGTAGATGCGCCTTTTTCTCCTGATTCCGAATATGTATATAACTCAATTTTGAAAAAAATGTTAGTTAAGCCTTTTCTCTGTAATACGGCAGTATTATTATGGCTATAAAAAAAAAACAAATATTCTAGGCCAAATACTATTCTGCGGCCGGCGCCTCCTCCTGCGAGCAAGTAAGCGAGAGCGAATGAGACACACGGAACTGGCTGCCAGCAAAAGCAACTCGAGCGTCGGAGGTCGCTAAACGACCTCCGTCCCATATGAACACGGGCCTGTGGGTGACGGGTGGAGCCGCCTGTCACTCTAGCAGTAGCAGGTTCTAGAATGCACATAATTCCAATTTTAACGGATTCTGACGCGAATTATTTGGCATTATTTCCATTTAGACCGATGTTTTGGTTACTTTTCAACAGACAGTATCATAACATCATCATCAGAGTGTCAGTCCCGGTAACATTGTGCTTATCTTGACTTTGACGTGAGCGACAACAGTCCTACTACGAGAAGAAAGGCTGTGCTAGAGCATCGACTTATTATATAAACTGAGCCTTTCATTTTAAAACTACATTCTACATAGTAACAAGTCATAGTGAGCTAATATAATGTAGTATTTCATTTTGCTATGCTTGGGATTTCTTTGAAGGATTGAATTCAAAATGAGGTCATCTGACACAGAACCAAAGTTACCGATATAGCTCACAGAATAAGAAAGCTCAAGTGGCAATGGGCTGGCCACATCTGTCGAAGGACCGATGGCCGTTGGACCAGACGAGTCCTAGAGTGGAGACCAAGAGAACTCAAACGCAAGCTAGGACACCCCCTAGGACTGACGACCTGTAAAAGGTGGCTGGTATAGACTGGATGCGGAAGGTGGAGGAACGGATGAAATGGTACACATATGTCCAGCAGTGGACTGCGGTGGGCTAATTGATTGATTTCATTTTTCACTTGCTTGACTTTTCAATTGTCCGCAAACGTAATAAAATTCTTTTAGACCACGAACAAATATCAAAACTAACCCTATTTTTTACGAAACGTAGGCAAAAACCATTTTCATTATATTTTTCATATTTCATAATCATCAATACTACTACTAGGAGCAAAGAAGACATAATATGTAGTGGAGGAGATACCTTGGCTCCTCCACTGCACTACACTCTGCAGTTGCGTAGAGACGTGAACTGCACCTCAGATTTATCACTATCTAGCGGGATGCAGTCAATTGACGGACAAAATATTTAAAGAAACTTCACACTTTGATCTTGATATTGATATTATTGAGACACAGAAGATAGCCGGCGCTAAAAACCTCGTCCGTGGTTTAGCGGGACGCCTTACAGATTACGTTGAATCGGGCCTCAAGGATGTTGATACGGCCTCTGTACAGTCGACAAAGAAGATACGTTTGCACTTTTTCATATAAAGTTATTGTATGTAAAGGTGCAACCGTATTTCCTTTGTCGTCTGTACACCCTAACTGTAACTGTAAATTTAAATAGTATCAGTATAGTAGATATTGATTTTTACGCTTTCAAAATGTATCGATGTTCCCCACAATATATTCATTTTTAAAAGTGTAAAAAGTTTTTTTTAAATAAATCAGGATATAAACTTTTTATTAGAAGGTACTGTGTACAGCATCCGCGAACAACCGCAATAAATTACATTTAAACCACAAAAAAGTTACAATACAGAGAAACCATTTAAAGCAGATATCGAAATCTCAATTCGAAATCAATAACAACAATGGCTTTATACTTACATCAAATTATTATCTCCGAACTTGTCGTCCATTCTTAACAAATCGTTAAACTCAGTTCATTATCTTAATTATTTTCACGTTCAATTCATTAAAGCTATATAACAATTTAGATTATCTTCTTACATCTGAGCCTGTTTAACACCTCTCACGATACGTCGGCGGCGCAGGCGCGTACAAAGCCGATCGTAAACCCAACATGGAGTGAGAAAAAAAAACAAAAAACAGCCCGAGAGAATAATAAAGAGAGTCAATTCGCTTTACGTCTCAAGGTGTGAAGCTGTCATGGGCGAAATGATGACTCCATTATTAAGCGGCTAAATAATAATTCTCCCAAGTCCCGTTGCACCGGCTTGATGTGTTAATAAGTTGTACGCGGCGGGGTTATTTTGATTGTATGTGTGTGTTGGCCAATGTTTTATACCTACATGCACATGTTGCATGAGTTCACACATGAGCGTGTGTGTTTACGTGCAGTTCTATTATAGGTGTGTGCGTTACCTAATGTTTTATACCTGCATGTGTGTACGTGAGGGTCTGTGTTTGCGTGCAGTTATATTATGTGTGTGTGCAGGTCCTAATGTTTAATACATACAAGTGTGTACGTGAGTGTGTGTGTGTGTGTGTAGTTTGCATGCAACTATATACGTAAATAATTAGGGTTGATAATTGTTTGTGGGCGTTTACAGTTATCTTGTTGCTATTATTATCTTTCCTAATCATTTATTGATATGTTCTGTATTTTATGTTTGATCGAATTAATTGATAAGAGTAACAAACAGCAGTAACAGGTAAGTATAATTTAACACCACCAACTGACATGAAACACCATTAAGTATATTATAAATATCTATATTACCTTCAAAGAAGCGATCAAGTGGGACTTGAATCCACGACCTTTCCCTCACAGGGGGAATGCTCTTCCAACTGAACTATTGAGCCACACCTGAATCACTTCAGATTTCCCTTCTCTTTATATCCTTATCTTGTTTTTAAGAGCGATGGTTCAGCCATCTACCAAGCTCTCTTATCTATCTACTTAAAGACGGATGTTTCTCGATGTATTCCGAACTTAAAAAGCTAGCATAATAAATGCTATAAAAAAATCATAAAAAAACATTTTTTCACGTAAATGTAAATTACAGAAGGGGTAGGCTCTTAAAATTTCGTCAAGCATGATTTTCGGTCCTACGTAATATAGAGTCAGCCTTTTGCCGTCAACCGGACACTTAGCCATATGGTGTATGTTCACTATCGTATGGAGAATAGCCCTATCCCTTAGTCGCGTTTTACGACACACGAATTACAAATATATTATTTCTATGAAAGTAACTTGTATGACTCTGTGGTCAAAATGCTGCTTCGACACAGGAAACATCAGGACTTATGACAACTGCCGAAATATATGCCTATTCCTTGAAACACAGAATAAGTTTTAGAAAAGTCAATAATCGAATACATAGGGAAAAATGAATCTTCTCGGGTGGGACGAACCCGCGATTCTTTTCCTTACAGGGGGAATGCCTTGATCAACTCGGCTACCGAGACACACCCGATATGATTCGAATTTCCCTTTTGTTTTTATCCGTCTCTAAGGCGACGGTGTCATCCACCGATGTTCTTACGTACTATCGGAACCAATGAATGAAAAAAAGGAAACGAAATTTGAATCACATCGGTCGTGTCTCTGTAGCCGAGTTGGTCAAGGCATTTCTCCTGTAAGTGAAACATCGCGGGTTCGAGTCCCCCCGAGAAGATTAATTTTTCCCGATGTATTCGATTTGTATAGATAAAATATTTAATACTGTAAAATTCATTTAAGTCAATAATATTCAGTACTGTAATCACCAATATGTCCTAAGTAATATGGTTAATATTTCGCTTATATGCACATAACGTTTTAGAAAATCGCTCATACTACAGCTAAGGAGTAGGTTTTGCTCCCTGGGCATGAGTAACTGAAGGTTCACTAGTTAGCTGGTAGGCCTGGGCCTGAAAGATGTGGCACAGCCTGTATTTACCTACATCCTCCCAGGGTACCCTTTGGACAAAGTAGTCACTCCGAAAACATGGGGAAAAATGAATCTTCTCGGGTGGAACTCGAACCCGCGATCTTTCCCTTACAGAGGAGAATGCCTTGACCAACTCGGCTACCGAGACACACCCGATATGATTCAAATTTCCTTTCTATTTTCATCCGTCTTTAAGGCGACCGTGGAGTCATCCACCGATGTTCTTACGAACTATTGGAACCAATGAATGATGTTACAATCATTTTTAAACATTGATTTTTGATAACTCCCCCCAAATATTTGAATGAATTTTATAGCATTAAGTATGCTAACTATACAAATCGAATTCATTTAAAAAAGTAGTAACATATCATGCTCATGTTGTCAGTATATAAAATCAGTCTTTAGGTACTTTAAATAGAAAATCTTTAACACTTTTGCCTGTGCTTTTACTCACTGCTAACGTTAGACATCAACGAGCTTCAGTTAAACCATTTATCCTCATTACGAAATATTTCTCATCATTGTAAGTCTTACTGCATAACTAAGTTATAGTGAGTATGTATAAACCTTTGAATTACTTTAGGGGCGAGGCTGAGCTGAAGTCAGTATACCAGCTGATAGATGAACGTGACCCGAGCGGCTTACCCCTCGGGGTTGGAAGTCAAATTGTAGTCGTTTCCATATTAGACAAAAATAAAGTTTAAAACTAAAACCCGACTACCGAAAAATCACACTCTAAAATGTAACAAACAAGAAAATATCAAGGATAGCCGTGGTCGTATGCCACTTTACCCTAGAATATATTGTTTTGTTAGAGTAAGTGGCATACGACCACGGCTATCCTTGATATTTTCTTGTTTGTTACATTTTAGAGTGTGATTTTTCGGTAGTCGGGTTTTAGTTTTAAACTTTATTTTTTATTTACATTATTTTGGGCCAAGGTAAAGCTAATAATTTATACATATTTCAAATGTGCTTCTTAAGCCCTTTCATTTGATACCAAACACGGCATATTTATCTCAAATTTATTTTTTAACACAGTACCTTATGAGCGCTAGAGGGCGCAACACAAGATTGAGTGACACGTCATATAGCCTATAACCATCGGACGATAAAGCCGCTTGTAATGATACCTCATTTGTCTAGTTCTAATAAGTAGTTGAGGAGCTATGACGGAACAAATGAACATACATACATACATACATACATACATACATACATACATACATACAAAATCATAACCCTCCTTTTGGTTTCGCCGTAGTCGGGTAAAAATGAAGCAAATTGTGGAAAGGTGAATTAAAAGAGTGGACCTGACGCTCTAACGTGCAGGAGTTATAATATTCAGCATATGATATGCAGAACATAGCTTCCGATAATGTAGGTATATTTATTATGCTAATTTTTAAGTTCGAAAAACATTGGAAAATTCATTTTTTTAAATGTATATATGGATATTTGATATATTAAAAGAAGGAAAATTTGAAATGATTCAGGTGTGGCTCATTAGCTCAGTTGGAAGAGCAGTCCCCCTGTAAGGGAAAGGTCGTAAGTTCGAGTCTCACTTGAGCATTTCATTTTTTCCAATGTTTTTCGTATCTAAGTATTTTTATTCGTATTCTATATTCCATAACACGAGCTAGTTAAACTTACCATGGGTCTAGATAGCGTTGTGTAGAACGTTATGGAATATTTATTTGTTTATTCCTTCTCAATTAAGTTTTTGCGACTTTTGTCAGCAGTGTCATGGCGAGGTCTCGAATCCGATATCGATGAAATCTATAGTAAGACTGAGCCCAAATTTCATCCCCGATAGATGCACCTTTTTTTTATCGTGCGAAAAATCCCCACGGATACCACCCCCCTCCGGAGTCGGTGGAGGTGGTGATGTCGGACTCGAATCGACTAAGCCGCACGCCGTCTTGGGTCTTCGGTTGCCGGAGGCGAAATTGCCGAAAGCATATCTCTTACACCCCGGCAGACCCAGGACCATTTCTTTTGAGATGGCCCCCTTCGGGTTGTGGGGATCATAGTGTCCCCATCTAGCCCCGAGTACGCGGAGTTCCTTGGTTAGTTCATAATATATGATGAAGAAACGCGAAAGTTCAAAATACAACAACATAATTGAGACTTTGATTAATATTCCATTTGCTAGTTTTGTACAATCTTTACTTTCTAAAACAAAAATTGTATGAAATTAGCAATCAGAATTAATTCATTCGAGTTTCACCCGCAAACAATGACACCGGTAATTACACGTCACTCGAGATGAGCAATAACGCGTAATAACCACTCACTTTACAATTAAAACTGAACTTGTAATTCGGTGCTATAATTTTTACTATTACTGTACGATTTTCTACGGCGGCACGATGTTAGGCTAGTTGTACACTTGTATAAAATCTGGCAAAATGAAAATCCGACGAAATCAAAATCTGGCGAAATTACATAACATAACATAAACTCACGCCTGTATTCCCCGAAGGGGTAGGCAGAGGTGCTAGCACCCACATTTCGCCAGTTTATGTTTAGGTCCCAATGTAATAAGTGGCGAGCCTATTGCCATTAACCGGATTAAAATCTGTCAAAACGGAAATAACGGTTGATGTGTACTATGACATCTTCTTCATCTTAGCGTTAATCCCAGTCGCCACCGAAGTTTTCAGCTTGGAGTCTGGGGTCCGCTTTATCAGTTGAACTGCGGATTTGGCTGAACTACACTATATTTTCTGTGAAGGAACTGCCATCTGGCCTCCACAGCCCAAAGGAAATATCGATGCATTGCAGCTAGACCAGTTGCTGGAATTTTTAGGGCTACAACTACCCGTAACGAATATAGTTCTATGGCAACCGGGACTGACGGCTTAAAGTGCTCTCTGTGGCACGACCAGATCAATGTAAATCCCCAAATTCATGTATACAAATATTTGCACTGAGCGGGGATTGAACCCGCACCAGCGCGCGCCGCTTTCACTAACGCTACGGAGGCTGACCAGTGTAACTACATACACACGGGTGCTTTGGGCGGTATCTGCGTCGGATCGAAAAGGAGCCAACGTCCGAGTGCCATCATTGCGACGCGAGCGAGGACACAGAGCTGCACACGCTCACCGAGTGTCCGACATGGGCCGGACCGAGGCGGGAGCTAGTGGCGGCCCTGGGAGTGAGAGTTCTTACCCTCGCCTCCCTGCTCACAGCAATGGTCCGCTGTGGGGACGCGTGGGCGGCCGGCGTCTCCTTCAGCGAGCAGGTAATGGTCGTCAAGGAGACGGCGGAACGGGAGAGGCAGCGCGAGCGAGCAAGACTCGCGAACCGCGCTGCCCGCGCGCGCAGGCAACTCGGGCGTCGGAGGGCACTAACTGACCTCCGTCCCCCACGAGCGCGGGCCTGGGGGTGACGGGTGGAGCCGCCTGTCACCCCAGCAGAAGCAGGCCACGGCGACGGCGCGCTAAGAAGCGCGCCTCCCCATTCCGGGGGCGAGTCGGGGACACTGTTGTCCCCCCTCCCGAGGAGAGCTAGACCGTAAGGGATGGCCCTGGGTCAGCCGGGGTGCGAGGGATATGTCGATGACAACCTCACCTCCAGCCTAGCACCACGACCCAAAGTCGGAATGCGGTTTTAGTCGGTTCGAGTCCGACATAACCTCCCCTTCCGGGCTGGGATTTCCGCACGGAAAAATAAAAACTACATACATACATACAATCACGCTTTTCCCTGGTTAGGCAGAGGTGACTTAACACCCACGTTTCACCAATCACTGAATTTGGTCCCACGCAATAGTCGGTGAGCCTATTGCCGTTGTCCCCCCTCCCGAGGAGGGCTAAACCATAAGTGATGGCCCTGGGTCCGCCGGGGTGCGAGGGATATGTCGATGACAACCTCACCTCCGGCCTAGCACCACGACCCACAGTCGGCGTGCGGTTTTAGTCGGTTCGAGTCCGACATAACCTCCCCTTCCGGCTCCGGCAGGGGGGTATCCGAGGGGATTTCCGCACGGAAAAAAAAAAAAAAAAAGCCTATTGCCGTATTCTAGGCACTATTGTTTACTCGATCTATGCATCTGAGCCTGAGGCTGGGCTGTCAGTCTGATGTTAAACAGCCCTATCTCTTAGTCGCATTGTACGACACCGCATGGGAAGCGATGGGGTGGACCAAATTCTATTCTGCTAGGAACCACGCGGCTGATATCCATGTTTAACTAACAAACTTTAATTAATGTAGACTTTTTTTCGCTGTCTACGAATAGAGTCCTTATTAGACTTGACCAACCATAAAGAAACTGCGGATATTCGTACTACACCACATATTTAGGTTGGTTAAGTTTTAATTCAGTTCTATCTTCTACGTTAACCAAATAAAATCCACCATGTACTAATGTTACAAACGCATTTGAAACTCATTGTCAAGTAGAATACGTCAGATCGTGTGAACTGGGCGGGTTCGCCGCAACTGGCCAATCGTTGCGCTGCGCGGGCGCAATGCACGCAATGCCCTACACTTCAAGCACCAACTATTATTTTATTATATGCAATTATACGTTTTACGGCTCCAACCGTAAATGGATTTAAGTGAATTGCAAAAATCGAAACATGAATTAATAGTGGGATGTCGGAATAATTTCTATTTTTGTAATTGATGTTTAATGAGGGTAGTATGTTTTGTTGTTGGTTAGATCAATTTAATTAAGGCTGTTGTAAATTTGACAGTGTTTTAATGAAATTTTATTTATTATGCTAACTAATTCGATTACATCAGGAAAAATAAATTACTCCGGTGGGACGATCTTTCCTTTACAGGGGGAGTACTCTTTCAACTTTAATTCATTTATTCTGATGTGATCGAATTGTATAGCATAATAAATGCTATAAAATTTCAATCAAATATTTGGCCGGAGTAATCAAAAATAAATATTTAAAAATGGTTGAAAAATCATTCATTTGTTCCAACGGTTCGTAAGAGTGTTGGTAGATAACTGGAGCGTGGCCTTAAAAACGGATATAAAGAGAAATTTGAATTTATTCAGGTGTGGCTCAGTAGCTCAGTTGGAAGAGCATTCCCCCTGTTAGGGAAAGGTGAGTAATTTATTTTTCCTGATGTCATCGATTGCTAGTGTTTTTTTCATTAGTTTGCTTTTCTTGTTAATCCTGAGAGAGTACAAATACTGAAAATCAAGGATTAGTTAGGTAATGTTGGAGTAATGGAATTTATCGGAATAAAGTAGACACTAGCGCCATCTGACCTTCGAGCCAGAGTTGAGAGTTGTCCGAACTGCCCATATAGGCATCCGTTTTGACTTAACTACTATTGACAATATTGACTAATGACAGCCTCTGTGGTGCGTGGCGTGACGGTAGTGAACGCGACTGCCACGCAGAAGGCGCGGGTTCAATCCTCAATTTGTATGCATGAATATGGTTATTTGCATTGATCTGGGTGTTTCTATGTATTTTTTTTTTTATATTTGATCCGTCAATTGACTGCACCCCGCTAGATGGCAACAAAGCTGAAGTGCAGTCCAGAAGATACAGACCACCATTCCCGGTGCCATTGGACGTAAAATGGTGGTCCCTAACTTGACGGCCTTGATAGATGCCTTTTCACGCCCCGCTTGAAGAACCCGGGACTGTAAGAAGAGGGAAACACATATGCGGGTAGACCATTCCAGCTCTATTTGCGGCAGAGGAAAGAGCCCCCAAACCGTTTAGTGCGAGATGGTATGGATTCCACCGTGTGTGGATGGCACCGCAGACCAGCACGTGTTGTTCTGGATAGGAAGGGAGAGGGTGGGATCAGTTGAAATAACTCCTCAGAACACTCGCCGTGGTAGAGGTGGTAGAAAACGGCCAGAGAGGCAACGTCTCTATGCAACTGCAGAGGTTCCAAGGTGTTGTTAACCTCAGGATCACCTATGATACGAACTGCACGTCGCTGCATTCTGTCAAGAGCGTCTAACAGGTATTGCGCGGAACCATCCCAGAGATGAGAACATAATAATGTAGGTATATATTTACAAAAAAAGTCTCTAAGTATGTTTATCCGCATTCTAGATTCCATAACACAGGCGAGTTAAGCTTATCATGGGTCTGGATAGCGTTGTGTAGAATGTTGTGAAATATTTATTTATTTAAATATTTATTTACAATGAGGATCGACTTTTAACTTACCATTCGGAGCACTGAAACGCGTAGATGAAATACCACTAAGCGGTTACCCATCAGAATGGCAACCGCACCTATGTACCTTAACCCACTCATCGTTTAACAGTGAGTTCAACTTGCCACGAGCGCTTCAACATAAAAATACATACTTACATATAATCACGCCTTTATCCCCGGAGGGTGGGCAGAGGTGAATTAATATCCACATATCACAAATAATTGTATTCGATCCCAAGTAATAAGGAGTGAGCCTATTGCTGTATTCCGGGTACTATTATTGACTCGAGCACCTGAGGCTGAGTAAAGGCTGTATATATCTGTCTGATGTTAAACAGCCCCATCCCTTAGTAGCCTTGTACGACACCGCATGGGTAGAGATGGGGTAACCCTAATCTACTATAAAAAAGTATCAAAGTTTTACAATTACTGCCGCTCGGAGAAGTTTATCAAGAAGACGAATATAAAAATTATTTCACTTATCTACTATATTGTCTGACAGACGTGCGTGTGGGGGGTGCTGGTGGGGTGCGGAGGGCGGTGGTGCGGCGCGCTTTGAACCGCGAGGTGCTAATAACGAGGCGCCCCGTCGCGATCGCTCCCCGCTGGGTCGGGAATGTTGGGGCGGCAGTCGCAGTTGTCGGCCGTGGAGTTATTTAGTTGTGGGATTATATTGTAGATGATAGCATTAAAGTGTTTAGATAGATAGATAATTCATCAAAATTATTCTAGATAGGTCATCAACATCATCATGGAGACGTATTTTTATAACTGCAACTGAGGTGACCGCGGATCTCAGGGTCCGCTTTTCGGCTCTCCTTCCTTCATTTCGCACGATCTTTGCATGGTAGTGACATCTAGATAAATATTTACAGCTAATAGCAAAACAAGCGCGTCCCGGCGGTCTTATTATAAAAGTGATCTCTTCCAGACAACATTGAGATGCACTGGAAGACATAAATGAGATAAAAACATCACGTAGTTACAGAGTTTGCAAAATATCCATCCTAATACTCTAACTTGTCTTTAACTCCTGATCTACTGCAGAAGATTCTTACTTTCGAAGAATATATGTAACAAACGGGTACATACAAACTTTACCTATTTATAATAGTACTTTAAACATAATTAATTATCTGCCATCCAATCCTCCCCTAACAGTTCACTTTGAAGAAAACCTCTTAACAAAATAGCATTTAATTTTAAATTTTTCCATTTTTCCGCACGGCCGTGAACAAGTCCTCTCACCCTATACCTGAGTAAGATATCTGGGCCGTCGGTCTCTATTAACTATAATCACATGATGGGCCGGCGCGGGCGCAGCCACACGCTCCTCTACGCGATTTGATTAACGATCGTACACAGCTTGTTGTGACCACGATACGTTAGGACACTATATGTAGGCGTTATTTAACTTAAGATGTGTATAGTTAAAATCTATATATATTGTGTGGAAGATTTTCATGCCTCCTGGACGGGAAGCACTCGAAGTACTGGAGAATTTCACTCAAAGGAAACATTCCTTTATTTTTAAAAAGAAACAAAACTGCATTGACACACCCGGTAATCGAACCGACTAAAACCTGAAAAATATACGCCCTGTATTTTTCAGGGTTTTAGTCCTGTATCAATCGATAGTAGCAATTAGTATCCCAGAATGATCCGCTCGCTCGAATGTGCAGGTACTATAATTCTGTATGCTCTCCTGTGGATATATTTCACAATACTTTTGTTGAATTTAAGAGGATTTTGCGTGGGTGGTGAGGGCCTTCAGCTAGAATAAGGACTATTTTCTTTTTGTTTATTTATTTTGTCATTAAACTTAGTCATAACTTACTTATATTTATAGCTAAGTAATAGTTAAACTGGCACTGAAGTCTACAGAAATTATGTATACAGATGTAAGTGGACTTCAGGTTTAAAAGGCTATATTTTTTGTAGAATCATAGTCATAGTGTCATCAATCTGATGTCTGTTTCTGTACCAATTTTATAAAAAAAAAAAGATCAAAGGTCTGGTAACATGGTAACTTAAATGAAAGTAAATCCCTGAAATCTGAATTTAAAAATTCAATTTCATAAAATAAAGCACTTTAATTCAAAGATCTTTTGTGGTCATGTTACTTTAGATTGAAATTCTCCAGTATTTCGAGTACTTCCTCTCCAGGGGTCATAAAAATCTTCCACGCTGTATATAGTTTGATAAAGGCTCAACGAAGATATATCATTCAGCGTTATATGAACGCGAAAACTGGTCGCGCAAACTGGCGAGTTCGGTTTCCCAGTGTGCGATTCGCAATCCAAATATATGTACGAAAATGTTTGGCGATACGGCGGCAACAGTTATCCGTTGTGGCTTCAAACGTCAACTTCCCAAAATGTCCCCTGGTACCAAAATGTCAACTTCCCATAATGTCCCTTTCCCAAAATGTCAACTTCCCAAAATGTCCCTTTCCCAAAATGTCGCTTTCCCAGAATGTCCCCCATTCTTAGGCTTAAACGTTATAACTAAAATGAAAAACAATTTAGAATCAATTTTTTATTTTTATTACTTAAGTTGTGGTGTATTATTTTATATATATGATAAAAAAAGAAAGCAAATACTGGGATGGCCGTATACAGAATTCACTATTTAAGCACACCAACCGCAGAAGAAGGCTCAGAGATATTGAGTTCGATAGAAAATATACAAGATATTTAAAACAATTACAAGAAAATCATCTCACAATTCAACAATTTTTAAAGAAATTGATATTTTTGAGGCTTGCTTTATTTAATTGAATTTCTTTCTAATTTTATAATCCAAAGTGGCTCATTTTGATTAATAACCAAGGTTAATTTTAGTGTGAAGATATATTTTTTTAATCATTTATGAAAATGATAAAAAATATTTTTATTCGCAATGTTAATTAACCAAAGTTAATTTCAGCGCCACAATTAAAATATATTTGATTTGATATGTCACTGTCTATATTTTATTTTTATCAATAATGTTATGTTTATCATTTTTAAGAAAATGATTAAAAAATAATTTATTTGAAATACTTGAGTTACTATTAGTAATAGCTACTATTATCTTAATTATATCTGTGAATATGTTACTAACAGTAATTCTTTTGATCTAAATTTTGAATGTCCTGAGCGTAAAATATTTGATACCTATTTATTGATTTTATTTGAAATACATACTTAAGTAAATTTAAGTAGGTGCCTAAATTTTGACAATATAAATATGACTATATTTCATTTCAAATTTCTTTTCTAATTAAAAATCCCACTACTTAAGTAATAAAAAAAAATGATTCTAAATTGTTTTTCATTTTGGTTATAACGTTTAAGCCTAAGAATGGGGGATATTCTGTTAAAGCGACATTTTGGGAAAGGGACATTTTGGGAAGTTGACATTTTGGGAAAGGGACATTATGGGAAGTTGACATTTTGGTACCAGGGGACATTTTGGGAAGTTGACGTTTGAAGCCACAACGCAGTTATCGTTAACTAGAGTTACTTTTTAGCTGCCTAATGTAAGAAGACGTTAAGGCTGGCAGCCTCATATGAAACAAAAAAAACTATCAAAACCAAAAACAAAAATTAAAAACGTAGAAGAGCTGCAACTCCCATAAACAAGTTGTTATACTTCAGCCATCATTGTACAAGATACTCTGCTCATAATGCCTTAACAAAAAGTGGAGTCTGTAAAAAGTCAGCATTCCACCACCACGACATTGTAAGACAAAATTGTTTTACTGACGACATGTCTAACATACCCGCAGTCGTTCGCCATTGATTGAGTCATCACTAAGGTTATTTCAGCAGGTTTACGCACAATACCAACTTAAATCTACCATCGCAATAAAATTTTATACATTTTATTTTGTTGGTTGTAAAGTTGATTTTTGAGTAAACATTTCAATGTTAGCGGTAAAAGTAAGTTTGTACAACTGAAGTATGCTGTCGTAACTCAGATGTACAGTCGGAAACTATTATTTGTTGCGGTTCCTTACATTGTATTTGTGAGTTAAGGCTTACAGCTTTCCGCTTATGGAATGAGAAAGTTTTAGTATTGCACCCGCAATGTATCTGCCGCTATTGTGAGCGTTCGAATGTTTAAATGCATTTGGAAATATTTATGTAAATATATTATTGCTTTTGGGTTATGGTTGCAATGTTCGCATGTGTTAATATGATCTTCTGGAACGTTTTCAATTCTATTGTATGGTGTCTGTACTTTCTAACAGTGGCAAACGTCGAAAGCTTTGGATTTAAAGAATCTGGCGAGATACATAGGAAAAAAGAAGCGCTCAAGTGGGACTTGAACCCACGACCTTTCCCTTATAGGGGGAATGTCGTCAATAGCTCAGTTGGAAGAGTATTCCCCCTTCTTCTTTTCGTGTCAACGATTCACTTATAAATGCCTACACTATTCGGGAATAAAATTCTGCCATCTTAATCGCGCTGTCAGTGGCTTTATTTAGGTCGTCTTTATTGCATGAAGTGGGACATAAGGGACACGAGACCAAATGCGCCATGGACTGCACGGGGGCACCGCTGTCACATGCAATTAAGCCCGGGTCTCGCATTCCCCACTTACATAAATTTTGTCTAGACCGCCCAACCTGTGTACGTAGACGATTAAGAGACTTCCATACGGGCCAAAGGAGGTTCTGTCCGGGAGGTAGTTTTTCCTGGGGAGGTAGAAAGTCCGAAGGTGGTGGTTTGAGTATTCCCCCCTTTAAGGGAAAGGTCATGGCTTCAAGTCCCACTTGAGCGCTTCTTTTTCCAGATGTATTTCGAATTTAAAAGTTAGGATAATAAATGCTATAAAAATTTCATTCAAATCTGGCGAGTTTAAAATAGTTTTAACCGATTTCTAAAAAGGTGTTCTAAGTTCATTGCTTTTTTTTATGTCATCAACATAACAGAATTCGAAGCTAGTACCTCGGAGCCGGTCCGCCTTCCAGCATTTCCTCCTCCACCTCGTTCGTTCTTCAGTTCTTCTGAATGAGGGCATCCAAAAGATTGCCGCTTCTTCTTCATCTTTGCGTTAAATCCAGTTGCATCAGATGCTTTCAGCTTGGAGTCTGGGGTCTGCTTTATCAGTCTAACTGCAGATTTGGCTGAACTTCAATATTTTCTGTGAAGCCACTGCCCTGACCTCTACAACCCAAAGGCGATATCGAAGCATTGCAGTTAAACCAGTTGTTGAACTTTTGAGAGCTTCAACTATGCGTAACAACTGCACTAGATGTTCGTATGGATACCGGGATGACGGCTTAACTTGCTCTCCGAGATACGACCAGACCAATGCTAATACTCATATTCATGCATATAAATATTTGCACTGAGCGGGGATTGAACCCGCGCCTCCTCCGTAGCGGCCACGGAGGCTGTCTTTACAACTTTCAATTTTTAACCCCCGACGCAAATACTTTTCATGCATACAGGTACATAAGAAGATAGCCACGAGCTATGTTCTCTGCCTCCCCCTAGGGGAAAAAGACGTAAATTTTTGTATGTACGCATATTATCCATACATAGAAACACCTACATTAACAGCTAGTCACTAGTCAGTCCTAAAAGCTACACAAAAGGTAAAGATACGCCTTCCGTGTGCATCAACACATCATAACTTCTAAGCTATGCTAGATACAGTCAACGACAAAAGTTGCTTCATACTGAAATATTTAAATCGATTAAGATAGGAAAATTTAATTAGCTCAGGCGGAACTCGAACCCGCGATCTTTCCCTAACACTGCGAATAGTTAGTACACTAAATGCTTTAAAATTTCATTCAACGGAAATATTTACAAAACTTTTACACAATCCGAACTTATAAGTATGGGCTTTTTTCATTTATTTTTTCATTTCGTGTGGAAAATCCACTCCGCCGGAGCCGGAAGGGGAGGTTGTGTCGGACACGAACCGACAAACACCACATGCCGACTGAGGGTCGTGGTGCTAGGCCGGAGGTGAGGTTGTCTTCGACATTTTGCGACTGCCACGCAGGAGGCGCGGGTTCGATTCCCGCTCAGTGCTAATATTTGTATGCATGAATATGGCTATTTGCGTTGGTCTGGGTGTTTCTATGTATAATATGTATGTATTTACAAAAAAGAGGTATATAAGTATGTTTATCCGCATTCTAGATTCCATAACACAAGCTATAAAAGGGTCTCGATAGCTTTGTGTGGTATAAAGTGATCAACCGATTGAAAGTTATGTGTACTTTTGTCGTTAAGTGTACTCACAGACTCACAGCTCACAAAATATAGTCGTCCGCAAAACGGTAGGCTTCCAACTCCATACTATTGTATAGTGGTAATCTATGCCGGCTACTGAATTGGCCGAGGAGAATAGGTGTACCTACACGTGTCAGCGGAAAAGTTACAGTAGTTAGATATGTATGTTTGAATGTGAAAATGAATGCATTGGTCTCCGTCATTTCTATGAGTAGGTAATACTTCCACACTATGGGGACGCTTGGTGGGGCAAAGTGGAAGTACCCCTAATATTAATGCGAAAGTAACTCTGTCTGTTACGCTTTCACGCCTGAACCACTGAACCCATTTTGATGAAATTTCGTATAGGGGTAGATTAGGTAGACTAGGGTTCAGTGGTTTAGGGGTGAAAGCGTAACATACAGACAGACAGACAGACAGACAGCGTTATTTTCACATTTATAATATTAGTATGGAAAAAAAATGTCTAAGTAGTCTTGTTTCTCCGCATTATATTCATTTCATCATGAAATCTATTCTATATTAAGGGTGCCTGTCTTCTTGGGTTTAATCTTTCGCAACTAAATAATAATGTGAATATTTAAAATTAACAAAGTTAATCTAAATCTATCTACTAAAATAAAATTTAAGTAACCATACTTACATGTTGTACATATCGAGTTGGTTACAAAGGAATTGCTAAAAGAAAAAAAAACCCTTTTGCATTAATTCTCTCCATAGTTTTAATAAAGCTAAATAAAACGGTAATTTCATAAAAAAAAATCACTACAAAATGTACGCGCTTGGTTCTAGTTGTTTTTTATTATGCCAATATGTTATGTACCTGGAGTACTACTAGGGGTTTTCGGCCACGGGAACGTTCCTCTTACACCCGGTATGTATTTTATACGCCATGGCTATGAAATAGTTAACGCGGTTTTAAATCTTTAAAAATAAAAAATAAATAAAAAAAGCTTGTTCTTAAATGCGCGCTAAAATATTTTTTTGATATGACCACATTGACCACAGGCTATGTAAAGTTTAAAAAACGTTCGCTAGCTAGCTAATGGCAAAAACCGCACGCATCCGTGACACGGATTCATTAGACGATCCGATAAACGGACCTTGGTAAAAATTCTGATACAGATATTGAATAACACACTTGTACTTTTCCACTGAGTTTATTTTAATTCTAAACCTGAACGGTTTCGCCGTAAGTAAGGCAAGTATAAGTGTGTTATTCAATATGTGTAGCAGATATTCCACCAAGTGCCATCAATCTCTAGTATAAACAGTCTGATACAGATCTTCCCAATTGTATCTCGTAGAGAAAAATCTAATCATCCAAGTAAACTTCTACCCTAGTTCCGTGTGTCACGAGAATGAAAACTTAATTTCAGACAAACATAGGCGTAGGCGAAGTTTATAATTAATACACACACAGCACCAATATAATTAAAAACAAATAAATAAATATTTCACAACATTCTATACAACGCAATCTAGACCCATGGTTAGTATAGCTTAGCTACCCTATGTTATGGAATCTAGAATGCGGATTACTTATACTTCTTACTACAGTCCCGGGTCCTTTAAGCGGGGGGTGAAAAGGCATCTGATGAGGCCGTCAAGCTGAGTGCCACCATTGTTAACATGGTACATGTTTACGATGGTGACCCTCTTTCCGAGACTTTACCTTTAGATTACCATCAGGCGAGGTGAAGTCAAATGGACGTGCCCTTTCATAAAAAAAAATACTTTAACATAGAAAACACCCAGACTAATGCAAATATCCATATTCATGCATACAAATATTTGCACTGAGCACTAATTTTACATGTCATAATCTTAAATTACCACACCACTCCAAACACGATCCAATATAAAACGATCAGAAAATAATTTACACCGATTTCTACAAAACCGTTGCCACCATCTCACCATATGTTTACCCGACCCACATTAAAATGTGTTACTTTACACACTAGTCAAAAAAATGTCGATCAGCTGTCCCTCATTTGCGCCAATAATATCAAGTTTAATTTACTCCCAGATTGAACGACCGCATAAAACAACGTGCCGATGAAGACATCAAATTGAAAACCATCAACAGTTACCAAGCAGTAATAATGTAGCTTTTATTACCTTGATATATTGCCTGTACAAATCGTGATTACGCTAGTGAAAATGTCATTTCAACAAAACACTGTATTAAAAAAATGAATAATGACTTCTTTGCCGACATCGTCATTATATTGCGCGGTCAGCGGCTCGCGAGAGATTTCTATCTGGGTATGCATATGTTGATCTACACAACCTAATTACAACCTTATTTCTACAGTGATAGATCTTAAAATATTCTGTACTTGTGGATTAAAGATTTCAGTCTAATATCACATTTAAATAATGTCATTTTAAAGTCCAATTTTGCATGTTCACAAGTTGTGAAGAGCTCACAGAATTTCCACTTGCTCGTGGCGTGGCAAATCAGATTGACAGCTAAGAAGGTTATTATTATCACATTTTACTTAGAGTATGCATTTACATATAACGCGGGGTAATTTGTAGAAATGTTTAGCTTCGTTCTAATATAAACTACTTAAATAATAATAGTTTTTGTAGTTCCGTGCAAGAATGACATTTATTTAATAATATGTTGGTACTTTTGGCTACTTCAACAAAACTGTTTATTCTTGGAGATTTGGTAGCTTTGAATTTTAAGAAGTTCATTTGAATCTATTTTAGTGAACTTTTAAACTATTGTACGGTTAAGTTCTGATGCTGTATTTGGTCACATTGCTTTTTAATTTAGATACTCTGTAGGACTTTTCGGGCCTTTGCATAAAGGGCTATTTGATCTATTAAAAGCTTTTTTAAGACTCTCTCTACCCTGGTAACGTATAGATCCATACTAATATTATAAATGCGAAAGTAACTCTGTCTGTCTGTCTGTCTGTATGTTATGCTTTCACGCCTAAACCACTGAACCGATTTTGATGAAATTAGGTATAAGTGTAGATTTTTTTTTTGTTTTTTTTATAGACCATGATAAAGGACATAGGCTATTTTTAGTCGCGATAACCGACATCCACGCGGGCAAAAGCTAGTCGTATATAAATTTAGGTACTAGTCTTCAGTTCATGATTCGTTGTGTATACCTACTTCCTAATATTTAGATACAGTTGCTAATTTAATAAAAAAATATACCTTCGTGGAAAGAAGCTGTTAAAATAAAATCTATTGAAAAGATTCCGTACATGGTACCAATATTTCCAATTGCAACGTTAAGATCCTATTTCGGAAATTGAATGATAGTTTAAAGTAGTTGCAACATCGTGCAATTATAAGTGGCATAGCTCAATGTACAGTCAGCATCAGAAACATGTTGGTGAACAAAGTGCTCAAAATAATCTTGATTCCTTGGTATACCCCCCTTCCTCATGACGGATTTTTGTGATATTCGGTATACACGTATAGTTCGGAAAAACAAGCAATCAATTAACCTATCGCAAGCCACTGGTGGACATAGGCCTCTCCCAATGTTGGGAGGATATATATATTTTTTTTTAATTTAGTAAACCTCATGCACAAGTACATAGGCGGACTTAATGCCATGGGCATTCTCTACCAGTCAACCAAAAGTGGTGCAGAGAAAGACTCAGTAGGTGCATTATTAAAGTAACATTGTATTGAGAAAGCGTACCGAATAATTTTAGGGAGTGAAACTATAGGTCCACTGCCATGAGGCATGTATACCAACATACCTCACGACAGGCATGCACCTATAATTTCTGGTATAGGTAATATAGATACTTATAAGTAAACAGGTGTACTTACTTACATAAACTATACATAGGTACTAATGAATAGTACATAATATTACATATACACCTACATTATAATGTGGATATAGCCTGGCCAGACGGGTTGGAATAAGGTTTTATAGACAACTAGCTTTTGACTGCGGCTCCGCCCACGTGGATGTCGAATATCGCGACCAAACATAGCCTATGTCCTTTCTCATGGTCTAATCCACCCCTATAACAAATTTCATCAAAATCGGTTTAGTGGTTTAGGCATACAGACAGACAGATAGACAGACAGAGTCACTTTCGCATTTATAATATTAGTATGGATAATACAACAACTTAAATCAATAACACCGTTTGATTTGCTCTTACGTTAGTTTTAATATCATATTGTTTTTTTTTTTCGAATCATATTGAAACTTTGTATTCAGGATATTTTTGACGCTAACTGTACTATGTACCTATTACCCGCCTTTTGATATGGTACGTCTTCGGCAATATGAGTGAGACTTCGGTTAACATCGACTTTTTTCGGTCTTGGAAAGTCTTCTAAATGTCTTCTAAAGGTTGCCTGTAAGAGATCGCTTGTAGCGATAAGGCCGCCATTTGTACATTTCTTATTATGTTGTCTGTACATGTACTAAAATTTATAAGTGTACAATAAAGATTTTTCTTATCTTATCTTACACCGGACTATCAATTTACCTAATAGGTACTTTTATAGAGCGGTTGACACCCCGTTTGAGTATATTAAATACTAGCTGCGGTATCTATATGCGGTATCTAAATCTGCGGTAGCCTAGTGGTATGGGGAAAGGTCTGCTGAGACGAGGTCTCGGGTTCGATCCCAGGTTTACCATGGCACACACCAATGACTATACGATGCTTTTCGAAGTTATGTGTGTATTTATCGCAGGTTTATAAGTGCCCGGTTGATGGCAATAGGCTCGCCACCTATTACATTGGGACCTAAACATAAACTGGCGAAATGTGGGTGCTAGCACCTCTGCCTACCCCTTCGGGGAATACAGGCGTGAGTTTATGTTATGTTATGTTTTACTAGCTGTTGCCGCAGCTCTACCCGCGTGTTTATCTATTAATACGACCAAACATTACCTACTTCCATTCTCAAGCTCTTCTTCTTCATCCTAGCGTAAATCCCAGTCCCATCCAAAGCTTTCAACTTGAAGTCTGGGGTCCACTTTACCAGTCTAACTGCGAATTTTATTTTTACCCAAAGGCGATATCGAAGTATTGCAGTTAGACCAAGCTCTAATCAAAATCAAAGTCTGGTGCAGGATTTCTTCTCGAAATTGGAAATCAAACGACATTTTTTTTATACCACTTAGGTGGCAGACAAGCCCACGGCCCACCTGTTGGAAAGTGGGACGTATGCAACACCAGGGGCGTTACACTCGTGCTGCCTACCCTGAAGAAATCTTCTAATGCCCTTCATGAAGAACCCCATATTGCAGTCGCTTGGGAAAACCACGGCAGGGATTTCATTCCACAGCTTGAGTGTGCGTGGGCCAAAATAAATGAAATTGCAAGAGTTAGGAGGCAGTCCCCAGGCTCTCAAGTGCAAGCTTTGGAGACTCGGGTGAAGAAAAAGAGTCTATAAAACTAATACTTTCATCCTAACGGTCACTAACGATTGAACAATACTGTTTTCAATTTGTGCGGTTGCAGAAATTGAAAATCGACCGTGAACAGAACTGTGATTGAACGGTCATTATAAACAACATAAACTCACGCCTGTATTCCCCGAAGGGGTAGGCAGAGGTGCTAGCACGGTCTTTATATCCTGTACTTGTTGTGTTAGGTTGAATTAGTCTTGTATAGAGGTAAAAAAAAATACCAAATGCGTAGAACGTAACGTAACTTCAACACTTTTCTTTTTGATATCATCTTCTTTATCACCTCTTTCCTTCCTATTACCTCTTTCTCACAATCCATTTACATTTTCTTAGGTCTCTGCTCCTAGAGCCCTCCATCATAATCGTATCAAATCAACATAACAGTATTCTTTCTGGTTGCATTCAAAGCTTGCACTTTGAACCAACCGTTTCTCCTCTGGCGTATCTTGGGTTTTAGGAAATGACTGCCATCTAACCTCCCAACTTCAAGAGGAAAGCCTATAGTTGAGACTTATCCGTTAATTAACAATTGTATCTACGAGTTTGCAGATAAAGTCAGTCTCGGTCCTGAAAATATGGGATCACCATTTTGGGAATCTCTACATCTGGAAAGGTAATCATTTTCGTCTGAACTTCACCCAAGCTTCTTACCATTCAGCTGGGTGTAGACTATTAACAGACTGAATATAAAAAATCCTCATACATCCCTAAAGAATAATCCAATAAAAACTAAAACTGTCTTGTAAATATTTATAAATAGAACGTGTAAAATATTTGACAAACATGATTTCAAAACGTACACCACAATAGAAACGTCAGGAGGAGAGACCAAGGCACCAACCGACGCGGCTTTGTTCGTTAAACCTTCACATATAATTAAGGAGGCTCTTGGCTCGCTAAAACACATAAATCATAATAATTTAATGCGGACCATGCCTTTCCCGCGCCGCACCGACCTGTGCCCGCCGTAGATATAGTGCAAATAGAGTAGGAACATGTGGCTTCATTTTATATTTGTGTAACTCACATATCATGTGTTGTTGTAACTCTATTAAAAGGTCTATATTAAAAGTAAAAGTCCTTTTAATGTCCTTGTTAGATCTATTAATTAGAAGCTAAGATTATTATAATTTACAAGTATTGATTATCTAAAAACTGTAACTTAAATCATATTCATAGTTATAATAATATGGTAATTAAATAATATAATTTAAAATTAGAATGCAAATGTTGGGGAGCCAAATAATTTTCAAAAGTTTCATGAAAGGATAACTTTTATCTCAATAATTTAAAAAATTATCAGGCAAATCAAATGGTGTAGGTATGTAGGTACTACTTACATATTAGTTAAGAAAAAATATTGTTTTATTTTAACTCCCTTTTATTAGGTATACTAATATTCGCTTGCAGTGAATGCATTCTGGTGCTCTATTAGGGTAATTTTTTATATTATGTAACACCAGTTACACAATATACAGGCTTGTCTTCATTGGGAACAAGGTAAATCCTTCGATAGCTTATGCATCACTCTCATACAGCTTTCATCGAGCTGCAGGTTCGGAGACGTAACCAATGTAACCATCTTCCTGCTACCGTAACACAGGTTACTTCCTAGCACGTGGTTGGGGTTTGGTTCTGGATACGTCCTATAATTCGACATTTATAAGTACTTAAATGATGCTTTGTTCATAAATTCTTTTAAGTAATTTAAGCGTTTTATTAAAAAAAAAATTAATCTTTGTTAATACAGTTCCTAATCTATATCGACCATATCTGTGGTATCAACTAACGTTTTTTTTTTCTGAGTTACGACCGAACGCATCTGCGCTTCTTTCCACTTTAACCCGAAATGCCTTCGGAATTGACAGCTTTATAAATATAAGAATGGGCTCACGTAGGTGCTGTTCATAAGTAATAGTGGGTGAGTAATGACACGTACCACATCCTTCAATTTTATGCTGGCCTAGTACCTACTTGCACGCTTGTGATAACTGATAGAGTAATTTCAATTAATATCAAAGTTGGTTTTTAATTTTAATTGAAAAGATACAGAGCAACAACAATAATAATAATATAATATGCAACAATACAACCTGTTAAACTTTCGCGTTCCAAGATATATCATAATAGTAATGGGAACTAAAAAAGCGTCATGTCATCAGTCAGCGTCATAAATATCTTGACGACGAAGTCTCAAAATGATCATAAAACTATCGTATTAAGAGCAAATCAAGCTGTTTTATTGATTTATATGGTATTATTGTCCGAACTAAAGGTGTGTACTAAATATCAGATCAATCGGTCAATTGAAAAGGGGTCAAAAAATTAAGTTAAGATCTTTTTAGGTACTTTGTTCATCAACATCTTTCTGATGCTGACTGTACAGTCTTCTTAATAACGAAGTACTTAGAATGATCCTTGACTTGATTGATGATCCTTCCTTGATTCCTTGACTTTCGCTCCTTGCTTTTGGCCGATTGTTCTAATAATTATTAATGCAGCAATTTAGACAATAAAATTTTACAACGGTTTTTATTCTTCCCGTTGAAAATCAGTAATGGAAAGATCTGTAAACCGTAAATACCTAAGGACACGCGACTTCACAAAAACAATCGCTCGCACTTGATCGGCTTAACTAAAAACACAATGTCTGATTAGATTAGGGTGACATATTCACTTTGTTAACAAACCCTCCTCTAAAATAAAAAGCAATTCTGCCTATACCTACACCAAAACAATTATAATAATCAATTTTAATCGAAATTGAATTAAAATAACTTTTACGAACCTAAATATCGCTGATAAAATTAAAACACAATATTGATTCACATGAGTAGAGCCGCGCCTATCCATGTATAATTTAAAAAGTTGACACGTAACAATTTTGGCGGCTCCGCAACTGGGAGCTATTCATATAAACACGTTACATGATTTATAGGCCAGCAATGCTAAATTTCACAGCCGATTCATTATACATCTTATCTATAGAGATCTAACTTGATTACTACTTATTACTCAACTATATAAAAAAAACGTGTAATGTTTTCAGGGGTAAGTAAGTAGGCACGATGTATGCGATTTTCTTCCATCTTCTTAGCGTTCCCATCAGCCCTCATTATTGCTCAAAACTCCTTATTTTGTCTATTCAATACAGTAAAAACATATTAAGTACCTATTATTATATCTCTAGAAAGTATAGAAACCCCTACGAAAGTTAAGCTAGAGTCAATATTACAGAAACTAGCAAATACAGGGGGTCTTCAGTTTAACAACCTTTTAGAGAGGTACCACTTTCTTACGTCATGTCATTATTGGTATATAGTTATTGAGTTATATACTTATTTGTCAGATCGTTCAATCAATAGACTGTTATTCAAATCCATACTAATATTATAAATGCGAAAGTAACTCTGTCTGCCTGTCTGTATGTTACGCTTTCATAAACCACTGAACAGATTCTGATGAAATTTGGTATAGGGATAGGTTAGACCTAGAGGAAGAACATAGGCTATGTTTGGTCGCGATAACCGACATCCACGCGGGCCGAGCCGCAGGCAAAAGGAACACTAGTTCTATAAATCACATATCAATCAATAAAAATAAATATGAACATGTAAAACACATACTCATCCTATTACATTCTTAATTCGTGCTTGTAAATCTAAAAACAAATAAAGTTGCAGCCAATAAGTTTAGTGTTAAAATATGTTAATATGTTAATTCCGAAGCCTTTAAATTACATCTAGTCTCGTTCAAAATGACATTGGACAAGTACGAATGATTTATTGATTCCGAACGAAATCGGCCCGCTTTAAAAGTTTAAAACTTCAAATTAATATTTATACATATAGAGAATCTATTCAAATGACACATGATATATGTTTCGTTTACAAATGAAGTTAACACTTCGATTTAGTATTTTATTGCCTTCGGTTTTGTAGAATTAATAATGTTGTCGAACTTTTACGGAGCGGAGAATTGCAACCTTAAGAACTAGACTTCATTTTATCTTAAACCAATAACATAAGACTATTGTTTTAGAACGGTAAAAAAAAACTAACATTCTGAACTTATTAAACAATTCTTTTTTCAAAATTAAGAATGGATTGCAAAAAATATATCGAAAGAACGCTATCTATTGCTCAATTTGGCATAAACTTTCAGAGCGACTTTTGTCAGCCCGTATGTTATGTTAGATTAAATAATAAATAATTTAAAGCTTTTAAAATGCACATTGCGTTGACCGCTGAAGTTAATAATGGATATAGATTCAGTGCATATAGTATAGTCCGCGACTGCCATGCAGGAGGCGCGGGTTCGATTCCCGCTCAGTGCAAATATTTGTATGCATGAATATGGCTATTTTCATTGGTCTGGGTGTTTCTATGTATAATATGTATGTATTTACAAAAAAAAAGTATCTAAGTATGTTTATCCGCATTCTAGATTCCATAACACAAGCTAATTAAGCTTACCATGGGTCTAGAAAGCGTTGTGTAAAATGTTGTGGAATATCATTTAACAAGCACTGAATCAACATGGAAAAATTTGACGCGTGGGTTGAAAAAGGTTCTAATTCTGCTGACAATATTTCACACACATTTCACATGAAAAGTAACTAACATACAATGAAAGTTAAATCAAAGCTCAAAAAAATAAAAAAATCAATCCTTATAATCTCAACCGTACACGGACAAAGTAATATAAAAAAAACTAAGATCAAGATTGCATCATCCGATCAAAGGCTTCTTTTTATTATAAACAATTCGATATAAACACCTCAAATTATACAAAAGTGACTACTAAAGTGTCAAAAATATTAATCTTACGGTGCCGACCGCGGACTGGCCGCTTACGAAACGAATTGTCATTTTGTTCCTTTACGTGTAGCCGATATAAAAATGAGGACTCATTACTCATTAAATATAAGCCTTAATATAAGCTGTCTTCACCATTTATTATTATTTTTAGTTCCGTGTTTTTACCGTTGTGACCCTATTAACACTTAGATATATTATTTATATCACGTTAGATAATAATATATCGACGAGTATTATTATAAGTAACAGAAAATAAGTTTGACTAATGCTCTACAGAAAAGTAAATACATGAACTATTCATGTATTTACTTTTCTGTTGAAATTCGGTGTGGTTGTAAGAGCCCTGTTAGACGGATTAGTTTAGTGGTCTGGTATTCATCTACTATTAAAAGGATAGATGATATCTCAATCCGTCCGTGTACCGCGATGTAGCAAAGTTAACTCAAAGCAAAGATTTACTTACTTTTTTTTTATTAATTCTTGCACAATACTATCGACTTAATTATAAATCCATACTAATATTATAAATGCGAAAGTAACTCTGTCTGTCTGTCTGTATGTTACGCTTTCTTGCTTGAACCACTGAACCGATTTGGATGAAATTTGGTATAGGGGTAGATCCACAATCCACACGTGCGGAGCTAGTAGGTATCTAATAAACGTTTAGATAGAAATAATATTACACTTAATTTGCCATGTTTTATTATTATCTAAATAGGTGACGTGAGTATAGCCGCCAAAAACTTTTTTCACCTCTTAGAAAAATTCGACCATATTTTACCTGACACGGGACTCGAATCGAAGACCACAAATAGTCGAATTCGCAAGTTGCATCAGCAACGCAATTTCTTTAGGAGCTAAAATGTAAATGAAACTATAGATGTGCACTAACAAATGTATTATGTTTATCACAATCATATAATCGTATCTACCTTATGCTGAAATAGATAAATGTTTTGTAATATATAATTATGTCTGTATAATTTATATTCTCGCTTAATATTCATCTGGTTTTATAGAAATTATTTCAATCATAAATTCTCGCGCAACTAATTACTATAACATCTAAAATAACACGCTTCTAAATTATCAATAAACGATTTCAACAACATTCCTAGTAAATAAACGTGGAAGAAAAAAGATGATAAAATTTGAATTGAGAACTTTTTTTACTGGCCAGCTTAATTAACAGTAAATCACGGCTTAATTTATTCATTTTTAATTAAATACGTGGGCATCTAAGCGTGGATGTCAAATAACGAAGACAAATCGTTACGTGTTGGTCCTCATTACCGCGCCGCGTTAAAATTCATAATGAGAATATCGAATATTCAATTAATTAATAACGTTATAACGTAATCGATATTCTGATATATAGGGCTGTCAAAATGACAGTTTGAATGCGTTAATTTTGATAGTATATTTATGTGAATGAGAGTTTTTTAATACTTTGCTTATGCCATATATGTTATGCCGTTTCCGCAACCCAAATATAAATACTTATTATAGAAATAGATAAAAGCCACCCCAATGCCCACTCGTATATCACTTTGTACATTGAATCACTCTATTTAATGCCGGAAACTGCAATAAAAACCGTTGAGTAGAAATCGAACCTACTACCTCCGACGTAGCAATCGAAAGCTCTACCGCTACGCCACGCGTATACCGCAAATATGATCACTTTCTTATTAAAGCACTAAAATCTAAAGGGACAACCCTATTTAGAACATCTTACTGCACCAGGCAAGAACATTCGTTCAATAGGTACTAGGTGCTGGTATTTATGTATAAATTTATGGTAATGTATACTAATTAAGAGCCTTCTGAGATCATGGATTGAAATAACTAAGACATTCCTTTGAATATTTATCGTACAACAAAGTGGAAAAGAAATGTTTGCATGACGTCGTAGAAAATTACATGTCCGCTAAATAGTCTCACTGCTAGGGATGTTCGTGCGAAATGGAAAGAAAAAAGGCAGTAAGTGGACCCTGGACTCCGAGATGATGGACTGAAGGGATACAAGAGAATGAAATTATAAAAGAGCAAAACACGACCCTTCCTGACATTAAAACACATCTGGACCCTTATTAGGCTTGACCAATCTTCTAGGATAATGCGCATTATTAAAGAATAGGTTGATATCTGGTATTCAGATCAATTTGTAGTTGTCCCTATCGTCCAACCGGTGCATAAGAGCAGTGGTAAGTGGAGTGGTACTTGGTTGGTTTTGGGGATTGACTTGAAGGAGATCCTTGCTACTGAAGCTGTCTGCATGTCTCTCTTAGTATCTTCAGTCTACTAATCTCTGCTAATCAGTGTCTAATCTACACCTGTATAAGACCGCAAGTGACGGAGTGGCACGTAGACGCAATTATGTATGTGAATGTCCAATTTAGAATTAGCCCCGTGGGGCACTCTACCTGTGGAGATCTCCACATGTTCAGTAGAAACAGCTAACTTCTCCAAGACATTTGACTATTAAAAATAAAAACGAAAAATATTACTAGAATATGATTATCAACTAATTGGAAAGTTTACGAGAAATTAATTGAAATATTTAAATTAATGTAATAACTTAACGCTGATTTAATTAACTCGTTTG
Source organism: Eilema sororculum (assembly GCA_914829495.1). NCBI lineage: Eukaryota > Metazoa > Arthropoda > Insecta > Lepidoptera > Erebidae > Eilema > Eilema sororculum. The sequence goes on from OU618541.1 coordinate 19,632,758, forward strand.
GGACGAGCGATAGCCAGCCTTCACTTGTATACACGGCTTAAAAACTTGTTCAACAATGTTGAGACACGTACATTCAGCGACAAAAGTGGCTATACACAGTCTTATTTTATTTTTTTCTTGTGGAAATCCCCTCGGGTACCTCCCCTGCCGGAGCCGGAAGGGGAGGTTATGTCGGACTCGAACCGACTAAAACCGCACGCCGACTGTGGGTCGTGGTGCTAGGCCGGAGGTGAGGTTGTCTTCGACATATCCCTCGCACCCCGGCTGACCCAGGGCCATCCCTTACGGTCTGGCCCTCCTCGGGGCTATACACAGTCATCATCTCAATCACTCTCTAGCGAATGAACAGATCTAGCTGAAATTTGGTATAAGGATAGTTGATCTGGACTGGAATCACATATTAACTACTTTTATCGTGGCATTAGGTTCCCACGATTTGCGGCAATGGGATCAAAACTCCAGGCGGGTGAGCGATTATATTATAAATAAAATAATGAAATACATTACATTTATTAATGTAATGATTTCAAAAATACTTGCAATGTCATTAATTATGTAACATCTTTGTGTCAGAAGACTGTCATACTGAATTCCGAAGTTCAAAATAGCGATGAACTGTAGCCCTAAAGTACTGAAACGCGAGTCACGGTAGTGCGAAAGTGCCCCAAGAATCAATCAAAAAAGTTACCTAATGCGTAATGAGTGATATAAAAACACATCATTTTTGTAAATACACTAACTCAAAAAACTATAAACTTAAATAAACGTAGCCAAATATATTCTACCATTCTAACTGGTAGGTATACATTCGATTTCCGAAACCTTACAATTATCGCATATCAAAGAATCGCAGGCTGTTATTATCCCCTGAATCAATTTTCGAATCAAAATAGCAGTCAGAACTGCGCCTTAAATAGACACGTCAGGAATACATGAAATAAAATATGGCCGACAACAAACACGCGAACAAGCAATAAAGTGAATTCTAATCTATTCGTAAAATAGTGTAGAGACATTAAAAAAATGTCGTGTCTCGTGTCTGTAACAGATCTTATCTTAATTACTAGAGATGGTACTATTTTAATATAATTTTTGATGCTTTTGATTACGATTTCTTCGGGTAACATCGACCTAGGCATAAAATAGGGGAATAATACGGATATATATCCAGAGGAAGCCTTTTTACTTCATATATAAAGAGGTAAAGATGTTGTAAAGACAGCCTCCGTGGCGTAGCGGTAGTGAACGAAGCCGCAACGCAGGAGGTGCAGTTTCGATCCTCGGTCAATACAAATATTTGTATGCAAGAATATGGGTATTTGCATTGGTCTGGTCGTGTCTCGGAGAACACGTTAAGCCGTCAGTCCCGGTTGCCATACGAACATCTATGGCAGTCGTTACGGGTAATTGGAGCCCTCAAAATAGGTAGTAACAACTGGTCTAGCTGCAATACTTCGATATCGCTTTTGGGTTGTGGAGGTCTGATGGCAATCGCTTCACAGAAAATGTAGAAGTTTAGTCAAATCCGTAGTTAGACTGGTAAAACAGACCCCAGCCTCCAAGCTGAAAGCTTCGGATGTGACTGGGGTTACCGCAAAGATGAAGAAGATATAAAGATGTAAACTTAATGAATGAACATACATACATAAATGCTCACACCTGTAAATCCCCGAATGTGTAGGCAGAGGTGTACTAACAGCCACATGTCGCCAACTATCATTTTCGGTCCCATGTAATAGGGAGCGAGCCTATTCCGTCAAGCAGGTCTTTACTAAACTTTCGGGTGGAGAACTGCCGTATCCCTTAGTCGCCTTCAACGACACCCATAGGAAAATGGGGTGACCCTATTCTACTCCCCCGGGAACCAACACAGCACCATAAATAAAATAATACAATTCTACGAGAATGAATCACTGAGTCGAAAATGTATCTTTTTTATACAACCGAGATTAACACTCAAATGAAGAAGATGCAACTCTAAAAACACTTAAACATTTAAAAAATACTCATTGAAACTTATACTAAAAAATATGAAACCATATTATTATTTAATTACCAGTCGAACTCCTCACCCGAAACCATCAAACTTTTTAACGGCTACAAAATGGCCATCCAAATTGAAATGGTTTCATATTATGAAGATGTTTTAAGTAAACCCATAAAACTATAATTCCATTAAAGATCACGTCTAGAGTTATAAAATTTTAAATATTGCTAATATCCCTTAACGGTAGCTTTTCTTGTTTGACACGTATAAAAGAATATAAATGGCCGTCTCGAGGCGTTTCCTTTGCCTCATCACAGCGGCGCGTTAATGCGACCTAAAAATGAAATAATTTCTTCACTAATCCTAAAATTATATCGTCCGTAAATAATCGTGCGTATTGCCGCCTGTCTAAACCCTATTATAGTGATGGGACCGTGTCGAGGCCCATCTGTTATACTTTAAGACATTTTTGTATCACGCTATTTATGATAGATAAGTCACTAAACTAAAAAAACTTCTTGGCGTTGATACAATGAAGATTTCGAATGCTCAAAACATGGCTCACTAGCTCGGTGTGGTCAGAGCATTCGCCCTGATTTTTATTCGACCTGGTCGCGGGTTTAAGTTTCGTCTGCCTGTCCTTTTTCCAAACGAAATGGGTTTGAAAGTGGTTAGAATATCTACTAATTCCTTTTAAATTGATTAAATATATTGACTTATTATAGTCAGTAAGAAGAAAAGTCTTGTAAGGTATAATATGCTTCGCCTCAATCTTTATTGAGGATGGTAGGTGCTTCCCTGATCGAGTCTGAGGAAACAGAATGCTGAAAAAATAATGAAATTTATTTAATCATAATGCTCTGCATTCTCTTAGAAACGACCTATGAACGAAACGACTCAATTGAAAATTTATCGATACTACAAAAATTAACCATGCACATCTCTAAAGGCCTTCGAATATGTAACATTTGTGTGGATTAAAATGTATCGTAGGACATATTTTAATGTATTACATTTTGTTCAAATATGAAGACCTCTGCCTTTAACAAGGTCACTTTCTCATTGTAAAAAACATATTTGAGATGTTTTATTTTCACGAGTGTTTATGTGACTTTCGAGGTATTTTACGGTTACATTGAACCGGAATTGTCAAGGATTGGTAAGACTATTCTAGCAAGAAATACTTGTAAAACACAATTTGGGTCGTAAAAATCATAGAACAATTTGTTCATTTTAGTTCTGCAGACTTTCAGGACAAAGTTCTCCAGATTTGCCGCTATTCCTCCAGTTATTGCTAGATCTCTGAGCATCCACAGCTCTCATCCTGTGTGTTCATCGTTAGGACTTGAATTTAGAAGTAGGAAGCTGACAACAACATTGAAGTTGGTGTAGATCCCATTCATTGTCTTCTCACAATTAATTTAATATCATTTTGTTCCACACTTGCCAACCATTCCAAGCAGATGTCGTCTTTAACACAATCATCGTCCTTTTTTATTTTGTTGATGCTAAAGCCCACATTCATATTTTGGACCTTTTTAACGACCCTGCTCTTTCAACCACACTGATGCAAAATTTGAAAGCAGACTGGATTAGATCATTGTATCTTCTACGTACTCCAAATATGGCTCGAGTCATTGACAGATACTTCGCAGAAATATAATCACACCAGGCATTGGAAGGTGCTCGGTTGCATCACTTTGAGCTGATCACTTAGAAGAAATTATAACGCAGTATTTCATTTTCAAGACACTCTGGCTAGATGAAAATAATTTATGTTGAAAGGTTCGGTGAACAAAAACAACCACATTGGCTCTTGTTAAAAACCAGTTCATTTTCTTCAGTTCTATTCACGACCTGTCTGTGACAACTAAATACATACCAAAGAACATTTTAGTTTTTTTTTTTTATACAGGACACGTCAATTTGACTTCACCTCGCCTGATGTTAAGCTAAAGACAAAGTCTCGGAAAGAGGGTCACCATCGTAGTAAACATTTACCATGTTAACAGTGGTGGCACTGGTGGCACTCAGCTTGACGGCCTCATTAGATGCCTTTTCACGCCCCGCTTAAAGGACCCGGGATATGCGGGATAGTCCTCAATATGCTTAGTTGTAAAGAATTTCAAATTATGTTTTGCGAATTCTATCTATGATCGTAGTGAAAATCCACCATTAATTCAGTCACCACCTAAAGTAACAAATTTCATAGCAGTTGCAGTGCAGTATTATTTTGGCAGTAAGTAACAACTGCAAGTGCCTACAAACCTTTTTTGCTATTATTAGAACCACAGACACCATAAACAATTTATGTTTATAAAATATGTAAACCACCGATAGCAGGAGCAACAAAGCACCGAGTTCCGTGTTTTACAAACAGCCAAACACGCCCTATTCTATTCTACGAGCGGTTAATTGAGCAATATAATTTGACACCTCACGGCGTAGTGAATAGCCAATTATTAATATGGGCCCTTGATTAATTGTGATATCAGCATTTAATTTTCGTGTTAACAGTGCGGCGTGGCGCGCGGCCATTGTGCGTCGCTCGCCTTTGTGTGCCGTGACGTTTCAATTTTGAATAAATTAAATTTCGAACGCTTCATTTTTTTCTAGCTTTTTTGGCTTCACCAACGAAATGAGCTTGCGGGCAGTATTATAATTTATTGTCGCTTTTGTATTGAGAATAGAATTTGTTGTTTACGCTGTCGTTTGTCTTGTTACTTTTTTAGATAGGTGATATTAATAACGTAATCCATTGCATAGAATAATCTATTTCTAGAACTAAATAGATTATATGATGGACTACGTTTAATTAATTACTATAAGAATTCAACTAAGGTCGGTTTAGGAGCTTAATCATTTTACTAATTCTTTGATCTTTATGGACAGAATGTAGGTTGAGCATGCTTAGATAAATAATACCTATACAAAAAAAATAACGCACATTGATACATTATATTGAACTATTCCTTACAAATTCTACTAAACCATTTTAACGATAAACACCCAAACAATAAAAAGTCGCCATTAAAATTGGTTTCAGTTAGCTACTGGCCAATGAGCTGATCCAATTATCGCGTTTATGGTGGCAATTTGGAAGATGGCCGTGCTCGTTCCAAATTTGAAAATTCGAAGCTCGCGTTCGAACCAATGAGTTTTATCCTAATTTTATTATACGGCTGTTACGATTAAACTATAACGTTTTGTCGGTCATACGGGAAATAGATATTTTAATGTATAGCTTTATAACGCACTATATTAATATTGTAAACAGTTTTTATTAACTTCTTTAAAATTTATGGCCACAGAGATAGTGATAATAAACTAAACATGTGTACAAATTGATTACAAAACTAGAAATAATTTTTGAAATTAGATTTCAATTTTTTTTTATCGGCCACTGTAGCCTGTAAGGTTTACTGGAAGAAAACTTAATATTGAGTTATGCTCGCCTTTGTAGGCTTATCCTTTTATGTATATTACAAATTATACATGTGTACCTAATACATTATAATATATCTACAGCTGGTGTAGTATACAAAAGAAGTCATTGATTATGAGTACCTAGATATAAAACTATTTTACTGTAAAGGTCAGAAAAAATATTGTGGACCGGAACAATAACTCAAGTCAGAGGATACAGCTGCATACACCGCCACCATACCAAGTATGACATACTCATACAAAGTACGGAGAGTAGTCATTTGGATAGGTACCTACTTACTTACTTATATTACTTTAAAAAAAACTGGCCAAGTGCGAGTCGGACTCTCGGACTGAGGGTTCCCAAACTTAAGCTACATAAACCACAACATATTTTGATTGCGTTGACTTACGGCCGTTCTCAATACCATACTGACAGTTAAAGATAGATCGCATCTACGGATAAAGTGCTCGGCTGTTTAAATTCAAAACATAGTAACTCCTATTTCACATCAATTTCGGAAAATAAAATTATACCACGATGCGCTTTCCCGCAAAAAATCAGTTACCTTGTTTTCAATTTAAACAAACGATACGTCAAATTTGACTGCTGCGATCTATCTTCAACTGTAAGTACGTTATTGGGAACGGAGGCCGTTACAGTCCATCAAATCTAAGAGGTACCGTTTGACGTTTCATATTTTTCAAACCGAAACAACTTTGTTCATACGTACATTATTCAGTTTCGATAACCTTTTTCATAAAACCATGAATTTAGAAAGATTTCATTATTGTATCTAAAAATGTACAATTCTTAATATCTAAATGTAATTGAAAACTTTCAAACAAAGCAAAATAACACATATTTACACAGTAAATAATTTCTAATAGTTATATTCTTGACCTCATTACAAAGTTACGTAGTTAGGTCACTGCACGTAGTGTTGCGACTCTTCGGATACACTTGTATGCAAAAAAATCGTTTACATATACGAAAAATCGAATGTATTATTTACAAATTACACTTGACAACCAAACAAATATTTTTTCATGTGAATGGGATTTATCTCACATATTACGATTACATAACTAAATAGTTATGTAATCGTAAAATATGAGATAAAACCCATTCACCAAAAATACGTATTTATAAATCAAATATATTTGCTTCTTTAAAAAGTTGTCGAAAGCGATTTGTCGATTTTTGATTTTCGCGCCCAAATAAGTCGGGGTTTCTCGCGCTAACGCTGTCGAAATAGTAAATGGAGTCAGGGATAGTGTTTTTTACATTTATTTTTGTGTATGATAGTATGGGTTTGCATATTACAGAGAAATAAACAAATTTTTAACAAGCACATCCATTGATTTTACAATTACAATTTTTTCTTCTAAGTCTTATTTCTACGTCTAAAACTAATAAAAATAAGGTATGTAGAACCCATTCACAAAAATGTTGTTGCCTGATGTTATAAATTAACGACGTTACTGCGCGACCGCATAATGCACTGAATACACAGATACCCTAAAATAAATTAATTTAATTATTTTTAGGTCAATAGGCAAAATCGCAGGTGTCCAAGTCTCTACAATTTTTTTTTTCTGGCAACACTGCCAACTACAAGCGCACGCGGTCCGCTCGGTCGGTTCGGCGTCAGCAGTCTCTCGCCATCTTGGAAGCTGACTGTGCGCGTACTTGCTTTCTCGTTTGTGTTTTACAATTTGTGACTTGGCTATTACTTTTCTGGACTGATCATTCTTTATCCGTTTACCTTGGCAATATTTATACTGGACTCCGAACTAAGCAAGTGTTTATTAATAATGTCGAAAAGAGGACGTACTTTGAACAGCCAGGCTCGTGAATTGGTGGTGAAATTACACGAGTATTTTGAGCGTGAATCTCAAAATGGTGGACTTCTACTGCCAGTTACACAAGTTCGGGATCGCGTCGGTGAAGCTCTCGGTATTGGTAGCCGCACCGTTGGCAAAATATTAAGTGAAAAATATGGGCCTTCGGGGAGTGACAGTAACGTACTTCACACACCGAAAAAACGAAAAAGAAATAAACCTGTGACAGGCATCGATGAATTCGATAGTCATGCTATTAGAAACCATATATACGGGTATTTTACAAGAGGCGAATTTCCAACATTGGCAAAGTTATGTGCAACTTTAAAAGATGCCGGGCTGTATAAGGGAAGCATAGAGTCGTTGAGAACGGTAATAACAGGAATTGGCTTCAGATACAAAAAAGTTGACAAACGAAAAATTGTTATGGAGCGACATGACATAATTATGCAGCGACTAACATTCCTGCGCGAAGTTAAACAAATTATAAACTGGGATAATGTAATATTTTTGGACGAAACTTGGCTAAATTCCAACCATTCTGTGCCGAAAACATGGACTGATGATTCTGAAGCTTCGTGCTCGAAGGTGCCGATAGGAAAAGGTGGACGCCTCATAATATGCCATGCTGGGTCAGCGTCTACAGGCTTCGTGGAAAACTCTTTATTAGCTTTCCAATCCAAAAGCACTAAAGAGTATCATGAAGAAATGGACGCAGTAAGGTTCCGAGAGTGGTTCTTAAATTTATTACAGAATATCCCTCCTAACAGCACAATTATAATGGATAATGCCCCATACCGCTCTGTGCAAATTGATAAAGCACCTACGTCAGCCAATAAGAAAGTAGATTTGGTGGCATGGCTGCAAAGAAAAGGAGTGGATGCCGACATGTCACTATTAAAAGCTGAATTATTACAGTTAGTGAAATTGCATAAACCACCAAAACCGACATATGTAATTGACTAATTGGCCGAAGAGCACGGGCACAAAGTCATACGACTTCCTCCGTACCATTGCCAATATAATGCCATTGAACTGATTTGGGCCCAAGTTAAAGGTAATATTTTATAATATTATAATAATAACACGAGTACTTCTAACATTTATAATTTAAACAATGGTTTTCGTCTGCTATCAAATAGTTACATTATTGTTTTACAGGTTATGCAGCAAGACACAACACAAAACCACCCTTCAGTGTCAAGAAAATGGAAGGTTTATTAAAGGAAGCATGTGCCCAAGTTACACAGGAAGATTGGAGTAAAGTAGTACAAAAAACAAAGAAAATAATAATGGACGACTTCGAAAGAGACGTACACTTTGATAATGTAATGGACAATCAACTGGTCATTAATTTAAATGACGATGATGACGAAGACGACGATACTAGTACTAGTAGTGAATAAAAAAATATCCTAAACATTTCTTTTATTTAATTATAACAATTGATTTCTTAAAATTCGGATATTATAGTAATCGATCTCTTAAAGTTCGGATATTATAGTAATCGATTTTTTCATCCCATCCCTATCATTCAATTGTCAGAACTGTCAAACGGTACTTCTTAGATTTGACGGACTGTAGATGTTTGATTTATGCAGCTTCAAGATGTTATAAACTATAGTATGTGGTATGAATTTCAAATTGATACCTACACGCATTACTATTAAAAAGGTCTTGACAGACAGACGGACATACAGAGAGACAAACAGACAGACGAACAACGAAGTTTTCATCTTGCGGTACGAAACCCTTAAAATAACCTTCCTTCTAGAACCAAGCGTTTCAGTGACTCATTCCTATTTTCACCATTAAGACCTGGAACTCCCTGCCAGCTCACGTGTTTCCTTCTTTCTACAGTCCCGGGTCCTTTAAGCGGGGCGTGAAAAGGCATCTGATGAGGCCGTCAAGCTGAGTGCCACCACTGTTAACATGGTACATGTTTACGATGGTGACCCTCTTTCCGAGACTTTGCCTTTAGCTTACCATCTGGCGAGGTGAAGTCAAATTGACGTACGTTGTACTTTATAAAAAAAAACGGAGATTTCGTAAGTTTTTTTTCACGTAGAAGAACAACAGTAAGAAGCTAGGGTGAAGTCAACTATTCCAATGGTCGGTCCTAAAATTGGAGGTCCATCCCTTGACGACCTTAAAACATGCTTTTTCACACCCCCTCTTTCGCAACCCGGGACTGTAAAGAAGAAAACATGTGCGTGGGTAGAGAATTCCAGTTCTTTATTGTCCGACAAAGAAAGAAGGTACTTTTCTTTTTTTTCGTGCAGAAATCCCCTCTGATACCTCTCTCACCGGAGCTGGAAGAGGAGGTTATGTCGGACTCGAACCGACTAAAACCGGAGGTGAGGTTGTCTTCGACATATCCTTCGCACCCGCCTGACGGAGGGGGGACAACGGTGTCCCCGACTCGCCTCGGGAATGGGATTCCGCTTGATTGTCAGCAACAAAACCTAAATACTTATAATAAAGGACAAAGGGCGAGAGATTTTTTGGGTATCTAAGTGATATACTACCAAGATCATCAGGGTTCAACTGTCCAAAACAACTTCAAACACGTCAGCTGTATTTTCTTGAAAAATCAATTCTCATTCCAACCGTAATTTATTTTCCTTTACGCGTTTTTAAAACAACACTAAAGTAATGTACTGTGTACAAAATAAAACAACTTTCTCAGGTTGGTACAAATGTGATTTTAATCACAACAGACACGTGCGCTTACGCACCTATAATTGCACAGAATTCACAGCTTGCTCACCTGCTATGGGATTAAGTTATTAAGTGATTTGTCACTCCTACAAAATGTTCCGTTTACGAAAAGATTTTGTTCTCTTTGAAACTGAATAAGTTTTTGGATATAAGTGAGTTCAATCTTTGACTTGGATTATGCAAGGTGAGTTGAATTTATTGACTTGCACTATACAAGATGAGTTAAATACGAAGGGTGTGAATCAATGCTGAGATGGGGCCCTATTTGGGTTCGCATAGTGTGGAATGTTGCACCCGTAGATTAATTTAATATACCTACTAATTAGAATTGCAATAATTACCTACCTATTTGTACTTAGTAAGATGCCCACTGTGTGGAACATAAATAAAATAATTATCTTTCTTTCTCTTTCAAATTTATTGACTTCGACTACACAACGTGACTTGAAGTTATGTTTTTTTAAGGAATATTAGAACCGAAATTACCTACTTATATTCCCTCTAACGCCACCAGTTAAGCTAAATTGCTTGTGTTAGGAGTAGGTTCACGTCGGTTGTGTAATGGCCAGGTTTCAAACCCGGACCCGGACCATTTGATCATAAGGCCAATTCCTTAACAATTAAGCTACTGAAATCTAATAATGTAAAGAAGTCTCAAGAATGATCTTAATAGTTACAGATGCCAACAATATTAAGTGATGATTTTGAGGAGAGGAGGAGGAAATGAAGAAGAAGAAAAATGAGGATTTTAAGAAAGTTGACTGCAAGTACTGCAGTTAGGGTTATTAAGAAAGATTGAATCCGAGAAAATGATAACAAAAAAAAATACCCAAATACATTTCAGTTTCAGAACTTATGGTCACAGTTTTTATTTATTTTGTGTATTGTTTCGTAATCGGTTTGTATTACTGGCGTCCATTATTTAAATTACAGGCAACAGTACTGCTATAAGTAATTTATAAAAGTTAAACGCATAAGTCTTTACTCAAATGATTACAAGGCTGTTTATGATTTCAAGACCCGGGCAGTAGTTATCTTTTTTTTATATTTAATAAAAGGACACATCAATTTAACTTCACTTCGCCTGATGGTAAGCTAAAGGCAAAGTCTCGGAAAGAGGGGCACCATCGTAAAAATGTACCGTTTTAACAGTGGTGGCACTCAGCTTGACGGCCTCATTAGACGCCTTTTCACTCCCCGCTTAAAGGACCCGAGATTGTAGGAAGAAGCAAACACATGAGCTGGCAGGGAGTTTCAAGTCTTTAAGGTGCGGCACAGGAATGATTGACCGATCTGCTTGGTTCTAGAAGGTACTTACCTATATATAATTTTTGTAGAGAACATCTTTCCTATTTTATCTCTCTTCTTCATATGTAATAGTCACGCCCCTTTCACAAAGGGATGGGCAGAGACAACATCTTTCCACTTGCTAAGATCCTGACACATGCGTGGTAGCAGTCTGAAGTTCTAAGTGGATCACTGTGGTCGCATCCTGAAGTTTGAAGGTGAGTCACTTTTTTTTAAGTGCGGAAATTCCTGCAGGCAAATACACTGGCACTGACACCTCCCTTGGACCGCGCATATCTCGACATACATCTCCGACTGCTACTTCCATACCAAATTGAATGAAATATTTTAGCTTAGTACTTATCTCGTAATCAGCCTCGCGTAAACTCGGAGTCCTGAACAGAGTGAGACGTTTTTTCACGCCGGAGCAGCGGTGTCTTCTATACAAGACCCAAATTCGTTCCTGTGTGGAATACTGCTCACATCTCTGGGACGGCTCCGCAAAGTACTAACTAGATGCCCTCGACAGATTGCAGCGACGTGCGGTCCGCATTATTGGGAATCCTGTGGTCACGAACACCCTCGAGCCTTTGCAGATGCGTAGAGATGTTGCGTCTTTGGCAGTTTTCTACCGTCTCTACCATGGTGAATGTTCTGACGAGCTCTTCCAATTAGTCCCACCCTCCCCTTTCCTTCACAGGACGACACGTGCAGGGCTAAGATGCCATCCATTTACGGTGCAGAGTATACCTGCTAGAACCAAGCGTTTCAGTGACTCATTCCTATGCCGCACCACTAAGACCTGGAACTTCCTGCCAGCTTACGTGTTTCCTTCTTTCTACAGTCCTGGGTCCTTTAAGCGGGGCGTGAAAAGGCATCTAATGAGGCCGTCAAGCTGAGCGCCACCACTGTTAACATGGTAAATGTTTGCGATGGTGACCCTCTTTCCGAGACTTTGCCTTTAGCTTAACATCGGGCGAGGTGAAGTCAAATTGACGTGTCCTGTATAAAAAAAAACTACTTAAAAGTCCGCCATCCGAAGTCGATTTGGCAGAAGTGACTGCCTTCCTCTTCATTATAAATTCAGTGGTTATAAGTTTTCAAAGATCACGGTAACCGCTTGACATCAAGTGTAACTAGTGCCGGTTTACAATCTTAGCAGAATAATAAAAACAACAAATGACAAACAAAAAATATTAAAATTTAAACACTGATGTCGAGGCAACCCGCTGCTTATAATGTCTTCATACCTCGACGATGTTTGACAATTTCTTAAAGACCCATAACTCGGAGTCATAACAGAACCAAATCAATTTAGTTCACGCGAAGAGATCATTAAAGTTGAATTAAAGTTATCTGTGTTAGTCGTTCAGCGTGAGAACCGCTCTCCACCGCTCACTCATTCGTTCGTTCACGACCTGCTAATAGGGTGTATATAAATTTCATCACTGACGGGATAAGTAATAATAGTTTATTTCTTAGGAACTTAATAATTTGAAGTGATAAAAGATCTTTAATGTGCTATAATAGAAAAATAATTAGTTTTCATAAAATAGGTACCTAGGTACCTACTTAAATTTTATGAACTTTTTGTGTGAAATTTAATTGTAAAAAGCTTAATACTTTCAGCTGCGATCATTTGATATCGTAAAAAGTAGTTATTGTTTTTTAACCATGCTGCAAGTGAAAATGCATTTCTTTTTGTACTCCGTGCCGAGCTCTAAGATTGAAATATAAATACTATGGCTTTTGTCCATAGTAATTCTATGAAGGATAACATTTACTTAATACATATCTGGAGCAACCCGTACTAAAAGAACATAGGTTCCTTTTATACTCACGCTTGGTGATGAATCTTACGGAACTAGATTTACAACACCCAACAACACACCTAAGGACTCATATCCTACCTATTAATATTAATATTATAAACGCGAAAGTTTGTACGTATGGATAAATGGATGTTTGTTACTCTTTCACATCCAAACGGCTGGAACGAATTTAATAAAATTCGGTATGGCGTAGGCCGATATCCTGGATTAACACATAGTCATATGCTATTTTTGGTCGCGATAACCGGCATATACGCTGGCGGAGCCGCAGGCAAAAGCTAATACATAATAAAAATCGCTCGCTTATTCACCACGAGTATCAAACATTTGATTTTATTAAAATTCTGGAATTAGTAAATAGGTATACCTACAGCTCCTTTCCGCACGGAGAATCGATCCATTACTCGTGCAAAATTTTCCAAAATTACAATTAATGAACTAACTGTAGAGAGAGATTAGGTAAGTATACGTAAACATACATACCCAATCTCAGAAAAAATATACAAGTCACATGTAATTTTATAAGTGACTAGCTTTTGCCCGCGGCTCCGCCCGCGTGGATGTCGGTTATCGCGACCAAACATAGCCTATGTCCTTTCTCTAGGTCTTACCTATCCGTATACCAAATTTCATCAAAATCGGTTCAGTGGTTTAGGCGTGAAAGCGTAACATACAGACAGACAGACAGACAGACAAACAGACAGACAGACAGAGTTACTTTCGCATTTATAATATTAGTATGGAAGTATGGATACCTAGTTGGCGAGATATACTACTCATCTCAATGCACCCGCTTTTTAAAACTTATAAGGGTATCTACGTATTTATTAAATATATGTATATTACGTTATGTTTCCTTGAAGTTTTGTTAAGGTTTGTTGTTGATGTAATGAGTTAAAAACCCATAGCTTTGCTTTATTTTTGGTTGTTACAACATTCAACGATGTGATAAATGACGAGGTCGTTTCGGCATCCATGCTGACGATTCCGTATTCTTTATAACTGACACAATCTTCTATTCTTGGGACAAGACAAGGACTTGTAATCGTAGGATAGTAGGTTCGAATTATGCAGTTTAAAAAAATAAATATTTTTTGACTAATCAATCAAGTCAATTCACCCACCGCAGTCCACTGCTGGACATAGACCTTCCCAATGTGCGCTATTTCACCCGATCCACCGCTTTCCGCATCTATTTGTACTAATACTATGTACCTACTGACTTAATGTCTCGTGAATACAAAAATTTTCGAAGTACATACCTAAATTTTTTCGTACAAAAACATAAAACCATGTCCCCAATTCTCAAAACTGATATACACACTATGTTCTTCCAAGTGTCAATCCTGTTCCCATATTAATTCACAGTTTGTGTCGCAGTGACAGTTCAGTAATGTGTTCCGATTTGTCGCAAGGAACGCCATTACGACTCCTTTGTAAGAGACAAGTGATATTGAGGACTTTTGGTCGCATTGTCTTCTCTTTTAATTTGAATGTGGAATAGATATTGTAACTGTTTTATTGATGTTGAATGAGTATGTTTAAAAATGTGGGAAAGTGTGATAAAAAAATGGCAAACCTATTAAAATACTGCAAATATTTAAGTAAATCGTTCGTTAACAATGACTTCTACGATTAATAGCACTAAGTTCCTACTGTTCGGTACAAAAAATAGTATCGCAAAAGATGACGGTTGGGAGGTCCGATGGCAGCCCTCATGTAGATAAGCCGCATAAGTCAAATAAAAGGAGACGTAAGCAGACTTTGACATAAGCTTCGAAGTGAAAGCTTCGGGAGCAATGTTGTGAGAAGATATGAGGATAGGAGATAGAATGAATCTGATCTTATGGCCCGGCCGTAATCCTCCTAACTCATAACTGGATACGTGGAAGAAATAGTTTTTATGTTCAACTAAAGACCGGGTGAATGAGTTCGTCTAGACTACTGACCGTGCAAGCCTTATCTAAGGTGACAGGAACGGAACCCTTCAGAACTAATAACTAATTACATATTTACACAATAACCTTGGTAAAAAATAAAATATTATTAAGAACAATCGGCTTCTTTACCTAGGTAGCTACTAGAAATTAAAATTTTATAACGGTTTTCTCAGGAAAACTCGAAGCAAAATCAAAAATAATCTGATTTCATATCATTTTGGAAAGAAAAGATTCATTCATCGTTCACCTTCATTAATCATTTTAATTCCTAATTTAAAAATTTAAATTCTTGCAGCGCCCGTTCACAAGCTTCGTACATTAATTCGCACATTACTTCATTAACATTAGTATTTTCTGTTTATATAACTAACAATAACCAAGACGGTAGCCAAACATTGACAATACAGGCATAAACTAATACTTCCACATCAATAACTAGACGCAACGGGCGTTAACAAACTGAAAACAATACGTCCTTTGTGGTGCTCAAGCGCATAGAAGCTCAGCCGCGGTTATAGCTATCTCTTTCGAACACACAAAATGTTTATGCTTCTATCCTTGTCACATTGACATGTTAATATAGTCTTTGATGCAGGCCCCGCCCACACCATGAAGCACCAGGCCAGACACTTTAAAAGTATGATTATAGTCTATGGTCTTTCGAAGAAGGTTTTGTTACGAAAGCTAAATGAGATTTTCATGACGGCACAAATTCAAATGCTAAAACGTTTTACAATGTTTTGTATGTGAAATAAAATTAGTGTTTCTAGATGTTTCGAAATTATAAAGTACCTACCTCGTGCCATATGGAATAAAGTTTGTTGACTGAGTTGACCTTGCGTTTGGACCGGTTACTCAGGGGTCCCGACGAGGGCCAAACCGTAAGGGATGGCCCTGGGTCAGCCAGGGTGCGAGGGATATGTCGATGACAACCTCAGCTCCGGCCTAGCACCACGACCGACAGTCGTCGTGTGGTTTTAGTCGGTTCGAGGCCGACATTACCTCCCCTTCCGGCTCCGGTAGGAGGGGATTTCCTCACGAAAAAAAAAAAGGGGTTGTAGACATTTTTCACACCGACTGCAGCTCTGCCCGCATCCATACTAATAATATTATAAATGCGAAAGTAACTCTGTCTGTCTGTCTGTCTGTCTTTCTGTCTGTCTGTCTGTATGTTACGCTTTCACGCCTCAACCACTGAACCGATTTTGATGAAATTTGGTATAGGAGTAGATTAGACCATGAGAAAGGACATAGGCTATGTTTGGTTGCGATAACCGACATCCACGCGGGCGGAGCCGCGGGCAAAAGCTAGTGAGTCTATAATTTTGTTGCCAAGTTCCACAAAAACCACTACTTATAATCCATCCATACTAATATTATAAATGCGAAAGTAACTCTGTCTGTCTGTCTGTCTGTCTGTCTGTATGTTACGCATTCACGCCTAAACCACTGAACAGATTTTGATGAAATTTGGTATAGGGATAGATTGGACCTTGAGAAAGGACATAGGCTATGTTTGGTCGCGATAACCGACTTCCACGCGGGCGGAGCCGCGGGCAAAAGCTAGTACAATATGTAATGCAAACTTTATTCGGGCACGGCATGGGCATAGCAGAAAATATTGTTACAGGTACAAATGATTTATTGTAATTAGTGGAGAGCCGTTAAATTATTTCCTGGAATTCCAAGAACCATCAATGTGTATTCATGTATTTATTTATTTATTCATAATTTGAATAAATAAATAAAATTATTTATTTATTCATTATTCAAACTCTTCCTGGCAGGGCCAACATTGTTTTTAGCTACGATTGCTTTAAGTGAATTCAGCTAGTCCCGTTACGTATGATTTGAGATTGACATGGTCATTCTCATCGATAGTAGCGCCGAAATATCGGATCCTCAAACACTTTTTATAAAACATGGTAAATATCCCGGTGAGTGTTTTACTATCGGTAATCCCGTTACTTCAAAGTACTAATACCTACAACAACACTATCGCAAACTACATGTATCACCACATTTTTTCTCCACATGCCTCGTTCACATCATCTCGTACTTGCTTGACTATATAAATATGTGCCGCGTTCCAGTGAAATGAGTATCATCTACTCGCAATCAATCATACGTGAAGTAAAAACGCGATAATATAATGTACTTTTTTTATTAATGTAATCATGTGCTACATTTCTATTAGACATTAATCTGGCATAGGCGAGAGCTTGTTCAGCCTAAGTATGTTTTAATTACGGGCCACGGGCGAAACGGCTGAATGTTAATAATAATTATAGGGACCGCGCCGACTGTGCCTCGTTTGCATCGGGTGGTCATCTGTAGGATAGTGTTGAGGCAAGTACGAGTACGATGTTTCTTTTATTTAATTTTTTTCGAATACCTTTAACTGGGTAAGTGCAACTCGACATTAACTGACATAATAACCATTTACCATTAAATTTTAAAATAGTCTGCTAGTTTGCTTTGTTATCTCAGTAGTAAATATAAAAACTTATTTATTTTATAGTTAAGTGTACGAAATAGCTGTGACTATTTCTGTAAGGGTAAAACCATAATATGCGTCATTAACTCGTGAAAATCAATAGCTACTCGGAGTCTACAGAACGGAAGGACCATCTGTGTAACAGTAGCCTCCTTGCACTACTATTTACGACCTTGGTTATTAAATAATTGGAGCTTTTTGATTTTTGGTGTCTGTCCTGTCATAGCAACTGACTCGCAGCTCGCAACCTATTGCGTGAAAGCTAATGGCTTATATAATTATATAATAAATATTAGACATCAAAGTCACTCACATAAATTACATATCAAATGTAAGAAAATAACAAAAATAAAATGAAACAAGAAACAGTTACAATTCGCAGTTAATCACAGATGCTATTCTTTTTCTCAAAGAGGCCAAAGAATTGTGACGTATAAATATATCGATATCATCACGAATATTATTCATTGAGGCACTCATACCATAGATAGGAGACTTACAATTTAAGGCTTAATTCTGCCTATCTCCTCCTAGATGGCTTATCTTATCCAATCTACCATGAAAAGGAAATTTATCCAGCGATTAACTATAATAAGGTATAGAGGGAATACATTGTAATGCACGCACTTGCTAACCAACGCCGTTAGCAAGTTACCTCATGCAAACGAAGCATAACAGGGGGCGTATTGACGCCTCCGCCGTACAACGCTTACGATTCCTGGTTGAGTTGTAATCGTAATTAGAGACGAAATGAGCCCCGCAGTGATGTTCGAGCCTTCTTAATTACTCATTAAATAGCGGGAAACGTAACACGTTGGATTATAAACTAATTAATGTATCCTTTCGTATTCCGAGAATTAATATCGGATCTCTCTGTCGAGTTCAACCCGAATGAAATATGATAGCATCTGTCATTTTCGTAGTTTGATGTGGATTTTCCTTGGTGAGAGATTAGAATGTTACTTAGTGGACTGTAACATAATTACATAACATGGCTATTTTTCTACCTAACACGACACTAATTGCAATGATATATGGTATTATAGAGATTATTAAAAAGGCTTCACTACATATTTTTAGAGGTGGCGATTCGCACATCAATAAATTACTTAGTGTGAATCGCCTACAGAAAAAATAGTATATTTAAAGGAGTCGATTCGTACGTTTCGTGCGAGTCCCATTCGCAGGAATTGTTCAATAAGCCATAGATTTATTATAGAAGTTATAGTGAAAAAGAAGAAGGTGAATCTTATATACAACAAGATGTTGTTACCATGCATAATAGGTAAAGTATTACAGGGTGTTAGATGCACCAAAATGGTTTTAGGAGACCTTCCCTAACTTATGGAGATATTTTGAACTGCATTGGTGACAGAAATTCTTAAATAATAACTAACACATTTTTTTCAGTTCACACTAAGAATGACAAAGTATTACGCATCAAATTCGAAATTTGTAGGTAAAAATTCTTTTTACTTACTTGTCACGTAATTCTATCTACTTCCTACCCAATACAAAAACATTGACCAATGTACATATTTTGGCAACGTTTTTGGCAATTTCTGTCTTTACTAGTACTTACTAGGTACTCAAAGCTAAAATGGTATTTTGATCCCCTTTAGAGTATTTTGATCCCCAAATGGAACAGGATCGATTGGCACTAAAAAGTTATTTTTGGACTTTTAGAATTTTTGTTGCTGACTACAATTTTGCCAAAATCTGTGAATGCAGTTTAAAATATCTCAAAAATAAGGAAATAAATAATAAAAAATATACATCTTCAAGGTACTCCTTTTCATTTATTTAATTTGCTTCATTTATTCTATTTTATACTAGCTTTTGCCCGCGGCTCCGCCCGCGTGGAGGTCGGTTATCGCGACCAAAAATAGCCTATGTCCTTTCTCATGGTCTAATCTACCTCTATACCAAATTTCATCAAAATCGGTTCAGTGGTTTAGGCGTGAAAGCGTAACATACAGACAGACAGACAGACAGACAGACAGACAGACAGACAGACAGACAGACAGACAGACAAAGTTACTTTCGCATTTATAATATTAGTATGGATTTCTTACTTACTATAAGTTGGTTTGGTAGGTTATTACGTGAGTGACTACCGTCGCACTCCTGACCTCATCCATCAATGAGAAGTACTGTGTTGCAGGTCAGGTCAATATGGGCCCAGACGACCTTGTTTAATCATTCATACCGGACTCCGAAGTGTAAGCTTTGGGTGCGATCGGAATTAACGCAAGCATGCTGGCGTAGTGATAACTGCAGAGTGAATCAATCCTACTTACGTGGAGCTACCTACGGAAAAAGAGTGCAAATCCACCAACCGTAGATTATGTATAGCTCGTGAGAGTTAACATGGCACCTGCCTCGAAGACACCCTCCTCCCGCTTTCCCGCGCGCGACCCCGCCCTCGCCTTGCGCGGCTAGTAGCGTCAGCATACACCCCTCCCGCTCCCCCGCGCAAAGCCCCGAGCCAGGTGCCATGTTAATTCGCACGAGTTGTATATCAAAGTGATCCGCGCGCGTCAAGCCTCATTTCTCTCGCGACTTGAGGTCAAGATACATGCCGAGAAATATATCAACATAAATAACTCAAAACACCTCCATTTTCTATGACTTGACACGCAACAATTACTAAATAGCAATTTCCTTACAAAGCTACAATCGGGCGAAGCGCCAATTTATGCACGAGCGTACATGAAACGACTAAATTATATTATTGAGTTCGACATTCTAACCCGCCGCCGCCACACCCACGGCCGCGGCATGGCGGCAAAACGAGTGAACACTGTTAAAAGGATAGGTAAACTGCATAATAGACCCCAGCTCCGTTTATGAATTATCGAATAACTCACACCGTATAGCGAGCGGCAATTTGAGGGAGGTTGGGAGTGGTAAAGAATTTTCCCAGAGATCTGGGGTAATTTTTCTAAGAAAAATTCTAGGTAAAGAACATAGATAGAAGACCTTTATTTAAGTTCGTGTTACTACCAATGTAAAGAAGATACTATCACGATATAGGACTGGAAACTATCAAAAACTGGATTCCTTCATCATTCGTGTACAAATGTCGGCACCATCCAAAGCCCAGAGTTCATTCTCGTACTCCTCCTTTCCATAATTGGTATAAATTTTGCTTTTATGAGGCGACTATATACCGTCTGTACCTTCATAGAAATGCCTCGTTTCATATACAATCATGAGAAGACCTCGGAAGAAGATTTTTTTGGTAACCTAGCATCCATACAAATATTAAATGCGAAAGTAACTCTGTCTGTCTGTCTGTCTGTATGTTACGCTTTCACGCCTAAACTATTTAACCGATTTTGATGAAATTTGGTATTGTGGTAGATTACAACTATTTTTGGGTTCGATTTCCTCGATGACACACTTTATAACGCTAAGCACATCAAAAGCACAATGCGGATTGCAGAAAGATGGAACTTAAAAAAAATCCCAACACATTAGATTTAAAAAAAAATTACCAAAACTACAACCTAAACCTAGCAACATTATTTCAGAAAATAATGGCATCAAGCAGCGATATTAACGCAATTTACTTCAGCTAACAACCCTCAACTGCCAGTAAACTAATAACAGCTAGCCTATATCAATAAAAGCTATTAACATCGATCAAGGAATATCTGTCGTGGGCCATTACAGCAAAATGTGTTAAACGCCCGGTAATCACGGCTTCGTGCGGTGCAGCAGCCAGAGTGTTGGGCCAGACAGACCCCGGCTCCTGAAGCGACGGCAAATTGTACCGCTAGTGGACATGGGGTAACACGATAATGGTATCTGTTCGACATGGCTGATTGAGTTGTATGAAACGGTTGAGATTTAATTTGTTGTGTGTCTGGAGGGGAAGCAGAAGTCAACGGTAACATTTTATAGTTTTCATATCTATAAATATCATATATATAGAGGGGCCTCTAGAGGATTTTTTTTATCGTGTGAAAATTCCCCACGGATACCACACCCCACCGGAGCCAGTGGAGGTGGTTATGTTGGATTCGAACCGACTAAAACGCACGCCGTCACTGGTTGCCGGAGTCGAGAATGCAGGGAGCATATCTCTCGCACCCCGGCAGACCCTCTTTCGAGATGGACCCCCTTCGGGTTGTGGGGCTCATAGTGAATATTAATCTAGCCACAGGTATGGAGAGGCGCACTTTGCGCCGCCGCCGCTGCGGCCTGCTTCTGCTAGGGTGACAGGCGGCTCCACCAATCACCCCCAGACCCGCGCTCTTGGAGGACGGAGGTCGTTCTGCGACGACTGCGACCTCCGACGCCCAAGTCGCCTTCGCTCTTGCCCCTCTAGAGGAATGACAATACGTAATATTATAGGATTGACATTCTTTAACCACTGTCATAAACATCATAAAGGTGTATACCTTACTTGCCACTTGCCTAGGAGCTGTAATGTTATCATACCTGTTGTGTTCGAAGTGGCCAAACGCTTTGACTGATGAAGTTATTTTTGTGACCAGTGAGCCTAAGTTGGCTAATTTAAAACCGTAGAGCAAAATAAGTCTGAGTTTATTTGATTACCCAGTAAACCATGAGAGGTATAGCTCGATTTATATATCTTGGACCTAAAATGTTCTCAAAATGCGCAGTACATGTTTCTTCGATGAATTTTGAAGATAGCATGGGGTGCTACTGCGGTGGATAAGCTCAAATTCACCTAGTATAAATTATTACAAAACAATCGACGCACGGCACGGCCTTTTTTAGCTCGCGATTTAGGTCCAAGAAATGGCGCGAGCTATATAGCCAAAGTTGTAGGTGATGATTTTGAAGGAGGTGTAATTTTCAAACAATCTCTTTGATTCTCTGATCTTCTTCTTTCTTTTTCCATACCAAAGTCTCTACCATGGTGAATGTTCTGACGAGCTCTCCCAATTAGTCCCACCCTATCCTTTCCTACACAGGACGACACGTGCAGGGCTAAGATGCCATCCACATACGGTGTAGAGTATACCAACTAGAACCAAGCGTTTCAGTGACTCATTCCTATGTCGCACCATTAAGACCTGGAACTCCCGCCAGCTCACGTGTTTCCTTCTTCCCACAGTCCGGGTCCTATAAGCGTGAGAGGGTATCTAACGAGGCCGTCAAGCTGAGTGCCACCACTGTTAACATGGTACATGTTTCCGATGGTGACCCTCTTTCCGAGACTTTGCCTTTGCTTAACATCAGGCGAGGTGAAGTAAAATTGACGTGTCCTATATAAAAAAAAAATATAACTACTTATACAAAGACCCACTCAAATCTCGTTTTGTACCAGACCCGTGATGGTTATACCCACGCCGCAACACTGTTTCCTTCTTCTTGCAGTCCTAAGTCCTATAAGCGAAGCGTGAAAAAGCTGATTGCAGTACCGATCCTCGTTTCTGAGGTTTCATCTTTAACTTAACATTAAGCTAGATGAAGCCTTAAAACATGGCCCCATATGAAAAATGAAAAAGCAAAAGATGAGTGTTAATTTTAGGTTTTTTTATTATAGGATACCTCCATTTGACTTCACCTCGCCTGATGGTAAGTTAAAACCAAAGTCTCGGAAAGAGCTTTTCATCAATCAGGTGAAGTAATATTATATTGACGAGCCCTACTTAATAAAAATCCGCTGTTAGAAAAACCAACTTCACACGACCACGGATGTGTTACATCCTGATATTTTCGAATTTCGCATCCACACCTCTTATTTCCCTCCCTAGTTGGTCAGTAACACCCTTATCTGCCGTCTCTGTCGCTCTAATTGGTTGCTTGAGCCTCTGAATCCAATTAGCGGTGAGCGAGAGCGGGGTACACTGAATTTATTATGCCTCTCTTATTTAGTTTCTATCCTTTTTAATTGAAACGTACTGCGTTTATTTAATGAATATGACTGTTTGGTGAGTTTTCTTAAACTAAAATGATAAATAGTTAGCGGCTAGTTCAAGTTATATGTATACACTAGCTTTTGCCCGCGGCTCCGCCCGCGTGGATGTCGGTTATCGCGACAAAACATAGCCTATGTCCTTTCTCATGGTATAATCTACCCTTATACCAAATTTCATCAAAACCGGTTCAGTAGTTTAGGCGTGAAAGCGTAACATACAGACAGACAGACAGACAGACAGACAGACAGAGTTACTTTCGCATTTATAATCTTAGTATGGATAACCTATAACTTGAACAAGTTGGTACCCTAGAAACATAGATAAAAAAGTAATAAAAAAAATGAAAATATTTTATTTCATTTTAAAATCTTAAGAAAATTATTTTCAACCTACTCTATGATAGGTATAGCGATTAAAAACAAATATTCCCGACTCCCGAGATAGTAGATACTTTTTGTACTTAGATACATGCGGGTACTTCCACCAAGCGTCCCCACTGGCGGGACATGCATATTTTTTCATGAGATATTTAAATACTACAACATAATCATTTTATATAATGAAATAAAAATAATTTATTAATATATTTTATTATCTACTAAATTAACAATAACTGCAAAATCTGAAATTCCGTTTCTGATAATTTATTAAATACCAATTAAGAAAGATTTATTAAAAATTGTTTAAAATAGCAAACACTTGCATGAAAAAAGAAAAATAATCTGTTTCAAACTAAAACAGATTCATTGTAAAACAGTATGTAATTTGTTTTGTCTATGTAAATGTCATGCATACAATCCCGACCGAGGAGTATCAACGCTTAGTGCCATCTATTATACGATAGACACAGTAATGGCATACCAAATGTAATTAACGCCATCTAGTGTCGAATAGAGTAGTGAGGCGCGCCACAATATGAAAACAAGTAGTCGTGGTAAATAGATGTCACTATTATCACTAAACTAATCTATTTTGAAGGCCATTGTTACCGAAACTTGTGAATTATCTATTTCATTCGTTCTTTATTATTTTTATTCTGTATTTTCAAACTGGTCTACGGGCTTGACGTTTTGTGTTGTCTGTCAATTGATGTTGAATGTGAAAATGTGAGTTGAATTTGTATTCAAGACAGTTTCAACAAATTAGTTTAAAACAAAAAATAAATATATTCCAAATACTAAATGATTCTTCTTGTTAAATTACTTTAAACCGTGATTAGTGTTAGTGTGACTTAAAAGAGACAACAAGCATCAAAAATGTAAGTATTCGCAAAACATGCCTTTCTAAATATTGTTTCACTTTTTATTTAACTAAAGATTAAACATTTTATTTATATTTGTTTTAGGAGTATTGTGGATCTAGCAACGCTCACTTTGCACCGACGAAATGAGCTAGAGGCTAGACTAAATATATTTCATGAAAAATGCGATCGCGCTGTTGACGACATTAAAAAGTTGCAAATGAAGGTAAGTCATTAAAAATTAATTGTTGGGTCACTGTTTTATATAATTTAGAAACTGCTATGTACTACAACATTGTGCTTACGCTGCTATTGCAAACAACGACACGGATAGAGCGCATATGTACTGATTATAACATGTAGAAACATGAAATGAATTTATTTGAAAATAAATAAGGGCTCGAAAATCGGCTTTTTTTTAAATTTGTCTATATTAGAATGACAATTATATTTTCTTAATTTTGTTGTATAACAATATCTTTATTTACTCTATAAAATGGTCATTATCATTATGCACTCAATTCTTTTCTTTGTTCTTTATTGGGTATAACTTAATTAAACTTTAATGAGTTGATAAAATTCTCATTTAAACTCCAATATTTTATGCTTATGTCATTACATGTTTCACTACTTATTTTGTAAGTAGTTTAGTCATGTTTAAATAATATTTATAATCTACACTAAATTTATCTATACTAATATTTTAAAGTGGAAAGATTTGTATTTTTGTATGTACTAATAAACTCAAAAACTATGGACTAATTTCAAAATATGTCTTTGCTGTTAGACAGCTATTTTATCACTCTATTCCACTAAGTTCTACTATAAGTTCAACCAGTTGAAATAATAGCACCAATTGGATTTTTTTGGTGCTATAAGTTCAACTGGTTGAACTTAAAGTTGAACTTAGTGGAATAGAGGATTTTATCAGGTAGCAACATAAGATATTATCATCTGCTACTATTATTATCAGATCAGAATTCCATGTGGGTGGAGCTGTGACAAACAGCTAGTAAATAATATTTTAAGTATCCACCCGTCTCATCCCTAAAGGGTATTCCAGATTGTTACACTGATAGAGCAATTGTTAATGTAGTCTATCACGCAAAAACCGCGCCTTGTCGTGGAGTTGCGGAAAATAGCCCGTTATACCATACCATAATGTAGTCTATAGTAACGTAATCCAAGGTCGAATGACTTTGACCCTTTGTCTTCAATCAAATTATAATCAAGCTAATTATAGGCTACCAAATCATCATAATAATGTCTGCCATGCAATGTTTACTGTTACATAAAAGGGCAGTATTGGCACTGCCACAGTACAGACTGTTATATAATGTTTTGTAACATAACATTGAATAACAATAGTAAATAAACCACAGACCCAGGCTGTTGTGGTATTGGACATTATTATGAAAAGCGATGAATTTTGTTTGAGTTGCTTTGTGCACATTGGGAACATTGAGAGAACCGAGCATTGCCCTCCGGCTTCATACACACAGAGGTTCACAGTAGGCAGGCGACCAATCGCAATGCTCCGTTCTCTTAATATACTTACTATAGTAATGGTTGTTCGTGCTAGATGTACTGGAGGTTGGTGTTGAATCATGTCCCCAGTTCCCAGTAGCCCGTTGTAGTGTGCCAATGCTGGCCAAAAGTAATTTGCACAAAGATTTCCATACGAAAAAAGCTTTTAACAGTTAATAGACAAAATAAAATGGTCAACTGATTGATAAACAATCATATAAAATGGATAACAGACTGCAGATTCCACAGCAAGCCTCATAAACAAATTAGGTCATCTCTAAGATGATGATTATATTGTTATATTCAACTTTTTGAGTTTTGAATACTGAAAGGCAACGGAAAAACGGAACCCTTATTCGATCACTTCATTGTCCATTTGTATGTCAAGACCTTTTGCTCAGGAATGCGTGGAGGTATCAAGTTGAAATTTATACCACATACTCAGGTCTATAACGTCTAGAAACTGTGCAGAAATCAAACTTCTAAGTCAAAACGCAATCAAAATATATATTTTGGTTTACTTATATGTTAGCTTACATTACGGAGTCAGCATTTTTTTATACCTTCAAAGTACAGATACAGACACAGCTAATTTACAATTTGCTAGAACATTTTATATAACAGCAGTGTATTGTAACAATATACCTATCAAATTGCGAAAGGAATCTTTTTCTCAAGAAAATGTATATGTGTGTGTCTATATGTGTGAAATATAACATTACGGGCTTCTTCACATGACAGTTAATGATAATATAACTTCTGATTGCTTGACAATTTTTTAGGGTTCCCTTCCTCAAGAGGAAAAATCGGATCCCTATAAGATCACTTTGTTGGCTGTCTGTCTGTCTGTCTTTCTGTCTGTCTGTCGGTCCGTTTGTCCGTTTGTCTCTCGAGACTTTTTTGTAAGGAAAAGGTTGAGGTTGGAGGATCAAGTTGACATTCATAACACACTAGCTTTTGCCCACCGCTACGCCCGCGTGGATGTCGGTAATCGCGTCCAAACATAGCCTATGTCCTTTCTCAAGGTCTAATCTAACGCTATACCAAATTTCATCAAGATCGGTTCAGTGGTTTAGGCGTGAAAGCGTACAGACAGACAGAGTTACATCTATAATGTCTTGAAGCTGTACATAATCATTCTCCTAAATCAACGCAATCAAAATATATTGCGGTTTATGTAACCTAATTTACGGAACCTTCAATGCGCGATTCCGACTCGCACTTGGCCGGCTTTTTACACTTGATTATACTTACTCAACTTTCTACTTCATGAGAAGTTACTAAAACAAGAATGGTATTATATTATCTGTGCTAGAACTTAAGAAGTTAAATCTTACTATTATCATAAATGTGGAAGGTTATGTATTATGTTTGATTGTCACATTGTTCAGTGGATTTCGGTTTTGTTCTTCTTTATCATAGTGTCAATTCTAGTTGAATCCAAAGCTTGCACGGACCCTGGGGTCTGCTCTCTCTGGTACTCCTTCTTTTCTTGACTTGTTTGGTAGGCTCATATGACGTTTAACCTCTCCAACTCCTCCATCATGGAGGAGTGGCTAGAGAGGCCACACGGCAGCCTCTCGTACCGGCTGACGCAGGTGATTACCGGACACGGGTGTATCGGGAGTTACCTGGGTCGGATTCGGAAGGAGCCAACGTCCGAGTGCCATCACTGTGATGCGAGCGAGGACACAGAGCTGCACACGCTGACCGAGTGCCCGGTGTGGGATACGCCGAGGCGGGTCCTAGTGGCGGCTCTGGGGGTGGGAGTCCTCACACTCGCCACATTGCTCACAGCGATGGTACGATGAGCGAACGCTTGGGGTGCGGCCGCCTCCTTCTGCGAGCAAGTAATGCTCGAGAAGGAAGCGGCCGGTTGGGTCCGGACTAGACTCCGGGCCTGGGAAGCCCGCGCAGAGCGAAGGCGAACCGGACGTCGGAGGTCGCAGAACGACCTCCGTCCTCCATGAGCGCTGGCCTGGGGGTGACCGGTGGAGCCGTCTGTCACCCTAGCAGATGCAGGCCGCGGCGGCGGCACAAAGTGCGCCTCCCCGTAATCGGGGCTAGATGGGGACACTGTGGTGTGGGGGCGATCTCGAAAGAGATGGTCGTGGGTCTGCCGGGGTGCGAGAGATATGCTTTTGGCAATCTCACCTCCGGCAACCAAGGACCCAAGACGGCGTGCGTTTTAGTCGGTTCGAGTCCGACATAACCGCCTCCACCGGCTCCGTGGGGGTGGTATCCGTGGGGATTTATCGCACGACAAAAAAACCTCTCCAACTCCTCACCTGGCAATCAAAAGGTTAACTAGTTAGCATGTGAGGTTGGCGGGGACCACGTTACTGTTCATTTAATGAGTTGATTTAGCTTCACGCACAATGGCAAAAGAAAAGAGGTTAAGTGCGGACAAAAGAATCCCCTATCTTATCCGAGCCTTGCCTTGAGTGGCTATTTATAAGAGCTTGTATCATAAATATGTCTCCAGTCCAGAATGGCACCAATATCGATTAGTCTAGCTGTTGCCCGCGGCTCCGCCCACGTGGATGTCTGTTATCGTGACCAAATATAGTATGTCTTTTCCCACAGTTTAATCCCCTGTACCAAATTTTATAAGAATCTGTTCTGTGACGTAACAATCAGATAGACAGAGTTACTTTTGCATTTATAATATTAGTATAGATTCACGTTCTTTTATAAAAACAACTATAAAATTACAAACCTACTCCTTCTTCTAACTAAATTAACCAACTTCTAATCTTTCTTTAAGTTAATTTTCTCTTCATTTAAAAGTAGTTATAATAGGTACCTACTATCTGAGCTTCCTTCCTGAGCTCAATGTAAATATTAATTATCTAAGTTAACCTCTTTTAATTACACTGACCTCTCTATTACAGTACTGTTTAAATACACAATTGCAGTTTTATTTTAAAGTTGATTTAAAAATTACATTTTTAAAGAGTAGGTTTCAAAAATTTGGGCAGAAAAAATTCTTTTGTTCTGTACGTAGTTTAGATACTCAGGGCATTTATACTACGAAGGTCTTGTATATTCGTGTGGTGACGGATAAAGAATACAAGTAGTTACGACATCGAGACCCTTCGCATGAGATGGGGTGCATCTCATCCGAAGGGTGTCGATGTCGTAAAAGGCGACTAACGGAAAAATTCGCAGACGATATCGCCAATGTGGAAACAGTAGACCAAAATCTCCCAACATCGGGAGAGACCTATCTCCAGCAATGCAATGGACTAATTGTTTGATACTACGAAGGTCAGATTTCACCACGATTAGGAGACAAAACCACCACTGGGCTCCACACACTGGTAGAGTGCCCGGGCTAGACGGTGCAGTGAAGTGTCTTGTAATAGCCGTGACAGGAGGAAGTCTCATACTGCAGCCACTGGTACAAGCTATGGTCAGCTGTGCAGTGAATGCGTTGTGTACTTGTGCATGACTGCAGAAATGGGAAAAGAAACTATACTTACTGGTATTTAGGAAGGGTGCCATGCCTTTCCCGTTTCTGCAGAAGGTGCACTAGGCGGCAAAGATCCCAGAACAATAAGTGTGGGTCTGGTGGTGACGGATGGGGCTAATATCGCCCTAGGATAAGGTAGTAGAAGTAATGGGCCCACTAGATGTGTTGCTTTCTTGCTGTGTTGTTGGGCTTTTGTTTCCAGACGCTTCTTTATCTCATTCACCATCAAAAGTGATGTACAAAAACGAGCAGCCAAAATTAATCTAAAATCGGTTAACCTTGATGGCCGCTCTGAAGAACTTCGCCGTTCTATTTCTTTCAAGATGATTTCTAATTATCATAAAGTGGTTTCAAAAATGAAAGTTTGTAATAATAGTTTAAGTACGCTTACAAAAATATTAAAAGAAATTTCCTATTACATAAGAATATTGTGCTCGTCTCTCATCGCAAGTTCCAACTAAGACTAACGAACAATAAAAAGTACATAAAGAGCGTCATCAAAACAGCTTCATGTAAACTTGGAGACGAATGGACTGGTGCGCACAAGGTGACACAGCCTTTCACGCTAGGGCAGCGATGCCTGTTCACTCCTGCATAGACTGTTTTCATCTCTGGGTTGACTCTGCACCAATGAGAAGTAGCAATATATATCAATGCTCTGCACAGTACTTATAAGACACTCTGTAGCGACGCCCAATTCGTATTTTTGCGAGTCCTGAGGCTACTATCACTTTAGAACCTCTGCAGTTGAGCAGGATCGTGATGAATCACGGTCCCATGATTCCCTTCCTTTCCAAGACATCATAGTAGCAATTCGTATTGTAGAATAAAATGAAAAATGTATGAGATTTGACGTATATGGCATTCATTGACGACTACTGAGCTGCGGCGTCACCTACACTTTTTTATACCGGACACGTCAATTTGACTTCACCTCGCCTGATGTTAAGCTAAAGGCAAAGTCTCGGAAAAAGGGTCACCATCGTATACACTACTAGAAGCAGACGGTTCGGTACTTCCTTTCATTATCGAACGATAAAGACTGAAATAGGTACTCTATACGCATACCTCTCCTCCCATTACAATACCAGGCCCTCGATTCTATTAAAGCTAAGCCATTGTGACATTAAATTTTTGACCTTATATCTTTCTATAGCCCTAAAGTCCAAAATAAAATGAAAACAGTTTCATTAAACTTTTTAAATTACCCTGCAAAAAGTCATTTAATTCTGAACTTTAACCTCATCCCTTTAAGATCTATTATTTAATGCCGTTTTTTTCACTGGCCGTGGCACCATAATGGCTTGGCTTTAGCAGAATCGAGGCCCTAAGCGATGTGTGAAAAGGTCGCTAAGTTAGAGACCATCATTTTATCCCAGACGCTATCGATCCTAAAGTGCCCTTGACTTCAACCCAGTTCATTACCATCCAGTGGTGTGTAGAAAGAAAAAAAACACTCGACGTCTATTAAAAAGTAAACCATCTTATCTACCTAATAAAAGTAATAAATAAAGATGGAGTGCACCGGCTGTCCTTCGATAAGCTGCTCAATGACCGCATCTTGTTTACAGTTAATTTACGTATATAAAAGTGAAATTAAACAAAAATAAAATGACACTAAGTTATGTAAGCAAAAACAAAATGTGCTTCTTAACGAAATGGTTTTAAAATGTTCTAATAGAATTATATCGTCGAAAAAAAAGAATTGGCTGTAGAATTTAATTACAGTTACGGTTATCACGGCAACACTTAAAAAAGATAAAAAAAGTTAAGTACAGGTTTTAATTTTATAACTTCTATGTCA
The DNA here is from genome assembly GCA_914829495.1 of Eilema sororculum. Lineage (NCBI taxonomy): Eukaryota > Metazoa > Arthropoda > Insecta > Lepidoptera > Erebidae > Eilema > Eilema sororculum. Next base: position 19,664,239 of record OU618541.1, read on the forward strand.
TGTTTAAAGGCTCGTACTCACTGAGAGCATTGATTTCATTTCACGAACGGAAATTAATTGCGTTCAATTTTGTGCCCGTATTCCAGAACAACGCTCAGTTGTGAATCGATTCTTATAATGGCATTAGAACTTTCATGTAAAATACAATCTGTCCTCAGATCAAGTTATAAATCGAGATTCAGGACTGAGTATCATTTTGGATTAGGCCACGAACGCAAAGTCCATTACATTAGATTACTTTTCACTTGTGAGTTTCTACAATTCTACAGTTAAATGTACTGGTTGGATATTCTTTTTTTTAAGGGATGACTAGTAAAAATAGGGTGTTGTGGTAATGAGTACCTACCTAAACACGTGAAAATATATTCTCACTTAAAAATGACCGCAAACCGCCAAGCGAATGCTCATGGTGAGTATGAGGCTTAAACAAAACAATTGGTGAGAACTGCCTTTTGTATTTGAAGTTGTAAAATGTAGCTGAATTTCTTGATTCTGAAAACCCAAGAAGTCCGTTAGACTTAATTGCAAGTTTAAAATGTGATGTAGTGATTTAATCTAGAATCTTCTGAAAATGAAAACGGTGATTGTGATTATTGTACTTTGAGACTGAGAATGGATCTGGTTGTCTACGTTTTTTTTTCCTCCATTGGATAAAGTAGCTTATCCCGAAAACGTTCCCTGTGATGCAAGAATGGGATAAGTATTTCAAGTGGACTGGGCCTCGGGCAACGGCTAAGTAGTTAAATCATAAGTACCTCAAAAACTTCGTTATGACTAGCCTCAATGGAATGTGATTGTTATATTGTGTTCATTTTGTTATTGAATGATGAACGGTCACGGCTAAGTTTAAAGAGGAAAGAGAATTGAACTGGTGTCATAATATTTAATGAAATACTAGCCGCATGCCTCGCGGTGAGATCGCGGTTTTACGTGCCTAACACATATTACAACCTTTGCTGTGTGTAGTAAGACTACTACATACTACACCCCCGCGGTGTGTCGTGGAACTATCACAGACTTATGCTTCTGTCCCTGTCCTTGCTGTGTGTGAGGGGACTATCGCATACTATAACCCATGCGGTGTATCTTGGAACTATCACAGACAGACCAAAGCAAAGGTGTGCAACACTACTACAACTGTGTGCTTACCGGGAATCAGGAACTAAGAAATACTTAATAGAAAGATCCCAAGCATGTGCTCGCATTTTTGAAGTTCTAATGGGTACACATCCCGAATTCTGTGGTAGGCTTCTACTAGGCCGCCTACAAGCCTATGACTCTGAGGCCAGCGGCCTTGGAGGCCAGATATTGTTACGTGCTGTCTTTATGGAGTCTTCTACAGAACGGGGATGTACTAGTGTAACATTAACACCTTTTTTAATCGGTACGACAATAGACAAGCTCACGGCCCACCCAGTGTTGTAAGAGACTCGAGTCTTGGAGTCTCATTTAATAGAACTTGAGCTATTTTTGAAGACTCGAGTCTTATAAATAAAACTAGGAACTCAAGTCCTTTAGAAATTGGAGTCTTTTGTAAAAAGACTTGAGTCCTACTAAAAAGAACTCAAAGACTGAGTCTTTTAAAAGAACTCATGACTGAGTCCTCTAAATCCATGGTTGTATAGTTTAGCATTAAAATCACAATGAATATAATTTGAATTTTATTTATTTCCTTATCAGCGTATGTTTTGGAATACTCGTTAACTTCTGTTGAAGATTTCACTTTTTTTGCACGCGGGGGTGTATAATTTAATATACTGGGAGAAGATTGACGTACTTTATCCTCTTGGCTAGACATATTGATTTATTTATATTATTTGAATACGGGAAACAAGCTATTAATAGATAATTCTAGTGACACTGATAACATTATTCTCGTTTGTATAACACAATTATTTGCCTACCATCTTTCCGCCAACATTATCAATTTACTCATTTAATGTGTTGCCAGATTAATCATAAGAAAAAAATATTCGCTCAGATTGATATCACCTGTTACCTATTATGTACCTATCTATTGGATAATATATGCCTCATGGCAGGTGTGTTAAGGGGTATTACACCTTCCTGAATTTAGAATCCTAAATTCAGGAAGCTATTCAGGAAAAGAAATTCAGTCACCGAAGCTCGCGATTACACGTTCACTAATTTAGGATCCTAAATCATTTTTAAAGGACGAGCGGCAAGGGACGGACTTGTCGACTGTCGAGTGAATTGCGACAAAATGCTATAAAAAATAACAAAAATTGGTATTGCCATAGCCCTTGCGGTTAGCTTAACGACGAATCAAAAATCATGAATAAAATGAATGACAAATCATTCATTGGTTCCGATAGCATAGCTCGTAAGAGCGTCGGTAGATTGCTCCACCATCGCCTCAAAGACATTGGATACAGATTGGTTTGGGCGTGAGTCTGGTAGCTGGGTGGTCAAAGCATTCTCCCTGTAAAAGAAGGATCGCGGGTTCAAATCCTTGATGACCTTTTCCTTGATCGATTTGAATAATTAGCATACTAGATGATGTAAAATTTCATTTATTTCGTCGGTACATACGCAATATTATATTGAGAGAGAAAGACAAACGTGCGCTCTTGACGGCAGGCGAGCGGTGCCTGAACGTCCTGAATTTAGGAAACGTAATTACACTCATCCGATTTAGCCATTTAGGACGTCGGAAGCGTTTCTTTTCTTAAATAGCTTCCTAATTAGGACGCTATGCTTCCTAAACGCGATTACACTGTCCCAAATTCAGGACGTCTTGAATTTATTCGGTACGCTCTCTTCATACAATGTTGCTAATAATGCACCTACTGAGTCTTTCTCTGCACCACCTTCGGTTGACTGGTAGAGAATGCCTATGGCATTAAGTCCGCCTATGTACTTGTGCATAAAGTTTTATAAATGAATATAAAATAAATAAATAATGTGATACACCAACTCAAGTTCATGACTCAGTCTAGATCAAAGAACTTAAGACTCGAAAGGACTCTGAAGACTCAAAAGACTCAAAGGACTCGGAACTCATGTGACTAACGAGTCTTAGTCTTGAAAAAAGACTCAAGTCACGAAATGAAGACTAAAAGACTTGAGTTTTTTACAACTCCCACCTGGTGTAAAGTGGTATGGACATGTGCAACACCAAGGGAGACACAATCGTGCTGCCGAAATGCCGACCCTGTAAGAACAGAGAGTTTTTGTGCCGTCAGTATAGAAGACAAAGCAGGACAAGCCTACTGACAGCACAGTCGTCTACCCAAGTGCGACCGGGCTCGGTCGGCGAGAGATGTCGTGCGGTGTTCCGCAGGGATCGGTCCTGGGACCGCTACTGTGGAACATCGGTTACGACTGGGTGCTTCGCGGTGAGCTCGCGGACGGTGCCGCCGTCACGTGTTATGCGGACGACACGCTGGTGAAGGCGTGCGGGTCTACATACCGCGAAGCGACCCTGAAGGCCACGACCGCGGTTGCCCAAGTCGTGGAGCGGATCCGGCGGCTGGGTCTCGAGGTGGCTCTGCATAAAACCGAGGCCATGTTCTTTCATGGGCCTCGGCGCGTCCCACCAGAGGATTCCAGCCTCATAGTGGGAGACATTTCCATCGCCATCAAGCCCCAGATGAAATATCTGGGACTCGTTCTCGACGGCCGGTGGAACTTCGGGGAGCATCTCCGAAGACTGGCCCCTAAATTGAAGGACACAGCTGCCGCCTTGGGGCGGCTGCTGCCCAACATGAGGGGGCCGGATGACTCCTGCAGGAGACTCTACGCGGGAGTCGTGCGGTCTATGGCCCTATATGGGTGCCCAATATGGGCGGACACCCTGACGGTCCACAATGCGCGTCTGCTGCGTGGGCCGCAGCGTGCAATGGCCAGCAGGGCCATTAGGGGGTACCGCACGATATCCTTCGAGGCGGTGAGTCTCCTTGCCGGATCCCTACCGTGGAACCTGGATGCGAGAGCCCTTTCGATGCTATATCGGTATCGAAAGGAGGCGCGGGAGCAGGGACGGGAACCCGAGCCTGATGAAATTCGGGCCGTGAGGTCTCAGCTCCACAGGGACATGGTAGCGGAATGGGAGCTACGACTTGGGCGACCAAGCGCAGGGCACGCCGTAATAGCGGCGGTAAGACCCATCATGGAGGAGTGGCTAGAGAGGCCACACGGCAGCCTCTCGTACCGGCTGACGCAGGTGATCACCGGACACGGGTGTTTCGGGAGTTACCTGTGTCGGATCCGGAAGGAGCCAACGTCCGAGTGCCATCACTGTGATGCGAGCGAGGACACAGAGCTGCACACGCTGACCGAGTGCCCGGCGTGGGACACGCCGAGGCGGGTCCTAGTGGCGGCTCTGGGGGTGGGAGTCCTCACACTCGCCACGTTGCTCACAGCGATGGTACGATGCGCGAACGCTTGGGGTGCGGCCGCCTCCTTCTGCGAGCAAGTAATGCTCGAGAAGGAGGCGGCCGGTCGGGTCCGGACCAGACTCCGGGCCCGGGAAGCCCGCGCAGAGCGAAGACGAACCGGACGTCGGAGGTCGCAGAACGACCTCCGTCCTCCATGAGCGCTGGCCTGGGGGTGACCGGTGGAGCCGCCTGTCACCCTAGCAGAAGCAGGCCGCGGCGGCGGCGCAAAATGCGCCTCCCCGTAACCGGGGCTAGATGGGGACACTGTGGTCCCCACAACCCGAAGGGGGCCATCTCGATAGAGATGGTCCTGGGTCTGCCGGGGTGCGAGAGATATGCTTTTGGCAATCTCACCTCCGGCAACCAAGGACCCAAGACGGCGTGCGTTTTAGTCGGTTCGAGTCCGACATAACCGCCTCCACCGGCTCCGTGGGGGTGGTATCCGTGGGGATTTTTCGCACGATAAAAAAAAAAAAAAAAAAAAAAGCCTACTGACAGCAAAAAATCCCTCCATTGACCTCTGGCTACCCTAGTTCTAAATATTTGTTTCTATTCAGAAAAAATATTAGGGTTACGCGCAAAAAGAATTAAAATCCAGATCAAAGAACACGCGGGCGAAGTCACGGGCACAACTAGTGTAACCCACCCATCATGGAGGAGTGGCTAGAGAGGCCACACGGCAGCCTCTCGTACCGGCTGACGCAGGTGATTACCGGACACGGGTGTTTCGGGAGTTACCTGTGTCGGATCCGGAAGGAGCCAACGTCCGAGTGCCATCACTGTGATGCGAGCGAGGACACAGAGCTGCACACGGTGACCGAGTGCCCGGCGTGGGACACGCCGAGGCGGGTCCTAGTGGCGGCTCTAGGGGTGGGAGTCCTCACACTCGTCACATTGCTCACAGCGATGGTACGATGCGCAAATGCTTGGGGTGGGGCCGCCTCCTTCTGCGAGCAAGTAATGCTCGAGAAGGAGGCGGCCGGTCGGGTCCGAACCAGACTCCGGGCCCGGGAAGCCCGTGCAGAGCGAAGGCGAACCGGACGTCGGAGGTCGCATAACGACCTCCGTCCTCCATGAGCGCTGGCCTGGGGGTGACCGGTGGAGCCGCCTGTCACCCTAGCAGAAGCAGGCCGCGGCGGCGGCGCAAAGTGCGCCTCCCCGTAACCGGGGCTAGATGGGGACATTTTGGTCCCCACAACCCGAAGGGGGCCATCTCGAAAGAGATGGTCCTGGGTCTGCCGGGGTGCGAGAGATATGCTTTTGGCAATCTCACCTCCGGCAGCCAAGGACCCAAGACGGCGTGCGTTTTAGTCGGTTCGAGTCCGACATAACCGCCTCCACCGGCTCCGTGGGGGTGGTATCCGTGGGGATTTTTCGCACGATAAAAAAAAAAAGCCTACTTACAACACAAAAACCCTCCATTGACCTCTGGCTATCCTACTTCTAAATATTTGTTTCTATTCAGAAAAAATATTAGGGTTCCGCGCAAAAAGAATTAAAATTCAGATCAAAGACTACGCGAACGAAGTCACGGGCACAATTTTGAGCTCGTCAAAACAAATGAGTCGCTATTAAGGCCGGTCGTACTTCTATTCAACCATCCGTGTCATGGAGTCAAAATTGCATAACTAATTTTGTTGGTTTTATTAGTTATTTCGTTAGTTAACGCAAAATATACAATTTGAATTATACATTTGACGACTTTACATTTGAATACAGTTCTAAACCTACATAATTCTTGAAAAAATAAAACAAAACTTGCCTAATAAATACGAAGAACTTGGTCGCTAATGTTTTATTTTTGTAATGTAATTTGCCATTTTTTTTCAACTAAACAAATATGTATGTTAAATTTTGACGCACTACATTTAAATTAACTTAGTACGTATATTCACTAGTATGTACAGTCGCTCTTAGATACTGCTAAACGTTAACATTATTGTAAGAAAAAAATAATATTTTATACAATTTATCATTGTATTCAACAAAATTTTGAAGCATTTAGGTATGCTAACTATTCGAATCGATTAATCTCGTCTGAGCTGATACAATTTTACTTAACTTAATCGATTATCATTATATGTAATGTTTCACAGATAATATGGTCAGCTGGAAAACATTACCTAAAATGTTAAACAAAAATTGTAAAATGTTAAGTCTATCCTCTGAAAATGGTAGCTTGGAATGTGCTAAGCTAATATCGATGGCAACTGTACTACTTAACGTTGGTTATTTGTATAATGTTATGTTTTTGTTCATGTGTATGAAAATTAAACGTTTTGTTGATTTTAAAGTCGGAACGCGCAATCTTTTCCGCGATCTTCTACAAAAAATGCATTTTGATAAAAAATAAAGTCGATATGTAGGTTTGTAATTAAATCCACAATGCTATGGTATCTATAAATATTCTTTCAAAAGTATACTTACAGGATACATTTTTTCTTTTTTTTTAAATGTTCACTAACAATGTTACCTTTCTTTTTAACTACCTACTTACTTGCTCTTGACCCAACTATTTGGGATCAGCGTGGCATGTCATTCCCTCCATACTCACAAATAAATATTCCACAACATTCTACACAACGCTATCTAGACCCATGGTACCTAAGCTCAACTAGCTTGTGTTATGGAATCTAGAATGCGGATAAACATACATACACATACCATAATTTTTTTGTAAATACATACATATTATTATACATCGAACCACCTAGATCAATGCAAATAGTCATATTCATGAATACCGTTCCCTACCGCCACGCCACAGAGGCTGTCATACTTTTAGGGTTTGTACCTAATAACTCACGACTGTACTCCACTGAAGTTAATGTCGAAGGTTAGAAGTATTTGGGGTTCGATAAGTGAAACGACGACTTACTGTACTGGTGGTTTTATTGCGACTAATATAAAATGTGGAGCTTGGGCGCAGCCCGCGCGTAACTTATTGTCTACGTTGCGATAATAACATTTGCTGTGTCCCCATACGTTACCTACATATGTTACCTCCCCAGTCACTCCCTTCCTAACACTTGCTTCTTACAAAGGGTCTATTTTTCTATACCATGACCATGTCGTATAAGGCGACTAAGGGATAGCTATTCTCCATCCCAAAGTATCACATGTGAATATTATTTCGTGAATATGTTAACGTTAGAGTGTGGAATTCGATAATGTGCACATTAACTAGGTAATGTACTGATACGATCAGTTTAAGTGCGAAATTTTTGTTTAAAAAGCTCATTTTCACACTTTACCTAGTTAGTCTGCAGATAACGGAGTGTGTCAAATCGCTCTCAAAATTTCAAAACAACAAGTTAGCATCATAACTGCTTGAAATAACCGCAAATATTCATATCATGGTCGAAATCACTAGATTTTTAGTAGCTTCCACGGTGAATTATAAAAAAATTCATACACAGAATCATTGTGTATGTGTGTGACCCTATTCACAGGCACACACATGGTATCATTGGTATCTATGTGTTGCGTCACTGTTGAAACAAGCTACTAACTGGCTCGGCCTTCTCCTAGCGATATGCAGAACAATTTGCGACTTCCTGCAATGCATAAACTAAATGAGCTTTCCGTGTATTCCTCGTCCTCCATTATCTTTTAGTACGCAACGAATATAATAAATAAATAAATATTGTTTAGGACATTACATAGCGCCATCTAAACCTAAATAAATATGCCAGTATTATACATAGAAATACCCAGATAGACCAATGTAAATTATACCTAAATGTTTGCAATGAGCAGGCGTCGGACGCGGGACCTCGGCACATTATCGAACACATTTTTGAAAATAATATCACTGTTTTCATAAATTGAGCCCGTAATCATAATTGTCCGTTTTGTACTTGTAAATCTCTTTAAATATGACTTCACCTGGCTTCATGGTAAGCTAAAGGTGAAAAGCCAAGCCATTAAACTCACCTGCAAGCCGATGCACCTACCAATTGAAGGACGGGGCCCTGTCGTAGGTCTTCCACTCATGATTACGGGTTTTATATACAACCTGGATTGGCGCTTGAATCATATTGAATCGCAAAAAGCCATTGGCTATACATATTCATGGTATGCTAAAGGTGAAGAGCCAAGCCATTAAACTCACCTGCAAGCCGATGCACCTACCTATTGAAGGATGGGGCCCTAACGTAGGTCTTCCTATCATGATTGTGGGTTTTAAATGCAATTTGGATTAGCGGTTAAATCATGGTGAATCGCGAAAAGCCATTGGCTGTACAGAATCCCGTAAGACCTCAAACTTTGTACCTCATCTCTAAATGGGTCGTACTACGGGCGCTTTTGTAATAGGGTCTGAACATCCTCTGACATTTACGCAAGCAAATATCATCAGACGGAATAATTGATTAGTTTTATTCTTTTTCCAGACCCAAGGCTTTGTTCTGCAGCTGAATTGTGACCCGACAGAGCTTAAAGATCGTTTCCTGAACTGTATGAAGCAACTTGACGAGTACATGTATCTGATAACGGACTTCAACCTTGCGATATCGAAAATTGGTGAGTAGTAGAGTTATCGAATACATAGAGAAAAATAAATCTTCTCGGGCGGGACTCGAACCCGCAGTCTTTCCCTTACAGGGGGAATGCCTTGGCCAATTCGGCTAACAATAAGTTAGCATACTTAATGCTGTAAAATTCATTCAAGTAGTAGAGTTATATTGTGAAAAGTAATCAAAAACTCATGGGTATAGCCAAGTCTTAGTTGCAAGGGCGTTTTAAAGCTATCTACACACCTAAGCCGGCGGGGTTCGTGCCAGTGGGACGGCGGCTTAGCTGTGTAGCAGTCGGGAGAAGTCCCTACAACACTATTCATGCCGGCTTACTCTAAGGGAAGCCAGAACATTTCCACCGGCTTACCTTTTTGAGAAGTTCCACCTTTGCCACTCTGGTGTGTAGGCAGCTTAATATGTAGGGGAGGTGGTTTAGTAAGCAAATAAAATTTGTAATCACGCTACTTCTTCACGTCTAAACGGCTGGAGTGATTTTATTGAAATTTGATATGGAGCTAGCTGACACCCTAAATTAATACGGCGGAGGCGCGGGCAAAAGTTAGTAACAAAATAAATCCGTCTTAAAACAACAACAAAGAACAAAAACAAAGAACCAAAAAGTGTAAAAAAAAGTAAAAACATACACAAATTCACATACATATTTATGTAGAGATATGTTAACTAACACCCACATTTGGCCAACTATGATTTTCGGTTCCGCGTAATAAGAGGCGAGCTATTGCCGCCAAACGAGCACTCTGACATAGGCTATATGTTTACTATCGGATGTTGAACAGCCCTATCTCTTAGTCGCCTTACGACACCCACGGGTAGATATGGGGTAGTCCTATTCTAATCTATTGGTAACCAACACGCAAAGTGAAAAATAATAATATTAAATATAAATAAAACCACTTTTTACGGATTCTGTCGCGATATATTTGTTATTATTTACTTTTAAAGCAGCCATGATCGCGGTGTGACTCATGATGGTAGTTGTCACATAGTTTGAAGTAAAGGTTATCTCAAAATACCCGAATCATGGTGAATTATTGATGTTCCTAGTTCAATGAGTGACATTCGCGTAAACTTTAGAAAATATCATTAAATATAAACTTGCACTTTCACAGACGAAAATGGCCAGATCGAGTATACGCCAGTCCATGATACGCCAATTCGCATCCTACCAGCAACTCACCCGGAGCCATTCAACCTCATCGACGCTCTCAGCGAGCCTGCGCCCTCCACATCGACCGCCTGTCCCAACCACTGCCCTCCAGAGAAACCTAAAAGAGTGAAGACCCCGAAAGACCAGCCTCTGATTGTTTTCTCTACAAGCTCTTCAGAAGAAACCATGGCGCAAGCCAAAAGTGAAGTTGCCGTGAAAGAAGTGCAGTGTGAATTGGGAGATGAAATTAGGAATATTAAAATTGAAGGTAAATCTATACATATAAAATTACTTGTCCCGACTGACTGACTGATTCATCAACGCATAGCCTAAACCGCTGGACCTACGAACTTAAAATATTGACAGTTTATGTATTTTATGAGGTAAGCGTCCACTAAGACAGGATTTTTGGAAATTCTGCTACTAAAAGGGTAATAACTTATTAAAGGATGGAAGTTTGAATGACAGTCCGTCATTTTCAGAGCTAGATGCGTTAAATTTCATAAACCTGTGTCTTTTAAGAAATGAATGAACACGTGTATCTGTTTTTTTTTTAAATTGAACTACTAAGGGCCGGCGCCCACTGCCGGCACGGCATGGCAAAGGATGCCGCGGCAGGCTGTGGCACGCCGCGGCGGGCTGTGGCCAAGCCCCGCTATCTACTCTAGCATCAGGAGGAATGACATAAATAAATATTGTAGGTTGTAGGACAATCTACACAACGCTATCTAGACCCAAATTAAGCATAGCGTAACTAGCTTGTGTTATTGGTTCTAGAATGCCTATAAACATACTTCACACATTTTTTTTGTAAATACATAATATTATACAACCGCGTCGCCCGCGGCTTCGCCCGCGTGGAAGTCTGATCCCGTTCATCTCTGATAATAATATAGCCTATGTGTTATTTTGATGTATAAACTATAAGTATTATTGTAAAGTTTCATTTAAATCCATTCAGTAGTTTTTACGTGAAAGAGTAATAAACATACTCACATACTTACAAACTATCGCCTTTATAATATTAGATATTAGAAGGATAGAAACACCCAGACCAATGCAAATATTTATATTCATGCATACAAATACATATTTGCACCGAACGGGGATCGAACCCGCGCGGAACCCGATCGTAGCGGTCGCGTTCACTACCGCTACAGCATAGAGGCAGTCAAACGGAATGTGGCACGTCGCATCGCGCCGCAGCATGCCGGAGCCTGCCGCGGCATCGTTTGACAAAATAAAGTAAAATGAATTCTAAGTCACTGCCAAAGATTCAAAATAACTTGATTAGTAAAAAAATCCTTTGCCATGCTATGCCGTGCCGTGCCGGGAGTGGGCGCCGGCCCTAAGAGGTGATATACGTTTGTATGGAAAATTCGTCATTTTCAAAGTAAGTAGCATAAAACTTCATATACCTAGGTCTTTTGAGAAATGTTTTGTCGCTATAACTGACATCCACGCGGGTGAAACTGCGGGCAAAAGCTAGTTTAATCTATACTTCTATATTGCTCGGGATATATATATTGGACCTATAATGTGCTCTATACATGCAGGACACGTTTGTTGTGTATCTTTTGAGGATAGCACGGGGTACTACTGCGATGGACGAGCTCAAATTCACCAAGCATAGACTTACTAAGCAATTCACGCGCGCCAAGGCCTCATTAGTCTCGCGATTTAGGTCCTGAATTCGTGTTCCGAGGTATACTATTATTATAACGAGGTGTAATTCTTCCAGATAACGAATGCGCGCGGCATTTAGTTGTGTTCATGTCGTGTTAATACACACGCAGGTACAGTAAGCTTCAGAGAAAAGGAACCCCCGTTGATAATGGTTTTATCCTCAAGGGGGGTTCCTTTTCTCTGAACCTTACTGTACACGTTTGAATGTGTGCGTGAAACAAGAAACAGTAGATACAATTAGCACGGTAAAATACTGTCAAAAACTAGCTCCCTAAAATTACTAGAAGTGTATTTAACACAACTAGGTGTTATAGTTCAGGTGAATTAAATTAAATTTATATTTGAATTTGAAGTAAACGATGGGAAAATGTCGCACACTATCTACACGGTTAGGTAACACGCGCTCGCTCGTGATTGCAAGAACTATATCTATAATATACAGGGTGTAATCGTTAAGTGTGTCCAGGCATTGTTCCGTAACTATTACAGATATCAAAAAATTGTAAACTGATGTCGAAAGTACGTTACCTAATGAGTAAAATGACATCAATAACTTTTTTAAAATTAATCGAGAGGTATCTAACATTTTGACACTAAACACTCCCATACATTTAGTATGAGATTACTATAGAAAGGTTTTAGTGTCTTTATTTTAAAAGAATATTTTAGCTTATTACTGATATAAAGGAAACTGTTTATTAACCTAGCAGAGTCATAAAACTAAAAATTTAATAATTGGCTGCGCCCAATAGGTACCTACATTCGTAGTTTATTTAATTTTTATTATTCATATAAACATTACTCAAAAGACACGTACTCGAATCCTTATAATTAACTTTCATTCAGCATATCACTCAACGTTTCACTCTTCCTACCCCTTCCACTCCCTATGTATCAGTCATCATCGTGCACCCGTCACGAAGAGGTTCGAAACGCTCAATAAAAAGGAACTCAGGCCTCCCATAGGCCTCCGCGACTCTCAAGTCTATTCACCATTCAGTTAAAACATACTATAACTCGCCGCGCGTCCGCGCTTCCAAATAAACAAATATATAAAAGAAAAACTCTGTGTGAAGTGTTTGTGGACAAGGAGACCTGCGGACCAGGATATCATCACCTCAGCACCTATGGTACGTCCTTTTCACTCCAATAATAATATTTATTTATTAGTAAGTTCAAGTAAATTGTAAGTTTTTGTAGTGTGTTGCTTTTCAGTTGCTCAAATTAATGCGATATTGAAACATGGTTTATTACTAATTTGAAGTGGTAAGATAATTAAAAAAAAAATTAAATGCGTCGGTAGCTTAGTGGTTAAGGAGTCGGCCTTACGATAGAGAGGTCCCGGGTTCGATCCTGGCCATTACACTACCGGCGTGAACCCACTCCTAGCACAAGCATTTTAGCTTAGTTGGAGGGGTTAGAGGGAATATTAGTAGCTTCGGTTCTAATATTCTTTAAAAAAAATCTTCACATGTATCTACTTGAAAATCATCATTGTCATATCATACGTAATCATAAAATATGATTAAGGTAAAATGAGTAGAGTTAGACCACTTAAAATAAAGAAACTAAAGCCTTTCTACTAATACTAAATACTAAATATATGGGAGGGTTTAATGTCAAAATTTTAGATAACCCTTGTTCGACTTTTAAATAGTAGATTGTACACCAAGGGGATAAAGCACTGTATTATGTCACGGGTGCGATATTGAATCCTGAGCGTAACGAAGGACTCCAGATTTAACTCCCGAGCGTAGCGAGGGGGTTTTGAGTTGATTCCCGAGCGAAGTGAGGGAATTAAAATGGAATCCTGAGAGCAGTGAAGGATTTAAGCGCGCCCAAGGCAAAATCAGTTTTATCCCTGAGGAGTATACTCTACTTTTCTCACCTTTTGCGAGACAATAAAAACCAGGGCTACTAGAAAAAGTATTTTAATTATTAAAATACTATTTCGTCACTCGACATTTTCTTAATGTTTTATTCTATCTTCTTTTGCAGTTTTGTCTAATACTGATTGCACCGCATTGAAATACTCGCGGCTTTTGTTTTAAGTATTGATTTTTTTTTGTTCGGCTTGCCGTGGCGTGGCCAGCTCGATTTTCGAATAAGTTCGATTTTCAAATCGCACCGCGCGATTTTGACGAAATTAGACTTTAAATGCATAACAATAAGAACTAAGAGAAGTGAGAATCACATTACTGCCCGGCGGGTTATAATGAAATTCAGTACAACATTATAGACTACAGGCCCATGTTGAAAAAATGATGGGCCATTTGAACCACCAGGTGACCTATCTAGTACGATATAAGAGCATAAAATAATAAGATTCAGCTCTATGCCGTCACTTGTAAGCTGTCCAACTGAGTGCAGGGAAGAATTCGAAAGTACAGGTAGAGTGGGTACATTTTGGTCACATATTTTTGTACGGCAATCTTACCACCGATAGATTCATGTAAAATAGTAAGAAAACGCACAGTGCCGTAAAAAAATGGTGCGCCACAAAGTCGGAATTTCTTTTTATTTTCCGACAATTACCAGGGTAAATTTGGTCATTTTATTTTGTACGGCATCTGTGTCATACTATTTCAATACTGATTCTAATCCATTATTCCGCAACGCCGTACAAAAATCATGTGACAAGGGGAAAAAATCGAGGGTTGCAATCCCCTCTCTTTCCGTAGTCCAGGAGGTGATTTGAAAAAGTACGGCTTTAGTTATAAAACATTATCTAGCACTCAAAAGTACTATTAAAAATAATGCCGTCACAAAATTATTGTTCATTTGAATGTAAATCAATAATTATCTTAATTTCATTGTATCCTTGATTTATAGAGCTGTAAAATCATTTGATCCTGTACGGGAACTTTTTTTTTAACATGATATTGTAAAATACAATTGTTATATAGTATTGCCGTTCAAAAGAAACCGTTGTAGAAAAAATGATAGAGAAATACAAAAACTGCAATTTTGCAAATTATTGTAAAAATTTAAATATCATAGGTAAATGAAATATAGCAGTTTTCTACGATTTATCCCTTGTTTTAAATAGTATTAACATAGATAAATTAGGAAAAAATGATGCCGTACATTTTTATGCAGACCGTATCTTTTAGGCTGATGAAAGTGACGCTACAGTTTTAAGGGTACTTTATGTCCATCTGATACAGTACGGCATTAACATATTTTTGAAGAGAACAATTGATAATATGATAATATCACTATGACGTCTAACTGAAATGAAACGGTGTGTATATTATGTCCAAGAATTGAAACTGGCAATCCCAGTATCAACAGTTTTATATACTTTTTGATTTAATATATACTTCAAACATTATTGATACATACATATAATTGATTTGTTTCATTGTAATGATGTGAATAAATAAAACAATCATTTTTTAGAAAAAATCGATAATTGAATGATAATAATAAAACAAATGGTCATTTTTTAGAAAAATTCGATAAATTTAATGATGATAATAAAAAATATGGATTTTCTTCAAATTATTCAGTATCGGAATCAGTTGCTGAGTTGTTATCGGAATCAACGTCTTCATCGACGTCCGAATTATCTTCTCTATTATTTTCTGAAACATAAATATGTATTCGTCAAAATCAAAGTCTTACGTACAAATTAAAGATGTAAAGATTAATTTATTTATTTACCCATGTCGTCATCATCTTCTTCGCCTGATTCCTCATCCGGTTCCGTTACATTTCGTTATATGGATTTTTTCTTTTTGATTTTTCTTTTTTATTTCTTTTTTCCCTTTGGACCAACGAAAATGTACGGCATATGAAAAAATATTATCTATGCATAAAATACTTTCAAAATAAATTTATTTCATGTTGTGTCAAATCACCCCCTGGACTATGGAAAGAGAGGGGATTGTAACCCTCGATTTTTCCCCCTTGTCGCATGATTTTTGTACGGCGTTGCGGAATAATGGATTAGAATCAGTATTGAAATAGTATGACACAGATGCCGTACAAAATAAAATGACCAAATTTACCCTGGTAATTATCGGAAAATAAAAAGAAATTCCAACTTTGTGGCGCACCATTTTTTTACGGCACTGTGCGTTTTCTTACTATTTTACATGAATCTATCGGCGGTAAGATTGCCGTACAAAAATATGTGACCAAAATGTACCCACTCTACCTGTACTTTCGAATTCTTCCCTGCACTCAGTTGGACAGCTTACAAGTGACGGCATAGAGCTGAATCTTATTATTTTATGCTCTTATATCGTTCTAGATAGGTCACCTGGTGGTTCAAATGGCCCATCATTTTTTCAACATGGGCCTGCAGTCTATTACACCCTGGCAAAGGACTAGGGCTATAATGATTTACTTTGAGTAAGGTTTGCATGATATATAATGAGGCATTGTCGAGCAGGTGGTGTGAAAAAGTTATTTATGTAATTTTACTCATTAGGTAACGTACTTTCGATATCAGTTTAAAGTTTTTTGATATCTGTAATAGTTACGGAATAATCGTCTGGACACACTTAACGATTACACCCTGTATATTAAGGTTCAAGTCTCACTTGAGCATTTCATTTTTCCCAATGTATTCGAAGAACTATAAAGTTTGTGACGTTGTAGGCAGTAATCTACTAGACTTATTCTGAACATTCTCTGCCCAATAGAAAACTACATTTGAGTGTAAATAATAATACTTAAAACTTTTATCCAGAACCACCTTTTCTTACAGAAGGCAGCAACCTGCCAGCTCAACCCATGTTGGAGACCGACCAGGCCTATCCAGCTACCATTATGCATATTGACGGAGCATTTTTCTGGGTCATCACCGAAGATCCAGACGAAGTGCAGAAGTAAGTCTACAAACTAAAGGGATTTTATGACATGGTAGCTAGGAACTTTGTCAAGTTTTATTTTGTATTATATTACTTAATTAAAAAGAATTACAAGTTTACGATTCTACTCAAACAATTGCAATTAAACAACCGTAAGATTTTAAGTCTGATCAAGACCATTCTAATAAAAAAAACGCGTCCATCGCGAACTGAACGGATTTTATTGCGGTTTTTTAGTATCAAACATTTACAATTATCTAATATAGATTATATAATTACTATTTCCTTTCAGTCTAATGATGGAAATGACAAAGTTCTACACTGAAAACCACAAACCGATAAGCCCTAAGGAGGTGAAGGCACTCACATGCTGTGCTTTCTACGACGAAGAAAGCGACTGTTTTTATAGAGGACTGTTCTTAAAACTCAGTGAGGTACAATTCCTTTATTTTATAACTAGACGTAATAGGTATATACTCACATTTCATTACCTACATTTTCTCGGTATCATAACAATACTTCGGCAGAATGCTTTTATCATATGGCATATATACAAGGTGATTCAGTTTCGATAGCAAAATCATCTGGAAGTATTGAATAACACACTTGTACATTTCCACTAATTTTATTTCTAGACCTGACCGGTTTCGCCTTACGGCATTCTCAAAGGTTCACATTGAACTCTTGTCAGCAATGTGAACTTTTGAGAATGCCGTAAGGCGAAACCGGTAAGGTCTAGAAATAAAATTAGTGGAAAAGTACAAGTGTGTTATTCAATATGTGTAGCAGATTCCACCAAGCGCCATCAATCTCCAGTATAAAAAGTCATCTGGAAGTATTAATTTGGTGAAAAAAAAAAAATTTACAACCCCCATACATTTTTTCTGTTCACCTGAACATTATTCCTATACATTATCAAAAAAAAAAATGTGTTTCTTTCGCCAAATTAATACTTCCAGATGATTTTGCTATCGAACCTGAGCCCGAATTCTTTTTTCCCGAAACGATTATAAAATAACCTTGTATATGGCAGACTGATTGGGTTGGTCTAATTTAAAGTCGCTTTAATTTATGTTATTTATGTATGTTATACGAATAATGCAAATAGAATACAAATATACGAGGAACTAGCTTTTGCCCGCGGCTCCGCCCGCATGGATGTCGGTTCCCGGCAATTATTTGATTTTTTCTCTACGTACATACCTTCCCTGGACTTCCACGAATAATTCAAGACCAAAATTAGCCAATCGGTAAAGGCGTTGTTGAGTTATAACATTACAACGAAAAGTGGCATTGATTTTTGTATATATAGACTAGCTGTCCCGGCGAATTTCGTACCGCCAATTTTTTCCTACCCTCGTGGCGTCAGATCCCGTTCCCGCTGCACCATTTAGGGGGATGAAAAATAGATAATAATTAAATGACGATTGATCATTTTTCTACCGGAAAGAAAAAATAATTAAATTACTAAAATGGCTATTAAAAAATAAGGGTTGATCGAAGAAGGGTGAAAATTGAGGATATGTATTTTTGTATGTTGTATCATAAAAAATAGAAATTAAAAATTTTGTCTAAAAAATAAAAAATAAAAATTTTGTGGTGGACTACCCCTAACATTAAGGGGGATGAAAAATAGATGTTGGCCGATTCTCAGACCTACTCAATATGCTCACAAAATTTCATCAAAATCGGTCAAGCCGTTTCGGAGGAGTATGGCAACAAAAACTGTGACACGAGAATTTTATATATTAGAAAGGAATATATCCACCACATCTTTCTGAAGGTTGTCGGAAGAGGCGAGAGGCTAATAACGGGGAACAATGCGCAGACGATACCAACCTATCTGGCCAGCGCGGAAACAGTCTCTCAACATTGGGAGAGGTTTATGTCCACTAGTAGATTGCAATAGGCTAATTATTTGATTGATTGATGCATAAAATGTAGTAAAAGAAATATTTACACGATCTTAACGTACCAGGGAGACAACGGTATGGCGGAGATGTACGTAGTGGACACGGGCGAGATGCGGTCCGCGCCCATAGACTGCGTGCAGCCGCTGTACCCGCGGTTCTGCGCCAAACCGCCCTATGCACGCTGCTGCCATCTAGCGGGGGTGAGTACTACTAGCGACAGTTATTAACCCTGAATAGTCGAGAAGACTCCAGGTTTTTATTTCTTTAAAATATAAATAGAGTTTATTGGCTTATCGTTTCACTCCTGCGAATTCAGTTCCCGTTGCCGTTCGCGCGCTTTGAATTCTGTTCCCATTCCCGTGACCCATGTGAACAGATTCTTTTTTATTTCATACCTTCTGTGAAACTAATAGAACACACTAAAAAAATTGCCGAAACGGTCGAGCCGTCTTCGAGTTATGCGTTTAGCAATAGCAACATCCATTTTTATTATAAAGACTAGCTGTTGCCCGCGGCACCCCTCGCGTGCATGTCAGATATCGCGACCAAACATAGCCTATGTCGTTTCTCAAGGTTTAATCTACCGCTATACCAAATTTCACCAAAATCGGTTCAGTGGTTTAGTCGTGAAAGCTTCACATTCGCATTTATAATGTTAAGTATATGTTGACTACAGGTGGACCTCATGAGCTACCATAATAAGGAACTAATGGAGCAGCAAGAAGAATTTATGAGAAGTTTCGTCGGCACGCGATGCACCATTGAAGTCGATGACAAGTCAGTATTGTATGAATACTATTTTAATTTTATTTGTAGGTACTGTGTTTTTTTTTTAAATCATATTGTTTTCATTACGGTTCTTCATCCGACAGTAAACGTACAACCAATGGTTCCCGCTTGACGGTAATAGGCTTCTGGATCTGCGCATGCAAGGTCATTGTTCAAATTGTTTGGCGAAGAGAGAGTAGAAGAGCCTAGTGGTATGGGTAATGGACTGCTGAGACGAGGTCTCGGGTACGATCCCAGGTTTACCATGGCATACACCAATGACTTTTCGATGCTTTTCGAAGTTATGTGTGTATTTATCGCCGGTTTATAAGTGCCCGGTTAATGGCAATAGGCTCGCCACCTATTACATTAGGACCTAAACAAACTGGCGAAATGTGGGTGCTAGTACCTATGACTACTAGTTTATGAGAGAGAGAGTTTATAATCTAATGTCATCCGACTCTTTAACCTACTCAGATGGCTTTTAGTCTAACTAGAAACGGTTGAATTTCTATATTTTAAGCGACGGCTATCTGACCTCCACAACCACTAGCATCATCAAAGTTCTTCAGTTCTACTACAGCGAATGTCACACGGTAACCGGGAGAGACAGAAGTTCGAAGTTTTCATAAGTTTTTGGTTTTAAAACTGCTTACATGATCAAATCTTTTTACTTTACAGTACTTCGGAATCTATGGGCGTGTACGTGATACTACCATCTGGAGAGACACTCAACAGCATAATTGTCAAACAAAAACTAGCTCTATCAAGTAAGTTTACATGTTTTACTTTTAATAAAGACCGTAGCTGACGACTACTACTAGCTTTTGCCCGCGTCTCCGCCCGCGTGGATGTCGGTTCCCGGCAATTATTCGATTTTTCCCACCTTTTAAACCTCCCCCAGAACTACACGAACATTTCAAGACCAAGATAGGATAAATCCGTACAACCGTTCTCGAGTTTTAGTGAGACTAACGAACAGCAATTGATTTATATATATATATAGATATAATAGCTACTAAATATTTGTCGAATAAAACAACGCCTGCGCTCGTAGAAGCAGCCCACTCTGCCAGCTCTACACGGTGCCCTCTTCTAGTCAGAGGAACACGTTGAGAGTCTCCGAGTATCCCTCTACATTGCTACTCCTACCTAGGTCGAAATTAGGTATTCTACTGACTGGTCAAATTAGTTACTTTTTACTAAACGTTTGAAACTTGTCTGAAAAAAGATTTAGTGACGTCGTAAAATTTAATAGTCAAATCAGTTACTATTAGAGGTTGGGTGGATGATTAAAAATAAATAAAAACTATAAAATAAGAACCGACGCAATTTTACCGCTCTTTTACCATTCTTACAAACAATGATACAATATGTTATATAGTACATACTGCACAAACCATCTGGGGTTTAACAGCGGTATGTTGACACTAATCTCGCTACAAAATAATTAAAAGTAAAAGGCAGTGACTAGGTAAGCAGATAATGTCTCTTTAGGACACGTTTACAATTTTTTTTTTTTTAGTGCGTCACGGGTTTCGGTAGGCAGACCATTTAATATACATGGCAACATGTATTCCCACGTCCTTGTTCCGTATACATTGATATGTTTAGGTAAACTATAAATGGGCAAATAAGAAAGCTTACATAATGATTCATGTCTAATGTTTCTATTTAAGTTAACAAACTATAGATATATTCAAATCGGAAACAAAGTTCAGCCGTTTTTTTTAGCTATTTAGTCGTTTTAATAAATATTTGGCTTCAAAAATAAATTTATTGTTAATAAGGTACCCTTGATGATAGGGATGTATCTGTTGGCATTGAATTTATAAGTTAAGACTTTAAGAACTTCTTTTAATTTAATTTACTTACTATGTCTGTTAGAGATATTTGATCCTTATGGCTACCGCGATCGATTGATGCTATAAAAATGCCGGGTGTTTCAAACGAGTTACGAGAACCGTTGAATGAGGTTTCATTTCTTTTAAAAAATAAAGTAATGTTTCCTTTGAGTCAAATTCGCAATAATTGATTTACAAACTATAGCAGTATTTACACGTTTCACGGGTATCTTTGACAGCGCGGGGTGCTACGGCGGTGGACGAGCTCAAATTCACCAAGCATAGATTATTACAAAACAATCCGCCCGCATCGGGGCCTTATAAATCTCGTGATTTGAGTCGAAAATATACAGGGTGTATTTTAAAAATGGGGCGGTTAAGGCAGTCTTTTGATTCCCACAAGAAATAGGATCAATCAGCACCAAAAATTTTTTTCTTGCTGAGTGTACGATTTTTCCAAAATCTGTGAATGCAGTTCCACATAATATCTCAAAAAGTTAGGGAAGGTCTCCTAAGAACATTTTACTGTAACTACAACGGTTAAGGCCCTTACTGCCCCGTTTCAATAATACACCCTGTATGTCCCGCTCATGGTTTACCTATGACAGAAGTTCCAATATATTTCAAATTTAAAAGTTAGCATAATCTAATATATAAAATTCTCGTGTCACAGTTTTCGTTGCCATACTCCTCCGAAACGGCTTGACCGATTTTGATGAAATTTTTTGTGCTTATCCGGTATCTATGAGAATCGGCCAACATCTATTTTTCATCCCCCTAAATGGTACAGCGGGAACGGGATCTAACGCCACGAGGGTAGGAAAAAATTGGAGGTACGAAGTTCGCCGGGACAGCTGGTAAATGCTATAAAAAGTTCATTCAAATATTTAAACGGAGTCATCAAAAATCAATGTTTAAAAATGATTAAAAAAATCATTCATTGGTTCCAACAGTTCGTAAGAAAATTGGTAGATGGCTCCACCCTCGCCCTGAAAGACGGAAATTTGAAGTGATTCAGCTGTGGCTCAATAGCTCAGTTGGAAGAGCATTCCCCCTGTAAGGGAAAAGCCGTGGGTTCAAGTCCCACTTGAGCGCTTCTATTTCCCGATGTATTCCAAATTTAAAAGTTAGCATTATAATTGCTATAAAAATTTCATAGAAAAAAAAATAAGTTCTAATTTTAAAAATGTTCTTTTTTTTTGTAATATTAGTAGACAAGCAGTCAGTCTCGCCAGAGCCGCAGCACGCTCGTGGTCGTTCCGCGCCGCCGCCCCCCACCGACAGCGACCATGAACTGGACTATCCCGAGTACGAAGATCCGGTGGAAGCGGTCACGGTATGTTAGCTGTTCGTGCTTGCCCTCACGCTGAACTTCGGCTGTAAGCTGGTGACGACACAAAAGTGTTACGAAAAATGTGATCGGATGGAGCGAACGGAAGTTGAGGGGGGAGATATAAGTTAGTGAAAATAGAAAGTGGAAGTTAGGTTTCGTATACTGTGGCGTGATGGTAGTGCACGCGACTGCCACGCAGGAGGCGCGGGTTCGATTCCCGCTCAGTGCAAATATTTCGCTCAGCCAAAGATGATTATGGATTAATACCTATTTATTTACGCTTCCGTGGCGTAGTGGTAGTGAACGCGGCTGTTACACAGGAGGTGCGGGTTCGATTCCCGCTCAGTGCAAATATTTGTATGCATGAATATGGCTATTTGCATTTGTCTGGGTGTTCCTATGTATAATATGTATGTATTTACAAAAAAAAAGTATATAAGTATGTTTATCCGCATTCTAGATTCGATAACACAAGCTATAAAAGCTTACCATGGCTCTAGATAGCATTGTGTAGAATGTTGTGGAATATTTATTTATTATATACTGTAAGGGTAAGAGATAGAGGTTTTTTGCCTCCATAATCCATTAATAAAGAAGTACGAGTATGTATTTTATTTCTCTTAGCCGGTTATGATGGAGCTAAAGGAGTCTCCTGTGTTGTTGTCTAAAGCACATTTATTTTGCTGGTCCTTATTTTTTCTCGTGTATAAAGTTCGCATACGTGCAATGTATGCGCGAACTTTCTCTTTCCTCCATTTTTGAGAATTTTGTTCGGAAGTTTATTTATTTATCTCATTATTTATATACATACAAGAACAAACATAAATATACATAGATGGAAGAAGTGCTAGTAAATGTTTACGAGTATCTATAATTTATAATAGTAACACAAACAATAGCTTTGGTGCACTGCCTTCCGATTTTATATTGCATGTATTGAATATTAATTTACTCCTACAGCCTCTTCATGATTTGTCATTTTCTTCGTGCATCCAGGGTTACCGCAGCCGTGACGACGCGGATATCTGCAAACATTATAAAGGGGGTCCTGAGAAAACTTGTTTTAAAGGAAATAAATGCACCAAGAAACACATCCTCAAGCATCCTGGTGAGTCAATTTTCAAAACTACCTAAATCCAAAAAGGAGTTCTTCTCATACTTTCCACATAATACACATTTTTCCACTTTGGAAATGTATCTCGCGCAAACTATACAGTTTGGAAAAAAAATTATGTTAGAAACCTCACTCTAATTTTTAAGACTTATCTATAGACCCACACGTATGAATGTGATGAAAAAATTAGTTCGAAGTAATCCCCCAAAATTTATTGCTATTTTTCTATTTATGTGTAAAATTCTTAATGCACTTCACAGAATACATCTACTTACCAAGTTTCAACAGAATAGGCCTTATAGTTTTGGAGAAAAGTGGCTGTGACATACGGACGGACAGATAGACAGACATGACAAATGAATAAGGGTTCCGTTTTTTGCCATTTGGCTACGAAACCCTAAAAATGACCAAAAAATTTAGTATTACAACATTGGTATTCACAACAGAAGATGTAATAGTTCCTAAGACTGACCACCAGAGAGCAAAACTTCTGCCAGAGTATCATCCGTCAATCAACCGGCTTGGAATTAAAGTTTGAGTCCCTAATATCTCAATGGGGCCTCAAAAACAGCCTTTCATTAAATCTTGAAAACTTTATAGACCGACCATAACCGCTGTATTTCTCGGGCCATATATCTTGAACCTATAAGATATAAAAGGCCCTGTCACGTGCGAATTGTTTTGTTTTAAATTAATAAATGTATGCTCGGTGAATTCAAGCTCGTCCACCGTACTGCGCCTAATATTGTGGCGCCATCTGAAAACCAGCGCTTCGTATACCCTGGTGCGGGTGTACGAGGCATTCATGCTGAGATGGTGACCCTTTTAGGTTCGCACGATGAATATTACTGTAATGGGCTATTTGACTAAGTCGTCGATTCTTCCCAACACTGCAGGCTTAATATGATAGCTTGTTCTGAAAAAATATGCGTTGCAAAATAAAATATTGCATATCTAAACTGAAACTATGATTTTTCATTAGTTGAAATTCCCAAAAAAAGTCAAAATATAAACAATCAAATTCAATTTAAATATATAACTTTTCAGATTTCTTATTAAATTTTAAACAACTTTTATTATGAACTATATACGTGTAAACGCAACGTAGACCGAGATAAATCCGAAATTCTCTTGCACTCCATTCATTTGCACTACGCGCTACGGAAGCGTGACGTCACAATTTAGTGTGATTTTGTATGGAGCGTTTTCGGGCGGCGCGACAAATTGAATTTTTCAAAATCAAATATCTCGAAAACTATTTGTCGTACGAAAATTTTACTTTTACAGTTCATTATATTATAAGAAAGTGGTCATTATTCGAAAGTAAAAAAAAAATTGTCATATAGCCTGTTCTTTGCCTAGTAACTACCTATGTATATTGTGCGTATCCTAAATGTTTTTTTTTCTTTTTTTCTTTGTTTCTTCTTTCAATACAATACGCACCTTGGTTTTATGCGCGGCAAGACGGAGAAGTATCGACATCTGATTTGGTCAGTTTGCCGCCAACACTCGCGGCGGTATGTCGCTCGCTCTGTTTCATACTCTTTTTTCTTTTTCTTTCAAAAACTATAACCGTGTCTGAATGAATTTTTTATAGCATTTACTATGCTAACTTTAAAATTCCTTTCCCTTACAGGGGGAATACCCTTCCAACTGAGCTATTGTTAACCATAACCGTGACATTTTTTTACATATTCACAGATGGCTGGACGCGAGATCGAGTAGAAGTGGCTGGCAAATGCAAGTCAGTGCCATTCCCGGCACCCGGCACTTGGCACAGAGTGACGGTCACTTACGTGTGTCACTACGACCGGGTCTACGTGCATTTCTTGAATGAGAAAGGGAAAGGTAGGCATTAGTCAGTAGTAATGTTAATATCGAAAAATATATGTACAGATATCTGGAAATCCCCGAAGGGGCAGGCAGAGGTGTACCAGCACCCACGTTTCGCTAATTATGATTTTGTGTCCCACGATGTAATAACGAGCGAGCTTATTGCCGTCTCGCGGGCACTTTGTCTTGGGCTGTACTTTTACTGTTGGATGGAGAACAGCCCCATCCTTTAGTCGCCTTTTACGATACCCACAGAGCTGGGGTGGTCCTATTCTACTCCACCAGGACCCAACACTGCAAACTTCTGGATTCAAAGAACTTATAGAAAATATACTCAATTCAATTTTGTAATGTCTTGATGCTCCTACCGGACACTTCACAATTGCCTTTGTATTAGAAGTATCAGGACATGGGTGCCCCGGTGCTCCTACTAGTACGACAATAAATAAATAAATAATAAATAAATATTTTACAACATTCTACACAACGCTATCTAGACCCATGGTAAGCTTTTATAGCCTGTGTTATGGAATCTAGAATGCGGATAAACATACTTAAATACTTTTTTCTTTGTAAATACGTACATATTATACATAGACCAATGCAAATAGTCATATTCATGCATACAAATATTTGCACTGAGCGGGAATCGGACCCGCGCCTCCTGCGTAGCAGTCGCGTGCACTACCGCCACGCCATAGAGGCTGTCAATTTAGTAGGAGTACAAAGCCACACTCCTCTATCTGCATAAACTGCACAGAACGCATTTTTAGGTTTAGGCAAACTCAAGGCGCTACGGCAGGAAAGGCATGCCAACTAACCAATTACATAATATATCTTCTTTCTTATAAATAAAAAATATATATATTGCTAAGCGCAAAACTCGAGAACGGCTCGATCAATTCGGCAATTTTTTTCGTACAGGCCCACGTGAAGGTTTAAAAAAACGTTCCCATGGTTCACGGAAACGCTAACAGAATCCCATGCGGGCAATATCAGTTAGTAGATAGACAAATACCAATAATGAGCCCGCCACATTGGTTCATTAATTCTCCTCCCGAGGAGGGCCAAACCGTAAGGGATGGCCCTGGGTCAGCCGGGGTGCGAGGGATATGTCGATGACAACCTCACCTCCGGCCTAGCACCACGACCCACAGTTGGCGTGCGGTTTTAGTCGGCTCGAGTCCGACATAGTCCCCTTCCGGCTCCGGCAGGGGGGGTATACGAGGGGATTTCCAGACGAAAAAAAAAGGGTTCATTAATTCTGTGAGTTTCTGGCAATCTGTTTGATGGCATACATCTACCATCCGACAGTAAACCTTACAGCTATGTATGAAGGGTTAAATTTAAATGTGTCGTTGTATTTCCAGAGGAACCACCGCCGCCACGCTTCGGATTGGTTCTGCCGCCGACTACCCTGAACGCACTCGTTCAAGACATGAACAGCCCTGCCGCGAGGATCGCTTATAAGCCGCTTACGGTAAATAATACACACATACATACATACATAAACTCACGCCTGTATTCCCCGAAGGGGTAGGCAGAGGTGCTAGCACCCACATTTCGCCAGTTTAAGTTTAGGTCCCAATGTAATAGGTGGCGAGCCTATTGCCATTAACCGGGCACTTAAAAACCTGCGATAAATACACACATAACTTCGAAAAGCATCGAAAAGTCATTGGTGTGTGCCATGGTAAACCTGTGATCGAACCCGAGACATCGTCTCAGCAGTCCATTACCCATACCACTAGGCTACCGCAGATTAAATAATTAATACATTAATAGAATTATATCACGTAACAGAAACTGTGTAAAGAGTATTCTTCAAAATACATTTCATTGTTTTGTTAGTGAAATAAAACATCAATTACAAGTTGAAGCGTCGGTATCTTAGTGGTTAAGGAGTCTGCCTTACGATCGAGAGGTCCCATGTTCGAATCCTGGCTATTACACTACCGAAGTGAACCCACTCCTAGCACAAGCAATTTAACTTAGTTGGAGGGGTTAAAGGGAATATTAGTAATTTCGGTTCTAATATTCTTATAAAAAGTAAGTGCCAAAAATAATTGCTAAATGTTACCTTACGGTTATTAAAGACTAGCTTTTGCCCGCGGCTCCGCCCGCGTGGATGTCGGTTATCACGACCAAACACAGCCTATGTCCTTTCTCATGGTCTAATCTACCCCTATACCAAATTTCATCAAAATCGGTTCAGTGGTTAAGTTGTGAAAGCGTAACATACAGACAGACAGATAGAGTTACTTTCGCATTTATAATATTAGTATGGATTGGATTTATACCCATTTATGTCAATAAAACACTTCGATTTTTTCTAGATAACTCCGGCTCTAGGAGAGTTGGTAGCAGCCTTGTATCCTCCAGATGAGAGCTGGTATCGCGCCAGAGTCATGACTATCACGCGAGCAGACCAAAGCGTGGAGGTAATGTAACAATGTTTATAATTATACAGGTTATCCCGTAAGGAGTATCTATTTGTCCCTATCAGCCATCTAGCGACATCGACTGATATAAAAGAGTAGTGAGGAAAGTGAAGTTCTATCTATAAGCTACATTCTATTCTATCATCGCACCGCTCGCCATAGACAGGGATTTCATCCCCACACATTGCATCCGAATACGGTGCGCACCGTGCGGTATGAAAGGAACTTCAACCCACGTACGCTCAAGCTGTGGACTGAACTCCCTGCCATGGTTTTCCCAAGCGACTATAATATGGGGTTCTTCAAGAGGGGCATTAGAAGGTTTCTTCAGGGTAGGCAGCGCGAGTAACGCCCCTGGTGTTGCATACGTCAATGGTAATAGTAACCACTTTCCATCAGGTGGGCCGTGTGCTTGTCTGCCACCTAAGGGGTATAAAAAAAAAGTTCTCGCGCTGGTACAAGATATACTGGGTTATTTTATAGTGGTTTCGGATAAAAAGTTTTATTTTATTCTTTCAGAAAAACTTACAGCTAGAATACAGAGTACAAACAAATTGTAAAAAAATATTGCCAATTATAAGTTTTCACATGTAAAATGGTGTTTTATGTACACGAACGGTAGACAGTTATGCAGTAAGCATATCGTGTATTTTTACCCGGGGTGTGCGTTGTTTTATAGAAAAAAGTTTCATAAAATTTCGTTTTACAGAAAATGTTTCGCATAATTTCGTTTCATAGAATAATCAATATACATAATACTTACTTTAAAGATTTTTAAATCATTGACTTTTGTTTCACATAAATTTTAATGTTAGAATAATCATTTCATAGAATAACAAATCAAATATTCTTCTTTTTTATATTGGTTATTTAATATAAAACTTATTTGCGCAAAGATATTTTCTGGGTGGTTTAAAAAAAAATAACCACGAAGGCTAAGGCGAGAGCTCCGCTTCGCTTCGCCCTCGCCTTAGCCTTCTAACCTAACCTATCCGAGTCGGGGTATTATCTAATTAAATTACTATAAGCAATCGGGAAAAAAAATGTATCTAAATTTTACTGTTTGAAATAGATGGTGGTTAGTGGTTGTTTTTAAGATTCCTTAAATAATAATTCTACAGTTTGATAAGTATGTTAAACAAAAATATGTGAAAAAAAAATCATTAAATTGTGTTTCTGTGAAAAGTGATTCATTGTGGTAAATTGTCTTTGAAACAATAATATTCGAAATAAAAATATAAGAACCAAATATTATATGAAACATTTTCTGTAAAATGAAATTCTATGAAATTTCTTTCTACGAAATAAGGCGCTCCCTTTTACCCGACTACGGCGAAGCCAAAAGGAGAGTTATGATTTTGACAGGCTATGTATGTATGTATGTATGTATGTATGTTCATTTGTTCCCTCATAGCTTCTCAACTACTTATTAGAACTAGACAAATAAGGTATCGTTACAAGCGTCTTTATCGTCCGATGGTTATAGGCTATATGACGTGTCAGTCAATCTTGTGTGGCGCCCTCTAGCGCTCATAAGGTACTGAGTTAAAAAATAAATTTGAGATAAATATGCCATGTTTCTAATGAAAGGGCTTAATAAGCACATTTCAAATATGTATAAATTGTTAGCTTTACTTTGCCCCAAAATAATATAAATAAAAAATAAAGTTTAAAACTAAAACCCGACTACCGAAAAACCACGCTCGAAAAGGTGACAAACAAGAAAATATCAAGGATAGCCTTGGTCGTATGCCACTTACTGTAAAAAAACAATATATTCTAGAGAAAAGTGGCATACGACCACGGCTATCCTTGATATTTTCTTGTTTGTCACCTTTTCGAGCGTGGTTTTTCGGTAGTCGGGTTTTACTAAACAGTGAAGTATATTTATACATATTTAAATCAAAGAAAAAAAATTAGGTTATTTAGAATATTTTGCTTAGTATGACTTTAATTGAATTGGTTCTGGTGAAAAATTACACACAGTTTCGAAAGCAAAATCATCTGGAAATATTAATTTGGCGAAAGATTTTTTTTGAAAACCCCCATACATTTTTTCTTTCACCTGAATATTATTCCCATACATTATCAAAAAAAAAAACTTAAACCCCATTAATAGTTCCATATGATTTTGCTATCGGAACTGCCCGAACTCTTTATAACCAAAACGACTATAAAATCACCCAGTATATAAAACCATCTCCCGAGGAGGGCTAGACCGTAAGGGATGGCCCTGGGTCAGCCGGGGTGCGAGGGATATGTCGAAGACAACCTCACCTCCGGCCTAGCACCACGACCCACAGTCGGCGTGCGGTTTTAGTCGGTTCGAGTCCGACATAACCTCCCCTTCCGGCTCCGGCAGGGGGGTATCCGTGGGGATTTTCGCACGAAAAAACAAAAGAAAAAAGGTATTTAAAACATCCTACAATCCCAACGACAATCGTTGGGCTGCAACCCGCCAGGTGTAGTGACCTTGCCTGTCCTGAGGAATATCACACATTCATCCTCCACAGAACGCAGGTACCTGCTGACTATAAGCCGACCGCTTAAATCCCGTATCGCCTGCGCAGTAAAAGGGGAGCGGAGGCAGGTAACGCTACACACGGAGTCAATAATCCAAAGACTTATCTCGAGATAGACATTATTGACATATTTTTGTTTTTATGAAATACTAGCTTTTGCCCGCGGCTCCGCCCGCGTGGATGTCGGTTATCGCGACCAAACATAGCCTATGTCCTTTCTCATGGTCTAATCTACCCCTATACCAAATTTCATCAAAATCGGTTCAGTGGTTTAGACGTGAAAGCGTAACATACAGACAGACAGACAGACCGAGTTACTTTCACATTTATAATATTATTATGGATTAATATGTAATCGCAATATAGAATGCACGGCAATACACACAAACCTCATTAATTTAAGGTTTGCTATGATTGTTATCGCAATGTATAATATTGTTGTAAAATAAGTAAAGAATAAAAGAAAATATTATATTTTTAATAGTTTTTTTTTTTATTTACTTAATTACAAGTTTGGATACAAAAGTAGAGATAGGTATACAAGTATAAAATATTATTGTAATATCTGTAGGTTTAAGTAAAAACTAAACATTTGATTTTTTACAATTACTTTATTAATAGCTTCTTGAGTACGAAATAATAAAACAACAATTAACTCCTTTTACGAAATATTTAAGATAAAAGATATGTAAGCAGGATTATTCATCACTAAATAATAATTATTAATATTAGTATTATTATTCTCGGTCACAAGTTAAAAATCATCTTGGGATTAATCTTGGCAAGCCTTATACCTTGTGTGTTAATGTCGAAGCATCCGTAACAAAAATACCAACCGCGCGCTGAGAGCACCGCTAGCGCATTACCGCGTTTGATGTGAGCTCTATGCTCCGCCACCCGGTACCATCTCCCCCCGCTCCCTTCTTACCGCGCAGGCGATACGCGAATTAAGCGATCGGCCTATAACGTACACGTGGTATGAGCCCGCTGCAGAGCACAGATTCGAGTCGCATATCCGGAACGAACGCCCGTTCCATGCACCTAGCAGTAAATAGTAGATTATATAACAAGGGAGCGAAGTAGTATTTTTACGGCGAGGGCGCTACTTTGAATCAAGAGCAAAGCGAAGGATTCTAGAATAGAATAGAAAAGAATAGAATAGTAAAATTCAAAGAGTTAGTTATACACTCTAGTTTTCACCCCCGTTCTATGAGAAAATATTTCTCCTGAGATTTCGGGCATAACAATTAACAAGTTTTGCTTTTGTACGACGTTGTTAGCTTCTATAATATCTAATTGTTTCAGGAGTTAATGCATTGTCACTTCCATAACTCGAAGTAGAACTCATATTATTTTGAAAAATACAACTTAAATAGGTACCTAATGTACTAATTACAAGAACAGAGAGGTGATTCGCGCTCTTTGTTTTTTTTTTAGTCAGCACAGGTCTCTCCGCGCTATGCAGCCAACACGTACCAGCCAGTAATCCGTACAATTTGCGTTCGATTTCTTAGAATGATAATATTCCAAATTCAAATCACTTTGCTGGCCCGCTGCTTGGCTCTGAACAGAAAAGAGCTATTTTGCGCCCCGCTACAGTGACAGTAAAGTGACATTTTTCGAATAGAAGGGATGAAAACATCATTATATTGGTATGGCAGGTAATGTACGTGGACTACGGCACCGTGCTGTGGGTGAAGGAGGATCAGCTGCGGGTGTTGGACGCGCGGTATGCGGCACTGCCGACGCAGGCGGTTCGCTGCGTACTGGCCGGAGTGCGGGCGCGATCGCACAACTCACAGCAGTGGGCGCAGGCCAAGCGCGCGCTCGCCGACATGGTGCAGGACAAGACGCTCGAAGCGCACGTAGTGTACGTACCACCCACTCACTGTTATTACAATGGGCTATTTGACTATTTTTTTTTTACTTTCGAAAAATGACCACTGTCTTATAATATAATGAACTGTAAAAGTAAAATTTTCGTACGACAAATAGTTTTCAAGATATTTGATTTTGAAAATTTCAATTTGTCGCGCCGTCCGAAAACGCTCCATACAAAATCGTTCTAAATTGTGACGTCACGCTTCGGTAGCGCGTAGTGAAAATGTATGGAGTGCAAGATAATATCGCATTTATCTCGGTCTACGTTGCGTTTACACTTATATAGTTCATAATAAAAGTTATTTAAAATTTAATGAGGCATCTAAAAAGTTATATATTTGAATTGAATTTGATTGTGTATATTTTTACTTTTTTTGGGAATTTCAAGTAATGAAAAGTCATAGTTTCAGTTAAGATATGCAATATTTTATTTTGCAAGGCGTATTTTTTCACAACAAGCTATCATATTAACTAGTATTGGAAAGAATCGACGACTTAGTCAAATACCCTATTTAATAATATTTAATTTCTTAATAAGTACAGTCAACGCCAGAAGTTGATTAACACTAAAATATTTTACAAATCGTTTTTATAATGGAATGCATCTGTCTATAGTAAATGTAGTGTTATGATTCCCAGAAGACAAACTTAATCTACATATCCAATGTTTTTTTTTTTCACAATTTTATGTAAGGTTTAGGGGCCACAGTGTTCTATAAATTAGAATTTGTTAAGCTTCTTTTGTAGTTGACTGTACAATATTGTATTCAAAGCAGATTTCGAAGGGACGTCCTTGTTGTGCGATACAATGACGAGCTCTACTTGCAGTTTCTAAATGAACTTTCCTTAATATTTGCGGAGTAATTAAAGCAATTGTACGACGTACACGAATCTGTAACTCTTCTAGGCTGTGCATTCTCACAGCGTACACTTTGTCTTTGATAAATCCCCATAGGAAGAAATCACAGAAATCCGGGGATCTGGCAGGCCAAGGGGTTGCACTGTTATTGGCTATCAAAATTGATGTCACTTTGAACATCTGCTTTGAATACAAAATTTTGTACTTACTAAGAAATAAATATTATTCAATTAAAAGATAGTTTTATTACTCTGTTAGGTTAATAAACAGTTTCCTTTAATATCAGTACTAAGCTAAAATAATCTTTTAATATAAAGACACTAAAACCTTTCTGCTAAACTCATACTAAATGTATGGGAGTGCTTAATGTCAAAATTTTAGATACCTCTCGTTTGATTTTAAAAAACTTATTGATGTCATTTTACTCATTAGGTAACGTACTTTCGATATCAGTTTAAAGTTTTTTAATATCTGTAATAGTTACGGAATAATCGCCTGGACACACTTAACGATTACACGCTGTATAGTATAGCCACAGTCTAACGATTCATACTACATGTCAACGAAGCCGTCTAGACAGTGCAATCGTGCGGGGGCAGGGGAGTGGTGGGGGACGAGGTATTACTCGGTACCATACATTTTACGCGGTACTAATGATTCAGGGCTGTCTCATTTTGTAATCACACTAATTACGTTTTTAATTTATATTTTTTTTCAGGGCTCGTTTTGTTTGTTAAAATCGTTTTATATATTTAGCGATTCAAGATGGGCGGACACGAAATTTTCACAAAAATCGATATGGGTATCGTTTTCGGGGTTTTAAGGGTCGCTGGGTACGAATTTATCATCCATTTAGCGATCCAAGATGGCGGACTCGAAATTTTCACAAAAAGTTATATGGGTATCGTTTTCGGGCTTTTAGGGGTCGCCGATTACGAATTTAACATCCATTTAGCGATCCGAGAAATATATAGATGATATATTCGTAATAAGCAACCCCGGAAACCTCAAAAACGATACCTATGTTGACTTTGTTAGAAATTGGATGTCCGCCATCTTGAGTCGCTAAATGGATGCTATATTCGTAATCAGCAACTCTAAAAACCTCGACAACAATACCCATATTGACTTTGTTGAAAAATTCAAATCTTGGTTCGCAAAAAGGACGATATATTCGTAATTAGCCACCCCGAAAACCTCGAAAATGATACCTATATTGACGTTTATGAAAATTTCAAGTCTGCCATCTTTGATCGTCGTTAAAATGGTCGTCAAAACCGATATCAGACAATTGCCGGTAGGCAATCGTACGATGGCAAACTCATCATCATCGTCCACATAAAGACGTTAGTCCTGATTGCATCCGAGGCCACGGTGCCCTCGGAGCTCAGGGTCCGCCTTCCGGCTCTTCCTCCTCCACTTCGCACGATCTTGGGCGTCCAAGGTAGTGAGACCGTTTTCACGCATGTCACCCTCCACGACGCCAAGTCAGCACTTCTTGGGCCTACCCCTTCTACCTGGACCGGGTGGGGGCGCCATTGCCAGGCATTTGTTACCCACGTAGCTGGGCGGTTTCCGCAAGACGTGGCCGCACCAGCGGAGGCGGCTCTCTTGCATTTTATCTGCGATGTCACGGACATGAAGGCTGCCGCGGATGCGCGAGTTCCTCACGCGATCTTGACGCGTGACTCCACACATCCACCACAGCATTTTCATCTCCGTGACACGCAGCATCTGCTTGTGTCGCTCCAACAGCGGCCACGCCTCACAGCCGTGTAAGAGGACAGGTCTAATGATCGATTTATAGACCTGCCCCTTCAGCCTGACTGGCATTTTAGTGTCGCAAGTGACGCCAGTCATTTCCCGCCACTTAGCCCACGCGGCGGCAATACGTGCCTTGACGTCGTAGTCGATGTCACCGGAAACGTGAAGTACAGATCCCAGGTACTTAACCTGATTCGTGCGCTCGACCAAGTCATCGCCTATGCGAACGGGTGTGGGATCTGTTGAGTTTAACGCCAAGTACTCTGTCTTCGCCACATTTAGCTTCAGACCGCCGTTCTGAAGCGCCTCCTTCCACATTTTCACACGTCGCACCAATCTGTTCCTGTCTGCGTCCATCAGCGCAATGTCATCAGCATACATAAGCAACCATGGAGGCTGCTCATGTGAGTCTCTGATACTGTCCGACAAAACGTCTAACACCAGGCTGAAAATGGCAAACTGTCGACTCTCAACCGAACAAAAACTGCAAAAGCCGGCATTGCCGCAAACATCAAATGCGATGAGCTACTATAAGATCTCGTTATACTGTGGTATAGCTGCGTGCGCCACTCGCCACTCGCAGCAGTACTTGCGCGTTCAGTCGCGTTTGGTCAAATGCGCATTTGGTCCAATTGTCGAAAACAGGAAAAAATCGCGGACCTTCTATCCGGTTTCTGGGTGATTATAAAAAAATAACCACGAAGGCCTAATGCCTTCTAACCTAACCTATCCAAGTCGTTTTTTGACAATTGGACCAAATGCGTATTTGACCAAACGCAACAGTCCTTGCGTTGTCTGGTCACTATCCCAATAGTCACTTTAAACATAAAACACTAAGCGATATCCTCATCACTACGCCGCTAGAACTTCAAATTTCATAACAAATGTATTAATACTTCCAGCGCTCGCGACTACGACGAGGTAACAGTAGAGCTTTTTGACGACAGGGGGTACAGTATAGCGGAACAGCTGGCAGCCATTAATATGGTAGATGTGGTAGAATACAGCGTGGAAGACGACACCACCGTCACGCAGAAGATCGTGGTTCCCTAGCATACCACACAGTCGAGGCCACTCAGGAAGCACCGTGAAGACCTCGATGTATCATTGGTATTTATATATGTATAACATATAATGAGGACAAAATATAGATATGAATACATATGTATATAATTGAAGGTATTTTTTATACAACAGCATAATTTTTAAGTTTAGTTTCGTAATTGGGAGGTTACGAAATTGATAATATCCTAGTGTTACCGTAAACCCATTCGAAGTGATAAAAGAGTTAAAATATTTCTACGGTGTTAAACGCTTCAGGCCACGGTAAACACTTCCCATCCGGTGAGCCATGTACTTAACAGCCACCTAACGGTTGTGAAGGAACGGAATGAGATATTCTGTCGACTTATGGAATCCTCCTTTTTATGAATAAAAGGAAATTGTACAAGATTCATCGTACAAAATTTACGTCCTCAAAACACATTTTTTTCTGACTAAACTGACTGACAGACTATACAAATTATGTCCAGATCGCGGTCACGATTCAGAATCTTACGATTACGGTTACGAAATAGCTTCCTATAATGGCGCCAATTATGTTCTCCATAATGAATATGAGAGATATCACGGTGTTACCGTTTACGCGGGTTGTGTACCAAATGGGCCCGAACTCACAACCTCTCGATTGTAAATCGAAAGCTTGCACCAATACTTAGAATATTTAATTAAATATCTATTTTTACGTCTATACTTGTTATTTAATTGAATGTTAAGTTAATTTCCTACGATTTACAATGTAAAACTTATTTTTTAAGTATTGAGATTTATTGCTTTTTGTAAGTAATTAGGTTGAATGAATATGAGTATGATTAAATCATATGATCAATTCACTGAGTTTAAGAGCAAGAAGTACTCTCATTACTATAACAAGTAGTGTCGCTAAACTCGAATTTATGTGAAATTACGTCACAAAATATAGTGACGTCACACTGAGTAACCACGATTTTCAAAAAATAACAAGCTTAAAAGATAATTTCAGTAGTCAATCGCGTTGTAAAATGGGATAAGAATATTCTAGAACATACTACATATAGCTAGCTATCTAAACCTCAAACTAAGTATGGGTTCTAGAATGCGAATAAATAAATGTAGATATATGTACGAACGAATCTAGGAAAGACTGAATGTTATTACTGGCATATTGTTAATGTAACATAATTGTAAAAAAAGGATTTGTTCAAATATGAGATCTGTATATGATACGCGTTTATGTACATACATTTGCATTCAAAAGTAATTCGATTACAAATTCAGCTTTGTATAATATTAATTATACGTTTTTTTTCGTGCGGATATCCTCTGGAATATATATCGTCTACAACCGACTAAAACCGCACATACCTTCTCAAAGTGATAACTTCTTAAAGGGTATAAAAGCAATTTCTAAACAAATGCGTATGTTAAAACTTCCTTTTAAAATATAGAATCAATACATATCTCTCGATATTTACCTAATGGTATACAAAACTATATTTTAAAATAATTATATTTTATATCGCTAAATACGTTAATAATGATAGTAAAATAAACGAACCCACGTCTCATTTCGCTAAGTTTATTAAACTTATATAGTATTTTGCATTAGTCTGTTATCGATTTAACTTAATTGAATACAATAATTATTACAACTCTTTACATTACATGTATATCTTAAATATTATTAATGCTATCTGAATTATCGATTTGAATCTATTAATTATAAAATTGCATCGAAATTAATCGATTTAAAAAGACCGCTAGGTCTCAATAAAAACTAGGTATATCATGATAATATCCAATCCTATACTCCGTGCAGTTAGCTTAACTAAAAGTAAAAATCTAGATGCGTCTTTAAATACATTTTTTTAAACTGAGTTTATTAATCTTTTTGTTTAAAATTTAGTTTGAAAATAAAATTTTGCTAATTCTAAAATGAAGCCACTACTTCAAGCATTAGTTTACTTATTTAATATGTGGTTGTGTAATTAATAACACATCAGAATTGTTTACCTTTATTTAAGTTCTAACGGCCGTTCCCAAAACGTATCTACTGTCAGTTTCAGGATAATAAAGATAGAAAACGTCATCAATCTCTGATTTTAGTGTTCCAATACGCCCAATATTTCTACCATTGATTTGTAATCCTTCTGCCTACAGCCTGCCTAAAGATAGAGATTTGTAATAATATTGGGACAGCAGTCATAGATACTTGAAACTTGACTATTTATCTGGAGGTGTGATCTACAGTTAACTGTAGGTATGTTATTGGGAACGGAAATAAAAGGAGTATAGTTTCCAATATTCCGGGGTCCCCGAAAAGCGACAGCCTACGTCATACCAGGGCCTGTGTACGCGACAAACCAAGTATTATATTATAGTTATAAGCCCCACTTCACTTCTTTTTGGCGGATTTTCTAAGAATACTCGGCCTTTGTCACTCATCGATTCTCGCACTCTACCCCGAGTGTTATGGAATCGATTCTCGTACGGTATAAATATTTTAATCATCGCTAATATTCCGAGTAGGTGTTCTTTATGTCCATGTATTTTATGTTTGTAAAGTCCCTAGCGACACAGGGATCATTACCTAGACGGAATGATTTTATTGAAAAATAATTCTATCACTTTTGGGATCTATTTAAGACCACTATAATATAGATGAAATTACAAAAAATGCTCTGTGCATATGCAGATAGGTTTCAAATTTCAGTAACAAATATCAAGTTTCTATAGCACATACCAAATTCGAAATTCAAAATACATTTTTGCCAAACCGTGTCACATTTTTTGATTCAAATAGATTGCCTTGTAGTTAGAAGCCATTGCTTTTGCCTCTGCGAATCCGAACGCTGCAACTGTTGCAGCAACGGTTGAAACGCTGTTCATCATATAGAGGGGCCCCGGAATGCAACACAAATTGCCTTCATACTAAAACCTTTAAATATTAGTATTATTTTTTGCGATTTTGCTCTGGGTATCAGTATTATAATACTCGTAATAATAAGGCTGCTGTAGAACAAACCTGGTAAAATATCTTCAAAATGCACTCAGGATATTACCCATAATTTTTCTAAAAAAAACTGGTTCACTTTTTCCTTTTTTCAAATCTGGTTCGAAAAAATATCAGTTCTGAAATAATTCCGACCTGGCCCTCGATTCTACTAAAACTAAACCACTGTGGTGCCTCAGTCACTGCAAAAAAAAATGAATGGCTTTAGCAGATTCGAGGCCCCGAATAGATCTATTGTCGTGAGAAAATCTGAGACAAAAATTTACCACGACAGGTGGATGAAATAGACAATTCGCTACGATTTTCAACTATGACAATTTTATGTTTTATATTTTTAAATTTATGCACATGTGAGGCATGTAAATAAATTTAAGGCAAGCTATATTTAAGCTCGAGGCTATTTGACACTACCGAAATATATCTATTGCTAATGACCGTCTGTCTGTCCGTTTTATAGATATAATGTGATAGATTAATGTGAAGGAGTTAATTCCTATGTACCTAAGTGATATTATTGCTAAGTGAAATCACTATTTTTTAAGTTTGTTGGCTAAAGAAACCAATTAGCTGTTGTATGATTTTTTGTATTAAATAAAAGCTTTTAAAAATAATGTCTGTTTTATTTGTAAGTTTAGTTAATTCTAGCTTTAATGTTAGGTGTAAGCTTTAAGGTTAGGTCATATGAGGCACAATTCTGTCTTAATGCTGGGCACCTTTCCTTCCCCAAATCATTTCTATGTCTTTTTAACACTGTCTTTGGAACTCCCTGCCAGCTCCACTGTGTCCTATAAGCGGGGTGTGAAAAGGCATCTGATGAGGCCGTCAACCTGAGTGCCGCCCTTGTGAACATGGTACATGTGTAAAATGGGGATCCTCATTCCGGGGCTTTGCCTTTATCTTACCATCAGGCGAGGTGCAGTCAAATTTTCGTGTCCTCTTATAAAAATTAAATCCAAACACCAACCTACCTGCCACAGAATAATGTTGTAATTACATATAACATAACATAAACTCACGCCTGTATTCCCCGAAGGGGTAGGCAGAGGTGCTAGCACCCACATTTCGCCAGTTTATGTTTAGGTCCCAATGTAATAGGTGGCGAGCCTATTGCCATTAACCGGGCACTTATAAACACACATAACTTCGAAAAGCATCGAAAAGTCATTGGTGTGTGCCATGGTAAACCTGGGATCGAACCCGAGACCTCGTCTCAGCAGTCCATTACCCATACCACTAGGGTACCGCAGATTTATTGTAAGGAAAATAGAAAGACTGCAAATATGTAATTTAAAAGATTTATTCACTTCAACACTAACCGACGCAACCGAATCGACCCACAGCCCCCATCCTAAGGCACTTCACCGCGTATTTCATATAAATGAATAGACTAGAATTATAATTTAGAGTTAGACAACGAAAAATCATTGTGCCGTTTCAGGTCATAATATCCCAGGCAATATGGGAACGAAGTAAGAGAGATCATCCCAATGTTTTACTACACACAAAAATTTAAGCCAATTCGTTAATTTGTATAATATAATACAAAGAAAAAAAATTGTACATACTAGTTGTATGTATGTATATGACAAATATTGCATAATTTTGTATAGAACATTTTTTTAAATACTATATTAGCAACCAAAATAACTAAAACTTATTCCCTAATCCTCCTTGTTAGAAATGGATTCAAGTCGGTAGTGTAACGGCTAGGATTCGAACCCCGACCTCTCCGATCGTAAGGCCGATTTCTTAACAACTAAATTACCGACGCTTTTATAGTTTTTGATGTTGATTTAAACAAGAGTACCTATACAATGAGTTTAATTCTATCTAGAGATATTTTTGCCGGCTATACCTTCGGCTGTGCAATTTTATAACCACATAGTGACTAGCACATCGCAGCGTCAGCCTTGATAGATCATTGGTTGGGCTGTATGACGTCACCAGAGATCGACCAATGACATCGACGCTGTATGTGTACAGAATTGCACAGATGAACAAACTTTACCAATAGGGGCTTCCAATTAACTCAATATGAGATATGATCACAAAAGATCTATTTGGTACACTTATAATACTGCCTACATTTAAATCTAGAAAAATGAGTCCTTACAGTTATACATTCATATAAGATACATTTATTTTTGTAATAAATAGTATATTAAACATTGAACACTCCAGGCAAAAACGATTTTACAACTACATGCGTATATGATTTAAATACAGAATGATTATGATTGATTTTCATTTTGTCAGAGAATTGGTTTTTGTCAAATATTCTGACAAAATGGCAGTTGCATTTCAATGACTAGATATCTTATGCAATGACTCCTAATTATACTACTAGACATGCTGTAGGAAACAAAAATTTCGTGTCTATTCAAGAGCACAACAGCAGGCCTTAAAACAAGTCAATAATGGAACGGCTGCAAATGTATGTGTACATACATGTTTGTGTTTTTTATCTATGGCAATCCCAATGATTCTGCAAAAAACTCAGTTTTACATACTAAATAACATGTGAAAGTACAAGTGTAAAATTCTTCCATACTGATTAAGTACAAAGTAATTTATGCAGTTTGACTACTAACTTTTGGTACAGATGAGATCAAAAAAATTCATACTACGCATATACAAATAGTTGTCAATATTCATTCAATCCTACCATCTAGTTTATGGTACCACATTCTGAATTCAAAAGTCATTCGTAATCGTACCACACCACGGAAAATGTCACAATTCTTTTTTCAAACAGCTTGTCTAGTATACATGGGAGTCATTGACCTTATGCTATTCACAAGCTAACTACAGCGAATAGGCTTAAAATTTGGCAAATTTAAACCACAATAGCAGATTACAATGAAAGCTGAGATTATAATGATTTAAGTATTAGTAAACAGATTTGGTAATTGTGACTCCAAACGAATCACTCTAACTAGAGATGTCAACTTCCAATTATCAAGACTGCGATTTTTCGCTGAGTACTGCTCTGGTGCGACAAATGTGCTGTAGTATGATATCACTTCATGAGAAGAATCTCCATCTAAGTCGGCAATCGTCATGGATTTTTCTTGATAATCTAAGTCCGGTTGACACTGTGGCACGGGAGTTTGACTTTCAATAGGGCCTCTAACACATATTTGAACCATATCCGTTTGACTGATGTTTATACTGTAGCCCATCTGCTTATCAAACACTACGAGAACTATTCTCTCAGAAATATCATGTACGGTAAAGTTGGGATATTTTATGAACGCTGAAATTGAAGCCACGTCGATGTTTGAACGGTAGAACATATCATTTAAATTTTTTGGACTTTCATTCTGCATATTATATTTGATTTCATCAATCTTCTGTGCACCCTTGGCCAGGTGTGCACTATTCCACTGTCATAATTTTAACACGAACCCTCGTATAGAATTTGCAAAGGCGAACGAACTAGGCCTCATTGCATAAACATTATAACCGGTATACTCCCAAGAAACATTGGTTGTACCGTTTTTCTCTAACATCAATGTAAGATATACGCGGCAAGTCTTGGGGCAGTCACCCACATTGACTACCTGTAATTTTCCACGACCATTAACAAAGGTCTCTTTAGTTCTTTCAGGATTTTTCTTCATACTATTGTTCACTTTCTTTGGTGTTGATGTAGACTGAATATGAGGAGATGGTTGTTCCCTTTTCAACAATTTTTTTAATACTGAATAAGATATTGACCGTACAGCCTTAGTGACATCATTTTTACAGATGTATGTAATTGTATCTGACACAGAGAGCTGTTCTACTGACAAGCAATCTTCTATTGGTATAGGATCTGCCATGATATTTCCTGTTGCACCAGACACCATTATCAATGTGTTGTGATGTGTGCTCGGGTACACGGTGGCAACTGTCAAGAGTTCACTCACTTTATCATCATTCATATCCTTTATTAGCACAGGAAAGTCAATCAGAGCAATGTTGAAGACTTTGCCTTGTTTGTGAATGTGCCAATAATAAGTTCCTGAAATTGAGTCTAAAGCGGCAAGCAGACCATCTGTACCGGATACTATGCAATCTTTTTGTTTATCCCTATTAACATCAAGGAGATGACAGTTAATTTCTGTTGGTATTCTACTCTCCTTCGTGAACCAACCCACCTTACCGGTATTCCCAACTATCAAAATAACACCATTTATGTTATCATAACTGGTTGCAGTTTGTTGTCTCATGTGATTACCTCTGTATATGAATATCAAGTTTTTGGTATTTGGTAGCGCTCCGTCGACAACTTGGACAGCGCCTGATAGTTCCATTTCATTGTAAGGATGTTCCCAACTCATTGTTCTGTCGAAGAACTCACTAGTGCAGCTACCGACGTCCGAGCATGGAATTCCCCAAAGAAATATCACTACGGTGAATACGCACAAGAGTATTGAGGCAATGAAGGCGCACCGGCGAGGAAAGGACATCTTATTCGATATATCCGACTGCAGAAAACTGACATTATCCATTGTGCTCTCTACAGTATTCACATTAGTGTTAAACTCGTCCATATCGCTTATACTGTAGTTTTTAGATGACTGAAGACCGCTATTGAAGTCTAGGTTATTACAACTATCCGTTGTCTTGATGTGACCATCATCGAGCTTAAGTTCATCATCGGAGTCCGAATCTGTGAGGATTTGTTTCAGCGGTGCGTATTCACCACCGTTCCCATTAGCTGACATGGCGTAAGTACACAATACTTATCTATCACATTGTCTTCATTTAATAAGAGACTTAAACAAGATAATCAATAAACAATAGCCCGGAATTCGTGTTCCGTTTTGTTCCCGTGTTCCCTTTCTCTTCGGATACAAGAATCCCTCCCCAGTCCCCTTGCCTGATTTGTTTTTTTTTAATCCTATTCTGCGATGTTGCCAAAGTAGTAAAACCAAACAATTACACCGGGCTGGGTGAAACCTACCAAAAATAAAGTGCTCTAAAATGTTCCAATTTAATCCACCAAGTAAGTAAGTAAGTAAGTACACTATTACTAGCTGTTGCCCGCAGTTCCGTCCGCATGGATGTCATCAAAATCGTTTGTTGTGGAATATTTATTTTACATAACAAACATATACTTAAATAATAAAAATAAAAATATAAAGACATTATTATGTGCAAAACGGCAGGTTCAGGCGTCAAAGAATTCCTCCCCACCGTCAACCGGGAGGGTGGCCTGAAGGCTGGTGACATTACTATTTTGAATGGCAATGCCAATCCTTTGCGCAAGGAATAAACCAGCTTTCTGGTCACGGATAGTGTCTATTAACATATATCTAATAACATTTTGAACAAAAGACGCGCACTTGGACCCCATGATCCGAGCCTCTCGATTCCAAACGGCTTAAATAATTATGTAATTACCACTTAGTCTCTACCGAAGTAGTAGCAGCGCAGGCATAGTCTGCATTACCTGAAAGATGAGAAGGCGCAAGGGTGTCAGCACATGTTGCATCCCACACCACATGCCTTCCCTTCCTTTTTGATCTTCCATGGCACGAATTACATTGCATCTGGCCTCTTACCATTGCCACG
Source organism: Eilema sororculum (assembly GCA_914829495.1). Taxonomy (NCBI): domain Eukaryota; kingdom Metazoa; phylum Arthropoda; class Insecta; order Lepidoptera; family Erebidae; genus Eilema; species Eilema sororculum. The sequence goes on from OU618541.1 coordinate 19,708,715, forward strand.
CATCAAACCAGAAGGTTCTTATACGGCTGGAATGCCGGCGGCGGTGACTAAGATCCCGATGGATTATATCATTGAGGTACGCGTGCTGCGACCGCCGTCCCGCGCTCCTGCTGCATCAGAAACCATGGTGTCCAAGTCTACCAACTTCTTCTCCACAGCGACTTCGATGTCCAACATGGTATCAATATTGGGCAGTGGTAGCCTGAAATCAAACACCAGATTCCCATTCCCCCACAGCCAAAAGGCGAGCACGCTCCGCAACATTGGTGCAAGTTTATATGAGATGTTTTCTTACCATGTCGCAAAGTGGCACGTCCCATTCACACGTCTCTAGGAAGATAGGTTGGCTGGCAAATCAGCTTTGGGGGTAAAACATTTTCCAAGCTCGTAAGACTTTGGACTTTGGCCAGGCACTTCTGAACTAATATTAATTATTCCTAATCCATACTAATCCATACTTTCATACTAATATTATAAATGTGAAAGTAACTCTATCTGTCTGTATGTTACGCTTTCACGTCTAAACCATTGAACAGATTTTGATGAAATTTGGTATAAGGGTAGATTAAATCTTGAGAAAGGACTTATGTTTGGTAGCGATAACTAAATCCACGCGGGTGGAGCCGTAGGCAAAAGCTAGTTTATTTAATTTACAAATATCGATAGGTATATAAATCTACTGAAATAAGTAGATCTGCCGTAATCTCGATATACATGGCAACTCTACTTTTTGGCAAGAATAAAAAAACAGAGTACAATTCATTACACGCATAGAGGGTTCGCCGGTTACGCACCTTTTCTTTAAATTACATACAACTGGAACTCATATAATGAATACACTGTTCTACGACGGCAGCAGAGATTATAGTCTGCATATTTTTCCGTTAGTCGCTTCTTCACCCACCTATTAATATACCTACTTACTACGTAATTTTCACCTTTCGAACGAGATGGGGTGGTGATCCTTGTATTCTTTCTCCGTTACCACACGGATAGCATATTAAAAAATAATAATACGTACAATAAAGATACTTGGGCGTTTTTCAAATCTTTTGACCAGTGCCATTACAAAATGTCCACTGATTTATAAATTATTTTATTTATTTATTATTCATGAAAATATCATGTTTGAAAAGGCAATCGATAGCAAATTTTAACAAAAGTATATTAAAACAGAAAAATGTTTTTAAATAATATCTTAATTTGAAAAAAAAAATAAAATGTGATGACATGTTCCCCAATTTCACGGTGTCCCATGCACACCTCCCGAATTTTGATTTGTCATAATCCTCAATGTTCTCGTCATACTCATACTAAAATCACTTAGTATATGTAAAAACAATATGACAATTACGTTTTTTACAATCTTTTAATAGGTTGTTAATCAAAATAATTAAATAAAACAAAATTTATTGTGTCCTAGAATTTTGATAAACCCGGAATTCCGAGTTAGTAACAACGATTTTCGTCGACTTTAAAAATAATACACCATGTCATCGATATTTTTTAATGTCGCAACCATTGTTTGACTGTCAAACATCTGTTTCCGTTTCTATATCGAGCAATATGATTGGTCAAAAAACCGTTACTAAGTGCTCAGAGCAGTGTGTCGACAATAACGTGTTCCGTTTAGTAAAGTGATTTTGAAAGGTATGTATTATTGTTTTAACACGAATATAGTTTAAGGTTTTGCACCAAGTATCTAAAAATAACTTAAGATTATTAGAATCTTAAGTTTTAGTATATTTTATTTAAAATATTGTGATGAAGTCATAAAATGTACTTTCGTAACGTCAGGTGAGTAACGTTATATATAGCCGGAATTAATTTTGTTACTTACTGGAACTATAAGGCCGAGTACTCAGTAAACTAAAAAGAAAAATTTCCTTGTATTACTTTTATTCTTCTTGTGCAAAATGTATATTTTAGCACTTTTTAGTTTTTACCGACTTCAAAAAAGGAGGGGGTACTATGATTGGCTGTATACAATATATATTTTTTGTATATGTTCACCGATTTCTCTGCCAGTTGTGGACTGATTTTCAAAATTTGTTTCTTGTTTGAATTCTAATAATGAGATTTCAGAGAAACCCTGGTTGTATTATTCGTACAACCATTCGTACAACTTTCCCCGTATGGTCGAAACTTAGGAGCAAATAAGGTACCTAATTTTAGTAATGAAATTATATAGTGAATTTAATATAAAAAGATAGTATTGTGATCTCACCTTTATTTTCCTGTTAGTAACTAAGAATTCCAATTAGTAATTTGTTGAAGTGAAACTTAGTTTACAATATGTTATTTTCTTTGTTAAATGATAAAAAGATGATTAACGCAACTAGTAAATTTTGTTTATTTTGTTATGTTTTACCTTAATGTGTAAGAGACTGAGTTTAATACCTTGTGTATTTTTTATAACAGAGTATAATTTGAGTACATTATGAAACTAATGTTATTAATTGGAAGTATTTTCGTTAATAATTTGTGAAAATATGATAAAAATAGTTTTTTGTTTGCATATATAATGAATATAATTGATTTGAATAACGAAAAACAATAAAAAAATGCAGAATACCCTGGCTTTTAATTTAAAATGATATATTAAAAGTGTTACTAATTGGAAACTCCTGTGCCCTAAGTGCTCTATACAAACCCATTTTTTGGCTTAACTGCATGTTCAATTATAAAACAATTGGTATTTTCAGAATCCTCATTTAATAGGCTATCTAACAATTGAATAAAATAAAATAAAATTATATAAAAAAAAATAACATTCCGGTTCGGTAACGGTCAAAAGATTTGAAAAACGCCCACTTACATAATAAAAGAATCAATTTATTTTTAACTAGATTTTTCATTAATCAGTAGGTTAATGAAAAAATCTATATAAATTATGTTTAGACAGTAAGTCTGTCTAACTAAACATAATTTTACACTTAGTGGATATCGAACCCGCATACGGCATTCCTGCTCTCGATCGCCAGACGCTGTAGAAATATAAATACTTACGACTGTATGTACCCGACGTGGTAGGCAGAAGTGTATTTATTTTAAATAATATTTTTATTTAGGTATAATTTCAAGGGCGGTATTCTTACTGCCGGATTTAACTTTGTACGGTACCTATCCTTCATTTTTAGATCTCTTTGGAGGTGCGGAGCGCGAAAGCCGAGGCGTGGCTGAGTTGCGCCAATTATTTAACCAATAGTTTCTGAAGAAACTCCTAGAATCCTAACGTCAATGCCTTTTTTTTCTTGCGGAAATCCCGTCGGATACCTATTCTGCCGGAGCCGGAAGGGGAGATTATATCGGACTCGAACCGACTAAAACCGCACGCCAACCGTGGGTCGTGGTGCTAGGCCGGAGGTGAGGTTGTCATCGACATATCCCTCGCACCCCGGCTGACCCAGGCCCATCCCTTAGGGCCTAATCTCATCCGAAGCTTCTCAACTTGTAGTCTGGGGTCCGGTTTACCTGTCTAACTGCGAAATTGGCTCAATTAGATCAATCACGGGTCGGTTAAATCAATCATCATTGGTTGATCAGTTCTTTTACTGATTTTTTGGTTGGTCTGTATTGTGCACATGCCCGAATTTTGGACTTTTGTCCAAGATATTTGCCGAAACTCGTCTACTTCACCAGGATCCATCAGAAATGAAATACAGATTATAGGCAGAATGTATATTTTGTTTTTTTCTATATAAATTATTTGCAGTTCTTTTATTACATGTCTACAAACGTTTAAACACAAGTATTTTCTCTATTATGTCACACTTTTTTATTGGTGCTTCCTCTTACAAAACGGTATAAAAATAACTCCCTTTCAAATTAAACAATTGGTTATTTTCAACACGAGACTATAGACAACTTTATTATATATTATAATAATTTTGAGGCTCATTAACTTTCAGTAAATTTAATAATACATTTATTTTGCTAATAAAACATATTTATTAGTAATAGAATGAACGGAATATTTACAGCTGTTGTATAACAATCCTGTTAATTCTAATACTAATGTTGTTGACCATGATAATTTAAATACCTATAAAACATATTTATACATAGAATGTGAAGCCTAAATTACACTAATTGAGATTATCCAAGGTACATATATGACCTATATTATATTAGTGAACCTCACTAGCCGAACCTTCCACCGTACGCTATTCGTGCTTATTATATTACGCGAAATAAGTTTTTATTTTTGCGTAACCAAAGCACATAAAAATGCGTAATGACTGGCGTTACCCGGCTCGTAATATCACACTCACTGTGAATGCCACACTCACTGCAAATGTCACACTCACAGCGAATGTAACACTTACCGCGAATGTCACGTTACACTAACCTCGAATGTTACATCCCCGTAAAACCAGTCAGTACGTATCTTTAAGGTGTCATCACACCAAACATACATATAATGCAATCATGGTGTAACAACAGTTAATGATACACCGAACCATTAAATGGATCACCAATAATTTATATATTCCAATTTTTCAATACTTATGATAAGAAAATAAATAGAAAACAAAAACAAGAATAATATGTACATGTTCAGCCTCAAAACTTCTATTAAATGAAATACGCAAATAGTAAAATTCAGTATGGTTGTTTAATTTGATGGCACTTTTTATGCTATGGTCGTGAGATACAGATATAGTGGCGTATATGCAGTAGTCAATCGTTTAGGAACAAAAAAGAATTAATTATAATGTAAGATTTCAATCTTAAACCTTAACCAAGAAATAAATAAATAAAATATAGCTCTATTACATAATGTGATGACTTTATGACGATGGACAAGATTAGGCATTAGTGAACAATTAGCTATAATAATATCAGCAAGGGTACAGCAGTTATGGAACTCTTCCTCACATACGACAGTTGAGAAGCTAAAGGGTGTAAGTAGTAATGATAATTCTCAAGAAAATTGCTATTAAGTTACGAGCTTATATTGTCATTTGGAATCTGTTTTCTTTGAATAGGAATAGACTCTTGAATAATTAATATTTACAAATTGTCGCTTACACCATTCGCTTCAACTGTACAATCAATTTGTAAGAAAGAGTTCTTCATGCCACAGACGAGAAATGCATTACAAATACCTAGTATTAAACGTAGAATGGAACGTAAATTTATGCAATATTTTTATTTATATCTATTCCTTGTTTATGCGTACAGTCAAAGACAAAAACATTTATTATGTATAGACCATTTAATCGGAATCGAATACATAGGGAAAAATAAATCTTCTCGGGCGGGACTTGAACCCGCAGTCTTTCCCTTACAGGGAATGCCTTGACCAATTCGGCTACCGAGACACGCCCGATGTGATTCAAATTTCCCTTCTATTTATCCGTTCTTACTTTCCCTATGTATTAGATTTGTATAGTTAGCATACTTAATGCTGTAAAATTCATTCAAGTATTTAATCGGAACTTAAAAAACATCAAAACTTGACTAATATTTGCAAACTGCCGACATTTCGTCAGTTTTTACGGTCTGTCTACGTTTCATACTAGATTTTTAGTAATATATCAGTTAAGTATATTTAACAAAAAGTATACAGGCGTTTATTACACGAAGAAAACATTCAAGGAATCAGTCTTGAGTTATATACCAATTGGCTCTATAAAAATAATAATCTGCGCAAAAAACATTTCACTAAATACCATAGTTGAGTCCCATATTCAATACTTAAAAATTAATATAATTAATAATTATTAATTCAACTATTTATAAATTATAATTTGTTAGTTCGATATTCAAAGGATCCGGCCCTCTCTAGCATCCTGTACTAGATATATTAAGTTGCATATTAATTTGTACAAATAAGATTATAATATTATGATAAGGCAAACACTAAGTCCGTCTTAGCGAACTGTCGTAACCACTGAATTTGAAATCAATAGGAAATGTCCCACAGCTCGCTTGCACGATGCTGTAAAGATAATCAACATAGCTTGCAACTCCATACGTTTCTAACTGACATATTACGTATGTTCTATTTTCAAAATAACGTCAATTTTGTGACGTCATCTTAGTCATAATTTGAATTTCGTATCAATAAAATTCATTTATTAAAATGTATTCATAGATTCCAGTTTTCTACAATTGATGAAATTCGGTTACATCATCTATTGATTTTAAATTCCGTGATAGGCTCTGACCGTTCGCCATTCATTCTTAGGGATGCGACTACGATCAGTATGAACGTTTTATATAAATTTAAATCGGAACGCTTCAATACCTAGGATTTGAACCTACGACCAGTCCCTTTCTAAGGGAAATACTCTGACACGTCCTGGATATTAAAAATTCTCGTATACAAATTTATAAGAAAAGTTTCCATACTATTTCAAAATTTGATCAAACAGTAAGGCCCTCACTGATAAAAAAATACACAGGGTATATGTGTAATTTTTCATTAGTAAGGCCTAAGCGTATATCATTCGCAAACATTCCTATTAAACTAGTATCATCACTAGGCATCGCTCGGGCTTAAACTAAATAAATAATTACTATACATAAGTTCTGAGCGTTAGATCGAGTAAGGATATTCGCCCAGGTAATCTATTAGGGTGGAAGGGAGAGGTAGAAGCCTATGTTTAGGTGCGCACCATAGTTTAGGGGATAGTGGGTTTGAATTCAACGTTTTATGGACGGCAAGCCGCGCGCTATGGAGTAGAGACGGTGGACTTTGTCTCAGGGGGGTTTTGAGAAGAACAGGGGAGTGTGGGCAGCCTTCTCGGTCTACCCATACGGTGCCGGCGGCGCTTCGCTCTCCGACGTGCGTGTAGTGGTATATGAGTTCGACTACGCACCGAAACCGAGGCATGTACCTCGCTAAAGGTCGGTCACAGTCTAACCTGGAACAAAGAATTTAGATGTTATAGCTTTTGCTTTTAGAGGGTATTTTTTTATGTATAGTAACAGGATATGCAATAATGTTAGAGGGAATTAACGCGACCATGGTTTGGAATCTAAACCATGATCGCGTTCCATGATCATGATCTAAACTTTAGAATATGATCATGGAACGCGATAGTTTAAAGATTATTATGGTAACAGGATGTTTTAGGGCATTCATTTGCAAGCGATACACCTTTTGATTACCGGACGAGCATCGGGCGCAGGTTTTTGGGTTTCCATGGGAGGTCTCGCAGTCGCTTCTATAAAAGCCATATGGGCCAAACTACTCGCAGTCTGTATCATCGCTGAGATGATGATGATGACGTCAATTGATTCAACATCAATCCCATTTGGTAATTCTTTAAATTAAACCATAAGGAAAATACCTATTGAATGAATGACTAATACAAGATTTTAAGTACATTCCAGTATTCTACCGTTGTATTATTACGTCAGTGTTACAAGCGTTACGCCACAAGTTCGGAGTAATTCGGGTGTTGCCAGCTACCGTTGAATGTTGACTCAAAATCAAAACCCGCGGTTTTCCTCAATCTCTGAATAGCATTAAGTAGGTTTTTGTCACAGTTTTTATAGAAATCCGTTCCGCTTACCGCTTGGCCGGAATCGGAATTATTTCTGCGTTAGCTTTGTTTTAATTTCACAAGTAAGCTTAATTTATTAGGGGTTTTGGTGATGGTGTCGAAAAAATATTTTAAATGTACAAGTTTGTAATAGCATGTGCAGAAGTTTGTTGCTTGTTCACGCAAAAACGGCTGAACAGATTTAGGAGAAAATTTCGCATAGATAGATTGAGTGTGGACTGCTTGTTTCCCGGGAACAACGGGTTCCTATAGGTCACGGTAACGAGATTGCAACTTCATGCGGTAGGGTCTACAACAACTCCTAGTATACACAAGAGTATAATAGTAATATATTTACCTAAAGAATCCTTCCTCGTAATGCAGCCTCACTGATGTGGGGCCCCGCTCCGTCTGCACTGACAGTGAGAATATGAAGTTCCTATCGCCGGAGTCTCTGACGACAAAGGCACCGACGCTCGCGTCCTTCAGGAGTGTTCTAGCAGCCTGTAAGTAATTAAAAAGAAAATTTAAAAAGGGAAGAAAAAATTAAAAGCGAAGGAAATAAAAATTAAAAGAAGTATGTAGTCAATTTACAGGTTTTAAAAAAAGAACATACAAGGAATTCAAAGGCAGATTTCATTACTGATGGGACGTGTGAGCTCCTGGTATTGTACACACTGTTGCGATTTTTACTCTTCATAGGATTCATAGGAAATTCAGTTCAAAAAACATCACTGTGGTGAGGTAGTGGTAAGGCGATCGACTGTTACATTAGAGATTGCTGATTCGATTCCCGTACCCGTACAGTGCAAATATTTGTATGCATTCATGAATTTGTGTATTATTTTTAAGAATTAACTTTTTTAAATATTATTTATATGTTAGGAATAAAATACACAACACAGCGCTATCTACATATTATGTCAGTAACTATTTGAAACCCAATTCTGCCTGGACTTATTTTAGTCTACATAAATTTTAACAGATGGCGTTGTAATAAAATACTGACCTGCCAATCAAGATTGCCATAGTACCAACCCGAGAGCCTCAAAGCCCTCAGGGTATCTGCTAGCCTTTTCAACTCATCGGTGTATGGTGACTGTATTAGAGTTGGTGATGGTGTGGTATATATTGGGGTCTGTGGCAAGAAGGTAGGCTGGAATGTGAACGGTGAAGGGGTGTGTGGTCCAGTGCATTTGCCAGCACTTGGGGTGAGTGAGACCCTCAGTTCGTGCCTGCAATTTGGACAGCATGCTACTCCAGCCGACCAGCTGCCTAATGGCACCCCTACTTCCACGCAAGCATCTGGAAAGATAGAAAAGTTAGGTTAGAATTTGGATCATGTCTAGTTTATGGTTTAAAACTAAGGATTTACTCTGTGGTTATTTAAAAATGAGGTTTTGCTAGTTTATTAACACCATTATAATGTAATAATATGTATGACCTAATGATCTGTGTAGGTATTTATCAAGTAATGATGATGAGGTCAATGAACAAAAATGATAATGATCTAGAACAGCTGATTACACCTAATGACTAAACACTGATATCAACAACAGTTGATTAAACAAATCATATTAATTATTGCATTACTTAATGTTTTCTAATTGTGTGGCAATTGTTTAAAATTATGTGTAATACTTTTTCAAACAGAAAAATACCATGTGGTCTTTTTCTCTAACAGAAAAAAAATATGGAGTTTGTTTCCTAAAAGTATTTTTAGCCAGGCAGAGATACAAAAGAGATTGTTTTATAAAATATTACAGTTTTTATTAAGACATACAATACTTCAATGCTGCAACCATGGACGCATACAACTTAATGAGGATTAAAAAAAAACAAATGTTATCAATTCCAAGAATTATGTAGTGTTACCATTCATACTAATTTTAGATCACAATTTTCAATGAATAAGGTCTATTCTACCTATAACTTTGTAAGAAGTAATAAAAAATAAACTTTTGGATTGTATGAATTTTCTGTGAAATTTTTGGTTAAACTTTCTACATTATTAATAACTGATCAACCTTAGTTTTTATACTTAATCATATAAACTCAGCTAATTCTCTGGTTCTCTATTCAACTAGAAGCTTTTAGTTTTTAGTAACTCATTTAAGTTCATAACAATCAACTAAAGGGATTTTAAAGTTAATTCCCTCCATTCTACATTTTACCATTATCTATAATTTGTTTGCGTAATCAATGACAAGTGATTGATACAGGTGCACTAAGTATGTATTTTCAATGTTCAACAAAAAGTTTGCAAAGTTTTTTTTTCTTTTTTAAATTATTTGTTATCTTGAACAATCACTTTATATTTTGTAGATAATATGAATTATCAATTCATTTAATATGTACATATTTCTGCACTTTTAACTATACAATTGGACCCTAAAATTTTAAATTCTAAATTCCAAAATATGTTGGAAAATAACCTAATTTTCACTAAAGCTGAACTTTACTTTTGACGCGTGTAAAGTTAAAAACTTACTTTGCGGAGATAACCTTGCTGTTAACGTCATGTTTAAAGGGCAAATTGTTGCTTCTCGCCTTTCAATTAAGCACATTTGTTCACTGAACGGTGGCCTAACGTGTGAACCACCCACCCGATGTCCGGAGGCCACGGTTCACTCAGTAGACAACACTTCACAAAGTCCGCATGAAAATATTTTGATCAACAGATCATGCATATAAATATTATAACTATTATGTACGGCTTCCGTCACTTCCTAGTCACTTAAATAACTTGTTTTGTAAACTATTTCACGCATCTAAGTAATGTCACTTCACTCAAAATCACAAACAAGTATTTTCAGTCACAGGTACAGGTGTTCCAACTAGAGTGGTACCTAATATTCAAACTGATATTTTATTAAATTAAAATAACAGCGTTGCAGTTTAGCCAACTTCGCTAAGCGCTAATACAATGAGAATGAGTGAGAATTACAGAGCGTTCGTATTACAACCGAACCGAAGCGACGCTGGTGCTACTCTGCTTAGGCTTAGTGCGACGACATAACTGACTGGAGGGGGAATTGGTCGGCGAGGCTGAGCAACAGAGACTGATACGAAACGCGAACGTTCACTGCCTTCCGAGAATTTCATTCACCGACAATAATAATTACTAGTTATCTAGCCGTTTACTATCTTGTATTCATTATATTCCGTAATGTGCGGCTTGACGTTTCAGTGTAAAATATATTTTCATTGTAATAAATGTAATAATACTAATGATTAAAATTACTTTGTGTAAATACCTATACATATTTAATTAAAAATTTATTAAAAATTACCTAAATTAAGCCTAATGACTAATGGCCCAATCTGTGTTATACTTTGATTTACTAAGTTTTCAATTCAAGCAAGTAAGTCGGTACTGTACTCTCTAATTTAAATACTAGGCTATGATCATCAAAAAACATTAAAAGAATGTTATAGCTCTCAGTGAACGTAACATAGTGAAACTAGAGGTATAAGTTTAGTAAACCTATCAAATCAATAATATTACGCAACAAGTGATTTTAAAAACCAGTGCAATTGTGTAATATATCGAAATAAAAAAACTAAAGTTAAAATTAAATAATAAGTTACTTACTTAAAATTAAAAAATGTACTTGTTAATCTAGCTTATTCGTTTTCATAACGAGTTGTCATAATATGGCAAAGTTCACCATAGTTTTATAGTAACAATGATAATACCATTTTACGCATCGTGAACCCTGTCATTAGTAATTTATGTCGCGTATGGTGGTCGTAGCCGGTATGGAAAGTCTTTGTGTACTGTATTGTTGAATGGCTTTACCTTTTACAACGCGGCACGATCTCCATTTCTGCGAAATGCTTACCTTAAACGTAGTAAGTATGTGGTTTGTGTAGTAAAAACATAAATTCTAGACCACTATTTATTTCAGTCTTCCAGATAATTAGTCTATTCGAATAGAACTACGTTGAAACCTTTATTATCAACATAAAATGTTTTGTAAAATTTAGATCGTTTTTATTAACAGCACACTGAAATAAAAAGACGACAGATACGTATAAGTAGTAACAAGGCATTGCATAAATCTTGTCGCCTTTTGGTATTTTTCTTTACATTTTTCATTCGAAATAAGCTCAGAGAACAATGACACATTGTGAAACAGCTTCCGTTTCGATACCATGATAAGATAACAAAATTCAACCATTTACACCTAATATGTTATACCTAAGTGATTCATTGATGACTAAGTTACGATTACTTTGGATTATTAATATAATAAAATAACCTAAATATCATTAACCTTATTTGGCTATTATGATCTGAGCAGATAGCTAAGGTAGTCTTTAAAGGCACCGGTAATTTTAGTCCATGAACTTCTGACCTGTGCAAATGGAACGTTCGTGCCCTACAATAATAATTAGCATCTTATAGTCGATTGTAAAAAGAATAACGAGAATAAAGGCCTAAGTCCGCGCAGGTGTTCGATTTGCGTTTGAGCGTGCCATAGAGAGCGAGTTCCTCGTAGTGCGATTATATTCGGCGTTCTCAGAATCCCTTACCTGCGCCAGCACAGCTTTCACAACCATCTGCCGGCTGTCATTGGCGCGATGCACACTCGTAACGTAACCACGCAGCTGCCAGCCATTGAATAAGCATAAGTCCCCTAGTAATAGACATGATTTATTTTATACGAATTCATCGTAATTTGATGGCTTTACACAATATACCCCTAGGATTAGGATAGTGATAGAGTAGGTACAGATGGTAAGTTTATACAAATATATTGTAATATAAATTATGTATTATTAGACCCATATTATGGCAAATATAGATGCCATAGTAAAGTAAGAACCTTCCTTTCAAACCATAATATCATTATTATTGTAAAATACTAGTCTAGTGACACACGCCGCCGATAAAAAAAAAAATTCTATGACAAAAAAGCTTTAAATTTTATAATTTATGTCTATTTTTTCATTCAAAACTTCGGCTTTTTATTTCAGATTTCAAGAATTTTAGTTAATGCTATAACAGAAAATTATCGTCGAACTAAGTAGTTATATAGGGAGGTCACAATGTTTCGTAGAACATACTGGCACACTCCAATTTCATTTTCACCGAGAATACCGTTGTTCTCGGTACTTCTTTATTAGATGCGAAGTCTTGAACCCGAATAAATGTATTCGCAGAATTCGTACCGATAATGCTTTATCGTTTGTGTGTAGTGCCAGTGATTTATCGAATAGCATACACATAGAGATCCATAAGAAATAACTGTAGTTATTGGACAATCACTGTCCGCATCGAAACTTCCAAAATATATACACATAATTGCATAGAATAGAATAACAGATTGTGTAAATTAAAAGAAGAAGAAAAAATTAAGGAAGAGAAAGCGGTTTTGATACGCTAAATTGGTATTGAAATGATACCTCGGTTACGCTCAATGTGTGTGTGTTAAACACAAACATAAGATAAAATCTACAACTGACTCACTCCTTATGTATCTTTCGCTGTATGGAAATTAAACTAAATGCTGCAACCTACAAGGAAGGAATTATTTAAGCACAAGCCTTCATGACATTACGACTAAATATCTTATCTACTATATACTCACTCAGTCTTATTGATTTGATAGATAGTATCTGACCTGAAAGTGACCTAACAGTGTAACTGATCAATACCATGTTTACGTCAGTTTGTAAGCTATATAAGTCATTTCGATGAAAATCTGACATTTAGTCATCTATTTTTTACTTAATTATGATGGCGTAGTTTGAGTAACAATTGCACATTTATGCCACATATGTCACCAAGTCATGGATATCAGGGAATAATGGTAGTTTTATGTTGAATTAATTGGTTAGTAAAATATTCATTTATATTTACGGGATTACTTCTACCATCATAATATTATGTTATTATTATTTGAGGCCCTTACGCAAATAATTCGAATAAGTCTTTTTTGCATTCCATTTCATTAATAGTTGGGTCACTATATAATCAAATGTAAACAACGATAAAAATGTAAATGTCGTAGCATTGCGAGAGAAAATGTTAAGAAATTTTAAAATAAAACACGAGATCGAGACTGTGCCAACGCAGTAGTATGCTTGATTTTATGATTATTTTACAAGGTAATTGTTATTTTCTAGGAATTGAAAACAATAATGATACTACGTCGTATGCCGTGTTCAAGCGCTGATAAAATGCTCAAATAATGTTATTGTAAGAGAAAAAAACGACACACTTCAACTACTTGAGATGAAAATATGGATATAAATAGCTTTATTATTATCTTTAAATCCTTATGCACATAAAAGTACGTCCAAACGTTGCCAAACTATTTACAACTTGGCCGTTTGATAATTTGCTTCATAAGACACTTTTTGTTTGTACATGAAGGCGGAAAAATATATTACGTTATGCTAATAAGTTTAGTTTATTAGGTAATTTAATATATTTACTATGCTATCTGCGTATATTGACTAATTCGTATACCTACACAAATATTTTAAGTCAGAGACATTAATGAGATATATATTGACGCAACAGCCTCTGTGGCGTGGCGGTAGTGTACGCGACTGCCGCGCATTAGGCGCGGGTTCGATTCCCGCTCAGTGCAAATATTTGTATGCATGAATATGGCTATTTGCATTGGTCTGGGTGTTTCTATGTATAATATGTATGTATTTACAAAAAAAAAGTATATAAGTATGTTTATCCGCATTCTAGATTCCATAACACAAGCTATAAAAGCTTATCATTGATCTAGATAGCGTTGTATACAATGTTGTGGATTATTTATTTGTGGAATTTTGAGAATCTCAGCTTCTAAAGAACTTATACACAATTGATTATTTGAAATGAGTGTTACAGTAATTTGGTTTACGTTGTTTTTGTAACCGTAAAATAACATGAGGTAATGAGTAACCGTTTCAAACCAATAATAGCTGTTAACAAAATTAAATGAACGTCTTTTGGCTATAAATATTTTTTACATTCATATTATTAATACTCATTTATTATTAATCAAATTGACAACCAATCCGTAGTCACGTCAAAATTTGAAGAATGAATAAATACTAACACAAAATTAATCAAGAGAATAATAAAGTGCATTGAAATATTCCCAACGAACTCGTTATTCTGTTGTTATAACATTAACTGACTTCATGGCTAATATTTATTTAAGTTTAAGTTATTATGCATTTCGTATAACATAAGTAATATAAAATTGATTAGTAGTTTAATAGGAATACTTAAACCTATTTGATGTAGATACAACGTGTAAATTAGTAATACTTAAAATAATACGTTCATTTAACGTTACGTTAGAACTGCTAATAACAATAGCTCTTCTTATTACTCTTTTTTGTACCAAATAAAAAATAATACTAGGTAAAATATTCATATCAAGCGCGTGATCACCACACTATAGATGTAAGTTGTAAACAACTGTCATTACTGTCAATGTCATTATCAAATGCATACGGTTTCGTCATAGACTAAGAATAGAATACACTAGTTTCGTTTTTCGTTGTCTTGTCTTATTGCATTGCAAATCGAACTCTGGTTGTCACTGTTGTTTGTTACTTCACTTGCTTGTTGCAAATCAAAACATAAAATATCGCGTTGATTTCGACCACAGAGGACAGAATATGTTTGGATAATTTCCGTCTCCATGAAGTTTGGTAAAAAGCCAAAATCATTATAATTTTACTAGAATGGAATGGAATACGCGATCACTAAAAAAATCAAGAGAGTCAAAAGTAAGAATAGGTAGGTAGGTATGTCTTCCTTCTCCCTCTTTATCTAAATCGTGATAGTTTTTGACATTTGGGAGTTTGAAATTAGACTGAGACTAAATTCTGAATAGATTTTTGAACGATTTCCAAAAAGGAGGAGGTTACTTTTCAATTCGATTGATATTTTTTTTATTATGTGAATTTGCTTTCTGAAATTAATTTTCAGTTCTTGTGACGATATCTTTCTAAGAACACATTGTAATGTAAGTAGGTACCTATCAGCACAGTGGGTGTGTTCGAGGCATTTGTGGGTTGTGTAAATGTAAAGTACTAATAATCTTTATCTGTTGTTCTAGTGAAACGGCAATGATTAATGTTTATACCTAACTCTAATGATTCATTTGTACAATGCCCCCAGCTTTGGTTATGAATGTCTTCGTTTAGTTGTAAGTTTACGTTATGAATTGTTCTTAAGAACCAATGACAGTGCCTACCTACGAGACAAAAAAAAAACTTCTCGGAAGCAAAAAATTTTAATTTCGCAGAAATTAGATGAAACGCATAAAAACTATAACTTGGAGCTTAACTCCAAGTTATAGTTTTAAAACTTTATAAATACCTACATCTTTTTTGTTGAATGTTTTGATAGAGATGAATGTAAATGATTAGCTACGTAGATAAGTACAATCGACGGCAAAAGTATTCAGCAATATCAGATTTAAATTTATTGATCACCTTAACTCTTAATTCTTATATCTAGGTACCTCACAATGATGTTAATTAAATATAACAAACAAAACATGAATTAAATTGACTCAACAATCTATTATGATTAAATTATTTTTAATATGTAGGTGGGTACGTTGATTAGGTACCTATTATTCTCCTTATTCATTCAAAAATACACATAAATTATATCTTTATACATTTTATAAAATATCGAAGTTAGTAAATAATTTAGTATAATATACTTATTCAATCTTTTGTTGTTGACTGTGGGTACATTCAACGTCATAAATAGGTATCTTGACGACGCGACGTAGTCACAAAATGATCTTTAAACTCTCGTATTACGAGCAAATCAAACTGCTTTATTGATTTAAATGGTATTATTGTCCGAACTAAAGGTGTGTACCAAATATCAACTGCAAGGGGGTAAAAAACTAAATTAGTGATTAAGGTCATTTTGAGTATTTGACTGAATTTTTTAAAGCATTTTTAATGCTAACTTTAAAGTTCGAAAAACATCGGAAAAATGAAACGCTCAAGTGAGACTTGAACTCACGACCTTTCCCTTGCTCTTCCAACTGAGCTATTGATCTCCTTTCTTACCTATTGATGGTTTTATATAGAAAAAAAAATAAATTTTACTTTGTTCGTCAACATCTTTCTGATGCTGACTGTACATGTAAAGTCAGAGGCTATAACAAACCATCAATAGATAAGAGAGGAGATTGAAAAATGTTTGTCAAGGTATTAACATTAACACAGTGTATAATATAATATCTATATAATAATAAATTTCTATAAATTCATTAACATATTTTTCAAATTTCCGTGAATGTCGTTGTAACTATAGATTTGACTACATATGTAGCATTTAAATAAGTATCTGTTTAACACAGTTTTGACTCGTTATTTAATATTGTCAAACATTTAAAATTAAGAATATTAAGTACACCGTTATAAATACTACATCTATTAAGTAAATGAGCTAGATCTGTTTATATTTTTATACATATATATTATTCTAACGTCCGTAGATCCCCGAAGGGGTAGGCAGAGGTGTATTAACACCCACTTTTCGCCAACTATGATTTTCGGTCTTAAGTTAAGGGGCTAGCATATTGCCACCTAGCGGGCACTTTGTCTTGAGCTGTAATTACTGTCGAATGGAGAACACGCCTTTTACGACATCCACTGAAAGAGCTGGGGTGGTCCTATTCTACTTCACCAAGTGAAGCCGCAAAAGACATACTTAGTGCTATCTTTTTCGCACTCTTTGTGAGGAGCCACGAGTGCGAGCGAGATGGCACTACCTTAGTATTCCTTTTTGCGGCTTTACTTGCTAGTTCTAAACGTTCAGTCTATGTTAATCTTTTAGTCTGAGGGTTAGACCTCTTATCATACCACAACGTTCTTAGCTGCTTCTTATTGGTCCATCAACTTCACTACATCTGTTTGAATGATTTTTTTTATAGCATTTAATAAGCTAAGTAACTTTTAAGTTCGAAAACATCGGTAAAAATTAAATGTGAGACTTGAACTCACGACCTTTCCCTTACAGGGGGAATGCTCTTCCAACCGAGCTATTGAGCCACACCTGAATAATTTCAAATTTTCCTTCTCTATCCGTCTTTAAGGGCGACGGTGGAGCCATCTACCAACATTCTTACGAACTGTTGGAAACAATGAATGATTTTTCAACCGTCTACTATAGGTACATCTGAGACCATTTCCTCAGCATTCAATTTACTTTACGCTTCTTCGGCCAAAAGCTTTAGAAATGAGTGAAACCACGAGGCACAGCCAGATTGAATAAAGGAGCGTTGGATTTAACTGTTTATTTTAGTTTCTGAATATCATTATCACCTACAAAGCGTAGATAATGGCAATGTTTTGTCTACATTAAAGCTTAGGGTATTATTGTAATCAAACAGGTTTATTGTATCTAATTTAAAATGGAAATGTATCCGCTTGTGTTCGCAGATTATTTAATTTTATGATTCTTAGAAGATCTTTTGTATAAATGCAAATAAAATAATATACCTATCCATGTTATACACGGATAAAGATAGAATTTGCATAATACTTTAAAATTTATTTATCATCTTGGCACCTAAACCTCTTATAAAATAATAAAAAAACATGAAATAGGGATATCAACTTTGTCCTCTGGGGTTTATAAAACTAGTGGCACCTACCTAACCTACGTACTTAATAGTAAGTACGTAAATTGGTACCTACATATTTAATATCAGAAAATTATTTTTATTATTAAAAAGTTTTCAATTATTGTAATGTTAGGCAACTTTGTACTTGACTGTACCTATAAACCGGCCGGTCGGTGTAACAAATTCAATTCTGATAAATTTTTACACTTCGAATAGGTCTAGCCAAAGAGTATATAAGAAGTAGGTCTAGCGATATTCTCTAATAAAAAGATAGATACCTACTTGAGTAGTTCAGTATTCTCGGAAGAATATATCAAAGTAAATAGTTTTTTCATTAAGTATATTATTTAGAATTTAAACCATTCAAGATCAATCACCTTGGCCTCTAAACATGTGACATTCTATGAGCGATAACGTCAGTGGAAACGTTCAGTAATGTATGAGATTAACAAAATAAAAAAAACTGGTACGGAGATTTTTTTAAATTTTGAAATTAGAACTTGAAATTAAAAAAGAATAGTGACTTTATAGTCTACACACGTCAACAAACACAGCATCACAAGGCCTCTGATTCATTTAAAACGTAGTTTAAAACTAAAGTGCCCATTTGTTTATATCAGCTCTTCTTTATTTATACTTACTGATCATCAACGCAATTCGCCATATTACGTAGTCACGTTTTTATTACAATTGATCTCTTGTATTGATGAATACGACATACAAATAAATGTACGAATGAGTACACGTATGTTTACACTTGGTAGGAGAAACTACGTCATAATGATCTGATGATGCTAAGTACTGTTTTAGAGCATACCAAACCAATGAGATGCAATACGTGATATTAGTACCTACCTACCTATAGCAGACAGGTAGCCGTAGGTCCTTGTCCATATTGTAATTATAAAAATACAATAATATGTTATTATTTCTTACTAGCTTTTGCCCGCGGCTCCGCCCGCTTGGATGTCGGTTATCGTTATATCCTTTCTCATGGTTTAATCTACCCCTCTACCAAATTTCAGCAAAATCCGTTCAGTGGTTTAGGCTAGGAAGCGTAAGATACAGACAGACAAAGTTACTTTCGCATTTATAATATTAGTATGGCTAAAGGATATAGTTTCGGACGAGTTAAGACAGCAGAAAATCAAAAATGTAGGTAGGTAAACCTAGGTGCTATGCTAACCTACTTTACATGAATTTTATTCACAATTTTTAAAATAAATATCACAATATTATGAAAAACACCTAACTACTCTCTCAAAAAAAAAAACGACGACGTCAAAAGAATAATTAGGATAAAGGAAGGTCCCGAATTGCATTCTCTTTGGGGAAACAATGAATTATTCATATGAAGAACAGCAGGAACCTTGTTTTTGCGGTTGTATGTCACAAAAAAGGAAATACAATATTATGTGGTTGTCAGAACGCGAGATGTATAAGTCTTGTGTGAAACGACTTCCTTCCCACTACTTACATTAAATGAAAGTGCTAATTGTTTGTTTCGTCGTGGTTACTTCTTTAAATAATTCAACACTGTTACCTGAAGATGCACGGAATACCTAATAAGTTCTTATTTTCCAAGAATTGACTTGAAAGACCTGTTAAAAGTGTTACAACCACAACACACCTTTTAATTAAAAAAATAGGGAAACAGGAGTTGATTATTGTGAAGATAGATGGCATTTTTCGTGGAGCGACTCCACGAAAAATGTCTAAGATCAGTCAAAATCTGTAGTTAGACTGAAAATCACACAACAAATGGACCCCAGGCTCTAAGGTTAGATTCAAATGCTAGGATGAATGATGAAGAAGAAGAGAAATAGAGAAACACTAATGCACCTGCTAATAGTATATATAATACAATGATACGAGTATATAATATTGACGTATTATTAGTAGGTACCTAAGTAGCAATATTGTTTTATCCTTAGTTATTGTGCCATTTTTGACAGCTGTTATGTTCTGAATGACGTATCTATAAAATAATACGTCATTGGTATAATACAATTTTTTGTTTATGTTTCAGAAGTGGGATCGTAGACTGCAATAATGATTTTGTTATCTCTACTCGTACCTATCCTACATCGACTTTGATTGTACCTTCGAAGTATCGTAGTTTGTCGTAATTGTATTAAAATACTAAAAACGTGTGTCATAAAGTTAAAATTATCGTTCATTCTATAGAAATAACCTAGCCCTAAACCGTATAAAGGTAAAACTGAGTCACCGGCCATTACCGAGGTAAGGTTGGCACGAGCGCTCTTCATTGATTTATTTTTACTTTGACCTTGTGTTTAATAAATACAAAATAAAGTATAAATACTTTCTCAGAACTCGACAGGACCATGTAGACTTAGAGGCATATTCGTGTTATTATTTCAATTTGCGCCGGCCAACGATGCCGCGATTGTTGTTCAGTTTACAGATGTCATAAATACCAAACTACGCATGGAATTTATTTTTAGAACGTAATGTTAATTTTGAATTCACAGTACCTACCGTTGGTGCCGGCGTAGTCTGAAACTGGGAGCGCCAAAAGTTAGATATCTGCACATAAGCACGTCACAAAATTCTTCGAAGGAGTGGATTGTTAATTCGAATTTTGAAATGTAAAACGAACTTTAAACTTTTTTAAACTTTTCTGAAGGCGTTTGTGTTGTGCACATTTGGGCAATATTGTATTTTTTTTCTCAAAATACTGTAGGTACAGTCAATGACAAACGTAGTGTAACTTCTTTGTTTTTAAGGAGTTTATACAAAAAGTACACGGTCCTATATAGTTCAACAAGTTCTAATTTGTAAATTACCCTAGCTCTTAAACCTTCCATAAAATAACAAACAAAACACGAATACTTCCACCTCTAGGGATAATTAAATTACTTACACATCAAGACATCTAGTTATTGATGCGTCTATTTCAATGTAAAAAAAGGTTTATACCCACCTAATAAACTTCTGTCGTTGACTTTTACTGTTCTTAATACAGTTCAGTTTTTCAAACGATTTTATCAGAAGCAACATTTAATTTTAGCAGAATTCTAGATTGTTATCGTTATCGCGATTCTCATCTCAGCTACCTAATTACTAGATCTGGTTGCAGCTCTAGCCATCAGAGAACTGACGTTATTTACTGCTAATCGATTCTGTAAATGAGCGTTGGATTTTAGTTTATATTTCTATAGCTGTCGGTACTGCTTAACGGTAACATGGCCATTTATTACTTCAATTTATGACCTCGCAATATATCTGTTCACATATTATTATTAGAATAAACGAAATTGTAACCGTCATTTTATAATTGGCAATTATATTTATCTACCTTATAATCAGTAAATATAATTAAATACAATCTTATAAGTATAAGACAATACATTTATTGTAAAACCATAGATTTATCTTAATTAATGCCAATTATATTTCACTGCCTGCGCCACAGCTTTGTTCGTCAATCAATATTTAATGTTAATAAGTTATCGGTCCAAAAAATGACCAGATTTGAAAAAATAATTTTCCGTGTCCAAATGTAGGCACATTCTGAATTTAAAACAAAAAGTTCATCATCGTCTAGATTTGTAGAGTATTTAAATCTGTCGAGTAGCACTGACGTCATACAAAACAATATCAAAAAAGTACTCAATGCTCATGCATGTCTCTCATATTGAGATTCTTTCCTCGTCATATATACCTACATTAGTATAGTCGACTCAGTTCACACTCAACGTTCTCAGAAGCGAGTACTGTCGACTATAAATAACGTTCTACCAGTATAACACATTTATTGTGTACAGCTGATATTGAAAACGGCTTAAGTGCAACCGAAGAAAGACATGGACGATCGTCTTTCACGTTTTACGGAGAAAGAGATTAGGGTTACCAGGTCGAAAATATTATAATGTTTTTTCCCAAGGCAGCAATTTTTCATTCAATTTGAAAATGTTGTCGGTATGGACGTTTTACGATGATTCTTTTTATGATTTTCCGAAAATTTCGGACGTGTCGGGAATATTCCTGCCATCTAGTAAACCTAGATTAGATTAGGATTAGAGTATTGAAAGCTATAGGATTTATTCACAAAAGTTGTGAGGAATATCTGATTCTTTGATAGTGTCTGCAAGTTGGTATAAAGACGAGGCTCTGGCGTAGACTTTTCTCGCGGTTTAGTACTTTGACAGTCCCTCCCGTAAATAATAAATTAATCTAAATTAACACTTTTAACGCTGACTGTACGGATACGTGACAAACATTAAAATACCTAAGAATTTTATTTTATCGACGGTTTGTAAGAATAGTATTAATTACTTTTAATTGGCGAAACTCAACAGAGGTTCGCAGAAGTTATCTACCTTAATGAGTACCTGCTATGAGTAGTCTGAATGAGTTTCACATTTGGGTCTTGAGTCAAAGAAAATAACTCTTTGTTTATGTTGATTTTAACTTCTATGTCTTACTGTTGCGTTAGAATTATAATATTCGTGAATAAGATCTTTGTGTTGAAATAAATGCTAATGTCATGTCTTACTTGAGATATCTACTACCTACTTGTAAATTAGTGGTCATTCGTGCCGCAAAGGAAGCTACGGTTTTGAAAATGCACGGTGTTAATTAATATGACTACTGAGCATTCAATTTTTTATCCATTTTAGATACACTAGGTCTGATTCACATCTAGAGGCATTCAGCGTTTTGGAAAGAAGTAGGTATACATAGAAGGAAGAATGGCTTTTTTTATATCAATCTGTAAGACAACAAGGTATTCCTTTCTTATTAAGCTGGCAAAAAAGTAGTAAATAAGCTAAAAAACTCACTTTACTGTAACGGTTTATGTGTTCATGACGGACGGTAGTAAGTATAATTGGTGATATAATACACTACCGCCTTACAAAACACATAAAGAGTTATTTCCAGTACCTGATTAATCTTTGTTATGAAGCAAACACCATAAAAGGGTGCGGAGAAACGATAAAACGATCATTTCCCCGCGCGTGGCCTTTGACATAGAGACGAGCGCAGTCGCAGTGCGGCGCCAGGCGCAATAAGCCGCCAGCTGATCACCATCTCACGGCTTTTGTCGACTTACACTCAAGGAATTCCTTAATGACACTGTAGAAAGCCACGCCACGATGCCAGATAAACCGAAACGTGCATTATACTTTTTTGATGAATGCCAGCGATTGCAACCTACGTAATCTTCAAGCGGCCTCAATCTCACGATTGATGGTTACAAAAGCTCTATAGATACATCACTGATACTTTCGACGATGCAATAAAGGTCTTTGGCAATAACTGTTCGGATTCAATGTAAGTTTAACTGAGCAACCTTCGCGTGTTCTCAGAAACAGTCGACCGGTCGACGGTCGACGCTGTGCTGCGGTTTCCCAGAAAGTCGCGACGCACGACGACCCGTGGTAGTTTCGATTTTTAAAATAGAAACGTTCCGTTACACGTGCTCTAATATAGAGGCGATTCGATTTATGGCCAGTCAATTAAACGTTGTGTAATCTGTAAATAAGAGTCTATTTTTATCCAGAGCCCAGACTCGTTTCTGAGTGAAAGGGGTTTCCTACTGTGAACTTGTGAAACAGGTTTATAGTGTTATTAACTTTCTTCCCTCTACGTTTTATTTCCTTTATTTTTTTTAAATAGGTCGCAAGCTTTAGGATCCTGTGAAAAAGATAGATAGATATAATAGATACATCGTTATTTATGTATAGTTATGTAGGTACTAGAGTAATGCGTTGAAATTTAATTCACATATGTGCTGTTTTATTTTAATAGAGATTTTTAGCACTTGTATCTACCGTTTGTTAAAGAGCATTGTCCTCTGTTTATAAATATTAATTTAGCAGGTAAGTAGGTATGTTGTGTTGATGACGTTATAGTGTTCGTTCTGAAACATGCATGAATAAAACAACAAATAGAATAACAGACGCTATAGAGGTGACCTAATCGTATTCGTTCACCTTTTTACAAAAGTTTATCGACATATCAGTTAGGTACTACGTTCGTCTCAAGGCAATTACATGTCTGTAAAGAACTGATACCTATATACGTGTATTTAAGAATAACAACCTACTCTATATTATTTTTCAACTATTTGCGCAATGTTATTATGTTTAGTAATTACATCAAAAATAGCTAAATGATGTAAGTTTCTTATTTGTTTGCAAATTAATTCTACGTATTTTTATTAGATTTCTTCAAATCGCGGTTGAGAACGCGTGGACCTATTCATGCCCAAGACTAATAACTTTTCTTGCTAACACCCTCAAGCCACAGTATCTGCTTATTCATAACTGGACAATAACTACAGCTTATTGACCACACCGTCGCTTGTAGACATAGTATGTTTCTGGGAGTTTTAATGTGCTCAATTCATACAGGTAAATGTTCAGAGCATTATGACTGGGAATTTGGCATTTTGACTATAAAAATAATCATGTTAAAACCTTGCCTCATGTCTGCATTCACATGTCCCTATTCTGGTTTTCACTACGGTTGACGTGGGCGATAGAATCTCTTAAATCGGATGTCATACCTACAAACACATTGGCCCAACATGGTTCCAATATTGTCCCAGTACACGCAAATGAAGGTTCAATGTTCTGATAATAGTTTAAGTTTAAGCGAACATTGGCCTATGTTGGCCTAACGTGTATAAACAACATTACAACAGTATGTAAAGTATGTCGCCACTAATACAGTCCAATGCCGGCAAGTATCTCTTCCTAGAATTTCACCATTATACGAAGTCTATATCTTTTCATATTATTCTATTTCAGTTTCAATAACAGACCCTGACTAATCGCTTTACTAGTAAAAATAGTCGTGCATTCCATCGACTATGCTGACGAATCTTTTACTGTTAAGTCCACCGCTTATGGAATGCATTGCTATATTAGGCTTCTTCCATATTTAAAAAAAGGTGGTAAAAGAGTTACCTGTCATATTGTACTCATTGTTAAACGTTTACTTTTCATATTAGTACTGGCTGTACTTACTATCATTATTATGTATTACTGTTTTGTCTTTTTCGTGCCTTCCTTTTCATCCCAAGTCATCCCACCCATTTAAGCGATGCGTCGCCCATTGTAAGTACATTCAATAGTAACAGACTTTACCAACTTTTACATTCTATTTACTTATCCGTAGATAGTGTATAGTAAAGAATTATCTACTTATCCTTACTTATCTCGTTAGTAAAATAGACATTACCTACTTAATACTTACTTAAAAAGTCTTCAGGAATAAAAATAAGTACAATAAACCTTCTTAAAAAATGGGAAATAAATGTCGGACCTTCCAGTGTACCTAAACAACAGACCAGTCAGTTTATTGCCCAAATTACAGGAGGTAGTAATATACAGAAAAGAAAATTAATTCAAAGGTATTCATATATCTAATAATACTCGTATAACGAGCAATGAGTTATTAAAACCGCGGTTCAAGGGAAACGAGCGATGAGACGAGCTTTTTTCATGATAAAAATTCTTGACATCCATACGGAATTTATTGGTAGGTAGATATATCTTTTTTTTTGGTACAATCATTTTTATAACACTCGGTTCAAAATCCTATTGATGCCATTGATCACTGAAATGTATTTACGATCAAAAAAATGCTTGCGAATTCTCAAAAAGGACGCTCGCAACCACGAACGAATTTCATCTCAAAGGAGTAATTGAAATCGCATGCTACAAACAAGTGAAATTAGAACTAAAGTAAATGCAGCATAAAGGTTGATTTTGCCTGGCAATATTGGAGATCAAAGCAGTATTTCAATCAGTTCGTTAGACAAAACTGTCGGGCTTTCGCAGTAGTCTGCCATTGAAATTTAAACTAGTCGCTTTCTGGGAAAGCGATGTGACTGTATCTTTTTTCCTTGTTTTACTTTGTCCTGTCCTAGCCCAACAAAACGAGAGATGTCCACAAAGCTGAGTAAATGAACTAACTAGTATAAGTTTTTTGGATACGATGTATTTTTTTCTTTGTTCAAACAGCAGGGATTTGTAGGAAGTGGAAGAAATGTTAACAAAGGCTCACACCAGTGAAAATCCGTTTTACTAAATTGTCACGTGTTATTTCATGAAAGTAGTTGAATAAAATATGAAAAAGCAAAAACCAAAAGGAGATCTTACAGCAGAACCCTCTTAAACTTTGTATTTTTGCTGCTTTGAGAACAAAAATATTTAGTTGCGACCTTTTGATCATAAATAGCCATATGATCGAAGGTAGGAAGGTCGTAAAATGACTGCGATCAGATCAGAGAAAATTGATTTTGTTTCGAAAACTTGATGACCGCATATAATTTAATTTCATTGCGAATTCTGTCCTTATATTAAGTATTTGTGTCACATCGAAATAAAAAAGTTCTACGATATTGATAAATTGGAGCTTTGGAATCTGTTAACTCTTTTCTGTCCTAACTTATATACCTCTAGGGTGTGTGGAGAGTCCTATTAAAAAAAATATTTTGAAGGATTCCATATTCAAATTAAGTTCATGAATATGGACGCGACTGGTGCATTTAAGTAAATGAATTATGACCTCACACGTATGCATAATTAATTTTCTTTTCAATTGGCTGTTGCGTTATTCGAACAGAACTTAACGTAATACATTATGATGTAATGAAATGATTCTTAGAAGCGCATCAGTAAGTCAAGTTTTCTAAGAGCCCGAGGTCAGAGGCGATGCATAAAATTTAATAGCCATGCATAATCCAGTGTATGGTATTGTCGGCCCTTCTGCGAACAATAACCCGTATACAATTTACAAAATGAGACAATGCAAAAAAAATAAAGTCATAATGTTGGCGATTTCTCATAACAACCCTTGGGTCGGAGGCTTCCAAGGATTAATTATGAGTTCCGAGTAGAGCCGCCACCGGGCCATTCGATTCTCGGTAAACTCGAATCGAAAAAGGAGCAAAAACGGACGCGGCTCGTTCTAAGAACACGCATACCTGCGCTCGCGCAGCCATCCCACCTTGTTCCGTCCGCCCGCCAATTCGAGAGAACTCACATTTTCCTAGTACTTACTCTCCCAAGTAAAACTATTTCTCTTTTTCATATCATGTAAACTGTAGCATTAGGCTCTACGTACCTACTTATCAAGGGAAGTAGCTGTACTAAGATCATGCAGCTCTACTAACCTTTGATAAATTTTAATATTATCTATATGCTCAGATAAGAATATCAAATAACAAAGAGATATTAATCGAAGTAAAGCCTTAAGCGGTATAATCGTTCATTAACTGTAACTACCAATAGAATGCCATTTTAAAAGTTAGCATGCAAGATATTTGGATTTAACTGATACAGGGCAGATACGATGAGTAGTTTTTTGTTAGGATCATAATAAATGTTGAATAGTAGTAGGTATGGAAAGAGTTATTGGTGCCGATTCTATTGCACATATCACCAAAATACTTTTCTTTTTTTAAATTTGAAATCGGAATTTGGAATCGTATTTGGATTTATGATGTAAATACTCTGTACTAACCAAATGTCATAACACTATTATGTTGGTGTATACTTATATAGTTACTAGCTTTTACCCGCGGCTCCGCCCGTATGGATGTCGGTTATCGCGACCAAACATAGCCTATGTCCTTTCTCAACGTCTAGTCAACCCGTATACCAAGTTTCATCAAAGTCGGTTCTTTCGAGAGTTACTTTCGCATTTATAATAGTCTAGTATGGATTATCAATACCCAGTAATTTGTATCTATCACTTTAAAACTATATTCTAAGATAGTAAGGTTTTATTATTCCGTTTCCCAATCATTTCGCAAAGCTACAAATAGTACTGTGTATTTGTTATCGTATTTCAGAAATCAGACTTAAGTACGCTATTTAATATTGATAAGTTCTAAGAAACTAACAATACATTATGTTTGACTCGGACATTTGCTTTAAGAAAATGTACTTATAGTTTGATTTGAGTATTTACTCGTATTATCATATCGGATATCGATATAGGTACAGATACTAGGTATTTACTATTCATTATTTTTTTTTAACAAAAATATGTTTTTTTATCTATGAATTTATTATATAGGTTCTTTGTTAAGCGTGAAATAAATTACTTAGTTAAGACTAGCTGAAGACGTTTGTGGATATAGAATTTTATTATTTACGATTAAAAATATAATTTAAGATTTCAGTCCGGTGTTTACAGAGTATAAAACATGATAATATTCACACTGGCAGCTGGCAATACGGAATACATTCAGTTTTTAACAATAGAACGCAAATGATGAGGGGAACATTGAATCTTTTTTTTTACGTTCCATTAAACGCTACAATGTACGCAATCAAAGCGACGGATTTCGCACGGGACGCACAGATACGGATTTGTTGCACTTCTCGGTTTTTATAACTTGAATTTTGGATGAAATTCTTTCATCCATTGCTCTCATTATTTTACTCATATTGAGTTCCCAGTTTCATCCAAAGGTTACGTTCTGGAGGCCCGTTTTATGAATTGGGTCCGGGTACCGTCTAACCTCTCAAACTCTCAACCCAGAGGGAAAAGTTTTATCTAGGGCCTTGTCCATTATTTAGCACATGCACCGACTAACACGCCCTCGATTCTACTAAAGCTCAACCACTGTCGTACCACAGCCACTGCACACTTTAAACAGATGCAGTTAAAATCCAAAATTAAATGACGGTTTGCAGAGTGAAAGAAAAAGTTGAATGAAACTTTTTTCATTTTATTTTGGACTTTAGCCCTATAGAAATAAAGTCTAAAATGTAATTTTTGACTGAATTTTTATAGCATTTTTAATGCTTACTTTAAAGTTCGATAAACATCGGAAAAAATGAAACGCTCAATAGCTCAGTTGGAAGAGCATTCCCTCTGTAAGGGAAAGGTCGTGAGTTCAAGTCTCACTTGAGCGTTTCATTTTTCCCGATGTTTTTCGAACTCTAAAATGTAATGTCATTTTTTGCAGTGGCTGTGATGGGATATGACTGTGTTTTGATTTAGTGAAATCGAGGACCAGGTGAGGTTGCCATGGGCCTCAAGGAAGTCTAAAGTTCATAAAGAAACAAAAACATACGATAAAATCATCAATAAAGTATCAAGACTCGTACCTCCTACAGCTTTTAATATAACGAATAAAAAACAATTTAGCAATTTCACGGCCCTCAATTATAACACTTCAAGTGTTTCTACGAACCGTTGTCGTCATAGTACGCTTATCGGTAACAATAGACTGCCCCTTGAGTGTTGTTTAAAGCAAAAAAAGACCTTGTTTCCCTTTAAGAATAAACAAAGGCAACCGCGATTCCTGTAAATGAATTACAGTATTATATTCCCGGTATAATGAAGACAATGCTGTCGGCGACGATACGATAAGTTTGATTCGTGCTAAGTGTTGTCAACGGACTACCGATGTCGGGTTTGTGAATCAGTAGATCGTGATGATTGTGCAGGTTGCTCTACTAATTAATTTTGTTCATCATATTAATCCATACTAGTATTATAAATGCGGAAGTTACTCTATCTGCTACGCTTTCACGCCTAAACCACTGAATCGATTAATGAAATTTGGTATAAGAGGTAGATTAGACCTTGAGAAAGGACATAGGCTATGTTTGGTCGCGATAACCTACATCCACGCGGGCGGAGTCAGTATTAGTCAGTAGCTAGTATTATAAATGTGAATGTTTGAAGGCACAGAATAGCGCGTAGACTACTTTTTATCCCGGCGATAAGTTCTGTTGGCTGTGGAAACGGGATTAATATTTCAGTGCCACACAGTTCCAGAAAGTTTTAGTTTACTACGTGTCTCCTTTAACCTCTACTAGATATGTACTCTATTTTTTAAAAAAATTCAACCTAATTATTCTGCAGTACATTGGCATCTTGGTACACACATACATCCTTTTGAGATGCTTTTTTAATCAATGGAACGTAAAGAAAAAAAAAAGAAGATAAAATATTTACTTACTAACAAGCCGTCCGTCCTTGTAAAAAGACATAAATCATGGCATGTTTTTTTAAATCACAGGTGACGTCACAGAATAGATTAAAATGTATTTATAGTATTTTTTGGGTTCTTTATCTTTACACTATCACTATGATATAGCAATATATTTGAGTACTTTGTACTTAAAAATAAGTCATCATAGATGATTATCACTATATGCCATAATTCCATATTACGAAATGTGATGGATATCTTGACTTTACCCACCATATCTAAAAATCTGTCAAAATATTTAACTCTGTAGTCGTAAGACATGTATATATACGAGTATATCAAGTATCTGAATACTAAGGTATTTAAGTGTTACTAATATATGGTTATTATGAAATATATATGTGAAAAATTTTAACGGATTTTATAGCTATATTTATAATTACATTCCAACATTTCGGTTGTTTTTTAGCAGTCGTGGACACGCGGAAATAATAAATTATATAATACAAAAAAAAAAACACTAAATTATTCGCGATAGAATCCGTTATAAGTAATTTTATTCAGAAATAATTTGTTCCAAACTGACAGAAGACATAATAAAAAATGTGTTTTACTTGTAATACATAATTTACTTCTGCGAAAACGATTAGTGAATTCAACTTACAAATTAAATTTACAAATACATATTAACAGAAAAACTAGAATTCCTCGAAGTAATTTGATCTATGTTTAAAATTACATGTTCGCAAGGATGGATTACTTACGTGATTCGTGGAACCGCTATAAACATTTTGTAATTATGATACAGGTATTCTACTCAATGCCTAGACTAGGAGAATAATTCAGATATAAGTACTAAATAAAGGCTGAAATACTAAATTCTATTGGGTTGAACGATTTCTATTTGGAATACCACCATGGGGGTAGAATCAGCCGGTTTTATCATACATATACTAACGCCTGGAAATGTCTGTTACACAGTTACTAGCACAGACACCGTCGTTTACTCTATCTTATGTTCCAATAATAAATGTAATAACCAATTATTGTAAATCAAACACAGTGTAATGTGATTTTACTATAAGATAAATAATGTGAGCAAGATATTGTAAATGTTGAATAAATTGAAATGAATCCCCGAAGGGGTAGGTAGAGGTGTTTAACGCCCACATTTCGCCACTATGATTTTCGGTTCCATATAACACGGAGCGAATCATGGGTTGTAAGTTTAGTTGTTTACTGTCGTATAGTGAACAGCTTTATCCCTTAGTCGCCTTTTACGCCACCCACAGGAAGAGATGGGATGGGAACCTTCACGGTTTTATCCTAACATGATAATTACAGCATAAAGCATCTCCGGCTGCATATACGGTTCTTCTGAAGATAGAATGATGGCTCTTGGAACGTCTCTTACAAATGTTCCATAATTGTTTGTTGAGAGTGATTGAATCATTCACCTTGCCTGATGATAAGCTAAAAGAGATGGCATGAGGCTGGTTATAGAAGTGATAACAGAAACACCAGACCTCGAGGATCTGGAGGTGGAACAGATCGCAAGATTCTGCAATGATACAGGTAGGTTCGACGAAACGCCATGATTGCCGGATACCCCTTGGCCTCTCCAGGGGAGGAATAGGGGATTTGGGTGAAATGGCCCACATAAAAAGGGCAGATCAGCCGTCCAGTCAACGGCGCCCCCCGATGGAAGTAAGTAAGACAGTAAGCAAGCTAAAATAGAAGTATCGGGAATGAGTATCATCATTACAGACCAATACTGCTACAAATATGAGCCTCAGCTCGATTAGATGCTTTTTCCAGGACCTGGGACTATAGGAAAACGCAAATATGGGTTTTGGTTGGTGAAGGATCCCAAGTTTTTCTTAAATATGGCAAAGAAACCATATTTTATTTCTCAAAACCATCTCTCCATTCAAAAACTCCTTATAGATATTTATTCATCGGTGTGTTGGTCTTCTAGTTATTGTGAGACTAACACATTTAGTACCAAATTATACATGCCTCGTCGTGAATGTTTTACGACCATTTTCTGCGAGAATATTCATATATTTTAGCAGTTAAATGTCCATTCCCAGATGTTACATAATTAAGTAAAATCTCTTGCCAATCAATAGTTTATTCTAAGGAAACGATAGAAGATGGCGTGTTGAAACCTTGGAGCGTTAATTGTTTTCTAATGAAGTGCTTAACCAGTAGTGTGGTGTCATTACCACAATCAACAAACACGTTTTGTGCTAAAACACAAACATATTATCATATCATTCCTTATATATTACATTGCATGAGTATTACCTATTCCGATTATATCAGCCGACTGAATTAATTAGCTTAGTAACTCGTAAGATTGCGTGTCTGGAGCAGATATTTAACTAACGGCTTCGTAGATTCTTGTGTGTTCAGAAACTTACTTATCTGATTTGGCCTATCCATCTCTCTCTAGGCAGCTCTCGGTAGGCAGAGGTGTACTAGTACCCACGTTTCGCCAATTATTCGACGTAATAGGGGGCGAGTATATTGCCGTCTGGCGGGCTCTTAGTCTTGGGCTGTATGTTTACTGTCGGATGGAGAACAGCCCTATCCCTTAGTCGCCTTTTACAATACTTACAGGAAAAGCTGGCGTGGTCCAATTCTATTGCACCGGGAACTAAATCGGCAAAAAATAATTGGTTGAGTTCATATTGATGGCAGTTGTCGTAAACGAGTCCTTGAGTGGAGACCGCGAGAAGGCAAACGGAAGGTAGGACACCCTCTAGCCAGCTGCACTGACGACCAGAGAAAGGTGGCTGGAACGGACTCCGCTCCGCTCCGGCTCGGTTCCGGCAGGGGAGGTATCCAAGAGGATTGCCGCACGGAAAAAAAGGGACGGACTGGATGCGAAAGGCGGAGAACCGGTGAAATGGCGCTATGGGAGAGTTCTATGACCTGCAGGGGACTGCAGTGGGCTAATTGGCTGATTTGATAGTTTAATAATGTATTTTACGGCATCTTAATTTCATTATATTATGAAATTTTTCAGCTCTGCCGTATTAAGTAGGTATATAATATAGCCTTGACTTCCTATTTTATAAGTTACTACATGTATGTACAGTGCATCATACATTCAGGTATCCGTAGGCTACTTATAATTGTAGTTCAATGGCTTCAAAAGGTATTACAATAAAGCCGTTTCCATAACAACGTAGGTGAGCAAAAAATATACAACTTAGATTCAATAAGAATTTTAAGGTCAGATTCATTAAACGAGTTACAGCTCAACAAAAGTCTTAAAACATAATAAACATTATTGAGTTTAATACTTATATACAAATATAATACAGGTACGAAATTGATAATCCTATAAATTTAGTTGAAATTAATCGTGGCTACTGTTATTGGTGAAATGCGCTCTATGTAATGGATTATTTAGGCAGATAATCGTTTGTGATATTAGATTAGATTGGGATTAGATCGAGGTTGCATTTTGAACAGACTTAACTATTATCTACTAGCTAACTCTAGTAGGGGCTTCTAGTCCCTTAGGGCTTGCACGTAAGTACGCACCGCCGACATATACCTACAACGACGTAGCCGCGTAAACAATTCACAGGTCCCATTATTCCCTTAATTATAGGCAGGTCCTACACCTACTAATATTATAAATATGAAAGTACATAACTATGTATGTAGGTATGTCTGTTACCCTTAACGCCACAACCACTAAACTTAATTTGGTAAAATATGACTTAGAGGTAGGTATCTAGCATATATATCCTGACGGAAATACTTAGTAGTTTCCACGCGGGCAGAACCACGCGCGTATGCAGTATCTAGGTAGTGCATAATAAAGCATTGATTATGAATGAAACCGAATGTCGCAAACAGTTAAATTTAGTGTGGCATGATAATTTTTATTACACGCTTATCTGTGAATGTTTTATTGTCCGGTAAACGTTTTTTAATTACTTTAATTGCCTGCCTACGTCATTGAACATAATCTATCTATGGTCGTTATCATCGAGATCCCATTGACCCCAAAGCCCGAGTGATAATGATAACCACTGGCGCCGTCTATATTGTTGCTTGGTCTACACGTGGTGGAGACGTAAACAAAATTAAACACGATGACGTTGACCAAGAGTATGCGGAAGATACCCATAGCGAAGATAAACATTGTGAATAACAATCGCAAAATACACAGTTCACAGTTCCAACCACAGATGGAAAGTCTGCGGTTGGAACTGTGCGCAAGGCTAACAGCAATTAACATGTTTTGAATTCTCACCTGGTAGTTTGACCACCATTGGAGGTGAGCTTGGGCGCTTGGGATCCAATGTAAACGCCTTAGTTGACAACAAAACACGGAAACACAAAGGCCCACTTATAATTACTTATATTTCCTCAAATCCACTTTACGACTGCTTGCTTCTCAGTAAAACTCTTTATAAGCAGTTTCGTAGAAGCCGACTACACTGGAGAAATTAATTTGCAGAAATCGACTTCGCCGACAGCGGTCCGTCCGCGTGCCTCGACAGAAACGCTTTCTAAGTACGCGCACATTCAATTTCACTTAACGGTCGGTGTTTATCACAGATAACGATATCGCGACGGGAGGTGAAAGTTCGGCGAGGTGGGTCGCTTCAGCATGACAATCCCCTTTCGTGTACAAAATCGTACTGAGTAGTTGCGAGCGCGGAGCCAGCGCGCCTCGCGCGGCGATGCGAGTGAGGTAAACACGCGTGGCGGGCGGCGAGCGCGGCTCGGCGGGGGGACCCGGCGGCATATGAATGTGCGGCCGAGACCGAGCGGGCGACTGCGACTTGCCGGCTCGCCACTTCTCAGAACTACCAACCTTGGTACTTCCACGAAATAACTCAAGGCATTGTCACTAATTTATAAAACTTATGGTCTTCCGTCCAAGGCTCGCGAGCACGCCACCGGCCTCCGCACTAGAAGCTCGTGACAGTGACGTTAAAACTTGCACCAGGTACATCTGACCCCGGTGACCGGTCTACGACGTTGAATTAGATAACTTGTAATATTTATCTATCCATCAATCAACGCGAGCGCGGCCCCCTGCCTCCACGGCGTGGAGGTAATATCTAAACGTTAGAAAGTTCATTCACTTCTTGGTCTATTTTTTGTCGACGAACACACCCATGCGCCTACTTCATACAGGTATTATAAATGTAAAATAAAATACAATTGTTGTAAACCTCGTTCTATTTAAAGGAGGTGACGATGATAATACGATTAAGGTTTTATTCAATGCACATTATTCATCAGTTATTAAGTAAAAATAATAAAAACGACTATGGAAATTCTTATGCGACCTTCTGGAGAAATGGATGACAAATAAAAAGCGAAATACTTAAAGTTATTGCCTGATACAGTCACATAAGCAGATGGTTAATATGTGTGGGTACAGGAATACAACATGCTATTTATAAAAGTATGACATCAGAAGTACCGTTTTCGTCCATTAATTCAACAGGTGACTAAGAGAAATCGGATGAGAGAAGACAAATTATTCGCATCTTCATGAAATACTTAATTTATTTTTGTCTCTAACTAAGTTTCTCGTCCAAGGCGTCCAAGTTGTCTTTGCTGACTCTTATAAAGAAAGTTCCAATTATTCAAGCGTGTTGCAATTTGACTAATGAATACTTTTGCATTCACTTTTAAGCAATTAGATTTTTTTTGTTTGTCACCCTTTGATACTAAATCAAAAAAGTACCTATCACCAGCTCGTTTTCGTCCAAATTATTCGGAGCAACATGTCATTCTATTCCATATTTCCTGTAAGACCTAATCTTACTCATTAGTCCTATCCACAGTTACTTCTTTCCTTGCTTTCCCCTTTCACAGAATCAGTTCATCTTTTCTACGGAAATGCCTCTGCTCCTAAACTGAAGTCCTCTACATTAATAGACTTTATTATTAATTTACTCTCTATCTAATTTCATAGGTGGGTTATCCATGCTCTTGTCATTCTCCTCTGGTTGCAGCCATCACAACATTCACACCCTTCCTAGCTATATAATCTTTCACATTCGATTATATAGGGAAAAATGAGACTTCTCGGGTGGGACTCGAACTCGCGAACTTTTCCTTACAGGGGGAAATGCCTTGACCAAATCGGCTACCGAGACACGCCCGATGTGATTCAAATTTCCCTTCTATTTTTATTTTTCTTTAATTTGTATAGTTAGCATACTTAATGCAGTAAAATTCATTCAAATCTTTCACATTGTCTCCTCCATCAGAGGTAGACTTAAGAGGAGATGGCCCCTTAAGTCTACCTCTCCCCTTGTAACCGTCCATCCGTCCATAGTTACTGCCTTCCTTACGACATTACATGTTCTGGATGACCGATTTTCTCGTAGCTTTTCTGTGATGGCACTATTTTCAAACTTCCTCTAATTATTCTTAATCTCATCTATCCTTATCATACATTCATTTCAACATTCGCATCGGCTACATACAGCCGTCTTTCATTGAAATCGAACTCTAGAACTGTCTACAGCAAATATGTTCAAAGAGATCACAAATACTACTATTTTATTTGCATATAGTTCTGTAGTCATGTACCCAGCGCCATCTAGCGTTGTAAGAGGAACTACTTTGGTATAAATACAGAACTACTGATCTAAGTATCCTGTTTCTCGAAAAAGAAGTTCTGGCTGGGTCGCAACCCGCCAGGCGCGATCGTCTTGCCTCGTCGGAGGATGCTCCCTATGTTCCTCTATAAGCATTTGCCTACATACCGGGCCTCAGCTCAACCCCTGCACTTGTCACCAAACGTATTTTATAAGACATTGATACGGAATAAAATACTTGTAGATTCTGGTGAAGCTAGATTTACGCAGTTTTGAAGTACTGTGCGATAATCGATTCATCGCAGTCTTCAATAGACTCTACATAGCCTTAAGAAGTCATCTTAGAAAATTTAGTGAGGTATTTACACTGATTTAAATATTGTTTTGCTCTCATAAATGAAAAGAAAATTATTAAGTTTTGTATATGCACTTGTTTCTAGTAAAGTTTTGATAGAGTGATTGGTTCGAAAAGGGAATTATTTTCACAAATATTTTACTTAAGCCGAAAAGGACTAAATGCGGAGGGCGGATGATCAGAAGATACTGTGTGCTCAAATCATCAATAAATTAAAAGCTCTAATAAAAATAATAATATTTTTTTTGAAAATTTATATGAAATGGGAAAGTACATACTTTTGTAGAATTCTACATTTTTTTTTTAACTTCTGTAAGGACGGTGAGCAGCCAACTCACCGTCCTCATGTCCCGCGGTCATGGAGGCCGATGGTCTTCGGCGCCCAAGCCGCCGACTGCGGAACTCGGGTGGGAGAGTTTTCTCCCGCTCTCGCCCCGCCGCCTCTTTCACGAGCATGACCTGCTCACAGAAAGAGGCGGCGCAGTCCCACTTACTCCCGCTGGGGACCATGGCTCGCACCATGGTCTCGAGCGAGAGAGTGCCCACGCCCAGACCCACCACGAGGACCTGGCGTAGAATTCTACATTCATACCTTTCCCAGACACTTATTAGAGTCAGTCTTATCAGAGTAGTGTGTTTTCTATAATATTTATGTAGATAACAGATTTATTTTTTTACGATCTTTTTGGTTAAACCATTTTTTATTAAATTAAGTTTCGGTGGGCAGTGCATAGTTACTATGCATGAGAATCTGAGTTCGATTTCATTTAATTCGATTAAGATTACCATTTAAATATTTTACCTTTGGCCCACGCCGCGTGGATGTCGGTTATCGCGACCAAACATAGCCTATGTCTTTTCTCAAGGTCTAATCTACCCCTATACAAAATTTCATCAAAATCGGTTCAGTGGTTTAGGCGTGAAAGCGTAACATACAGACAGACAGAGTTACTTTCGCATTTATGATATTAGTATGGAAATGGATTCGCGTCCTCTACGATATAGCGAATTTATTAACTTTTGTTTCTTTACATGGAGAGATACATGACATGAAAGATTTATAAGTGTAACGAGTGTTAAAGTAACTTTCAGTCTGAATTTAATGTGTCTCAAACTTATAATTTTTAGAGAGGTATCAACGAAATTACAGTTGTTACAAAGTTTGTTAAACAAATTACTAAAGTACCTAGTGAACGTGTCTGCTACGCAGGAGGCGCGGGTTCGATCTCCTCAGTGCAAATATTTGTATGCATGAATATGACTACTTGTATTGGTCTGGGTGTTTCTATGTATAATATGTATCTTTTTACAAAAAAGTATCTAAGTATGTTTATTCGCATTTTAGATTTCATAACACAAGCTAGTTAAGCTTGCCATAGGTCTAGATAGTGTTGTGTAGAATGTTGTGGAATATTTATTTATTTATATGAGGTCTTCACCTATTACCAACCTTAGAACACAATGTATGATTTGAGATTGACATGGTCATTAACATTAGTAGCACCGTGATCATGGCGCTTGAAACAGCCCCGAAATATCGGTTCTTCAATAAAAATAATAAATCTGGTAAATATCCCATGGTGAGTGTTATACTACTTAGAACACTTTCTACCGATAAGATAATTACAAGTGCACTGCACACATATTCAATAGTCTGCTAGAGTACCTACCAATGGTGAATGGTGAAAATTTTGCGAAACCGGAGGAAATATCTTGTTCAAATTTAAATATCTCTACCATCTCTACAACGGGAAGCCGGCAGGCATCGAGTTATAGCGATTCCCCACTACTGTTAGATTATCCTTTAACTATTATTATAACAGTAATAACACTTCTAACTTTCAAGGAGAAATCAAACAAAACTTATTTTCAAGTTTATGGTGTTTTAGAGCGAATCCAGAGTTCCAGAGACACGGCTCTTTCGAACATTAGCGAGCAATAAACTTGTACTTATTATTAGCTTGTAATAAACAATTATTATAGGTCTTCTCGTTTTCAGAATCGAGAAATAATCAATAACTCTGAAGATAATCGATACTTCTTTGAAAGACAACGCGTGTGACATGCGCCACGCTTCTAGGAACGAGTGCTTCTCGGAGAGTGTACTGTCGACGACATAACTAAATCAATGTGACGTTTTAATATTTCAGAAATAAATGGTTATTTTTTATAAACCATTGAATTGTTACGTAAACGCAACAAACATAGTGCATTTTAAGTAGTTGGTGTATAATAATCTACTTAGTAATAAAAAAACTAGGTCTGAAACATTTTTAAAATTTACAGAGGAAAAATCATAAGAAACAAAAATATACTAGGGGTGATTATCTGCTCAAAGACATAACATATAAGCATGCCTTTTTGTTCGGATCGAATCGACTAATAACACACGGTAGGTTCTTTAACATGGGACTGTAATATTATACCTAGTCCACCGTGCTCTTTGCTAAATTAGATAGATACGCTGCAAATTGAATATTGAAATTGAATTTTCCAATTTATCGCGTACTAGTAGTACTTTAGCAACTTTGTGGGCGTTTCTTTGCCCAGAATGCACACAGGAAATTACATTACAGACTGAAAAGGGCTATTAGTATCGAGGAAAGTACGATAATTTTTTAAAAGGGTATGTAACATATCTTAAAAATAATGTAGTTACTAATCTTGATCAAATGTGTTTATCCTAAAACACTGATACGGGGCCCTACGGGGTCAAGGATGAAGAAAACGATTGGTACGAGATCTACAACTTTAATCCGTAGGTCCTGCTATAACAATAATAAAACTACTCTAAGACAAGGTCGAGTGTCGGTTCGGGTACAAGGTCACGTCACTATAAACGGCAGGCTGAGTAATGCACTCAACTTGGGGTTCCGGGCTGGTCCCGTGCGAGTGTGACGTTGTCTTCCCCTCAAGGTCACCAGGCTTCGCAGCTACAAGTTCGATCCGCAGGGTCGTCGCCAAGGCCGTCTTCCAGACGGTACGGAGCGGGCAGGCAACCTCAGCTGGTTCGGAGGCGGGCTGGTACGGTGCGGTGAAACTATTCCAGCCGGTATACAGTTGGACACCGGTATTCCAGCCGGTACCAAGTTCTGGGGAGACAACCACACGATTAGGCACTGGTGCGTGAATCCAATGCACAGCGCCGGGCCCCAACGTATAATTTTCTACATGGGCCCTAAGGTCGGCGGCGCTGTACAATGGTAGGTACACATAACACAAATTACACAATAAACAAAGAAATAAAACTGGATTGTTCCGGAATTAATAATCGTAAGTACGTCTGTAACCCCGTTAACCACGGTTCAATCAACCATAATTAAATGGTTCAGTAATAATTAAACTATAATACATATATAAGCTGAACCGTGGATTTAAAACGAGATTAAAATTCGACAATTTACATATTTTCAAAATGTGGGTATCCATAGAAAATTATGGCGAG
This sequence comes from Eilema sororculum, assembly GCA_914829495.1. Lineage (NCBI taxonomy): Eukaryota > Metazoa > Arthropoda > Insecta > Lepidoptera > Erebidae > Eilema > Eilema sororculum. Next base: position 19,749,164 of record OU618541.1, read on the forward strand.
ATATCACCGTGTTGATTTTTCTCTTAGAATATGAACAATCAAACATTACAACTAATTGAATAGTTCTTAAGCAATTACTATATTCGGCTGTCTGTCGACATGTATACTCGCGACATATATTATGGACACACTTCATACAATAACTTTCTTACAACATTTTAACGATTACGATGTTAATCACAGTTTACTTTAAATTTAATTTAATTACATTTACACGAAGGATGAACTACAGCTAGGTAACTACCGAACTCCCGACCGCAGGTAGGCAGGTACTAAAAATGAGCTATCATCACGCTTAGCTCCTAGGGGCTAAGCAGGAATGTTACACGCGAATGAAGATGTTATTTTACTTTATTATTTACGTGACTATCGTTTAATACTCGCGCACTGTTTATTAAGGACACTAGACTTACCCCTTATATTGGGAACAGCTATTAATGTTAGACTAGTAGACTACACTAATACTATACAATATTACTAGTAACTGGCAGAATCTAGACTATATGTTATCTAGGTTTTAAGATTATGACGTTCGCGTTCAGATTATCACGTACCGCCGCGAAGTCTCGCGATAGAATGAGGTCTGCCGTCTACCTCGGCGCGAGCGCGGGCGTGTTTTTTTTTCTTGTTGTCGGTTAGTGTTGGGCCCATCAGCCGATTCTCCGTTTGACGGAATGCGCTGATTGGTTATCAATGCGTGTGACTCATTTTATATGCGCGTTAGCACGATGCATTACCTTAAAAGGTAATGACCGCGTTCACCACCCAGTGATGGGGGTACGCGCCGCAATCGCGAGCTACCGGTATTTACCGTTTATTACTGCTATGTTCAAATGTTTTCATTTTTTATTACCGGAACCAGTGTTCACGTAACAATACCCGACGAACTGGGAGAAGGATTTTTACTGGGGGAACAGTGAAAATCCGCCTGAAACAAACCCTCTGGAACGAGGTCATTGGCTTCAATGCAAGCAAAACCCTTTCATACAACCATACAGAAACACAGACACACCACCTAACATACACCTATCACACCAAGTCTTCCTCCCGCGGAGGTAGGAAGACGAACCACACATACCTTGTCCGGCCCTATCCAACCTGATGGGACGTACCACTTGCGATTGAGGTGTTAAGTTTGGCGCCAGCTTTCCTCGACGGTACATTGTAAACCACTTGAAGCTAACCTACCGGCAACAGAGTCACTAACCGCTCTGACGTGCTATAGAACCCAGGGAGAACATAAGTCTCCCTCAGATAAAAAAAGGACTTCACACTAAGGAAGCTTTTATACACAGTGAAGGCTTATTTTTAACCCAGCGGTTACCTCAAGCCTAGGTTGACAATGCTAAGTACGAGACCACTAAAACGGTGTCAAAATGATTAATTATGAACTGAAATCAACTAAATTAACAAGATTATTTAATATATAAACTACATAAACCAATATATGCACGAGATGATCGGTGCTTACGGGCTTACCCTAAGTGCGTAGTTACTCTGGATCATCAATTCCTACAGACCGCATAACGACTGCAACAGGAATGACGGTGGTCTACAACCCAGCTCGAGTTTTGCACTAAACTCTACCACATGTCTTTTTACATATCTTACTATTGCAGATAGTAGAAACAAAAACAATAAAAACGTAGTTGTGCTTCCCTCCAACCACTGAACGTTCGCCTAGGTATACCTTTCCACGTAGCTCCTAGCTAACCTAAGGCATCGGATATAAACTACGGTACTTGGCAACGAACAATTGGGAAAGCCGGATGGTTGGAACAACGAGACTAAACATAGTACAACGTAGTTACCCTACAATAAAAATAATTTTTTTTTTTACAAAATATGAGACTGTCATTTCGTCCTTTACGTGAACGTACCCTTACTTTACGGTCCGTCATGCTTCTAAATTAAGCTTCAGTGAGCTAAATAGTCAATAATAATCTACTCGAAGTAGCTGAGTTGGGAGAGGTCCCTCCTCGATAACTAACATACTAAAATTCGTTATCTACTTAATATTCGATAGTTAAAATACTAATAGCTCAATACCTGGTCGCGAGTTCGGCAATCAAGGTAGTATTATTTTAAAATAATTCCTGTATGGGAAGACAAACACAAAATATTTGGGTACCCTCCCTTGTGCTCGGGGACTCTAAAGAGAAAAAAAAAAAGAAAAAAAATTTGGAAGGTGGGTTGCTTAAAACCCTTGGTTTTTGGTGGGCTCCTACCACCTGCCTAACCCAACGAGAGGCAACTGGATGCTTTCTAAGCTGTTTTTTCTCTCCCGACCCAGTACAGGAGTGAGCACAAAAGACAGTACCCTTACACACATACAAAGTAGCGCAACCGCTCACAGTAATCGACGTGGACGTATACCCTACAGACACTCTTTTTGTTCGGGCGCCAATGATACGGGGCCCTACGGGGTCAAGGATGAAGAAAACGATTGGTACGAGATCTACAACTTTAATCCGTAGGTCCTGCTATAACAATAATAAAACTACTCTAAGACAAGGTCGAGTGTCGGTTCGGGTACAAGGTCACGTCACTATAAACGGCAGGCTGAGTAATGCACTCAACTTGGGGTTCCGGGCTGGTCCCGTGCGAGTGTGACGTTGTCTTCCCCTCAAGGTCACCAGGCTTCGCAGCTACAAGTTCGATCCGCGGGGTCGTCGCCAAGGCCGTCTTCCAGACGGTACGGAGCGGGCAGGCAACCTCAGCTGGTTCGGAGGCGGGCTGGTACGGTGCGGTGAAACTATTCCAGCCGGTATACAGTTGGACACCGGTATTCCAGCCGGTACCAAGTTCTGGGGAGACAACCACACGATTAGGCACTGGTGCGTGAATCCAATGCACAGCGCCGGGCCCCAACGTATAATTTTCTACATGGGCCCTAAGGTCGGCGGCGCTGTACAATGGTAGGTACACATAACACAAATTACACAATAAACAAAGAAATAAAACTGGATTGTTCCGGAATTAATAATCGTAAGTACGTCTGTAACCCCGTTAACCACGGTTCAATCAACCATAATTAAATGGTTCAGTAATAATTAAACTATAATACATATATAAGCTGAACCGTGGATTTAAAACGAGATTAAAATTCGACAATTTACATATTTTCAAAATGTGGGTATCCATAGAAAATTATGGCGAGATATCACCGTGTTGATTTTTCTCTTAGAATATGAACAATCAAACATTACAACTAATTGAATAGTTCTTAAGCAATTACTATATTCGGCTGTCTGTCGACATGTATACTCGCGACATATATTATGGACACACTTCATACAATAACTTTCTTACAACATTTTAACGATTACGATGTTAATCACAGTTTACTTTAAATTTAATTTAATTACATTTACACGAAGGATGAACTACAGCTAGGTAACTACCGAACTCCCGACCGCAGGTAGGCAGGTACTAAAAATGAGCTATCATCACGCTTAGCTCCTAGGGGCTAAGCAGGAATGTTACACGCGAATGAAGATGTTATTTTACTTTATTATTTACGTGACTATCGTTTAATACTCGCGCACTGTTTATTAAGGACACTAGACTTACCCCTTATATTGGGAACAGCTATTAATGTTAGACTAGTAGACTACACTAATACTATACAATATTACTAGTAACTGGCAGAATCTAGACTATATGTTATCTAGGTTTTAAGATTATGACGTTCGCGTTCAGATTATCACGTACCGCCGCGAAGTCTCGCGATAGAATGAGGTCTGCCGTCTACCTCGGCGCGAGCGCGGGCGTGTTTTTTTTTCTTGTTGTCGGTTAGTGTTGGGCCCATCAGCCGATTCTCCGTTTGACGGAATGCGCTGATTGGTTATCAATGCGTGTGACTCATTTTATATGCGCGTTAGCACGATGCATTACCTTAAAAGGTAATGACCGCGTTCACCACCCAGTGATGGGGGTACGCGCCGCAATCGCGAGCTACCGGTATTTACCGTTTATTACTGCTATGTTCAAATGTTTTCATTTTTTATTACCGGAACCAGTGTTCACGTAACAACACGTTAAAATACGTGCCTATCTTCTTTTTTAAACGACCCTGGATGTTGCACCGGAAATAATGACGATCTGTTATTAAAAAAAACACCTTTAATTCCATGACATGATTCTTTTCAAAACAGCCTTATTTTTTCGTGCGGAATCGTGCGATTATGTCGGACTCGAACCGACTAAAAGCGCACACCGACTGAGGGTCATGGTGCTAGGCCGGAGGTGAGGTTGTCTTCGATATATCCCTCGCACCCCGGCTGACCCAGGGCCATCCCTTACGGCTCTCCTTGGGAGGGGGGACAACGGTGTCCCCGACTTGCCTTAGCGCTTCCTAGCGCGCCGCCGCCGTGGCCTGGTTTCAAAACAGCCTGTGAGGAATCATGTCCTTGATGTTTCAGCCACAAATTATTAAGATCCGTTCATAAATAACAGGACAGCAAACTTCTCCCCTTTTCTCTCCGTCATTCCCTCCTATAAAAAAACCTGTCATGTCTTTTAAATCAAAGGATATGTGTGCCAAGTTTGGTGAAAAACGGTTAGGAACGCGCCCTCTAGACCAGAACTGTCAAACTTATATGGACGTCGTCGTCTAAAAATATTCAAACCGTTACCACTTTACGAGAACAGCACCAGCATTAGTTCAAAGTGGCTCATCAAATATTGATCATAAATTAAAGAGACACCCACTCCTTATCCGCTAATAATAGAGGACGTACATTTTACGATAAGATATAAGCCAGCTAAGGGACGAAAATTGTATATTATTTTCTAAGGATAAGTGAACTCAGGATATAAAATGGATATAAAACTAGGTATAAATGAACGAGGGAAGGTTGAACACCTGGCACTTATTAGCTGGGAACAAAGAGAATTATTTAATATTTGGAAATTTAGGCCGTCCTTTTTATGGTTCAAGTATACCTAATAAATCTTATACGATTGACTGGGACTTACGTCGTATTATAGTGACGCATTTCGTGATTTGTTACTTTACACGTTCAGAAAAACTGCATTTCAGTCAATTTTTGCACCTTGCCTTTTGAGTGTCATCAGTAGGCCTACCATGAACCATATTTTCGGCCATATTTTAAGTCACATTCATCCCGATCAGCAACCAAATCGAACCCGAAAACGGCATGCGACATTTCTTTTAGCCAAAACACTAGAAATTAGTGCACCAGCGATCCACATAGAATAAATCCTCTATTTCCAGCGACCATCGCTGTCTATTTCCATGGCTTCGAGGCGTCTTAACCTGCAACTGCAACGTAATTAATAAGCATTTTACGTGCCACGAGTAACAAACACCTTGTGACCGTTATCAGTAAACCCTCCAATTAATAAAATCCATCAGGTATTATTATAAGAGTAGGCGACACGTACAACCTTTTTTTTGCTTTTAGGCCTACGCGTACTCTATTTTTGTGTGTGTGTATGTGTGAATCATAGGTACCTACATGGCTGACAAAAAGTATTGCATTTCCATTATATATAAAAACAATCGATTTTTTGTTATGATATGGCGCGTGTGAGTAATGTTAGTCTTTCCTTAACCGGCTTTTGTTATTAAGTTATTCATAAGATGGCGACCCATATAAATATTGTAGCACCTGGCCGAGGGCTCCAGGTGGGACTGAAGAGGGCCGGTTCGAACTTCTAAACTAAGTATTAATTATATATAACTTGTTAATTTCTTAACTTTCTTTAACTACTACCAAAAATTTAAATTTTAAAGGAAATATAGCTGTATAAAGTATACTATCTCGGGATGTATAAAGTCTTTTATAGATTTCCGGTGCGAGAATGAACATTTTCCGACCCGAGATGGGTGGTTGCCGCAAGCATTTTTGTTACATCTTCCTCGTTTTCTGTTATTTTTCTTTTATTCTGTTGGTTTTCTGTTATTCAGGAGCAGCATGTAGCATTGTTCAGAAATATCAAATCAAATTGGTGATTAATTAATTTTTACGCTGGCAATGTCAAATATCAATATTTTCAAACAGCCAGTTTAAAAAAAGAACATGGAAGTTCACGCAATGACCGTGTTTTTATTCGGTTACGTAATTCATTGATGCATGTCACTGCACGGTGTGCGTGGGGCGTGCGTGACCGCCGACCGACCCACTTTTGTAATTACACTTTTGTAACCGACTGTCCCCTGCCTGCCAGATGTTGTACACGTGTGATTGTACAACGCGGCCATATTTCGTCAATAACGGTTGATCGTAAAAGTTGAGAGGTTTATACGTCATGTTTAATTGGTTTTTAGGTTCATTTAAAATTTGGCGCCATTAAGATCAGTGTAAAATGATTTTTGACTCGCGTTTACAAGTTTTATTTATTTTCATCTTTCTTAGGTCTGAAAACAGATCGTAGGTTAATTTTGGTCTTACAATAAGTATATATATTCCGATTATTGTAAGTAGGTATATATCCACATCATAATCATCATCGTCATCATAACTGAGATGCATTTTCCTGATTGCATCCGAGGCCAGTAAGGATGAATTCAGGGTCCACATTCTGGCTTTTCCTTCTCCACTTTTTTTTTTTTTTTTTTATTTATTTATCGTTTACACAATTTATATAAGCAATATACTTAAGCATTACAGAAACCTATGCGGTTTATAATGTATGCCTAATGTGTTAAATAACATTATAAAAGTGTGTTTAGATAGTGTGATTTAAGTCTGTTTTTGACACTATGAGGCTTAATGGTATCTACATTACGCAATTCCGGGGGCAGTGCGTTAATAAGTCGAGGAACCAGGTAAGCAGTCGTCCGTTCGCCGTAGCACGTCCAGTCCACATAACTACATCTATGGTGTAGGATAAACTACGAGTACTTTAAAATTAAACTTATCAAATTAAATTGGTACAATCTAAATAAAGCATATGTTTCATTTTAATCTGCGATCGCACAGAGTTGTAACTCATAACATTCATAGCGTAGGTCCTATATATAAAAAAAAAAAAAAAAAAGGTAACATACAGCTAACAAAATTCAACACTGTTTTCGAAATTCAAATAAAAAGTTTCGCAACATAGTCTATGGTTTCTCTTCATTAGTACAGTCAGCATCAGAAACAGACATGCTTAAAATGATCTTAATTCCTTAGTCCCCCCTTCCTGTCGTTGTACCTACTGATTGTTGTGATATTTAAGTAGTACTTACCTTTAGTCGGACAATAAAACAGTTTGATTAATTTTGAGACTTTGTAGGTCTATTATTTTTCTGACACTGATTGTACACAAGGTGTATTTACATAATTTAGATACGAGTTAAATAAGTATTTGAAAATAGATTGACTTATTTTGTGTAGTATTTTATTAAAACTCGATCAATTGTTTGAAAATAAGCAGCAAAAGTCCGAAACGCAATGAATCTTTTCATATAGGTTAGATTCCCCCTCGTATTTTCATTAAAGCTTGTTTGATATCTGCCCGGCCCGGAGTCCCTAAGGCATGTCAGCGCCAGACCGCCTGTGAGCGCTCTTTGAAATTGGATTTTCTTTGTATTTTGAATTCCCTGAAGCGGTGAGGAGTCTACTTATTGTGCTTCTGTAGTTGTGTGTGTCTGCTGTGTAGATAAGTACAGTTTGAAATTGGAGTAGGATTTTTTTTAATCTTTATTTTTTAAAGAGGGCTGGGTACACAAAAGAAGCGACCATGTCGCCCAAGTAGGAATTTAAAATCGAAATTAGAATCGGATAAGTTGGATTTACTCTAGAAGAAAAGTATTTTCACTTTCACCTTAGTTTTATTTTCTAACGCCTCGATATTTTATAAACGTAGATGTAATTTTACTTCGGCGTTTTAGGGCAAAAAAAATACATAAAACAACAATGTTTTCGTTTAATATTTAGTTAGTTTCTACTATTTAAGTTAATTTTTCAAGCTAATTAGTTACTACTACTTATTTAATTTATTGCAAATTTTATTTCGAATATTCGGGGATTGGGGGCTACTCCGAGGGCACAATCAGGATTGACGAATCTACATCTACAAAAATGTGTCCACGAATGCATCTTTACGATTAGCATTTTTGGGAAAACGCCAATATTTGCCGACTCCGACAAAGTTGTGTTTTTTAAACTAAACTCTCACTGCATAGCAACTTGATTGCGATGAATATATTATAGCTCATTTGAATAATAAATAATATCGGGTCTGGAACATTTCCCTGTGCTACCTATTAGCTAAGACGTGATATTTTTACTGCGTACGTGATGATCCCCCAATCCTTTGAAAGGAAGGTATTTAACAGAATCTCCACACTCACTGTGTAGCGGCTAGGACATTATGAGTTTAACTTGAGTCACCGGACAAGAACGCCTACAGTCTTGTAATATTTCATCTATTTAATTATCAATAAACATATTCTTTATACTGTTCTTTTCTTATCCCACTTAGGTGGCAGGCAAGCACACGGCTCACCTGATATAAAGTGGTTACCTTGGCCTTATGACGCTGCTGACTCTGTAAGAAACTTCTAATGCCCTTCTTGAAGAATATTATAGTCTCTTGGAAAAACCACGTTCACGTTTTCCATACACATAGCGCTCATCATCAAACCGCTATTGAGAGTTCTACAGAAATCGTACAGCCAGGTGCTCAGTCAAAGATAACTAGAAGTCAAACCAGGTCAGTTTACTACCAACGCAATATTCCACGAAAAGCCGACCGTTCAAAAACGCATACTTTCATCTTTCTTTCTAGCGAAGCACGGAGATAAAATTAGCGAAGCGGTTGGCGTAAACAAAAACATGGTTTTCTCGCAATCACGCTGCTAATAAACGTCTGAGAACGTAAAAGCGTATTTGAGCGACTTTGTCGATGTGAAAAACCGAAATTTTGAGGTTTTCTCAGAAATGTTTTGCTGTAAAGTGTTTTTCATGTTTCAGACAGTCGTTTTACAACTGAAATTCATGTAGACGCCGCGAGATTATCTAAATCCTTTGGTATTTAGATAATGCCGAGAGCGATATGTTATCGTTTTAAGTTATAGTTGCAAGCAGTTCGGCGGTCTAATTGTTGTTGGTATAATTTCGGCTCAGTTCAAATATTAGAATGCATGTTTAGGGGAATAAATCTGTTTAACCGTGTTCTAGAAGTTATACGAGTTTTTCTTGGTTTGTGTTTGACTTAGTGGATACCTACGTGGTCATTTTATAGACTTACGTAGATATATTAATGAAATATGTAGATACCTACATGAGGAGCATTTTAATACAATGTTAGATAGACACTCACTACCTGGGTCAGCCGGGGTGCGAGGGATATGTTGAAGACAACTTTACCTCCGGCCTAGCACTACGACCCTCAGTCGGCGTGCGGTTTTAGTCAGTTCGAGTCCGACATAACCCCAGCTCCGGCGGGGGAAGCATCCGTGGGGATTTCCGCACGAAAAAAAAACATTCGCTAATGACAATTCTGTCTCGGCAACTATTAGGTAATCTGTGCTTCAGTCTTTGATGCAGGTATAAAACCAGTTGATGAACGGTTATTTGGTATAAATAATAATCTAAATATGTATCAAGAAGGATCTAAGATACTACTTACTACAGCTTTCAGGATATTTACGGTTGCATCTACAATCACTGACATTCAGGTTGTTAGATATTTTTCCTAAAATTAGCCGTCGTAACGAGCCTCTCATGGGAATACTCCAAAAAAAATTATCAGCACAAGCCTGTTTTATAGCTGAGCATTTATTTTGTACACGAGCGAAAGAATCGCAATCAATCTAATCGATTAATCTAGATCCGGTTGTAATCAAATTATTAGACAAATGTAAGAAATAATGTATTTCAAATTTGGTGTTTTGTGATTAGATTATATTATTATAAGATACCTACCAAAACATGAGAGAGAAAAAACTGTTGACTAAGACATTTTTGAAATGTTTGCCTCTAAAGACATTGTTATTTTATATTTGAATACAATAATATCTATCGAATACATAGGGAAAAAGAATCTTCTCGGGCGGGACTCGAACCCGCAGTCTTCACAGGGGGAATGCCTTGACCAATTCGGCTACCGAGACACGCCCGATGTGATTCAAATTTCCCATCTTATACATCTTTAAGGCGACGGTAGAGTCATCTACCGATTTTCTTACGAACTGGAATCAATGAATGATGTTACAATCATTTTTAAACATACTTAATGCTTAGAGCAAAAATAATATCTAGGTATGTCAGAATATGTCAATCAATCAATCAACTAGTTTAAGGCAGTCCACAGCTGGACATAGGCCTCTCCCAATATGCGCCATTTCACCCGATCCTCCGTCTTCCGCATCCAGTTTGTACCAGCCACCTTTTTCAGGTCGTCAGTCCAGCTGGCTTGAGAGTGTCCTACCTTCCGTTTACCTTCTCGCAGTCTCCACTCCAGGACTCGTCTACTCAAACGGCCATCGGTCCTTCGATGGGCTATCGAAGCCACTTTAGCTGGCTTAGCTATTCTGCGGGCTATGTTGATAGCTGGGTATGTGTCACATTATGTAACTTTGTTAATTCTTAAGTAAAAAGTGTTTTATATACTTGTTGTGATTGTTTATCCAGACGCGAAATGTAATTCGTCCACATTTAGCTATAAGAAAATAAATATTGTAAATTGACGTCTAAAAAATGCCGCAGTGGAGTTTGTTGCGCCGTTTCTTCTCCACCAGCGCCTTGGAAGCGGTGGTAAACTTAGATTAAGTAGAATTAAAATTGACGTCAATAAGAAACAATTTTATTGTTCTATATTGAAAAATAAATGACTATGACTATGTCAGATAACCTTATTTCGAATTCTATCCTTCATAGAATATCAGAATATGAAAATAAAGAACAGAACTGATAACAGTGTAAAGTATTCGGTAAAAACATGTTTTGATTTAGTTTTAAACTGTAAATGGTTTTTCCGATACGTTTCCGAGCGTAAATTCCGATCTACCCGTTGTTTAGTTATTGAAATTCTCCAGCGCTAGAGCTAAAAATTCTGACTTCACGGAAAAAATTTTGCCTTTATTGCGTTGTGGGAAAAATGTGTTGGTATTTCACACTATAAACTATTCTCTGTGTTGGTAAGAGCCCATAGATATGTTGATAATAATAAATATTTTAGAAATGGAATGATAAATTTGCAGAAATATGATACATAAAAGAAATGTAGGACATTCAAATAAGCGTTATCTAGACTCAAAGTAAGTTTATTGGATTCTTTTAGTTTAGGTACCGATATGCCTTTTGAAGTGAAAACTTCTATAGGTGTACGTCGGGCATTATTCGTAGAAATACCATTGAGTACACAACACCATTACCGACACCTCTTGTGACAAATTGTGGCAATTCACCGCTAGTGTAAATTCACACCTTAGTGTTGTGCCTGAGTGTACAAGTATCTACGGCATATTATTCAAGTTTTGACTTCTTCCGGCACTCTCCGTGTCCTAATGTTTTTATATGTTTTAACATTCATGGTTTTATATTCAATACGCGTTTTAGAATGCGACTAGGAACTGCCAGCACACGTGGTACCTTCTTCCTTACAGTCCCGGGTCCTTTAAGCGGGGCGTGAAAAGGCATTTGATGAGGCCGTCAAGCTGAGTGCCACCACTGTTAACATGGTTATGATACATGTTTACGATGGTGACCCTCTTTCCGAGACTTTGCCTTCAGCTTACCATCAGGCGAGGATAAGTCAAATTGACGTGTCCCTTATAAAAAAGAGTAAACATTCAAATAGAGCCCTTTTTTTCTAGGCTGGAGGTGAGGTTGTCATCGACATATCCCTCGCACCCCGGCTGACCCAGTGCCATCCCTTACGGTCTTGAAAAGTCCCACACCATTGTGGCTGTAAATACACCTCTGCCTACCCCTTCGAGGATTTACAACATACTTGGTTATACCTTTTTTTTTTCGCGCGAAAATCCCCTCTAATACTCGGTTATTATACCTCTGACGCAACTAGCCTATCTCTAGAATTAGATATTATCTATGGTACTTAATCATTCTGTGAAAATCTATTAAGTGAATAGATGTGTGGGCTTACGGGAAAGTGTTATCGAAGTACGACGAAATCATTAATCGTATCGTATGATTTCGTGTAAAGCTCGGCGCCGGCGGTGCTGATAACGGTGATTGGTTATCAATGATCGCAATAAAAACATTATTACATTATATCTTTGTTTGATCACGATCATGCTTCGTTTGTGAACATAGAATTAAAATCGAATCCGTACTTCCCTACTTCCATACTACTATTATAAATACGAAAGTAACTCTGTCTGTCTGTATGTTACGCTTTCACGCGTAAATCACTGAATGGATTTTGATGAAATTTGGTATAGGGGTAGATTAGACCTTGAGGAAGGACATAGGCTATTTATCGCGATAACCATCATCACGGGGGCGGAGCTACGGGCAAAACCTTATGTTTGGTCGCGATAACCATCATCACGCGGGCGGAGCCGCGGACAAAACCTAGTATAATGTTTTAAATGCGTAAGTAACTCTGTCTGTCTGTCTGTATGCTTACGCTTTCAAGCCGTAAGTACTGAACCGATTTTGATGAAATTTGGTATAGGAGAAGATTAGACCTTGAGAAACGACCAATGCTAAGGGTTCAAGTCCCACTTGAGCATTTAATTTTTCCCGATGTATTCAGACATAGGCTAAGTTTGGTCGCGATAACCGAAATCCACGCGGGCGGAGCCGCAGGCAAAGCTAGTTAACGAATATAGTGACGAGTATCGTTACGAGTAGTTGGAGCCCTAAAAAGTCCGACTAGTCTAATAACAGAACATCGACATCACCTATTGGTTGTGGAGGTATGATGGCAGTCGCGTAACGGAAAATATCGAATTCAGCATCTCAGTTAGATTGGAAAACTAAACCTGACTGAATTAAAAACATAACATAACATAAACTCACGCCTGTATTCCCCGAAGGGGTAGGCAGAGGTGCTAGCACCCACATTTCTTCAGTTTATGTTTAGGTCCCAATGTACACATAACTTCGAAAAGCATCGAAAAGTCATTGGTGTGTGCCATGGTAACCCTGGGATCGAGCCCGAGACCTCGTCCCCATACCACTAGGCTGAACTATTGGAATGGATGAATTGGATGAATTAAAAAAAAAAATGATAATAATAGCCTAGGTAATCAGGGTACACAAAGGTTTTTTTTTGGTGGTAAACGCGGGAGAAGTGCCATCCAGGCCTAAAAAAAAGTTAATTCAAAAATAGAAGTTCCACGTAGACAGATATCTAAACCTCACTACTTATTTTTCCCGCCGTCACTTAATATCTGTCATTGCAGTAATAATTTTATTTTAGGAAATTAGTTCCCAGACAGGCAAACACGTGAATACTAAGAAATATTCAGCTTGAGACACGTGAGGTATCAAAATAGCACTCGTCTTACCATTTGATTGATATTATAAGAATAAGATTAAGACGATAGTAAGATGGCGGATAAAAATTTATTTTCTATAACATAATTAGTAAATCGATAAAGATTAGTCCAATTAGTCCCACCCTCTCCTTTCCTTCACAGGACGACACGTGCAGGGCTAAGATGCCATCCATATACGGTGCAGAATATACCTGCTAGAACCAAGCGTTTCAGTGACTCATTCCTATGCCGCACCACTAAGACCTGGAAATCCTTGCCAGCTCACGTGTTTCCTTCTTCCTACAGTCCCGGGTCCTTTAAGCGGGACATGAAAAGGCATCTGATGAGGCCGTCAACATGTTTACGATGGTGACCCTCTTTCCGAGATTTTGCCTTTAGCTTAATATCAGGCGAGGTGAAGTCAAATTGACGTGTCCTATATAAAAAGAAATACATAGATCGGTTCAAGCGAGATTTGAATCTGCGATCTTTCTCTTACATGGAGAAAGTTCTGACTACTGAGCTACTGAAGTTCGGTTCGGTCGCTCTGTGGTGAACCAATCTAGTTTTCTCTAAATCGATTTGAATAGTTCTTACTCGATTCATATATCTTGGACCTAGAATCTGCCCTATACCCGCAGCACATCGTGGTATCGTGGATGTATTTTGAACATAGCATGGGGTGCTACGGCGGTGAAAGAGTTCTTGAAGGCCACGACCGCTGTTGCTCAAGTCGCGGATCGGATCCGGCAACTGGCTCTCGAGGTGGCTCTGCATAAATATGAGGCCACGTTCTTCATTGGCCTTGGCGCAGGCTATCCACGGGATCCAGCCTCACAGTGGGAGGCACTCTTATCGACATCAAGCCCCAGATGACATATCTGGGTATCGTACTCGGCGGTCGGTGGGACTTCGAAATCTACGTCCCAATTTGGTGGGCACAGCTAGGTAAAGCTCTAGTGCGGCTGCTGAGAGCAAAGACTTGAGCAACCACGCGTAGGGCACACCGTAGTAGCGGCAACGGTTAGACCCATCATGGGGAGGGGCTAGAGTGACGTGAGCGATGACTCTGGACTGCATACGCTTACCGAGCATCATCACATCGATCTAGACTAACGAAGTACTCAAAATGGTATCCCCCTACCTTGATATACCCCCCTTTCTGTTGAATGATTGTTCTGATATTTAATTTGGACCGGCGATAGACAATATAGTCGACACGAGATAGACGATAGGTAATCCAATTTAAGTCAATAAACAGTTTGATTTTTTCTTAATACTTTGTTCTTAAGACTTTGGTAAGATAAACAAATAATAAATAAATATATGCCACAACAACGCTATCTAGACCCATGGTAAGCTTATCTAGCTTGTGTTATGGAATCTAGAATGCGGATGAAAATACTTAGATACTTTTTTTGTAAATACATACATATTATTATACATAGATCGATCTGGATGCCTACTGTACCTACTATTTTGCTGACAACTCCTTTTATTTAAGACTAGCTGTCTCGGCGAACTTCGTACCGCCATATTTTCCACCCGCGTGCAATTCCGTTCTCATTCCTGTTCCCGTTCCCATTCCCATTACTATTCCCATTCCTATTCCCATTCCCATTCCCATTCCTACTACTACCTACTACTACTAAATACTAAACCCGTAACGTAAACATAAACTTCTCTCACATAATAGAAAAAGTTTGTATGAGAAAAAGAAAAGTTACTTTCTGTAATTTTCTGTACAACTGTTTTATTATTTTTTTTCGTAAGAACCTTCTCCCGATAATAACAAACACAACAAAAAAAGAATTAGTGAAATCGGTCCAGCCGTTGGTGAGTTATGCGCTTACCAACACATTTTGCGATTCATTTTTATATTATAGATTATAAGTGATAGATAACTTGATAAGATGCCGTAGTAGTTCCCGGTGGAGTAGAACAGGACTACCTCAGCTCTTCCTATGGGTGTCGTAAAAGGCGACTAAGGGCTATTCTCCATCCGACAGTAAAAATACAGCCCAAGACAAAGTGCCCGCTTAACGGCAATAGGCTCACCTCCTATTAACCGCCGTTCCCAATACCGTACTGACAGTTATAGATACATCACATCTACGGATAAAGTGATCGGCTGTTGAAATTCAAAACTGGGTACATTCGTTGATTGAACATGTAGAGTCACAATTCACTGTAATATGCCACTATAATGTTGTTTTCCAAGACGTTATGGCTAAAAATCCACCAATTTTATACGCAAAAACTCGAATTCACACCAATTTCGGAAAATAAAATTGTACCGCGATGTGTCCTCTACGCTTCCTGCCAAAAACTCAGTGACTATGTTTTGAATTTTAACAGCCGATACGTCAAATTGACTGTTGCGATCTATCTTTAACTGTAAGTAATGTTATTGGGAACGGCCGTAAGTCGGACCGTAAATCATAGTTGGCGACACGTGGGTGTTGATAAACCTGTGCCTACACCTTCGGGGATTTACAGGCATGAGTATATGGATGGATGGATAGATAAATTATATGCTTTTCGCTCCAATTCTAAGTAATACAAGGATTTTGGTAAGTAGACTAGACGCAGTTTACTAATAATGTTAAGAAAGAAAATGTCGTAGTTCGATAGTTTGCCGGGAAGTCTGTCGTAATGTCGATAAGAGAATTTGTTCGCGGTTTTACCACAGTTTATAAATATTATTCCACACAATGATTTCACACGTGAAGTTTAAATAAAAAAGAAGTAGCAAAACCATAAACAAAAAAAAAGCGATATTTTTTTAATTCCTTATCCTATAGTCGATCAGTATCAGTATGTAGATCTACGTGGAGAAAATCTCTTTTTTGAAGACTATGAAATCTCATAGTCTTCAAAAAAGAAATTTACTGAAGGAATTTTTGCAATTAAAAAAAGTGACCCGCTCCAAATTTCAGGCAGCGACCGCAACTGGCTATTATAAAGGTACAATTTACCTACATATAAAACTACTAGTTATTGCCTGCAGCTCCCCCCGCGTGGATGTCGGTTATCGAGACATTCGAGACCAAATATAGCCTATGTCCTTTCCCAAGGTCTAATGTACTCCTTACCAAATTTTACAAAATCAGTTCAGTGGTTTAGGCGTGAAAGAGTAACAGACAGACAGACAGACAGAGTTACTTTCGCATTTATATTTTTTTTTAATTGTGAGAAAAATCCCCACGGATACCACCCCCACGGAGTCTGGTGCTGGGGACCATAGTGTCCCCATCTAGCCCCGGGTTAATACAGTGAATATATCTTGTTCGTTAGGTAATTTCCGCTCGTGTATGTTACGTATTAACAGACCTCCTTAAAAGTAGATCATTTGCATGTAAATGGGTCTTTAGATTAGATAATTCAGTTCTTTCACTAATTACATCGCAACATGAATACTATATAACTATTTTATATTATCACTTCCATGAATTTCGAATCAATAAACGCGTTCGCTACTAGCAGGAAAAGATAAGCCGCTTTATATATTTTTATTTTACGCGGGAAACAGTAGTCTATCTTTATTTTTAATCTGTATTATAACTGTAAATTAGCGCATCTGTGACATGAGTATTTTCATAAAGATTATATTATCTGTGCTTATGGCGGAAGTAAAACATGTTTACTCTGATAAACAATATAATATTAGCATTCATTATTATTATGCGGAATAGCATGCATCAGATAATATATTAGTATTAATAGTCGTCCTCGAAACAAGAACAGAAAATATTATAATTTATGTAATCGTTTCTTGTCTTTTTCGTTTTTTACTTCATATTACATCTATACCTTCTATACTATTTCGTCACGTCACTTAGTCTCTTTAGTATTTTTTTTTCTCTGTCGGAAATAGTTTTTTTTTGTGTATTTTGTGTGCCAATTTGCGCTAATTCCCAATAAACGAGTTTTCTTTCTTTTCTTTCTTTCTTTCTAAGGTAAATTAAAAATGGTGCAAAAGAGATGATAGCAGAAATATCTTTTATCTATTCTCATACTGTAATTGCTGTAATGTCAACATTAAAAAATAACAATACTGTAATGACAGTCTTTACGCACATGTATTAAAAAAAAAAAAAACATTACGGAACAGCTCTTGTATGGGCACCTAATCGTAATTTAACTTTTTTTCTCATTACGACACAGGTTCGGTTTTCTGGGCCACAGAAAACATAGCTGGACACAAGGAGGTGTATTGATATACAGGGTAGAAGATTTTCATGCCCCTGGAGGGTACTCGAAATACTGAACATTGATAATTTCACTCAAAGGAAACTTTCCTTTTTTTTAAGTAAAAGAAACAAACTGCATTCAAAAGTTTCCAAAAAAGAAAAACGTTTGACGCACCCGGTAATCAAACCGACTAAAACCCGAAAAAAATCACATTCTGTATTTTATGACTTCAATCGATAGTGGCAATCGTAAGGATCAAATCGGTCTAACAAACATGATAAATTAAATTAAAGGAAATCCCTGAAATCTAAACTTCATGGGACATTAAAATCTTCCACCCTATTGTTACCACAAAGGAGGTGTCAATGAATTTTGTCTTTACGTATCTATGGACGCGACGAAATGAAACTGTGCGCGATCAAATTTTTAGTCATTTTAAGTGAATTAAATTAATTCTTTCATGAGATTAGATAAAGTAGTGTATGAAACTGCACATATTTTGGTCTTAGAAAACTCGTGTGATACTATAAAAATCATTACCCTCTTCGGCAGTCGGGTAAAAACGAGCCGCTGGCGAGTCGTAAATCACAATCGTATTTTAAAAACCCTTATTATGCAACAGTTTCATAAACTACTATTAAAATACATACGAATCGTGCTTTGGGAAAATAAAACGTCTATAATGTTTACTGACCAGCCTTCCCAAAAAGTAGGACAAAACTCTGGAGGGTGGTCCCGCGGGTTTTCTATTGGAGGGTGGGATGGGTTTATTGATTTTCTTGGCAGTATGAAGAGTAATAAACGCAAAGGCGTTGGATGTGCATTTCTACTTTATTACAATAAATATTCCACGACATTCTACACAACGCTATCTAGACCCATGGTAAGCATAGTTTAACTATCTAGACCCATGGTAAGCATAGTTTAACTATCTAGACCCATGGTAAGCATAGTTTAACTATCTAGACCCATGGTAAGCATAGTTTAACTATCTAGACCCATGGTAAGCATAGTTTAACTAGCTGTTTTGGAATCTAGAATGCGGATAAACATACTTGAATACAGTTTTTTTGTAAATACGTACATAATATACATAGAAACACCTAGTTTTTTTTTTATGGATTAGGGAGGCAAACGAGCAGACGGATCGCCTGATGGTAAGCGATGACCGCCGCCCATGGACCTCCGCAACACCAGAGGAGTCACAAGTGCGTTGCCTTCCTTTTAAAAGAGAGTACGCTCTTTTTTTAAAGGTTTGAAGGTCGTAATGGTTCGGAAATACTGCTGGTGGCAGTTCATTCCACAATTTAGTTGTGCGAGGCAGAAAGTTTATCGAGAAATGCACAGTGAATATCCATGCAAATACCCATATTCATGCATTTATATGGTTGCATTGAGCGGGGATCCACCCCGCGTCTCCTGCATAGCGACCGCATTCACCACCGCCACGCCACAGAGGTAATCAGTAATCACTATATAGGTACACCAAACACCAGTGGCGTGGGGTCACTAAAACCCGATTCCTGCTGGCTTGCTCTGCAAAGGATTTTGCGCTCGAGAATTTCAATTTATACTAATTTAGTATCTGAATTCAGTAGGTACGTATATGGAATTCAGTATCTAAGATTAAAGCACCCGGAATACCCTACAACATTGCTATGGTCGTTCTAATTCTTTATGATGTTCTAATTCTTTATGATCTTTAAGATTCATTTTTACCGGCTTCCCTTTTGAAAAGTTTCACCCTTCGCCATTGCCAAACACCAATGATTTCTTAGGGCCGGCGCCCAGTTCCGGCATCGGCAAGCATTTGTATTTGTTGAATAACAATAGATCTTATTGTTATAGATATAAGGTTGAACTTTAATTGGTAACCATAACGCTGCAGAATGCCGATCGATGCCGACAATAGTCGACGATCGTCATTGAAATTTCAATTTTATGATGATAGTGATAAGATCTATTATGCTTGGCCAAAAAAAATCCTGAAGCTCGCTGATGCCGATAATGGGCACCGGCGTACGTAGTAGAGACGCATATGTTATCTCTCTGTGTGAAGCGGGAATGAATTTTTAATTTTGGACTGGCAATATGCGACGGGACGTAGATGAACCATTTCCCTGAAGTTTTATTAAAATCGGAATTACGATGGTCGCTGTCAAAAATGCATGTGCCTGTACCATGGAGAAGGAAATGATAGCGGAGTTGTTGCAAGGCAATCGAGTCGCGTGCCATCCAAACGTCAAATGGACTCATTCGGTAGGAACGTTATACCTATGAAGTCCTTCGACTTTTGACACCCCGCGCGTGTCTCTTCCCACCCGCATTCGGCGCGCGTTTTTATTAGGAGAAATATCAATGGGGCATCTCCGTTACTTAATCATATTCTGTCCTCCGTGGCCTGTACCTACCTGTACTGTTTTAATGCAAGTCAAACACGATATGACAAAATTGAAGAGACAGTGGCGTCATCCAATTAGATTGTACAGTATTTCAGCGCTCCTTTTTATAATTTCACGTGTATAGCAGTAACGAACAGCTGTACCTACTTTGTTGGTACTTAGTGGTATTTTATGATATCTCATTTTTTGTTAAGACGTTGTATGCAATTAGTATATAAAAAGTCAATAATGTAAAACATTAATTATTTGTTCATTAAAGGTTACCTCTTACATTGTAACAAAACAGGATGAAGTAATTTGTGCACACAATTAACAATTTTTCTAGTAGGTAAGTAACAATTAACCGTCTGTACACCTGATAGTAAGTACTACTTAAGGGACATACAATACAATACAATACAATACAATATACTTTATTGTACACCATGTGAAAAAAAAAGTACAGAGAATAACAATGTAAAAGTGACAGTACAAATGGCGGTCTTATCGCTAGGTGCGATTTCTTCCAGACTACCTCAATGGACATATATCTTGGATGAATTTTACAACATTAACTATACCAACTGTCGCCTTAAAGACGGATAAGAAGGGAAATTTGAATCACGTCGGGCGTGTCTCGGTAGCCGAGTTGGTCAAGGAATTCCCCCTGTAAGGGAAAGATCGCGGGTTCGAGTCCCGCCCGAGAAAGATTCTTTTTCCCTATGTATTTAATATATCTTGGACCTAAAATGTGCTCTATACGGGCAGTAGGTAGATACACGTTTCATGGGTGTCTTTTAAAAATCGCATAGGGTGCTACGGCGGTGAACGAACTCAAATTCACCAAGCATAGATTTTATTACTTAAAAAACCCTTAAATTCTTAAAAAAAGGCCTTGTTTGTCTCACTTAGGTCCAAGATATGTGTCCTGCGTTATACTAGGTATTATTTATTCTGTAGTCTGGGTGGTAACGAGCTCCTAATTGCCATTTTATTGCAATTTATTGCGCAAGGTGTTGCCGTTTTTTTAAAGGTCAAAAGAAACTGACACTGAACTTTTTGTTATGACAGTATTTACGACGAATTATGAGATTATATTATTATGAAATAGTCCTCGAGTGAGTGACTAAGTGACTTATTATTTAAATCCCACAACTACTTCTCAATATACAGCTTCAAGTTTGTCATTATGTCACAGCTCTAACCTACTTAGCAAAAATACATTATGTGTATATTATTAAATAGACCAGATAATAATAAAACGACATAAATAATACAAATTATTTGTGTTCTAAGTGGGTGTCAAAGCAATTATGTATATTTAGAAGTGTTCTTTATAGTCTAACATCCGGTGTACGAAATACACTGACGGACTCATAAACTGCATCAAAGTAATAGACGACTTTGAAATAAATATTTTAACCAAGTATGCATACTTTCTATACAGATTTAAATTGAAACCTCTAGATTGGTTCGTGAACTTTAAAACAGCGTAGGGTCATATCTTTAAGTTTAAGTTTATGTACTGGAAAGGACCTTAAGACTTTTTTTGAAGAAAAAACAGAAATTTAAGAAAAATTGGTTTAATTAAAAAATTGGTTTTAACAATAGACACAAACTTTATGCAAGGGTTTATTTGTGTTTTAATAAGGTGTATTACCCCCACGTGCCCTTATTACGGATTCTAATCGGTTCCGCATAGATTTTATAAGGGTTTTTAAAAGATCTTGCGGAATATTGTCCCATTCTTCTGAAAGTGCTGTTCTTAGTGCTGCCACTGTGTCGTGGGCGAAGGGTTTCTCGCATATACAGCTCTTTTTAAATTGTCCCAAACATGCTCGATGGGATTAAGATCCGGGCTGCGTGCTGGCCAATTCATTGTACGTATCCCAACCTCTTCGCAATAATGTTGAACTTGTGCAGCTGCATGCGGCCGGGCATTATCCTGCATTAAAGTAAAATTTTCGCCTATGAATCCCATGTAAGGCACCACGTGATCTTCTAATATCTCTGTTATGTAGCGATGTGCTGTCAAACCCCCTCTATTACCGTTTTGACGGACCATGTCTATGAACACAAGTTCTGTTCGCCCGTTCATCGATATGCCACCCCAGACCATACATGAACCGCCTCCAAAAGGAACACGCTCCTCAATGCAACTTTGAGCATATCGCTCCCCACGTCGACGATAGACTCTTCTGCGACCATCTGCACCATATAAACATGTCCTACACTCGTCCGTGAACAATACAGAGGCCCACTGCTCTTCTGTCCAATTCAGGTGATGACGCGCAAATCTTAAGCGAGCTTGTCTGTGAGCTGTAGACAACTTTGGACCATTTGCTGGTCTAAAAGGGGTGATATCCGCTTCCTTTAACCTTCTTCTTATTGTTCGTGCACACACGTTTACTCCACGCACTTCATTAAGCTCGGTTTTGATGTTAACTGACGTGAGGAAACGATTTCGCAGGGAAGTTATAACAATAAATCGGTCATCACGACCTGTGGTTGCTCGAGTTCTGCCTGTACCACGTCTCCTCCTGTAAGAACCTGTCTCTACAAACCTTCTGTATATTCTAGAAACCGTAGACTGGTTTAAATTTAAATTTCTACCAATCGTTCGTTGATCCAAGCCCTCCCGCACCAATGCTACAATTTGTGCCGCTTGTTCGGACGAAGTATCCATATTATGGTTCAAAAACTCTCGATGTGTTAAAAAACTAACCCAACAATTATGCTGGTAACAATAATTCAATTGACAAAACAAAAAAAATCAATGAGAATCAATTTAAAACTTTGCTATAAATAACACGCAAATCTGATACTACAAGTAAATTTTCTTTTCCCGGCTATATTCATTTGTTTTACTGCAGCTGTTCTATTTTTAAATTTAATTTTTTTTTTAAGATTAAGAGCCAGTCTTTCCATATTTATATAATTTAATCTAAAAAGTTTGCATACTTATTATAAAAAATCCTTTTAGAGTAAACCTGAACTTTGATGCAGTTTATGAGTCCGTCAGTGTATATAACCTCATCTGTTATAAGACTTTGACAAATATTTATTACCTAGGTTAGATAATAATTATTGTAATATACAGAGTGGAGATTTTAAGTGTGTCTAGACGATTATTTAGTCAATTTGAAAGATATTTTAAATTTGCCACGTGGTTCCATGCAAAGTAGAATTCGGGCCACCCCATTTTTACCCAAGATGGAACGGAGACGGTATATGCGTTTGGGGTGAGAGGTTGTTGTATGGTATGGTATGGTATGGTATCACGGGCTGTTATCCGCAACTCCACGACAAGGCGCGGTTTTTGCGTGAGGGTGGGATTTTATTCGATCCACCCCAACTCGTTGAAGAACCCCAGCAGGTTATTCACACTGCTGGTGATCTCCCGGAGCGTACCTGTGTTTCTGAAGTACTTAGCCCTGTATGTGGCGGTTTCAGGACAGTGTAGGAGCACGTGTGCCGCAGTTTCGTCCTCGTTCATGCAGGCTCTGCAGAGAGGGCTGTCGGTGATACCTAAAATATAAAGGTGTTTATTGAAGGAACCATGCCCCGTGATGGCAGCCGTAGTCGTGCGTAGTTGCCGTTTGTTCAGTTGTCGAAGACGCCTGGTCAGTCTATTATCAAGCACGGGGATTGCCTCCCTGGCCTGTCTGCATACTTTCAGGTTTATCCATTCTCTGTTGTGTTGGTCTCTCGTTCGTTGGTTCACTATGGTTCGCAGGTATGCAAAGGGGATCGGTATTATGGGTTCAGGTCCCATTGCAACCATGTCTGATCCTCTCCTAGCAAGCTCGTCCGCGGCATCATTACCTCGCGAGCCGCTGTGGCCTTTGATCCATTGTAGAGTTATGTTGTTGGTGTGACCTATTTGATTTAATTTAAGATGGCACTCCAGTGTTAATCCTGAATTAATAGTATGGCAGTTTAATGCTTGTAGCACGGCCATGCTGTCTGACAGTATGCGTATTGAGTGACCTATCACTTTCCGGGCCATTACCGCTGAGGCTGCCAGAGTAATCCCCATACATTCCGCTTGGAATACTGTGTTATTATATATAGTTTGACATTTTAACTGTAGCTTCCCAATATGTATTTGAAAACATAATGTATGTCAGGAAAAATATATCTCATTACACAAAAGTAAGTGACATTACAGACAGAAATCTGCGTAACAAACATAGACTTTTACTTCCATGTTATCGGCTTAGCAGGGTTAGTGATTCTTTTAAGGGGGATGGTATACGTTTTTATAACAAACTGCCAGAATCGATCCTTGGTATGCCTGACGATAAATTCAAAACCTTTGTAAAAACCACCTTATCCAAAAAGGCATACTATAGGATAGATGATTACTTGAAAGATAAAAATGTCTGGCTTGAGCATGGTGCAGGCCCCTCGTAAATTGCTATAATTACAGCATTACTACTGTATTAGTTACGTGACTTATTTGTTACATTATGTAACTTTGTTTTAATTCTTAATTATAAAGAGTTTTATATACTTGTTGACATTTAGATTTAAGAAAATAAATATGTAAATTGACGTCCAAAAAATGCCGCAGTGGAGTTTGTTGCGCCGTTTCTTCTCCACCAGCGCCTTGGAAGCGGTGGTAAACTTAGATTAAGTAGAATTAAAATTGACGTCAATAAGAAACAATTTTATTGTTCTATATTGAAAAATAAATGACTATGACTATGACTATGGGTCCCCAGCGGTGTCGAAATTGATATATTGAGGTCCTCCGAGAAGATGCCGGCCCCGGTGCCAGTACCTGTTTTGGATCCATCTGTGAAGATACGCAATTCCGTTGGGCATAAGGCCTCACAGCGGTGGTCCTCGTGAAGCTGGATCTTGTATTTTTTGTCGAAAAGGTGTTGTTTAGGTACACGGTCATTGACTGCTCCTATCATAGGTATCTCCTTTGTGAGCTCAGTGAGCAATGAAGTGTGTCGTGTATTTCTCTCGCTCCATAGGTTGAGTGCCCTCAGGCGTATAGCCGCAGCTGTTGCTTCCTGGCGGATGAACAGATCCAAGGGTGGTAGTCCAAGCATGGCTTCCATTGCCGCGGTGGGGGTGGTTTTCATGCAACCAGTGGTTGCCATGCAGGCTAATCTTTGGGTCTTTTGTAGTTTAGCCGATATTGTGCTGTTTTCGGTCCTCGGCCACCAGACAATGGCGCCATAGGCTATCATGGGACGGATCACTGTTTCGTAAAGCCACAGGATGATTATCGGCGTTAGCCCCCATTTTTTGCCAATCATTCTTCTGCATTGCCAGAAGGTAATCCCGGCCTTTACTAATTTGTTTTCTAGGTGGCTATTCCATGTCAACTTGCTGTCGAGAATGACGCCTAGGTATTTAACCTCTTTTGACAGTTGGAGTTCCGTTTCGAAGAGTTTTGGTAATCGGTATTCGCCTAGTACCCTTTTGTTTGTGAACATAACTAATTCGGTTTTGTTCGGGTTCACTGATAGTTCGAATTCCCTGCACCATTTTTCTACAATGCGCAGGGCTTGTTGAGTTAGGTTACAGATCGTACCCGCTACCTTACCTGAGATAAGGATTGTTAGGTCATCAGCATAGCCTATTGTGTAGTCACGGTTATTGTTCAGCCTTGTGATTAGGTCGTCTATCACTAGATTCCACAGGAGGGGGGAGATTACACCACCTTGTGGGCAGCCTTTGGCTATCAGGGCTGTCTGGTCTTCTTTCTCAAGGCGAACCACTCTTTTACTGAGCATGTTTGTTATCCAGTCTGTTAGTACCGGTTCCGCTCCATGTTTTGACAGGGCGGTCTTAATACTGGTGAAGCTGGTTTTGTCGAAAGCTCCTTCGATGTCGATGAACGTTCCTAGGCAGATGCCTTTTTGTTCTATCGCTTCCTCTATCCGGCTGACTACCAGGTGGAGGGCCGATTCCGTTGACTTACCGGAGCTGTATGCGTGCTGGTTTGCGTGTAGGGGTATTTGTTTTAGTGCACCATCTCTCAGCTCCCTCTCGCATAAGCGCTCCATGGTTTTTAGCATGAAGGAGGTCAGACTGATTGGTCGATGTGCTTTGGGATTCGTATAATCACCCTTTCCTGGCTTCGGGATGAAGATGACTCCCACTTCTCGCCATCCTTTCGGAACGTATCTGAGTGCCAGGCAGGCTTTAAAAATACGTTCCAGTCTGCTCGCAACCGGTAGGTTGCCCCACTGTAACATAGCAGGCATGATCCCGTCCGGGCCAGCTGCCTTATAAGGGTGAAAACTACTGATGGCCCACTGGACTTTTTCCAGTGTGACCACTTTGTTTGCATATTGCCAGTCTCGGGCAGTAGGTGTTATGGTTTCATCTTGCCAGTTGATTTCTGTTGTAAAGACGCAGCCAGGGAAATGGGTTTCAATAAGTAGGCGTCTGGTTTCATCTGGCGACGATGTGAACGTGTTGTCCTGTTTTTTGAGAGTGGGCGGTGCAGTCAGCTTAGTCTGCGCTAGGACCTTCCTTACCCTGTTTGCTTGTTGGCATGATTCTATGTTCCCACAGAATTTACGCCACCCTTGTTTGCTCCGGTATCTGATGCATTTTTTGTAGCTAGATTTGGCTGAACGGTAGGCGTCCCAGTCTTCATCTGCACAAGTGTTCATAGCCCTGTTGAATGCCCTCCTAACCTGCCTTCGCTTGCGCTCTAGCTCTGGGCCCCACCATGGCTGTTTACCTGGTGTTTTAGGAGGTAGGGTTTCTGGGCATGCTATGTGGTAGCTGTCTATCATAGATTTCGTTAGGTGGTTTACCTGTTCCTCTATCTGTCTGTAGTTGTTGGGGGTCTGTGTTGAGCGTTGCTGAGCAAGTCTGTTTGCTAGGTGCTGCTCAAATTTGACCCTGTCAGTTTTTCTTGGGTTGCGTTTTGGCTGAAGTTGTAATGTCTCCGCCTGTAGATTGAAGCGAATCCATCTGTGGTCTGAGCAGGATGTCTCCTTGGAGACATGCCAGCCCGTGATGGCCTCCGCTACGCCTTCCGTAGCCAGTGTTAAATCGATAATAGTGCGGCTCCTTTTGGTGACGAAGGTTGGTTCGGAGCCGGTGTTTAGTAGGGTAAGGTTAGTTGTGAAAAGATATTCAACAAGGGACTTACCTCTGTCATTTTGTGTGCCCATGCCCCACAGCGTGTGGTGGGCATTAGTGTCAGCCCCAATTATGACCTCCATCCTTTCCTTCTCACAGTGGTCCACCAATCGGATGAGTTCTTGCGGAGGCAGCCCCTCCCCATCGGGCATGTAGGCTGAGGCGAGGATGACCACCTTGTCCTCGACATCCAGCTGTGTGTGCAGTCTTATTGTAGTGAGATCTCTGTAACAGAACTCTGTAAGGACCTGTGTTTTTAGGTTTTTGGTGACATATATACACGATCTGGGGTGATCGTGGCTATCGGTCACTATAAGCTTACCTCCTAAATTGGAGAGCCCCTGGATGTGACCTGCTCTGATCCACGGCTCTTGGATCAGTACGATGGCCGTTTGTTGAACCTCCAGCCATTTGCGCAACTGAGCCGTCCCATCTCGGCTGTGCTGGAGGTTCACTTGGAGGAGACTAATCTTCAAAGAAGGGAACGCCATCACTGGACGTGCCCTCCTCGTCTCCCCCAAGTTTTAGCTCCGCGAACAGGTCCCCGGGCTCGACGTCACCCTCCAGGAGGTCGGAGATTGAGGACAGGACGTCCTCTGTCTCCCCTGTCTCCATGGGGGCGCCCTCATGTTCGACCTTGGCGGGAGCAGCTGGTGATGTCGGTGCTGGCATCTCCGCGCTTGGTTCGGGAGCGTTTGAAGGAGGCTCAGTCTCCTCTTTCGCTGGCGGATTTTTGAGCTCCTGTCTGATGGTGTTTGTGGCCGGGTCCCATCCCAGAGGGACGTCGGTAAACCTACCGGACCGACCCTGGAACTTGACGTAGACCGTCCCCACTCCAAAAGCGAGACGGCGTCCGGCCTCCATTAGGGTCGGTACTTGGTCCTCTGGGATTCCGACCACCAGGAACCAAGCGGCGTTCTGTTTCGCCGCGTTGAAAAGGGTCCACTTCGCGACCTCCACCTCGGGGTTCTGGTAGGACAGGACTCGCCCAATATTGCGCGCATCCTCCAGAAGTCCCTGTGGGTCGGGGACCAGTATACCACAGCGTGCCTGCTGGGGAATGTCCGATTGGTTTTTCACGACCAACTTTACGTTGGACGTGAGAACCATCTCGTCTACGGCACGCTGTAGCCAAGTGCGTGTAAAGTCATCCTCACACCACAGTTTCAAAACCCCCTCCGTGTACAGCGGTTTGGCTTTGAACTTCGGGGGTTTGGGTTGAGTCCGAGCCAAGGCATCCCCGAAGATACGATTTTGTATCCCGGTGAGTACCTGCTCGGATACGTCCTTGCTGATACGCCCCGTTCGTGCGCATGTGACTGCGACACTGAGGGGCGTGCAAGCAGCTTGGGCGTAGGTTGGCCTGGCGACCCTCTTGGTTTGGTCCAGCCTCTGCCTTTTGTGCTCCCCGCGAGGCGAAGACGTCTCGTTGAGAGCACGTTTGGCAGAGGATTGACCGTTCCCATTTGGGCGCTGTTTACTCTCCTTCGCTCTGTCGCCGGTCGGCGGCATGTTCCTTCCACCGGCGGCGAAGTTGAGTGGGCCTCTGACCTCTGGCCTCGTTGCCGAGGTACAGGGTTGTGGGGAAGAGGGAAGGGACGAGATTGCAGATTTGGCCATCCTCCTCTCCTTCTTTGTTTTTCTTGGCTTCCTCTTCTTAGGCTTCGGTTCGGCAGTTTCCTTACCTTTCGTGCCCAAGGGTTTGGTGTGTTTCTTGGTCTTGTTTGACCCCTTTCTCTTGGGCAGTTGCCAGCCTTCAGAGAATACGTCCTCCGGCTGGCCGCTAGTCCCTTCCTGCCCAGGGGCTGGACTGGACGAGCAAGAAGCCAACGGGCTGACGCTGCGGGGGCCTTCAGTTGGGGGAAGGTTGTGGGGCATAGAGGTTACCCTCTTGTGCGTGTGGTTACCTTCACGGGTACCCGTAGATGGAACCACTGAGCTTCCCGTGATGGTAGTTTTAATGCCCGCTCTGGTACCCGTAGATGAGACCACTGAGCTTCCAGATTGGGCTGAGGTTGTGAGTGACTGTTTAGTGTGCTTGCCTCCGCCGGTACCTGTAGCCGAGGCCACTAAGCTTCCGATTTTGGCCAGGTGTGCGCTGAGGGCGCGTGCTGTGTTGTTACCCTCCCTGGTACCCGTAGTTTGCACCACTGAGCTGCCAGTTTGGGCGGTGTGGTGTGTGATGTTGGTGCCCTTCCCGGTGCCTGCAGCCGAGGCCGCTGGTCTGCCGGTTTGGGCCGAGTGTACGCTGAGGGCGCGTGTGTAGTCGTTCCCTTGACTGGTACCCGTAGTCTGAGCCACTGAGCTTCCAGTTTTGGGATTTGTGAGGTTAGTTTCATTAATATTTGTTGGCCTATCCATGTTAGTTGTTAGTATTTAATTCGTCTCTTTGGCTTCCCACCCTCCACGGAGCCCGCAACTGGGAGTACCTTACTCGACTTAATTCGAGGGGCACTAGGACTACCAAAGAGATATAGGAGTGCAGAGCTGGTTTACAGTGCGACATCGGAGGCTCGATCGGGTTGACGTTGGGGCATGAAAAGGCCTACCCACAACGCCTGGTTAACCTTCACTTACCTCGTCAGCATGACCTTTACCTACCACTTACGTGGACCCTCCACTCCTCGCCGGTGACCCACGAGTGGGACACCCTGGCCTAATTTCCCCAACCGTGGCTAGTGGTTGAGGCCACCGTTTAACCTGAAATCCAGGCCAAAGAGGGCGTGTTGCCTCGCGAACGCATAACCGCCAGCGTCGTTCGGCTCAACCCTCCAGGATCCCTTCATCCCTGCGTACGGCGCTCGACTGCGTAGGTCCATGACGCAGGTGACTTCCCAGCCACAGGGTTATTTTTTGTTTCAGGGTTTTCTTCCCCTATCCAGATAGTCCGGTTATGGCGCCGAAGGTTCGCCCTCGTGCTTCATATTTAGCTGCTACAGTTCCGAGGTAGGTGGATTGAGCGAAGCTCGTTAAGAACTGTAACATTGCCCGGAGGGGACGACCCACCTGGATGTATTTAGGCAGGCCCGACCCCAGCCCGCGGCGGCGGTCTGGGGGCGGCGAGGACGTATATGAAGCACTTGTCGGTGCGCGCCGAACAGCCTAGCTTCGCTCACCTAGGCGTACGCTGTTGTCGTCTTAGCATTTACGGTTGAGGTAAATTCCCTGGTAGAAGTTACCCCACTAAGGACTAAACACCGACCCCCCCCCCATGGTTGGGTTATTGTCCATGTTGCCATTTTCTTTTCCTATGTGGTGTCGTACAAGGCGACTAAGGAATAGGGCTGTCTAACATCAGACAAATATATACAGCCCAGACTCAGCTTCATATGCTAGAGTCAATAATAGCAACCGGTATGCGTCAATAGGCTCGCACCCTAACATGTGGGATCGAATACCATGATTGGTGAAATATGGGTGTTAATTCTCCTCCGCCTAACCCTCCGGAATAAATGCTTTATAATATCTAGTTGAAGTCCTAAAAAGTACAACAACTGGTCTAACTGCAATGCTTCGATATCACCTTTGGGTTGTGGAGGTTAAATAGCATTCGCTTCACGGATAGTATAGAAACCAAATCCGCATTTAGAGTGGTAAAGCAGATCCCAGACTCCAAGTGGAACTCTGCGAATGCGACTGGGATTAACGCTAGAATGAAGATAAAGAAGATTTAGCTAAATGGTGTACCATATCCGGGGCATTTGCTTTGGATGTATGTGGCTCCACGCAAAACCTTTGGATCCAAATATAGCTCACCTGCAGAATATGAGATGACGAGTAAAAGAACAAACCCTAATCCCAAGATCTCCTTCTTCATCCTAGTGTACCATAACCCATATTCATGTTAACAAAAATTTGTATTGATCGGGGATTGAACCCTCCTGCGTAGCGGCCGTGTTCATTACCGCTACGCCACAGAGGCTGTCAAACCCTGACTCCAAATTAATAGCTGTTAATCAAACCAGGGTCTCGAGTCTGCTAAAGCCAAACCACTGTGGTGCCACCGCTATTACTAAAAACAGCATTAAATAATAGACGAAATAATAGAGTTCAAAATTAAATGACTTTTTGCAGAGTAATTGAAAAATTGTTATGAAACCGTTTTCATTTTATTTTGGACTTTAGTCTCATAGAAATAAAGTTCAAAATTCAATGTAATTTTTTGCAGTTACTGCGGCACCACAATGTTCAGCTTCAGTAGAATCGAGGGCCAGGATTTGTGCTCAGACGATGATGAGTCTATTTTATCTTAGGATGTCATTTAAATGGCCATTCGTATCGTAGTTAACGATTTTTAATTTTTCTTTGACTGTAGGTACTACTGCCACAGACTGACCTCCGTCCCTCATGAGCGTGGCCTAGGGGTGACGGGTGGAGCCGCCTGTCACCCCAACAGAAGCAGGCCACGGCGGTGGTGCGCTGAGAAACACCCCTTCCCATTCCGGGGGCGAGTCGGGGCACCGTTGTCCCCCTTCCGGGGAGGGTCAGACCGTAAGGGATAGCCCTGGGCCAGCCGGGGTGCGAGGGATATGTCGAAGACAACCTCACCTCCGGCCTAGCTCTACGACCCTCAGTCGGTGTGCGGTTTTAGCCGGTCCGAGTCCGACATATCCTCCCCTCCCGGCTCCGGCGGGGAAGGTATCCGTGGGAATTTCCGCACGAAAAAAAAGACCGTACCACTGCAAATAGAAGAACATCAATTTCGCAACTTAATTAACGGCCCAAGTTTCATGAACTGTTTTTCTTGCAGTTTTCAACTTCCCAGAACTTACATAAACAACTTTTAAGATTCCCTGAAACTCTCAAAGAATTCGTTCCTCGAAGTTTTTAATTGTATTAAGAAACCGTTAACGATTCTGACTAATGTTATAATTTAGTTTTTGTTTGTTACTTAATCTAGCAAAACTTCTGAATTAATTTTGCTAAAGGTTACACAACAGGGTAACGAGTTCTTATACCGAGAATGGCTTCCTGTGGGTCACGGGAATTGGATAAGTTTGAGTTGGCATAGTTTATTATTTAATATAATTCTAGATTATAAGCTCTAGAATACAGATGAGTTAGATGCCGTGTCTAGTTTGAACTTTCTAGCTCATCTTGACTCAATGTATATCGAACAAAGTACTCAAAATTATTTTAATATCGTCTTTTTATCCCCTTCCAGTCGACCGCTTGTTCTGATATTTGGTACACACCTTTATTTGGAACAATAATACCATTTAAAATAATAAAATTGTATGATTTGCTCTCAGTACGAGAGTTTTAAGATCATTTCGAGACTTGTTGTCAAGATATTTCTGATGCTGACTGTACCTTATTAGCGACTATATATAGTGACCTAGCTTCTAGTTAACTGGTATGTGCAAATACTACGAAGAAAGTAAATTATTCAGTGTAAAGAAATAAAAAACAACGATTCTGTGCGAGGTATAAAAGTATTGCAAGTTTTATCAAGATGTTTTTCCGCAGTAAAACGGTTTTTGCTATTATTTCCTTTCCATTGTTCTTTTTCATAGCATTTCTTAGATAATAATCTTAGAAACTCAACCTTGGTATTCAATATAATGAACTGAAAACTTTCCCTTCAGTAGATTTGCATTCATAACGATCCTTGTCATTATCATCGCCATCCAAGCGTTAGTGCCGGTTACATTAAAAGCTTGCGAGGCCTAAGTACGCTGCCCTACATTTTCTTTTCTGGGGCTTATCTTGAATATTACCAACGGATCGACCGCCATCCGACCAAAAAGCCTGCGTCAGAGGTTTCGGTAGACTTTGTTATGGCGCCAAACAAAAACCTCAATGTGAAGATATATTATCATATCATAGCCAAATCTAAAATTTACATACATTTTACAGGTCCTTGTTCAAAAATATGATCAGAAAGGACTAATGTTTTTAGTATTCTTATATAGATTTATCGCGCAACAATATTGAGAGGTCGATTTAATTCATTCATAGTCAGTTCGAGTCTGACATTACTACTCACCCCTAGTGGCCGGCAGGGACGAAATCTTTGGGGATTACTGCATGGAAAAAGGAAAGATTTCCTTATATTCTCGTCTCGGGTCACGGAGCTTACGGGGCAAGGGCTGAGCTAATAGTATACTTAAACAACAATGTATGATTTGAGATTGACATGGTATAACATTCACCGGGATATGCACCGAGTGCAGTGTGATCATGATGGCGCTGGAAACAGCGCCGAAATATCGGTTACCAAATAAATATAGTAAACATGGTAAATATCCATGTTATACCATTACCTGCTTCCATACCTCCGTGGCGTGGCGGTAGTGCACGCGACTGCCACGCAGGAGACGCGGGTTCGATCCTCGTTGAGTGCTAATATTTGTATGCATGAATATAGGTATTTGCATTGGTCTGGGTGTTTCTATGTATAATATGTACCCTATGTATTTACAAAAAAAAAGTATTTAAGTATGTTTGTGGTTTATCCGCATTTTAGATTCCATAACACAAGTTATTTAAGGTTACCATGGGTCTAGATAGCGTTGTGTAGAATGTTGTGCAATATTGTGGAATTTATTTATTAATAAACTCATCAGTTTATTCATGTTCTTTGAAATAGAGTAGATAGATGTCTACCTACATATCTATCGGTTATTTTCGACGAACTAGATATTGTAACAACGCTATAATAATTACCCAGTACTCTACTCACCTATCGCCTATCGTAGTTTCAATTTTCAGACACCTATTTCAATTTAACAGAAAAAAATAGTAATTCGATAGCATGCCAACAATTTTTCGCTTCACGTATCTAACAAACATCACAGCTTTTTGTAATAACGTTTAATGCATTCTTTGAAATATTACATTTTCTATGAACGCGTTATAGTTTTTCGTGTCAGTACATACATTTTCCGATAGCGATACGCCGCAATGACTTTCAACAGAACCTAGTAGGTAGGGAGGCCACGCAGAAAAATTTGTAGTCACCCGAGCGTCACGGAAACCTATTTTATTTGGTAGATTAGATAATAGAAAGAATAATGGTATTTTTTTTATAAAGGACACATCAATTTGACTTCACCTCGCCTTGGTAAGTTAAAGGCAAAGTTTTGGAAAGAATGTCACCATCCTAAACATGTACCATGTTAACAGTGGTGGCACTCAGCTTGAAGGCCTCTTCAGATGCCTTTTCACGCCCCGCCTTTTCACGCTGTAGGAAGAAGAAACACGTGAGCTGGCAGGGAGTTCCATTCCTGGTTTAATGGTGCGGCTTAAAGATAACATAATAATAAATACTTAAATCATCTATCTTAATTAAAGTTTTGTATTACTTTGGTCTTGTTTAATGTTTTTTTAGTAAACATAAAAAAGACCGCGTTCGAGTAAATACAGACATAATCTTTGCAAGCTTCCCACGCCCAGTTATATGACACTTGTTATGTAGTAACTAACCTATCTTATGTTAATCTGATGCGTAGGTATAAATTCGTAGAACGAGTTTTTTTTACGCACCCATATTGAAAACTGCTTACTGGCTGGAGGAATTTGTCAATAACTAACTAATCTCCCCTAGCTTCTGACGCGCTCGAGTTACGACCCAATATTCTTCTACACGTGCCCTACTATAGGAGTATGACCTCGTATCGAAAATACATATAGGTATTAACAGTTTATACCGAAGCGTTATTAAATAAATTCTCAGAAACATGTGTTGCCATGTAGCTGTCCCCAATGGCAGACAATTACATGGTGATTAAAATAGCATTAACAAAATTGCCGTGTGCGCAACCGTCAGCTGAGTCGCGTCACTCGCGTCAACGGACGCGTGGGTATTTTGCGTTACGTTACGCTCATGGTTTTTGCGCGTAATGTGACGATATAGACCATGCGGTTTTTAGTTTTCTAATGATTCAATTTGTTGCTAGAAGTACCTATTTGTATTGTTTCCAACATTCTTGGTATCCTGTAGGGCGTAAACATTCTAATATCTATCAGTTCTATCACATTATGCGATTTTTCTATTGTGGAATTGTATGTTGCGTATAGGTCTACCAAGGTCTCTGTGGCCCAAGCTAATCTATACTACAGAAGAACTTACTTATTGACGGATATACACACAGATGTTCGTACCCTGAAAGTGAATTTTTGAAGTGCGGAAATTTCTTCAGAAAATGCTTCTCTAGAAGAAAAACGATAAGATTTGAAAGTTTGAATAACTAACTTTGCTATGTAACTTTGAGTAGCAACGGACAGGAATAGACAGGGACATTTTTCTAGTGAAATCCCATTTCCCCCCAGTGGGGGATAATGGAAATAACTCACAGTATTCGTATGACCGCGGGGAAGTAAACCTCTATTCAAATCGATGCCTGACAGCTGATCTATTATCCATACTATCCATACTTAATATTATAAATGCGAAAGTAACTCTGTCTGTCTGTCTGTATGTTACGCTTTCACGCCTAAACCACACTGAACCGATTTTGATGAAATTTGGTATAGGGGTAGATTAGACCATGAGAAAGGACATAGGCTATGTTTGGTCGCGATAACCGACATCCACGCGTGCGGAGCCGCGGGCAAAAGCTAGTATGTCTGTCTGTATGTTACGCTTTCACGCCTAAACCAGTGAACCGATTTTAATGAAATTTGGTGTAAGGGTAGATTAGACTTTGAGAAAGGATATAGGCTATGTTTGGTCACGATAATCGACATCCACGCGGGCGGAGCCGCCGGCAAAGCTAGTTTATTATAATCCTGTGAAAAACACGTTCGCCTCCAAGAGACGGGCAACGCCCGATAGTTCCCGGTAGGAACACTAGGAATATCGCCGATTTCGGCGACATTGGATGGTTTAGTCGGCTCAACTTCGTCCAATCTCTGTGATGTGTTCTCGGCGAAGCCATGTCTGGGTGTTTCCACACGGAAAATAGTAAATTATTAGTTGTTACGTGCGAGCTACAGATTATACACAATGGGTACCTAGCTATAACGGGATTTCCATTCGAATTTGAAACGGCTTTACTAGGGAAATACCGATAAAATCACATAAATTGTTTTCTTTAACCCTACCATGACATTCATGAGCGTTCGTTTTTTGAGTGAGAAAGAGGGATAGAGGCATACAACCTATATCGTTGCATCTCTTTTTCTCGCCAGGAAACCAATGCTTATAGCACGTCATGGTAGGTCTACTGTTAATGTTAGCTTCTTCAGCAATGGATAGGATATATACTTCTTTAAGCAGGCAGCCGTCTGCATATTTTAGTATATATTAATAGCACCTATTAGAATATCCACCCAGGTTAGAGGGATGTTTCGTATGTAGGGCAAATAAGGCAGGTTAACAGATACTTACGCCTTTCTGCCTCCGAGGTAGGCAGAGGTAACAGCTCGCTATCTGTTTTTATTTAAAAAAAAACTTGATACTTAGTAGCTTTCTAATTGCTAGTTTTTGACATAACTTATTAGAATCAAAGATGATGAGATAGACGGAAATATTTTTTTAACACAGCTTATACGATATGATGTAAGCGGTAATTCCGAGTTTTTAGAAATCTAACATACTTACTATTTATGAGCTATCGTTTATACCTATATAATTTGTGTCAGAAAACTACACAATTAAGTACCTACCTATCACTGCTTCCATATATCAAAATAATTTATTAAAATCTTCAGTGACGCATTCATTTTATTTTATTTTTTGATGATGAACATCATTTAAGTTCGAAAAACATCGGAAAAAATAAAATGCTCAAGTGAGACTTGAACTCACGACCTTTCCCTTCGACTTCTCCCTTTTTCGAACTTAAAAGTTAGCATAATAAATGCTATAAAAATTCATTCATCATCATCATTGTTCCCGTTCCCGCCTATTACCAGTACAAAGCCTATGTGTTTTTCCAGACTATAATCTATTCCTGTACTAAATTTCTGCCAGCTCCGTTCAGCAGTTAGAGCATGATTGAATTACAAACATTCAAACATCTTCATTTTCCACATTTCTACTAGTTGAGCCGTCGCAAATTCACACAGTGTAAAATATCCATCCATTTCGAGAAGATGAAAGCCTTTCCATCAAAAGGAGGCGATCACAGATATCCGATGATATCCATCTCGGCGATAATAGTAGCCCTAGGCATCGAATCATCTGAAACAAACAAAATACAATATAAGCCTTACTAAAACAGAATATAATAGAACAAAAACATCGCTCACAAAGGAACCAAACAATTGAAATTTAAGTATTACTCTAATAAATATTTTATTTATTTGTGTACATAGAAGCCTTCAATAAGAATGATCAAACGTTGGCTTTATATTCATTTCTGTATTGTGCACATTTATAAACATTTTTGATGTTCTTACGTGTAAATATAAAATAATTTTTCTGTACAAAGAAGTGATTCAACTTAATGTTGAGATTACTTTCAGCAAACGTTAGATTGGTAGAGGAAAATACAATAAATATAGAGAGGGCAGAGCCAAATAGTAGGTAAGAGAAGGGACCGGGTGGCGTCTCCTTCTGTAAGCAAGTAATGGTTGTGAAGGAGACGGCGGAACGGGAGCGGCTGCGTGAGCGAGAGAGACTCGCAGATCGCGTCGCCCACGTGCGTAGGCAACTCGGGCGTCGTAGGGCACAGCTGAACTCCGTCCCCCATGAGCGTGGGCCTGGGGGTGATGGGCTTAGCCACCTGTCACCCCAGCAGAAAGAAGCAGGCCTCGGAGGTTGCGCGGTTGCGCGCCTACCTATTCCGAGGGGGAGTTGAGAACACCGTTATCCCCCCTCCCGAGGAGGGCTAGACCGTAAGGGATGGCCCTGGGTCAACCGGGGTGGTAGGGATATGTCGAAGACAACCTCACCTCCGGCCTAGCACTACGACCCACTGTCGGCGTGCGGTTTTAATCGGTTCGACTCCTTAGAGAAATTCTATAGAAAATAAATTAACAGGTGCCTATGTTGTATGCTTTCGAAAATACCAATTCATTGCAGTGCCTATTATAAATGTGTAATTGTCTCTGTCTCTGTCAGTCTGTTATGCTTTAACGCCTAAACCACACAACTGATTTTGATGAAATTTGGTACCGGGGTAGATTAGATTTTGAGAAAGGACTTCATAGACTATGTTTGGTCTCGTCTCGATAAACGACATCCACGTGGTTGGAGCCGCAGGCAACAGTTAGGTATATATAGAAATTGGAATACATAAATGAATATATGAATAAATAAATTGGTATACTATAGGATGTATAGGTTATAGGAACAATGGTTGTCGTAGGTACTTAGTTACATTTGATGTTATTTTCGCTTTGAAATTTAAACAAAACCTTCAGACAATATTATGAATAGGTAACTTTACAATGGAAAACCTGTAAAGTTTTCTCTCAGCGCGATATTATTTACATCAATCAATAAAATGGCGCTTTGTAAAAAATTAAGCGCGAAAAATACATTGCTATTATTAAAAAGTTATATGATGGCGGTATTTTGGGAGTGCCCCAATTTTTTTATGACTTCGTTCGGCCTTCATGTAGCTAAAAAATGTGCTTAGGTACCGAATGGGTTTCGTGATTGAATGTTTTTTATCATGCAAATTTTTGTTCAACAGTTTTCGCTATCTACGGATTTGACTAGATCGTTACTAGCTATACCTGCTAGCTTATTATGGTCCCGTGAGTTACGGTAAAGATTTTTAAACATTTTATTAAGAAAAATTTAGAAAAATATTTGTTTTGTTTATTTACCCGAATCGGTCAATCTGTTCTCGAGTTATGCGCTTAGCAACATCCGATTAATCATTCATCAGTTTTTGAGTTATTTCATTGGACGAAGAAAAACGCAGAGATCTCATCGTCATCTGAACTCTATCTAGGTTTTTATTTCAAAAGTTACATACATACATACAATCATGCCCGGAGGGAAAAGCAGAGGTGAATTAACACCCAAATTTCACCAATAATTTTAGTCGGTCCCATGTAAAAATGGGATGAGCCTATTGCCATAATATTCCAGGCACTATTGTTGACTCGAGTATCATTTGAGGCTGAGTCTGGGCTGTATATATCTGTCTGATGTTAAACAGCCCTATCCCTTAGTCGCCCTGTACGACACCGCATGGGAAGAGATGGGGTGGCCCAAATTCTTCTCTGCCGGGAACCACGCGGCAAGATATTATATTATATTGTAACCTGCAAAAAAAAAAACGTTTTTATGACAGTTGTGGAGTAAGTAAGTAATAAAAATAATAAATAAATAAATATTCCACAACATTCTAGCTTGATTAGCTTGTGTTATGGAATCTAGAATGCGGATAAACATACTTACCTACTTAAATACTTTTTTTTTGCAAAAACAAACATAAATTGCAAATAGCCATATTCATACAAACAATATTTGCACTGAGCAGGGATCGAACCCGCGCCTCCTGCGTGGCAGTCACGTAAGTAGATAATGTTGTATACGGAAACAATTGCATCATAAATTCATACTTGCTGTTATTACACCATGTTTCACAGTTTTCCGCTGGTAATTCTGTGGTGGTCTTATACATCTAGGTGCTGAGAACTCCGTTCATCACGCCACGCGGTCTATTTCATAATACAAATAACTACATACCTATACACAGCATAATTACTTGAATTGACTCACCGTAACGTGAAGACACGCGTTTGTGTTAGCTGGAACATTGGGTGATTCAATTGTACACGTGTTTTAGTCTTCGAACAGACTTCGTATAGGACCCAAAACCCCTTCGTACAACAGAAAGACATGCATGACCATGTGTATCTTCACGCCTTTATTCCCCTAGTAGCAGAGACAGCATGGACATACCTTAAGCTGTACGGGCTCTCCAATATTCGTCGCAAGAACACTCTAAACCTTAAAATAAATCAGTTTAGATAGATTGTTTATCAGAACCGCTGTTAGTAAATCTGTTAAACAGTATGTTTATTCTCGAATTTCTCAGGAATCACTTAAACCACAGTCAATGTTTGATCTGGTAACGTTCCAATTGGGTCGCAGTCGCAGTGCAATATGAAACATATTGTATACTTACTTATATTTCTTGACTTTTTATACCGTTTAGGTGGCAGACAAGCACATGGATTACCTAATAGAATGTGGCTCCGGACCCTGTTCTAATG
Organism: Eilema sororculum; assembly: GCA_914829495.1. Taxonomy (NCBI): domain Eukaryota; kingdom Metazoa; phylum Arthropoda; class Insecta; order Lepidoptera; family Erebidae; genus Eilema; species Eilema sororculum. The sequence continues at coordinate 19,789,394 of OU618541.1, forward strand.
CCCTTCTTGAGGTAACCCAAATAGGCTATTTGACTAATAGTTTTACTTTTTTAAAATGACCACTTTCTTATAAGATAATGAACTGTAAAAGTAAAATTTTCGTACGACAAAGAGTTTTCAAGATATTTAATTTTGAAAAATTCACATTGTCTCGCCGCTCGAAATCGCTCCATACTAAATCGTACGAATATGTGACGTCACGCTTCGGTAGCGCGTAGTGAAAATGTTTGGAGTGCAAGAGAATATGGCATTTATCTCAGTCTACGTTGCGTTTACACGTAAATACTCGTAGTTCATAATAAAAGTTATTTTAAATTTAAAATTTAATGAGGAATCTAAAAAGTTATATACTTATTTGATTGTTTATATTTTGATTTTTTTTGGGAATTTCCACTAATGGAAAGTCATATTTTGAGTTTAGATGTGCAATATTTTATTTTGCTAGGCATATTTTTCAGAACAAGCTATCATATTAAGCAGTATCGGGAAGGATCGACGGCTTAGCCTCTGCTGTGAGTTCATTCTACATCTTAAGCGTGCGTGGGATGAAGTTCCTTTCATTGAATATATTTTATTTGATCCTTTAATACTCAAAAAATATACTCGGATTATCTGTGTGTATAACTGTGTTTGTCGCTGTGTCGGAGGATATTCAAGAAAACGCCAGATAATAACAATTCTAGGTATTAGTGAGTCAATGTCTTGCAATTTCTACGAAGAAGTGAAGGTAGTGAAAGGTCGTTATTTATTTCACAAATATTTAACAAAATGTTGTTTTTCTTCGAATATTATATATCCAAATATGTACTGTGTTTCTTCGAAGATCATAGATAGGTATAAAGTGGAACACCACTTTATAATAATTTATCGACAAGTGAGATAATGTTTAAATTATGGTGCATATCTAAGCAAATACTCGTAAATAAAGTATCTGTTTAGTATAACTATTAAAAGCATTTTTATATTGTTTTTTTAGTTAAATAATGCATATGAGATGTATCTAGTTTAGTAACAAAAACGCTATGCAACAGAGGTCAATCGATTCAAAATAGATTGCTATAAATATCGATTACTGTGCAAAAATTACTGATTTTTTAAAATGTAAATATGTTGGTTTATTTTGAGTCAATATGAGTTTCTCTATATATTTACAACATAAAATAATACAAAAAATATACATGAAACATAAAATAATATTAAAACATAAAAACATTTGGTGTAACATAAATGTGCATCCACTTAGCGTGTGTCTCAATCGGTACCCATGTATAATTAGTAGGATAAGCTATGTATATTTTGTGTTGCACTAAAATAAAATGTGTTTTCTTTTTTTATTTATTTCATTCTTTCCGCACCCTGAGAGGGGCTCGTGGTTAAGTGGTAACCAAGTGCCTAGGCTTTTTTTATTGTGCGCAATTCGCTACTTGGATTATTTTCTTTGCGTAGTTTTTTGTTCGCTCGGTGTGTTGAGTTATCAGTGTTTTAAGTCCGTGCATGTCTGTCTTAATACCAGTGGCGATTTCCTGGTCCATCCTTTCCCTGGCGTGCATTGGGCAGTTCGTTAGGAGGTGAGCCACTGTCTCCGGGACCCCTGGCTCACAAACGCATGATGGGTCCGTCTTGCACTTGAATCGGGCCAAGTACGCGGCGAACCCACCGTGCCCAGTGAGGAACTGGGTTATAGGGCCTGCTATAGGTATCCTCCTGACTACTCTGTATGCTTCAACCGCGTCGGGGAAGAACATCTTTGTCGTGGATGCGGTTTTGCCCTCCTGATATCGCCTGTTCCATTCGTCCAGAGAGCCGTCACGTATGGCTCTCTTGACGAATGAGACAGGGTATTGGTCATAGTCCGGCCTTTTCTTGAGTTTTAAGGCGGCCTCCTTCGCGAGGCAATCCGCCCTCTCATTACCCTCGATCGATTCGCCAGTCGTACTACTATAGCTGGCCACCATGCGCTATCGAATCTTTTAGATTCTTTATTTAAAAATAAAGAATTAGAACACAAAACAATGACACCGTTCAATTGATTTTTCTTACAAAAAGGCTTTCAGTCCTAGCTTACGCTCATTCAGAAATCTGATTTAGTGAAATAAAACCGATTCAAGATATTTTTCGCGGAAAGTAGTGATTGAAAAAATGCCAAGAGGATTATCAGAGGTTTTACAAGCTAAAATAGTAACTTTGAGGGAAGAAGGATACACCACGAGAGTAATAGCACGCAGACTTGCTATATCCCAATCCTGTGTCGTGGCTACGTTGCAGAGGTACCACGGAATGGAGAATTTAGCTGAGCGACCCCGCAGCGGTCGCCCAACTGTTTTGACAACTGCCCAAAAGCGCTATATTAGATTGCTGGCAGCCCACAATCAACGCCACTAAAATAAAAGCAGAAGTCAGGGCCGCCTCTTGGCTTGAAGTTAGCACGCAGACCGTTCGCAATTGCTTGCACCAGGCTGGATTAAGAGCACGGAGGTCATAGCGAGCTCCGCTCAATTCCCGGCAACGTCAACAACGAAGATTGCAGTGGGCTAGACTTCGGCAAAATGAAGAAGGTGAGGAAGAAAACATTTGGCAAAACTGTCTCTTGGTTGACGAATCCCGAATCTCCACTCATCCAGATAACCGACGTGTCCGTGTCTGGAGAAGACCAGGCGACCGTGAAAGACAAAGAACTGCCACTGGAACAGTTCAGCAAGGCGGAAAATCGGTGTCTTTTTGGGGTGGCATTATGATTGGAGCTAGAACGCCTTTGATCCCGTATCGGGGCTTCATGACAGCAGACATGTACAAAGCAGTTGCTATTGATGATATCGTCAAACCATTCCGAGTAAACCATGGGCACCAATTTGTACTGGTCGATGATAATGCGCCCGCACATCGAGCTCAACGAGTCAATGCTGCTCTTCAAGAATACGATATCACACGATTAGACTGGCCTGCCGGCTCGCCAGCGGCCGGCCTGCGGAGCACGCGTGGGATGCTCTTAAACGAGCTGTATGGAACCGTGAGCCACATCCCCAGACAGTTCCAGAGCTCAGGGAAGCCGCTATTGAAGAATGGGATAGGTTACCCCAGGAAATGCTGGATAACATGATCCTCAGCATGCCCAGGAGGATCTCCACATGTGTTTGAGCCAGGGGAGGAGTTATTTTATATTGAATTCAAACCTTTTAATAATAAATTGTAGTTTAAGTTTAATTAAACAGTCTTTTTCTTTCTATGAAATTTCTATCACAATTGCATTATGATTAATGGCTCAATTTTTTTAAATAAATAATAAAAAATAGTTTTATATTTTAATTTCAAACAGGGTATTCCTATTTAAAGAAAGCATACAACATAGATTTGTTCTTGATAAAGTTAAATTTAAAGAATTCTAGGAGCTTATGCCATTGATCGCAAACTTTTTTTGATGTGTGTATCTATAAAATAATACGTCATTGGTTTTCACTAATGAAATTCTTCAGTTCGTAGTCTACAAAGTTCTGACCTAAAAACACACAATTTTGAAATAAGTAATTTACGATTGAATGCTAAAAGACTTAGCTACATAAACGTGCTTTTGTTAAGTCTAAAGTAATCGAAACAAATCGCAAACTCAGTAAAACTGATAAACTTGAGTTATATTTCCAAGGCCCTTATAAATACAAGGTCCTTATAAACACAAGCCTCTTATAAATACAATTAATATTATGATTTCTTATCAGGGCGCTACTACTCTTACTACTGCCAGTGGGGCAGTACTGCCGGACGGGTGATCAGCCCTTCTATGTGGGGCCCTTCACCCATTTCCCCTATAACAACTGCCATACATGTCCGTATGGCAACCGGGACCGACAGCTTAACGTGCTCTCCGAGGCACGACTAAACCAATGCAAATACTCTGATTCATGCATATAAATATTTGCACTGAGCGGTAATCGAACCCGCGCCTCCTGCGTAGCGGCTACGTTCACTATCGCCACGCCACGGAGGCTGTCCACCTAGCCATACTAAGGTGATCAAACGTTCTGCGATCGCGGGTGTAGATATACTACACTGGCCAACGTGGGAAAGTCTACAAAGATAAAAACATCATTATTGTTCTGCACGTTGTGAGGCTGCACTGAAATCGTCAGCCAACCTCACCTGTAAGCTGGTACAGTAACCATCAGATGAATCTTGACGAAAAAAATACTTCTTCTCTTCTTCTATCGTGGCGATGGCGCCTAGGCCCTCAAATTATCTTCTCCCAGTGTGCTGCCACCTGTATGGCGTTCTCGGAGGCGCACATAAGGTCCTGCGGTGTACATGTGTATGGGCATTTAGCACATGTCAACAGGTGGGCCATTGTCTGTGGATTAACTCCACATTCACATCGCAGGTCCGCCCCCTCCGAGAACCCCCATCTGGCCCGGCATTCCTTACTTCGGCCAACCCGAGTCCGGAGTCTGTTTAAAGACTTCCATCTGGTCCAGGGCAGATCATGTCCAGGCGGGAGTTCCTCCGAAATCGGGACGAAAGGGGTTGGTAGTGGACCCTGTGCTCTCCAGTGTTCGGTTCTGGCTAGAGAGGGGTCACCGACAATTGGGCCAACACACGCCCAGAAACTCCTACTAATAAATTAAAATACTAATAAATAAATAAAATAAAAAATACTTAAAATGATCTTAATGCCCTGGTTTTCCCCCCTTTCGATTGTTCTGTTATTTGATACACATATTTAGTACGGACAATAATACAATATCGAGCCGCGTGGTTCCCGGCAGAGTAGAATTTGGGCCACCCCATCTCTTATCATGCGGTGTCGTACAAGGCGACTAAGGGATAGGGACGTTTAACATCAGACAGATATAGACATACAGGATATATGTATAAGTACATATATATTTGTCTGATGTTGAACAGCTGTACTCGTGTGATACAGCCCAGACTCAGCCTCCGATATAGGCTCGAGTCAACAATACTACCCTTAACATTATGGCCCTCTGCCTAACCCTAACCCGGATAAAGGCGTGATTATATTTATTTATTTAAACTGTTTGCACAGATACAAAATAAATGTACAAAGGCCTACCTCCAATGCCATGGGTATTTTCTACCAGTTGCCATTATATTTATGTATGTAGTAATACAATTTAAATCGGTCTCAATGATGAGATGATGAAAATGATGATTATGATGATATGAAGCCAAATCATGAGAAAGTGGGCTTCAATATCGGTCCAAGCTTTGAATGCGGCCTGACTAACACTGTGATGATGATGATCATAAATTCATACTAAAATTATAAATGCGAAAGTAACTCTGTCTGTCTGCCTGTCTGTTACGTTTTCACGCTTAAACACTGAACCGATTTTGATGAAATTTGGTATAAGGGTAGATTAGACCTTGAGAAGGGACATAGGCTATGTTTGGTCGCGATAATCGACATCCACGCGGGCGCAGCCGCGGGCAGAAGCTAGTAATTAATATTCCTTACAGAGTTGAATGTTATTTACACCTCTGTGGTGTAAATAACATTCAACAAACCGTAATGTAACGTTTCCAAGAAAACGATAAAATAGCTATACCTACTTATTACATAGGTTTCACAAAAGAAATCGTTTTCCGATAACTAATAAAAAGTAGCAAGAACGTAGTTATTAGACATTTGCAAAACAACACAATGTTCAGTAAAACTATGTATTACTGGTGAACAGATGCTGAGCGAGGAAGGCATGAAAGTAAGTTAATTGTAAGTCTTCTAGACATTCTTAGTATTTGTTTTAACTGTATACTACATACTGCATAGTTAGCGGCATCTGTCTTGATCTCAATCATGTTTTAAATGTACTCTATATTATGCACCCTATTACCTATTACACGTATGACAGCCTCTGTGGCGTGGCGGTAGTGCACGCGACTGCCACGCAGGAGGAGCGGGTTCGATTCCCGCTCAGTGCAAATATTTGTATGCATGAATATGGCTATTTGCATTGGTCTGGGTGTTTCTATGTATAATATGTATGTATTTACAAAAAAAAAGTATACAAGTTTGTTTATCCGCATTCTAGATTCCATAACACAAGCTATAAAAGCTTACCATGGGTCTAGATAGCGTTGTGTAGAATGTTGTGAAATATTTATTTATTTTTATTTATTTATTGTATTATTAAGTCTTTGGGTGTCTTTTGAGGACAGGCAGAGGAGCTCAAATCCACTATTGATGCCAATTCTGTATTGTCAAAACGAACTAAAATACGCTAAAAATCTATAAATTTATTATACATCCAAATTGTATAGTCGTTTCGTAAAAAAAATATTTTAGTGTGTGGCCGATTCCGGTCAGCGCCGCCCGATATTGGCCGGACAGTCTATGGCCGTGAGGCAATTAGCAGGCAGCCGATCCGCCGAGCTACGTCAACTTAGAATAACCTCTGCAGTTGCGTAGAGACGTTGTCTCTCTGGCCGTTTTCTGCCGCCTCTACCACGGCGAGTGTTCTGAGGAGTTATTTCAACTGATCCCACCCTCTCCCTTCCTATCCAGAACAACACGTGCTGGTCTGCGGTGCCATCCACACACGGTGGAATCCATACCATCTCGCACTAAACGGTTTGGGGGCTCTTTCCTCTGCCGCACGATAAAGAGCTGGAATGCTCTGCCCGCATACGTGTTTCCCTCCTCTTACAGACCCGGGTTCTTCAAGCGGGGCGTGAAAAGGCATCTATCAAGGCCGTCAAGTTAGGGACCACCATTTTACGTCCAATGGCACCGGGAATGGCGGTCTGTATCTTCTGGACTGCACTTCAGCTGTGTTGCCATCTAGCGGGGTGCAGTCAAATGACGGACCAAATATAAAAAAAAAAGAGAATATTGTAAACTACTCATAGGATACGATAGACAAAGCTTATTTATATAGACCAAGATGAGCTATAACTTAAATTGTATTTGTATTTTTTTAGTACACGCCTACCTACTTAAAATGATATTGATTTTATAGCTAGATGTAAGGAAATATCCCTTCGTATTGTGTAAATAAACCACGAAAAACCACGTGGTGAATGAGAAATCACCTCGCGCACTCGCCACCTGGGAGGCACCGCTGCGCCATCCCCGGTGGCGTATGGGATATTATTTTCAGGAAATGTCCCAGTTGCCACCAGAGTTGGCAATGTTGAAGGTGGCAAACGGGATTAACCCGCGTAGAGACCGCACACGTGGTAATTTAGCGCATAGCTGCAATTTCGTGACTTCATTCGTTCTTGGTCAAAATATAAGCCGGTAACTATAAGATGGCACGGGTAACACGGAATGTGGATATGATGCTTGTTGTGCAGAATACCTACAATATCCGCAGCGGTGCGCTTGGTGTGTTGGAAAAATGGCTTTGTATTTTTCTGTTAGACATTTTCTAGTAGAAGCCTTTGCTAGTGGAAACTTTTCTAGTAGAAGTTACGGCAGGGAGTTCATTCCACAGCTTGATCTTGCGTGGGATGAAGTTCCTTTCATACCGCACGGTGCGCAACGTTTTCGGATGCAATGTGTGGGGATACCTGACACACTTCAGCCTACACCTTCAATATATTACAAGGATATGCCCACAGACACAGGTATTGTAGGTAAATATACTTAAAAAATATACCTACCTACCTACTATACATAACGGTAGCCGCGAACAAGACCCAAAAAGTTGCAAGTTGCAATGAGTTTTTATAGATTCGATTTTCGATTAACCTTCGCACCCCGACTGGTCGTTGGCCATCTATGTTTTTAAAGATGGCCCCCATGGGTATGGGAAGCACAGTCCCATAAAATTCCAGATGTGACAGGTTGACAGGTAATCCCCACGCCTGCCCTCCCTAGGCGATCGGTCCACTCCTTGGTTGCTCTCCACTGTATTTTTTTTTATAGAATATTTATTTATTTGCATGGAATGTAGGTATTACATGAGGTGTTTGAGTATATTATATGGATTATATGGGACACGACAATTCGACTCCACCACGCCTGATGGTAAGCTAAAGGCGAAGTCTCGGAAAAGTGTGCCCTTTGCAAGAGTAATCCGGTATTTGCCGCAGGCGGCCATGTCTCCCTCGGGAGAGAAATAAACAATCTCCGTTACCCAGGTGCACTGCGTAGAGGTGCCGGGCCCAGAACTAGGCTTGCCAACTTCAAAATACGAATTTGCGGGAAATTTTGATTTCAAATGCGGGACAAGGATTTAAAAAGCGGGATCTTACGAATTTTGTTTAGAATACAGAAAACTTGAACTTTTCTTTGCAAAGCAGGATGAGAGGTAAAATAAAACACCTTATTAGTTAAATAAATAGGTAATAGTAAACATATACTAAAAAAAAACCGTTCATAGACTACTAGCTATTGCCCGCGGCTCCGGATGTCGGTTATCCCGCGTCCTTCCTCATGGTCTAATCTACCCCTATACCAAATTTCATCAAAATCCGTTCAGTGGTTTAGGCGTGAAAGCGTAACATTAGACAGACACCAGACAGACAAAAAACCGACAAAATTTTCAAAACTTTTACAAATCTTTCTAACGCAAATAAGCGTATGGAAGAGTAATTGCTTTCTGAAAAATCGAAGTGGTCATCAATATAATTTCGATACATTATTATACCACGTAATAAGGTTCAGTTTCATACTCTTTATCATCATCGGAAAAACTTCTGCATTTGTACAAATGAAACCAAAGAATTCGTCACCGATTCTTTGTTGTACTCTTGTTGTCGTATACTCATTGATTCGGCCGGCTCGGGGCCATATAATTTGATGGGGGCATTTGATGTCGTGCATTGCTTTTTCCGAAAAGCGGGATATTTAGCGTCCCGCTCATACTCTGAGCGGGACGTCTTGTTATGGGTCTCAGAAACGGGACGTCCCGCATATAGCGGGACGGTTGGCAACCCTACCCAGAACCCCGGATGAGGCTTGCTTATGCGAAATTTAGAAAGGAAGAGAAAGTGGACCATGAAACAGATAACCTAATAATAATGTAACATAGGCCAATGTTGAAAACCTCAGACGTAACCGGGATCATCGTCAAGTTCAAGATGGTCCTAGGAGAGTGAAAAAATATATGTTCATGTGAAGTGTGAGTGGTTCATGATGAAGAAACGTCAAAATTATTGGGTCAGAGAGTCAGAGCATTGTCAAGTTTGGGAAACGCAGCTGTAGGTGATATTATATCTACATATCCTACACCAGCAACATCCGTACATCAGGGTTTTAACTTAGTTTTTTGTCCTTTTAATCAAAACCAGTTTGTCAGGATAGCCAGCATTAAATTTACAGTTTTATTTTGTTTATTATATCAATAGGAAATGGCGCCAACATGGCGGGCATACAGCGTTTTATTTAATACTTTGGCAACAAGCGAGTGAGCTGTTACATAAAATTCATTGAGTGTAAAATGCTCTTAAAAATTTGTAAAATAGAATGCTGCGTTTAATTGTTATTGCTCCCAATTCTGTTGTTACATCTCTAAACTTAAATTTCTCTAAAAAAATCTAATTGCATCTCTTTCTTTCATGATGAGATAAAAAAGGACAGATGATTTTATTTAAGTTAAGACCTGTCAAATTTAGACAGCGCCTTGTTGGTGCGTAATAAATTAAGTCGCATGTTCGTAGAGGTCGACTAAAATTGAATCCGGCTTCCTACAAACGACTAGAGATTAAAACTTTTTGTCATGCAGAGATTCATGTTTTTTTTTCTTCTCTTGAACGAATCATCTATACTAATATTATAAATGCGAAAGTAACTCTGTCTGTCTGTCTGTCTGTCTGTCTGTCTGTACGTTACGCTTTCACGCCTAAACCACTGAACCGATTTTGATGAAATTTGGTATAGGGGTAGATTATACCATAAGAAAGGACATAGGCTATGTTTGGTCGCGATAACCGACATCCACGCGGGCGGAGCCGCGGGCAAAAGCTAGTAGGTAATATATGTACTTATATTTGGCAATTTTAAAGCATTTAGTATGCCCTGACCACTGAGCCACCACACCAAAACTTATTTGAATCGAGCAATCCTTTTTATACTCATCTTTGGAGTGATGATAGTTCTTATGATTGTTGGTAGAGGGCTCCAACGTCGCAGTCGCCCCAAAGGTGAGAATCCCACCTGAACAGATTCAATTTAATTTTTACTATATGCTCTAGGCATCCGTGCGCCTTTATCCATGAAAAAAAAATACCTATTTACTGAGAAAATAATCTCTGAAGGGTTACTGAGTCAATAGAGATAGCTGGGCAGTCCCTAATATTGACTAAACATAGACTAAACAATTTTCAGGGAAGTCCGTCAGTATGAATGATACATACTTAGTTCTAACTAATAATGTGGTATTATTGCGTAATATCTAGATACTAATGACATGAATTAATTTACAATTGAATAGCGAGACTATTAGAGATATTGGGATAATACCTCAGGGCATGTATCTTGGACTGTAGAGAAGTTTTTAAAGAAAATAATATTTTAACAGTTGCTTCCCAATACATTTATGATAATATCTTATATGTACGCAAGAACTTAGATCTCTTTAAAAAAAACTCTGGCCAACACAATTATACTCAGGCTTCATAAGGTTGATAATTCGTTTGTAGGCAATTGTATAAAAATGTTTAATAAAATTCCTCAGGATATGCCACTTAATAAATTTAAAATAGAAGTGAAAAAATGCTAAATAAAAAAAGGTTATTATAAATTAGACGAATACTTAAATGATAAAGATGCATGGTCATCCTAATCTCATCTCTTGCTCGCACTGTATAAATTTGTTATAAATAAAACCATATTTAAAAAAGAGAAGGATAATCGAGTTTACTGAGTTTCTTGCTGGTATCTTCTCAGTAGAACCAACCTACCGAACCAGCGAAAGAATCATTTTCCAATGACTTTTTTTTCTGAGATAGAAATTATTGTAAAATTCTGTAAATGACATTGATTCTTTGATTCATGATTCTTTGATTAGATTTTTTGTACTAATAAAATCTATGTATGATGAATCTGAGTTCATCCACCGCTGTTGCACCCCGTGCAGCGTGCTATGCTCAAAAGACACCCAAGAAACGCGTACTGCGGTACAGAGCACATTTTGAGCATATTTTAGGTCCAAGAGCACTCCCGAGTTCGCTGGAAGAGAACCTTGAGCTCGCCTTTGTACATACTATTTCTTTTCTTTGTTTAAATGCCTTGTAAGTGTAAAATAAATTATAAAAAAAAAAAATAGATATTGTAAACAATATTTCGATGATCTTCCCAACTCTATGCGCAGGGCTATGGATTGAGTAAAGTGATCGACAAGGACACAACTATTCGGGACAGCATAGGAGTGTGACGTGTGGTCGCTCCATATTATTTTGAATATAATTATGTTATTGTGGCAGTAGTTTAATTTCTATCTAACAGTTCAGAAGTGGGATCTAGCTACGCCTACTAAAGTGATGCCTACCTAACGTACTCGTAGAGTTATACATAGGTTTATCGTATCGTGCCTAGTGTGTGTACTTGTTAATTGTGGTAAAAGAGGACACTTGGACACTTACTATAATGTGGCGAGAAAAGACGGGTGTGTGTGTTACCAACCCCTATTGTTGTGCTTTGGACGATTGCATTATACCATAAGTGAACTATAGGTATATGGTATTGCCGTAAGAAGTGACATTTTTGTATGATCACGTTTAAGAGAAATAAAATTGCAGAAGAGAACATTTTGGGTTAAAAGGGATAACCATTGGTTGGAGGTTTCATTTCAACGTATTGAAAGTTGCATTGAAAGTGTTGAAATTAAGAACATTCCTGGATCATAATTATTTACCGCAATCAACTAGGCGAACAAAGAACTAAGTTAAGACATTCTCGTACGGGCGCAGAACGCCTTCCGGTGACGTACCAACAAAAAAAATCCATTCAAGTGCTAGCGTCGTCGGCTCCGCTGTACGCAGTCCCTTATCGCCGCGGCCCTTCACTATCAACGAACTCGGTCAGATTGTTACTATGTGATCGTTTTACTTTTTTTGGCCAGTTCAGCGAAGTGTCTATAAATAGATTTAAAGAAAGCTACCATCAGGCGAGGTGAAGTGAAATCGACGTGCCTTATATAAAAAAAATGGTATTTTAATAAATCGATTGTATTTGTATATATTTTGGACACGATAACCCTTTTGTGTGTACCCATTTCGTACTTTACTGGCTTATAAGATGGGACGACACAACTCAAGGAGAAGATCACACAGTTATTCTTCCTCGAGCTCGAATGAGAAGAAAAGCCGTTCTATCAGTAAGAAATATAAAAGGAACCTAAAAACTAGTGAAAGGCGGACAGAACCTCCGGAGATCCTGGTAATGGAAATGATGGAGAAAATGATCATAGAAGAAAGGGCTGAACCTATTAAATATTATAATATGAGCGAACACAGAAAGCCCAGACGTGAAAAACACGTAATTAATGAGGAGATAAAATGTGAGTAAAAGTAAACAAGGGATGTCTTGTGAAGTTATTATTAAATAATCAACCGGACCAGTCCAGTTGAGAAGTTTCGACTGTATTGTTCAAGGTCCAGTATTATATTAAATAGTGGAAACGCTTACTAATATCACTGGTCGCTAAAGGCTTACTTATATCACTGGTCAACGAGTAACGAGTATGTGGACGAAATGGTATGAAGTTATGTTACTGTAATATAGAGATGACTTATAAATTGATTGACAATGGCTCTTTTTTATCATGACATAAGAAAGTGGTTAATCAAGGCAAAATCAAAATCGTGATGTGTTTTTTAGATGAAGATTTGGAACGAGATGATCAATCCTCTATCAAATCTCGATGAAACTGGTTAAAGATCATAAGATTATTATATCAATAGTTGCTTTGCCACACCATAAGAAAGTGGTTACTCAAGACACAATCAAATCGTGATGTGTTTGAATAAAAGTTTGGAATGAGATGACCAATCCTCTATCAAATCTCGATGAAACTGGTAAAAGATCATAAGATTATTATATTAATGGTTGCTTTGCCACACCATAAGAAAGTGGTTACTCAAGACACAATCAAATCGTGATGTGTTTGAATAAAAGTTTGGAATGAGATGACCAATCCTCTATCAAATCTCGATGAAACTGGTAAAAGATCATAAGATTATTATATTAATGGTTGCTTTGCCACACCATAAGAAAGTGGTTACTCAAGACACAATCAAATCGTGATGTGTTTGAATAAAAGTTTGGAATGAGATGACCAATCCTCTATCAAATCTCGATGAAACTGGTAAAAGATCATAAGATTATTATATTAATGGTTGCTTTGCCACACCATAAGAAAGTGGTTACTCAAGACACAATCAAATCGTGATGTGTTTGAATAAAAGTTTGGAATGAGATGACCAATCCTCTATCAAATCTCGATGAAACTGGTAAAAGATCATAAGATTATTATATTAATGGTTGCTTTGCCACACCATAAGAAAGTGGTTACTCAAGACACAATCAAATCGTGATGTGTTTGAATAAAAGTTTGGAATGAGATGACCAATCCTCTATCAAATCTCGATGAAACTGGTAAAAGATCATAAGATTATTATATTACTGGTTGCTTTGCCACACCATAAGAAAGTGGTTACTCAAGACACAATCAAATCGTGATGTGTTTGTTAGATGAAGATTTGGAACGAGATGATCTATCCTCTATCAAATCTCGATGTAACTGGTTAAAGATCATAAGATTATTATATTAATGGTTGCTTTGCCGCACCATAACAAAGTGGTTACTCAAGACACAATCAAATCGTGATGTGTTTGTTAAATGTAGATTTGTAACGAGATGATACATTTATTTATATCCTCTATCAAATCTAGACGGAACTGGTGAAAGACTGTAAGATTGTCAATAGTTTGCTTACGTGCCATAAGAGGTCGAGACAGAGAATAAGTCTATGCTTGAGACAAAAACAGATTAAGTGTAGATATCAGATGAATATTTGGAATATCCTCTATGAAATCACGAGCCTTTGACAACGTGACATTGCCTAAGGAGCCGTATGAAGTCACTGCCTTCGGGGCGTCAACGTGACATTGCCTACGGGGCCGTATCAAGTCACTGCCTTCGGGGCGTCAACGTGACATTGCCTAAGGGGCCGTATCAAGTCACTGCCTTCGGGGCGTCAACGTGACAGTGCATAAGGGGCTAAACGAAGTCACTGCCTTCGGGGCGTCAACGTGACATTGCCTAAGGGGCCGTATCAAGTCACTGCCTTCGGGGCGTCAACGTGACATTGCCTAAGGGGCCGTATCAAGTCACTGCCTTCGGGGCGTCAACGTGACAGTGCATAAGGGGCTATACGAAGTCACTGCCTTCGGGGCGTCAACGTGACATTGCCTAAGGGGCCGTATCAAGTCACTGCCTTCGGGGCGTCAACGTGACATTGCCTAAGGGGCCGTATCAAGTCACTGCCTTCGGGGCGTCAACGTGACAGTGCATAAGGGGCTATACCAAGTCACTGCCTTCGGGGCGTCAACGTGACATTGCCTAAGGGGCCGTATCAAGTCACTGCCTTCGGGGCGTCAACGTGACAGTGCATAAGGGGCTATACCAAGTCACTGCCTTCGGGGCGTCAACGTGACATTGCCTAAGGGGCCGTATCAAGTCACTGCCTTCGGGGCGTCAACGTGACAGTGCATTAACGTGATATGGCGTTGCCTCGCTTCAGGTTCATTTTCAGGTGGTTACTGCCTTCGTGGCGTTAACGTGACGTCTAATAAGAGGCCGCATCATGTCACTGCCTTCGGAGCGTTAACGTGACATGGCGTTGCCTCGCTTCAGGTTCATTTTCAGGTGGTCACTGCCTTCGTGGCGTCAACGTGACGTTTAATAAGAGGCCGCATCATGTCACTGCCTTCGGGGCGTTAACGTGATATGGCGTTGCCTCGCTTCAGGTTCATTTTCAGGTGCCTCATGGGCTTATAACGAGATCGTCTATGGCGCAGTCAGAGTCAGGAAGGCCGAACTGTAAACAATATTTCGATGATCTTCCCAACTCTATGCGCAGGGCTATGGATTGAGTAAAGTGATCGACAAGGATACAACTATTCGGGACAGCATAGGAGTGTGACGTGTGGTCGCTCCATATTATTTTGAATATAATTATGTTATTGTGGCAGTAGTTTAATTTCTATCTAACAATATATATTTGTCCAGAGCCATATTTCTATATTATTTCAATGAAGAGACACGCCTAATGTGTAGATTGTAAATGTAGGTTATTATAACTACCCACTTAGTTATAACGGTACTACATACCTTTTTGTTGTTTGTTTTGATTTCCGAGAACTAATAACAATTAAGAAAACATATCGATATATTTCTACCATTATAACTCTATTAGGTGAGGTCAAAAGTGACATTGTAATAAATAAAAACAATAATAGGATAATCTCGCAGCACTATGGCACAAAATACTATGGTGGATTTTAGATGAATATCTTTTCTACAAAATTGTGTTATATATAGCCTACTAGCTTTTGCACGCGGCTCCACCTGAGTGGATGTCGGTTATCGCGACCAAACATAGCCTATGTCCTTAAGGTCTAATTTACACTTAAACCAAATTTCATCTAAATTTATTCAGTGGTTTAGGCGTGAAAGCGTAACATACATACAGACAGACAGACAGACAGACAGACAGACAGGAAGTATGGATACCGGCGGCACCATTCGCGTGGATGTCGGTTATCGCGGCCTCTCGAATCTCCGGTTATACTGAACCGATTGCGATTGAAAGTTATTGTAAGATTTGAGCAAGACCTTAGACCTATAAAAAATAGAACTTATTATTCAAAATCGCGCACAAAGATACAAGAATTAAAATAGGGTGTTCAGAATCGATATACTTAATCCAAGTTTTTTTATATCTCCAATGCACAGACACTACTATAATATTATATTATGTAATAATAGAAGATAGATGATTACCGAGCATACGAAACGGGTTGTTTCGAGATTTTTATTAGAGTCTTAAGGTAATAAATCTTAAATTTATATTAATTAATACTGATAGCTGGCTTCTATTTATTCATGAAACCAGTCGGTGATTTCGATGTAAAGATAAAAATGTCTAGTATTTACAAGAAATAAGATTTAGCTGTTATTTGATATGGGTAGATATGCCTACGACAGAAATAAAATTGTTATAGTTTAAAACAATTACCTAGTAAGGTAAGCTAAATTACTTCTTCGAAATGGGGAAAAAGAAGCGCTCAAGTGGGACTTGAACCCGCAACCTTTCCCTTCCAGGGGGAATGCTCTTCCAAATGTGCTATTGAGTCACACCTGAATCGCTTCAAATTTCCCTTCTCTTTATATCCGTCTTTAAGGGCGACGGAGGACCGTGAATGAATGAATGATTATTCAACCATTTTTACTACATTTATATTTGATAACTCCGCCTAAATATTTGAATGAATTACTTGTGTTAAGAGTAAGTTCACATCGGTATCGGTAGTGTAAAGGCCAGGAATCTGGGATCTCACGTTCATAATTCCGACTTCTTAACCACTAAGCTACCGAGGCATCTTCCGTTAGTCCAGTCCAGGGAGGACAGAATATCATGTCCAGTTGCATCCAAGGCCTTTACCTCAAAGTCCGGGGTCCACTAAAATATGATGTAACTTGGTTTTTTCGACTATCTGACCTCCCAGCTTGACTTGTGGTTATTGGCCAACCACTGACAGAGTTGTTCAGATCACCCATTAGTTAGTCTGTCTGGGCTGTTCCGCACTTAGCCTCTTGATTGGGCCGTTGTGCGTACCGTCTTACCTCTCATTCCAACCAACCCAGAACTTCCCAAAAAGCCAGCAGCCTTTTCAGGTTTCCACATGCTTCCTGGAACGACGCTGGTGGCTGAAGGAATTTCACGCTCATGCACTCTGTAAGCACATGATGTGGCGTTTCTTCTGCCCCCATGCAGCCTCTGCACAGGGGGCTATCCATGACACCTATTGTAAAGATGCTTGTTTAGGGGACAGTGACCGGTCAACCTGTGACCTTCCGATCTGATCCCTTTTAACCTTATAAGGTTTCGAGTTTCGTTTAGATCACCCATGTGCTTAAAGTCCATGTCCTAACCTAAAAAAACGACTACTGCCATCCGGAACAGACTTTTTAAACGTGCCTTCTGAAGCCTTATCATGGCGGGCAAGTCTCGTGGCTCTTGTTCGCAAAGTCTTTCGGGTTTTTGTGATCATATGTTAAGACTTTATTGTGCTATGGTATGGATGCTGGTTACGTAGCCCGAATAACCAACCTCCACCGCACGGCTAGGCGTATTTTGCATCTATAAAAAAGTGTAAAGTTCAAAGCTTTACACTTTTGTACAGCCTGCATCAAATTGATCTTGACTAGCAAATACTTGAACTAATCTAACTTTTAAACTCTCGCGTTCCATATTAAACAATAATAACATAACATAAACTCATAACATAAACTCACGCCTGTATTCCCCGAAAGGGTAGGCAGAGGTGCTAGCACCCACATTTAGCCACTTTATGTTTAGGTCCCAATGTAATAGGTGGCGAGCCTATTGCCATTAACCGGGCACTTATAAACCTGCGATAATACACACATAACTTCGAAAAGCTTCGATTAGTCATTGGTGTGTGCCATGGTAAACCTGGGATCGAACCCAAGACCTCGTCTCAGCAGTCCATTACCCATACCACTAGGCTACCGCAGAAACTATATAAACAATAATAATAACGGGAATTAACGCGAATCAGTCAGTCAGGCAAATCAAAGGTACGTATGTACAAATACCATGATCGCGTTAATTACTATTATTATTGTATACTTAAACTGATCTTAAACATACTAATGGATGATTCTAATACCAAACTGCTTTATTGATTTAAATTGTATTATAATTGTATTATCGGCGTAACTAAAGGTGTGTACCAAATATCAGAACAGTCAGTCTACAGAAAAGGGGGAAAACAGTAGTAAATGCTTTGCTTGTCAATGCCGACTGAAACTATGCAGATAAGATGCTAATACATACAAAATCTTCATAAAATATATTGCTTTAATGTTTGTTATATAATCTAGCAAGTAAGTCGCATAACATAGACTAACAGAAAATTCCCACATTCTCAATTTCTCAAACAAACAAAATTGATAACACGATTTTTTTACGAATATCAGACAGACGGGCACCCACCCATCTAGATTATTTCACGATAGTCAGAATATAATAACTGAATACACAATAATACTCGTATTTGTTGGGAAAATACCATTTTTGTGGGCAGTTTCCCCGAAAAATATATTAGCGAGTTTAATCTGAGATAGATGTACTGGTTCTGAGAAACAGCGGTTAACAAACTGTCAATGTCGATGGGAACAGCCTTGACTGGAATTCTGAGAGCACTATCAGTTCACTTTTATCCAATCTTTGGCAAGGTTTCTCAAAGTTTTATTTTATTGCGAAATAAATTGGATACAGTAAGCCCCTGCCCGGGGCTAGATGGGGCCACAACTCGAAGGGGGCCATCTAGAAAAAGATGGTCCTGGGTCTGCCGGGGTGCGAGAGATATGCTACCTTCATTCTCAACTCCGGCAACCAAAGACCCAAAGACGGCGTGCGTTTTAGTTGGTTTGAGTCAGACTTATCCATCTCCGCCAGCTCAGGTTGGGGGTGGTATCGGTGGGGATTTTTCGCAATTTTTTTTCCGGAAAACTGAAAACTGAACGCATCTGGGAAATAGCTACGAGCATAGTAAATTATGAAAAATGCAAAAAGTAATGAAAGAAATGGTAGAAAAACTTTGAGAGCCATTGATCTGATAATAGAACATGTTTTGATATGATAATACTAGGAACTTAGTGTTCCTATTTACTTCGTAGTAATGATAACGCGTTATCGTGTACTCGTAAGTATTGTAGATATACTAACGCCAGCTGCTACTCTCACGTAACTGAAAATACAATGACGCCTGTGTACCTATATCACTAGACTGGCTGGCACTGACGATGACGCTAGGATGAAGACAAAAAAGACTCATCATCTTCCGAGCACAAATCCTGGGCCTCGATTCTGCTAAAGCCAAATCACTAATAGTCTTTAAAGCATTACAGTTAGAGTTCAAGATTAAATGACCTTTTGCAGAGTAATTGAATAAGTGTAATGACACTGTTTTCATTTCATTTTGAACTTTAGCTATATAGAAATAAAGTCTAAAATTGAATGTCATTTTCTGCAGTAACTACGGCACCGCAGTTGTTTAGATGGATCCGGTCGAGTACAACTTATTCCCAAAATGCCTGAGACGTCAATACGCCTGAAATCTGCGTGTTTGGTTGAACTTCCACATTTTCTGTGAAGCAATTGCCATCTGATCTCCACATCCTATTAACGATATCGAAGTATTGCAGTTAGACCAGTTGTTGCACTTTTTGGGCTTCATCTACCCGTAACAATTGCCATAGATTCGAAAAACATTGGAAAAAATGAAATGCTCAAGTGAGACTCGAACTCACGACCTTTCCCTTACAGGGGGACTGCTCTGCCAACTGAGCTATTGAGCACCACTTGAATCATTCCAAATTTTCCTTCTCTTTATATCCGTCTATAAGGGCGACGGTGCAGCCATCTACCAACATTCTTACGAACTGTTGGAAACAATGAATGATTTTTCAACCATTTTTAAACATTGAATTTTGATGACTGCGCCCAAATATTTGAATGAATTTTTTATAGCATTTATTATGCTAACTTTTAAGTTCGAAAATCATTGGAAAAAATGAAATGCTCAAGTGAGAGTCGAACTCACGACCTTTCCCTTACAGGGGGATTGCTCTGCCAACTGAGCTATTGAGCATGTAACGGAACGAAATCTGTCATCTGATGTAGTAGAAGTACATTCTTAATCACACAGATGGCGTTAATATAAATTATGTTTATTTATATGAGATATGAAGAAAAACCTTTTTGAATATAAAATTACGTGATAAATTATTACAATAATTTGGTTTTAAAGATTAATTAAACAAATAAGGACATTTATAAATTAGTTATTTATTTGAATATTCAAATGCCGTGTTTTATTTAACTTTAAGTTTTTGAACGAAATTCGTATGTGAAGGAAGTTCTGGTCGAATATCAGAGATATTCGTTACATATTTAAGCAAAAATACTAAATGGATAAGATTTTGTCGATATTAATTGATCGCAGTTAATTTGAAAATAAATACAATAATTTTAAGTTATAGTTTGAACGATTTCTAGGAAGATAAATCCAAATTAGAATTATTTGTGGATATATTGATTTGACAATGATTTCAAACAGCGCTACGATTGGCTGGTTGGAATCGTACGATATTTTGTTTCGAGAAGTAGGGATCATTGCGGTTGGGGTGAGGATAGTTGAGGACAGAAAAAAGACTATTCATTAATTGTTGGGAGCTGCTGGAGAGAGGTGGTCAGGAGTAGAAAGTCTGGTGGGTCATTTCGCGTTTTATAAATTGTGTTAAGAGGGTACTGGGAGGTTACTATGTTAAAATTCCGTTGTACATTAATTTTATTCGCGTTTGAAATTATTTGAGAATCTTAACGTAACTTCAAGTGTTGAGAATATATAAAACTCGCATCGTTTCATGCTGAGATAGGACACCATTTCTGTAATTGCGAAGTATGGGCTCAAGGGCTCATATGGAGTAGTTACTCACGCCTGGGAGAGTCTTCCCCGTGACTTCATGAAACAATGCAGGATGGGAACGGAGATTTGGAAATCTACCTGTCGAGTGGATTGTTAGGATTTTGAATATCGAATTGGGGTATTAGTGAATATTATATAAACCCGCCTCGATTTATGCTGAGATAGGACACCAATTCTGTGACTGCGAAGTATGGGCTAAAGGGCTCTTATGGAGTAGTTACTCACGCTTGGGAGAGTCTTCCCCGTGACTTCATGAATCAAGGCAGGATGGGAATGGAGATTAGGGATTCTGAAGTGGGTAGAATCAGTAGATAACATACAAGCAGCAGTGATGGGGGGGTTTTTAGCTAGGAGTCCCTTAGGAAAGCCAATCGAAGTGATCGGTCTTGGGTGGAACATCTAACGGTGCCAACGAAGCCCTTGTCCTCTGTCTAGCTAGGGAGCTGATCAAGTTAAGGCG
This sequence comes from Eilema sororculum, assembly GCA_914829495.1. Lineage (NCBI taxonomy): Eukaryota > Metazoa > Arthropoda > Insecta > Lepidoptera > Erebidae > Eilema > Eilema sororculum. The sequence goes on from OU618541.1 coordinate 19,810,549, forward strand.
AGCAGCTATTCGATTTTACCTGTCTCAGGGTCGAATAAAGCCTTCTGGGTATCGGTGACCAGTGGCCCGAAGTATCGGTGTCGTTGGAGCTGATAGCTCAGTCTTTATTTATATATTTATTTATACACACAATTATATATCTCGTTAGGGCTTTAGTTAACATCCCTGGCTTCGGCCGTTAACTAAGGCAAGCACACAGTCATAGGTCATACAAAATCAAGTCTGACTAGCTTGTTCCCTTACAGAATAGGAGTAGGTACATTACACACCACACGTTTAGAATTAACTAAAGGGAGGAGTTTATTGGGGTTAAAACACATATATAGTCTTTATAGGTAGAAGGAATAGGTACACATTCTTCTCGCGGTAATATAGGGCGTCGGCTATGTAGGTAGAATCGAATTTGTATAGGTTTTTGATAGTCAGTTAATTGCGTTTAAGTTATGTGAACGGTTCTCATTATAATGAAGTTATTAGGCTATTATTTTGGTGTGAATGAATACTGGGGGATTTCGGGTTGGAATCCAGGCATTTAACAACGATTATCTAAAGTGTATCCTCAGTGTTGACTACCTTCATAATAAAATGTGAAATAGATCTTATATAATACCAGTTGAATGTGAAAGGCATGGTTATCATTGTGACGAATATCAGAAGGTGGTTAAATACTCACCTATTTACATGTAATCTAGTAAGATTCAGTTAAGTCATTTGGCTATTGGATACCATAGACCGATTGATTATGAATGTCATTATTCAATATATTATTTATATTACCAAATATAATACTTGGTGCATTTATTTGATTGAATTGGGTTGAATGGATATTAGTGGAGCATTCTCACGGTAGTTGAGAACCGTCCAATTATGGACCTATGTTCTATTGTCCGGTAACCTAGACGGAAGTTCTTGTATATGAATGTCTTCAATAGAAGATGTAATTTCTATATAAGTTTCAATCAGAAGTGTAGCAAGTGCAGACTACTTTATGAAATACCTATCTATTCTATATTGAAATCTACGGCTTCTAATGAGTTGGTCTTGATCGCAACTATCAGTATATTATACTATATGCACAGTGATGCCTGAACCTTCGTATTCAATTGAGCTTATTCGGTTGTAATAAGTGAGAGAAATTATCATTAACGAATATTAACATTCTTGTAATTGAATGTCACGATTTTGTATTTATATAATACAAGTGTAATCCAGTTATGGATTTGGGATAAAGGGTTATACCGGCTGCCGCGGTATAACTTGAACAAAGTGGACTAGGCCAAGTGGCGTCTGCTATATTTATAAGGCAGAGGGGAGTTGATCTGTGTTGGTGCAACTCACTGTCATGGCGTATTGGAGGAGCCCTGACCTCGGGGGGGCAAATAAAAATATTTGTGTATTATTACGGTTCGCTTCACTTACATACTCTGTTGCTAAAATCCTCGAAATAAGTCTTATTACGCTTACATTACGTCGATAGAAAATTTATTCATTATCATATTCTAAATTTAAATTAGTGACCTAAAAATAGGTTAGCCTAGAAATTTAGGTAGGTAATCTTATTAACAGTTCATTACATTCTGTTTTCCAAACAATCACGATAGGTTATATGTTGCGATAATTAAGTAAATTAAGTAGGTACAGAATTATGTTAGGAAGGTGAATTGGATAAGTAGGGACTTAATTTAGGACAACAGCACAAGCTACCTCTATAGAACGAGGGGGACTACTGGATCATAATAAGAGTCCTAGTTCCCACTAGAACGATCATTGGCCAAACTAGTTACTAAGTAGGTAGGAATTCGGGAACGTTTGAGTATAAGTATGTTTTTATAATAAAACGGAAGTCGAAAATAGGTAGGGGATGGTATAGGTTAGGGAGGGTGTTACAAGCACCACTTGAATCATTCCAAATTTTCCTTCTCTTTATATCCGTCTATAAGGGCACCGTCGCCCTTCAATCATTCATTGTTTCCAACAGTTCGTAAGAATGTTGGTAGATGGCTGCACCGTCGCCCTTATAGACGGATATAAAGAGAAGGAAAATTTGGAATGATTCAAGTGGTGCTCAATAGCTCAGTTGGCAGAGCAATCCCCCTGTAAGGGAAAGGTCGTGAGTTCGAGTCTCACTTGAGCATTTCATTTTTTCCAATGTTTTTCGAACTTAAAAGTTAGCATAATAAATGCTATAAAAAATTCATTCAAATTGCCATAGATGTTCGTATGGCCACTGCGACCGACGGCTTACATGTTCTCCGAGGCACGGAAATATCCAGACCAATGCAAGAAGACATATTCATGCATGTAAAGAATTCTAGGATTTCTAGGTCTCAGTGGTGTGGCAAAGGAAAGAGTCACTGAACCGTTTCGTGGTTTCTGATGGAATATTCTGCACCGTAGACGGGGTTTGTTTTCTGCATTCTAAAAAAAATCGAACAATCACAGGAGCAAGAAGATAAAAAAATGGTGAAGCAGCTTAGTAGCAGCGTACTAGTAGGTATGTATAACTTATTTTGCAAACTAATCACTCGATGAATAGCGTTTTTCCTAAGAACTTTAATACATTGTTAACTCATAACGAACGAATATTCCATCGCTTCTCGGTACTGAAAAAAGAACGGCGGCCATATTAAAAGTTATTACGAGTTCATCAGAATCACTAGACGTGGAGGTTTGCAACTCATGATGATAAAACCCTATCAAGAATGTAAGGTCGTAGAACTCAATGTACAGGTACACGTGTATTTCAAAGAATTGGGTATCATCCTATAGTTAAAATAAATTATCTAACCAAGCTTATTAAATTAAGAATGGTAAAAGAACAGTAAAAATTACGTCAGTTCTTATTTTAAAGTTTTTATTTATTTTTAATCATTCACCCAGCCTAGGTATAATAGTAACTGATTTGATTATTAAATTTTATGACGTCACTAAATCTTTTTTCGTACAAGTTAATCATTTTGACGTTTAGTAAAATGTAAATAATTTGACTAGTCAGTAGAATACCTAATTTGTGTCGGTAGTGTCGGTACACACCGCCGCGCCGGTCCCGAAGAGAGATCTATAACTACCTATTAAATTTCATAGTAAAGGGTCCATAGAATACAAACCAAATTCCCCAACTTAATTTTGTTCGGCTTCGGGTTTCAGTCTAAAGTCAAAATTATGAAACGCCCAATATTTTCTGGGAAAGGACTGCCATATAAACTTCTAAGGATCTCGAAGTTCTGCGAAAAGACCTTGTTGTTGGACTTTTTAGGGCTTTGTAATTGAATGATTGCCACAGATGTATGTATGGTTAAATGTTTGTGTTGGACTAGCTTAACGTGCTCTCGGAGGCACGGAGAGATATCTCATAATTTTCACAGGAGATTAGTTCTATAAGAAATTTTTTGAGTTTTGTACAAGAAATGATTATAATATGAAACATACAACAATTAAACGAGATGATACAAGTTCACATCTAATAATAAAAAAAATGTCGTACTAGTTTTTGCCCGCGGCTCCGTCTGCGTGGATATCGGTTATCGCCACCAAACATAGCATATGTCCTTCCTCATGGTATAATTTATCCCTACACCAAATTTCATCAAAATCGGTCCAGTGGTTTAGGCGTGAAAGCGCAAAATACAGACAGACAGACAGAGTTACATTCGCATTTATAATATCAGTATGGATAGATTAGTTATTTACATCAAGCTTTGATCTTTATTGAAGCCGGCAGGTTTGCATCAAGCTATAACCAATTTCCTTCAGGTGGGCCCTGTGCTTGTCTGCCTCCTAAATGGTATTAAGAAAAGGTTTAATGACAGTTATTGATTCGAACTCGCCAAAGCCTTCTAACGGTAGTGCACGCGACTGCCACGCAGGAGGCGCGGGTTCGATTCCCGCTCAGTGTAAATATTTGTATGCATGAATATGGCTATTTGCATTGGTCTGGGTGTTTCTATGTATAATATGTATGTATTTACAAAAAAAAAAGTATATAAGTATGTTTATCCGCATTCTAGATTCCATAACACAAGCTATAAGAGCTTACCATGGGTCTAGATGGCGTTGTGTAGAATGTTGTGGAATATTTATTATTATTATTATTATTATTGGTAGTGGCTTATGTCCAGCAGTGGACTGTTATAGGCTAATTGATCAATTAATGAGAGCCGAAGAAGCTCGTAAGAAGATGATGGGGTGATCGTATGTGAGGGCGGCACCGAACGCGAGCTCACCGCGATGCACCCAGTTTTATCCGATGTTCTACAGGAGCGGTCCCAGGACTGATCCCTGCGGGACACCGCACGACATCTTACCGACGCCGGTCGCACTTGGGTAGATGACGGCTCACTTCGTCAGGTAGGCCCCGACTATGTGGCGGAGGCAGAGAGGCACATCGTGATACACGAGCGCCTCTAGAAGAGAGATAAAAACACCACCTGTACATCGTCAAGGTTATTTTCTTCAGACAGTGCGACGACGACGCTACGAACTTTTAGGTAGGTAGGTACCTAATCTGTGCGTGACGAGGCACGACACAGCGGGTGATTTAAATGATTGATGTTATATGTATATGATGATGTAATGTAGATATTACATAATTTCAATTTATTTTTAACCTACCTGTGGCTCCGTCCGCATGGAATTTTGATGCTTTACTCATATATAACTAACTAGCTTTTGCCCGCGGCTCCGCCCGCGTGGATGTCGGTTATCGCGACTAAACATAGCCTATGTCCTTTCTCATGGTCTAATCTACCCCTATACCAAATTTCATCGAAATCGGTTCAGTGGTTTAGGCGTGAAAGCGTAAATTCAGACAGACAGACAGAGTTACTTTCGCATTTATAATATTATATGGATTAAAACTTATACCAGGAAAAAAGTAGCCTATGTAACTGCAGCCTCCAGACTACAATATTTTATTCCGGGAATATGTTCCCCGGATAACGTCTAAATGAAGATGACAAATACCTATGTTTACCTGCGCTTACGGGAGCGGGATCACAATTCAACGCGGGCGGAGCCGCGGGCAACAGCTAGATTTAGCCAGTCGACTGAAAATAAGTATAAAAATTCCGTAGTATAATTAAAACAAAAGACTCCCAGACTCGACATAACGGGACTCGACATAAAGGGTACAAACCGTTTAAATAGCGCTGAGTAGTATTTCCTAGAATAATATATGCCTGTAAGTACAGTGAGCTTCAGAAGTGTCAAAATGATCTTAAAGCTAAGGTATTAAGAGCAAATCAAACCGTTTTAATGATTTAAATTGTAATATTATCCCAACTAAAGGTGTGTACCAAATATCACAACAATTCGTCAACAGTAAGGGAGGAAAACCAAGGAATTAGGATTATTTTGAGCACTTTGTTCATCAACATCTTTTTACCTGCAAGTGGTAAAAACTGGTTTAATCTGTTATTTAATTTTATCTATGCTATCTGTGACCTTTCGATGTCAAATAAAAAAAACACATAAAAAAGAAAACGTATTAATGAATTTTTATACCGAAAAGATATCGATATGTTTTCTTAAATTTATTTTTTTCCCGAAATATTTACGTTCTGATAATTTAAACGGATACTAAGTAATCATTCATCATTTTGTGAACCGGAATCATTTAACTGAGCTTGGGTTATCTTACTAAGCGCATTTTCCTCAATAACTTTCATTGTCATTCAATATATTCATATTTGTGTGCATGAATATAGGTATTTGCATTGGTCTGGTTCTATGTGTAATATGTATGTATTTACAACAAAAAGATCTATTTAAGTATGTTTATCCGCATTTTAGATTCCATTACAAGCTAGATAAAGCTTACCTTGGGTCTAGATAGTGTTGTGGAATATTTATTTAAGACAAGTATATAACTATATTTTTTTCTAAAATGAAGAAAAACCTTGAATCTGAAGAACAGTTTTTATAAAATCTTGATTGACACAATGGTGAAACTCCGACTTAATTAGTTAACCACCTGAAGTTAACAATCTGAATATTGGCGACCTTGGTAGGTCATTGTCGGTCACAGTACTAACATACTCGTAGGTCATGTCGACAAATACATTATTATTTCGACGAAACACTGTAATTATATAAATTTTCCACAACATTCTACACAACGCTATCTAGACCCATGGTAAGCTTAACTAGCTTGTGTTATGGAATCTAGATTGCGGATTACGGATGCGAGTAATGGTTTTTTTTGTAAATACATACATAATATACATGTAAACACCCAGACCGATGCAAATAGTCATATTCATGCATACAAATATTTGCACTGAGCAGGGATCAACCCACGCCTCCGGCGTAGCACTGTCGCATATGCGAAGATTTCAATCGGCTTTTGAAATAAAAAAGTGGTCACATACATTGTGTCCAATCAATCAATCAATTAGCCCACGTAATCCAGTGCTGGACATAGGCCTCTTCCAATGTGTATTGTGTTAATTGACCTCATTTTGAAGATGTTTTAAATACCTAGAAAGTCTTACTTATGGTCTATTGTATGAAAATGACCGTAAATTCGTGGCAAGGCAATGTGAGTAAAGGTGTATTATTTGATAATCCATATCCATATTAATATTATAAATGCGAAAGTAACTCTGTCTGTCTGTCTGTTACGCTTTCACGCCTAAACCACTGAACCGATTTTGATGATATTCAGTATAGGGGTAGATTAGACCATGAGAAAGGACATAGACTATGTTTGGTCGCGATAACCGACATCCACGCGGGCGGAACTGCGGGCAAAAGCTAGCATAACATAAATAAAAATTAAAAAAACCCCTGACACTCCCCATCCCCACTTAAACTCTTATAACTTTCAAACGGCTCAACCGATATTCATCAAACATGTCTAAGGACACTAATAAAATAAAAATAAAAAAAAAATATTCCACAACATTCTACACAACGCTATCTAGACCCATGGTAAGCTTTTATAGCTTGTGTTATGGAATCTAGAATAACTAATAAGTCACCTTTAATAAAAAAAAAAACTAAATTGAAATCGCTTCATCCGTTCGGAAGCTATGATGCAGGATGCCATAGACAGACGGACAGACAGACAGACAGGTCAAACTTATAACACCCCTTTCTTTGCGTCGGGGGTTAAAAAGAGGCACGATCCCTGCCTCCACTGTCAAACTTGGTCCATGATTGCGATTGACGCCGGCGCTATCATAGGTGATTAGATCATCTCATAAAGTCATAACAGGCAATACGGGCATTCACCGTTATCGCCCACAGACATACCTACCTTACTCGAAGTGTTAACACTTAAGATAACCTATTAAATAATTTTTATTGAGATTTGTTACTTCGTCGAATCCATTATCACATCAATACTAAATAAGTGATTGAATGGTCAATTCGAAGAAATCTTAACGCGATAAGATAATATGCATATACAATAACTTAATACAAGTATTATATTGTAACTAACTTTTGCCCGCGGGTCCGCCCGCGTAGATGCCGGTTATCGCTTTCTCATGGTTTAATCTACCCCTACACTAATTTCATCAAAATCGGTTCAGTGGTTTAATCGTGAAAGCGTAACATACGGACAGGCAGACAAACAGAGTTACTTTCGCATTTTAATATTAGTATGGATATAGTAGCCGTTGCCCGCGACTCCGCCCCATGGTATTCCAACAGAACCTTTTCCCAAGACATAAGAGAACAAGAAGAAGCAAGGATTCTGAAATCTATTCCCAAGATCAGCCAATCACGGGATTAGGTATGTTTTTAATGGAGCTCCCAGGTTGCCGACACTTTTTTTCTTTTCTGTTCTTCAAATGATTGCACCTCACTGGACGGTTAACGGAACCTATATGTCCAGATCAGGGTGCAGAATCCACACCGCGCAATGTGACTTGGATAGATTAGGTTAGAAGGCATTGGTCTTTGTGGTTATTTTTTTTATAACCATTCAGAACTCAGAATTGCACACATTGCAGGCATTCTATATATCAGCATACATTACCTAGGCATTGTATAGAATGCCTGCAAAATTCACCTTGTATATTTCAACTACTTTTCACTTAAATTTTCATTTCATTTCAATTTATATATCAATACTCAAATAACTCTATCTATTCATGAAAACCTCTATGTGGTGAAAAACAGCCTCTGTGGTGTGGTGGTAGTGCACGCGACTGCCATGCAAGGAGGCGCGGGTTCGATTCCCGATCAGTGCAAATATTTGTATGCATAAATATGGCTATTTGCATTGGTCTGGGTGTTTCTATGTATAATATGTATGTATATGTATGTATTTACAAAAAAAAGTATATAAGTATGTTTATCCTCATTCTAGATTCCATAACACAAGATATAAAAGCTTACCATGGGTTTAGATAGCGTTATGTAGAATGTTGTGGAATATTTAAAAAAAAAACACATGAAAATACGTTCAGCAGTTTTTGAGTTCGTAAACAGACGGACAGACGCGGTGTATGACTTTATTTCATGTAGTGATAATACAAGTATTAACAGTATTGAGAGTTCCCAGAATTGAATATCATCTTAACGAGATTGGCCATCCGGGTTCTTTGTAATGACGGTTTTTGGTCGTAAAACAGATACGGCTACTGTCATTAATTATATTTTATAAGTTCAATAAATGAGATAAAAATCTTTAGAAACTTGTGTTATCTTGGTATTACGGTTCTGTAATCAACAGGAAACACTGGAACATCTGTTTGCAGCGTAGCTCCTAGATCCTTAGTGAGGTTGGTGAGGTTAGAAAAAAACATGTAGGATATAGATACATACATATTGGTCATATGGGTTGGGTACTTATCACCTTTATATAACGTTAATATAACAAGTTTACTACCCCATCAAACTTCAAAGTAAAAAATGTACCCATTACCGGTAATAACGGTAAAACATATCCAGTACCGTTTTTTACCGGTCTCAAAAGTCTACGGTAATTTCAGGCCCTATTACTTCGGTAAGACCCATCATGGAGGAATGGCTAGAGAGGCCACACGGCAGCCTCTCGTACCGGCTGACGCAGGTGATTACCGGACACGGGTGTTTCGGGAGTTACCTGTGTCGGATCCGGAAGGAGCCAACGTCCGAGTGCCATCACTGTGATGCGAGCGAGGACACAGAGCTGCACACGCTGACCGAGTGCCCGGCGTGGGACACGCCGAGGCGGGTCCTAGTGGCGGCTCTAGGGGTGGGAGTCCTCACACTCGTCACATTGCTCACAGCGTTGGTACGATGCGCAAACGCTTGGGGTGCGGCCGCCTCCTTCTGCGAGCAAGTAATGCTCGAGAAGGAGGCGGCCGGTCGGGTCCGGATCAGACTCCGGGCCCGGGAAGCCCGTGCAGAGCGAAGGCGAACCGGACGTCGGAGGTCGCAGAACGACCTCCGTCCTCCATGAGCGCTGGCCTGGGGGTGACCGGTGGAGCCGCCTGTCACCCTAGCAGAAGCAGGCCGCGGCGGCGGCGCAAAGTGCGCCTCCCCGTAACCGGGGCTAGATGGGGACATTTTGGTCCCCACAACCTGAAGGGGGCCATCTCGAAAGAGATGGTCCTGGGTCTGTCGGGGTGCGAGAGATATGCTTTTGGCAATCTCACCTCCGGCAACCAAGGACCCAAGATGGCGTGCGTTTTAGTCGGTTCGAGTCCGACATAATCACCTCCACCGGCTCCGTGTAGGTGGTATCCGTGGGGATTTATCGCACGATAAAAAAAAAAAGACCCTATTACTTACCCCATTGTTTGTGATTTGTGACTACCCCAGACAGGTGACTACCTACTATTTTTAGTTGAGGAATCCGTTGTCAAATATTAAGTTTTTACACGTTTAACACGACAATACTTTCCCTGGGTGCTACATGACCTCTATGCATCCATATCCATACCTACTTATTACTGTGGGTCATGAACATTATTTGTTCACATCAGCTCCTGTCTTTGAAAGGCCATAACTTTATGAAATTTATAGCTATTTTAATATTTTTATAATTTTTAAACCAATGGCTAGTGAATTATACCTCTTGATTTGAGTCCTGTTTTAAAACATATTCACAAATATTTAATTATCTCTTTCATACTCATAGAAAAACCTTTGAAAACACCTGCCGCCGCATAGGGAGAACTGTAATTTTGAGCGCTGCACCCTGGGATGGTCGGCTAGAGATCACGACGACGACGCCCGGAATATGTTAGTGTTAATTTTTGTAAAAGGCAAAGTTTCTTCATCTATAGTCCGTGAAAGCCAAAATTTGGAAATGTCAAAAAGGTGACAGAAATGTAAAGCAATACTAACACGGTTAGTCACACTAGATGGTGATGAGAAAGATGCTCAATGCTGACGCAAGATCATGCAAGACCACGCCTACATTACGTCCTATTGACGTCAGCGGGTCGGTGATGTGTTTAATTTAGTCATAGATAACGTCATGCCCGTATATTGCCGATATTGCGGTAGGTAGGTATCGTATCCATTTATGCATACTTGGTGATAAGTACCTATAACTGATAGGGTTAACTCTAGTGTTACTGATTGTACTGGGTGTAAGGGGAACGTTCCTGAAGCCGGAAACCCCTAGTAGTACTCCAGGTACATAACACATTGGCATAAAAATAAAATCGATTTGGACAAAAAAAATCTTTTTCGAATTTTTTTTTGTTTTTTTTTTTATTTTTTATTTTGAATTATTTGCTCTTCATCGTTTTAGTAAAGCTAAATAAAACGGCAATTTCATAAAAAAACACCACTACAAAAAAGCACGCGCTTGGCACTAGTTGTTTGGTACTCTAGGAGGGGATATAGACACAGTGCTTCAAGATTTGGCTTTTCTGAAAGACAAATTTAAAACTTTAAAAGTTTTAGATGAAAGTTCACTCCGGCTCCTAGGGTCCCCAATTCTTGAAGAAAGAAAGAAAGAAAAAACATTTAATTCTAGACACGCACAGTTTATAGTCTACAATGTAAGTAATTAAGTATTCTATTCATAAAATATCATGCTTCACTGTGCGAGCCCGAATATGGCCGCCATCTCAGCATAAATGCTACGCATACCGTTAGCATATAATACATTTATTGAGGAAAAGATACAAAATTTCAATGAAGTTTCGGACCGACTCCTCCAAATTAATATACATTCCGCTTTTACAATTGTCAGATATTGCCTTTTCGTCCCCAAATTCACCCATGCTCTACGATCATCACAATATATTAAACATTTGGAACTTTTAGGCAAGATGGACAAAATTATTCAAAATTTGCAAAATTTTGAATGCAGATTTGAACCATCGAGCCTGGCTCCAAGCATCTCTCCCAGTTCGCTGGGATGGGCTCGGACGGATTGGCATTGCCATCCAACGGGGCAATGCCGCCAGTCTTTTGGGCATGTTACCAGTCGACATCGATGGGGAGGAATTTTCGACGCCTGAACCGAACCTTCTTCAACTTTTTTATTTTCTTGTAAATATTGTACTTTATTATTATTATTTTGTTACTCTGTTCCATGACACTCGGGACTATGGAGTCCCGGGCCTTTGGAAGGCGTGCGTCGTAGGGCCGAAGCCAAGACTTAGAGGCCCTTTTAAGAGAGTTTAATATGCTAGATATAGACACACATGGCGGATACCACCCCCGAGCGCACAATATGATACTCCCGGGGATAGTCCCCGCTAGGTGCAGAGACTATTGGAATAATGGAAACTAGATTATTATTATTATGTTTATTATTATTTTAGTTTTTATTTATTATTTAGTGAAATCATGTAGAAATAATTGTATAATATTATAATATTATTTAATAAAATTAAAATAATATTGCACAAATCATTAGTGACATTAGATGTCATTCAAATGATAGATGATAACTTATGTTTGTTTGCTTCTGCCAGTGATTTTTCAAGAAGAGATTTTATGAATCCTGGCCATCACACTACCGACGTGAACCCACTTATAGCACAAGCAATCTACCTTAGATGGAGGGGGTTAGAGGGAATAATAGTAACTTTGCTTCTAATATTCTTTTTTATATGAAATAAAAAAATATATAAAATATGCAATATAAATTTTAAAATTTATCGATAACTTATACTTATTTCGGCACACACTTGCATGGTGGGGGTGGAGGGGTAATTCACGATTACCCCTTAATCGTGAATTACCCCTCCACCCACCAGTGGGAAACTCCAGTAGGTGGACGGGACGGGACCGATATAAAAATCATTTTGTCTAATATTAATCTAATAGTCATATAACTTACCATTGCTGACGGTGGAGAAAACTATTGTGAGGAAACCCACATAACATAAAAACATAACATTGCGTTTATGTCTGCGGTAGCCTAGTGGTATGGGTAATGGACTGCTGAGACGAGGTCTCGGGTTCGATCCCAGGTTTACCATGGCACACACCAATGACTTGTCGATGGTTTTCGAAGTTATGTGTGTATTTATCGCAGGTTTATAAGTGCCCGGTTAAGGGCAATAGGTTCGCCACCTATTACATTGGGACCTAAACATAAACTGGCGAAATGTGGGTGCTAGTACCTCTGCCTACCCCTTCGGGGAATACAGGCGTGAGTTTATGTTATGTTATGTTATGTTATGTTTATGTCATTATACGCCTACATCTCTCGAAGTACCAATTTTCAATATGCATATATGGGTAGACTGATGAATGATTTATCATCCTAAGTGTACTAATGGGGGTCGAGAGGAAACTAAAACTTGAGGGGGTCGAGGGGTCGAGAGTGGACTAAACGTTTTATTCTTTGTAGTGATGTTCGATTGATTGATGTTTGATAAAAAAATCAAAAAAAAGTTCGAAAAAAAAAAGTTTTAGACGCTTTGATAATAACGCTAAATTTCAGTTTACATACATACTTAAAGCCTTAAGGCCTGAAGTCCGGGACCACGAAGTACAGAATATGATTTTTTCCTTCTCCATCCTTCTTCCAACGCAAGGATGATTGCATTAATCCATGTCTATGGTTAAACTTAAACAGTACGCGAGCAAATTGCAGTTCGGTGTGCTCCAACGCTTAAGTGTTTATTGTTTGTTTTTTTTTTTCAATTTATTTTTATGCCACATACCACGCTGACAAGCATACGGCCCACCTGATGGAAAGTTGTTGGGCTATAGACGTGTGCCGGTGTGCAACAGAGTGTCACACTCGTGCTGACACTGCAAGAACAGAAAATTTCTGTGCTGTCAGTGCAGAAAACAAAGCAGGACAAGCCTTTGGTCTTCCCACTGACAGCATAAAAACTCTCCAGTGAGCTCTGGCTACCCTACTCACCGTTGGGAACACAAGACGATGTTATTATGGCCGCGGTATTCTGTAGAGCGGAGATACTTCCCCAGTCGGACTGCTCACTGCTCAAAAAAGTAAGTAGTACCTTATAGAGCACATTTTAGGTCCAAGATAAGAAGTCCCGATGTTTAGGTAGGTACTAAGTTTGGCTGAATATTGTACTCTGTAAAATATTTTTAATTATTGTGAAGGTGGCAAAGTGCGCCTAGCGCGCAAGTGCGCCTACCACAAATATTTCGAAATACCTTAAAAAAATACCTTCTGAATATTATGACATCATGACATACGATTGACCTCTTACATCGATGCTACAAACAAGTTAATAATAATAACTTTATTTGGAACATAAAATATTTAACAATAGAAACAAAATTAAATCGATGACAGCTGACAAAAGTCACTGTGGTACAGCTATCAACGCCGCTCTCCTGAGGGTATTGAAAATTGTTCCAAACTTATAAACTACAACAATCCATTAAAAATCAACCAAACAATAGTGTTCAACGAAATCGAGGTATGGTTTAAGAAGAGAAAAGTTTGTAGTATCGGCGTAAGGTATCTTAATAGTATCCAATAGGTAGCTTTCGAAATATTTGTGGTAGGCGCACTTGCACGCTGGGCGCATAGGTACTTTGATATTTTTGATAATTTCACACACGCCGTTTTTCAGAACGCCCACTATTACCTTTTTAAGCAGCTTCAATTTACAGATCACCTTTCGTAAAATATTAAGAAACACAAGTCTTTCAACTTTCATATTCACCAAATTTATACAAAAATAAAGATAAAGATAAGCTTTGATAAATGAGCATGTCAGTTTTCACGATAAGAGGAAAGTGGCCATAAAACATTATTGAGATATACCTACTACTAGTTTACATAAGCTTGTAGATAATGTATACGAATAAAGGTGACAATCGACTTGAGTAATCATTTTTATGCTAGTATCTAGTGCTAGTAAGCTCAGCGAGAAAGAAGTAAGAACCAGGTGATACGTAATACTAAACGCCGTTATATTCATGATAATATTACTTCTTCTTCTTCCGCCAATATCTGGAAGTTCCTCGGAACACTGGGTATAGGTAAGCAACGGTATTCAGAAATACAGGAAAATATTGGTTTGGATGACATAAATCATTATTTCACCACAGTTACTCCTATGTGTCATCAAACCAGAAGTTGCACAATTGAGTACGTGGCGAACCTGCCCCGTCCAGATATTGGACTTTTTAACTTTTCTCCGGTTCAATCGAGTGAGATCAAAAAGATAATTCTTTCTATCAAATCCAACGCCGTGGGATACGATGGTATTAGTCGTCGTATGATCATTACAATCATAGATTATCTCCTGGAGGTAATTACTCACATTATAAATTACTCCATGTACTCAGGCCAGTTCCCAGCTCTTTGGCGTAAGGCCTATGTTATACCTCTACCTAAAATATCAAACCCATCCCTTCCTAATCATTTCAGGCCAATTAGTATTCTACCTTTTCTGTCAAAAGTACTGGAGGCCTGTGTGCACAGACAGCTGTCCCCTTTTATCTATAGGAATAATTTATTAAGTCCCTTACAATCAGGATTTAGGCCCGGGCACAGCACAGTGTCCGCGCTGCTGAAGGTGACTGGTGACATTATGGCTGGTATGGACGACACCAAGCTCACGGTATTGGCACTGGTAGATTTTTCAAACGCGTTCAACACTGTCAGCCACGACCTTCTTACAACCATTTTATCGTATTATATGATCTCACCGGATGTTCTGGATTGGTTCTCAAATTATCTTCAGGGGCGCCAGCAAGCTGTTCGCCTGCTCGAAAATACTTCCTGCTGGTGTGACACGGACACTGGTGTCCCTCAAGGCGGTATACTGTCTCCATTATTATTTTCATTATTCATTAACCTCCTAACCAAAAATCTTCGATGTGCGTATCATTTGTATGCCGATGATCTACAGGTCTACGCACAGGCGGGTGTGGGAGATATACATGATGCCATTAATAGCGTTAACCAGGACCTAGAGTCAATAAACAGCTGGGCAAGCAGATTTGGATTGACCGTGAACCCAACTAAGTGCCAGGCTATCATCATTGGAAGCCATTGGCTGACCAACCGAGTGGATACGCTGACTCTTCCACCTGTCGTATTTGACGGATCGACCATACAACTGAGCAATGTAGTAAAAGACCTAGGTATTTTCATAGACTCGACCTTGAGCTGGCGAAAACAAGTGTCTAATGTTAGCCAGAGAGTAACTGGGACGCTTCGTGCATTTTATCCCCTACGGACCCTTCTACCAACCGAGACCAAGACTATGCTCGTTCAGGCTTTACTATTCCCTATATTCGACTATGGTGATGTTTGTTACTTCGACCTCAATGCGGAACATCTCGACAAATATGACAGACTTTTAAACAACTGCATCAGGTTCATTTTTAATCTCCGCAAGTATGACCACGTGTCTGCTTCTCGATCCCAACTAAACTGGCTGCCAATTCGTCAACGTCGAAACTTGCGGGCACTAACCACTCTGTTCTCTATACTCACATCTCCTACTACTCCTATCTATTTATCTCCTTTCTTTCAGTACCTTCACACCGTTCACAATAGAGATCTTCGGTCAAAAAGTAACCTAACTTTGTCTTGTCCTACTCACAAGACTAATTTCGTGCACTCTTCCTTTGCTGTCCAATCTGTTTTCTTATGGAATGCGCTACCTCTCGATATCAGAAGGGCTCCCAGCCGACAGGTATTCAAGGCGAAAGTTCGCCAACTACTGTTGGATAAATTGGCGGAATCATCGGAATAACATAAAGTTAGTTTTTTACTGTATATAACTATGTAATATGTGTAATATGTACCTACTGTATTGTATTATATTATGTATAATATATATTATGTATACGATAAGTATATTTGTTGTATTTATGATAATTATGTATATTGTATCGTAGTATATGTATATATGTAATATTATGTACTATTCATTAGTACCTATGTATAGTTTATGTAAGTAAGTACACCTGTTTACTTATATGAGATCTATATTACCTATACCAGACATTATAGGTGCATGCCTGTCGTGAGGTATGTTGGTATACATGCCTCATGGCAGTGTACCTATAGTGTCACTCCCTAAAATTATTCGGTTCGCTTTCTCAATACAATATTACTTTAATAATGCACCTACTGAGTCTTTCTCTGCACCACCTTTGGTTGACTGGTAGAGAATGCCCATGGCATTAAGTCCGCCTATGTACTTGTGCATGAAGTTTTATAAAAAAAAAAAAAAAAAAAAAAAAAAAAAAAAAAAAAAAAAAAAACGAGTACTTATATAACTTTTGTATTTACAGTATCTAAATCTCAACTAGATTTCTGTTTTATTAAAGCTCAATGGAATCCTATGAATTTCGTAAAATGTTTACTTATGTGAGCAGAATCAAAACAATTATTTAAATAAACAGTTTCTAATTTCACGTAAATATTGTGTAAAAGAAGAAAAAATTATCATATAATACGTTTCCAATAAAGTCGCGTTTTTACAGCTGCAGTCCTGTAAATAACAGAAACACCAAATAATCAATGAGTGTATTACCTATTCCAACTATTATATTATCTAATCTGTGCCTATACTCACAAGAATTATAAAGGAGCGTTTTCGCAATTATTCTAGCTAGCTTTTTTACGAGCATTCTACTGAAATGACAGTAAAAGGATTTCGTTCAGTGTTTTACCTTTTTTGAAATTTTTGACACTATTTCACTCACAGCTCCCGCGTTGTTCAGTTACTAGTAGGTCGAATTTAACTTTCAGCTTTCACCAAGAATATTCATTGAAATATCGGGCTCTGTACTGAGCTCTGTTCGTTGTTAGGTTTGGTAACTTCAAAAATGGCGAATGCCCGACGTTCTGCTTCAGTGGAGTGCTCGAGTCTGTCAGTGCCTTAAATATTGATTTAACCAGTTTGTAGTTTATGTCAGATGCTAAAGAGATGCGGATCTAGATAAGATTAGATAAGATAAATATACTTAAATAGTGAGAATGAGGCTACATTTATTTCATTTAAATTAACAGATGCCATTGACTTAGTCCGCGTGGATAGTTAATGTACATATCATGTAGTATCCGCGTGGACAGATCGCGGATTTTTTTGGGTATTATTTTATAAAAGGACACGTCAATTAGACTTTACCTCGCCTGATGGTAAGGTAAAGGCAAAGTCACGGAAAGAGGGCCATCGTAAACTTGTACCATGTTAACAATGGTGGCAGTCAGCTTGACGGCCTCATCAGATGCCTTTTCACGCCCCGCTTATAGGACTCGGGACTGTAGGAGAAAGGAAACACATGAGCTGGCAGGGAGTTCCAGGTCTTAATGGTGCGGCATAGGAATGATTCACTGAACCGGTCGGTTCTAGAAGGTATATTCTGCACCGTATGCGGGTGACATCTGAGCCCTGCACGTGTTGTCCTGTGGAGGAAAGGAGAGGGTGGGACTAATTTATAAAACATTATCAGTCCTTCCATCATCTGTTTGGATCAGGCAATTTCTGAAATCGGCGAGGTGAAGTCAAATTTATGTGTACTGCTTTAAAAAAAAACTTAGTTGTGTTATTAGATGCCTATATTATATCTATGGGGCATTGAACCCTGATAATAGTTATTATATTTTTATTTTACTAAATGTAAATTGGAGTACGTACACTTCACATTCAAGTTGCACAAGTGATACCTACAATTTATTTAGAAATTTCGTTTTCCAAGAGCAAACTGCCTAACAACTTTATTTCATTAATTTATTATTCGAGCTACAAAAGTCTTTTAATTTAATTATTAGTTCAGGAGTTCCTTTTGTGAACAACATCCTTGTTTGTTATATAAATGTTTGTCAAAAGTTAACGGCGGAAATTAATTACCTGCCGACAGAATTTCAACTTTAATTCGTGAAACAGAAATCCGAGGTTGTTTGTTTAATTTTTAGATTCTTTATGTTGAGGATTCAGATCCCGTTCCTGTAAATTATAGGAACATATTCCCAGGATAAAAAGCCTAGGTATGTGTTATTTAAAACTATAATTTATACCTGTACCAAATTTCCAGCCGTTTGAGCGTGACTGAAAATCAGACATCCGAATATGATCATAAACTTTTTATAATGTTGAAGTCATAGTCAAAGTAATTTATTCTCAATATTGAACAATAAAATTGTTTCTTATTGACGTCAGTTCTAATTGTCCTTAATCTAAGTTTACCACCGCTTCCAAGGCGCTGTTCTAGGAGAAACGGCGCAACAAACTTCACTGCGGCCTTTTTAAGACGTCAATTCACAATTCTTAACGACTATACATTTTGCGTTTAGATAAACAATAAGTATATTAAACACTCAAACACATACATACGTTAGTGGAATCGAACACTGAAAGACTAAATCGAACAAAGATCAGTGCAGATCCCAGATCCGATGTGTTCCGAATCCTAACGGAAAGAGGAATAAAGCTATAGCACAGATTACCTAATAGTTGGAAGCTATATTTACGCCCTTTAAAGCACTATTCCTCTTTCTCGTTTGGAAAAGGAATACATAGACACTTATTCTAGAATGACACTTTAATTCCGATTTATCTAAGGACGTATTTTGTACCTACCTACCTATAACAGATTGACAGTAAACATTTGACAGCATATTTTCTAATACCTATTTTTTGTAAGCTCAAAAATAACATAAACATAACATAAACTCAGGCCTGTATTCCCCGAAGGCGTAGGCAGAGGTGCTAGCACCCACATTACGCCAGTTTATGTTTAGGTCCCAATGTAATATGTGGCGAGCCTATTGCCATCAACCGGGCACTTATAAACCTGCGATAAATACACACATAACTTCGAAAAGCATCGAAAAGTCATTGGTGTGTGAGATGGTAAACTTGGGATCGAACCCGAGACCTCTTCTCAGCATTCCATTACCCATACCACTAGGCAAAAATAAGTATTCGAAAATGTACATAAAGGTTTAAAAGGCTATTGGACCAACCACGGGTCTCTGACTTTTGTAACCTTATTAGTGTCTGACTTTATAAGCCCTGAAATTTCTAGGAACAAAAGGCCTTTTATGCCGTTCCCACTACCCATGGGTACCTAATACCAAGAATCGATCGTGCTCAAATTAAAAAAAAAACCTTTCAAAAGCATATAGATCCACAGACATTGCGATATTTTTAATGTAGAATGTATTTTTAACTTAAAAAATAGTTTATAGGATAGACATAGACATAGGTACAGTCAGCATCAGAAAAATGTTGACGAGTAGAGTACTCAAAATAATCTTAAAACCAAAATTTCAATATTATATTGATAATTAGAGTACTCAAAAAGTTGTAAGCATCCAGAGTGATCAAACTATCTTAGCAATCGGTCTTCCAGAAACATGTAAGTAAGCAGAGTGTTCATTTTCATATACACAATCACGCTACTCAATGGTATCTAGTCAAACAAAGTGTTCAAAATATCTGGACAATGTCATTTAATCGAATTTTGCATCCCTTTTTTACTTATGTAGCCATCCTTTACACATGATGATGGAATGATGTGAGATAGGTGTATAAGTTAGAACAGGATAGAAAATTTGGCAAATTAATGACAATTTCTTTTGTATTTTTTATAGTTGCCAGTTGCTTAAGCCATAAACTATCCACTTGAATTGGTGAAAAAAGAGTATGAATACTTACGTAAAAAATAAAGGGTCCTGCAACGCAAGATACACCTATGTACTCAAAAATCCACTTCTCGTATTCTCTAATACGCATTATGACTACATCGACATGACATAGACGCAAAATATCTACTCTTTGAAAATAGGTACAGTAAGATACGGAACTATTTTACATATTACAATAGAGTGTTTTTATAATAGATTATAATTTATAATAGAAGTTTTTTTAATACGTCATAAACCGCAATTTTCGCCTTCTTTCTCTTTTCCTTTCTCTCTGAAATAGTTATTAAAGTTAAACCTATTTTATTTTTACTTTTTACCCGAATACCTTAAGGCGGAAAAGATATCGATGAAAGTGATCACAAATAAAGGTATTTATGAGTGCATGAAATATAAATCGATACTTCACCGCTATATCTAATGGATTTTGTTATTTTTTTAAATTAAATAAAGTATAAAATACAAAAAAATACATAAAAAGACCAAAAAAAGCAGGCGGAGGTACCCATTTGTAATTCATAAATCCAATGATAATCAATGGGTACCGCCTGCTATCAAACTTATTTCGGTCTTTTCAGAAGCAGTCGTGTTTTTTATTTTTAATAATTATTCAATCGAAAGAAAAATTTAGAAATACGAAACCCTATTCCATACTATGATTTATATGAATACTAGCTGTGCCTGCGACTTAGTCCGCGTGGACTTATATTTACTTATTTTTTTTATTTTTACTTAATTTACACATCATACAAGTATTTATTTCTTACGTATTCATACTCTTTTCACATCAATGCAAGGGGATAGTTTATGGCTTAAGCAACTGGCAACTATAAAGAATACAAAAGAAATTGTCATTAATTTGACAAATTTTCTATCCTGTTCTAACTTATACACCTATCTCACATCATCCCATCATCATGTGTAAAGGATGGCTACATAAGTAAAAAAGGAATGCAAAATGCGATTAAATGACATTGTCCAGATATTTTGAACACTTTGTTTGACTAGATTCCATTGAGTAGCGTGATTGTGTATATGAAAATGAACACTCTGCTTACTTACATGTTTCTGGAAGACCGATTGCTAAGATAGTTTGACCCCTCTGGATGCTTACAACTTTTTGAGTACTCTAATTAGGTATCAATTTAATATTGAAATTTTGGTTTTAAGATTATTTTGAGTACTCTACTCGTCAACATTTTTCTGATGCTGACTGTACCTTTTAAAAAAATATAAAAGTAGTTATTGATACATCATTATTTTCAACATTTTCTTAAACCGACGTGTGTTAAGGCACTTATACTAAATATCTATCGAGAACAAATAATAATAAGATTCCATTCAACAATACAAAGGATGGTTCTAAGAAAACGATTGTTCTATCGATATGGTATTATGGAGTCATGCCAAATGTATTCGACGATTATTGTGGTCCGCTGACGTAGGTGTACAGCTCTCTAAACACGGAATCAGGGCCACGATTCTGCTGATTTTATGTCATAACAATCCACAGCATTTTACAGAATTGGGGCTCGGCTAGTCACAGACGTAATAAAAGGATCTGTGAAGAAATTTCTAGACCTACGTTTCAATTAGCGGAATTTCCGTCCGCAAGATAGATTTAGATTTCAAGGATTTCCTTTGATTTAAATTACAATGTTTGTTAGAGACATTTGATTCTTATGATTGCCACTATCGATTGAAGCCATAAAAATACAGGATGTAATTTTTTCGGATTTTAGTCGGTTTGAATACCGAGTGTGTCAAGCGAGTTCTCGAAAATATTTGAACGCAGTTTACTTTCTTTTAAAACATAAAAGCATGTATCCTTTGAGTGAAATTCTCTATCTCCAGTATTTCGAGTATTTCCCCTCCAGGGGGCATGAAAATCTTCCACCCTGTACCTGGGGGCCTACCACAACCGTTTACAAAACAGTCTTATTGCAGGAGAGTTTTGTGTCAAGCTTGAAGTAATCTTGCTTATATTCGTACCACAACCGTACATTGTGCATGTCATGTATTCCTGCTTAGTGCTTTTGACGTCAAATTAATTTTAGTTCATTCAATTCGTACCATGACGAGATTTCAGAGCAGTATTGTATTTAACATTATTGTTTTTATGTCAAATTTAGCCGTTTTAAAAAAGTTGCTAGGTAGCAACTTTTTTATTATTGTTTTGCAAAATACTGCTCAAAAAATCATTTTCATAACCCAAAAAGCAAGTAAACCGTATTTATATACATTAACTTAAACAAGAAATGGTCAAGCTGACTATAATAACGGTTTAAAAGTACTTTTCATTGTGTTCCACGGATACCTCCCTGTTTGGCCAACGCGGCCGTTATATCTAACTCAAACCGACTAAAACCGCACGCGGTTTCAATAAGGTGGATCAATAAGGCATTTTCTTCACCCACGCTCAGTCTTCTCCGGTTTTTAGCTAATATGGTGCCCAGTGAGAAGACTCGCATCCCGAGAAACGCCTATAATTGCAGGTATAAATTGTATAGAAGAATGCATAGAGATTGCTTAGATATTAAGCAAACAAATAAAATTCTTAAAATTACAAGTATTTTACTTCAAAGTAAAAACTTCTTTTTAAAAATCCTTTTTGAGTAAAAAAAAACTCTATGGTCTTCTAAAAAAGAAATCACTGACAATAGGCGTAGGGCTTGACTCCAGGGAAGATTTCCGTATCCGGTGATTTTTCTCTTGGTTGAATAAATCTTCGGAAAGCCTCCGGACATTCTCTGATTACGCGGAAGTATATTTAGTCAGTTTCGTAATTTTTTTAAGTACCTACCCATTTGAGACATTGTATTACTATTATTATCATAATCCTCTTATAAAACATTATGAAAACGTCCAATTTGTAGACTAATGAAATGTGCCCGGAATACGGCAATAGGTGAACCGACCGAATGCAATGATTGATGAAATGTGGGTGTTGATGTTAATTCGCCTCTGCCAAAACACTCCGGGGATATAGGCGTGATTATATGTATATATTACCTACTTTTTAATAAATGCACGAACATCTATACATCATATACTTCGATAAAATCGTATCGCTATGGAATCTAATCATATAATCAAAAATATATAGTAAAATAGTGTTCATGAAAAAAGGCAAATATTTAACTCTATATAAAATCTCCGGAGTTTTTGAGAAAGATAACCGGTTGTTCGCAAAAATCTCCAGAGGTGCTCCGGTCTTTTTGTCTCCGGAGTACAGCCCTAATGCGAATGAATTATTGCAAGGAATACATAACTCTTTCTAAATAGTTCATTCATTTCCGTCAATAAGCAGGAATAAAATAAAACATTATTGTACGCTCATGGTACGAATTTGAGTAAGGTTATTTTTGTGCCTGCAACAAGCCTGCAAACAAGGAAAAGAGAGATTGCTGTACGTTCTGTCATACTGTGTAGCGCCATCTCTTTCTCACACAAAACGGAACAACATTCACGTAATTTGTAAAACGTTTTTGATATAAATACTCTTTTATGTAACTGGCAGGATATTGAAAGAAAAAAAAAAAGAAAACTATCTGTCATCTGACATTAAAATAATTTTATTATGACATTTTATTTTACACCTACACCGCAAATAATATGTAAAGCCTTGTAAAGCCATTAATAATTTTATAGTTTAAATTGCCTGGGCATTTTGATCAAATCATGCAAATATTATCTATTTATATTTTATATGTACTATTTAAAGTGGTAGTAGAGCGGGGTTGTAACTTGTAAGCTGGGAGTCCGAAGCAACGAGCATCTACTATGTTAACTGCTTATGCTGAATGAAGAATATAATTATTATTATGTCGCTATCCGAAGCTGAGAAAGAGCTCTCCGTCTAAGGCTACTGCTGAAAGACGCCAGTGTTCGATGAATGTGAATGATTTTCAGTGATAACCAAGTGGCATTGAAGCTATGTGAAAATGCTCTATCCTAAGTAGCAAATTAAAACACATCGACCTAAGAAAGCATTTCTTTGTTATACAACGTGGAATAATTAGTGTGCGATACAAAGAATCTTCAAATGCCTCAACATCTAAACCTAAGTAAACGCAGTAGGAGTGTTGTTTTGAACCCTCTTTGTGACAAGCATGCAAACTTAAGAACAAAATACAATTCATTCATATTCAATGTCTTCATAACAATCGTGAATTTTGTATTGTAGGAACCTACTTATGTAAAATTTTATTTTCTACCGCAAATATAAAGCCGTAGGTAATAATTTTATGTGTTTTTAATTGTCTGGGCATTCATGTTCAGTCACATCATACAATTATAACAGGTGCAAGGGGTGCGAGGCAACGGGTCCTAGGGGCAAGTTTTATTTCAGCACATCGATAGCACTGTTTCGAGTGCGATACGTATGACGGAGTGGCACCCGAATTAAGAATACTGCTTGAACTTGACGACATTCAAGGCTCTCGAGTCCCAAGGTTAGATAGAGCTTTTTAGTGCATTCCACAATGGGACAGATTTTCATTACCTACCCATTTATTTTGGTTATACCTATTCAGTAGGTAGGATTCTTAGGACAAGGTTTGTGTGAAAGATTTGTATCTAAAAGTATATAGGTAATTCATAGCACCAGGGCGAAGCCAAGGCGTGCAGCTATGTTGTTATTATAATAAGATCGTTGCTATGAGAACCGAACCGATGTCACTTGATGACATTAAAATGGACATGCGCACTGATGCTCTGTCACAACAAAGTGCCCAAAGGCGCAAAGTGCCCTCCCCGTATCCGGGGCTAGATGGGGACACTAGGGTCCCCACAACTCGAAGGGGGCAATCTCGAAAGAAATGGTCCTGGGTCTGCCGGGGTGCGAGAGATATGCTTTTGGCACTCTCACCTCCGGCAACCAAGGACCAAAGACGGCGTGCGTTTTGGTCGGTTCGAATCCGACATAACCGCCTCCACCGGCTCCGTGGGAGTGGAATCCGTGGGGATTTTCCACACTATAAAAAAGGCTTTGTCACAACAAAGAGTACATTTTTGTAAAATGCACACTGCACATCCTTTTGTCTTTTAGTTGGCTTCTATTATCTAGATCTCCGTGCCACCCGCTCTAATAGCTCAAATTTTAATTAAATAATGCTTGATACTCGCAGCTTGATAGATATTTACACTTAGCGGTCATCACCTCATCGACATCATTACAATCGACTCTCGCTCCGGATCGTTTTTGGTGCTGAGGCTGGCCATCGCAATCCAGCTTGGAAACGCGGCAAGTGTGATGGTGGAAGCAAGCGTACAAAGATGGTTATTCGATTAATATAGACACCATATTATTTATTTAGTAGGTATTACATGGAATAATTTATAAAAGCAATTATATTTGTAAAATAGTTATTATTATAACTGGATCTTAATGCGGCCTTTCGAGCAACCGTTGAACTCTTGAATAGCCATCATGCATGTTATTATTTGTGCGTGGTTGTTCACTCAGCTTATCCTATGGCTCTCGCATCAGTTGCCTATAAAATGGTAATGCAATGAACACCTAGAAAAAAAAACAACTATGTTAAGAACATGATATATTTACGAAACTAATAGTGGTCAATCACACATTACAATACATTAGCGTGTACTTAATTGAATATAAATATGGACTTACCTTAGTCTTTACAGAGAACTCTGTAGATTTTCTAAGGATTTTCAACAATGTGGACTCTATTCATCGCTCTGTGGGAGTCCCTTTCGCTTAATGAACCAATTTCATAAAATGGAAAGGGTCTCATTTTTATCGTGACAACATTCAACGACGATTTCTTGAATAAGCAATATTAGCATAGCTTTTAGAAGCTGATAAACTCCTCGAATATTGTTTCTTCAATAACATAACATAACTTAATATTTTGTAACTATTGACTTTATAAAGGATGTCATATTTGACGCTGAACGAACAAAAAGAACGAAAACTATGGGTGACGTCCCAAAACTGCTAATTTAAACAACATTATTGTAATATTGCTCTAAGAGGTCATGGTACCAAAACACGAAGTAAGATTGAAATAATACTGCTTTAAGAGGTTGTGGTTGGCCCCCTGTAGTCATGTGTATAGAATAACAGGAATAGAGTAAAAGCAATATAATAAAAATGTATTGGCGTTCCGATGCGAAAGATCTGCGATGGTATTTACATTAAGTAGATTCCCAGTCAACCGATAATGTAATCTACTTCTTTATATTCGGCTCGAAGGATCAATCGTATGATAATCTGTTATTCTGTGGTTTCTTCATATCCTATTCGAAGGACCAATCTTATGGTTATCTGTTTCTTCATATTCGTTTCGAAAGACCACATTAGTCCAAGTCCACATATAGGCCCAATAAACTAGATGCCTAACGAAGGCACTATTTATTGTTCTAAACAGTTTGTCTAAAATATATAGAAGTTATTATTGGATCTGTGTACACAGAGTTATCGATTCTGGGCCGCTTAATAATGACTGGCATAATATTATCTCAATACTACCACGTAACGATTTCATCAAAATTTTAATTAGAATTTGGATTACCTATCAAAATATTGCCGCAAGCAGATTAATTTACCTTATATTAATTATGGTTTACGATTATTTATTAAGGTACAAGTAGCTTTAATTTGATGGATGAGAACTGTTGAGACGCACACTGAGTGAGGAAGGCCGGACCCGGTTATTAAGAGACAAATTCCTTTAAATTTATAAGAATGACCCTGTTCTGTTGCGACGACGCAGCGCAACGCCCAAGTGGGCCCTTAGCAGATATTTTTTCAGTAACCAATTTCCATAACCAACCAGACCAATGCAAATGCAAAAGCAAATATTTGTTTTTGCATTTGCATTGGTCAGGTTGCGCCTCGGAGAGCACGTTAAGCCGTCGGTCCCAGTTGCCAAAACGAAAACATTTATGGCAGTCGTTACGGGTAGTTGGTGCCCTAAAAAGTCCAACAACTGGTCTTGCTGCAATGCTTTGATATCGCCTTTGGGTTGTGGAGGTCAGATGGCAGTCGGACCCCAGGCTCCAAGCTGAAAGCTTCAGATGCGACTGGGATTCCCCCTAATATGTAGAAAAGTTTGTTTTCAAGACCCGATATTGGTTCGCAACTCATCACTTGCGTAACACTTGAAAAACTTTACCAAACTGAACCGTAACTTCGGTCCGTAACTTCGGTCAGCAACTTCGATTGTATGTTTCATACTAGAGCTACTATTTTCTACGTATCGTTCTTTCTTACAAATATTTGCACTGTATTGGATGTGAATCAGTTAGTGCATGCAGTAACAATGACGATAGCATGATGTAATAAGAGCATTTAGACGCACGCAAACAGGCGTCATCATGCTCAGCAGGGCAAGGTCATTCGGAGTTTTTGTCCGACTTAGCAACAGGGCAAAGAACTCTTGATCTTGAGCCTTTGAAATCGAAAACATACTTTGTACCGCACTAGCAAATAATTGCGGTTAAAAATTAAATACTATATCTATCGATATGATTGTGTACTTATATGTGTATTTGTGTTTGTGTGTGTGTGTGTCTGAGAGGGCGTTAACATGAATAACGTACTTATTATATTTAATTGCCTACTCATAAGAGATTTTTTCACTACAGTCAATTATATAGCTGCAAAATTCTTAGATTGAATATTGTGACAAAAAATTTTTTGTTATAATTCACGTAGACTCTCGACAATATAATAAATATTCCGACGCGTACCTTCACAGTAAATGTTAACAGGGTGTATATGTATTCGTTTCAAGTATAAAATTAAGAAAGAAATCGGACTTACACCATTTATTTTGGTGAATGTCGACATTCACAGTAGTAGTATTTATGTACCTTCTTTTAATTACCTAATATGCTTCAAGATTGAACAGCCGAAGGGTTTTTTTTATCACTTACATGGTATGATATTATTAAAGAAAGAATAATAAATAAATTGGGTTTTTTCGACTGTCTAATTCAAATTAGTTATCTAAGCACTTTTTTATAAACGTCAAAATGGTTTAGGGAACGTGTACTTATGAAAAAAAAACCCAATATTATTGTGACGTCATACTTTTTGAATGTCAAGTAATTTACTATTATTTGCCTACCAGAAAGACAGTATTAAGTTGAAGAAGCTGTCTGTGATTTTTTACCATATTTCAGAGTTATATAGTGACAATTCTTACCTTTTTTAATTTGTCTTTCGTTTTTGTTACCTTCCATCACCACTAGGGGCGCTGTTGCTTCTTACCAACGACGTACCTACGCCAACTTCATAGCGTTTTGTGATTTTTACCGCGTAAGGTGAAAAAATTTTTAAAGTCAAGAAAAAGTTATTAAAAAGTGAATTATATAGTAATTACATTGTTTTTACCGTTTGTATGCGTACAGTGCTACATAAATAAGTGCAAGGTATCTTATTTGAGTGTAGTTTCCTTCCGAAAGCTTCGGTAGGTAAGTACAGATATTGTACCATACTAATGAAAGCAATGGTGCTCCAAATCGTTGCTCCGGAGGGAGGGCGAAGCACTAATAAATTCGAAAGCAGTTCCTTATCTTCGGAAGATCAGGATAGCTTAACCTCATTATCCCCGAATAAGAGGTTCAACGGTCGAATCACGTCGAAACGTGTTCGAAAGTTTGGTCGGAACTTTGTCTTATATTCCGCAACGCAATATATTAGAAAGATAAATGTTTAATAATTTTAATAATAACCCACTGCATTTAGTTACTGATGTAACAAGCTTGTACTTCAAGCTTATTGTTAAGAAATATAAAATAAAGGTTAACGAAAACAATAAGATCGTTCCTTTGCTAGCTCCTCATTATTTAAAAAGATTTAATTGTTGGAGGGTCTATATTATTCATCAAGGCAATACTAGCCTGGTGAAAAACCGGCCTATAAACTAAATAAATGTTTGATCACCTCAATAAAGGTTAGGGCAGGCACTGATCAGTCGATCTATAACACAAATACATCAATCTATATCACCAATTAACCATAAAAACTGTCTTGCAAGATACTATAGCAATCCATGCCATTCTAAAACCTTGTTTGTTAATAAACAACAAACCCAAGTGCCCGGTGACTGCATTTTTACAGTCTTGTTCCATCTGTAAAATTCTTAGGATGTCCCAAGGTGGCATAGTGTTTAAGTTGTAAACAAAACTAGCTAAATACTAATGTAGGTACCTACATTGTAAAACAAAAAATAGTACTAGTTATCAGTGTTATCTCTATAAATTGACTCTCATAAATCTGAAAGAAAAATTACTAAACATTAATGTATGATATCTTAACATGCAAGATTTTAACATTATTTTTTATGATTATTATATTTTACATAGGGCCGGCAACCCGCCAGGCCTAAGACCTGATTACCTTGCCTAAGGCAAGAAAGTTGTCACATAGGCGTCCTTCTAAGAAATCTTGCAACTCCTTGAATTGTAAGTAAGTAATACATAAATAACTCAAATAGGAATTAATTAAATAAACACATTTTTATTACATTAAATTAGAGAACAATAGGAATTTAATTGAATTAGAGAAACAGCTATTTCTCATTCAAATCATGTTTAATGAAAAGGGTCAGGTGAGACATTATATCCCATTTTCAACCTCAGACACCTTTATTAATACATTTGAACTTAACATATCAGTTGATCTCCCAAATAGGTGAGGTCAGTTCCTATAAAAGGAAGACGGATGACAAGAATTGCCCCAGGCATTTCTACATTTATGCATAAAATAATCTCTGTGAGATTAAGGCTCCTGCGAGTAATACCTATATGGAAAATAATTTTTCCCTCCAAGAGCCTCCCTTTCAGCCTCTCATCACCAGCTCATACCATTGCAGCTGCAACTAGATGGATTGCAGAAATCCTCTGGAGACAAGTCATGGTTATGGTCCTTTTGTTAAATAAATCTTTAGTATTTTTATTTTATTTTGACCTTGTCAGTTTAATGCAATCTTATTGGTTTCATAATACAGTTTTTTATCCTTAAATATATTAATGACATTTAGTGGAGGCTGGATTGATAAGTGAATTCACCTTAAATCACTAAAAATGTAACACGGATTCCTTTAGATAAGAGGTATATATTTACCAATTGTTTACCGGATATGACTTGCCTCCATGCGGTACAGTCAACATCAAAAGTCCATTCCATTAATCCAAAAATATTAAAATATAATAATAAATCTACATTGGATTACCTAATAATGTATCAATGTTTTTGGATGTTTATGTAGTTTTATAATCTTAGAGAACAAATTGATGTATTTAATAATGTTTAGTATTATATGAAAAGTTTGAGAGATAAGATAGGTATCCGATAAATTAAACTACTGATTATCCTACTTTTGCTTTTGACTGTACTATAGTTGCAAGGCACTTAAGGTTAACCTGATGACTAAGACCATCAACTTTATTGTCTCAGGATGCATTTTTGTTTTTACTACAAACAGAGCAATCGGAGATGAAGAAGGGCTCTGCATTCCCCTAGTGAGGTGCAAATTACAGTGGTTGCTCTGGATTGAGAACCACAGCACACGAGATACATAGACAAAAGTAACTCACCTTCTCACTACAGACGCGGCGGACGCGGGCTGGGGAACTGCAGTGAACAACACTGTATGTTGTCAAACAAATGGAGTTAGTCCAATAGAGGAAAAAGGGCTCTGCTTCCCCTAGTGAGGTGCGAATTACAGTGGTTGCTCAGGATTGAGAACCACAGCGCACACGAGATACACAGGTAACGTGACTCACCTTCTCACTACAGACGCGGCGGACGCGGGCTGGGGACTGCAGTTGAACAACTTTATGTTGTCAGATAATTGGAGTTAGACCAACAAAAGTGGTACTCCAATGCGAAGGAATTGTTTGCAGGGTATGCAGCAGTTTCGCTTAGGTATTGAATGTGTTACTGGTTCAGTCAGATAGCCAATTGGAACTAGGGTTGCACTCGCCCTTAACCCGTCTAGAGGTGTCCAGTAGACTTTCCCAATTAGCCGAGCAGATTAATACTATACTGACGGCATGCTACCTCCCAGAGAGGTTAAATGGATTCTTAGATACATCAACCCCTTCACATCAAGGTACTCACCCATCGTCCACGTCCACGTGGTACAGCAAACTCTTGCAAGGCTTTCAGTCAAACTGGAAATATCAGTTGGGAGGGAGATTTTCCCCACCCTATTTAATAGCTCAGTCCATCTGAACTATGCCAAGGGAACACACATTCTAAATAAGTCCCACAGTGGGATCAGTACTTGGGCCCGTCGATCTCAGATTGAGAGCCCTAATAGACCCTTACCGATACAGGATCTGCGGAAGATTCTAACCCCTCAATAGGGACATGCCCTTCACAAATGAAGAGGTTATCCTGCTTGAAAAAGGGGGGGGGGGGGGTCGAACAAATAATAAGTACATTGGGCTGGTCGGTCTCGGATTGAGAGCCCTAATTGACTACCAATAAAGGATCTGCGGAAGATCCTCAACAGATACATGCCCTTCACAAGTGAAGGGAGTTATTGAGTTTTAGTTGGTAGTTAGCGGACAACCACTCTCTAGACATACATGCTAGTATGAAGGAAAGCAAAATATTTTGTTCACGTTCCTTACAGTGCATCTCACAATATATAAGAAGAAGTAGAAGTAAATATAAATATTTGTAACAGTTAAGACTGGTAGGTGTATGTAGGAATTATAATTACTTTGACTATATATTTAAAAAAAAAAAAAAAAAAAAAACATCGCACCATCTTGGCTTCATATTGCCCAATAATTGTCATTGTGGGCCTGTTATGAAATCTTTAAAAATATCTCAAACTGCATTCAAGTAGTGGCCATTTTTACTCCGTATTGTAGTGACCGTTACTGCGTCTAAATAGTTAATGTATAATCCAAGCATTCAGGGTACCCATGATACTATGTGGCATTATTTATGGCCTTCTTTATGTTATGAATTTAACAAATAAGATCTGCAGCTCTTTGTATTGAAATCTGCAGTCTCAGCATATTGTGCTTGTGCTACAAGTGTAGACAATTGTTCTAAAGACTTTTTCATTCAAGATGTCCTAAAAGCTACTGCTTTAGTTAAACCCAAGGCCATAGACTCCCCAAAATGGGATATATATGTATAATATTATATACATTCACACATGTTAATCCTCAAAGGGAAGGCAGAAGTGTATCATTTGACACCCATGCCAGGTTTTTAGGCCCACAAAACAGGTGAGGCCATCCTGTTGCTTTCGAGGACACTCATGGGCTGATACTATTGGATGGATAACAACTGTATATATATATGAGAAGATATGGGATACCCAAATAATATTTGACTGATTAGGTTCAGTATACCTACCATATAGCAGTTCTCCTTTGGGAATTCAAGAGTTGCAATTATTATGCTTCTAGTAGAAGCGGAAGGTACTAATGTAAGTAGTTGTTTTACCTCAGATAGAGGTGCTAATAAGGGCTGCTATTAGGACACAGTTTGGTGGATGACTTAGTTCTATTTTAAATGCAGTACACATTAATGCGGCTTTGAGTAGCTTCCGAACCGCAGTGGCCTTCAAAGGTTGGTTTATAAACATGCCTATAACATAGATTTTTTTTTGTCAATAAAACTGAAAGTCTCAATTAGGGAATTCAATTTAATGTTATGAATATGACATAGCATACAACACCGTTGTTGTTGTTTTGTTTAAACTTGCTATTGGGATTAATAATTGTTATACATAATAACTAATCCTTTTCCATCATATGCTTAATAATACTGTTTTGTATATTAGCAGTTATCACATAGCGTTTTAGTTACCATCACCAGCAGAAAACAAACAGGTCTTCAACTTAATACTGTCTTTCTGGTAGGCAAATAATAGAACTGTTTTACATAAAATAAAACAGATATTATATGCCGAAAGAAAGACAGTATTCGAGCAAGGTCCTTGCTGGCGAGAAGACACTATGAAGTTGGCGTAGGTACGTCGTTGGTAAGAAGCAACAGCGCCCCTAGTGGTGATGGAAGGTAACAAAAACGAAAGACAAATTAAAAAAGGTAAGAATTGTCACTATATAACTCTGAAATATGGTAAAAAATCACAGACAGCTTCTTCAACTTAATACTGTCTTTCTTTCGGCATATAATATCTGTTTTATTTTATGTAAAACAGTTCTATTATAGGTTGGGTGGAAGGTTTAAAAATAAATAATAGTAGTTTATCTATTCTCATACTGAAATTTCAACATATTTTTCCATTCATAATTGTATATGCTCAGTTAAATCATTTAAATAACTATAGGAAAATACCCAATTAATGAAAGTAGGCATCATCCAACGTTAGATCTACACATCAAACACTTGAACATCGGACAAAGTAACTGCAATTTAGCGTATACACACGCTTCGCCGAAACGTACCATTCCAATGACCAGTAATTATACGACGTACAGAAGCACCGCTCGGTACCACGAACTGAGCAATTAGACCCTTCATTACTGTATTACTCGGAATATGTAAGAAAAAGTAAAATTACTCTACCAGATAAACTATCTTTATACCGTGAATTCGATAAACGATTAATTTGGGGCCTTGGAGTGTCCTCTGCTCTTGGATCTTTTCATCCTCGGGATATCGTGAATGGATACTTGTTTAAATTAACTTGGTTAATCCGACACTGATGCTAATTCTGTTGTGTCAAAACTAATTAAAATAGACAAAATCTCTAAGATTTATTATACACCCAGATTGTTTCGTCGTTTCGTAGAAAAAGATTGTTATAGTGTGTGGCCGAGTGGTAATGGCCGCGAGGCAAATGAACACACAATTTGCAGACAGCTGGCCAGCCGGCTAGTGCAAGCTCCCGAGGAGGGCCAGGCCGTAAGGGATGGCCCTGGGTCAGCCGGGGTGTGAGGGATATGTCGATGACAACCTCACCTCCGGCCTAGCACCACGACCCACAGTCGGCGTGCCGTTTTATTCGGTTCGAGTCCGACATAACCTCCCCTTCCGGCTCCGGCAGAGGAGGTATCCGAGGGGATTTCCGCACGAAAAAAAAAACAGTGCAAGCAATTTTCGACCTTATTGACATCACATAGAACATAGAACAGAA
This sequence comes from Eilema sororculum, assembly GCA_914829495.1. Taxonomy (NCBI): domain Eukaryota; kingdom Metazoa; phylum Arthropoda; class Insecta; order Lepidoptera; family Erebidae; genus Eilema; species Eilema sororculum. Next base: position 19,844,662 of record OU618541.1, read on the forward strand.
TCATTGTGCATCATTGTGTTACTCGGATTCCTAAAGAAAAATTTGGCGCTTGAAGTGTCGCTGTGCTAGCAATAGAAATGGCGTCTTTTCTCCTAGCCGTACTACCTCCAATCTTTCCATTCATAGGATATGGTGATTGGATCGCTACAATTAACTTGGTTATGCTGACACTGTGTTACTGGTAATACGTAAGAACAAAGTAAAATTACTCAACTGATTAAATTATCTTCGTACGCGATAACGATCGATTTGGCGTTTAGGGTGCCGCTGTGCGAGCAGTATCTCTTCTGCCATTTTTGAAACCCGGACCCAGGCTATGCCAGACCCTTTGCGCTTGAATCGTTTCATCTTTCAAACAGATAATGACAATGAAACTTAACGCTATTACCGTTGAGGTGCAGGCAGACAGCGCTGGTAGAGGTGGCCGGATGGTGGGTTTGGTGAGAGAGACAGATCTTTAAGTGAAAGGTTGGCTGGCCTTAACATAAATTGCCTAATTTTAAAATTTAGCGATAACATATCATCATCACGACATAGTATAAAGCAAAGACGCTTTCCGCGTCTGTCCGTCCCTATGTATGCTTATATCTTCAAAAATACGCTTCATATTTCGATGCGGTTTCTTTTAATAGATAGAGTAATTCAAGAAAAAGTTTTATATATAATAAATGTTTAATATACTCGTACTAGAGGGTGCAGCGGGAACGGGTTCTGACGTCACGCGGGCGGAAAAAAACGAAGTTCGCTGGGTCAGCTAGTAATATTAATGCAAATTAACTGTCTGTTTGTTACGCTTTCTACTGAAGAAATTTTGATGAAATTTAGTATAGGGGTAGATTAGACTTTGAAAAAGCTATGTTGTCGCGATAACCGACATCCACGCGGGCGGAGTCGCAGGCAACAGGTAGTGGTTTATATTGGTACATTATGAATGTTATACCTACTCGTAAAACATCTTTTATGGCCAGTAATAAATATAAAAAACCTGGTTTGATCGTATCACGAGCTGATAACAGAATCAAGTATGATTACAATAAAAAAGCAATACTTATTCCAAATTAGTTACGTGGTCATTCATTGTAAATTCATGAACTCGATACTATTAATATCCAGGTGACTGACTTCGTTAAGTCTATTAAATAAGTTCGGCTACTGATGTATAATTATAGGTGCATATACATACTTAGGGAAGTCATATACAAAAAGCAGTATTCACTCAGCAAATTGCTACAAATTCCTACCAAAAGTAATGATTAGATTTTGATTTTTTATGGATTTTATAGCAATAGATGGTTAGCATAGCATACTTAATTCTATAAAATTCATTCTAATATTTGGGAGGAGTTATCAAAAAACAATATTCCGATAGTTCGACGACGGATAAAAATACTTAAAATGGAAATTACAATCACATCGGGCGTGTCTCGGTGCCTAGTTGGTCAAGCCATTTCCCCTGTAAGGGAAAGGTCGAAGTCGAACCCGCGATCTTTGTCCCGCCCGAGAAGTTTTTTTTTTAAAATTCGATGGTAAGAAGCATTTTCTGCGGAAATGCAGACAAAGGAGAGCGTTTCGTCCCATATGTTGTAAGTACACTTTTACCCATATCAAATGAAAGTTCTCTATAAATATATTATTTTTTGTATGGACATAAATCTGTATCTCGTGAAGGGTAAAGTTATGGTGGTTTTACTTATTACTATAAAGCGCCTAAACTCAAAGAGCCATTAAATATATCATTATTAATAAAATTGTCAAGATCTAATCTACCCCTATACCAAATTTCATTAAAATTGGTTCAGTGATTTAGGCGTGAAAGCGTAACATACAGACAGACAGACACAAGTTACCTTCGCATTTCTAATACATATTAGTATGAATATGGATAACGTCAAATAATGTAGGTAAGTACCTACGTTAATTGAAATATACACGTGTGCTTTTTAAATTAAGCAAAATTTTACGCTTATGGGGTTGAACATCGAGTGAAGGGCTTATATCGATTTTAATCGTTTCACTGATTAATACGTAATATCGTTGAAAGGGAGATTAAATCCACTTCGGCGAAATCACACAATACATAATTGTTTTGCTTCGATTAATCCTTGCTGCCTACGGTATCAATATAATTATCTGTAGTAGGTATTAATATGTATTCTGCGAAATTAACCACTATGGAATAGTTCAGTGGGTGAAGGGCGCAGGGTTGGGGTCTTACGATTGGGTTTAGGTGTATATTTAAGTAGGCTTTATATAGCATTTGAGATACCAATAATGGAAGATCAGATAAGCATGACATTGTTTTTCTAAAGGCTAAAGGTACAGGCAGATCGATCTTGACTAGATTAAGAATAAAGTGTGTAGGCAGGTACATTATGGTAATGTGTTTTTCTTAATCGAATACATAGGGTAAAATGAAACTTCTCGGGCGGGACTCGAACCCGCGATCTTTCCCTTACAGGGGGAATGCCTTGACCAACTCGACTACCGAGACACGCCCAATGTGATTCAATCGCTTCCTTCCCTTCTGATATCGCGGGTTCGAACTCGCCCGAGAAAATTCATCTTTCCCCATGTATTCGGAAGGCTTTAAATATTTAAGTATTTGGGTAAAGAGCTAATTAACGATTACCAATAATACAAGATCAAATAATCGTGACATTGTTTTACTAAAGGCTATATTATATAGGTACAGTCAGATCGATCTGGACTAGATTCAAAATAAATAGGTACATAATGGTAGTGTTTTTCCTAACTCATATGAATAGAGCTTTGATATTTTTTGAGAAAGCGACTGACAACTGGGCCTCGATTCTGCTAAAACCAATGACTGCGGCACCACAGTGGTATAGCTTTAGTAGGATCGAGGGCCTGGCCTGGCACACATTGGTATGGCGATATCAAAAGTTTGCGTAGGTTTGTAGATGTCTATATTGTATTTCTACGAATTTATAGGACTTCAACCTGCCGTTATAGATGCCACCTAGATATTATGAGAACTTACGGCTTAACATGTTCTCCAAAGTACAGAGGGATGTTATTTTTTAAATTATCACGGCGTATACTCATAGTTTAAATTAGTTCGGGACTTCACGCGATTTTTTTTTGGAAAACTCACTTTTGCCGACGTGGTCACGACTTCACTGGTCTGCGAGTGCCGCGCGGTGTGCGGACTGCGAGGAATATTTTATGTGCGCCTACCCTCAGCGACAGGCAACAGGCGACAGGCAAAACTAAGTTTTCCAAAAAAAATATCGCGTAATGTCCCGAACTATTATAAACTATGAGGAATCTCAATGTGATAAGAAGACTCACAAACACGGACCCTAGTATTATTACTAGTACCTTATTTTACTATTTATTTAAGTGTACCGACCAACCCAAATACAGATACCATAATTACCACGACCCAATAGCCCATAATATTCTAGCTACAATAGTGGCGGGACTATTGAAGCTAGAACAATGTAGCTATTTCGACTCAATTGACCCGATTTCATACATTCGGGTTGGCTTGATAAACAACAGGTTATTGTTCACCCGCTCCAGACTCCCTTTGTGCGAGAGAAACATTATACCCTGTTTCTATAGAATTAATTTGGTAAATATATGCCCATCTCTATTGTTTTGCTTACCTATTATCATTAACGCTTCATAGAGCATAGAGTTCTAGAAGCCTTGTAGCACGTAACAAGTTTGCGCTAATCGAGTACATAGGGAAAAAGAATCTTCTCGGGCGGGTCTCGAACCCGCAGTCTTTCCCTTACAGTGGGAATGCCTTGACCAATTCGGCTACCGAGACACGCCCGATGTAATTCAAATTTCCCATCTTATACGTCTTTACGACAGTGGAGTCATCTACCGATTTTCTTAAGAACTATCGGAATCAATGAATGATGTTACAATCATTTTTAAACATTGATTTTTAATAACTCCGCCCAAATAATTGAATGAATTTTACAGCATTAGGTATGCTAACTACACAAATCGAGTCCCGTCCGAGAAGATTCTTTTTCGCTATATAGGGAAATTCATCCAAAAAGTTTGCGCAACACGCTCCATTATTCAGTGCTGCGTTGGTCCTTAGAGCCTAACGCGTAACATGATGTGCGTTGTCATGTACCAACGATTGGTCATGAACTCATGACCAACGAAGTTCCACGTTGTAGCGCATCTTTGCCGTGCTACGCTGCACAACCGAGTTGCGCAACGTGCAGCGCAACAGGCCAGTGTTGTTACATTGTTTACCGTTCATTACAGACACAAAATACACAGTTGACAGCCGTGGTGTAGCGGTAGTGAACGCGGCCGCTACGCAGGAGGTGCGGGTTCAATCCCCGCTCATTGCAAATATTTGTATTCATAAATATGGGTATTTGAATTGGCCTGGTCGTGCCTCGGAGAGATGCCATGCGAACATCTATGGCAGTCGTTACGGGTTGTTGGAGCCCTCAAAAGTCCAACAACTGGTTTAACGCAATGCTTGGATATCGTATTTGGGTTGTGGAGGTCAGATGGCAGTCGCTTCACGGAAAATATCGAAGTTCAGCCAAATCCGCAATTAGACTGGTAAAGCGGACCAGAGTCCAAGCTGAAAGCTTCGGATGCTACTGGGATTAACACTAAGAGAAGAAGAAGAAGATCTGGGCCTCGATTCTACTAAAGCACAACTATTGTCAAACTACATAGATTGCAAAAAGCGGCAATACATTATACACTTTAAATCGATGCGCTTAAAGTTCAATACTGTCAGCAGAGTGAATAAAAGAATGTAATGAAACTTTTGTCATTTAATTTTGGACCTTATCGTATTGAAATAAAGTCTAAACTTTAATGCCGCTTTTTGCAATCTCTGTGGTTTGACAATAATTTTGCTTTAGTAGAATCGAGGCCCTGGTCCTTCAAAATAATAATAATAAAGAACTCTTTATTGTTCACCAATTACATATATAACATATCAAATCCATACTTAATATTATAAATGCGAAAGTAACTCTATCTGTCTGTCTGTATGTTACGCTTTCACGCCTAAACCACTGAACCGATTTTGATGAAATTTGATATAGGTATAGATTGGACCTTGAGAAAGGACATAGGCTATGTTTGGTCGCGATAACCGACTTCCACGCGGGCGGAGCCGCGGGCAAAAGCTAGTTAAGTATAATACAAGTTTATGTGGTACACAATTGGCGGCCTTATCGCACTGAGGCAATCTCTTACAGGCAACCACACAGTTTCCTACAGCCGATCTAATAGCACAAGTTGTACTTAGTTCGAAAAGCGTAGCTTTAATCGCTAAGCCATTTTCTTTGCATCTCTTTTCTCCGAGCATTAATTTTTTCAACTCATTTGGGACTATTCCTGGCTAAATACCCAAAAATGGACCTTAAATATTCAGACAGCATCGTTTATCGCGTACCAATCCTATCACAAAAACAAAATGTTTGATCCCACATATTGGCTGTTTATTCTAGGAATAAACTTTACTCGCGTTTTGTCGAACCGTCCCTTAATAATAAAATTAGCTCTAATTCCTACACAATTCCTAATACGGTGAAGTAATCAACAAGTTTCAAAATGAAACACAATTTCAATGGTTAAATCGAATTTCGCTTCGGCGAAACCCTGTTTTTATTACTTGGGTCCTTTATGATTGGCCAATCTAAGTTCGTGGAAGATACCGCGTTCTTGCAACATTAGCATCCGGTTGGTAGGCCAGTAAATGACACATAAAGGGATTGTACACTACACTGCAGCCGCACAGCAGTCGCAGTGTTGCCGCATCGTCACCGCGCAGGCTGTCGCTTGATTTTGACTTGATTTTAACCACGAAAATCGTGAGTACACTTTTAATTAGCGTCTAAAGCAGGCGATCATTTTCGGAATGAAAAAAAATCGAATTAGAAAAAACAGTTATTGTATAAAATATATTTTTTTTAATTCGAAATTTAAAAAAATCGAAGCGTTTAGTAAAAATACCTAATGTTTAACTACCTACTTAGTGGTTATGGATAGTGAGTCTGAAATCTGTATTAATCACAATGTAAATACTTTTCATGTTGAATGTATATAATACTAGCTTTTGCCCGCGACTTCGTACGCGTTAAGTTCGGAATAGAAAGGTATAGGACACAAAAAAAAACATCTCCTGAAGTTTCTGTGAGCCTGGTACTTCATGCAAATGTTTCAGGGTCACCAAAAATATATCCCGTGACCACGACCCACAGGAAATACCCGGGATAAAATAAAGGGTGAACGGGATGAAAAGTATCCTATGTCCGTCTCCTGATGCTAAGCTACATTCCCACCAATGCAATGTTCAGTCAAATCGGTACAGCCATTTTCGACTTATAAATAGTGTAACTAACACGACTTTGTTTTATAAATCATATTAGCATTAATCTTATTAGTATTAGGTCGTATTGTTCGTGCCTAGCAATCACTACATACTATAAAGCAGTCGCTTTCCGCGTCTGTCCGTCCTAATGTATGCTTAGATCTTTAAAACTACGCAAAGTATTTAGATACGGTTTTTTTTAAATAGATAGAGTAATTAAATAGTAAGTTTTATATGTATAATACCTACATGCTTAATAGAGTAGAGGGTGCAGCGGGAAGGGGATCTGACGGCTCACGGGCGGAAAAAAATTTAGCGGCGCGGTGGATGGCGTTTTCTTCACGGGCGCGCAGTGTTGTGTACACACACGCTTACAGGCTTACAAATTATTTCCTGTGGTTTTGTTGCTTAGAAACGCAACTCTAAGAAAATGCTCATAATGGCATGGAATCTAATCATTTCCTTAAGATAACCGTTCAATTACATACGTATTTACTTGTTTCTATATTGCTTTCATATACCACATGAAATACATACATTACATTGATATGAAATATAATTGACATTGTATAATTGACATTATACAAGTAAATTCAACAATATTTATGACATACTGTGTAGATAGATTATGACATTATTGATGGTAGAATATAAAAATTAATTTTATTTTATTTCTTTTTCAAATAATTTAATGTTAAATTGCATGCCTATCATGGTAAAATATGGCGAAACGTAATCATTATATATAACAACTGTCTACAAACCATTTTTGCAATTGTATCTAAATAAAAAAATAAAAAAAGCCGTCCCACAACTAACGCTTGATGTCAACATAATTTGGAACGCAATTTCTCTATTATAATGTTATTTGCTCTTGTCGTAAGAAAATTCCATGAAACGTCTCAGCAGTGTATCGCAGTGAACAGGGACTGGCCGGCTTCAGTGAAAATGGCTTCAATATTGAGAAAAACAATTCTATAGAAATCGCCTTTATTAGACATGTTTATCTGACGCTAAGAGCTGTGGATGGATGTATTTTTATGCTGCTCTGCACTACATATTCGTATGGCAACCGGGACAGCTTAACGTGCTCTCCGAGGCAGGCCCAGACCAATGCAATTACTCATATACATATAAGCATACAGATATTTCACTACCGCGTTCACTACCGCCATGCCATGGAGGCTGTTACAGGCAGTTGAGACAGGATACTATTATTTGTGGCTTTAAAGGTATCGAAAACTTAAGAAAAAGTGAATCGCTCGGGAGAGATCTTTTTTTTTTTTTTTTTTTTTTTTTTAACCGTGGGGGAAAATCCTTCATGGATGTTATGCCGGACTCCTACCGACTAAAAACCCGCGATCTTTCCCTTACAGGAGGAATGCCATAACCAGCTAGGCCACCGAGCTATGCCCGATGTGATTAAAATTTTTCTTCTATATTTATTCGTCTTTAAGGCGATGGTGGAGTCATCTACCGATGTTCCTGCGAACTATCGGAACCAATGAATGATTTTACAGTCATTTTCTGATGTGATTCACTTTATCTGATTTGTATAGTTAACATACTTAATGCTTAAAGATTCATTCAAGCTTTATAAGTATTTCGGAAATCCGTAAACGGAAACAGCACATTCATTAATATCATTATACCTGTGCCCGCGGCTCCGCTCGCGCGTGGATGTAGGCTATCGCGATCAAACGTAGCCTGCCTTGTTCCAAGCTTGTTGCTAATATTTTTTTCTTTAGGTCTAGGTATAAATGGAGATGTGTAGAATATTCTAGAATATTTAAATAATTACCATACCTACCTACCACACAAACTAATTCAAATGCACACACTTGTCCGCGCACACACACACACACGCGCACGTGTAGTGCAGTTATATGAACTTAAATATGATATTAGCGTGAGAAAATATATATAAGAAAAAATAATTATTATTATATTATTTTTATATATTAAATTTACATACCTAATGTTCAATTAACTCGACAAAAATATATTCAATTCACATTTAATATACACAGACACATACACCCACGCAGTATATGATACCTAATACCTATTGCCACCTACGTGAGGTAATGTCGTATTTTAGGATATTTTTAAAGATTTTTACTCTGATAACAATGTTTTAATACTAATATTTACGATTTTAGAAATCTAGATTCAGACGAAAATATACTAAAGAGGCACAGGTTATTCTTGTTTCATGATAAGATCGTTTTATTTATTATTTTAAAAACGTTTGATGGTCATATACCAATGATAAAATTTTAAATTATTCGATTAATGAACCCCGTTTTTAGCCATTATTCTTACCCCCTTTTGGAATCCAAAAGTGACAACCCACGAATGAACAGCTATTCGTCGCGCTATTTTTTCTAGCACGAGTTTTGATCTAAAATAATTTATTGATCGAAGCTGGTAAGCGTGAATTGTAATAAAATGCAACGAGAGCTTGTAAAAATTCACGCGTCCGTCACTTTTATTGTGTATTGTACCAGGGTAGCTATTAAATTTCAATTTATACGTGTTGCCAATAAACTCACACTCTTGTCAGTTTTTACTGTAGGTATGTTGTGAAAATGAAAAATGAAAATGTTTATTGACAAATGGAAGAGTGAAAAAATCCCTGCCTTCCGAGCTAGTTTCGTAAAAAGTACCCATGTTATACCTACACTACACATAATCTATAAAATTATTTTCATGCGCGAAGTATTTTTCTTCCCAAGTGTGTGCAGTTTCATTGAATTTCCAAATTGCCTGAATTCTATACGAATAAAGACGCAACTGGAAATTGCAGATGGCATTTCAGTGTTGTTGGACTTGCGAAAATAAAAGAGGAAATAGGAGGGAATGGAAATAAAAAAGGAAATGTTAGTTATAGTAGGAGCTATCTTCCTCTTCAGAAATAAGCAGGTGTGAGTACCTAATTGCTCCTACAAAAAAATTTACCTAAATAAAATACAAAGAATTCATGAAGTGAAGATGGTTTTATATAACCATATTCACCCTAGGAATCCGAATAACGCGAATTATGTTCGTACAAAAATGTACAATATCATTTTGATATGAAATCCAAGAAATATGGCAATGAAAATGTTAAAGTAAGATGAGTAGGGGTAAGAACGAAAACGGGGTAAGAAAATCAATGTCGATCTTACCCTGACACCCTTTGATGATCTTTACACGGTTTTTTTTATGTCATACCACCATCTTAGCATGTATTTTTTTTTATTCTGGGGTAGTTTTCATCATCCACATAAAGACGTTAGTCCTGATTGCATCCGAGGCCACGGTGCCCTCGGAGCTCAGGGTCCGCCTTCCGGCTCTTCCTCCTCCACTTCGCACGATCTTGGGCGTCCAAGGTAGTGAGACCGTTTTCACGCATGTCACCCTCCACGACGCCAAGCCAGCACTTCTTGGGCCTACCCCTTCTACCTGGACCGGGTGGGGGCGCCATTGCCAGGCATTTGTTACCCACGTAGCTGGGCGGTTTCCGCAAGACGTGGCCGCACCAGCGGAGGCGGCTCTCTTGCATTTTATCTGCGATGTCACGGACATGAAGGCTGCCTCGGATGCGTGAGTTCCTCACGCGATCTTTACGCGTGACTCCACACATCCACCGCAGCATTTTCATCTCCGTGACACGCAGCATCTGCTTGTGCCGCTCCAACAGCGGCCACGCCTCACAGCCGTGTAAGAGGACAGGTCTAATGATCGTTTTATAGACCTGCCCCTTCAGCCTGACTGGCATTTTAGAGTCGCAAGTGACGCCAGTCATTTCCCGCCACTTAGCCCACGCGGCGGCAATACGTGCCTTGACGTCGTAGTCGATGTCACCAGAAGCGTGAAGTACAGATCCCAGGTACTTGACCTGATCCGTGCGCTCGACCAAGTCATCGCCTATGCGAACGGGTGTGGGATCTGTTGAGTTTAACGCCAAGTACTCTGTCTTCGCCACATTTAGCTTCAGACCGCCGGTCTCAAGCGCCTCCTTCCACACTTTCACACGTCGCACCAATCTGTTCCTGTCTGCGTCCATCAGCGCAATGTCATCAGCATACATAAGCAACCATGGAGGCTGCTCATGTGAGTCTCTGATACTGTCCGACAGAACGTCTAACACTAAGCTGAACAAGTAGGGACTGAGTACGGATCCTTGGTGTACCCCGACGGTGATGGGGAAGGTTTTCGTGTCGCCAACAGCGGTCCGAACCACGGAACCGGAATCTTGGTACATGTCTCGGATGGTGTCGATGTAGGCCTCTGGGACTCCTTTGGACCGCAGTGCCCACCAGATCATCGCGCGAGGCACACAGTCGAAGGCCTTCTGCATGTCTAGGAATAGACAGTACAGGGGCGTGTTCCTCGCCCTGTATCTCTCCGCGACTATCCTTAGGGCGAACGACGGATCCATAGTCCCGTGTCCGGGGCGGAATCCATACTGGCACTCCGAGAGGGTACTCTCCTGTCGGATCCGGGAATCGATTATCCGCTCGTAGAGCTTCATGGTGTGGGACATTATCTTTATTCCTCGGTAACTACCACACTCCTGCACCGATCCCTTGCCCTTGAAGACTGGCGTAATAACACTCAGCCTCCACTGGTTTGGGATTTTACCGGTGAGGAGGATACGGTTATAAAGATTTGCGAGGATGCCCACACCACGGGCACCCATTGCCTTCCAAGCCTCGATGGGGACTTCGTCGGGTCCGACAGCTTTCCGGTTCTTCATGTGACGAATGGCAGTCTGAACTTCAGCAGGCGTTATCGGTGGCACTAGTCCTAGATTTGGAGGGAGATCTGGTGGCTGCACCTCTTTATGCTGCTTATTCAGCAGATCGTGGAAGTATGAGCGCCATCTCTCCTTCACCGCGACTTCATCGTACAACAGGTTTCCTCCAGGGTCTTTGATGCAGCGGCACTTGGTTATAGCCTGCACCGCTTTGGCCCTGGAGCGCGCCAACTTGTAGATGAGCTTTTGCCCCTCAGACGATTCCAACTTGTTGTATAGCGGTTGCAAGTGTTCTCGTCTGGCCCTGGCTACGGCTCTCCTAGTGGCGCGTTTGGCCTCTTTGTACTCGTCGTGGTCTTCGGGAGATTTGGACGCTTGCCACTTTTTAAAGAGGGCTTTCTTCACCCTGATCTCCTTCTGGACTGTGTCGTTCCACCATCAGGTGTCCTTGTCACACTTGCGTCCACCCTTAGACGTGCCGAGCACTGCCTTCCCCGCCTCAAGGATAGCTGCCTGAATCTTGTCCCAGCTATCTTGCACTGGTTCGTCTACAGCATTAGTGTACTTATCACCGATAGCTGAGACGAAACTCTGGGACTTGGCTTTATCAAGCAGCCACCACTTGATTCTGCGTTGGCCGCGTTCAACTCGTTTGCCTTTGGGTTTTACGCGGAGGTCCATGACAAGGAGACGGTGTTGCGTAGTGAGACTCTCCCCGGGAATAACCTTGCAGTTTGCTACCCTACTGATGCTGTGCCTCCTAGTGAGCAGGAAATCGATCTGGGTAGCGCGCCCCCCACTCTTGTAGGTGATAAGATGTTCGGGCTTCTTTTTGAAGTACGTGTTCACGATGGCAAGATCAGCAGCCGCACCCGTTCTGAGGATATGCTCACCCTCTGGGTTACGGCTACCGTATCCATAACCACCGTGGACACGCCCAAACTCCTCACACCCACCACCCACATGACCGTTCAGGTCACCACCCAGAACAATCTCCTGCGACAGCGGAATGTCACGGAGCACTCCCCCGAGTTGGTTCCAGAACGAGATCTTTTCGGCTTCGCCACACCCAGACTGTGGAGCGTAGGCACTTATCAGGTGGGTTACAATCCCATCGACAAGCACCCTCACAACCATAAGTCGGGCGCTATGGCGTTTCACCTCCAAGACGTCATCCCGAAGCTCCCGGGAGAGCACCACGCCCACCCCGGCCTGCCCATCAGGAGCACCTGTGTACATCAGCTGGTAGCCGTCTCCAATGAGCTTGGAGCTACTGCCCTCCCACCGAGTCTCCTGCAGGAACGCCACGGCCACCCTCCGCCTGGAGAGTACGGCGGCCAACTCCCTCGCGCGACCAGTTAACGTGCCGATGTTCCACGTTGCGAAGCGGAGTTTACGGGGATCGCGATTTTGGCCTATCTTCTTTAGCCGTGCCCGGCTCAGGCACGGTAGCCCTCGTCCACTTGTCACAAGAGGCGGGCGACACTCCTGCGCGCCGTTTTGCGGCGGCGCCCTATCCCTCGCGCGATCCCTTACATTGCCTATCATGATTTGGCTAAGTTTTGGCCTTTCCGGGGGCGACTGCCGTCTGACCCCCCAACCCTGAAGGGAAAGCCAGCGCCGGAGCCTCGTCCGTTTTTCAGCAGGTGCACCGGCTTGCAGGTGAGGTTGGCTTGGGTCCCGAAGATCTTGGTGGGACCCCTAAGCACCCCACCCCTATTCTGGGGTAGTTTTAGCAGGAGTTTATCAAACCCATAGGAATGTAACACTCTTTGCTCTTCACTTACTACATTTGCACGATTAGTTAGAGTCAATATTTATTGTTCTGCAAGCGTTCAATCAGTTTTGCCCCTACTCACCTTAATTAATTTTACTGAATGCAGTTATTATTTCATATCGCCATTATTGGAATTGATATTGTACCGAGAAGTATGTACAGTCGCATGCGGAAGTGTTGAATAATAACACAAACTATCATCATCATCCTAATGACACGACGGACGGATTTCTCGGTTGTATCGACCTAGGCGTTGTTACCAGTAATATCTTGACCCCTATCACGTTATAAAATGTAGGTAATGTGCAGTACCTACGCGTTTTTTTTGGGTGTCTTTTGAGAGTGAACGAAGGATGGCGCCACAGTCTCACAAACATTGTCAAATCGTATATTATGTTACCGGCAATCTGTATAATGCAGGCATTCTATACAGTGCCTAGGCAATGTGCCTGCTGGTCCAGCAAATAATTAAATTATGGTCTACTAGCTTTTGCCCGCGGCTCCGCCCGCGTGGATGTCGGTTATCGCGACAAAACATAGCCTATGTCCTTTCTCAAGGTCTAATCTACCCCTATACCAAATTTCATCAAAATCGATTCAGTGGTTTAGGCGTGAAAGCGTAACATACAGACAGACAGACAGACAGACCGACAGACAGACAGATAGAGTTACTTTCGCATTTATAATATTAGTATGGAGTATGGATATGCGGATGGTTTTGCGGAAATTATATTTCTGAGTAATTATTAAAAAAAAATAACCACGTAGACTAAGCGCGTTGGGCCAACGTGCTAGCCCAATGTGTATATCCACCATAGATTTGCAATAACACAATATGCATTTGACAATGTCAATCGTAGTTACGATTTAAAAAAAAAACACAGTTTCGTTGAAAAAATTAAACCTAAAAAAGCGTTTTGTTATTGCTGCGATGATCAATTGGCAATATGAAAATAACCCTACATTACTTCTGCGTATTGTTACTCATAATAATTCGACCTCATTTGCGAACTAAATATACTTAACGAAGAGATTGTCCATGCGTCATTGGTGCATCACAAAAATGAAATTTCCGTTGAAGAATAGATTAGTACGTTTATGTTACTTGCGTAGTTTGACTACTTCGAATAGTATATAGGTAGGTACATCTTGGGACACGTATCTGGGATATTCTGTTATAATCTATGCTTGGTGAACTTGAGCATATTTTAGGTCCAAGACATTAATTATATGCCGAGCAATACGAATCTCTTTGTTTAGAATGCCACTATCTGGTTCTGGGCTATCTATGGCGCACTACTAAGATCTTTGGACCTGCAGATTGACGGTTGAGACACAGATTACCTAATACATAGTTGGAATTGTTGGTTGAGCCTCTATCGCAGGCACTACCCTCGGACGTTCAAGGGGTCGTCGAACGGTAGACACTCCCTTATACTTAACAATAATTAATTTAGGTAAATACTAAAGTGATGGAAACATAACGGGCTGGCTAACTAGGTACAAGTTTTGGATGCAACTGAGATTGGTAGTTGTAGGAAAGAAAGGCAAGAAAGCTGAGGCATGTCTGTCTAGTTCAAACATAAAACATGTCGCGTATTTATTTAAATGAATGTTTCAGCGTTTCATTTCAGTATTCTTTCGTTTATATTTTACGATATAAGTAAATGGTAATGCGATCTTTCAAAGACATGAAAGAGATTATATATTTATTATATTAGGTATTTCCGAACTTCAGAACAACAATAAATTTGAATTCCGAAGCACTTATAAAAACTTTGTAAGAAAATTGATTTAGATTTCGAATGATTTTTCTTTTTTTTGTCATTTGGATTTAATCTGTTTTTTTAAGAGTTCTGCGAGAAGTTGGTAGGTAAGTACCTACCTTGTACCTACATAATTAAGTATGTACAGTAAGCTTCAGAGAAAAGGAACCCCCCTTGAGAATAAAACTATTATCAAGGGGGGTTCCTTTTCTCTGAAGCTTACTGTACTATCTGAGTGTTCTGTCACAGAACAAATAATAGTAAGTATACTTAATACGTTTCTGTGCTTAAGTCTCTTCTTGGTAATGCAGTAGAGGCAAACTCTAGTCCACCTACCCGGTACAGATAACAGCAAAAGTAGCTGACTGAAAATAGAATGTCCAAATAGTCCAATCTCCTGAATGATATTTGTGGCAAACGTAACTAATGTTCTTATAGCAGGTCTTTGAACAATAAAATTGCCCGATGCTTTGGCTGATTGGACTGCTGTCAAAAGTTGATAGGTAACTTAAAACTCTGTCGAAACTCGAAAGTAGGTATCCTATAAGTATTCTTGGAAATCACAAATTGATCTAATAATATTATGTACTTCTCTGTCAAATAACATTTGAATTCTTGTTTCTATTGCATAATATCACTCAATTATTACCGGTTGTTACACAAGATCATATCATATCAATTTCAAAATGGCAGTGGTATGCAAAACAAAATGAAACCTAACTATTAAGTATTCAATATGTATAGGAATAACATTATTATAGCAACAAAATCGCACCGCCAACCGCCAGTTACTGGAAATAATGTTTTGTATGGGCTTGCTATCGTTTCAGAGAAATGTGAATAATCATGGAACACACTTTATACACTACTTTTTTTTCCTTTAAATGGAACTTGCCTCGTTCGTTCGAAATTACCGCATACCGTTGTGAAACAGATAAATTAAAAACATTCCCGCCTTTTTATGGTGTTATTTTTTTTATTTGTCCGAATATACCACATTCCTTTGACAAACAGTTAATTAAAAATATTCCCGCCTTAATGTGAACTTATTTTTTTATTTGTTTACTGATACAATTATTTTGTCGCGGTTTTTTTATTACTTACTATATACTTGATTATTAATATACCTATACAAATACTAGTATTTATACTGAGAATCTATAATACAACCCTTTGTTAGGTTACTTTTTTTATCTATGGTCTAAGCAGAACGAATTAAAATAGTGATGTGCAATTAGGTAACTATAATTGGATTATCGTATCGATACCTTGTTCGTTCAATGTTATCTAGAATGTAGGGATAACATTGGAAGTCTTGATTGTATGCGTATATTTTTTTTTATATGTAAGTCAGGAATGTAGCCCTAATAAATCACTGTGATATGCTCTGTTCTTGGAGCCTTTGTGACACGGTTTCATCAATAAGCATTTCCTTATTCATTTCCGATGATACAAGTTAACTTAACCATTAAGTCATAAAGTCATTAACAATTCAAATATTTTGTCTTTACATCATAAATACCGAGGAAGATGATCTAGTAGAAATTCTTAGGAAAAGAAAGATACAGTTACGCAAAAATATACATTATTGTGTTAACAAAGAGTTGAAAATTGTATGAAACAGGTAGGATGACTTCATATAACTATTGTCAATTATCTATTCTGTGCTATTGTATAAGTTAACCCTGTGGTTTTGTCTGAAGTCATTATTTTGCAGTGGGCAGACGGCCTGTCTGCACAAATGATTGGCTCACGTTGTTGATTAAATTGGTAGGTAGCTAAATTACAGATTAAAGGCGTGCAGACGAGCTTGCGGGTATTTTGAGTCTACATATTTTATTTCCGTGGAAAAAAGATCTACACGCACGTGACGTGAAAAAAATCATTCAATGGCTTCCATTGCTCGTAATCTAAGTCTGCGCGTGGCTGAAATCGGAACTATTATTATCTTCATCACTTTGGGTATATAACATTAAAAAAATAAAAATTGATTTTTAAATCAGAAGAGAAAGAACGTAACGTACGGTAACCGTAACATGCACTTCTTTTTCAATCTGATTTAAAATTACCTATGCATACAAATTTTCTATGTTCCAAATTCGAAATTCAAAATTCATCGTTGCAGCCGAAGCGTACCTACGCTTGGAACCAGGGGGCCTAGACAATGTTACATTCTATTATCTACTTCGTCAGTCGAAAGTTGACAAATGTATGGAAGTGACATTGGCTTTCGACCTGTCACGTGATCCGCAGATAACGAACACAAATTTGCTAGACAATGTTTTAATCACACGATTCCATGATTCGAAACATCATTCGATCGTCGTTATCTATACTTTTTGGTTGCTACTTCAATTAAAATGCGTAGCCAAGTCACACATTTTGACTGGTCCTATCGCTCGTTTTCGAATTTCTTGATGGCTACCGCAGCGAAAGCCCGACCCCTGTCGCAAGCGCTATATAATGTCGATGTGTGTCATATGTGTAGCAAGTAGGTAAGTGTGAGTGCCGAAATACGAGACCGTCACTACCCGACTGCCGAAAGAAGGAGGGTAATGTTTTTTTATTCAGTTATTTTGAGTATTGAAATTCTAATCATTATTAACTTTATAATTACATTGAAAACGCATATGCTGCGCTTACTATGGGCAGCGCATAATGAAAATGTTTGGCAGAGACGCCAAAGACGATATATTTCCCGGCGGGACTTGGAAAAAGTTAATGAGATGCCGGAAACATTATTTATAGAGCATTTTCGACTAACGTTTATAGACCTTTGTGCAGAGTTAAGAGTTTTTAGTGCATTAAGGGGATCTCGGGAGAAACCTTGGAAATAAAGGTAAGACAGTGAAGAATTGTACAATATCACTTGTTAAGTTTTATTGTTTTGCTTTATACTTAATTATCTTATTTCAGGTGCTATGTGCCCGTAGTTTTTTTGCCACCGGCTCGTACCAAAGGATCGTGGGTGTTACGTAGCACATGACGCAAAGAACTACGAGTCGGTGCATTAAACAAGTGGTTGAGGCCCTTAATCAAAACTCCATCACGGGGAAAATGTATAGTTTTCCTTCTTATCCAAGTTTATATTGTCCTGCAAATGAATTATATTTCTTTAATTTACAGATTTGCAACCACAAATTTGAAATCCTTATTGTTAACTCTAAGTTTGGCGGAGCCACCCATGATTCCTATAGGTATATATGGCCCACAAGCAAGGTCGAGCCATACATGAGGAGTCTGTGTGAGTGGAGAATGTGTCTGGTTACTGGGTAAGACAAGACATTAAATTTGTTTTTAAACTTGTTAGGCTCAATACTATTACCCTATTTGTACTTACAAGGATATATTCATACTAATATTATTAATGCGAAAGCCAGTACAATATTTATCCTAAGCTAAGTGGTTGTTTCAGGTGACTCCGGGTATCCACAGCGGCCATGGCTGATGATCACGACATTAGATGCTGCAACCGGGTCTTAAGCAGCCATGTACCTATACATCGAGCCATGTGCAGGCTCGTAACATCATAGAGCGATGCTTTGGCTTGGCTGACGTTGGAGATGCCTATTGAAACACAGAGTACTGCATTATCATCCCGAACAGTCTATAGCAGGATAACGCTTGCATGCTGTGTATTGCACAACATTGCTATTAAGGCTGCATTACCAGCCATAAGCGATATCCAAGCTGTGGCTGTGAATGATAATAATGCAGATTATTACTCAGAACCTGCACCCTCCGATGGAAGCCAGAATGAGCTAATTCAAGGAAGAGCAATGCTCGATCATTTGATTAGCAGGCTTTAATTCAAGTAAATAATATAATGTTATGTTATCCATTTCATTTGCATACTCGTTTAGCAATGTTATACTATGTTGCGAAATAAAAAAACATTAATTAAAGTGAAAAACACGATTTATTTTACAAATAACCATACACAAAATCAGACCCGACGTTGCTCGACGGTCACAAACTCGCTTGTTGCCCGTTCGAAAGGAGTTGCTTGTGTCTGTCTTCGCCGCGCACCCCGAGGCCTGCGCTGCGGCATGAAAACTGGGGACATAAGTGGCCTTTTTTTTTCTCGCCCAGCTGGAGTAGTCACAGGTGTGGTCAGTTGTGGTGGTGGTAGTACTGCTATCGGTTGTTGACTAGTGGACGGGCGATATAAAATTGATGGTATTGGTGTTGGCGAAGGTGTTGGTGATGGCACTGATGGCAGACGCTGTGGTTCTGTCGTTATTATGTCTGCAAACAAAAATAGCAATAAGTATTGGTTTTTGTTATACTCGTAGTGGCTTTATTGAAATCAATAAGTGATATTTAAGTATTTATTTTACACTAGCTTTTGCCCGCGGCTCCGCCCGCGTGGATGTCGGTTATCGCGACCAAACATAGCCTATGTCCTTTCTCATGGTCTAATCTACCCATATACCAAATTTCATTAAAATCGGTTCAGTGGCTTAGGCGTGAAAGCGTAACATACAGACAGACAGACAGACAGACAGACAGACAGACAGACAGACAGACAGACAGACAGAGTTACTTTCGCATTTATAATATTAGTATGGATATGGATACCATAATGAACAAAAATGTCCTGATCTGCAACATGAGATGGTGCAGCTGATGGTATCTGAAAGAATAAAAAGATAGATAAAAATACTACAAAATAATATTATACAAAGAATGTATTGTTAAATTCCTAATATAGAAACATGATTTATATTTATCTTTTAACCTCCTCCGCCGGAGTCGGGAGGAGAGGTTATGTCGGACTCGAACCAACTAAAACTGCACGCCGTCTGTGGGTCGCAGTGCTAGGCCGGAGGTGAGGTCCACCCCGTGTTATCTTCAAAATACATCTAAGAAACCTTTCATGTCCAAGATATATGATTCGACCTATACCTACTTAAAAAAAATTGCTGGCAGACAATGATAGTGCACATTTTTATATTATTGTTTGCATAACATACAAACATACAATCACGCATACATCACTGGAGGGTGAGGCAGAGGTGACTTAACACCCATATTTCACCATTTCAAAGTAGGTATTTGGTTCCACGTAATAGTGTCTGAGCCTAAGCATTTGTTGACTTGAGCCCTGCATTTGAGGCTGAGTCTGGGCCGTATATATCGGGCTGATGGTAAACAGCCCTAACACTAAATCGCCGTGTAATATATAATATCACCACATGGGAAGAGATGGGGTGACCCAAATGACCAAGTGACATTATATAATAGTTTCATATTTCATCTGCGGTAGCCTAGTGGTATGGGTAATGGACTGCTGAGACGAGGTCTCGGGTTCGATCCCAGGTTTACCATGGCATACACCAATGACTTTTTGATGCTTTTCGAAGTTGTGTGTATTTATCACAGGTTTATAAGGAATACAGGCGTGAGTTTATGTTATGTTATGTTCTGTCCATATTTCAAATATTTTAATTTGACTGAAAAAAACACTTCACGGTAGAATCTTCTATCATCATAATCATTATTACACCGTGCAAATAATTAGTATGTAAATTATAAATGGAAAATAATAAAACAACTCACATTAAATCCCTGTTCCTGGATGGCGGGGTGGCCCGCTACGGCTAGCGTGCCCATTAGTGCCAGCACCCTCGTCTCGAGTCTTGTTAGAGTATTACTGCTGTGAGGCCCACCACCAGTGCCACCAGCATGCTGACGTATGGTCAAAGCTTTTTTATTGTCTTCGACTTCCAGTCACACCTTAAAATGATAAATATATGGAACTGTACAATATTATACTGAAAATTATTATAATAACATTGTGATTATTCTTAGAAGCATTCATAAACAAGCCTACATTATAAGTTAATACATAATAGGATACATCAAAACAAGTTGTATGTGGCCTAGTTTCAGTATGGTACATACCTTTTTCCACTTTGTGGCGGCTTATTAACATCACTACCAACCGAATTCCAGGTGGTTGCCAAGTCTTGCCATAGCTGGTCTACCTTTAGATGCCCTTTATTTCAAGTAATATTGTATATTTCTCTGATTACTGCACCTTTCCACAAACTCCAATAGAATTTCTGAAAATGAAGGAAAGATTAAATTCTTCCTATGGGATATGTTTATTTAGGTATAACACATATTTACAAACTTTCATATTTGTAATATTAATAGAATAACACTTACTTAATCTCACTTCCAAAACTCTATAACTAATTTTAAAAAACTTTAAATTTATAGATTTTGAGCCTCCCGCTTCGAAATAAGACTTGACGTTTGTCACTCTTGACAGTGATGATCGACAGACCGTAGGAATCGTCCACATAAAAACGAAAGATCATAGACAAAGTCGACCCTACGAATCGCTTAAAAGAACACGAAATGTGATTAACATTGTCTACCAATTGAGGTTCGTTATCGTCAGAGCGGTAGCGAATGTCGTAGTGGAATCGTCCCGGAACAATGGCATGTTGTCTAGGCCCCCAGGGGTAACATCGCCTCTATTCCGACCGACGAAGGGATCGATTTCCGTCAGACCTCCCAACTCTGAGAGGTAAGTCCACGCCTCCTCCTTAAATCAGCAACCGGCTTGCAGGAGCTGTTGGATTGATCCTGAATATCTCCGAATCTAGATATTCGGAGATACACCCATTGAGAAAAGCAGAATGATGGCAAAAATTACGTCGTAATTATAAGCGGCAATATTTAATGAACCTGCTTATAATTACGCCGTCATAAGCGGCAATATTTAACGAGCCTGCTTATAATTGCGCCGTCATAAATGCAAGTTGCGGTTAGATTGCAATCGAAATTGATTCAAAAATAGCAGGTGAATCATCAAAGCGATACTATAGTCATGACATTAAAATCTAAACCTTGAAGATTAAGATTATCTATTCTGTGACTTAAGTTCCCAAAGCCTTAAAGTATTTAGGTATAGTCTAGCCTTACAAGGTAAGACTACACTATAAATACTAAACAAGGTACAAAATCATCTAACCAGTTGTGATAAGAAATTTTGCAATTTAAATAACATGGCATTCAACATCCCCACGACAATCCCGGTGGTCTGAAATCGTAAATAACATGAAACGCAGGTTTGATGACAGAAAAATCTAGTTTTCCGGATTTTGATCGTTCGGAATTTCGCACATTCGGTATTATGAAGTTCAGGATACGTAACTGTATAAAGCTACTCGATTCTTCCTTTCCTTATCCTCCTTTCCTTATATTATATAGCTTTACTAACACGTTGGAGAGTAAATAATGCAAAAAAAAGAAAATTTTAGCCGGTATAATAAAGGCTGGATTTCACTAGGAAAAAACCGTTAAAAAAACTAAGTTCCACATTTTACGCAATGGAACTCGCTAGTTTTTTTTCAGTTCGCGTTTCCTATCGTTATTGAAATCCAACCTTAATAAAAAAAAAGCCAGTCTGCCAGTCTAGTGCAGTTGGCGGCATATATCTTGAAATAAGAGAAAATGCGAGGATTAGTTAGATTAGATTAGACTATCAAATAATATTGATAAAAAAACGCGTACGCGCATTTAGTATAGAGACTGGGGTCAGATGTGATGTACATACCAGCAACTATGCCTACCTTGATACATAAAAACCTGTGTCAAAATAAATGACTGCATTACCTACTGCATCCTGTCCAGTCATAATGATGAATGATTAAATAATCGATGCCTATAGTCTCCTAATGACTTGAATACTCAGAATATATGTTCTAGGAAAATAATAATGAGTACTTGACCTCATCCGAACACTGTAATCGTCGGTATTCCAGATAACTTGATTGGTCACTCGCAAGCTGACACTAACCGGACACTAGTCAAATACCTTGGCCCGTCGGCCATTACTTAAAAAGTTCGCGCTAAAAGAGCGGGAAAATATCTGTCAATTTATTTTTTATTGCATAGATTTTTTTATTTTTACACGTGCATTACCACGAAGGGTTATGTTTTTTATTTTGTATGTTTGTAAAAATTTTATTACTGGATATCTGCCAAATGGCTGGATGAATTGCGACAATTAAGGTGCCCAGTCTTTAGTCTGGTGTTAAAAACTCTAGTGTCCTTTAACCCCCGACGCAAAAACGACGGGGTGTTATAAGTTTGACGTGTCTGTGTGTGTGTATGTGTGTGTCTGTCTGTGGCATCGTAGTACCCAAACGGATGAACCGATTTGGATGTAGTTTTTTTGTTTGAAAGGTATATTAGTCGGGAGTGTTCTTAGCTATGTTTGGAAAAAATCGGTCCAAGATGACCGCCGCCACAACATGTCGGAATACAATGTATCCGAAATATGTATCCGAAATATGTCATATTTCTTCCTAACTTCCTCAATATGGGTGTCAAATGAAAGAGCTTGACTAGTAGATCAATTTAAAAAGTATAAAAATACTAGTAGCAATTGTTAAAAAACGACATGGCGTATTTTTGGCGCTTAAAATTGGAAGTCGATAACCCATTTTTTTAATCAAAACTTCGATATGTGTCAGTTACAAAAAAAGGTGAACCAACAACCAATCAAGATATCAAAATGAAGGAAAATAAAAGAATACAAAAATGTATTAGGTATAGATTTTTGTATTCTTTTATGATATGTCATCATAATTATGTTATTTAATTATAAGTAAAATTAAATAAATAAATTTGTAATAATTAACAACAAATAAAAAGCCGACAGCAACGACGTAAACAAGTTCGATACCCATGGGTAGATATACCTATGGGCGCCATATAAGTATGCTAATGTTTGCATGACCCTTGTTTTTCGTGATAATATCTAAGTATTATTAGTCTATGACTGTTCTCAGACTAAAAAAACTGTCACTATTTACTGTATCTTAGAAATACTTATACAAAATAACAGATAGAACATTTATTACGACATTATACTCAGTTATATCGTAAAAACTGGTATTTACATAACATCTAGCCATGATATAAAACATTTAAAAAACATGTAGGTATGTTGTTATACATTTTAAGAATTACATTAAGTGATATGGCACCATTCAAACATCAAAATAATCTTGGTCACGACAATTTCCAGGAACTGTAGTAAACGAGACCATAGATGCTATCTTGTATATAGTTTGATTCACATATCTTGTACCTAAATCGCAAGATATACAAGACCCTGGCGCGCGCGGATTGTTTTGTATTTTTTTTATTTTTTTTTATACCACTTAGGTGGCATACAAGCACACGGCCCACCTGATGGAAAGTGGTTACCGCGGCCTATGGAAGTATGCAACACCAGAGGCGTTACACTCGCGCTGCGTACCCTGAAGAAACCTTCTAATGCCCCTCTTGAAGAACCCCATATTGTAGTCGCTTGGGAAAACCATGGCAGGGAGTTAATTCCACAGCTTGAGCGAAAGATGAAGTTCCTTTCATACCTCACGGTGCGCACCGTATTCGGATGCAATGTGTGGGGATGAATTCCCTGTCTATGGCGAGCGGTGCGATGATAGAATGTTGCTGTGGGCATCATGTCAAATAATTCATCTGAGCACAAACCATTATATAGGCGGTAGAAAACACACAGTGAGGCAAAATCTGTGCTTGGTGAATTAGAGCCCGTCCACCCCGTGTTATATTCAAAATAGATTGAAGGAACGTGTACTGCGCCTATAGAGCACATTTTGAGCAAGAAGGTCCAAGATATGTGAATCAAGGTATACTGATTACTGGTTTGTGTACTTTGTCAATGAACGAATGAAAGAATGAATGGGGCGCGGTAATCTTAGAACTAATTATAGTTAGTGGATAGGTATATAGTAGAAAAGTTTTTGGTGAATAAAATGTGGAACGGAGCTGAGATGCGTTGGAGTAAAGTTGGCTGATAGGAAGAATATGCTATAAGAATCATAAATCAAATTAGACTTTTGCAGTCCACTGCCGGACATAGGGCCTCTTCTAATATTGGGAAGCTTTGGCCTACATTTCCACGCTGGCCAGAGGGGTAGGTGCAGGTTTACCATAGCCATAAGTCCAACTAAGCATGTCCTTTTTCGTGCGTGAAATCCCATTGAAACCTAACGCTACTACAAAATAAGACTGTTCTTCATCAGACGTATACATACAGCTCACTGGAATTGCCTAGTTTTATTTTATATATATTTGCTCCGTCAATTGATTGCACCCTGCTAGAAGGTAATAAGATGAGGTGCATTCCAGAAGATACGGACCTCCATACTCGATGCTATTGAACGTAAAATGGAGGTCCCTAACTTGACGGCCTTGATAGATGCTTTTTCACGCCCCGCTTGAAGAACCCGGGATTCTAAGAAGAGGAAAACACGTATGCGGGCAGAACATTCCAGCTCTTTATTGTGTGGCAGAGGAAGGAGGCCTCTAACCATTTGGTTGAAGTTAAAAACGCTCGAATGCTGACCTTCAGCTTGTAAAGCCTTTTAAATCGCACCACCATTAAATTTCTCATCAAATAAAAATTTTTTCTTCACTGTCGACATCAAACTATACTATAGTGTCGCCTCCAACGTATTTTAAATTGACATCTAACGTGTCGCCAGTGTTGAAAAATGTAACTTAATGTAAAACCTAGAGGAACGATTAAAAGGCCTCCCGGGTTGCGAGAGATATGCTTTCGGCAATCTCACCTCCGGCAACCCAGGACCCAAGACGGCGTGCGTTTTAGTCGGTTCGAGTCCGACATAACCGCCTCCACCGGCTCCGTGGGGGTGGTATCCGTGGGGATTTTGCGCGCGATAAAAAAAAAGACAATTAGTTTGTTGTCTTTACAAGTTAATTACAAATAATGTATGTAATAACTTCCCAAAAATAATAAACAGTTTAAACACTACATATTGTGTTTAAAATATTGTGGAAAACCAGTTTCTTAGGTAAATACTAATACTTGTGAGAAAGTACCCTTGAGGCCAGGAAATAAGTATATAATCAGCTTTACTTACACTGAGTGTGGAAAAGATTGTACCTCCAATACAGAAATAGTCTTATAATTGAGCTAAGTATATAATATAAGTACCTAAGTAAATAAACCTAACATGTAATATGAAAATTCCTCAAGAATATTCCCTGAAATACGACGAAGGACTTATTAAATCTGCGTGAGTCAGAATATTGCCTTCAGGTATAAGATACTTATTGAATATTTAATATATTTCATGTAAATACGAAACATTTTCAGTAATGTATTTTTAGTAGGCATGTTTTATGAGAATAAATCTCAAAGGTTTCTTGTGGAAGGAATCGAATTATATAAGGGACGATCTTGTTTTCCGACTCATTGAATGAAACAAATTAGATTTACCTATAGATACGCTCCACGGAATTATTCTCAGAAACTTCTGTTAATAACATCAGAATACATTGCCCTCGGGTATTTGGGATGGGCGTACCATGGAGAAGGAAATGATAGCGGAGTTTTTTTTTTTTTTTTTTTTTTTTATACTGGACACGTCAATTTGACTTCACCTCGCCTGATGTTAAGCTAAAGGCAAAGTCTCGGAAAGAGGGTCACCATCGTAAACATTTACCATGTTAACAGTGGTGGCACTCAGCTTGACGGCCTCATTAGATGCCTTTTCACGCCCCGCTTAAAGGACCCAGGACTGTAGGAAGAAGGAAACACGTGAACTGGCAGGGAATTCCAGGCCTTAGTGGTGCGGCATAGGAATGAATCACTGAAACGCTTGGTTCTAGCAGGTATACGCTGCACCGTAAATGGATGACATCTTAGCCCTGCACGTGTCGTCCTGTGAAGGAAAGGGGAGGGTGGGACTAATTGGAAGAGCTCGTCAGAACAAAGACGCAACATCTCTACGCATCTGCAAAGGCTCGAGGGTGTTCGTGACCTCAGGATCCCCAATAATGCGGACCGCACGTCGCTGCAACCTGTCGAGAGCATCTAATAAGTACTTTGCGGAGCCGTCCGAGAGATGTGAGCAGTATTCCACGCAGGAACGAATTTGGGTCTTATATAGAAGACACCGCTGCTCCGGCGTGAAAAAACGTCTCACTCTGTTCAGGACTCCGAGTTTACGCGAGGCTGATTTGATGATACTCTCGATATAGTTTTTGTTATTCAGTTTGCAGCGAACATCCATACCGAGGATAGTGAGGTGATCCTGCAGTGGCAGTGGTGTGCTCTGAAGAGTGGGAAGGGGAAGGAAAGGAGATACCTTTGCTGTAAACGCACATGCCTGGGTCTTCTTGGCATTGAACTCGACCAGGTTTCTAGCGCCCCATTGAGAAATGTGGTCCAGGATCCGGTCCAGGTCAGTGACAAGAAGCTGCCTTTTTTCCGCGATATCAGACTGCTTGGCCGCAGGATGTGCGTAATAACTCCCATGTAAGGTGCTGTCGTCTGCATAGCAGTGAATGTTTCCGTTACAGAGCATGTCATTGATATGCAGAAGAAAGAGAGTGGGAGATAAGACGGAACCCTGCGGCACGCCAGCATTTACCTGCAAGAACTCCGAAGCTCGTCCATCACAAAGGACGCGAATACGGCGCCCCTGCAGGAAGCTTGCAACCCAGTTACACAGTCTAGGAGGCAGGCCGAAGGCTGGTAGCTTGGAAAGAAGCGATTTGTGCCATACCCTATCGAAAGCTTTGGCGATGTCAAGACTAATTGCCAGTGACTCACCGTGCTTCTCCATAGCCTCACCCCAAAGGTGGGTCATGTACGCCAGAAGATCACCCGTTGACCGTTTCGGTCTGAAACCGTATTGCCGGTCACTAAGCAAGGAGTGATCCTCTAGGTGGCGCATGAGCTGTGTGTTAATTATGTGCTCGAACACCTTGCACAGCACTGAGGTGACGGCTATGGGTCGATAGTTGGCTGGGTCCGAGCGATCCCCCTTCTTGGGGATCGGCTGGACATTCGCCTCCTTCCAAGCCGAAGGCACTGTACCCGAACTGTAGGACAGTCGGTACAGTCGCGTTAGCATAGGAGATAACTCCGCTGCACATTTTTTAAGTACGACCGCTGGAATACCATCAGGACCACTGGCTTTCCGGACATCGAGTGATTGCAGTACTGCACGGACATCGCGTTGCCTGATACGTATATCAGGCATTGCGTGGTCACCAGTGGGCATTGTCCGTGGTTGCATACCACAATCATCGACTCGGGAGTTGGCCGCGAAGAGATTGACCAGCAAATTTGCTTTCTCTTGCGGCTCATGGGCCAGAGATCCATCGGGATTGCTCAGCGGGGGCAGCGAGGGCTGGCAGAAGTTGGCTTGCACGGCTTTGGCCAGTTGCCAGTAG
Organism: Eilema sororculum; assembly: GCA_914829495.1. Classification (NCBI taxonomy): domain Eukaryota; kingdom Metazoa; phylum Arthropoda; class Insecta; order Lepidoptera; family Erebidae; genus Eilema; species Eilema sororculum. The sequence goes on from OU618541.1 coordinate 19,872,543, forward strand.
CCACGGCTACCCGTGGGATGCGCCATTAGCTCTTGGCCCAGCCGTGCTATGCGCTGGGCATCCGCTCTGACGCATGCCCTCTTGCAGACCTTTGTGGCTCTGTTGTACGCCGCCTTGAAGTGACCCACGTTGGGATCGCGCGTGGCGCGCGCCCGCACCCAGGCGCGGTACGCAAACTGTTTATGCTCAACAGCCTCCGCGCACTCGCGCCCGAACCACGGACGCGCTCCGCGGACTCCGGTGACATCGGTGTATGGGATATAGTATTCCATACCTAGACCGATCTCACCGGCGACGGCAGTAGCGCTCTCAGATGGGTTCTTACCCTCAAAGCAGCGTTCAACCCACGGGATGGACGCATAATAGTCGCGCAATCCATCCCAGTCCGCTGACGAGTAGTGCCATAGACGCCTCTTCCCCTGCACGGGTCGTGGGGGCGCTACAATGGGCACGATGGAGCGGACCAGACAGTGGTCGGAGTTACCTAAAGCAGCACTCACCGAGACACTGTACTGGTCCGGGCGACTCGTCAACAGAAGGTCTAGCAGAGAGGGCTCTAGGCCGGACTCTCTTGGTATCCTCGTGACCTTGTGCACCAATTGAGTCAAGTCATGCGCCAGGGCAAATGCGTGAGTGGCTCTTCCCGCATGGTTTGTTATGGCGGAGCCCAACCAGATCTTGTGGTGGGCGTTAAAGTCCCCCAAAAACACCAATTCGGCGTTCGGAAACCGCTCCTGCGCATCATCTGCCGCCTGACTCAGGTATTCAAAGAGTCGAGTTACCTCTGCATCTCCCGTATGGGAGCGGTAAAGGCACACATAGATCTGACTCGCGGAGCCATGGTCTACGTGTACCCACAGGATGGAGAAGGATGGGTCCTCTAGACAGCGCAAACGGCGACAGCAAATATCCGCCCTAACAAACACGCACACCCCGGCTTTTGCTCGGAAATTTTCCTCGATAACATAGCCGGGGTAAAGCAGGTAGGTCGTGTCGTCAGGGCGGCGTATTTGTGTCTCCGTCAGAAACAGCATTGCTGGTTTCGCCGTCTCCAGGTGATGGTGGACGGCGTTGAGGTTTGTATGGAGCCCACAGATGTTCGTGGACTCCACCTCAAATAGTCGTGTTGTGGGAGACTCCTTAGCCGCTGTTCTGACTCTATCTTTTTGGTGCGCTGTCATGGTAAATGGAAAGGAATGGATGGGAAGGCGTGAAAAAGAGGTGATTGTCGCCGCAGCACCGTGTGACAATACATGGGACATTAGTTTTGTCTATGATTGTGACGGCATGACGAGTTGTTGCAAGGCAATCGAGTCGCGTGCCATCCAAACGTCAAATGGACTCATTCGGTAGGAATGTTATACCTATGAAGTGCTTCGACTTTTGACACCCCGCGCGTCTCTCTTCCCACCCGCATTCGGCGACGCGTTTTTATTAGGAGAAATATCAATGGGGCATCTCCGTTACTTAATCATATTCTGTCCTCCGTGGGGCGTACCTACCTACTTTTTTAAGGGAAAGGGCTAGCTCGAAAGAGATAATGGCCCTAAGTCGCCCGGGGTGTGAGAGATGTCTCACCTAATTATGACCTCCAGCAACCTACGACGCCTGACCCACAGTCGATTCAATTCCGATATAACCACCCCTGCCGACTACCGGAAATCCCCACGGATACCTCCCCTTCCAGGGGGAGGTTATGTCGGACTCGCACCGACCAAAACCGTACACCATCTGTGGGTCGTAGTGCTAGACCGGAGGTGAGATTGTCTTCAACATATCCCTCGCACCCCAGCTAATGTCCAAGATATAATTGAATTATTTAATTTAATTATTTATTTACTTCAAATCATAAGATTCATATGGTTAGTAACAATATAACTTAGAACTAGTGTTAGTCTATATATATAAAAATCAATTGCTGTTCGTCTCGCTAAAACTCGAGAACGGCTGAACGGATTTATCTTATCTTGGTCTTGAAATGTTCGTGGAGGTCTAGGGAAGGTTTAAAAGGTGAGAAAAATTCGAATAATTGCCGGGAACGGACACCCACGCGGGTGGAGCCGCGGGCAAAAGCTAGTATTCAATAAAATTAGCGTCAGAATCTAATAATATCAGTCTGAGCAATATTTCTCTCTACTTGTTAATATCGCAATATAATTTTATTTGTTCCAAAATACTCTTTCATTAAGAGGTCTCTCTATATTAAGATACCCTCGTATCGCGTCGCTCAGACATAAATAATATGTAATATTAGTTATTTATGAACAACAAACACACCCACGTAATGTGAAAGTAACGTTTCCGCGAAAATAGGAACTATGTGACTGTTTTGTTGCTAATCAAAGAGAATTTAACACGATTTGACAATATGGAAGGGAAAGTGGCGGACGTTTCCCGGAAACCTTTTTCACTTTATTTTGAAGTCAAAGCAGTATTTTGAAATATCGTACAAGGCTATTAAGGGATAGAGTTGTTTAATTGACATCAGACATTAATATACAGCAAGACTCAGTCAATTATAGTGTTTGTAATATGGCGATAGGCTCACCCCTTACGTAGGATCGAATACAATGATTGGTGAAATGTGGGTGTTAATTCACTGCCTAACCCTCCGGGGATAAAGGCGTGATTGTATGTAATGTTTGAAGTTAAAACATCTTTATTGCTTCTTTTGGTTTGGCAACACATAAAACATAAATAGGTTGGTAGCACGGAGGACAGAATATAATTTCCTTCTCCATGGCCGCACTTAGGTCTTACCTTTCATTCCAACCAACCCAAAAAGCCAGCAGCCTTTTCAGGTTTCCACATGCTTTGTGGAGCGACGCTGGTGACTGGAGTAATTTCGCCCGTTGTTCGGCCACGCTCATGCACTCTGTAAACACATAATGCGGCGTTTCTTCTTCTTTCTAGGTAGGTAGGTATATTAACATAATACGACATAAACTGCCGTAGGATAACTGCTTCCAATCATTTACACTAATTTATTGTTAGAACCTCGTTTTTTACACTTCGAATAATAATTATCTGGTATCGATATCCATTTATATAACACCTAAAATCTATAAAATCTAATCTAAATTCGATAAAATACTTTATTTTAAAAACCGGCCAAGTGGAGTCGGATGAACGCACTGACGGTTAACTTACGCTACAAAAACTACAATATATTTTGATTGCGTTGACATAGAAGTTATAATAAATAAATAATAAATATTCCACAACAATCTACACAACGCTATCTAGACCCATGGTAAGCATAGCTTAACTAGCTTGTGTTATGGAATCTAGAATGCGGATACTTACATAGATACTTTTTTTTGTAAATACTTACATATTATACATAGAAACACCCAGACCAATGCAAATAGCCATATTCATGCATACAAATATTTGCACTGAGCAGGAATCGAACCCGCGCCTCCTGCGTAGCAGTCGCGTTCACCACCATCACGCCACGGTGTTTGATTTTTGCACAGCTTCAAGACGTTATAGACGTAAGCGGGGCGTGAAAAGGCATCTAATGAGGCCGTCAAGCTGAGTGCCACCACTGTTAACATGTTAAATGTTTACGATGGTGACCCTCTTTCCGAGACTTTGCCTTTAGCTTAACATCAGGCGAGGTGAAGTCAAATTGACGTGTCCTATAGGTATAAAAAAAAAAAAACTGGTGGTAGAAATTTGATGGCACAAATTTGTCACTAATTTCGACCGGGTTGGTACCACCGTGCACAAGTGCGAAAAACCCTCCATAGTAATCCAATTTCGGTTGGATTGCGTTCAGGGATCAGCAAGTGCATAGCCGGGCCGAGGTGATGGTAGTCGCAGCACTAGTGGGACCGGTGGGTTTTGGCGTAGTCTAGTGGGGTGTGACGCGGGGCGCCGCGCCGAATAGGGAGACCTGTAGAAACGGTGGTGCCGCTGGCCGCCCGCGGCATAGTACAGGGGCCCAACTGGGACTAACCACTCTGGGAGGCTGCCCCACCAGGTCGCGCATAATCCCGATATGGCTCGTCGTGCCGGTTGGCGACCGGATGGGAGCCCGGTGACCATATTCGGGGGGGTACGGGGGCCCTTCCGTTCGGCGCGTCGGCTCTCGTCATGCCGTCACAATCATAGACTAAACTAATGTCCCATGTATTGTCACACGGTGCTGCGGCGACAATCACCTCTTTTTCACGCCTTCCCATCCATTCCTTTCCATTTACCATGACAGCGCACCAAAAAGATAGAGTCAGAACAGCGGCTAAGGAGTCTCCCACAACACGACTATTTGAGGTGGAGTCCACGAACATCTGTGGGCTCCATACAAACCTCAACGCCGTCCACCATCACCTGGAGACGGCGAAACCAGCAATGCTGTTTCTGACGGAGACACAAATACGCCGCCCTGACGACACGACCTACCTGCTTTACCCCGGCTATGTTATCGAGGAAAATTTCCGAGCAAAAGCCGGGGTGTGCGTGTTTGTTAGGGCGGATATTTGCTGTCGCCGTTTGCGCTGTCTAGAGGACCCATCCTTCTCCATCCTGTGGGTACACGTAGACCATGGCTCCGCGAGTCAGATCTATGTGTGCCTTTACCGCTCCCATACGGGAGATGCAGAGGTAACTCGACTCTTTGAATACCTGAGTCAGGCGGCAGATGATGCGCAGGAGCGGTTTCCGAACGCCGAATTGGTGTTTTTGGGGGACTTTAACGCCCACCACAAGATCTGGTTGGGCTCCGCCATAACAAACCATGCGGGAAGAGCCACTCACGCATTTGCCCTGGCGCATGACATGACTCAATTGGTGCACAAGGTCACGAGGATACCAAGAGAGTCCGGCCTAGAGCCCTCTCTGCTAGACCTTCTGTTGACGAGTCGCCCGGACCAGTACAGTGTCTCGGTGAGTGCTGCTTTAGGTAACTCCGACCACTGTCTGGTCCGCTCCACCGTGCCCATTGTAGCGCCCCCACGACCCGTGCAGGGGAAGAGGCGTCTATGGCACTACTCGTCAGCGGACTGGGATGGATTGCGCGACTATTATGCGTCCATCCCGTGGGTTGAACGCTGCTTTGAGGGTAAGAACCCATCTGAGAGCGCTACTGCCGTCGCCGGTGAGATCGGTCTAGGTATGGAATACTATATCCCATACACCGATGTCACCGGAGTCCGCGGAGCGCGTCCGTGGTTCGGGCGCGAGTGCGCGGAGGCTGTTGAGCATAAACAGTTTGCGTACCGCGCCTGGGTGCGGGCGCGCGCCACGCGCGATCCCAACGTGGGTCACTTCAAGGCGGCGTACAACAGAGCCACAAAGGTCTGCAAGAGGGCATGCGTCAGAGCGGATGCCCAGCGCATAGCACGGCTGGGCCAAGAGCTAATGGCGCATCCCACGGGTAGCCGTGGCTACTGGCAACTGGCCAAAGCCGTGCAAGCCAACTTCTGCCAGCCCTCGCTGCCCCCGCTGAGCAATCCCGATGGATCTCTGGCCCATGAGCCGCAAGAGAAAGCAAATTTGCTGGTCAATCTCTTCGCGGCCAACTCCCGAGTCGATGATTGTGGTATGCAACCACGGACAATGCCCACTGGTGACCACGCAATGCCTGATATACGTATCAGGCAACGCGATGTCCGTGCAGTACTGCAATCACTCGATGTCCGGAAAGCCAGTGGTCCTGATGGTATTCCAGCGGTCGTACTTAAAAAATGTGCAGCGGAGTTATCTCCTATGCTAACGCGACTGTACCGACTGTCCTACAGTTCGGGTACAGTGCCTTTGGCTTGGAAGGAGGCGAATGTCCAGCCGATCCCCAAGAAGGGGGATCGCTCGGACCCAGCCAACTATCGACCCATAGCCGTCACCTCAGTGCTGTGCAAGGTGTTCGAGCACATAATTAACACACAGCTCATGCGCCACCTAGAGGATCACTCCTTGCTTAGTGACCGGCAATACGGTTTCAGACCGAAACGGTCAACGGGTGATCTTCTGGCGTACATGACCCACCTTTGGGGTGAGGCTATGGAGAAGCACGGTGAGTCACTGGCAATTAGTCTTGACATCGCCAAAGCTTTCGATAGGGTATGGCACAAATCGCTTCTTTCCAAGCTACCAGCCTTCGGCCTGCCTCCTAGACTGTGTAACTGGGTTGCAAGAGCTAAGGAGACGAGCTTCGGAGTTCTTGCAGGTAAATGCTGGCGTGCCGCAGGGTTCCGTCTTATCTCCCACTCTCTTTCTTCTGCATATCAATGACATGCTCTGTAACGGAAACATTCACTGCTATGCAGACGACAGCACCTTACATGGGAGTTATTACGCACATCCTGCGGCCAAGCAGTCTGATATCGCGGAAAAAAGGCAGCTTCTTGTCACTGACCTGGACCGGATCCTGGACCACATTTCTCAATGGGGCGCTAGGAACCTGGTCGAGTTCAATGCCAAGAAGACCCAGGCATGTGCGTTTACAGCAAAGGTATCTCCTTTCCTTCCCCTTCCCACTCTTCAGAGCACACCACTGCCACTGCAGGATCACCTCACTATCCTCGGTATGGATGTTCGCTGCAAACTGAATAACAAAAACTATATCGAGAGTATCATCAAATCAGCCTCGCGTAAACTCGGAGTCCTGAACAGAGTGAGACGTTTTTTCACGCCGGAGCAGCGGTGTCTTCTATATAAGACCCAAATTCGTTCCTGCGTGGAATACTGCTCACATCTCTGGGACGGCTCCGCAAAGTATTTATTAGATGCTCTCGACAGGTTGCAGCGACGTGCGGTCCGCATTATTGGGGATCCTGAGGTCACGAACACCCTCGAGCCTTTGCAGATGCGTAGAGATGTTGCGTCTTTGGCAGTTTTCTACCGTCTCTACCATGGTGAATGTTCTGACGAGCTCTTCCAATTAGTCCCACCCTCCCCTTTCCTTCACAGGACGACACGTGCAGGGCTAAGATGTCATCCATTTACGGTGCAGAGTATACCTGCTAGAACCAAGCGTTTCAGTGATTCATTCCTATGCCGCACCACTAAGGCCTGGAATTCCCTGCCAGTTCACGTGTTTCCTTCTTCCTACAGTCCTGGGTCCTTTAAGCGGGGCGTGAAAAGGCATCTAATGAGGCCGTCAAGCTGAGTGCCACCACTGTTAACATGGTAAATGTTTACGATGGTGACCCTCTTTCCGAGACTTTGCCTCTAGCTTAACATCAGGCGAGGTGAAGTCAAATTGACGTGTCCAGTATAAAAAAAAAAAAAAAAAAAATCTGAGTATATGGTATGAATTTCAACTTGATACCTCCACACATTCCTGAGAAAAAAGGTCTTGACAGACCGACGGACAGACAGACAGACGAACAACGAAGTACCTACTCCTATAAGGGTTCCGTTTTTTCCTTTGATGTACGGAACTCTAAAAACATGCGTAAACAATCACGGCTTCGGTTCTACTAAAGCAAAACTATAGTCAAACCACAGAGATTGCCAAAAGCGGCAATTCATTATAGACTTTAAATCGATACGTTTAAAGTTCAATCCATACTAATATTATAAATGCGAAAGTAACTCTGTCTGTCTGTCTTTCTGTCTGTCTGTCTGTCTGTATGTTACGCTTTCACGCCTAAACAACTGAACCGATTTTGATGAAATTTGGCATAGGGGTAGATTAGACCTTGAGAAAGGACATAGGCTATGTTTTGTCACGATAACCGACATCCACGCAGGCGGAGCCGCGGGCAAAAGCTAGTATTAAATAACTGTTAGCAGATTGAATAAAAGAATGTAATGAAACTTTTGTCATTAAATTTTGTACCTTAGTCTATAAAAATTAAGTCTAAACTTTAATGCCGCTTTTTGCAATCTCTGTGGTTTGACAATAGTTTTGCTTTAGTAGAATCGAGGCCCTTGATAGAAATCTGACTTTTCGAGATAATTTAAATAACAGATGTGGGTTAAAGGAAATTAATAATTATATTGTAATATTAATAATATTGTAAATGTGAAAGTTGGTTTGTTTGTAACTTAAAACCATGACCGTATAAGGATAATATGATACTTTCTATTCCGAGTATTATTGTGGGAATATTAATTAACTTTATTATTCCGTTTTAAACATCAAATCAACGTCGCTAATAAGTTACAGACGGTTTTGTTGTAAGAAACGATTTGTATGTTAATGATGATGAGATTATCTATTATTTAATGTTATACAATAATGATATGCTTATATTTTATTATGTCTACTAATAGTCTACTAATATACTACAATAAGTATCTATTACTTAGTAGGTATATTTTCTAAAAATTTCTTGCATTTTTATAATCATGTCATTCTAAAAAAAATCTTCCTAATTGATAGATACCTACATATTGCCAACGGTAATAAATCTGTAAATACATAAATAAAATAAAAATAATACAATTTATTTTAAAAAGCAATTTGATATTTTGAAAGATCATCCCGTTGGCTCCACTCTAAGCAAGCATATCCCGTGTGTAAAATTACAGACTTAAATAGCACATCCCGATAATAGTTCCTTATCATAGAAGAGGAGGGCTGGCCTGGGGGTGATCGGTAGAACCCTAGCAGAAGCAGACCGCGGCGGCGGCGCAAAGTGCGCCTCCCCGTACCCGGGGCTAGATGGGGACACAATGGTCCCCACACCCGAAGGAGGCCATCTCGAAAGAGATGGGTCTGCTAGGGTGCGAGAGATATGCTTTCGGCAATCTCACCTCCGGCAACCAAAGACCCAAGACGGCGTGCGTTTTAGTGGGTTCGAGTCCGACAGAACCACCTCCCACCAGGGGTTTTTCGCACGATAAAAAAAATCAAAGAAGAGGCGGTAGGAAGGAGAGCCTCTTCTGTAGGCCAAGAAGAACGTTTATGGAACAACCCCCTAGACAAGTGGCAGTTCATTGGTAGGCGTAGGCGTAATAGAATTACGAATGTATAGGATTTGACGTATTCGTAGCGCGCCTCCCCATTCCGGAGGCGAGTCGGGGACACCGTTGCACCGAGGAGGGCCAGACCGCAAGGAATGGCCCTGGGTCAGCCGGGGTGCGAGGGATATCTCGAAGACAACCTCACCTCCGGCCTAGCACTTCAACCGACAGTCGGCGTGCGGTTTTAGTCAGTTCGAGTAACCTCACCTTCCGGCTCCGGCGGGAGCAGAAAGGAAAAACCGCGTGGTATGTGGAGGATAGAGGAGAGTGGCGATACTCCACTGACAGAAGCGCAACACTTTATTTAGAGAGGATAATGAGAGAATATTAGGTTCCTAATCCTATACATTTTCCACGGGCAGAGCTGCAGGTGACAACTAGTACAATAAAATCATAATGATCTAAAGTTCAAAATTCCGAATGAGACTTTATTCATGAGGTCTTAGATCAAGCAGCTTTTTATGCTAATATAATGTAATTTATATAATATATATTTCTGTTTATGCTAAGTATACTTAGATAAAAGATAAGATTCGTTCCTATTTTTGGAATTAAACAATTAATTTCTGTCAATTAATGGAAATAAATTCATCCGTATTCAAAAGAAATGAGCGTGGATCCACTGTCTTGCCGTATAAAGGCCACTCTTATTCAGAAAGAAAGAAAAAAATCTCGTTTATTGGTAGTCAGCGCAAAATGGCACACAAAATACACAAACAACTATCTAAAGATAGTTTTTTCATATGCTGACAAGATGTCTGACACTTTATCTGAATGTCAGTGTCACTCAGGCTGTTAGCTATACGTCACGGGTCACGCACGACATGGCATACGCTTAGTACGTGGCAAATATTTAAATGTGATTTTGGTTCTCTGCCTTACACAAACTATTTAAACTAAGTCACGCACAAGTGCACTGTATTCCCAAAGAATCAACACTCAGCATACACTGCGATGGGTATCAGCCACCACAACACTGATTTTCAGTGCCACCCTTACATTAAGTGCATACATTCACATCCCAATTAAACTTTATAACATGTAGATATATACATACATTACATATAATTATGTCTGTAAAGCCCCGAAGGGGTAGACAGAGGTTTAACAACACCCCTAGTTCGCCAACTATGATATTTCGGTCCCCGTAAGGGGGTCGTTACGGGGTCACGCTATTGCTGCCGGTAACTGAACTGATTGGTGTGGTGACAAAGAATAAAATCCGAGTGGTGCTGGAGAAAGATATTCGTCTGGTAATGGAGAAACAATACAAGTATTACCACTCCATCTCATCCAAAGGGTATCGTAAGAGGCGACTAACGGCAAAATACGCAGACGATACCACCGCGAGAGAAGGAAAACTCGCATTATAAACCTGTACCGACCAGATTTTTAAAGTTGCAACATTTATTGACCTCAATACGAATCTTCCTACGAACCGCATTGTAGACGAATCGTCTTTCATGTGTTTCATTTTACAATATCCGAGTAATCGCATAGCGTTTGGACGAACTGGAAGACGAACTGAAATCCGATTCGTTTCATCATTTCATTTTAGCCCTTTAACTTGGAAACAGTAGGCCAAAGCCTCCCAACCCAACATTGGACGAGGCTTATGTCCAGCAGTGGACTAATTAATATTAATTAAATAAATAGCGATAGGCTAATTTATTGATATGCCGGTAACTATATTGGGAAGACGGTTTAAACTGGAAATTGATGGCACTTGGTGGAATCTACTACACATATTGAATTAATTAATATTTAAACCATCAAAGTAAACCTTTGAGAATGCCGTAAGGCGAAAACGGTCAGGTTCAGAAATAAAATTAAACTCAGTGGAAAAGTACAAGTGTGTTATTCAATATATGAAGGGTGAATTTGGTTTTAATTGAAAGAGCTGATAACACTCGCCTTAGTCGAGGTTACGTCGTAAACTTTTTCTATGGAAGCATTCCGCGCAGTTTCTAATGCGAACTGTGACAGAATATAATGTGGCGCAACTAGTTTCCTGGTAATGTTTACAAACATTTTGTCGACAAAACAACATAATAAATTATAAGTCGAACATACCTTGGACCTACCTAAATCGCGAAATACTTATAAGTAAAAGGCCTATAATTCTATAATTCTAAAATCTATAATTGGTGAATTTGAGATCATCCACCGCAATAGCACCCCGTGCCATCTTATAAATACATCCAAAAAACATGTAGTGCGCGTATTGAGCACATTTTTTTAGGTCCAAGATAAATGAATTGAGCTATAAGTAGGTACATACATTATCTATCTATATGTTCCATCTAAGAATACATGTAAATTTTGCATTTTAATAAGCTTTTTTCAATGAAATTTTTATAGCATTTAAGATGCCAACTTTTAAATTCGAAATATCTATTTCGAGTTTTAATAAGCTATTAACATATAAAATCTTATACATTATGTTTATTTAAGCTACAAGCACAGAATATAAATAAATAATCTGACGTAGGTATGTACCTGCCTACTGTAAGGTTAACATTATTTTAATAAGTTAAATGTAGGTAGGTATAGACTACGTCATCGTCGGTGAAAATTCTACAACTGATCCTAGTTGTAGAATTTTTAGCTTTTTGGGTCCAATAATAAAGTTTCAAAATGCTCTGATATTCAGAGCAAATCAAACCGTTAAATTGGTTAAAATTAAATATTATCCGAATAAAAGTGTGTAACTAAATATCACAACAATCAGTCAACAGGAAGTAGGAAAACCAAGGAATTAAGATCATTTTGAGCACTTTGTTCATCAAAATCGTTCAAATGTTGACTGTACTATATCCATACCTATAACAAGAGACATATGACAAGAGGTATCTCAATCGATGGAACGAACGGTACCTCAAGCAGCGCATAGAATTCGAACAAACAAACATTGAATTTTATGGTACTTATATTACATATTGCATTTACGTTCTATTTCCTTGAATTTCACAAGAAATTGTCTTATAAGTTAATAGACTTTATGCGAACAATTCCGTGCAAGAAAATTATTTTCGCGCGAAAATGACTCAATGTTGATGATATTGTAATTGTTATTGTTTCCCATTATGTGGTTCTTGGAATGTAATAACTGTTATATCATTGTTGTTAAACATAATTATTGTAATGATTTACACTTATTGTTTTGAATATATTTACTTACGGTGAAATAGGATGTTTATGATGTTATATTAACGGTAAAGGATGCATTATGTTTATTCAAACACGTGTACGTTAAGACTCTACGCCGAAAATCATCATCTTTGGAGTCATCATCAATCATCATCACTTGGGGTTGATTTTCAGTCGTTTTACCCAACTGCCAAAGAAGTATTATTCCCAGTAGTTCCTTTGGCAGTTCCTCTGAAGGGACTACTGAGACTTTTTTGTCCCAGTAGTTCCTTCAAATAAATTAAAGGAACTACTGAGACTATAAAGTTTCTTCAGTTCCTTTGGCAGTTCCTTTGAAGGGACTTCTGAGACTTTTTTGTCCCTGTAGTTCCTTCAAGTAGACTAAAGGAACTACTGAGACAAAAAAGTCTCAGTAGTCCCTTCAGAGGAACTGCCAAAGGAACTACTGGGAATGAAGCATATTTTTACTCTCAAAACAACTACGAAACGGTTAGGTACGCTTTGACATTTTCAGTGAAGAGCTTGCCATCTGGTCTTTAAGACCCGGGTACAGCTTTATCGAGATAGACCTTTGTCGAATATTTTAGGGCCTATACGTGTTACCTTCATCCTACAATTAAGACGCGAAATAGCACCTGATGAGGCCTTCAATCGGTAGGTAGACTTACCAACTTGCATGATTTGCAGACTCTGATGTAAGCTATCCTCTTGTTCGTTGGAGGGCGGTCAGATGTCAGTTGCCCCGACTCCCCCGAGATACGCTATTATCCTATGTAGCCGAGAAAATCAATATAGGGAGACAGCGAAAAGGAACGAACCACGAGGCTCCAACTTGCAAGGATATGATGACGTAGCTCTGAGTTTAGGAAGGAAGTTTAATTATATGAAGATAATTAGTATCGCCTGTTTGTAGAATTTCGTAGAGTTCGAACGAAACTCATCAGTCATCATCCTTAGATGCGGTTACTGAAGAACACATTAATGCTGTACCTTTTCTGAGTAATGCAGATCGTCATATGATATCATCTTTAGTCATCCTGGGTTTTCGATTGAATCAAATTCGAACAATCTTCCAAGAAAGAATCAGAAAGCTATCACGTATGTTCGGTAGTGTGTGACACAAATCTTAGAGGTTCTTATTAATTCAAAGTATATCAAACCTGGGCTTAAAGGACACACATCATTGGTTGATCGATCCTTTTATTGATTTTACTAGGTGACTTGGTGAACTTCGTTCTTCCAATTTTTTTCCGCCCGCATGGCTGTAGATCCCGTTCTCGCTACACGCTCTACTATATTAAGCATGTATTATACATATAAACATTTCTCTTGAGTTGCTCTATCTATTAAAAAAAACCGCATCGAAATCCGTAGCGTAGTTTCAAAGATATAAGCATACATAGGGACGGACAGACGCAGAAAGCGACTTAGCTTCATACGATGTAGTGATGATGATTGAAAGTTATAGTGCATACACGTGTAATTTCTTCCATTGCCCTTTTTATCATTTATAAATCACGCAAAATCCCGTTTTCAGTTGCCAGAAACGAGATAGCCAAAAAAATATCTCTCGCACCCCGACCCCGCACCCGAAGAGGGTCATCTCAGTAGACAGTGATCTCGGTAGTCGGTGTCCTGATCTAGGCCCCGGGTTCATTACCCTGAATTTTGCTCACGATATTTGTCGCTATTTGTAACCCTGCTTGTCTAGGTAAAGGTCTATTAGGTCAAGTTCAAGTGTACAAAGAGGAAACGAGAAACTAACAAACGACAAACGATTCATAACATTTATATTTAGACGTCATATGAATGTACTCGTGGCAGTCTAAACACAGGAAAATGATTATTCTCATAACATTCTATATGCTTAACCACAAAAGGGAAAAAGGTCAGGTTATTCAACGTAAAGAAATTGTCATCTTCGTTTTTGTGACGTCATTATCTAGTAAAGAGTCATCGTAAATGTCGGAGTGGGTTTCTCTAATTGGCTTGTTACGTTTAGTCAAAAGTGGAAAATTGAGCTTAGACTTTATAAGGATAAATCTTAGTTACAATGTATATTTTGTAATATGTAAATAGGTATACTATGATATTCATACTATGATAATATTAAGTTAAATTATTCTAACATACTGGTGCAATTACTATCTGTATATATAATTAAACATATTTCAGGTTGCCCACCACCTTAGCTCTAAAACTTTACTTATGATATAATTAACAAAAATTGGAAATAAAAAATCTCTGGAGACTACGAAAATAATAATTAGGTGCAAAACAATTATTTACTGATTTATTTTAACGTAAACATCTTTTGTAATGTCGGGGCATACCTTTGAACTCCATGCATCCATATAGTGACGTCTGTATATCCCTGAAGGGGTAGGCAGAGGTGTACTAGCACCCACGTGTCGCCAATTATGATTTTAGGTCACGTGACGGAAGTAATGGGAAGCCAGCCTTTTGCCGTGTAGCAGGCCCTTTGTCTTGGGCTGTATGTTTACTGTCGGATGGAGAACAGCCCTATCTCTCAGTTGCCTTTTATGACACCCAAATTATTCGATTTCCAAGATCGAAATACGATTTCCAAAAAATAAACCGAGTGTTGAAGAACTAGGTACTATAAGTAGAACTGTTGTTGTAGAATCTGGCCACGGAGGACAGAATATGATTAAGTAACGGAGATGCCCCATCGATATTTCTCCTAATAAAACGCGTCGCCAAATGCGGGTGGGAAGGGAGACAGGCGTGTCGAAAGTCGAAAGATCTGGCACAGGTTTTATCTCGCAACGGGCTCTTAAGTGCAAGCTGTGGCTCCAACCGAAATAACAGCTAACGGTATGTGAAGGTATATCGAGAATGTGCGGGTATCTACCCTCATCATCTGAAGAACCTATTACCTCGCAGGCTCAAAGACGGAGGGCGTGCATCGCTAAGCCAGTCAGCCTGTGACAATGGCCGGTTATAACCTGGTCGAAACGTCAGGCAAATCAAAGCTTCGAATGAATTTATACCATGATAGCATTAATAAAAAAACGCCGTTGCAATTTAAGGTGATTGACTGTAACTTGAGATCAACTCAAGAAAGAGAAAAGCTAACCTGTAACAAGAAGTATTATTTATTTGAAGCCCTCATATAATCTCGCTGTGTTTCTTAGAATATTCTTTGGTCAACGGATTTGTCATATAGATATTTCTTGGTTCAATCAAGTCATTGACAAAATGAGTCATGGCAGAGGATGAACATAACGGGAATACTAAATGACATCAATGTTAGAATTTTTAAGTGTTAGTAGCTTGACCCTGGGTCAGCCTCAGCCGGGGTGCGCGAGGGATACATTTATTCCGAACCTGACGCGAAAACTTGACCCGGTCCAGAGTTAGGTTAGAAACTTGGGAATTTGTTCCGAACGTAACCCTCTTCCTTCCTTTCCTTCTTCGCGTTCCTATCATCATAACCCGAATTGCGTAGATCTGGAACTTCGCAGGCCGCTACCGCGGCACGCTCGCTTAGCTCGCCTCGGGCGTTGTGGTCACAGTTATAACCTAACCTAACCTACAGAAGTTGGAATTACCGCACTTCGGCTATTAAAAGTAACAGAAATATGCGCAATTCGGGTTTTGTTAGGAACGAGATTTCAGGTCAGATTAGGAATAAGGTTACGTTCGGAACAAAATATCACATATTTTTTCGTTCGGAATAATCAGAGGGATATGCCAGAGTACCTCACCCCTGGTAACCAAGTAATGGCCCTAGACGGCCGTGCGGTTTTGGTCGGTTCAAGTCTGACATAACCGAGTGTATTTCCGCACGTTAAAAAAAAGGTGTTAGTAGCTACAGCAAAAGTGATCGTCCAACCCGGAATTTGAACCGAAAAATTGACATGGTTACTATTTTTTTTTTCGATTTATCGATTAATCTATATGAATAGGTTGGTAAAAGTACTAATTGCTTTAAAATTTCATTCTTATTGAATCTTACCTACCGCTTTAAGGTTTTCTGAAAGTAAACTTGCCGTATTACATACTTAACATCTTTTTGTAGGTTCTCCGAGCGTTGTCCTCAGTTGTGGTCGGCTTTCCAGTCTACCTTTGATCACTAGAAATGTATGTGTACTACTTACATACAATAAAGAATGGGAATGGACATAGGCCTCTCCTAAAGTTGGACGTTCTGGCCTACTGTTTCCACGCTGCTGCTGGCCAGACGGGTTGGTAGAGGGTTTTATTTCGAGTTTTCCTTCTCTTGCATTGATATCGTCTGCGTATTTCCGTTAATCACCTTTTAATACACCTTTCAGATGAGATGGGGTGTGATACTTTTTTTTTCTTTAAATAAATAAATAATAAATAAATATTTGAAGGAACCCTTACAGCATCAAGTATCAACATTCTACACAACAAACAAAACAACAACGCTATCTAGACCCATGGTAAGCATAGCTTTACTAGCTTGTGTTATGGAATCTAGAATGCGGATAAACATACATAGATATATATTTTTTTGTAAATACATACATATTATACATAGAAACACCCAGACCAATGCAAATTAGCCATATTCATGCATACAAATATTTGCACTGAGCGGGAATCGAACCCGCGCCTCCTGCGTAGCAGTCGCGTTCAATACCACCACGCCACGGAGGCTGTAAAATTAGAGTAATCTTTAGAGTAGGCAGAACAGAAGGTATTCAAATTGGGTATTCTACTGACTAGTCAAATTAGTTAATTTTTACTAAACGTCAAAACGATAAGTTTTGTAGTAACTTCTATGAAAAAGATTTAGTGACGTCACAAAATTTAATAGTCAAATCAGTTAGGTACTATTGTAGGTTGGGTGGATGATTAAAAATATACAAAACCTATAAAATAAAAACCGACGCAAATTTTACCGCTCTTTTACCATTCTTAATTTAATAAGCTCGATTAGATAATTTATTTTAACTATAGGATAATACCAAATTGGTGTAATATATTTGCCCGTAGGTTTTACCCGGGAAAATAGATGCTGGCGATGAGAAAATTGACGTATTAATTAACTTGCCGTTATCCTTGTAATAATTACGTGAGGCAATACCGATATATGTGTATTATAATATAGGAGGAAAATGAAACACGTGACTTAAAAATAAAGCTGTTTATCGTGTTGTTGTTTCCTACTGGTTTATCAATATTTTACAATTAGACTGGTCAAGGAAGTCTAATTGGTGTTCTTTGTTTATACGAATTAAATATTAGCGGGCAGTAACGAGGGGTTCCTATAACCTGATTCTTCCCGGCTTCCCTTTGCAGAAATAGTATAGATGTTTCAGTTTGACAAAATAGATCTAGGCAAAACCTTTTTCCAAAAACTAACCTAACAAATCTTCCATTTTGGCAATGTTCATCCTTCGCCACTATTAGCGCGGGAAACCTTTGTAAAGCTGAAGCACAAGACAAATTAAAAAGATAAGAGAGATGACTAGCTATTAACTAAATACTTACAATAAATTTGAAATGAGTATTCGCTGAGCGTAAAAATTCATCATAAGCCAACCTCAAGTAATTTAATCACTGGAGAAGGTCAAGATTTTTATTAGCTATAAGGAAATTTCGTCGGAGTATTTATATTTCCTTCTATTACGAAGATCATTATGTACAGGAATGTTCTTTGTAAATATTGTGTGTAATTTAGAATTATTACTATACCTCACGCCATCTAGCGGCGAGACGTTAACTTACTTTTGTTTTTTTAATGTAGGGTATGAAAAAGTTACTTCACCCCGCTAGATTTAGTATCTAGGACTGTAATAGGCTTCTAAGCGAGCAACCTCTGTCGTTTGCCGTCTCCGATTAGGCAATGCCTGTACAAATGTTTTTTTATCCAAGATTCGGATAAGGGATTGGACGAAGGAACTCCTGACCACATTTTCTTCTCATGTACAAGGTTGAACGGATCCCTGTATGATTTCCTACCTCCTAACAATATTCCTCTTCCAGCCAACTTTAACACCCTCCTGACTTATGTGAATTCCCCACTAATTTATATGTTATGTCATTTTATAGATCTTAACAATATTAACCTTTAAAACTTTGTTTGTTTCGTTTGCACTACCACATAACTTTGTGTTTGCTTTAATGTTGTCTCTTCTGTACAGGTACTTCAACACACTATAAATCTTTTGGCCTCCCTTCAAAATCAACCGTTTGTATGGAAGAATTTTACACTTGTACTTTCACGCGTTATTTCGATCAGTATATAAAAACTGAGTCGTTGGCGGAATCAATGGGAACGCCATAGAGAAAAAAAAAATAGGACTGTAATGAAGTTTAGAGAATGAAAGACAACATTTACCTCCTATAATTTGGAAAATCTGAAGCGCTAATCCCAGTCGCATCGAAGCTTTCAGCTTGAAGTCTGGGGCCCGCTTTACCAGTCTAACTGCGGATTTGGCTAAACTTCGATATTTTCTGTGAAGCGATTGCCATCTGACCTCCACAACACGATGGCGATATCGAAGCATTGCAGCTAGACCCGTTGTTGGACTTTTGAGGGCTCCAACTATCGGTAACGACTGCCATAGATGTTCGTATGGTAACCGGGACCGACGGCTTAACGTGCTCACCGAGGCACGACCAGACCAATGCAATTATCCTCACAAATAATTGCATTGAGCGGGGATCGAACCCGCCTCCTGCGTAGCGGCCGCGTTCACTACCGCTACGCCACGGAGGCTGTCCTCGAAAATCTGATCGATTATTATAATTATCAATATTAAATAGCTATTTAGCGTGTTGAACCATAATATATCGCTGTACCTACCTACCTACTGAATTTCAGCCAAATGGGTAAAGCCTTTTTAGAATAATTGAGAATACGGCTCCAGTCTTATACTCCTACTCAATAGTCCTACCAACTATTAGGTAATCTGTGGTCCTACTGGTTAGAGCACCGGGACACCCATGTCCTGGTGCTCCTACTACAAAGGCAATCGTGAAGTGTCCAGTAGGAGCAACAGAGACACAGCCAAACATCTACAAATCTTAAAACATTCAATTTTTTTTATTTTTGAATTTAGATATTAAAGGCGTTCTATATAGGTACCAAGTACCAATTTTTTTAGTTTTTAATTTAAAATATCGTCAACGGCTTATGAGGAGTTGCCTGATATGCCCGAAATTGGGTCAAAATTTGATTGAAAAGTCACGATGCATAATTTTAAAGAATAGACTCACTTGCGCAATAGTATGTTATTTAAATCTCAAATAGTATGGTATTTCCATTGTTCCGGGGTTTTGCCTTAACGGGTGCCGGTTCTACGAACTGTGTGGGCATTGCCCCTTTATGTAGCCAAGTACAATGTCCGTGAGGGATACCTATTTTCATTCAGATACCAATATTTCCTATTTCTCAACACAATAATATTTACATCATATTGTAAAAAAAACGCGCTATGCATAATAGGTTGGTACTATATAAT
This sequence comes from Eilema sororculum, assembly GCA_914829495.1. Lineage (NCBI taxonomy): Eukaryota > Metazoa > Arthropoda > Insecta > Lepidoptera > Erebidae > Eilema > Eilema sororculum. The sequence goes on from OU618541.1 coordinate 19,892,072, forward strand.
TTTTTTTTAGTTTTTACGTCCTTGGCAAACCAGCAAACCAAAATGTATGTTCTCAAGCGGGACTCGAACCCGCGATCTTTCCCTTACAGAGTTCCGATAGTTCGTAAGGACATCGGTGGATGACTCCACCGTCGCTTTAAAGACGGATAAAAATGGAAGGGAAATTTGAATCACATCGGGCGTGTCTCGGTAGCCGAGTTGGTCAAAGCATTCCCCGTAAGGGAAAGATCGCGGGTTGGGTTTCCCGCCCGAGAAGATTCATTTTTTCATATGTATTCGATTTGTATAGTTAGCATACCTACTTAATGCTGTAAAATTCATTAAACAGAGAAAAATCCTGGAACACTATTTTGAGTTCAGAATCTAAATATTTTCGGCATTTATCATAAATCATTTTTTGATATGGAAAAACCATTGGAAAAACCATTGAACTCGCGACACTGTTATCGACACCTCTTGTGATTGTTGGTTTGTTAACAGTTCACTATGTGTAACTATAATAATGTTTACATATATGTAGGTATATTGCCCAAGTTATTACTTCTCTCGGGTCTCCCAGAGTTCAATTACTTTTTCTTTTTCTAACACACACAACACACACAACTTTTGTTCTAAGCTAATAGTCAAGTAGGATAACATAAACATTTGCTCGTATAATATATAGCTCGAACCATATATCTTGGAGCTAAATCACAATATATAAAAGGCACTGGCGTGCGAGGATTTTGTAATAATCTGTGTTTGGTAAATTTGAGGTCATCCACCACCGTAGCACCCCATGCCATCTTCATAATACATCCAAGAAACGTGTAGGTTACTGTGCGTATAGACCACATTTATGGTCCAAGTTATATAACTGCCAGAATCGATCCTTGGTATGCCTGACGATAAATTCAAAACCTTTGTAAAGACCACCTTATCCAAAATATAATACTATAGGATAGATGATTAATTGAAAGATAAAAATGTCTGGCTTGAGCATGGTGCAGGCCCCTCGTAAAATGCTATAATTACAGCATGGTACTGTATTAGTTACGTGACTTATTTGTTACATTATGTAACTTTGTTTTAATTCCTAATTATAAAGTGTTTTACATAATTGTTGTGATTTACCAGACGCGAAATGTACATTCGTCCACACTTAGCTTTAAGAAAATATATGTTATAAATTGACGTCCAAAAAATGCCGCAGTGGAGTTTGTTGCGCTGTTTCTTCTCCACCAGCGCCTTGGAAGCGGTGGTAAACTTAGATTAAGTAGAATTAAAATTGACGTCAATAAGAAACAATTTTATTGTTCTATATTGAAAAATAAATGACTATGACTATGGTTCAAGCTTTAAACAATTTAAGTATTATTACTTTTCCTACTCTATCCACTTTCTATTCCGCGGTAGGTAATATTACTTTATCCGACATTACGAGTGCAAGTGGAAGAACGATAAAGACGGCTCAGAATGGACACGAAATCACAACTAAATACGACTCTCTAAAGATTTCCTCAACGATAAATAGGGATATATTTGCAAGATTTAAATATCCATTAAGTATGATGCTAATAAATGATGCTTTCCTGGTAAAGATAGCAGTTGTTCGTTATAAATTTAATCTGGAGGACATAACTGTGGCTCACTGTGGTTACGTCATCAATGAGGTATGGAGGGTTGCGGTAAGAGTTCAATAACCAAATGAATTTTAATGTGTAGAAGATTGTAGTTCACTGTGGTTGCATCATCAATAGGCTATTTGACTAAGTCGTTCTTTCTTTGACTTTTCATTAGTTGAAATTCCCAAAAAAAGTCAAAATATAAACAATCAAATTCAATTTAACTATATAACTTTTTAGATTCCTCATTAAATATTAAATAACTTTTATTATGAACTATATACGTGTAAACGCAACGTAGACCGAGTTAAATGCGATAATCTCTTGCACTCCATACATTTGCACTACGCGCAACAGAAGCGTGACGTCACAATTTCGTACGATTTTGTATGGCGCGTTTTCGGGCGGCGCGCGCGCGACAAATTGAATTTTTCAAAATCAAATATCTTGAAAACTATTTATCGTACGAAAATTTCACATTTACAGTTCATTATATTATAAGAATGTGGTCATTTTTCGAAAGTAAAAAAAAATAGGCAAATAGCCTATTTGAAGCGTGTATGAGTGTGAACGGGTTCAATGATGAAACCCCAATTTCATATTCTTAATTTGAAAGAGCCTTTCTTTATTAATCTAGTATATATATTTAATGGGTAAAATTTAATATATTTAATAGTAGGGTAGATAACAGATCTCTGCCGTGTCAGACCTATCTACGTTATCTTAAAAATCGTAGTTTTGAGAAATCGCAGTCTAAAGATTTTTTCAGATATTTGCGTTTTTAAAGAAATTTAACGCAAATAGCCATGAGATTTTTTAATAATATATCATATTTTAATGTAAAGAATATCGGGATGTAGCAATTTTTTAAAAAATAGCTATTTTTATTATAATAAACTTAATAACAGAGATCGGCATAGCAAGCCTACCATACATTGCCTAATACGCGACGCCCCGTATGTTAAGATATACGAGTTAGGTGTGATAAGTCCATAAGGGGGAGTTATGCCAAACTCAGTTATTTATAAGTTACCTTAAATTGGTCTGACTACAGGTGTACTGCCAAACAGTAAAACACTTTGGTTAAATATAAGGTTTTATTAAAATAAAATCAGTCATCATAATAAGAAATCTAAGGCACTTTAAAACTAAAAACAAAAATAAGGATTCTTTTATTTTTCAAATGTCCATGTCTCTGTCTAAGTCCAATACGTCGCGTCGCCCTCTTCTAAAACTTACGGAAGGCTGTGGGCAAGGAATCACATAATTTCAACAAACTCTTTCTTTACCTTGCTTATACCCCTACTTTTTGCTTCACGCGGTACTTCACTCAAGAACTCTGACTGTTCCATATTCAAAACATTTTTGCGAAACACATCCAATTCTTTAAACTCATCTTCATCATATGCATTCTTCACAAACATGTGAGTTGAATCTCTTCTAAACTCTACCACTTTCAAACACTGAATATTGGATTTTTTTGGGAACACTGTCTTTTTCAACTGATCACTGAATACAATCATGTCTTCATGATTCATTATCTCGACGACCATATTTTTACGTGATGCTCTTATAGTGTTAACATAATCTTTAAGATCATACATATTTTTTTGTTTTACATGACATAATGTGCAAATGTCTTGTTTAGGAAGAGACGTGGACAAATTTAATTGTTTGATAATGCCATGAAAATATGCCCAAGAGCATTTTCTTATTTGGGTTTCATCGCTGAAAGCTATGTATGATCTATGTAAATAAATCTATGAAAGACACTCCACATGGCAAGTAACGTCTGTTTGGAGCGTGAGTCAAATTAAAGTGTGAAACTGTTGGGCGAATCTTCTCTCTGCTTATATTGTTCAGGAAAGCAGTTCCATGGTCTAGCTCGACCACGCTGTTCAGGTACTGCTGGTACTTCATTGACATTTTAAATTCTGTGCTTATAATTGGCTTTCAATACAGTTACTACAGTTTGATTATTTTTAAATCCAAGTGTATTTAAATAAAATGATTTGCAAACTACAGTATTCCGGAGAGTCCATGTTAAAGTGTTGTTTCGTCTTGAAATTTCTTTGGTTATTATTGACTTCTTCGACTTCTTTACATGTCTGGATATAAAATTTCTTTGTTCTTGCTTATCCAGCGCTCTAAAATTTGACCAAATTTCTTCTCTTTCTTCTTCACTGAATTTTTCATAACATCTTTTACGACATTCTTTCTTGCATGATGATTTTAAAGTATATATTTATTTCTCTATTTCTAGTCTTTTAACCGGATGCCGTTCTCTTTTTTTCGCAACAATTATTTCATTACTGCGTTGTTTATCATGCGAATTTGACACATTTTCGCTACTAAGTTGCTGTATTTTTTTTTTCGAAGTACCCTCACTATAGTGAACAGTGTTGGAATTAGCTTGCGAACTAAAATTAAACTTTTATTTAACTTTTCAACTCTAATTCAAGTGAAATTGTGCTTAAATCCAAGTATAGGCGACCTAATAGTGAAACAATATAGTATTTCCTACGTAAAACCAAAATAAACAATATCTGTTAACCAAAAAATTTCGTGACAAAATGAAGTGCTATCAGTGTGCAAATGACTTTCAAGACGAAAATGTAATACAGTGTGATGGGTGTAAGCGAAATCTGTGCATAACGTGTAGCAACTTAACGAGTAGTGAGGCTAGAGTGATGGGTTTGAAATCTAAACGTACACTGGTATTTCTGTGCAGCCCGTGTCGGGAGGCACTCTTCCAAGTACCAAAACTTATCAAATGTTACGATGCTGTACGTGAAGAATTGGATGACATCAAAAAGGTACTGGCGACCGCCAAAGCTCCGAATAATCCCAGCCCGCAAACTAACCAACCAAAATCCAGTAGTCTCACCACTAATGCAATTATAGAAGAGATGGCAGAGCGGGAGCGACGTGCCAGTAATCTCATTCTAGTGGGTATAAAGGAGTCAACCTCAGATAATGCTGAAACCCGTAAATCCAATGATGAGGCTGCTGTAACGGAGGTCTTGGAACAAATTATGGGGGCCAACATCCCTAAAGCGACAAATGTGCTTCGACTGGGACAAAAGAATGATACTAAGCCAAGGCCTATCAAGATCATCCTCAAGAGCCGTTCGGATGCTATAAACATACTCAAGAACAAGAAAAAAGCATGCAAGGAAGTGAGAATTTACAACGACCAAACACCTCAACAACGAGAAGAACTTAACCAACTCCGTGAAAAACTTAAGGACCGTCTAAGTAAAGGTGAGACAAACCTTACTATAAAATATGTCAGTGGAGTCCCGAAGATTCTCAAGTTAACAAAAAACTGAACCACTGCAACTCTCCTTACACCAATCTATTATTTTACTATACAAATCTAGGCTCGTTGTCAGCCAAATTTGATCTTCTGTTGCTAGACATAAAAAGAAATGAACCAGCATTCATAATCATCACGGAGACTTGGCTAAAGAGGAATGATAGAAACTCTACTTACTCCATACCTGACTATACATTGTTTAGAAAAGACCGTAAGATAGGTCCAAAGGCGGAAGGGGGGAAATCCGGTGGGGGAGGGGTTGCTATATATGTCAAAAATTCTCTCAATGGTATACCTATCACTGCAAAAAGGAACAAGCATTACATGCACGACAACATTGAATCGCTTTACCTTGATATTCAATTTGGCATCCACCACTTTCTTCTTATTGGTGTCTATCGGACTGATACAAACACAGAAATTGACAATATCTTGTTGAGTAAGTTGTTATTGGCCTCGGAGGGCAACAATGTCATTATACTAGGTGATTTTAACTACCCTGATATCTCATGGCCTCTCAGAGCTGAACAGAAGCTGAGTGATACTTCTGAACTATTTAAAAATAGGTTCTTACAAAGCAATCTTTTCCAACTAGTATCAAACCCAACCAGATTTCGTAAAAACCAAATACCATCATTACTAGACCTAATAATGGTTAATGACACTGCTCCTATATCAGCTATTGAACATCGGTCTCCCATAGGTAAAAGTGATCACTGTGTTCTTCAGTTTCAAATGCAATGCACTACAACAAACTCCACTTCTCAACCACAACTGAAAAGGCACTATCGGCACATTGACTACAGTACCTTCAACATAGATCTTAACAGTGCCCTAGACAAACTAAGCTGTACTCTAGATATTGTACCTTTTTGGGATGAATTTAAAGGCTTAATGAGCGGAGTTATTGACAAGCATGCACCCTACAAGAACATGAAGAGGAATATTAAAAATAAAGCCTGGATAAATGAAAATCTGAAAAAACTTTCCTTGGAGAAAAGGAAACTATGGGATCTTTACAAATCTAGTAAAACGGATGATGCATACCAGAGTTACAGGGTAATTAGTAACAAATGTGTGGATGAATCCAGAAGACTAAGAAGACAATATGAGTGTAACATATTAAATGGTGGGGATAAATCATTCTACTCTTATATCCGTAGCTGTATATCATCTAAGGTGACAATTCCACCAGCTGTTAGGAACTCAAGAGGTGACCTTATAACAGACCCAACTGATATCGCTAATGCATTTGCAGAGGAGTTTCATAAAGCCTATTCCATGGAGCCACCTTTAAACCACTTACCACATATCTGTAGTCCTCGCGTTGATGAATCCTTATGTGATGTAAATTTCTCCATATCAGACATAACCAAAATCCTCAAGAATCTTAATGTGAACTCATCAGCTGGGCCAGATGACATACCCAATATAGTACTAAAGAACAGCACTGATACTCTGGCACCTGTGTTGGCTTATATTATGCAATTGTCATTTACGAACTGTCTGCTTCCCCATGATTGGAAACATGCTATTGTGACACCGGTCTACAAAAGTGGCGATAAGACGGACCCATCCAGATTTCGGCCAATCAGCCTCACTAGTACTATAGGAAAATGTATGGAGAAAATTATTTGTCAGCATATCAAGCAGTTTCTGAATCGGCATCACATTATCTCTGTAAAACAACATGGATTCGTTGAGAAAAGATCAACGGTCACAAACTTGCTGTCTTCTGTGCCTGAGTGGTCAAAGCAACTGGACAACAAAAAACCTGTAGACATTATTTACCTGGATTTTGAGCGAGCTTTTGATAAAGTCCCACATGGTCGCCTTCTACTGAAACTAGAACACTTTGGTATTCGTGGCAAATTACTAAAGTGGCTTGAAAGCTACCTACTAAACAGAACCTATCAGGTTAGGGTGGGGTGTGCACTGTCAGACAAACGAGATGTACTGAGTGGTGTTCCTCAGGGTTCGGTCCTCTCTCCGACTCTGTTCAATATATATACCACTGACCTTATAGCGTTGATAAAGTCAGAAGCATGCTTCTTTGCTGATGATGGCAAGATCTTCGGTGACCCTCTGACTCAGTCAGGGCAGCTACAATCAGATCTGAATAGACTACAAGCCTGGACCATAGATTGGATTGCCAAACTGAATGCTGAAAAATGTACAGTTCTACGCCTGGGCAAAAACAATCCTAACATACACTATACCATAGGAACCATAACAATTGCTACTGGGACTACACAAAAGGACCTGGGAATAACAATGACTAATGACCTAAAATGGGCAGATCACATAAACAATATAGTAAAAAAAGCGAACTCCTTCATATATGTCATACGCAAGTCGTTTCAATACTTGTCACCAGATGTCTTCATAAAAATATATAAAACATACATACGACCGCTCCTGGAATACGGTTACCAAATATGGAACCCATACTTTACTAAAGACATTGACTTACTGGAAAGTGTACAAAGAAAAGCAACAAAAATACCTTATGGTTTCCGGCGGAAAACATATGAAGAACGGCTGAAACTACTAAAGCTACCAACACTCAAAGATAGAAGAACAAGGGGTGACCTCATTGAATGCTATAAAATTCTAACAAATAAATACAACTTACCTAATATTGGTGATATATTTGTGCGGCAGCGCAAGACTTACTCATCCCGTGGACACAGCCTCACTCTCTCACGCTCACATGCACATACCTTGACAGCTTACCACACCCTAAACAACCGTATTGTACAAATGTGGAACAAATTGCCTGAGGAAGTGGTGTCAGCCACAACGCTAACCACCTTCAAGTGTCGCTTAGATAAATGGCTAATGAACAATGAACAATAAAAGTGAAATGTACTGGACTGAACTATACTCCAACACTATGAAGTGGACATATCAGCAAGTTGCTGCTCGTCCATAAATTAAATAATAATAATAATAATATTAGTTCTTCGGCGCTTTTTTCAAATGAATTATTATTTGTGGTATCTTCACTATTTATATAATCGATTTGTGCTAATTCGTTTGAACTTGGTGCATCGTTGGAGTGATTTTGACTATGAGTGGGTTGATCCGAGTTATTATAAGATTGTAATGGAGTAGATGCATTTACCAAAATATAAGGTTCTCGAGAAAAGGTTTCCGCAGGTGTATTAACAAAATTAATTTCAGAAGGTATTGATAAATTAGTATCAGAATTAGGCAAATCGATAGTGTGTAAGCTGATGCTATCAGAAAATGACACATCTTCGTTCAATTCAGCTAAATCGTCTTTGTTTAGTTCTGGTAAAGTAGTAGTAGGTTTTGGGACAACAAGCTGAAGTTCTGTGTATTGCTTAGGTGACAATGACTGTTCACAATCCATTTGTATATTATCTGATAGTGGGCTCATTGCTGACCTTGACCTCCCAAATTCTGATCTAAGTGAACAATCAACTGCAACTGGTGTCTTGAAATTTTGGTCTTGAAAATTTATAACATTTCCTCTGTTTTCTATGATTTTTTGTGATTTTTTGCCATCTTCAACATGAATAAACGTCTATTTTCACTCATCTTACAAAATGAGTGAAAATAGTAATCAATTCACATAAATATAATTCACAATATTTAATATTTGTAATGATATAAAATGACCGTGACCATCAATCGATGTCAAATAAACAATCCGAAACTAATTATTAGGACCGCGCTGCCAGTGCGGCGGCGATCGTGTAAGGTAAGGTTGCGTCACTTGAACGATCCTGTCACGGCTATGTCATGTATTTAATAGATACCGGAGTTATAATTTCGCTTATGTGTTTGTAACTTATCATGCATTTCACTGTATCTTCGTATACAGCAATTTACCATTACCGCATGGGGTAAAATCATAGTTACGTGAGCTATATGATAGTGTCGTACTAGTAATTGGTAGAATATATTTAAAAAATTGTAAGTTCTATATATAAAGGACGTTAAAATAATACAAATCACGCTTGTTGTGCGCAACTCATGTTTCTTAAGATAACATATTATATTGGTCTCACACGGCAGATCTATCCAATATCAGTGAGCTGGTGTGAGGTTAATAGGAAGTCAATGATCGAATTTCTTATTAACTTTTTCCTTATGTGCTGCAAAAGTGTCAATTTTATCAAAGTCCAATTGCATTTTTTTAAATTTCTATATACACTTTCTTCGTGAACCTAGATACCTACCTACTTTGTAATTGCGCAGGCCTGAGGGTAACAGATCGAAAAAAAAGGTAATTTATAAATTGGTTAGTTTTGGAACTGGCAGACAACTACACAGCGGTGATAGCTTAAACTCGACGCTAAGATGATGAACATGAGCCACAATGAGCTGATTGCATCGTCAATGACGTATTCTAGGTTGCAAAAAGTGGTTAATGTTCATCCATATTCATTATCTAATTCAAATTTGGTATTCCAAATTTAGTAACATATGCACTTTCTTCGTGCACATAATTTCAAACCGTATTCAGGTTTGATGTTCCAATTTTGAAATATTATATTTTAATTTAGGTAATATATTCAGAAAATAACTGACGCAATCACAGTGGGCTAGTTGCGTCATCTTTTCTTCTTCATCATCATCTAAGCAGATCGGAGCGCTAATACTGGGTCATCTAAATTTGCTTAGCACTATAGATCCCGGGCTCTTCTCTTACTTTTACTAAAGTCACTGCCGCGTGACCCTTCAGCATTGAGAAGAAAGACTGCACTAGGGATATAAAATTATCTGCAATCTATTCGATAAGAATCTCACAACACATTGCGTATGGAATTTACCTATAGTTACGAATGTGGAGACCTGAGACACGTCAAATCAATCAAATCATTATATTTCTTGCAAATATAGATTACCTAAGGTGATATACGTAAACAAGTCTCGCCATATTCTATCATAATAGGCATGCAATTCTCATAACTAAATCAAGAACAAAAAATATGATGCAGTAAACTTAAATCTGTTAAAATCTGTGATTTGATTATACAAATATTTTTGCCAACATTTAGCTCCAAAGTACCAACAAAAGGTGCGCAAAATACTAAAATTATTCAGTGTTTTCTCATAGTTCGTTTTAAAATATACACACGCAATGATAATTTTAGCCATTCGGAATAGAATTTAGTCATACAAAGTGTCTAAGAACAAGAATAGATGGCATCTCATCACGAGGTTAGGAGGGTATGATTCAAGTCTCCTGACACGCCTACAAAGTGTTGTCATATATCAAAATTAGTGTTTTATTAGCGTAGTCGCCTGACGTATGTGAGTTACGTCTTTTATTTTTCAAATCATTGAGAGGATTTTGCTGTCAGTAAGCTTCATACAAATTGTCGCTTACTCATAATTTGGTTAGGTACTATTAGAATTAAAACATCAATCTTTTGTCCTTTTCGCTCGTTAGTTTGCTGTTAACACTATTTAAAACGACACGTATCTAACTAATATTGAAAAATCTCACTCTACTTACCACAAAATGCGCGGTAACGAAGCTTAGCGACTGTCATACTGAATTTCGAAGTTTAAAATAGCGATGAACTGTAGCCCTAAAGTACCTTCGCATTTACTAGACTTTCGCACTAACGTGCATCGCGCTGGAATACATTCGACTATGTGTGAAACGATGTGGAATACTTTCGCACTACCGTGCTTCGCGGTGGAAAATATTCGAAATTATGATTATCGATGTGGCGTACTTTCGCACTACCGTGAGTCGCGTTTCGGTCCTTTAGGGCTACATTCATCGCTATTTTGAACTTCGAAATTCAGTATGACAGTCAAGCTTAGCAGCTCATACCGCAGGGTGCCGACTTATTTATTTATTTAAACTTCATGCACACCATGTACACAGGCGGACTTATAACCTAGGCAATCTCTACCAGTCAACCTCATAAGTGGTGCAGAGAAAAACAGAGTAGGTGCATTATGAACGGTGACTACTTAGATAAACTGTAGAGTAAGTACTGTTCATACTTACATCAGAGTAGATTGGTATCTACGCTGATACTCATACACATATAATAATAACAAATATAACAAAAATAATAACAATACATAAAATAATAGTATAAAAATATACATAAAATAATAGAATAGTATACATAAGAAAATTATCACAAGCATTTTCTAAAATTTTCGGTTATATATAACTCGACCTTAGAATGAAGAACTTATGTACCTTGTACTTATAAACATGTAAAAAAATTTAGTTTGGATCTTACTAACTTAAGCCATTCATTCTTGTTTATTTCTATAGATTAAAACAGACATTATGAAAGAAAAAATAAAACATTTCTTCCGAGAAACATAAGATAAATCTAAAAAGCTACATCACAAAATGAATAGCTACGTCCGATTTACTATGAATGTAAAGTGCGTAGGTGTCTATGTTGAGATCCTCGTCAACAGATATGTGTCAATGTGTGCTTGCGTTTACCAAATCTTCTTGATGCAGGTTCAAATAAAAAAGAAAGCATATTTTGCTGCCTGCTAAGAAAATATTGTAACAAAAAGTTTGCTTAGTGAGCTTATTATGTCCTAATGAAATATGCCCTAAATACCTGTTACGTCCAAAATTATAAAAATATTTTCGAAGAAAAAGGTTTTGAAAAATCTTATATGTTTGTGTTGAATGAATAGTCTATAGCCTAGTGGTATGGGTAATGGACTGCTGAGACGAGGTCTCGGGTTCGATCCCAGGTTTACCATGGCACACACCAATGACTTTTCGATGCATTTCGAAGTTATGTGTGTATTTATCGCAGGTTTATAAGTGCCCGGTTAATGGCAATAGGCGCGCCACCTATTACATTGGGACCTAAACATAAACTGGCGAAATGTGGGTGCTAGCACCTCTGCCTACCCCTTCGGGGAATACAGGCGTGAGTTTATGTTATGTTATGTTATGTTATGAATGAATAGTGAATCATTTTAAAAATCCGCTTCGACTCATGGATGGATGCAAAAGATTCTTTTTTTTAAACCAAAAAAAAGAACATTATTTTTTTCACGTGAGCAATGACATCATATTCGACGGCCTAATAAAATGATGTCCACTAAAGTTTCCATTACATCTCATTGGCAAACTACTCGACGATTCCTAGTATTGGACCGACCAATCATCACGTATGACCTGCTTGACTGACGATTCTGACGAGTTTATTAATGCTGCAATGATCTATGGGGCACACAGGTGAGTCCAGCTGCTATATTCTATTAATTTATTTTAATCACCACTGGAAATCGTTGACACACTTGCATCTATATATAGAAATAGATTTTGACGACTACGAGTTTGGTAAACTGCAATATTGTTGAACTGATTAGAGATAAAACTAGAAAGTTGGCGTATTTATGAGCGATTAAGTTAAAAGTTCCCAATAAAATGCCCCGATGCCCTTGCCCATAATCAGGGCGACAGAAGATGGGTAAAAATAAAAAGGCTGTGTTAGATGTGTAAAATCACGCTTCAATATTACGGGAACATCTCACTACTGCGACAACATTCATTTCCGTAACATCCATATCCATACTTACTAATATTAGGAATGCGAAAGTAACTCTGTCTGTCTGTATGTTACGCTTTATTTGGTCGCGATAACCGACATCCACACGGGCGAAGCCGCGGGCAAAAGCTAGTCGTATATAAAATGCCGAAGAATAGCTTTCGTTGGTGCTATATAGTTAGCTTGGTAGCTTTGGCGCGGTCTTGGAGACCAGACCTTTGGACCCCAAAACCGTGTCAGGTCAAGGAGCAAAAGCCTGTCAGCGGATACTTCGAGCTGAAGCGTCTAATGGGACTAGACTGGAACCGTGAGATTATGGCGATTAAATTTGATTATTATTTAATTCTCAATAAACATCAAAATGTCAGAGGTGTATGACCGGGCATGACATTGAATAGTCGTTAGACCTCAATAGAGACCGAAAGATCATTGCCATTCGGACAATGACATGTTATAAAGAACAGGCAGCGTGAAGTTAGAAACTCCTTATTGAAAAAGATTTTAGATACCCAGCAATGGCTGAATTAGCTGCCAAGCATCTAAAACGGCATTACAAAGAGATTTCATTCCCCGAAGTAAGGAGGAAACAATACGAATATGGTATCGAACGCGCCGTTTCTCTGCGGTCTGATGTAGAAAGGCTGTGCGCGGCTTGTTCGCGGAACCCGCCTCATGCCGGCCGCACAATGTGCCCGCTGCCGTCCGTCCTTCCTCGTATAAAGGTTTTTACAACTAATACTGTGAACACTACGATACCTTGAATTTACAGGATACTTATAAAGTAACTTTTCAGTTTTTTATCTGTCTAATTATTTTATTGATTTGGTACACAAAGAAAATCAATAATATGCTAACTAAATTACTGACTGTACAGTAGGTATATATACAAATGAAAAAAGAAATTAAAAACAAAAAAGAAGAGGGAGAGCCTGTAACTTTAAAACTGTAACTATTGATGACCGAGCTACTGAAACTGGGAAAGGCAATCGTCGTGACACCCACATGACAGGCTTGCCTAGTGTGGGGTCAACGGATATATCCATTGTAATTGTATAGTTTTTTGGTAATAAATATTTTTTTTTAGGCATCGTAGAATTCCTCCCCATCGACCTCTACCGGTACCGTGCCCAAAAGGCTGGCGGCATTACCACGCTAAATAGCGATACTAATTCTTTGAAAGAGGGAAAGGCCAGCTCTATAGTCACGGGAAGAGTCGATTAGTCGCTTTACTATTTCTTTGAATAGCGCGCGCGCACTTGGACCCCACGGACCCAACGTTTTGTCTCCAAACGGCTCAAAAGTTTAATTACCAGATAAATTGGTATATTTGTGCCGTTTGAGAGTCTCCGCCGATGCAGCAACAGCTCAAGCACAGTCCATTGTACTTAGAAGATGGGAAGGAGTGTCGTCGCAAGTTGCGTCCCACACCAAAGGCCTGCCCATCTGCCAAGGCATCAATGACATACCATCCGGCCTCTTGCCATCGTCGCCATTTTCAGTTTTAAGTACCTAATGTTTGTCCCGTGACTTTGTCGAACCAGAAACTTTAGCCAGATATTAGTCTCGTTACCCCCTTGTTTCCCTCAGTCCTCCCTTCAGTGTTCTATGAAACCGTTTAACTTCGATATTTGCCGTGATGCAATTGCCATTCGACCTAGCCTTTATACAGTGGCGAGTGTAACGCAGAATAGCTTCAGACCGAATGCCGTCTGTCCAGACCTCGTGCATTAGGCATTACTCACTGGTGATATCAAAGTTCTGTGATTATATCAGCTTAGGTCTAACTACCCAAGACGAATGCCATAAAACGGCTTAACATGCTCACTGACTCGACGCTCACTTAAGTACTTAAGTGCAATGAGTATCTACCAATATAACCCAATAACTTTTGCCTGCGGTTCCGCCCGCACGGATGTCGTTTGTCGCGACCAAACATAGCCTATGTGTTAATCCAGGGTGTCAGCTAACTTCATCCATACTTACAAACTTTCGCGTTTATAATATTAGTAGGATTATACCTCATAGATATTTTAGCAGGTTTCAGTTCACACACATTACATATATTAGTGTATTGTCTTAATGCTCTCACGCAAATGAGCAGACTATAATAATTATAAATATTTAAAGTTTCACACATTTCGTGGGAATATAATCGTGTGACCCATCTTTTATTACTCTAAAAAAACGTTTGGAGAAATTCAGAACAGACCCAGATGCGTTTGCAATTACCTACCCAGCTTTTGATGAAATGATACTATCATCTATCGAATAATATAATCTTCGCGCCAATTGCATGCAAAGCTTCTCTTCGTTATGGGGGTAACAGAGTAGACACTGGGTCCAAAATGCAAGCTTTCCTTAATTTGTTTTGCTTATTCTGTTCATTGTCGTCACATCACACATCCATCCTAATATTCGCATCTCTCTGCATGCAGTCGTCTTCCATCCGTCGCTTTTCAGGCATAACGACACTCAGGCGCGTATTGATGATGATGATGCCTCCGACCGATCTCGGCCATGGCGACCACTTCGACTCCTAGTCGGCTCGGCGCTGATGCGCTCGAAGATGGCTAACATAGCCAATCTTCGCGGTGAACACTCGTGTGCACTGAGGGCACGTGAGAGCACCACCCACATAATGGTACTGAATGGCAGTGGGTGGGCGAACTTTCAGCTCATCGCGTTTAGCGTCGAGGTCTGCCTTTCGCTGTTCCTCGAAATCGCTTACTCGTCTATGCACCACCCTGCGCCATTCTGGACGTTGTGCTGCCAAACCTTCCCATTGAGACGGCTCAATGTTGCATCTTGTCATATGACGCTTCTGAACATCCTTAAACCTGAGGAGTTGGCCGCCATGTTTCCGCTTGCCCTCCTCTAGTTTAGAGTAGAAGATGCGTTTTGCTACTCTCTCCTCCGCCATACTTGATACGTGACCGCACCACCGAAGCTGCCGACGCATTAAGTAGGCCTCAATGCCACTGACATTTGCTCGTCGTAAAACTTCGGTGTTACGCACTCGGTCGGACCATCGGATACCATCGGTCGGACCATTAGTATAACACTCATATGAATCTCGCCTTGAGATTAATTATAAGTTTTGTACACTTACTATATTAAATCGTCGGTAAAACAAAAAAAAACAAGCGTCTTTAGCTTAGTGGTTAAGGAGTCGGCCTTACGATCTAGAGGTCCCGGGTATCCTTGCCATTACACTACCGACGTGAACCCACTCCTAGCACAAGCAATTTAGCTTAGTTGGAGGGGTTAGAGGGAATATTAGTATCTTCGGTTCTAATATTCTTAAAAAAAACTTGAGTTTAGTTTATATATGCGCTTAGGTGAGTTACGCTCATAGAATCTGAGTTAATGTATCACTTTCAACTATAAATTAAAACCTTTACATGTACCTATTCAATATTACTAATACCTAAATATCTCAAATGTATATCATTTCTACTGAAAATTAGCGTTCAATGGAAACTTTATTGGGCATGAATATCGAAAACGTCCGACTGGCTGTCTACTGAGCCGCAAAAAGGCCTTTGTGCACGACAGTTGCGGGAAATATTACCGATCTGGTTCCCGGGAATTTGGCAACGCAGTTGTGTATCTAATATCTGGCATTGTGTTGATTATGTCGTACCCATATTTAAAATTAAATATTTTTTCAAATTACTAGAGATTAGGTAATCCAATCGTAAGATACTTATATTGAGATACTATATTTTGAGATTTTTTTCTATATTGAACTTAAAACAATGACAAAGTAGATGATAGCCTGTACGGGCATCTAGGTAAAGTGGTAGAGTTACAATTGGTACGTGACGTCGCGGGTTCCATTCCGCTCAGTGCAAATATTTTTATGTAATATTGTTCTTTAAGTATGACACTTCAATTATACAATTCAGCATCGTTGGGTTGGAACCCAACCTTTACCTGCAATCCGGTCTACCTGCTAAACTATAGACGAGACTGGAGCAGGGAGCACCAAGAGTTGGAATAACAAACGGCAGTCGCCATATATCTTTTTTTTTTTTTTTTTTTTTTTCCCGTGCGGAAATCCCCTCGGATACCCCCCTGCCGGAGCCGGAAGGGGAGGTTATGTCGGACTCGAACCGACTAAAACCGCACGCCGACTGTGGGTCGTGGTGCTAGGCCGGAGGTGAGGTTGTCATCGACATATCCCTCGCACCCCGGCGGACCAAGGGCCATCACTTATGGTCTAGCCCTCCTCGGGAGGGGGGACAACGGTGTCCCCGACTCGCCCCCGGAATGGGGAGGCGCGCTTCTTAGCGCGCCGTCGCCGTGGCCTGCTTCTGCTGGGGTGACAGGCAGCTTCACCCGTCACCCCCAGGCCCGCGCTCATGGGGGACGGGGGTCAGTCAGTGCCCTCCGACGCCCGAGTTGCCTGTGCGCGCGGGCAGCGCGGTTCGCGAGTCTCGCTCGCTCGCGCTGCCTCTCCCGTTCCGCCGTCTCCTTCACGACCATTACCTGCTCGCTGAAGGAGACGCCGGCCGCCCAGCAGTCGCCATATCTGTAAGGATGGATGATAGAAAAGGAAATAACTATGAAGGTGATAATGAGTCCAGCTGGCAGCCGTCTTACCTAGAGGGGTGGCACTTGTTCAGCCGGGGTGCGAGGGATATGTCAAAGACAACCTCACCTCCGGCCTAGCACCACGACCCTCAGTCAGCGTACGGTTTTAATCGGTTCGAGTCCGACATAACCTCCCCTTCCGACTCCGGCAGGGAAGATATCGGAGGAGATATCAGCACGAAAAAAAAGGGACTCGTCTCGATTCACGGTCTCTAGGCTAGGACGTATTTACTCTATAACAGCCATCGGTCATTCAGCAGATATGACCGCATATAAGCAGACGCAAGCCTAAGGTACGATTCCAAAGCTGACAACTGTAGACGCATGCAACACATACATTACTTGTTTAACTTTGATACGGATAAAGGGGACCATTGAGAAGCCGCAATGTGCTTCTTGCGTTGCAGTTGAACCTTCGAATCAAACCTTTACAGTGTAAACTGCGTAAGTCGTGTAAGTACGACTATGTAGATGTAGACTATTGTGGTCTAATCAATTGAGTATCTCATTCGTTTGGCATTCAAATGATATGAATTCCAAGGGCGCTGTACCACAAATAACCGGGCGAGATGTTTGTGCGACGCTTGTAAACATAAATAGCGTTTCTTGGAAAATTAATTAAACTGTTTTATTTAGCGTCCTGGCGCCGACCGCGACGCACGCAATTAGCTCGCTTGTATTATGCGTAAGTATTTTTTTTATTTATTACTTGAATCTTAGGTAGGGAAGATCTGCGGTAGCCTAGTGGTATGGGTAATGGACTGCTGAGACGAGGTCTCGGGTTCGATCCCAGGTTTACCATGGCACACACCAATGACTTGTCGATGCTTTTCGAAGTTATGTGTGTATTTATCGCAGGTTTATAAGTGCCCGGTTAATGGCAATAGGCTCGCCACCTATTACATTGGGACCTAAAAACATAAACTGGCGAAATGTGGGTGCTAGCACCTCTGCCTACACAGGCGTGAGTTTATGTTATGTTATGTTATGTTATGTCTTAGGTAGGGCTCCTGTCAAACAGATCATTGTGAGGAAAATTCTAAACTTAGTCAGTCCCGGAAATATGTTGTTACTTCACTTAACTTAAATACAGTGCTTTCCTGTGTATGAATTGGCAGCCGAATGTATTCCAAAGTCAAGTTTTGAAGTTTGATCGTACCGAGTAAATAGCCGAGAGAGTATACCCGGCCGAGTACAGTGCGCTATGTTTACAACACGTACAGTTAGCGTCATAAATATCTTGACAACGAAGTTTCAAAATGATCTTAAAACTCTCGTTTTAAGAGCAAATCAAACTGTTTTATTGATTTAAATGGTATTATTGTCCAAACTAAAGGTGTGTCCAAATATCAGAACAATCAGTCAACAGGGCCTCGATTCTACTAAAGCAAAACTATTGTCAAGCCACTGAGATTGGAAAAAGCGGCAATACGTTATAGACTTTAAAGCGATGCATTTAAAGTTCAATATTAAATAACTGTTAGCAGAGTGAATAAAAGAGTGTAATGAAACTTTTGTCATTTAATTTTGGACCTTAGTATATAGAAATAAAGTCTAAACATTAATGCCGCTTTTTCCAATCTCAGTGGCTTGACAATAGTTTTGCTTTAGTAGAATCGAGGGCCAGGTTTGTTAATCATCCAATTTAATCGCTAAATATTCCGCGTCCCTAAAAATGATGCCTCGAGAGACACCCTGTTACCCTATCTAAACTTTTTACATGTCTGGGTAAGTGTAAAACTATTATTAGTCCTACCTAGATAATTTGAATACGTACATAAGTATTTTTCCAGTTCCCGGTGAAAAATGAATAGGACCACCTCAACTCTTTCTGTGGGTGTCATTGAAAGCGACTAAGGGATAGAGCTGTTCTCCATCCGACAGTAAACATACAGCCCAAGACTATTTAGTCATTGCCGGCGAGCATATTGCCGTTTAGCGGATATTTTTTTCACGCCGGAGCAGCGGTGTCTTCTATACAAGACCCAAATTCGTTCCTGCGTGGAATACTGCTCACATCTCTGGGCTGCTCTCGACAGGTTGCAGCGACGTGCAGTCCGCATTATTGGGAATCCTGAGGTCACGAACACCCTCGAGCCTTTGCAGATGCGTAGAGATGTTGCGTCTTTGGCAGTTTTCTACCGTCTCTACCATGGTGAATGTTCTGACGAGCTCTTCCAATTATCCCACCCTCCCCTTTCCTTCACAGGACGACACGTGCTGGGCTAAGATGCCATCCATTTACGGTGCAGAGTATACCTGCTAGAACCAAGCGTTTCAGTGACTCTTTCCTATGCCGCACCACTAAGACCTGGAACTCCCTGCCAGCTCACGTGTTTCCTTCTTCCTACAGTCCCGGGTTCTTTAAGCGGGGCGTGAAAAGACATCTAATGAGGCCGTCAAGCTGAGTGCCACCACTGTTAACATGGTAAATGTTTACGATGGTGACCCTCTTTCCGAGACTCTGCCTTTAGCTTAACATCAGGCGAGGTGAAGCCAACTTGACGTGCCATGAAAAAAAAAATTACCCGCTTGACGGCAATATGCTCGTCCCTATTATTTGGGACCGAAAATCATAGTTAGCGAAATGTGGATATTAAATACCCCTCTACTTACTCCTTTAGGGATTTACAGGCGTGAGTGTATGTATGACGTATATATTTTTTACTTCGTGATGATCTAATGACGGAATGTTTAGTACACTACGTGCGCAAGAGTCTCGTGAGTTTGTTTTGAATAGATCTGACGTGGAACTGCGTCAATACGTATTAAAAGCCTAAGAACATTTTCAAGAAATGTATCATACTAGCTAAGCCCGCGGCTCTGCCCGCGTGGATGTCGGTTATCGCGACCAAACATAGCCTATTTCCTTTTCATGGTCTAATCTACCCCTATATCAAATTTCATCAAAATCGGTTCTGTGGTTTAGGTCTGAAAGCGTAACTTACAGACAAAGTTACTTTCGCATTTTACGCATTTTTTGCATGCGTTTTTTTACGCATTTATAATTTTAGTTTGGATTGAAGAATCGATTGACGATCAAGACTGTACCTTATCTAGTTAGATAGTCTGCAGTTGCTTATGTACGTAAACAGACTTGGTACCTAGGAAGGACCTAGGACTACGATTTTGAACACCTCCAGCTGTTCTACTAAAACCTTTAGGGCCATGTAGAAGGAAATCTGTCCTCTGTGGGTCAAGCCAATGTCACTTGTCATCCCAGACTATAATCTATACCTGTACCAAATTTCAGCCAAATTCATTCAGCCGTTTAGAGCATGAATTTATACATCTTCACAAATGTACACATTTGAAGTATTGTAAGTAAATATTGGATAAGGTAGGATAGGACTCGGACTACTTTATCTTACTAAGATAGGATATCATAGTAGGTAATAAAACAATATTATTAAGTAACCAGCTTTTGCCCGCGGCTTCGCCCACGTGGTTGTCGGTTATCGCGACCAAACATAGCCTATGTCCTTTTCCCCTTGCCATTTTATCAAAATACGTTCAGTGGTTTAGGCGTGCTTTCACACATACAGACAGACAGAGTTACTTTCGCGTTTATAATATTATTATGAATTCCAAATGTTGCATAGTATCTTTCGAAGCTCAAGAGTAATTACTTATACATTCATACTAAATGTTCTCAGAAACGAGCGGAGGCGACACCATTTCTCGATAATTCGAAGTTATTTCGTTCGGTTCATTAAACACCCTTCGTGTAATAAATAACTCGCGGTACTCGGTATGAAATTACTAACTAGAAACTTGTTATTAAGCGAGCCTTGTAAGTAAATGTATTAACAGCAATATGTTTTCCTGTCATAGTCAAGGAAATAGTGGTATTAGACGTAGCTGGTATGTAGGATAGGATAGGGGACTCTTTTATCCGTACTTAGCCTCTCTCTTGGGTCTTTGTGCGTAGGGCAGCCAGCCTAGCTCCGTCCAGAAACTTCACAGATTTCGCGGAGTGACCTTGTTGTGCCTGATTTGGAATCGTTGGGTGGCCACTGCCTCGCATTCCAGTATTACGGGTGGAGCCGCCTGTCACCTCAGCAGAAGCAGGCCACGGCGGCGGCGGCGCGCCTCCCCATTCCGGGGGCGAGTTGGCGACACCGCTTTCCCCCCTCCCGAGGAGGGCCAGACCGCAAGGGATGGCCCTGGGTCAGCCGGGGTGCGAGGGATATGTCGTTTTTTTTTATCGTACGATAAATCCCCACGGATACCACCCCCACGGAGCCGGTGGAGGTGGTTATGTCGGACTCGAACCGACTAAAACGCACGCCGTCTTGGGTCCCTGGTTGCCGGAGGTGTGATTGCCAAAAGCATATCACTCGCACCCCGGCAGACCCAGGACCATCTCTTTCGAGATGGCCTGGATGGTTACGGGGAGGCGCACTTTGCGCCGCCACCGCGGCCTGCTTCTGCTAGGGTGACAGGCAGCTCCACCGGTCACCCCCAGCGCTCATGGAGGACGGAGGTCGTTCTGCGACCCCCGACGTCCGGTTCGCCTTCGCTCTGCGCGGGTCTAGTCTAGTCTAGTCCGGACCCAACCGGCCGCCTCCTTCTCGAGCATTACTTACTCGCAGAAGGAGGCGGCCGCACCCCAAGCGTTCGCGCATCGTACCATCGCTGTGAGCAATGTGGCGAGTGTGAGGACTCCCACCCCCAGAGCCGCCACTAGGACCCGCCTCGGCGTGTCCCACGCCGGGCACTCGGTCAGCGTGTGTAGCTCTGTGTCCTCGCTCGCATCACAGTGATGGCACTCGGACGTTGGCTCCTTCCGGATCCGACACAGGTAACTCCCGAAACACCCGTGTCCGGTAATCACCTGCGTCAGCCGGTACGAGAGGCTGCCGTGTGGCCTCTCTAGCCATTCCTCCATGATGGGTCTTACCGCCGCTATTACGGCGTGCCCTGCGCTTGGTCGCCCAAGTCGTAGCTCCCATTCCGCTACCATGTCCCTGTGGAGCTGAGACCTCACGGCCCGAATTTCTTCGGGTTCGGGTTCCCGTCCCTGCTCCCGCGCCTCCTTACGATACCGATATAGCATCGAAAGGGCTCTCGCATCCAGGTTCCACGGTAGCAGGGATATGTCGATGACAACCTCACCTCCGGCCTAGCACCACAACCCACAGTCGGCGTGCGGTTTTAATCAGTTCGAGTCCGACATAACCTCCCCTTCCGGCTCTGGCAGGGGAGGAATCCGAGGGGATTTCCGCACGAAAAAAAAAAAGTATTACGTGGGCAGCCGTTTTCTCGGTATTGAAACACCCCCTGCAAAGGGGGCTATCCGTGACACCGATGGTAGGTATATAGGTGCTCGCTGGTGGCCCGGTATTGTTCCCATAATAGGTATTCGATACAAGCAGTTAGGAGGAAGGTTTGAAGGACGGTATTCACGTCCCAATTGAGCAGTCCGACTGAGGAAGTACATCCGCCCTACAGAATACCGCCGCCATAATAACCGCATGTTGGGTTCCCGACGGCGACGGTGAGTAGGATAGCCAGAGCTCACTGGAGAGTTTTTGTGCTATCAGTGGGAAGACCAAAGGGTTGTCCTGCTTAGACTTCTGCACTGATGCCACAGAAACTCTCTGTTCTTACAGGGTCGGCAGCGCAAGTGTGACTGCTCTAGTGCCGCACATGTTCATAGGCCACGGTAACCACTATCCGTCAGGTGGGACCTGTGCTTGTCTGCCAACTAAGTGGAATAAAAAAGCAGGGTGAGTTTATAATAGAATGCTGTTTCCATAATGGTCACAATGAGGGTAGCCATAAAGATTATTGGGGTCAAATTAGGAGATCGCATGAACCCTGCACTCAAAAGTACAAGTATTAATTACTACAGGTAATAGCTAGTTCATTCAGCATAAGTACCTGGGCCAGCAGGTGGCGACTCCCTTTCCGGGGTAGAATGGGGATTCTTACACCCAAGGGAGCCATTTGAAAGAAAGACAGAAAGAAACAAAATATTTTTATTCTGCACACACATTAAAATGTTCATAAGAAAAAAGAGAAAAAAAATCAGTGTCACATTTCTAAAGTCAGGGTCTGCCAGGGCGTGCCGCCTGCGAATTTCCTGACACGGGTCTTGTAAATGCGAATAGCGCTACTCTTCATGTGACAGTAAACAGCCCAGCTAAACTGTCCAGATGAAGGCAATAGGCTCACGAAACATTTTATGATTAAAACATTCACAAAATAAACAGGTTTGTTTAGCTCTCTAACGACAGTTGTTGTCAACATTTCCTTAACGGTCATGACCGTAACCAATTTAAAGTGAATTCCAAGTACTTACACAAATTGTTTCGTATTCGGATGGGTGCACACCCTCGTTTAGTCGAAAGAAAGCGACGTGTCGTGTCACTGTCGTACATTTGGGGCACACTTCCTACTCCTGTCGTGGGAAGGCACCGACGGATGTGACTTGGCTATTGCAGAGGTCGGTAACATTTTTTCAAATGGCCTTATAATTTGGAGCAAAGTATATTTTTATTTACCGTTTTGTCTGCCGACCGATGAGTGTACGGGCCTCTATCAAGGACTACAGCCCATGTTAACCTAACCTGCAGACTGGTACATCTGCTGATGGACGGACAGGCTGAAATACAAGTTTTCCTATGGGCTTCAGGTGGTTAAATGGCTGTCGTTCCACTTAAAGTCTAGTAAATCAGTGTTGTGGACAAACTTCGGGCATACTCTCCTTTTTCAATCCACCCGAATTGGTGCTTGGATGACGATAACGTTAAAAATATCTACATTAATAATGAAATACTCATTTGTTATAGGTCATGTTATAGTCTTTCAGCGTAAGTACTTACTACATACAACTTACTACACTTGCAGATATTTACAAATAACAGTTAGTTATATCGATAAAAATAAGATCCACTCAAGCGACTACCACTAGCCGATTTACGTGGTTTGGATGTACCTCATCTCTATAGCGTATTTTTAAGTAGAACTACCCAAAAAAAATGTTGTGAGCCCCTGCGTTTTGGGTGCGTGAGTGCGCAGGTTGTGTGGCAACGGTTCTGTGGAAGCGCGCCGGATACGGGCAATCGTGGCAATTTGCCGCGTGCTTCAATTGCCCACTTCTACCTAAACACTCCTATGTACCACAAAGTTAAAGTTTATGTTTGCATAACATAACATAACATAAACTCACGCCTGTATTCCCTTAAGGGGTAGGCAGAGGTGCTAGCACCCACATTTCGCCAGTTTATGTTTAGGTCCCAATGTAATAGGTGGCGAGCCTATTGCCATCAACCGGGCACTTATAAACCTGCGATAAATACACACATAACTTCGAAAAGCATCGTATAGTCATTGGTGTGTGCCATGGTAAACTTGGGATCGAACCCGAGACCTCGTCTCAGCAGTCCTTTACCCATACCACTAGGCTACCGCAGATATATGTTTGTCTGTTTGTTATTTTTTTATACACGCAACACGCGGCCTACCTGATGGAAAGCGGTTACGGTGGCTTATGGACGTGTTCAACAACAGAGGCGTCAGGGTAGCTACACACTTCAGCGGGCCGGCATTAATCGGCAAGGCCGGGCGGTACAATCGAATATATGTAGATGAATGTTCGGGAATCATAAGCCGCTCGGCTGCCGCATATTATCACTCGGCTTGGCAACTGCCGAATTGTGAAGCCGGTACACCAAGGTAATTTAGTAGTTGCTTTGGATTGGCTCTTTCATTCTGCAATACTGCCGAATGGAATGATGTGTCGACCCGAATGAACAACTCGATCGGCACCAGCCGATTGAAGTCGAACAAGTGCAGTAATTGCTTCGGGTCGGCTTTGTTGTTCTTATGTGTGTAGCTACCCTCACACTCGTGCTGATGACCCTGAAGGAACTTTCTAATGCCCTTCTTGAAGAACCCTATATTGTAGTCGCTTGGAAAATCCACAGCAGGGAGTTCATTCCACAGCCTCAGTGTGCGTGGGATTTTTTCAAGTCTCTCTATGGTCTGAGTCGGAAAATATAAATTGAATTATGTCTATATTTAGGTCGGGTCTATATTTAGAACAGTAAGTAGGTAGCTAGTGTCATAAATATCTTGACGACGAAGTCTCATGATCTTAATACTCGCGTATTAAGAGAAAATCAAACGGTTTTATTGTTTTAAATAGTATTATTTGCATTATTTGCTTTACTCTTATTCAAGATTTAAAGCTTCCATTTTAGGGTCGATTCAAGAGATTTTTGAATGATAGGAATACTTATTTTAGCATAAAGTATCTTGCCTAGAAACTGATCAGATAATTAGGTAGGACGTTTATCCGATAAACGTCCATAAAATAACATTTGTTTTCTTGGTTATACATAGAGTGATTAGCATTACTTTGACCATACATGTGAAATAACTTGCACCACATTGCGAATTTAATTCGCACGAAGACAATCTTAAAGTGGCAATTAAATTCTGTGTAGTTAAGTAAGTATTAGCGGATTTATTTCTGTACTAGCGTAGCTGTCACGACCAAGAGTGTTACGGAAAAAATCATAAAAGCAAATCCTTAAAAGTAGGTATAAAAACCTACCTTGGTCAATAACTATACTATAGATATAACCTTCGTACAAGTGAGAGAAACCGGAGATGGTCCTTCCTGGTTCTGCTGAGGTACGAGAGAAATATGTTAGCTTATTGTCACCCTTTTTTTTTGTGCGGAAATCCCATCGGATAGCTCCCCTGCCGGAGCCGGAAGGGGAGGCTGTGTCGGACTCGATCGACTAAAATCGCACGCCGACTGTGGGTCGTGGTGCTAGGCTGGAGGTGAGGTTGTCTTCGACATATCCCTCGCACCCCGGCTGACCCAGGGCTATCCCTTACGGTCTGCCACCCAGCGTCTGTAGACCCAAGAAAGACCATAGTTTTTCTGTACCTGTTCTGTGCCTGTGAATCTGTAAGACGATCTTAGTCGGTACGAGTCTGACATAACCACTTCCGGTGGATTGCGGAGGTTTTCCATTTTTCCCTTAGTTAAGCCTCTTTTTTGTTTTAATATATGGAGCTGAGACATTGGAAACCATACTTATGCCATCTCCACCACAATATTACTTTAATAAATATAGAAGAAAGAACTCAAACTTATTTCCCAAGGAAACAAAACTCTTCTTTCTACTAAAATACTGCTCAGCTGAAACTGAAACCATTCATAGTCAATTAGAAGAAATAAATGTCACTATTCATTTTCAAAATTTGACAGCATACAATCCATCTATCATAAATTACTGTAATCGAAAAAAATCAAAATTGCACAAGAAAAATTAACAAAAAAGATTCCTTGATTCAAGAAAATGCCTTGCGGTTGCATGCCACCTTTCTGTGCACCTTCACCACCCCGGTTGGAGCCACCTCCTCCGGTCTGCAGAGACTGTAACGGTCTACCTCGAATCGGATGCTGCGAGGGCATTTCTGCTCAATTGTGTGGCTGTACTCCTGGGCCATGCTGCTCTACTGGCGGGCCATGCACCGGAATGGGCCCGGGCCCTGGCTATTAGAACTTCGTGCGAATACATGAAGCCTACAATGTTATAATGTGATCTTCAGGAGTAGTTCGACTTGTCTCCCTTCAGTTTTTGTTTGTTTGTTAAGGATAAAATGTTTTAGAATAAATTTTATTGTTGTTTAAAAATTTGGTATTCATTGCAAACTATTAATAGTTCCAACAATGAGCTTTTAGAAACTATCACTCAAAACGAGGCTAATTCTGCTCAACACAGTTCAACAGAAAATGTACTAATTAATCAATGGTATTTTAATAGATCATTTTCATCATTTAACATATTTACGTTATCCCATCCCATCGCACTGCCCTTTATTCAACCGGTCGTCCACACCCCGTCGTCTCCATTGGGTACAAGTGGGAAAAAAAACTTTCGTTCGTCCCCAGTGGTGACGATAGGAACTTTTTTTTTATATTGGACACGTCAATTGACTTCACCTCGCCTGATGTTAAGCAAAGGCAAAGTCTCGGGAAAGAAGGTCACCATCGTAAACATGTACCATGTACAGTCATGGCACTCAGCTTGACGGCCTCATTAGATGCCTTTTCACGCCCCGCTTAAAGGACCCGGGACTGTAGGAAGAATGGATCTTAGTGGACGGAGGGAAGGAAACACGTGAGCTGGCAGGTATTTCCAGATCTTAGTGGTGCGGCATAGGACTTTTCCGCGGTGTGGTCTGCATTATTGGGAATCCTGACGAACACCCTCAAGCCTTTGCAGATGCGTAGAGATGTTGCGTCTTTGGCAGTATTCTACAGTCTCTTCCTTGGTGAATGTTCTGACGAGCTCTTCCAATTAGTCCCACCCTCTCCTTTCCTACACAGGACGTCACGTGCAGGACTAAGATGCCATCCATATATGGTGCGGCATAGGAATGAGTCACTGAAACGCTTGGTTCTAGCAGGTATACTCTGCACCGTATATGGATGGCATCTAGTCCTAATACGGAGAAGAAAAAGAGAGAAACTTTTTATTTCCCACTCGTTCCGCTTATAGCCCGAGAATTAAAACACAATTCGCCATTGACAGGGCAACACATTACGACTGGAAACGGGGTGCACTGTGCGGTATGAAAGGAACTTCATGCCACGTACGCTCATGCTGTGAACTCCCTGCTGTAGTTTCCCCCGGCGGGGTGTGCGTTGTTTTATAGACAAAAGTTTCATATAATTTCGTTTTACAGAAAATGTTTCGCATAATTTCGTTTCATAGAATAATCAATATACATAATACTTACTTTAAAGATTTTTAAATCATTGACTTTTGTTTCACATAAATTTTAATGTTAGAATAATCATTTCATAGAATAACAAATCAAATATTCTTCTTTTTTATATTGGTTATTTCATATAAAACTTATTTGCGCAATGATATTTTCTGGGTGGTTTAAAAAAAACTAACCACGAAGGCTAAGGCGAGAGCTCCGCTTCGCTTCGCCCTCGCCTTAGCCTTCTAACCTAACCTATCCGAGTCGGGGTATTATCTAATTAAATTACTACAAGCAATCGGGAAAAAAAATGTATCTAAATTTTACTGTTTGAAATAGATGGTGGTTAGTGGTTGTTTTTAAGATTCCTTAAATAATAATTCTACAGTTTGATAAGTATGTTAAACAAAAAAATGTGAAAAAAAATTCATTAAATTGTGTTTCTGTGAAAAGTGATTCATTGTGGTAAATTGTCTTTGAAACAATAATATTCGAAATAAAAATATAAGAACCAAATATTATATGAAACATTTTCTGTAAAATGAAATTCTATGAAATTTCTTTCTACGAAATAAGGCGCTCCCCCCCCGGCGACTACAATGGAGTTCAAGAAGAGTATTAGATTTCTTCAGAGTCGGCAGTGCCAGTGTTACGCCCTTGGTGTAGCACACGTCTGGCCACGATAAACACTTTCCATCTGGTGGACCGTGTACTTGTCTGCCATCTAAGTGGAATAAAATAACATTCACCTCCATAATCCGCTTCCCAGCTTATACTTCTCCACTTGCCCACGGTCATGGGCATTTATGGTATCTATGTAGGTAGTGAGAGTTAATGAGTTTCCAAAAAATGTGTACCTAAAGGAAACAAACCTTCCCATCCTCTTCCCACATGATGTCGTACAAGACTCCTAGAGTATAGGATACCACTTCATCCAAGTACCAATGCCAGATGCATCTAAGGCTTGCACTTGATAAATTTAGTATGACTTGCACTCTCCACCAGCAGTTTCCAAGGGATACTTTGTAAGTCTTTCAAAGGTATTAAAGGAACTTTATAGTCTCAGTGCATGCATAGTTCCTTTAGTTAATTTAAATGAAATATCGGCTTCAATACTTAAAGTCTACAATGCTTGATCGAACGATTTATTGCCCGTGGTCCTACTACCTGGCCCTGCTGATAGGACCACGGGCAATTTATTTTGTCCCTAGTTAAATCAGTAGGACTATAATAAAAACATCATTATTTTGTATGGGCAATGGTCCTACTAAACTTGTGGTAGGACCACGGGTAATTTTTGTTGCCCGTATAGTAATTTTGGTCTGGGTTCGTTCCTGAGAGCCCCGGTTCCTGAGGCACCCGTTCCGGAAGGACTCGATTTATTTTTTTCAGTGTAAAAGTACAGTTCGCAGAGAAGATGTTTAATAAAGTTTGACCCTAATAGTATTATAAGTTGTGGAATGCACTCCCTGCCGTGGCCTGCTCAAGCGACTACAATATGGGGTTTTTCAAGAATGGACGCTTCTGTGAGCCTAGTATTTCATGCAAAGGTACCAGGCTCATAGAAATATTTATTCCGTTATGATTCGTCATCACAACCCACAGGAACCTATTCCCGAGATGAAAAGTATTATACCTATGTCCGTCTCCTGGCTTAAGCTACATCCCCACCAATTTTCTTCCAAATCATTACAGCCGTTCTTGAGTTATTCAGGTGACGGACATATGATACTTTTTATCTCAGGGGCTGTGATCACGGATCATAACGTACTTAGTAAGTATTTCTGTGAGTCTGATACTTTTCGCATAAAGTACTAGGCTTTTTTTATTGTTCGAAAAATCTGGGAACGAATTATAGCAAACGGAGCACTGCACGCCACCTTGCCCTCTGGTACTGTAGTACACACCCAGGTGGTCTGGGAAGGTGGACGGTGGGAAAGAACCGCAACTATGTAGTTCAGTTGTACTTCAGTAGCATGGGCCCGCCTTGAGTTTTGCGGGTTAGTAGGTACTGGGTGGATTGTGCTTTAGATAACGTTACACTGCAAAGCGATCCACTCATGTATGGCACAATGCAGGCCGAGTTGCAGTCTTAGGTTAAAGTAGTTTGGTTTGAAACACCATCTGACACGACACCCTTCCCCTCTTCCGGCGGTAAAAATCAAAAATCTGTAAAGTAAACTGCTGAACCAATTATAGTATTGATTCAACTGTAAATATTATTGATTACAAATAAAAAGCCAAATCCATCACAATACGTTTATTCATTGATCAAGGAAACGTCAGTTAGCCGCAGGCAGGTCCGCAGCAAGTCCTACACAAGCCGCTGGTGCAGCCTCCGATACAACCGTGGCCACAACTGAAGTACGAACCCGCTACCATTCCCGCTCGAGACCTGTAAATACGAATACAGCTGGAATTAACGTATTTATTTAAGCAAACTTTCACTGTGGAAATCCGTACGGATTCCGCCGGAGCCGGCGGGCGATTATAGTCATACTCGAATCGATTAGGCGAGCTAGGGAAACTGACGAGTGCCTCCCCGACCCAAAACAACATTCCGTCTCGGGTCATGAGTTGCCGAGGGAGCCCCTGGCATATCCTGAGCCAGATGGGTACTTATTCCTCATCGGAGACCCCATCTGTTGGGTAGTGGATTCCGGACTCCGTGGTGAAGGCCCTGGATACGAATAGCACTAACACAAATTTAAACTTTTAGAGAAAGTTTAAAAACTTGACTTACAGTGTCTGAAAACAGTGGCTTCTGTAAAAGCCAAGATAATCCAATATTTAAGGAAAGGATTAAGAGAGCTGTCCCTGAGCTCAATGATGATGGCTGGATAGAAAACTACCAATCAAACATTGATAACAAATTAAGAATTGGCCGTATACAGGATCATGATTTATAGACGTTTTCTTTATTGACCAGTTAGGGGAGGGGGGGAGTTGCACACACCGAAGCAGCAAGCAGGAAGCACAGTAAATGCGTTTTGATAAGAAACATTTGCTGCATGAGAATTCGCTTCCAAGTGAAGCAATTTACTATTTGCTTGCTGCTTTGTAATGTGGCTCCTCCCACTTGCACTTCTTAAAGTTCGTTCAGGTTTGTTCAAAATTCTATTATTTTTGAGATTACTGACCCATGCAAGCAACTCGTACCACTGATTCCGCCGCATGGTGGTGAACAACAGCCTGCTTGCATCACGCAGCAGGGTCCGGTGCCGCAATCGATCCTTCTAGAACACGCACCACCCTTGCAGGGCCCAGACAGCTGGCCATGGCAGCATTGACAACAATTTCTGACCGTCATTGTGAGATTTTATCTATAAAAGAAGAATAAGTTACAAGGATATTTAGAAACAGATTTAAAAGAAGATGTGAAAATATAAAGAAAGAAACTTACCTACGGATTTTTAATAAAAATATTTTTGATGATTTTTAAATTTTTAAGACAGATACCATAATAAAAAATGGTATAAAAAGCAAACTGATCGAAACTGATACTGTTATTGTCAATTTTTTGAATTTCGATTGTGTCTTGACCACGGAGGACAGAATATATGATGTCTCGACTTTTCTTTTCGACTTATATTAAGTTCGTAAAAGTATTTGCCATAAGGTCTACTTAAGTAGTACAGAAAGAATATCAAAAGCAATATTAGCACGTCGTATACTAGTGGTCGCGTGGATGTCGGTTATCGCCACCAAACAGCGTCCGTCCTTTCTCAAGGTCTAATCTACCCCTATACCAAATTTCATCAAAATCGGTTCAGTGGTTTTCACATGAAAGCGTAACATACAGCACCGACAGACGAACAGAGTGAGTCACTTTCGCATTTGTAAAAGGTACAAGTATGGATTCGTTTCGTTATTTACAGTAACTTCAAATTAAACCATGAATGCAATCAATCATTGAACGCAATCATCATCTACATCATAGCGGTATTAGCGCGTCATTTTGTGTCAAAACCTCACTATATATGGAGCTTAGTGGCGAGTTGGCGAATGGCGAGTTGGAAGCGAGCCGTCTGAACTTTTGTTTTTCGCAAGAACCTCGTCTGCAGATCAATTCAGGTGTACCGACTAGCAATCGAGGTTGGCTTAGGCCCCGAACGTTCTGATAGGTTTCCGTAGACTCCAAACACCTCAATCTTGAACAAGATCTTCATCATCATCTTTGCATTAGTCCCAGTCCCAGTCCCAAATGATTCCTCCTGACACCTTTTGAGGTATCATGGGGAATAGGTGATTCCCTATGACACCACTGGGTGTATCATTTGTTGGTGTCATGGGTAAAGAACGGTCATATTCGAAGACTTCAGCTTGGAATGAAAAGTTCAAAACCTAAGAGTTTGTTTGATTGCACATGCTATCAACTGGTTCATTCAGAATGCCAGATAGATGTAAGTAGTTCCTAAAAGTAGGTACACCACTGTACCGCGCAGAATTTTATATCACTAAGTGACAGACAAGCACACGGCCCGCCTGATAGAAAGTGGTTACCGTGGCCTATTCGGTGTCAGGAAAACCTACACCGCCGACAGCCGTGCTGATACAGACTTAGATAAAACATAATTGAAGGAGGCGCGGGTTCGGTCCCCGCTCAATGCAAATATTTGTATGCATGAATATGGCTATTTGCATTGGTCTGGGTGTGTCTATGTATTGTATAATATGTATGTATTTACTAAAAAAAAGTATTTAAGTAGGTATGTTTATCCGCATTCTAGATTCCATAACACAAGCTAGTTAAGCTTACCAAGGGTCTTGATAGCGTTGTGTAAAATGTTGTTGAATATTTATTTACCTATAATTGATGATGACTGTCCATTGGGATATAGAAAATATAGTGAAATTAATACACACTTAATATATATAACTATGTATAATAATATCAAAACTAAAATCTCATACAATCAAATTGAAAACCAAAAATTTCTTGTTCCTGAGTCATTTCTTCTCCGAAATTTACTCAACAGGTAATCGGTGATACGAGTCGCAAAAGTTGCTGGAATGGCTGCCGATGTAGCCGTGACCGTGGCGACAGTGGGATCCCTCCACACTATCTCACGGTCGTAGGGGTACAGCCCTCTGACCTTACTCCAGTCTACCCTGCCCCCGTCGTAAAAGGAGCGGAAGAAAAAAGAACTCAAACGGCTCTTTGGGCCCAAACATGCCAAGAAGTAATGTCGCACAGACATATTTAACCTATAAAAATATTACTTTATTATACATCATTACAGAAAATGAAACGAATAGGGAAAATAAATTCTCTTACCAATATAGTGTTCTTAAAAATATACAAAATATTTACAAAGTCAAAATTTATATCGAAAGCAGACGCATTGATAAATAAACGTTTAGAAATCACAAATGTATTTTTTTGGCTGAGTTTTTAAAGTCTAAAAACTATATTATGTCATAGAGAATTTTGTGAAAAGATTTTATTTGTTATACAAATAATTTTCTGTTCTGTGTATAAATTTATAGTAAGTATTACAAAAGGATCAAGTCAAGAGCCCTTAAAAATGAATTTGAAAAATACCTATAATATTGGAATAGATATATTAGTTTTGAATGTAGGTATCTCTCTACAAAGCCATACTAATATTATAAATGCGAAAGTAACTCTGTCTGTCTGTCTGTCTGTCTGTCTGTCTGTCTGTCTGTATGTTACGCTTTCACGTCTAAGCCACTGAACCGATTTTGATGAAATTTGGTATAGGGGTTGATTAGACCTTGAGAAAGGACATAGGCTATGTTTGGTCGCGATAACCGACATCCACGCGGGCGGAGCCACGGGCAAAGGCCAGTATATTATAAATATAAAGAACGAACATAGGTATAGAAGTTCAACAACGTTTAGAAATAAAGGTACCTCGTTTATAAAGAATATACATACTTATAGACTTTACGCCAATAAGAGAACAAAAATCCTGCAGCAAGGACAAAAAGAAAAAATTAACGCGATAGTTTAAAAGATATTAATTCATTAATACAACACAAGTGTGCATGTCGCATCGGACGCGTGTTTCATGCAAAACGTATACGATTTGCACGAATAAGTATAAAGGATGGAAGGATGTAAAGGGGGCCCGCATGCGTACCCAATGCGCGCTGCCGCTGTGAGGAGAATGGAATAGAAGGTAAAACCTTTTTCATGCTGGCTGATAGAATAAAAACAATCTTTATGGCTCATGACAAAAAGAAAAAACATGACCTATCACATCTTTAATCATTTTTGACAAGTAACGAAACAAAAAGAGAAAAATTTAATCTAAAATTTAACCAATAAAAATTCTTAAAATAAATCTAAAATTATGTGTCTGGGCACTTGCTGCGCTGGTGGTTTCTGCGGTTGCCCTGGCTACTGTCCAGGCGGGCCAGGCAACTGCTGCAGTACTCCTTGCAACTGCCAGGTAGCTGGCCTGGCGTACCCTGCCCCGTTCTGTGGCCCTTGTGGCGGCGTGTGCACTGGCCCCTGTGGGAGACCGTTCGGGACTTACAGTTACAGATACGCACCGAAAGCTTGCTCGCCTTGAAGAGCAAAATAAAACATTTTTAGTTTGTTAATGTGAATTTGGTAACTTTTGTGGAATTTCTATGGTGTTGCGCTAATAAAGTTGTATGGTGGACTCATTGTTCTTTTACTCGTATCTTATAATTTTACTTACAAAAGTTTTCATTAGTATGGAAGAAGAAGTGCTATCTCACAGGGGCTAACGGTGAACCCCTATCACAGAATCTAACCGATTTGACCCATACGGCTTTTATGCGAGTAAATGCCATCTGACATCCCAAACCCGTTAGGAAAACTTGTGTCAGTGTCCCATTCATCAATCAGCGGGTGTACCTGCTTGCAGTTGATGTTGGCCTGGTCCCGTAGGTCTTCGAACCCGTACCCTGTACGGGCTTTTGCGATGTTAGTAAAATAAGAAGAGTTCTCACGTTGCGTTGTACGAAATGAAAGTCATTGAGTAAAACGTGATAACCCAGCTTAGTTTATATTGATCGATGTTATATTATATTGATTTATCAGGGTTGAAAACTGCTGTAACAAATAGAGGTCTGCGTCTGCCTACCCATGTTTAGATTTAAGTCAATGGGAAAAAGTGGACGTTTAAGGCTTTCTACGCACTGGTGGCCAGGTTGCGGCGGCCAGTAAGTTCTGAATTTTATAAGCAATCGCTTTGAACCCCGTACAGACTTAGCGGCCAGTGACTAGCGGCTACAGCCCACAAGTGCCGCAGTAACCTGGCCGCCGGCGCCACGATCATGATCGCCAGTGCATAGAAAGGCATAGAAAGCCTAAAACGGAAGAAACCGCAACCAGTCCATCACGAGGAATGCTCTGGCCAACGGAGATACTCTTATGGGTGAATTTCTCAAACGTAAAATTTTCGCGGCGTGACTGAAAATCATACCTTAAAGTTAACATATAGTAATGATTATTTTTTGTAAGAATGATATCGTTTTGCTCTATATGCACGTGTAAATTATATTATTGAAACTATTTTTGTGAGTGTGTAAAAAATGTATTTTCACCTAAATTCTAAGCTTGGTGGCGCGTCCACAACCTGTTTTCTTGGGAATGATCACAGTTTAATCAAAACTTCATTAGTTTACTGAGTATACTTAATAATAATTCGATTCGGCATTATTTTAGCTATCTTCGATAATGTCATTCGTAGTATTTAGTACTATACTTTATCTTAAAAATAATTTATAAGATGCGTCCGCGGCAAATGTAAAATTTTAGTGGGATTTATAAAAACATCGAAGGAGTCGTATTGAAAGTACCTATAAGGACGACACTATCATCATTGGAAACGTTCAGTTGGGTGTTAATGAGCACCAGTGCCAGTTGTCCCCAGTCCCGTTTCGTTTTTCTGCCAAACACGTAAGTAGGTCGTTTCATAATCCTCTGACAAAAATATTGTAATTTTTGTGTTGATTATTAAAACCGTTTTATTCTCATTGTATGTTTTAATATTTAAGTATAGTGTACAGGTTCAGTATGTGTATTAAATTTTGGTAATGTAACCACTATATTCTAAATAGTATTTTTATAAATAATTTTTTTAGACGTGAAACTAATTTTGGTGGAGCAATTTTGGTGAATTTGGTGGGGTTTTACTAATCATCAAAATTGTATATTTACACCAAAATTTGTTTTCATAGTTATTTGATTAAGCTCCTACGTAGTCCGACGAGCTACTAGGTCAGGTAGCCTCTACGTGGTATACCCTGGGCAATGGAGAAAGCACCGCCTCTCTCCCTAGGTGGGAAAGAGGCTGTTGAGGGTTGTTCGGAAGCTTTCCTAATTTTCTCTCAGATTAACCATTAGCATATGAACTACCCATACAGCAGACAGGCGAGTAGTTGGGTGAAGTCAGCTGATACCGCAGTAGGGATAGGCCGGTGTGGTGGAGCATCGTGCGCTCTTTCCGTCACCTGCTTCTACTGGTGTGAAAGGCGGCCTCACTCTTTACTACCAAGCCTACACCGTTAAAACCTGCCCACCCTTCTTCCCTCCTCTCCACTGTCAACATCATTTGGCTTTTCTTCCTCTGCTTTCTCACTTACATGAAAGCTACCGTAGATGCAAGAGTGTCTCGTGCAATCTTTTGCACGTGACTCAACGCAACAAAGCGATGACGTCGAAGATGTGGAGACACTCAACTCCTGCTTATGTTGCTCCAGCAGTTAGCACTTTGCTATCGTGTAAAAGGTACTCAATCTTCTCCACAGAAGGCTTCTGACCTCTACCGTCCTCAAGCTCCTCACATGTTGCACCAATCTATCGGCGTCCACCACCGATATTAAGAGCATACATGGGCAGTTATGGAGTGATTGTCTGATGCTATCCGACCAAAATACCACGCTGATTGGGAATGGCCTAAGGACCGATTCTAGATGTACCCCGACAGTGATAAGGAAGGTTCTGATATTGCCAACAGCGAACAACGGAATCAGAATCGTGGTACAGGTCCCGGATGGTGTAAACCTCTGGAACCCTTTTGAACCGCAATGCCCATCAGCTCACCGCGTGAGAAACTTAGTTGAAGGACTCTTGTAAGTTCAGAAATAGACATCACACTACCAACTTGTCTTGTCACTACCAAGTGTCCATGGCCTATCTTCCGTCCACCCTTAGGCATACCGAGTACCACCTCTCCCACTTTGAGAATAACTGCCTAAATCTTTTCCCAGCAATCTTGAATAATTTCGTCGATAATATTGGCGCCATTAGAGTAAAATATAATCCTTGCTTCTAAACAATCAAATGTTTTGCTTTTATACTGATACTACTAAGAACTAAAACGGTTTTGCCATATAAAAATGAAGTTGGTGATAAAAGGGTGAAAATTAAGGGTTATATGTACCTATTAAGTGCCAAATTCTAAAAAAAAAACAAAGAAATAGTATAAGTAACAATAAATAAAAAATAAAAATAAGTTGATATGCAATTTTGGTGTTAGACACCAATTTCGGTGTATTGGCAATTCAGGTGTATAAAATAAACAAGTAATTCCCAGGGCTAATTGACTATCCAAGTAAAATAGGCATCTAAATAGGTATTTCTAGCTAAATATTGAAAGAGATTACCTAAATACCTAGAAATAAAAAAAATCACCAAAATTAGCTAAAAATTCATAGATGTTGAAATTCACCCATATAAGTCTTGGATACGCTTTAATTCTCCCATAGAATCATCTACGA
Source organism: Eilema sororculum (assembly GCA_914829495.1). Lineage (NCBI taxonomy): Eukaryota > Metazoa > Arthropoda > Insecta > Lepidoptera > Erebidae > Eilema > Eilema sororculum. The sequence goes on from OU618541.1 coordinate 19,929,583, forward strand.
CACGACGGTATTTCTGTCCAAAATCAGTTTTCCGAATGGAGAAGTACTTCCGCCTTTAAGAATACCGCGGCCACAATAACCTCATGTTGTGTGCCCGATGGTGAGTAGGGCAGCCAGAGCTCACTGGAGAGTTTTTGTGCTCTCAGTGGGAAGACCAAAGGCTTATCCTACTTTGTCTTCTTCACTGACGGCACAGAAACTCTCTGCTCTTACAGGGTCGACGGTACGAATGTGACTCACCAAGTGTTGCACACATTAATTGGCCACGGTAACCACTTTCCATCAGGCGGGCCGTGTTCTTGTCTGCCACCTAAGTGGTATTGTAAATATAAAAAAAGAAAATATATTCTAGATTTCTTATCTCGGTGAAGATAAATAAACAGTAATTTATATTGTGTATTCATTTTCAATTATAATGAACAGTTAGTATCACACTTCTTGCGCACGCGGTGAGACCGGAAGTGCGGCCACTTTGTTGTCCGTCCATCAGATAACGGCGGACGGAAGTGCCGGACGGAGCTCCGCCATTTACCTTCTATTTTAAGGATACGGCCACACTTACGACGAAATTACGCGAAACCGTTATAAGTATAGCATTGCATTTGTGAAGCATGTATGAGGTCTGAAAGAACTTCTCCGTCTCTGAGGCTCTGTGGGGTTCTCTCGAGGTGGAGAGATCAGACGGCAAACACTACCTCAAAACATAACTAGGCGTTACCCGAGGTTCCGTACGCGTGAAATTCTGATCAGCAACTTATGAAATGAGAAACACGTTCTGGCGATAAATAGTAACCTATTATGTTACCTATTCTAGAATTTCCAGACTATAATACGAAGAGTGTTAATCCATACTATAATATAATAAATGTGAAAGTAACTCCGTCTGTCTGTCTGTTACGATATCACGCCTAAACTACTGAACAGAATTACCTCTAAATCGGTTAGAGATACCTTCATTGGACATAGATAGGCCATGTTGGGTCACGATAACCGACATTCACGCGAGTACCTACTAAATAAATCGCGATAGAAACAGTTAAAAAGGATTAGTTAAGTAATCTTCCTAGCATCGTAAGTAGGTATTCTCACAAACTTCCACTTATAAAATATATGTACATAAAAAATAAAAATTCTGTGTTAATTCGGGGTGAAAGCTAACTCCACACCAAATTTTATTAAAACGTGAAATTAAGACGTGAAAGAGTAACGTCCATGACATCCATCCATCCATACTTACAAACTTTCCTGTTTATAATAGTTTTTATAATAGTATCCTACTAATATTAGTAGGATACTTAGTAGGGTACAGTGGGGTAGGTATATTATTTCGAAATCCTTTACAACAAAATTAAAACGCTTTGCAAAATTTTAATAACAATTTGAGCAAGTGTGTCCTGAATTCTTAATGGATTTCTCGTGTATTTAACGTTCATTACGCAGTTTACGACTTTACCCGGAAACCGTATAGTAAAATTATTTCGTGGATTTCCAAGTCATAAAAATAAAGTATAGCACAGATTATAATGTAATCGTTGTTTCGTTCATGTCTTCGAAGAATCTGTACGGCGATTGATCGATTTTTCAGAATCGATAAATGCATGTATCGATACTATAAATACCGAGTTATGTTTTGTGAGGTGAATAACTAGTAATTTGGAACCCGTGGTCTGCTCTTCTACTCTTTCTCTCGATTCTGGATTTGTTATCTGACTTCCCAACCCTGAGAGGTGAATCTACACCAGAATCTCGTCCATTAATCAGCACGTGTATATGCTTGCAGGTGTATCGGGTTAGAAGCTTTAAGACTAATTCTCGATAAGACTAGATAGTAAATATGACTAGTTTGCTATAGGACTGATATGACTTTTTTTTTTATATACAGGACACGTCAATTTGACTTCACCTCGCCTGATGTTAAGCTAAAGGCAAAGTCTCGGAAAGAGGGTCACCATCGTAAACATTTACCATGTTAACAGTGGTGGCACTCAGCTTGACGGCCTCATTAGATGCCTTTTCACGCCCCGCTTAAAGGACCCGGGACTGTAGGAAGAAGGAAACACGTGAGCTGGCAGGGAATTCCAGGTCTTAGTGGTGCGGCATAGGAATGAATCACTGAAACGCTTGGTTCTAGCAGGTATACTCTGCACCGTAAATGGATGGCATCTTAGCCCTGCACGTGTCGTCCTGTGAAGGAAAGGGGAGGGTGGGACTAATTGGAAGAGCTCGTCAGAACATTCACCATGGTAGAGACGGTAAAAAACTGCCAAAGACGCAACATCTCTACGCATCTACATCTTCTCCTATGTCGAGTCGACTATTTCTCGAAGTATAATTATTTGATCGGAATGGTATAGATATGACTTCTGTGATCCATTCTCTTATAATCTTGACTACCAGATTTGTAGCTTGTAGGTAAGCTGAGTATAGTTAACACTTTTCCGTGAATTGTAGTCATTTCTTCGAGTGACTAAATTATATAATAACCCGACACCAAAACGGTGCGAAGTGTAACGCCCTCTGTTCGTCGAATCACACAATGCAATGTCACTATTGTAATTCATACTATTCTAGTAAATTGCGTGTCCTGACGTTCTTTGACCTTGTTCGGCGAATCCTCAATTCCACCCTATTATCTGAAGTAAACTATAACCAGTATACACTGAGCTGTACTATATTCGGTATGTAATTATTACCATAGGTCAGGATATAACAGAGCTTTTAATAGATGCGGGTTGCAATTCCACGGAAAGCGTGTGTAGGGGACCGTTGCCTTCCGCGAACGGTCCCCCATACAATGTTTCTGTTTATTTTTATACCTCTAATTCTAATAACGACATATTTGGATTTAGCTTTACCTAGCAATAATCAATCTCGGAATCCTCGTATTCTATTTTTATTCCCGTACTTGGTAGGAGACGTTTGACGGTTATTAATGAGGAACTGTGTGGGTTGATGGTTGCTTCATATATCAAGTGAGAGCTTCAAGTTATCGGAATTGGGGATAATGATTTCAGGAAAACTAATTGAATTGTAAATATCTAATTAACAATTTACCAGCTTTTGATTAAGGACACTTATGGAGAAGTAATCGGCATTAAATTTGTTCTCAATCATTGAAATCCATAATCCATACTAATATTATAAATGTGAAAGTAACTCTGTCTATCTGTCCGTAGGTACGCTTAGTTAGGTAGGTTACGCTTTCACGCCTAAACAACTGAACCGATTTTGATGAAAATTACTATGGGTAGACCTTTAGAAAGGACATACGCTATATTTGGTCAAGTTAACCGACATCCACGCAGGGGGTGCCGCGTGCAAAAGCTAGTATAAGCTAGTATCCAGAGGGTGTCCAGGGCCCGCCAAGTACCAGGGCAGGTTCAGGGCCCAGGTCAACATTATCTGCTAAACAACGAACCAGTTTCTGGTGCTGGGCGTACTCTCGGGTAGCTTACACGGCATGCGTGCCCGAAAAGCGGATAAGCTATTTGTTGGACATTATATCCTACATTAATTATGTATGGTTGGCTGTTTATCCTTCAAATCCACCAAACGGATTAGTAGCAAGTCGTCATAAACGCAAAGTCGTCATGCTGCTCAAATGGTCATTTTCGCAACTGGTCATTTTCGCAACTCGTCACTTTCGCATCTCGTCATTTTCTCAACTGGTCATTTTAGCAACTCGTTATTTTCGCAACTCGTCATTTTCGCAATTCGTCATACGAACCTATTCTCTCTCATTTCAAAAAAAGCTTGTGATTGTTTATTACCTCTTCGTAGGTAGGTGTGGGTAGGTACAAGCCGGCGAATGGATTTGGATGAAAATTATTGGGTAGCTAGATTTTCTAAACATTAGGATTAGAAATCAAAACCAAAATTAGAATCAAAAATGTTTTATTTATCATAGATAATTTTAATGACATGGTTGAGTTAAAATTGTCTGCATGTCTAATAATTATCTGTTATTTAATAGAAGTTCTATAAAGTTAATTTAAAATATCACAGTATATTACAATTACTTGCATGTCTAATATGTGCTGCTAAAAACTAAACGTACCCATATCGTTACGTTATAGGTATGTTATTTTGGCTACGAGGAATTTAATGTCCTAGTGGACAAACTATGAACTATTTCATGTCTTTTCAACAAATTTCCACACCCTTCGGTACGGATTTTCCTCGTGACCAAACTGATTTGTCAAACTGGTTTGGCTACGAGGAATTAAATGTCCTAGTGGCCAAAAGTATTTCATTTAGTCCATCGAAATTATATTTTTTTGGGTTTTGCGTGAATTTGTCAGCGGATGCATATCACATAGCTATCCCAGGAATTGCATTTTGCTATGGCTTGCGAGACGTTCAGAATTCAGCAGCAACTAATTCAATTCAATTCAATTCAATCATTTATTTGCTTCGAATATGGTTACAGAGATTGTCTTAGAACTAGTAGGTACAGCATATTCTGCTCCATGGAGCATGCAAATATTAAGTCTTATTATACATATTAAGTCAATTAGTTATATCAAATTATCAGTCTATTAATTATATCAATTATATTCATTCCATGTAAGTTATTGTTATCACTAATAATCATGTCAATAAAATATATTTGTAATGTCATAAATCCTAAATAAATTCATGAATATTCAATTTATTATTTTTGGTATTTTCTCATCCAGAAATTCTCTTACACTGTAGTACATTTTATTAATTAAGAATTCAAATATTTGTTTTTTGAATTTTCTTAAGGGTAATATTCTTGTAGTGATTTTGGCAGATGATTATATATTAGAATTGCCATACAATATGCATTACTCTTAAATAATTAAATATTAATATTAAGATTCAAAATCACTGGTGAAAAATTCCCTCGACAAAAAAACAACATTTCTTCTTTGATTATTTATATGTCTAGATGGAGTGTCAAATGCGTACAAACGTCTCAAAAAATATCAGCTTGTTCTATCTCATAATACTTACGCGCAGCTCAGTGACGTTCGCGTCGGCTCGGTGTCACAACGTAAAACCCGCGAAAAACATTAAATAAAAACTGTCGAAATATGGCGACTAGCACTATCAAAGTTTGCTGGAATTAAAAAGGACGCCTAAATACTACTACACACATTACCTTTTATGAATAAAGTAACCAAAATACAAGTTAAATTAATTATTTTTTTCATCACAACAATATGTCATTTATCACGCGCCATATTTGTAAGTGTTGCCAGTTTTTTAAATTCATGGTTTGGTTCGATTGGAGGAGCCTTGTACCGATTGGGGGAGCCAATGTCCCTCCTTTTTATTGATTTGGATTTGAAATCCGAAATCCGAAATCCGAAATCCGAAATCCGAAATCCGAAATCCGAAATCCGAAATCCGAAATCCGAAATCCGAAATCCGAAATCCGAAATCCGAAATCCGAAATCCGAAATCCGAAATCCGAAATCCGAAATCCGAAATCCGAAATCCGAAATCCGAAATCCGAAATCCGAAATCCGAAATCCGAAATCCGAAATCCGAAATCCGAAATCCGAAATCCGAAATCCGAAATCCGAAATCCGAAATCCGAAATCCGAAATCCGAAATCCGAAATCCGAAATCCGAAATCCGAAATCCGAAATCCGAAATCCGAAATCCGAAATCCGAAATCCGAAATCCGAAATCCGAAATCCGAAATCCGAAATCCGAAATCCGAAATCCGAAATCCGAAATCCGAAATCCGAAATCCGAAATCCGAAATCCGAAATCCGAAATCCGAAATCCGAAATCCGAAATCCGAAATCCGAAATCCGAAATCCGAAATCCGAAATCCGAAATCCGAAATCCGAAATCCGAAATCCGAAATCCGAAATCCGAAATCCGAAATCCGAAATCCGAAATCCGAAATCCGAAATCCGAAATCCGAAATCCGAAATCCGAAATCCAAACTTATTTAAGGACCCTTCCTGTATAGCTATTTAGTTAAAAATGGGTACAGTCAATCAATAAAGTGTATATTAATTTTTTTATATGCGATATACGATTAGCTAGAAGTGCAAAAATGTGGTGAAGCAATTGGTACTGCTAGGCACCTACTGGTGGGTTGTAGGACGATATTAGACCGGGGTCATTACTCGCGCCGACATGATAAGGTATTAGAAATCGTATGTGAGGCGGTAAGTTTGGCGGTAGCTAGAGCGAAAAAGGGTTTAACCACAAACCAAAGAAATGACGTCGCGTTTGTAAAGGAAGGCTGCTCAAAAAAGACAAATCAAAAGCCGTACTCAATTTTGATAGCAGCCGCTGACTGGACATTACTCGCAGATTCGTATGAGAAACATTATAAAATACCGGAGGATGTTTGTGCCTCGTCATCCAGACCCGATATATTCCTATTTTCAAAACAGCAAAAGCGTGCAGTACGAGTAGAACTCACAGTACCGTGGGAAACTAACATACCTAAAGACCACGCTATAAAAATAAACAAATACTTTGACCTGACCAACGAGTTAACCAAAAATGGCTATGTGGTTAAACTCTACGCCGTGGAAGTAGGAGCAAGGGGAATTCCAGCTAAATCACTGTATAACTTATTTAAAGACCTCGGATTGCCAAGAGCTTCAGTAAGCTCTTTACTCAAACGAATATCTAAAACGGCGTTGATAGGATCTTACCAAATTTGGATAGGTAGAGGGGGGAACATGACTGACGGTGGAGGTGAGCGCTGATGCATCACAAGGTGGCCACCCTAAACCTACACCTGGGTCGCAAGTCCCAGGCGCCGTCACAGTGTTCCTCTCTGTACCACGCCATGGACCCGGCGACCGCACGGTGAATCCATGGAATGCTAAGAACCGGATCTCTTAGTGGGTTTGACGCAGAATGGGCACTTCGCAAAATGGGCACTTCGTAGAATGGGCAATTCGCAAAATGTGCAGTATGCAAAATGAGCACTTTCGAAATATTATGCGGATAATGTAAAATGGTATGGTTTTTTTTTTCATAAAGGTGACAGACAGACAAGCGAGTGAAATTTTAAAATACTCGTGGTCACACCAGCTTGTTATACTGGTGTGACCAACAGGAATTTATTTTACTCGTGGTCACACCGCCAATAATTAAATACAACACCTTATCATGACTTGACATTATCAACTAGTGCTGTTTTATCGATATATTGACAGACTCTGTGGCGTAACGGTAGTACACGCAGCCGCTACGCAGGAGGCGCGATTTCCATTCCCGTGTTCCGTGTTGATTCAGTGTTAGTAACACTATTTTATTCTCAAGAACGGCTGTACCGATTTGGCTGAAAATAAGTGGGGATGTAGCGTAGAACTAGAAGACGGTTATAAGATACTTTTCATACTGGAAAAGTATAGGATACTTTTCATGCTGGGAATAGGTTCCTGTGGGTCATGATCGCGGATCGTCACGGAATTAATATTTCTGTGAGCCTGGTACCTTTAGAATCGATTACTAGGCTCGCAGAAACGTCGGTAGCGGGATTAGGCGATTGGCACACTGCGACGCGCGACGCGGCGTCGAGCGTTGTTGCGTCGACGCCGCGGCGTCGCGCTCGTCGCCTCTACGGAGCTCATTTTGTATAGAAAATGCCATTTAGGTTGAAAGTCGCTTGCAGTCTCTGCGTGTTCTGATAACGAGCCAAAACAGTGGTATCGGCTCCAATACCCGATATTGGGCATCGATATTTGACTTCCTCCGATCTCGGATGTCGGATATTGGATATCGGACGTCAGTTGATGTGAAAGCGCTCTAAATTTGCCGTTAAATAGTCATGTTGCATTGCAATAATATTAATTTAAACTTCGTCTCAAATACTTACATAGAAATTTCTAACAGCTCTCGGACTAAAAATCCCTCGAAAAACACGCGCGTGATGGCAGATTTCAGTGTGCCATACCTCGCGTTTTCTGCATATACGTGCGTATTCTGCAGCAACGCGCGTGATTGCGTTGTCAGTGTGTGGGACCCCGCGTTTTTCTATACGAGCTCCGTAGAGGCGACGAGCGCGACGCCGCGTCAACGCAACAACGCTCGACGCCGCGTCGCGCGTCGCTGTGTGCCAATCGCCTTAGTGTTTCTGTGAGCCTGGTGCTTCATGCATGAAGTACTAGGCTCGCAGAAATACTGATCCAACGACCGACGTTTCTGTGAGCCCAGTAGTCCATGTGAAAGTATTTATAATAAACTACGTTTTTCTCTGCCTACGCTACCACCCAAGTGAAATAAAAAAAACCCCCGTCACAAAAAACACTTCCAAAAAGTTGAAAATAAATGGAGTTTGCCTTTTAACTAGTTGAAAATAAATGGAGTTTGCCTTTTAACTTTAACGGTTGCCATGTCGGGGGACCCTTATTGGTTAAGCAGTCCGTTATATTATCGGAACAATTCAAGGTTCCCCGACATGGCAACCGTTAAAGTTAAAAGGCAAACAGCCGGTCTTGAGAATAAAATAGTGTTACTAACACTGAATCAACACGGAACACGGGAATGGAAATCGCGCCTCCTGCGTAGCGGCTGCGTTCACTACCGTTACGCCACAGAGTCTGTCAATATATCGATAAAACAGCACTATACTCCGTCCATTATATTATTGTATTTTAGACAGCTCACTGACAGAGTTCGGTATTACTTTGTTCTAGCGTCAACACCTGAAAATCCTAACAAAAATTAGGCGCCAATACGTCATTTTTCATTGACATCGTCACGTCAGCCAGAAAGCAATTTTAGGGATGTAGTTAGTCAATCGACAGTTTTTTATTATAATAACTTGAAATTGTCACAATTGATATCGACTACAGAAAATATTTTTTTTAAATATTACATAACTGGCGATTTTTAACCGATTTCTAAACAACAATTCGGATGTTTATAATTATTTATATTTGTATGATTTTTAGGGAAAAAATTTTTTTGTAACTCTGTCATTTGTAGACGGATTGTCAAAATTATTTTTTTGTTTGTAAGAGGTTTATTCCAAAATGGTCCCATTTAAATTTTATAAAGATCTGATGATGGATTTCAGAGACAGGCCACGGAACTCTTCAATAAATCGTTTATTCCCAGTAGTTCCTTTGACAGTTCCTCTGAAGGGACTACTGAGACTTTTTTGTCCCAGTAGTTCCTTCAAATAAATTAAAGGAACTACTGAGACTATAAAGTCCCTTTAGTTCCTTTGGCAGTTCCTTTGAAGGGACTTCTGAGACTTTTTTGTCCCTGTAGTTCCTTCAAATAAACTAAAGGAACTACTGAGACTATAAAGTTTCTTCAGTTCCTTTGGAAGTTCCTTTGAAGGGACTACTGAGACTTTTTTGTCCCTGTAGTTCCTTCAAGTGAACTAAAGGAACTACTGAGATTGTAAAGTTTCTTTAGTTCCTTTGGCAGTTCCTTTGAAGGGGCTTTGACATTTCCTTTGAAGGGGCTTTGACATTTTTGTTCATATAGTTATAGTTCCTTCAATGAAACTAAAGGAACTATTGGGAATAAACGCCTTTACTTCTATATGTGTATGTGTAAGGACGTAGGGTTGGTGAGACCCATGCGGTTTATGAGTGTATTATTAAGAACATAGAAAAGGAAGAAAAGACTAGGGGGCCGCCTCTGGGCTTGAAGTTAGCACGCAGACCGTTCGCAATTGCTTGCACCAGGCTGGATTACGAGCACGGAGGTAAGGCGAGCTCCGCTCAATTCCCGGCAACGTCAACAACGAAGATTGCAGTGGGCTAGACTTCGGCAAAATGAAGAAGCTGAGGAAGAAAACATTTGGCAAAACTGTCTCTTCGTTGACGAATCCCGAATCTCCACTCATCCAGATAACCGACGTGTCCGTGTCTGGAGAAGACCAGGCGACCGTGAAAGACAAAGAACTGCCACTGGAACAGTTCACTGGAGCTTCAACGCCTTTGATCCCGTATCGGGGCTTCATGACAGCAGACATGTACAAAGCAGTTGCTATTGACGACTGAATCGTCAAACCATTCCGAGTAAACCATGGGCACCAATTTGTACTGGTCGATGATAATCATCAACATCGAGCTCAACGAGTCAATGCTGCTCTTCAAGAATACGATATCACACGATTAGACTGGCCTGCCGGGTCGCCCGACTTAAAACCAATAGAGCACGCGTGGGATGCTCTTAAACGAGTTGTATGGAACCGTGAGCCACATCCCCAGTCAGTTCCAGAGCTCAGGGAAGCCGCTATTAAAGAATGGGATAGGTTACCCCAGGAAATGCTGGATAACACGATCCTCAGCATGCCCAGGAGGATCTCCGCATGTGTTCGAGCCAGGGGAGGAGTTATTTTATATTGAATTAACATCTTTTAATAATAAATTGTAGTTTAAGTTTATTTAAACAGTATTTTTCTTTCTATGAAATTTCTATCACAATTGCATTATGATTAGTGGCTCAATTTTTTAAAATAAATAATAAAAAATAGTTTTATATTTTAATTTCAAATAGGGTATTCCTATTTAAAGAAAGCATACAAGATAGATTTTTTCTTGATAAAGTTAAATTTAAAGAATTCTAGGAGCTTATGCCATTGATCGCAAACTTTTTTTGATGTGTGTATATGAGGGACACAAACATACACATAGAAATAAAGGAACTTTGTAGTTCCAGAAGTTCCAAAAGGACAACCCCAACTCTCATACAATCTTGGGCCCGCATGTACAGGGTTGAAAATTAGGCAATATTTAGACCATCTAATTACATTTTGTTTGCCTTATTTTCACGACGATTCACAATGGCCAAGTTTGTTAAATCGAGCATTGTTCATAGGTTTTTAGGTTATGTTGTAATACATAATGCGGTCAAACAGCGTCTTATGTTGTGTTGTGTGTGATAGCTACACAAGTTATTCGCGTATAGCTTTTATTTGTAAGTAGGTTAGCAGGTTTTATTAGTATAGAAAAGGGCAGGTCATTAATATTTTTAGTCATTAATGTGGAATGGTCAACTATATGCTAAATAATAAAAATGATATGTCGAAGCAAGGACATGCTTTAGCTACTTTTTTGTTGCACGATATTAAACCTTATAGTTTTATGATATGCAACTGACATTTACTCTAAAGGTGGTAAAGCAATCCTTCCCTACCCTCACTTCAGACGGCAACATCTGAGTGACATCCTTTTGCTATGGTTACCACTTTCCACAAGGCTGTATACATACTTGTTTGCTGTAGTAATATAGAATTAATTATATAAGTAGGTAATAAAATAAAACAACATTATTTTAAAGATTATTTTATTTTAATAAAGTACTTTAATCTCTATCCCGGTATCTTCCTATTTGGCTTTAGAAATGCTTACACTAGGACTTAGGTCTTTCCTCCCCTTTTTAAGCATCATCATAGTTTATTAAAATATTGTCAAGAAACTGTGCAGGAGGTGTTATTTTATCTTGGAACCGTGCCCAACCGAGATACCATATTACACTCATTATGTGGGCACAGCACCCGACTGTTCTCTTACCTACAAAACAATTACAGCAATGCTGTAATATAGCATTCCTCCCGCTCAAAGAACTGTCAACTATATATATACGTAATAAGTTCTACTACTTATATGCCTGGACTTTATTTTTCCTCTTAACAACCAAGTCGTTTGAGATATTGACAGTTCTTGTAGGAGGTCTCTATCCACCTCTCTGCACACTTCAATGACATACAGAATACACACTTTTCTGTGCCCCACTGGTGATTGTGCTGGTCTGTTCTCATCCAAACATGCACATTGAGCTTGAATCCAGCAAGATTCGCAAATGATGTCATTTGCATTCACCTTAAACAGAGATCATGTTATAAGCACTGAATATTCCATTAGTCATATAGGCTAGTTCTTCATGAACGTTACACATATCAGTCAAAATACATTGTCATATACAAAAGTTGGCATAATTATCTACGGGATAAGGAGACTCGTAGTAATTTCTATTCTATAGCAGCTATCACACAGCTTGTTAACGTTAATTATAATAACAATTTCAAAAGAGCGAGAAATAACGAATAGGTACCTACTATTTTGTGGTGCGACCCATACACGTATGCAAGCTAGTATCCCTGCATCGTTCAATAAATGTCTGCCTAAAATATTGCACCGATTGGTAGCGATTCCACAATTCACACAGAGACTCATTGTGATAGCTTTCAGCCGATGTGGTAAAGTCTAGTCCAGTTTTAAAGCCAAGGTCAACAAATGTAGCAAATAACGGTGTCCGGTAATCAAGCAAGGGTCAATTAGTTCGAAAATCATATACAATTCACAGAGTAAAAGCAGCAAAACACATGATCTCAGGGAGCCGAAGGAAAGCGAATGCGACATTTTCAATGACAGGAGTGAAAATGACATATGAGGTTACAGATTATTATGAATTCTGTATGATCGATTATTTACATAGACTTTGAATACACTACGATTATTTACAATCGATATTTTGACTTCCATTATGAAAGAGACAGGTGTCTTTCTGATTAGTAAACTGAATAACGAAAATAAAGATGCTACATAGATATTTTGAAATCATTTAATAAAACCACGAATTTTAAATTCATAGTTATTAGTTATCGATTTGATTTCATAATCGAATTGATAAAGCAAGCATAATCATAGCGCATTTACGAAGATCGGATTAAGTATTACATTCAACGTTTACAAAGCTTGTTGATTAATGAAAATCACATTTTTAAACTTTTGTCGCACTTGGCCATTGCTGATTGTAACGAAGTCTAAACAAAATTATAACACAAAATAGACGAATTTTTTGAGGTAGGTTTGATGTCTGTACATTCGGGCCCAAAATGGGGTATCTCCTTTATTGAAGGACTTATATGGACAAAAAAGTCTCAATAGTTTGTTCAAAGTAACTGCCGAAGGAACTGAAGAAACTTTATAATCTCAGTAGTTCCTTTAGTTTCATTGAAGGAAATATATGGACAAAAATGTCTCAAAAGAACTGCCAAAGGAAATGAAGAAACTTTACAGTGTCAGTAGTTCCTTTAGTTTACTTGAAGGAACTACTGGGTCAAAAAAGTCTCAGTAGTCCCATTAAAGGAACTTACAAAGGAACTGAAGAAACATTATAGTCTCAGTAGTTCCTTTAGTTTATTTGAAGGAACTACAGGGACAAAAAAGTCTCAGAAGTCCCTTCAAAGGAACTGCCAAAGGAACTAAAGGGACTTTATAGTCTCAGTAGTTCCTTTAATTTATTTGAAGGAACTACTGGGACAAAAAAGTCTCAGTAGTCCCTTCAGAGGAACTGCCAAAGGAACTACTGGGAATAAAGGCAATAAATACCAGGAAATCAGCATGTTGGAATATTCTTCTAGAAGTCAGTTGTTTTGTCTTGGAGATTAGCGTATGCGTTATGGCCACAATCGTTTTCTATTACATTTGTAAACTGTACAGACACGAAATATCTAAGTACTACTTTAATATTAGGTTTAGAAAGATAATAGATTATAGTTCCACATGAAATCATTTATAACATTTATCATAAAATTTTCATATATCGTTTTTTTTATCGAGGTTTTTAACTTTGTCGATATTTTAAATTTTCTTGCAATCACTACCTTCATCTGTCTAAAATACAATAATATGATGGACGGGGTATAGTTGATAATGTCAAGTCATGATAAAAGGAAGATAAAAGGTGTTGTATTATTGGCGGTGTGACCACGAGTTAAATAAATTCCTGTTGGTCACACCAGTGTAACAAGCTGGTATGACCACGAGTCTGCAGCGGGTTAGTCTGCTGCGGGTTTTAGTGTGCCTCATGTAGTGTAAAAACGACCTGTTTGTTTAAAATGAAGATAATTTTAATTTTTTAGTTAAAATTATCTTCATTATTATTAATTAAGATTATATTATATATAGGAAAGAAATCGCCGCACTTGACGTTTGACATTATCTTGGTTATCTATGACTGTACATACATAAAGTGCGTGCATACAGGGATGATAAAAAGGTGCAACGTCAATGAAGTTTGACCACGAGGAAACGTAATTCCTCATAGTCAAACCAGTTTGACCAAAAAGTTTGACTACGAGGAAGCACCCACCGAAACCGAAACCGAAATCGAAATCGAAATCGAAATTAGTCATATGTACACAAACAAATATATGCACTAAGCGAGAATCGAACCCGTGCCCCTTGCATACCATTCTCATTTACTACTGTCACGTTACAGAGGCTGTCAAAAAAAACAATTTAATTATACCTAGGTGATTTTTTTGGGAAATTTTCCTTGTAGCTGGTATCATATTTACGCACACAGAAGCACGAATGCAACGTGTAAAACACGGGCCGCACGCACACATGTTTGCACAGGTTGACTCGTTTTATTTCCGTTGACAGTAGGATGAGGCTCTATCTAGACATTATATAATCAAAGCATTTCTTTAACACCTTCACTCATTTATTACAAAACATTCTCAACAGTTTACAAAACTTATGTAAAGTTTCCATGACAGTTGCAACACGGGCCTGTGGGACAGCAGCAACATCCCTGGACACAGGACGGACCGGAGCAGCACCTTGGTGGGTCACATCCCCCTGGACATCTGGCAAATGTGCCAAAATTGAAGTCTCGATAGCATCCGTGCTGAGTAGGCATTTTGAAGTTATATTTTTAAGATTTTTTAAACGACTTTAATATTTTTTTGTACTTTTTAGGTGCTCTGGGTGAATGAGAATGAACTGTCAACGTCAAGTCGTTTTTTTTTTCACATCTTTTTTTTACTTAGTGCAGCCATATCGGCCAGATATTTATAATCTTCTTTTTTCATATAAAGGTCGAAACAAATTTGTTAAAATACTTCAGAATACTTCGCTCTTTATAATTATAAGGAAACCACAGATGGAAATTTACATTTGTAACTTAAACCACTACAGCCTCGACAGAGTCCGAAAAGGTCCCTCACCACTTCCATTTCTAATCTAGCACTCTTTGGTTGTCTGTGATAGGCCTAACCTCTGTTATCGGCTTCCCCTAATTATAGTAATGGATACCAAAGAGCTTAGATTATTAATACTTGTGCATAAAGTTGAATAAAAATAAACACATCAGGAAAAAATAGTCTTCTTGGGCCGGACTCGAACCCGTGCTCTTTCCCTTTCCTTGTTCTTTCCATGAATCGGTAGCCTAGTTGGTCAAGGCATTCCCCCTTAAGGGAAAGAGCGTGGGTTTGAGTCCCGCCCGAGAAGATCTATGTTTCCTGATGTATTCGCTTTGTATAGTTAGCATACTTAATGTTGGCTCCACACGATGGGTCAGCGCTGGCCCAGCGATATGGCCATACGAATTGGCGAACGAGTTGGCGAGGCAACTACACGATGGCGACACGCAGTTGTGATCTGAACGTTGACTGAGATGGACGTGGAAGCATTAGCTGCTGCGGCGATATATATGTATATTTTTAGAATTATATCTTGCCGATATAATTCAAAAAATTGTATGACCTCATTATGAGGCCACGTATTCGTCATTTTTGTTTTTTTTTCAAGTAGCGGGCACATCCTCACTCCTCCGCGTTCGAGCGCGCACTGTGGAATGGGCCACGACGTGTATACCCCGTCCATCATATTATTGTATTTTAAAGGGGTATTACATCTTCCTAAATTCAGAAACCTGAATTTAGAAAATTCTGAATTTAGAACAGTGTAATTGCATTTAGGAAGCAAAGCTTCCTAATTAGGAAGCTATTTAGGAAAAGAATGGTTTCCGACGTCCTAAATGGCTAAATCGGATGAGTATAATTACGTTTTCTAAATTCAGGACGCTCAGTCGCCGCGCGCCTGCCGTCGAGAGCGCACGTTTGTCTTTCCCTCCCAATATATTGCGTATGTACCGACGAAATAAATGAAATTTTACATCATCTAGTATGCTAATTTTATTCAAATCGATCAAGAAAAATTATATGATCGGTCCAGGCGGGATTTGAACCCGCGATCCTTCTTTTACAGGGAGAATGCTTTGACCACCTAGCTACCAGACTCACGCCCAAACCAATCTGTATCCGTCTTTAAGGCGATGGTGGAGCAATCTACCGACGCTCTTACGAGCTATGCTATCGGAACCAATGAATGATCTGTCATTCATTTTATTCATTGATTTTTGATTACTCCGCCCAAATATTTGAATGAAATTTTACAGCATGTAGTAGGTATGCTAATTATTCAAATTGATTATGAAAGTAAAAAATCGTTCGTCGTTAAGCTAACCGCAAGGGTTATGGCAATATCAATATTTTGTTTTTTTTTTTTTATAGTATTGAGGGCATTTTGTCGCAATTCACTCGACAGTCGACACGTCCGTCCCTTGCCGCTCGTCCTTCAAAAATGATTTAGGATCCTAAATTAGTGAACGTGTAATCGCGAGCTTCGGTGACTGAATTTCTTTTCCTAAATAGCTTCCAGAATTTAGATTTCTGAATTCAGGAAGATGTAATACCCACTTTAGACAGATGAAAGTAGTGATTGCATGAAAATTTAAAATATCGACAAAGTTAAAAACCACGATAAAAAAATCGATATTATGAAAATATTATGATAAATGTTATAAATGATTTCATGTTGAACTATAATCTGTTATCTTTCTAAACATAATAATAAAGTAGTACTTAAATATTTCGTGTGTGTACAGTTTACAAAATGTAATAGAAAACGATTGTGGGCCATAACGCATACGCTAATCTCCAAAACAAAACAACTGACTTCTAGAAGAATATTCCAACATGCTGATTTCCTGGTATTTATTGAAGAGTTCCGTGGCCTGTCTCTGAAATCCATTATCAGATCTTTATAAAATTTAAATGGGACCATTTTGGAATAAACCTCTTACAAACAAAAAAAGAATTTTGACAATCCGTCTACAAATGACGGAGTTACAAAAAACATTTTTCCCTAAAAATCATACAAATATAAATAATTATAAACATCCGAATTGTTGTTTAGAAATCGGTTAAAAATCGTCAGTTATGTAATATTAAAAAAAAATATTTTCTGTAGTCGATATCAATTGTGACAATTTCAAGTTATTATAATGAAAACGCTGTCGATTGACTAACTACATACCTAAAATTGCTTTCTGGCTGACGTGACGATGTCAATGGATAATGACGTATTGGCGCCTAATTTTTGTTAGGATTTTCAGGTGTTGACGCTAGAACAAAGTTATACCGACAACTGTCAGTGAGCTGTCTAAAATACAATAATATAATGGACGGAGTATAGATGCGTACCGCCATCGCTGGCCCACTACCTTTGATGTGCGGCCGAAAAACCGACAACAAAGCCAACTCAAGACCATCGCACGCACCATAAGCCAACCGACACCACTAAGCCCTCCACACACTGGCCCATCATAGTGGACCATCGTGATGGCCCATCGTTTAGATACTATAAAAATCCGGCCTAGCACGACCCTCAGTCAGCGTGCGGTTTTAGTCGGTTCGAGTTCGACATGGCCTCCCCTTCCGGCTACGGTGGGGGAGGTATCCAGGGGGAGAAAAAAAGCTATAAAAAATTTTTCTAAAATAAACATTTTTAATGCATTTATTACAAAACTTATCCTTGACAGTTTACAAAAACTTATGTAAAATTCCCATGACAGTTGTACACTGGGCCTGTGGGACTGCAGCAACATCCCTGGACACAGGACGGACCGAAATACAACTTGGGCTGGTCACATCCACCTGGACATCTGGCAAATGTTCCAATATTGAAGTCCCGATAGCATCCGTATTGAATGGGCATTATGAGGTTATTTTTTTGATATTTTTTAAGCGTATTTGTTATTTTTTTTGTAGGTACTTTTTATGTGCTTTATGAAAAATGTGTGAATGAGAATGAACTGTCAAAGTCGAGTTGACGTTTTATTTATTTTTAAAGTAGCCAGGTATCATATCAGCCAGATATTTTTATCTTCTAAAGAGGATGTTTCTCAATTTGCCAAACCTTGTGCTTCCAGACAACTTCGTGACAGAATAACTTTTAACCCGACTGCCGAAGGAAGGAGGGTAATGTTTATAGAGACTATGTATGTATGTGTGTCCATTTATTTGGCACGGCCTACAGCCTGAACGGCTTGACGGATTTGGACATGTGAGGTGTCATTTGATTCGACGTGATTGTGGGAGTGACACCTGACCACTTACATTAAAATTTCTAGAAAATCAATATTATTTCAGCGATTTCTTTGGTCGAAGAGAAATGAAGGTCTATGTCACCATATTGAGGCAGCTGAAGGGATTTTACCTTTTTTTTTCGGGGAGAATTCCCTCGGACCGACCAAAACCGCACGGCTGTCTCGGGCTCTCAGTTGCCAGGGGTGAGGTTGTCTCTGGCATCAATCAATCAATCAATTAGCCCACCGCATTCCACTGCTACTGGACATAACACATAGGCCTCTCCTAATGTGCGTCATTTCAACCGATCCTCCGCCTTCCGCATGGAAATTTCTGGCTTATCCCTCACGCACCCCGACAACGACTGACCTAGGGCCATAGAAAGCCGCCTTAGGCAGGTCAATTATTCTTTCACTCTTCGGGTAATCGCTTGCGATAACCTATAAACCTCTGTTATCAAATTCCCCGAATTTATAGCGCCCTGCCTCTTAATAAACCGTTCCATTTGATCGTATTAATTCAATATCACTTCATTAACTATGCTTCAAGTTAATTTACTGCCAATCGAATGTATAATTAGATGTCTTAGTAGAATCATTAAATACATCAACACCGGATAATTAAGATAATTATGCTTAGCTATATAAACAAGGCTTCTAAATTGTGACTGCTTTTGCCCGCCTTTTATTTTTATTTTTTATCTAAAGCACTATATTCGTGACTAAATTACACGTTAATCGATTAATTTCCAATAAATAATAGAATAATAATTTAAAATAATATGCACATAATATCTAAATTCATACACTTGTGGCGATACCACATGTACCCGGCGCCATCTAGTGACATCAAGCTGAACTACTCGTCACTACGAATCCTGAATCGCGAAACCGAAGTTCTCGCGCTGGTACAATATACATATATATAACATTCCTACGACAATCGTTAGGCCGCGGCCCACCTTGCCTGGTCGGAGGATCCCTGAAAAGAGTTGGCTTTGCTTTGTATTATGGTTACCTCTACACAACTCCAACTCTTGGTTTGTTTGATATATCCATACTAATCCATACTAATATTATAAATGCGAAAGTAACTCTGTCTGTCTGTCTGTCTGTCTGTCTGTCTGTATTTCGCTTCACGTCTCAACCACTGAACCAATTTTGATGAAATTTGGTATAGGGTTAGATTAGACTATGAGAAAGGACATAGGCTATGTTTGGTCGCGATAACCGACATCCACGCGGGCAGAGCCCCGGGCAAAAGCTAGTATTTTATATGCGAAAGTAACTCTGTCTGTCTGTCTGTATGTTACGCTTTCACGCCTAAACCATTGAACCGATTTTGATGAAATTTGGCATAGGGGTAGATTAGACCATGAGAAAGGACATAGGACATGTTTGGTCGCGTTAACCGACATCCACGCGGGCGGAGCCGCGGGCAAAAGCTAGCATTTGTATAAAAGGTATTGGTGAAAGAAAAGTAAGTATAAGGAAAGTATTTATATTCACTCACTAGTAGTTTACACTAAAATGGTTTATGTTATAAAATTAACTTATATTAATTAAGATAATGATTCTAATGGTTTGGAATTAATGGTTAATGGTTTTGGTTGCGAGTACGCGGTAGCTCCGTGAGGGCTTTGGACACGAACTGGCTACACATTAGCCAAATCGAACAAATGTGCATAATTGCAAGCGATGCAACTACGCGCATTTGTCGAGTGTTTGATTTACTCGAACATATTTCCGACAACAAGATGAGTACAGGATGATAAGTGATGGTGCACGAAGTGATATGATGCTTACAATGTAAACTAAGTATTACTCTAAATGGTATAGTTCAAAAGTATTGAATAACATGAAGGATATTAACAAAAGGTTAACATTTAAACTATAGTGTCTTCCACAGTAAACGTGTCATTTAGGTGGCCGTTGTCCGTACTTTTAATTCGCTTATTTACACTAGGCCACCGTTTAGCGCCCCGGCACCGGTGCAACTGATGACCGATATCACTTTGGTTGTTTATCTCACTCACGTTTATCACTTCACTATTATTTGATCTATTGCCTAAAATCTGACACGGGGAGGCTCCTGGGGGCTCCCGTCGCTGCTGCAAACTTGTTGTATGGTGTACTCGTCTTCGAGGTGGTTCAATCATCTCCATTATCTGCTGACAATCTCCCTTTGTGTTGGAGGAACATCACACGTCGTTCCTCCACACGCTCTTTGTCTTTCTTTCAATAAATTAAGTTTAAAGTTACAACCAAAATTTTTAAATTTTATTGGATCGGGCAGCACGAGTAACGCCCCTGGCGTTGCATACGTCCATAGGCCACAGTAACCACTTTCCATCAGGTGGGCCGTGTGCTTATCTGTCACCTAAGTGGTATAATACCATTTTATTTTGAATACCATACTTAACACTTATCTACAACCCTCTATGACAGTTTTTATCATTATTTTAATGTAAATACTGTATACAAACGTTTTTTTTTTTCGGATACCATGCACCCTTGGCGACCATCAAGTGTGGACTCAGGCCGACTAGAAACGCACGTCATCTTATGTATGGGGTGATAGGCGCTGCCGTCCTCGTTGCCCAAGGTGTAGGTACTGCGTGGAGTGTCCGCACTACGCACCCCACTCTCTTATTACTTCACAGCCGCGCAGCGCAATAATATTTTCTACCACACAATACTTAAGTATTTAATTAGTAAAAATGATCAGCAAAATCAAAATAATGCTCCATCACTTGTCCATTATAGACACAATCGAAGAAGGAATAGCCAAAAGAGAATAATACATCCAAGAGTCATTCATTCATCGTACTGGCTGGAATTTTAAAAGTTCTCTTTTTTGAAATTAGAATTGATTTGATTGATGAAGATGTTTTGCGTCATCAAAATTTAGTCACACTTGCAAATTTTTGTATAAAATTTTCTAATTTGTAGTAAAAAAAACTATAAAATACAGCACAATGACTGTTTACTATGGGGGATATGTCGGAGGAGCTCATAGTGGTGGGTACTGCCTGTATTCTAAGGGCTGTTCCCCAACAACAGGAGGTTGTGGACCCGGATGCATATTACCCGGTCCCTGCTGTGGTTTATCCTGTTAATCACCAGGTGAGCAAAAACATTGCTTATTATCATGAAGCTTAAAAACATTAAATGTAGGCTCTCTTCCTGAGTAGCCTGTGTCCTATGTCTGGTCAGGTTCAGTCGATGTTCTGTCACATCCCATCCGTATTTTTTTTCTACGTCCATACTCACGTTTTTAAGCCGGGTAGGCAAAGAATTGTTTTCTTTACCAGACACCTGCCTCTACACATACTTCAACGAGCTTCGTCTCCTGTCATTAAACGCCGGTGGCTACTAGTGCTTCTGACTCACCAGTTCTTCGGTACATCATTAATTTGGTTCTCTGCGCTGGCCCCATTGACTTAAGAACCTATGCTGTATGTACCTGATGTAATATTCGCTCCGTACTCATTCGTTCTACCTGCGCAAACCACCTTAACATACCCTTTTGAGTCTTGTTACATCATTCTCGTATACCTATTAAGTAATCTGTGTTAATTACCAATCTGCCATCAAACAAAGTATAAAAAATATCATAAATAGTTCGTGCCATACCGACCATTCGACTTACGCTTTCAGAGTTCGCTTTCAGCCGGAATGCATGGAGACAGAAGCGCATTGAACCAAGATTTGCTTCCTTGGACTGAGGGACTTCTCGTCACATCCCTTCCGGTTTGTACACTTTTTTTACTAACTGTTACCAAGACCCTGTCCATAAACTGATACTGCAATCCATAGGAACTAAATCTAAGATAAAAATAGCCTATATAATAATTTTAAACTCTCTCAGATAGGCAGCCTCTGTGTGTGGCAGGTGTGAACGCGACTGCAACCCAGAGTACGGATATTGTTGGGCGTGGAAATATAAACACACTTAATGAGCTTATTATTCGATATATTTCTTGCATGAATACATTTGCATTGGAAAATTATCAATCAACAGAAATGTCGGGCTGTCGCTCTTGACAGGTTAGTACTACAGACAATATAGAGTTGCGCAATACATTATACAATACTAACACTCCTCCTCGCGACTCTTATATTAATCCTAATTTGGTCATCAGTTCTTTAAGTCGCGGTCCTGCTAGGCCCTTTGTTAGCAAATCCGCAGCCATCCTCTTTGTGTCCAAGTAGCTTAAACATATTTGCTTTTCTTGTACGCAGTTTCTGATATAGTGAATCTTTAGATCAATATGCTTAGACTTTGATGTAACTATAGGGTTTTTACACAGTTTCAGAGCGGCTTGGTTGTCGTTTGAGATCTGGATGCTGTCAATATTTACACCTAGGTTGCTAAATAAGGACTTTAGGTGTATAGCTTCCTTGGCAGCTTCAGTGATCGCAACATATTCTGCTTCAGCGGTTGAGAGTGCCACACTTCTTTGCTTTTTGGATGACCAGCTAACACAACCTCCTGCATATATAAAACAATAGCCAGAGAAGGATTTTCTGTCCAATTTGCAGGCTCCCCAATCTGCATCCGCCATGCCATATAATTGTTCTTCGGTCTTCTTGAAACTTATTCCGACCTCGGAAGTTCCTTTAAGGTATCTTAAAACGCGTTTGGCGCTTTTAAAATGTTCGTCACTGTAGCAGTCATTATATTGAGATAGATAGCTAACGGCAAACATTATGTCAGGCCTTGTAGCTATCGCTAGGTACATAAGAGTTCCAATTAAATTCTTGTATGGTAATTCTTTTCCATTTGTACTTTTATCAACTTCTAGAGACAGGCCTGGTTCTATAGGAGTAGTTGTTGGGTTGCATTCTTCCATTTTGAATTTAAGTAGTGTGTCTTTTATGTATTTTTCTTGGTTTAGTTTTACTGTATCTTTAGTATATTTGAAATCTATTCCAAGCATTCTTTCCGGTCTTCCCAAGTCTTTAATTTCAAATTTATTTGCAAGCACTTCTTTTATTTCTTGCATTTTCTTTTGGCTGGAATAGGCTATCAGTAGATCATCAACCCATATAGCTGTGATAACTTTAGCTCCTCCTTTCTCCAATACGTAAACACATGGATCAGCTTGTGATGGTACAAAACCAAGGTCTCTTAATTCCATGTCCAGTTTGATGTACCACTGCCGTCCAGATTGTTTTAATCCATATAGTGATCGCTGTAGCTTGCAGACTTTTTCACCTTCAGTATTTCTTAAGCTTTCCAACATATTTCTGGCTTTATTGTAAATGGTTAGATCATCCTGTTCACTTTCTTCAATCATGATTTCAGTCACATAATTTTCAATATATTCAGGTACCTTCATATTAACGTCTTCGTCTATGTCGCCGTTTAAATAAGCTGTTGTGACATCCATCTGTTTCAGTTGCATACCTGCTTCAACAGACATTCCTACGACGGACCTAATGGAACTTAATTTGGCTACAGGTGCAAAAGTTTCACTGTAGTCAACACCGGGTCTTTGGGCGAATCCCCGAGCAACAAGTCTCGCCTTTTTCGTTTCAGTGTTATTTGGTCCAGTCTTTGTTTTGAGTACCATTTTATAATCTATGACTTTCATACCATTTTCTTTCTTCGTAATTTTCCAGGTCTCATTCTTTATATGTGCTTTTATTTCTGCTTTAATAGCATCATGCCAGTCTTCTTCGTTTTTGTTTTGTTCAGATAAGAGGGTCATTTCTGACACGAGCATGTTGTCTTCCACATCATCTTGTAAGCAGTAATCATTTGTCCACAATGGCTTCTTTTTATTCCTTTGCGGTCTTTTTGATGTAGGTGTTTCAGTTGGAGTTTGGTATTCATCACTCTCAGCCCCCCCCGTACTCAGCTGGTAATAAGTTTTCATCATCCATTTCTTCAGGTCTGGTGGCAGCTGAGGATGGTGCATCTGTCAACAGTGGTGGATCCTGAAACTGCAAGGTAGGTTTATTTTTATTATTAAATTTTATAATTGTTTCCTTTTCTTTTTCAGGTTCTTTGTTGCAGACGTCTTGGGCTTTGGAGGCATTGGTGTGGATATCATCGTAGTACATCTTCTCAATGGTCTTGATGTCTCGATCCTGAATCCTTTAGCATTCTTGGCATACCCCATAAAAACACCTGTGGCTTTTGGTGAGAATTTTCCTCTTCGTTTTTTATTTAGGATAAATGCCTTTCTGCCGAAAATGTGTAAATGGTTTCCAGATGGAGTTCTGCCGACCCATTTTTCATAAGGTGTGCCTCCATTTAGTGCTTTTGCTGGGCTTCGGTTTATTAAATAATTGGCAGTGTTTACCGCCTCTGCCCACAAGCATGAAGGTGTATTTGCTTCCATCATTAAACACCTAGCCTTGTCTAGCAGGGATCTATTTTTCCTTTCGCTTACCCCGTTTTGCTGCGGAGTGTATGGTGCAGTCAGTCTCCTTTTAATACCATATTGTTTCAGCAGATCGTCAAATTCTTTGTTTCTATACTCTCCGCCATTATCCGATTGCAAATTCTGAATCTTCTTCTTTGTGAACAATTCCACTCCGATTTTATATTCTTTAAACTTTTCAATTGCTTCGCTTTTGTGTTTTATAAAATATACACAACAATATCTTGAGAAATCGTCAATGAACGTTATGTAATATTTCGATCCTGCGATTGAATCTTCGAAAGGTCCACAGATGTCACTGTGTACAATTTCTAGAACTTCAGATGAAATCCGATCATGGCTGGTAAATGGAAGCGATGAAAATTTTCCTTTTATACAGGTTTCACATGTGTCTAATTTAACATTTTTTAAATTTAGTCCTCTCATCATTTCCTTTGTAACCATCATTTTAAGATCTTTCTCATTTATGTGGCCTAATTTTCGATGCCATGTCATTGTCTCATCTTGACATTTTGTTGTCAAATTTGCAGATTCATTTTGTTTAAAATTCAGGTAGTATAGTCCATTTGCTTTTCTTTCAGCTTGCAATACAACAGAATTATCTTGCATGATTGATGCTTTTTCCTTTTCAAATAACACTTTGTAGCCACTATCTGTGATTTTACCGACAGACATTAAATTTGTTGAAATCTCTGGAACATACAAAGTGTTGTTTAGGTTATATTTTTCGTTATCTGTTGTTGTTATACTTACTTTTCCTTTTCCTTGAATTTGTGTTGTATGATTCTTTGATGCTAATGTTAAAGTATTTCTTTCCGATGTTAAATTTGTAAATTTATTTTCTTCACTGCTCATGTGTGAGGTGCACCCACTGTCCAGGCACCACATATCGTCACCAATATTAGCTTCTGATGTCAAGCAGATATTGAAATTTTTTTCATGACTTTTGTACTTTTGTAGGTTAGGACCTTTTTTCTTCGACCAACAGGCCTCAGTTGTATGACCTTTCTTATTACAGTTTTGACAAATAGGAACCTTCTTTTTTTGTTTAACATATAGTGCTTCAGAGTTTGTTGGTTCAGTTTGTCTTCTGGCCTCAGTTTCCTCTATAATTTTAACTTTTAATTCTTCCGGGCTAGGCAAAACATCTCGGGACTCAATGGCAATTCTAAAACTGTCATAATTAGCTGGTAGGCTGTATAACATCATTATACTTAATAATTCAGGGTGGATTTTCACTTCCATATCCTCCAGCTTTCCTACAACGTCCATAAAGTTGTTTAAATGGTCCCTGATGTCCTCTTGCAAACTCATTTTCTTGAGAACAAGTTGTTTCAACAGAGTAGCTTTTCTCGCAGGTCCTGTGCTCTGGTGTATAGATTTAAGTTTGTCCCATACTTCCTTTGAGGTTTGACATCCTTTTATTTGTTTCAACTCCGGTGGGGAAATCAATAAGATTAACTCTGACCTTGCTTGCATATCGAATTTGGCGAATATGCTTCTTTCGTCGGCGGTTGCTGAAACCAGCAGCTTCTTATCTCCACTAACGTAGTCCCACAGGTCATTTTTAATCAATACAGCCTGAGCTTGTAGACACCAAGTGTCGTAATTGTTCCTGTTTAAGGTTTCGATGCATCGGTACGTTGATGACGCCATTTTTCGGCTATTTCTTCGTTTTCGCAGATGATCATCACTATTATAACCACGCTCTGCTACCAATTGTTGGGCGTGGAAATATAAACACACTTAATGAGCTTATTATTCGATATATTTCTTGCATGAATACATTTGCATTGGAAAATTATCAATCAACAGAACTGTCGGGCTGTCGCTCTTGACAGGTTAGTACTACAGACAATATAGAGTTGCGCAATACATTATACAATACTAACAGATATGATTCCCGCTCAGGGCAAAAATTTTGCTATTTGCTCTGGGGGATTTCTGTGCCCCTGAGAACACGTTAAGCCCTCGGTCCCGGTTGCCATACCAACATCTATGGCAGTCGTTACGGGTAGTTAAAAGAAAGTATAGTCCTAAAAAGTTCAAGTACTGGTCTAACTGCAATACTTCGATATCGTCAATAGGTTATGGAGGTCGGATGGCAGTAGTTTCGTAGTTCGGCAACCCAAACTAAAAGCTTTGGATGAGACCGGGACTAGTGCTAGAATGAAGAAGGCGCTAATCTATCTCTGCGGCAAATTTCATCTAAATTCGTTCGGCTAATAACTAATCTATTGATTCTGAGAAACTTTCCCATTAGTAGTAAACAAGATAAGTTTATTGATTTAGCAGAAATTAACTAATACCATTACACCGTGTTAATACTCCTACACATTACAAAAAAATACACAAAAAACCTTCCCACGCTTTAAAGAAATCCGAGAAATTTAATTCAAACGAAATTTTATCAAAAACACATAAATGTAAAATCAATATTATGCTTATTTTATAAGATTGATATGTTTGATAACCTTTCCAAATTAAGTTATATGCTAATGTTAAGTCGAATCACTGATGCCAGATTACGATTTTATTATTTTAGCCGTTAGACGTTTACTGACCAGACTAGACCACTTAAGAATTGATTACATTAATACCTACTCTTTATTTAGACCTCAACCTCCTAAATGCCGGCAAATAATCCTCCTTCATCGCTGAAGAGAATAAAGTTGCTAAGTGATTTGCTTTTTTTTCTAATACTAATCCAAACACGAGCTAAACATTGTGATGAGTTCTGTTCTAAGATGGATTCATTTTACAAGCTTTTATATCGCAATCTCCATCTAGACCAGCCTACTCCCAATTCGATGTAAAAAGAAATTAGATAGGTATAGTTAAATATTAAACTGATACCTACTGATACCTGCGTCAAATATTTCGTTCTCATTATACATATTGAAATCTCATCCTGTGACGCAACAAAAGGGTTCGTTTCGCGGAACCAACAAAAGATTACATTGAATACATACTGCCAGACATTTTATCACCGTGAGCACCATTTACCTAGTTAAAGGTTTGTACCCAGTACCCAGTTTTTATTTGGCATATCGTCGGAAAATCCAGGTTTTTGGCGAATAAAATTGAAAACCTTGTGGAAAATTAAATGATTAATCGCTAGAGTCCCGGGAGAAGTCGTCTAACCCGGTATAAAACAGCATTACCGACGCAACGTCACCTACCGGGTCCAGTCATCCACTGCGCACAAAATTTCATCCAAATCCGTCCAGCCGTTTAAGAGGAATTACGTGACATACGTACATAAGAACGATAGATTCCTTGTCCAACTTTATTGCTTAACCTTTGTCGCTCATGGTAGACTTATTTCCAGGACGCTGACAGCAGCTCTGACACTTCCATAATGAAAGAGAACATGCAGATTTTGACGTCTTTCCTTGTGTTCGCAGTATTGATGTTTGTGGGTTTTTACAGCTTTCTCATTGAATTTGACAGAAAAATTAGTAATGCAATAAATAAATAGTTGATCGAATTTTTGAGTTTTTCTATTATAGATATACCTACTAGCTGACCCGGCGGGGAACTTATTACCGCCAATTTTCTTCCACCCCGCGTGGCCTCCGATACCGTTCCCGTTGCACCCTCTAATATATAAAGCATGTATTGTACATATAAACCTTCTTGAATCATACTTTTTTTTTTCGTGCGGAAATCCTCTCGGATACCTCCCCCGCCGGAGCCGGAGGGGGAGGTAATGTCGGACTTAACCGACTAACGGCCGTTCCCAATAATACTTACAGTTATAGATAGATCGCAACAGTCAAATTTGACGTACCTATCGACTGTTAAAATTCAAAACATAGTAACTGAGTTTTTGTCCCTCCGTCCACTAAGTAAGATCCATTACAAAAATCCATTGATGGATCTTTTTAAACTTTTATGTCCACTTTAATCCTCGATTCTAGAATATTTACAAAATGGAGTTCCCTGTAGAACCGACCCTTTTGACGCATATAACCACATACGCAAAACACCAACTCGCGATTTTATAGTTTTATGCGGATGAATTAGAAAAGATACGTGAAATACCAACTACGTACAATTCCACAAACGCAAAACACCACCTTATAAAGTTAGAAATTTAGAGTTATTTATATGAATTTTGAGGGCTTATTTGAGTGATTTTTGAAAATTGGAATAGGTACCTACATAAATTTGGAATTATATACTTCGGAATTTTGGGTGTACCCGTCAAAAGAGGCAAAATAAAACAAAACTTATTTCTTAGAGGTATAATAAGTAGAAATCAAAGATAACGAAATTAAATTCATAACATAACAACATAAACTCACGCCTGTATTCCCCAGAGGGGTAGGCAGAGGTGCTAGCACCCACATTTCGCCAGTTTATGTTTAGGTACCAATGTATTAGGTGGCGAGACTATTGCCATTAACCGGGCACTTACCAACCTGCGATAAATACACACATAACTTCGAAAAGCATCGAAAAGTCATTGGTGTGTGCCATGGTAAACCTGGGATTGAACCCGAGACCTTGTCTCAGCAGTTCATTACCACTAGGCTACCGCAGATACTTGGGGGTGACGGGTGGAGCCGCCTGTCACCCCAGCAGAAGCAGGCCACGGCGGCGGCGCGCTGAAAAGCGGGCCTCCCCATTCCGGAGGCGAGTTGGGGACACCGTTGTCCCCCCTCCTGAGGAGGGCCAGACCGTAAGCGATGGCCCTGGGTTAGCCGGGGTGCGAGGGATATGTCGATGACAACCTCACCTCCGGCCTAGCACCACGACCCACAGTCGGCGTGCGGTTTTAGTCGGTTCGAGTCCGACATAACCTCCCCTTCCGGCTCCGGAAGGGGGGGTATCCGAGGGGATTTCCGCACGAAAAAAAAAAGCTACCGCAGATACTAATAAAATTCGTAATCATGTTCATCAATTCAATTCTCATTCGTATCAATTTTCTCAAAAAATCCAATGGCTGAATACGTCCTTCATTTAATTGTTTACATTTTTTCTTACATTGCCTATCAAAGCCGATATCCAACCTTACGCCCCGTTTACTTTTTACACGGCTTTTTTTAGAAAATCAATGATTGCCCGATCATTATACCCAACCTCTATTTTAATTTTATTTATGAAATACAATATGGATTTCTGTGGATTCTTGAATGAAGTCTTCGGTTCCATCCTTCAAGAGGATTGTTGGTCCTATGTCGTTTGTTTTGCCACGTTAATTAATTGTAATGGATATTTGATGGAAGTAGAGTTTCTTTCTTTCTTTCTTCTTCTGATAGTAGGAACCTGAAATTTGTACTTCCACATACAACTTTTTTACTGCCAAAATGACTACTTCCTCAAAGTCTGCTTTAAATTTCAATATTGACATCCAATATGTTTTTGAGTACCTAATTGAAATAGACGAATATACAACAGGCCAAAAGAAGCACGTTTCAGCACGTTTAAAAAAATATAACTTTATGAAAAAGTTGGTGTTATGCGTAGTTGGTGTTTTGCGTAACTCCAAGTTGGTGTTATGCGTAGTTGGTGTTTTGCGTGACTCCAAGTTGGTGTTATGCGTAGTTGGTATTTTGCGTAAGTTGTGTTTTACGAATTAGGCGTTTTGCGTAAAGGTGGTGTTTTACGTATATGGTTTTATGCGTCAAAAGGGAACCGACACCTCCATATTTGGTTCTAAAGGGAATAAAAAGTCTCATTGTAACCAAAATGGATCTAGACTATGGTTCCAAGTGGATTGATCCATTTTTTTGAACCAACGTGTGTATTAAAATCTATTATAAAAATAAAGCGGTGACACATGCAATCTTATTTATCAACTTTAACTTCACTGACTGAATTATTCAAACAACTATGTATTTTCGACTGTCAATAAAATTCTAAAAAAAAAATATTCTTGAAAAAATGGCCGTCTGCAGATGTGGCTTTATAATAGATTTTAATACACACGTTGGTTCTAAAAAATCCATTTTGTAAATATTCTAGGATCGAAGATTAAGGTGGACATAAAAGTGTAAAAATATCATCAATGGATTTTTGTAATGGATCTTAGTGGACAGAGGGGTTTTTGGTAGGTAAGCGTAGAGGACGCATCGCGGTATAATTTTATTTTCCGAAAATGGTGTGAATTCGAGCGATTGCGAGTTATACAAACTAAAATGTCAACAATATAAATCGTTAGATTTAATTTATTTTAATATCAATCGAAAACAGGAAATTTGGCTCTCCTGAACATTTTGGTTGGAAGAAGTTACTATGTTTTGAATTTCAACAGCCGAGCACTTTATCCGTAATCTTTGTCAGTATGGTATTGGGAACGGCGGTAAAAGCACTAAAACCACACGCCGTCTGTGGGTCGTAGTGCTAGGCTAAAGGTGAGGTTGTCTTCGACATATCCCTCGCACCTCGGCTGCTCAGGGAGGGGGGGACAACGGTGGCCCCAACTTGCCCCCAGTATGGAGGGACGCGCATCCACACGACGCCCGCCGCCGTGACCTGCTTCTGCTGACTGGGTGACAGTCGGCTCCACCCGTCACCCCCAGGCCCACATTCAATCTCATGGGGCATGGAGGTCAGTTGTGCCCTCTGACGCCCGACTTGCCTGCGCACGCGGACAGCGTGGTTTGCGATTGTAGACAAAATACCTATGCTTCAAATTATAATTTGTTAATTACACATAAAGATTTATTCCTCATCAAAGCAGTTGCGTCTACGAAACACGTGAAAAGTGCCTCAAACTATTGGATTTCCGTAAGTGCAAAACTCAATATTCAATAATCTAAATTATTAGGTACAGTAAGCTTCAGAGAAAAGGAACCCCCCTTGATAATGGTTTTATCCTCAAGGGGGGTTCCTTTTCTCTGAAGCTTACTGTACATAAGCGATAATAAAATTCTATAACTAATTCGATGCTACCAACAAATGTGTTAAAAAATTGGGTTTCCGAAGATGAACTAGATAAAATAAACTAAAGAAAATTAAGAAATAAATAAAATATTTACTACTAAAAAGTGTACTTATCTACGAGAGGAAAGCCTATGGGGAATAAAATAAACATCTAAATTAGGACCACCAATTGAGCATTTTCCACTATAGGTAATAGATATCTTTATCCTCCTTCGGGGACAAATTCCACATTCACTAACGACAGTCACAGCAAAGAAGAAAACATCAAATTAGACTTACTTAATTTTAAAACGAAATTAGACATTTCTAGGAAAACATCTGAGGCGACATCAACTTGGAAACTGATAACACACAGTCAATTCTTAGTAGTGTAAATTATTGTGAGCATTTCATACAAATTACTGCGGGAATTATTCGTGGTACGCAAGTAAAACAACTCGCTCACGGTCAGTTACAGTTGAAGATAGATCGCAACAGTCAAATTTGACGTACCTATCGGCTGTGTAAATTGAAAACATGGTAACTGATTTTTTGCGGGAAAGCGCATCGCGGTATTTTATTTTCCGAAATTGGTGTGAAATAGGAGATACTATGTTTTGAATTTAAACAGCCGAGCACTGTATCCGTAGATGCGATCTATCTTTAACTGTCAGTATGTTATAGGGAACGGTGGTTAGCCGTTTATTTGTAGATAGCTATATCTGTTAAGAGTCCGTACCACTCCAGCTCGAATTCAAATTTTACCCCCGCGCGCCTCAACAACGCACTCGCGCCGGCCCTACTCGCGCGCAGATGCAGCTATCTCGCTCCCGCGATGACCCCGGGCCGGCCGACGCGAGGCTCAGCCGCCAAGTTCACGCGTGTATCAATCGATAGGGTAAAGTAGCTAGTAATTAGACATCAAGAAAGTTATGGCAATAAACAAACTTTTGAGAAAAGTGTGCATATTGTAATGATAATTTACATAAAACTTATAATATATTTATACTTATCCTATTAATATTATAAATGCGAAAGTTTGTGAGTATGTATCGCTGTATGTATGGATGTTTGTTACTCTTTCACGCAAAAACTACTAAATGGATCTGGCTGAAATTTTATACAGGGGTAGATTAGAACCTGGAATAACACATAGGTTGCTTTTTATTCCGGGTTAAGGTTCCCATGGGTTGCGGGAACGGGAACAAAACTTCACGCGGGCGAAGCTACGGGCAGCAGCTAGTATAATATAATAATAGCAGCCCTTTCAATGTCTCACTGCTGGGCACTGCTCTCTCACCTGAAGGTACCTTGGTGGCCAATAGTCCACCAAGGAGGGGGGGCCTTTATGGTCGGTTTCGAGTTCTCCGCACGGAGAACTCGAAACTCTGCTAAGCCTAGCGGAGAACTTTAAGGGCGACGAGTACTTTGCCACTGAGCGATCAGTGGTGAAATACACGGTCCCATGGGGACCATCGATCGGCCGAGCCGTACCGCCGTCTGGCAACAGAGGGGCATGGTAGCTCTTAGGAGTTGCGAGGAAGAAAACCTCTATAAAAAATCACCCGATGCATCACTGGGGGGAACTCAGTGCCTAGGGCGTCACTCACTCACTCCCACCTTTCCTATCCTCACATACAACCTCTCTACTTCCACCTCAATGTCGGTGGACATTAACCGTAAAACAAAATATGGTTATCGAAACGATAACGGATAAATCTACCCATGAGGGTACCCGGACTCCGTCTGGGGAATCCCTAGCTGTGACTGGTGATCGAATGGACACCCATTCGGTGACTAGCCATGGCGACACCCGCCCAGGTTCATCGTGGGTCTGAATCATCGAACAGCGAGGAGGACCTTCCTAGTAAGGCTACGCTAGACGGCTAGGCGCGGGTAGAGGCCGAAAGCCGACCTCTACAGAGCGAAAGAGAGAGTAGCAGAGCCGCCAGCGATTGTGTCCCCGCTACCAAGGGAGGTCTAGGGCTCCCGCCTCTAGGGCTCCCGCCTATCTAGGGCTCCCGCCTATAGTCCGAGGCGCTGGGTCTACTGGTGGACTGCGGAGATCGTGAGGCTGCGTCAAGCCTGCGTGATCGCGCACCGCCGGTGGGCCAGGCTCCGTAGGAGGCGTAGCCGCCCCGCAGACACAGATACCCTAGTGGCGGAGTTGCAAGAGGGATACAAGGAAGCCAGGAATGCCCTCCGAGCGGAGATCAAGCGGTCCAAGGCAGCTTCCTATAGGGAGCTGCTGGAGACACTGGAGCGGGACCCATGGGGGCGGCCTTACCGCTTGGTAAGAGGAAAGCTGCGCCCCCGGGCCCCTCCCCTGACCCAGGTTCTCGAGCCGGCTCTGCTTGGAGGAGTGGTGGCATCCCTGTTCCCGGCGCGGGCGGAACACGTTCCGCCGCAGATGACTCCGCCACCTCGGTCGCCTGATGCGCCCGGCGTGGTTATTGACGACGACGTGCCCGAGGTCACTTGGGTAGAACTAGAGCTGGCGGTGCGACGGCTTAGAGCCAAGAAGAACACCGCCCCGGGACCCGACGGCATTCCAGGCCGTGCGTGGGTCCTAGCTCTAGGAGAAGACGGTCTCGAACCCCGACTGCGAGGGTTCCTCAGCGCGTGCTTGGAGCGGGGCCAGTTTCCGAAGATGTGGAAGACGGGGAAACTGGTCCTCATCCGCAAAGACGGACGCCCGGCGGACGCGCCGTCCGGGTACCGGCCCATAGTGTTGCTCGACGAGGTGGGCAAGCTCTTCGAAAGAGTGATTGCCAAGCGCCTCGTCGAGCACCTCTCTAGAGTGGGGCCGGACCTAGCGGACACTCAGTACGGCTTCCGCCGGTGGCGTTCCACTGTGGATGCCATCATGCGCGTGAGGACTCTGGCGGAGGATGCGGTTGCCCGGGGCGAGGTGATGTTGGCGGTGTCCTTGGACATCTCCAACGCGTTCAACACCTTGCCCTGGAGTTGCATCAGGGAGGCGCTCGTGTACCACGATGTGCCTCTCTACCTCCGCCGCATAGTCGGGGCGTACCTTACGGAGAGGGCCGTCATCTACCCAAGTGCGACCGGCGTCGGTAGGCGTGAGATGTCGTGCGGTGTCCCACAGGGATCGGTCCTGGGGCCGCTCCTGTGGAACATCGGATACGACTGGGTGCTTCGCGGTGAGCTCGCGTTCGGTGCCACCGTCACGTGCTACGCGGACGATACGCTAGTGACGGTGAGTGGCGCTACACACCGCGAGGCGACCCAGAGGGCCACGACCGCTGTTGCTCAAGTCGTGGATCGGATCCGGCGGCTGGGTCTCGAGGTGGCTCTGCACAAATCCGAGGCCTTGTTCTTTCATGGTCCTCGGCGCAGGCCACCCCCGGGATCCAGCTTGACAGTAGGAGGTATTCCCATCGACATCAAGCCCCGGTTGAAATACCTGGGGCTCGTACTCGACGGTCGGTGGGACTTCGGAGAGCACTTCCGAAGTCTGCGCCCCAAACTGTTGGTGTCAGCTAACGCGCTGGTGCGGCTGCTGCCCAACTTGAGGGGCCCAGAGGACTCCTGCAGGAGACTCTACGCGGGTGTCGTGCGGTCCATGGCCCTCTACGGGTGCCCCGTGTGGGCGGACGCCCTGCGGGCCAGGTTCGTGCAACTGCTGCATGCGCCGCAGCAGACGATGGCCTGCAGGGCCATTAGGGGGTACCGCACGATATCCTTTGAAGCGGCGAGTCTCCTAGCCGGATCGCCACCGTGGATCCTGGAAGCGAGATCCCTTGCGGCACTGTATCGGTTCCGTAAGGAGGCGCGGGAGCGGGGATACGATCCTGAGCCCGAAGACATTCGGGCTGAGAGGTCCCGGCTCCACGGGATCATGGTGGCGGAGTGGGAGCGACGACTTGAGCAACGACGCGCAGGGCATGCCGTCATAGAGGCGGTAAGGCCCATCATGGGGGAATGGCTCGAGAGGCCACATGGCAGCCTCTCGTATCGACTGACGCAGATTATCACCGGGCACGGGTGCTTCGGGAGATATCTGTGTCGGATCGAAAAGGAGCCAACGTCCGAGTGCCATCACTGCGACGCGAGCGAGGACACGGGGCTGCACACGCTCACCGAGTGCCCGGCATGGGCCGAACCGAGGCGGGAGCTAGTGGCGGCCCTGGGAGTGAGAGTTCTCACCCTCGCCACCCTGCTCACAGCAATGGTCCGCTGCGCGGACGCGTGGGCGGCCGGCGTCTCCTTCAGCGAGCAGGTAATGGTCGTGAAGGAGACGGCGGAGCGGGAGAGGCGGCGCGAGCGAGAAAGACTCGCGGATCGCGCCGCCCGCGCTCGCAGGCAACTCGGGCGTCGGAGGGCACTGACTGACCTCCGTCCCCCATGAGCGCGGGCCTGGGGGTGACGGGTGTAGCCGCCTGTCATCCCAGCAGAAGCAGGCCACGGCGGCGGCGCGCTAAATAGCGCGCCTCCCCATTCCGGGGGCGAGTTGGGGACACCGTTGTCCCCCCTCCTGAGGAGGGCCAGACCGTAAGGGATGGCCCTGGGTCAGCCGGGGTGCGAGGGATATGTCTTTGACAACCTCACCTCCGGCCTAGCACCAAGACCCACAGTCGGCGTGCGGTTTTAGTCGGTTCGAGTCCGACATAACCTCCCCTTCCGGCTCCGGCAGGGGGGGTATCCGAGGGGATTTCCGAACGAAAAAAAAAAAAAAAAAAGCTACCAAGGGAGGTCACGGAGGTGCCGGCGGTGCAGAACATCCTGGCGGCTCTTTCCCGCATTTCTGGCGCCGTAAAAGGCCAGAAAAATATTACGGGAAAGAAGAGGGTCGTGGCGGACGCGATAAAAGGTGCCGCCAAAGCGCTGGAGGAGCTCCTGGAAAGGAGTGTCTCCAGTGAGGAGGAGAAACTCCGGGCTCGGGTTGCGAGCCTGGAGACGGAGATTGCAGACTCCCACAAGCAGCAACGGCTGATGCGGGAGCTGACGCAGCTGGTCCAGGGGGCCGGGGAGGCTCGGGGTGTGAATACCCCCGCTCTCCGTGCTCCATCTAAGGTGACACCAACGGAGGTCCAGCTGCTGGAGGTCATCGAGCGACACCTCGGCGTCCTCGAGGACCGGGCATACCGCCCACCGCTGGCTGAGCGACGACGGCTGCACCCAGTGGTGCTCCTGGTCCCAAGCCAAGGCCTCCGCCCCTAAGAAGACGGCACCTAGGGGAGGTGGTGGAGAACGACGTGCCCGTAGTTACGGAGGGTGAGGAACATCGGCTACGATTGGGTGCTGCGTGGTACGTTGCTCAGAGAGGTCAGCGTAACGTGTTCCGCCGATGACACCCTCGTTTTTTTTTATCGTGCGATAAATCCCCACGGAGCCGGTGGAGGTGGTTATGTCGAACTCGAACTAAAACGCACGCCATCCCAAGTCCTTGGTTGCCGGAGGTGAGATTGCCAAAAGCATATCTCTCGCACCCCGGCAGACCCAGGAGGACCATCCCTTTCGAGATGGCCCCCTTCGGGTTGGGGGGACCACAGTGTCCCCATCTAGCCCCGGTTACGGGGAGGCGCACCTTGCGCCGCCGCCGCGGCCTGCTTCTGCTAGGGTGACAGGCGGCTCCACCGGTCACCCTCAGGCCAGCGCTCATAGAGGACGGAGGTCGTTCTGCGACCTCCGACGTCCGGTTCGCATGACAACATAATTACGGCGCGGGGAGCAGCGCACCGAGACGCAGCACTAAAGGCCACGGCAGGGGTTGCTCAAGTCGTGGGTCAGACACGGCGGCTGGGTCTCGAGGTCGCTCTTCACAAGTCCGAGGCTCGGTGCTTCCACGGACCTCGGATGGAGCCACCTGCGGGATCCAGCCTACAGATAGGGGTGTCAGCATCGGCATCGAGCCCTCGATGAAGTATCTGGGGCTCGATGGCCGGTGGAACTTCGGACATCACTTCCGAAGTTTGGTCCCAAAACTGAGGTGGGCATCAGCCGCGCGAGTGCGGCTGATGCCCACCTCAGTTTTGGGACCAACATCAGGAGACCCAACGCTCCCTGCAGGAGACTGTACCTGGGGATCGTGCGAAGTATGGCCCTATACGGGGCCCCCGTATGGGCAGAGAATCTGACGGCCAGTAATGTGGCTAGATTGCTGAGCCCACAGAGGGCGATGACCCTTCAATAGAAACAGATGAATGGAAATTCATAATTACGTACTGTCTATAATAAATATAGGAATACGTATGGTAGTAGTACCTAACTACTGCTATATTTATATTATGATCATTCGGGTTGGTAGGTACTCATGTATTTACAGAAATATGCCGTTTATTCCGAAACTGACCCGAAAACTTGACCCGGTCGCGGGTTAGGTAGAAACTTTAAAAATTTGTTCCGAACGTAACCCTCTTCCTAACCTGACCCGACGGTCTCGTTCCTATCATAACCCGATCTGGCACTTCGCCGTCCGCTGCTGCGGCACGCTCGCTACGCTCGCTCGGCTCATGCGTTGGGGTCACAGTTCTAACCTAACCTACAGAAGTTGGAGTTACCACACTTTGACTTTCGGCTCTGAGTCGCCCAACCGCGTCGTCCGTCGCGTCGTCGCAGTGAGCGACCTGTAGTAGGCAGGACCTGCCTGAAAGACTCGGGCTGCTACTGCAAGATTATTTTTGTCGATACATAGGCAGGTATGCCTATTTCAATCCAAATTTTTGAAATAGGTAGGTTTTTACTGACCTATTTATTACTTTCTACTAATATAGTACCTATTGCAAATTGTTATGTACAGTATAAGCTACTTAGGTAGGTAGATTAGATACTTACTATAATAATAAATAAATAAATATTCCACAACATTTTACACAGCGCTATCTAGACCCATGGTAAGCTTAATTAGCTTGTGTTATGGAATCTAGAATGCGGATAAACATACTTAGATACTTTTTTGTATGTACATAAATAGTATAAGTACATAGAAACACTCAGACCAATGCAAATAGCCATATTTCATGCATACAAATATTTGCACTGAGCGGGGATCGAAACGCGCCTCCTGCGTAGCAGTCGCGTTCACTAACGCCATTTTTTTTTATCGTGCGAAAAATCCCCACGGATACCACAATCACGGAATCATCATCAATACATACATATTAGGTATACATAGAAACACCCAGATCAATGCAAATAGCCATATTCATGCATACAAATATTTGCACTGAGCGGGAATCGAACCCGCGCCTCTTGCGTGGCAGTCGCGTGCACTACCACCACGCCACAGAGGCTGTCTACATAATACATCATTCATATGTTTTAATGTTTTTTTACGCCAACATATACTTTCCTCTTTCAGTTTACTTTATTACCCATTTCGCCTGTCAAAAGATAGGTACTTGAATACTTTCGTATCGTCTATCGTAATCGTCTGCGCAGAGCGCGTGCGACACAAGCTCCCCGTATGATAGCCGAAGCAACACTGAGGAGGAGGCCGGGCGGCAGGGCGGTTCTAAGTTTAATGGTATCGCTTGAGTAAAAATTTAGATATTTGCTAGTTACGCAGAAACCAATGTATATTTGTAAAATTTGAAACACATAATGTCTCTTAACCACTAAACTGCAATTATTGTGTAAGTTTAGTGATCCTATTTTGCGTAATTAATCCATAATATCGTTTTATTTGTACGGTTTAGAGGTAACTTTGCAATGGTTTTCTATCAAGAAAATTTTACGTAATCGTGTTTTTGCCACACATAAACATTAGTATATATCCTCAACTTTACCACACATGAATTAAAAAGTCCATGCTTTAGAACTTTTGATATTATACACGTTTATGCTATGTCATTTGAGGTAGTACGGACTCTTAACTTCGAAGTACTAAGTAATGACTTTTATACCGAAGAAGACCGAAGAATCAGAAAGCCTTCTGATCGCTTTCCCGCTACTATCCGTCGCCGATAGCGTGATTTCCACCCGCGGCTCCGCCCGTATTGATCTCTTTCTTATCTCCGGTTCTACTCAACAGGTTACAATCAAACAAGCGTAAGATTTTAAGCTTGATTAAAACTTGTCTAACAAAAAATTCGCATCAAAATTCGTTCAGCAGTTTTTGCGTCCATCGCGAACAAATATGTCCAGTTTTAAAGGTAGGTAATAATTTAGCATCGGTTGGATGTATGGGGTTCAACCAATAATATTATATATTGGTAAACAGTTTTACCAAGATCTCCAGGATGCTTGGCAACCTCAACTGCTTCTGGACAAGATCTGGTGCAGGAGAATTGGAGAGGAGGAGAATTATCAGGAACAAATAGACAAAAACATAACATAAACTCACGCCTGTATTCCCCGAAGGGGTAGGCAGAGGTGCTAGAACCCACGTTTCGCCAGTTTATGTTTAGGTCCCAATGTAATAGGTGGTGAGCCAATTACTATTAACCGGGCACTTATAGACCTGCGATAAATACACACACAACTTCGAAAAGCATCGAAAAGTCATTGGTGTGTGCCATGGTAACCGTGGGATCGAACCCGAGACCTCGTCTCAGCAGTCCATTACCTATACCACTAGACTACCGCAGATAGACAAAAAGAGAGACAAAATTATGATATTTGTTTTATTATAACAAGTGCCGCATATTCAAATTCAGATATTAAAAATTGTTTATTTATACAATACTAGCTTTTGCCCGCGGCTCCGCCCGCGTGGATGCCGGTTATCGCGACCAAACATAGCCTATGTCCTTTCTCATGGTCTAATCTACCCCTATACCAAATTTCATCAAAATCGGTTCATTGGTTTAGGCGTGAAAGCGTAACATACAGACAGACAGACAGACAGAGTTACTTTCGCATTTATAATATTAGTATGGATTGAACATCGCAAAACTGTAGTCTATCTAAAGTTCAATGAACTGAGTAGGTTATGCAACATCTACATTTTTATATAAGACACGTCGATATAACTTCACCACGCCTGATGGTAAGCTGAAGGTGAAGGCAGTGTCAGGAAAGAGGGTCACCTTTGCAGACCCCATCTATGTTGCTCAGGTTGCTCAGCTGAGCATCAGATTTTGATGAACAAAGTAATCAAAATGATCTTAATTTAGTTTTTTAGTGCCTTCCTGATTGTTCTGATATTTGGTACTAGCTTTTGCCCGCGGCTCCGCCCGCGTGGATGTCGGTTATCGCGACCAAACATATCCTATGTCCTTTCTCAAGGTCTAATCTACCCCTATACCAAATTTCATCAAAATCGGTTCAGTGGTTGAGGTGTGAAAGCGTAACATACAGACAGACAGACAGACAGACAGAGTTACTTTCGCATTTATAATATTAGTAAGGATAAACCTTGTAACAGTAAAATAAATTGAAGCAACAATTTATATAAAGGCCAAAAATAAGAGTGGCGTCGTCCCACCCTCCTGAGAAGGGGATAAGGCAACAATAGATCTCAATTAATGCCCATTCAAATATTAGAATAGACGTAATGAAAGATACGAATTGTATACAATTTTATATATCGTAATTGGACGATAACGAATAATTTTGTCAGTAGATTATAATCCATAAGCAAAAATTTCTGGGAAATTGTACCCTGCCTGTCCTCGATGAGGCTTGGCTTAGCCCTCAATTACCTCATCATCTGTAAATCCTTATTTTATACATTTAATAGCTTTTGC
This sequence comes from Eilema sororculum, assembly GCA_914829495.1. NCBI lineage: Eukaryota > Metazoa > Arthropoda > Insecta > Lepidoptera > Erebidae > Eilema > Eilema sororculum. The sequence continues at coordinate 19,970,636 of OU618541.1, forward strand.
CCCCGGCTCCGCCCGCGTGGATGTCGGTTACCGCGACAAAATATAGCCTATGTCCTTTTTCATGGTCTAATCCACCCCTATACCAAATTTCATCAAAATCGGTTCAGTGGTTTAGGTGTGAAAATCTAACATACAGACAGACAGACAGAGTTACTTTCGTATTTATAATATTAGTATGGAAGGATGGATTCAGGAGGCAAATGGTGACATTTATGAGCTGATGTCTACAATAGCGCCTACTCCCTTAAAGGTCCGTCGCGTCGCGTGGGATGATTCTGACTATACCCCGTCCATTATATTATTGTATTTTAGACAGATGGAAGTAGTGATTGCAAGATAATTTAAAATATCGATAAAGTTAAAAAACCCGATTAGAAAAACCATTATATAAAAATATAGGTATGTATCATGATTTCATGTTTCATTATTACACTATACATAATAATAAAGCAGCAATACTAAAATCAATAAAAAATATTTTTTAGAATCGATGTATAAACACCGGACACCGGGAATATCGCTGAATATTCTAAATAGACTACAGGCCCATGTTGAAAAAATGATGGGCCATTTGAACCACCAGGTGACCTATCTAGAACGATATAAGAGCATAAAATAATAAGATTCAACTCTATGCCGTCACTTGTAAGCTGTCCAACTGAGTGCAGGGAAGAATTCGAAAGTACAGGCAGAGTGGGTACATTTTGGTCACATATTTTTGTACGGCAATCTTACCACCGATAGATTCATATAAAATAATAAGAAAACGCACAGTGCCGTAAAAAAATGGTGCGCCACAAAGTCGGAATTTCTTTTTATTTTCCGACAATTACCAGGGTAAATTTGGTCATTTTATTTTGTACGGCATCTGTGTCATACTATTTCAATACTGATTCTAATCCATTATTCCGCAACGCCGTACAAAAATCATGCGACGAGGGGAAAAAATCGAGGGTTGCAATCCCCTCCCTTTCCGTAGTCCAGGGGGTGATTTGAAAAAGTACGGCTTTGGTTATAAAACATTATCTAGCACTGAAAAGTACTATTAAAAATAATGCCGTCAAAAAATGATTGTTCATTTGAATGTATATCAATAATTATCTTAATTTCATTGTATCCTTGATTTATAGAGCTGTAAAATCATTTGATCCTGTACGGGAACTTTTTTTTTAACATTATATTGTAAAATACAATTGTTATATAGTATTGCCGTTCAAAAGAAACCGTTGTAAAAAAATTATAGAGAAATACAATAACTGCAATTTTGCTAATTATTGTAAAAATTTAAATATCATAGATAAATGAAATATAGCAGTTTTCTACGATTTATCCCTTGTTTTAAATAGTATTAACATAGATAAATTAGGAAAAAATGATGCCGTACATTTTTATGCAGACCATATCTTTTAGGCTGATGAAAGTGACGCTACAGTTTTAAGGGTACTTTATGGCCATCTGATAAAGTACGGCATTAACATATTTTTGAAGAGAACAATTGATAATATGATAAAATCACTATGACGTCTAACTGAACTGAAACGGTGTGTATATTATGTCCAAGAATTGAAACTGTCAATCCCAGTATCAACAGTTTTATATACTTTTTGATTTAATATATACTTCAAACATTATTGATACATACATACTCGTATAATTGATTTGTTTCATTGTAATGATGTGAATAAATAAAACAATATTTTTTTAGAAAAAATCTATATATTGAATGATAATAATAAAACAAATGGTCATTTTTTAGAAAAAATTGATAAATTTAATGATGATAATAAAAAATATGGATTTTCTTCAAATTATTCAGTATCGGAATCAGTTGCTGAGTTGTTATCGGAATCAACGTCTTCATCGACGTCCGAATTATCTTCTCTATTATTTTCTGAAACATAAATATGTATTCGTCAAAATCAAAGTCTTACGTACAAATTAAAGATGTAAAGATTAATTTATTTATTTACCTATGTCGTCATCATCTTCTTCGCCTGATTCCTCATCCGGTTCCGTTACATTTTGTTATATGGATTTTTTCTTCTTGATTTTTCTTTTTTATTTCTTTTTTCCCCCTTGGACCAACGAAAATGTACGGCATATGAAAAAATATTATCTATGCATAAAATACTTTCAAAATAAATTTATTTCATGTTGTGTCAAATCACCCCCTGGACTATGGAAAGAGAGGGGATTGCAACCCTCGATTTTTCCCCCTTGTCGCATGATTTTTGTACGGCGTTGCGGAATAATGGATTAGAATCAGTATTGAAATAGTATGACACAGATGCCGTACAAAATAAAATGACCAAATTTACCCTGGTAATTGTCGGAAAATAAAAAGAAATTCCGACTTTGTGGCGCACCATTTTTTTACGGCACTGTGCATTTTCTTATTATTTTACATGAATCTATCGGTGGTAAGATTGCCGTACAAAAATATGTGACCAAAATGTACCCACTCTACCTGTACTTTCGAATTCTTCCCTGCACTCAGTTGGACAGCTTACAAGTGACGGCATAGTGCTGAATCTTATTATTTTATGCTCTTATATCGTTCTAGATAGGTCACCTTGTGGTTCAAATGGCCCATCATTTTTTCAACATGGGCCTGTAGTCTAAAACACCTCTGCGTACCCATTCGAAGTGGTATGAATAATGGCATGTAATATTGCAGCACTCGCGGCTGATTTCCTGGTATTTATTAACGAAATCTTTATGAAATTTAAATGGGACCATTTTGCCAATGATATATAAATAAAACACAAAAAAATATTTTGTAACTCCGTCTACATTTAGGACGGAGCCATGCGCGTACAAAGTAAGGTAATATTTTTAATTATTTTCTGTACATAGTCGATATCGATTATGACATTTTCTACTACGACTAACTACATCCCTAAATGTGCTTTCTGGTTGACGTGACGTTGTCAATGAAATATGAAGTATTGGCGCCTAATTTTTGTTCGCATTTTTAGGTATTGACGCTAGCACAAAGTTACATCGACAACTGTCAGTGAGCTGTCTAAAATACAATAATATAATGGACGGAGTATAGTATTGTTAATACATTCCTGTTTCGAGGAAGTATTTGTGTAGTGATGTCTTCTCAGAGTATCGACGTACAAAGACAGTCTGTGTGGGCGTATCTAATTCAATAAGATTCTTCAGAGAATAGACACGTTTCATATCTATTTCAATATCAAGGAGTAATACTAGACATGTTTTTCTCACATTTTCATCGAAAAACGTCGTGACAACAGCTAATTTAGTTGTGAAAAGAATCTCAAACATTCAAATTGTTCGTTTCTGAGAAAACGGAATTAGGAGTGCACAATAAAATGTTACAGAGAATTAATAACAATATTAATCATTACGAAACATGTTTCAATTTCAATTACTTGGCCGTATTTCAAATAGAGGTGTGGGTTGTAATCATTTTGCTGGATGTCGGAGCGCCCGTATCTTGTAATTAGCCGGATATCCAATAAAACATTTAGAAATTTAAATTTCTACGAGAGCCTATCCGTTTTGAATTAGATATACTTTGACTGTCTGAGGTTTTTATGTAGTTAACTACTTCGCTTGCAAGCATCTGGCTATATCATAATTTTTAACATATCACACATTATTTTTTATATAATAAAAGAATTAAGTCACTTCTTAATTCTTTTATTATATAAAAAATAAAGTTTAAAACTAAAACCCGACTACCGAAAAATCATGCTCTAAAAGTAACAAACAAGAAAATAGCCGTGGTCGTATGCCACTTACTCTGACAAAACAATATATTCTAGGGAGAAGTGGCATACGACCACGGCTATTTTCTTGTTTGTTACTTTTAGAGCATGATTTTTCGGTAGTCGGGTTTTAGTTTTAAACTTTATTTTTTATTTATATTATTTTGGGGCAAGGTAAAGCTAATAATTTAACATATTTGAAATGTGCTTATTAAGCCCTTTCATTAGATACCAAACACGGCATATTTATCTCAAATTTATTTTTTAACATAGTACCTTATGAGCGCTAGAGGGCGCCACACAAGATTGAGTGACACGTCATATAGCCTATAACCATCGGACGATCAAGCCACTTGTAACGATACCTCATATGTCCAGTTCTAATCAGTAGTTGAGATGCTATGAGGGAACAAATGAACATACATACATACATACATACATACATACATACATACATACATAGCCTGTCAAAATCATAACCCTCCTTTTGGCTTCGCCGTAGTCGGGTAAAAAGAGTTGAGGCACTGCCAAAGGTCTGCATAGTTACTCTACATGGACCCTATCTAAAGACTTATACTCCATGAAATAATATCCGGATATCAATTTTAATGGAATCCATTACGATATTGGCTGTTAGTTCATAACTATCACTTCATTCACACGTAGGTAGGTACACCTACAACGTAACGTTCTCCCCGTTCTTAACGGTCTCCCTGTAGCAGCTGGGGCTACTGAAAAACAAACGAAACGTCGGGATCAGCATAATTTATAATTGTCAAATGACACCAAATAAAACCGATTTCTCATTTTTTAATGCATAATATTCGAGTAACTTTCAAACCATCCGGATATTGGACAATTAACCGGATAGCAGCAGCAACTCTAGAGTGACACGCACCTTATAATTTAATGTGTTGTTGAAATACCAACCGCCCGGCAGAGAGGAGATGATTTAGAACGGACGATTATTCTACGTTCTTATTGATGACTGAGCTGCCATTTTTGATTGTCCAGGCTGTCCACATACGGACCATCAAGTCATTTATCTAATTTAATCTGCGATTAAAGGATTACGTGTTACTAATTTTAATTGATATTTGTACCTGAGCTGACCTTTTAGGTAGACTGAATTATTTATAGAACATTGTAAAGGTATAGAAGCTTGAACAAAGAGGAAGACAATAGAATTGTACACAAAAGTAACATGAACATTATGTAGGACGAATTTGATCCCGCACATTGTTTTAGGTTAATGGCACACCCACAGGTTTATTGTAGGTAAGATAAAGATGCCGCATATTTACAGCCTCTGTGGCGTGGCGGTAGTGCACACGACTGCCACGCAGAGGGGCGCGGGTTCGATTCCCGCTCAGTGTAAATATTTGTATGCATGAATATGGCTATTTGCATTGGTCTGGGTGTTTCTATGTATAATATGTATGTATTTACAAAAAAAAGTATATAAGTATGTTTATCCGCGTTCTAGATTCCATAACACAAGCTATAAAAGCTTACCATGGGTCTAGATAGCGTTGTGTAGAATGTTGTGGAATATTTATTTATGGAATATTTATTTATGCGTGGATATCGATTATCGCGACCGAACATAGCCTACTCCGTTCTCAAGGTCTAATCTAAGTTTAAATTTGATATAAGTATGGGTTACTTATATCAAATTTAATCAAAATCGATTCAGTGGTTTAGGCGTGAAACCGTTACACAGACAGACAGAGTTACTTTCGCATTATAATATTAATAATTATAATATGGATATAGTTCTAGCTGTACCCATTGGTTTAACCTGCCGTAAGTATACCTACTCGGTTCTATTCTACCGCCCGTCACGCCACGTCTTTCTCAGCTCATCTGCCTGGGAAACGATCCTGCCTTCCGTTCACCGATTCGTGGTCAAAGGGAGGAACTCTAGGCATACTCTAGGCTAGGCCATCGGCAGATATGACCAACCCACTACCACCTCTGTTGGCATAGCTTCTTAGCTCGCTCCATAGCCTGCTACATGAAAAATTTTGTTTACAGAACCCTTATTGCGCAAATCCGGTTCGCAATTGACCGGCTTAACCTTTGATATCAAATTCGGCTAAATATAGTGATTCTTTGAATTGATTAAAGATAATACCTACCAAAGTTTTGCATATAATTGCTTTTCCGTGAATTGAGTGTTATTAAACTGAAGATATATTGAATTTCTCCAGTTCTACAAAATATAGGTAGGAAGGTAGGTACCATTATAACACCTACGCTTCAGAGCCCAATTAAAATATTTGAATATTTCATTTATAAAACGAATACATATTTAATATCACTGAAGAGTATAAAACAAAGTCGCTGACGCTGTCTGTCCGTCCCTATGTATGCTTAAATCTTTAAAAATACGCAACGAATTTTGAAGCGGTTTTTTAATAGATAGAGTGATTCAAGAGGAAGGTTTATAGGTATAATACATGCTTAATATAGTAGAGGGTACAACGGGAACGGGATCTGACGCAAAAGCTAGTCAATGTATAGGATTGACGCGTATTTTGACGTCTATAACAGGCGTTAACATAATAATATCAATCTCGAATATTGATCATTATGATATTGATCGTTAAGCTGTCGCCCCCAGTTGGCTGCACCCTGCCTCATGGTAAGTTGAAATGTAGTCCATAGAATAGTAGGTATAGTGGCCGCCATTTTAGAGATACCTACTGCCTCTAAAACCACCAACAACTTTATAAGGCGCAAGTACGGCCACATATGGAATACTGTTCTCATCTCTGGGCAGGAGCACCTCAGTGCCAACTTCTCCCTCTGGACCGCATCCAACGGAGAGCGACTCGAATCGTCAACTGCCAGGATGTTTCAAATCGGCTAGACTCTTTGGCACTGCGTAGAGATGTGGCTTCGCTTTGCATCTTCTATCGCCTATACTATGGGGAGTGCTCCGAGGAATTGTTCGGATTGATCCCCGCCGCCTCTTTCCGCCATCGTTCCACGCGACAGCAGTTCCACACTCACCATCTGGACAGCTGGCGGTCCACAACTGTGCGTTTCTCGAGAAACTTTCTGCCTCGCACAACTAAACTGTGGAATGAACTGCCACCAGCGGCATTTCCGAACCATTACGACCTTCAAACCTTCAAGAAAAGAGCGTACTCTCTTTTAAAAGGAAGGCAACGCACTTGTGACTCCTCTGGTGTTGCGGGTGTCCATGGGCGGCGGTAATCGCTTACCATCAGGCGATCCGTCTGCTCGTTTGCCTCCCTAATCCATAAAAAAAAAAAAAAAATAGCGGTTCCCTATCTTGATGGCCTCTACAGATGCTCTTATAGGGAAACACGCGTAAGAGTAAAATGTTCCACTTCTTGATCGTTCGACAAAGGATATCTCCAAGGCCATGGAAATTACCATTAGAATCAATAATACACTTATCCTGTGTTATATTTAACTGCTTTCATAGAAATGGATTACGTCCGAAACTGAGTACGTCATCAGTTTCCGAATACCGCACGAAATAGCGAATCGTAAACCGTACGCATTGACGTTCTTGATCCATATCAGAAATCCTTCCTAGAACGCGGTAATGGGAGTTATTATGGATCGGGTTTAAACGTTGCTGTGGCAACAATGCGTTGCTCGCTACCATGAATATTTTGGTGGGAAACTAGAGCAACGTTATCTATTCTGTGACTAGAGCTGTAAATTGTTTGATTAGGCTGAAGTCGCTGTAAAATATTACATACCTAACGTAAAGCCAACGAAGCGAGAGAAAAAAGGTAAACAATGTTTCAGCGGTTGCAAACTTTTTTATTTGAAAATGATTATACGTATCACTTCAAGCGCGTTCCAGACAGGTATGAAATTGCTCATAAGATGGCGGATCTGACAATTTAGAACCGCTGTGCTGGCAGCTTTCCTATACTACGAAACACGCAACGACAGCTGTCGCTCGGCCATTGTCCCGTACGTGTGATATGTGCGACAAGGACAAAAAATAATCGCTATCTATCGCAATTTAACTCAGTAATGGTCGTTTTGTTTACCTTTTTTCTGTCGTCTCGTTGGCTTTACTTTACACATATAAGTACATGACATATATTCACGCCTGTAAATCCCCGAAGGTGTAGGCAGAGGTATATTAACACCCATCATTCGCCAACTATGATATTCGGTTCCACGTAATAGGGGGTGAGCCTATTGCCGTCTACTTTGTCTTGGGCTGTAGTTTAATGTCAGAGAACAGCCCTATCTCTCAGTCCCCTTTAAAACACCCACAGAAAGCGCTGGGGGTTGTCCTATCTATTCCACCGGGAACCAATACAGCGTACCTACTAGGCGTTAATTAACTATAGGTATTTAATTATGTACCTAATTTCCTTCTTAGAGTAATTTTAGACATTGCTCACAGCTCAATGATCAACTATCTCCGTCTTCAATGAGCGCAGGCCTGGCGGTGACGTCAGGTGACCACCTGTCACCCGTATCGTGGCAAAACGGGGACACTGCGATTCCCATATTCGAGGGGGCTACCTCAAAGCCGGACATGGTTCAAGGACCCGCCTGCAACTCACCCTTACTTTTTTTTTCGTACGGAAATCCCCTTGGATACCTCCCCTGCCGGAGCCGGAAGGGGAGGTTATGTCGGACTCGAACTGACTAAAACCGCACGCCGACTGAGGGTCGGGGTTCCAGGCTGGAGATGAGGTTGTCATCGACATATCCCTCGCACCTCGGCTGACCCAGGGCCATCCCTTTACGGTCTGGCCACGGCATTCGAAATCCGAGACAACTTGTCGTTTTAATCGATTTGAGTCCGTCATAACCCAAATCGGAATCGAATCCGTGCCCCCTTCGTGGCAGTTGAATGCACCACCACCACGTCACGAAGGTTATCTTGAGTGATCGTCACCCCACCTTTGCACAGGAAATACCTTCAGTATGATGCAGTAAATACTTTTGTGACGCCCACCTAAAGCGATATGATGAAGAAATTTCTCGGAAGTGTGATAGGGTGAGCGGGTGCAGCGTGGGTAGTAGAGGGGTCGTTCACCTCTCTTGAATTTTATCTGCATTCCTGGGACCTGAATTTTTAGTCAGAGTATTATCCACTTCATATTAGGATTGAAAACACAGACATTTAATAGAAGTAGTATATTTCTATGAAATGTCTGTTAGATTAACAAAAGACGCAAGCAATGATTGAAAACACAGACATTTAATAGAAGTAGTATATTTCTATGAAATGTCGGTGATTGAGAATAACAAAAGACGCAAGGAATAATACGTCTGTACCTTAAAATAATAATGAATTTGCTTTTCCAATGAAATGAACGCGATGAAACTAAACTGCGTTATCATAACTCATTGCAAATGTTAAAATAGCCCAGTTTTAACTTGGTTGCAATTATTTTTCAGTGGAATCCGACTCGTGCCTTACTAACTAAATCGCTACTACTATCGCCATCTACCGGCAGTTTCTTGATTCATTTTCTTGCGGTAGTTGGTAGCATGTGCGACTACCACGTCGAATATCATAGGTTTGAATACCTCCTAGGGGTATTGGTCCCTTCTATGCTTGAATAATGTCTATTTGTGTTGGGCGTATATTTGTAGGCAAGCGGCTGGATGTGTCACGCTGTCACGTGCACATTGTTAACTGCAGAAGGTAAGTATAAACTTACTTTTCCAATCTGGGAAAAGTATTACAAACCCTATACAACTTATGTATAAGCGCAGAATAAATAATAGTAGGTACTGTATAAGCCCGGCTTAAAAGAACTCACTCAGACTATTCAAAGTATTAGTGCACTTTTTTTTTTTTACTTATAGGTACCACAGACCACAGTCTAACGAACTCTTTGTTAAATCATCTGCAGAATTGCAAACACAAATAAAACAACATATTTATGTAATATCTTTTCACTTTAATTACACAGGATGCGGTCGGCTCATGGAATTTACGTAACATCGTGATTGTGATTTCATTGGAATCCCCTTCGCCGTGTGCCCATACCCATACTACTATTTCGACGAAATCTACGTAGGAGCTGTTGGTAGCGAATTTCTTTTATGCGATCATTGGTTGTTTACATAATAATAGCAATTAATTTATATTCAATATTTACAATTGTTGCCGTGGTGGGCAACTTCATCTCGTCTCTTGGGTTTCGTAGGTGACTAAGGGATAGGGATGTTCTCCATCCGACAGTAAACCAAACATACATCCCTCTAAAAAAGTGCCCGCTTGACGACAGTATGCTTGCCCCTATGACGAGGAGCCGGAAAATCATATCTGCTGCGTAACCGTAGGCAGGTCTTGTGTCTCTGCGCATGTTACCACGGCCCAGCAAAGTTACCACAATAGGGTATTCTACTGATTAGTCAAATTAGTTACTTATTACTAAACGTCAAAACGTTAAGTGTTTTTTTTTAAAGAATATTAGAACCGAAGTTACTAATATTCCCTTTAACCCCTCCAACTAAGCTAAATTGCTTGTTCTAGGAGTGGGTTCACGTCGGTATTGTAATGGCCAGGATCGAACTCGGGACCTCTCGATCGTAAGGCCGACTCCTTAACCACTAAGCTACCGACGCTTTAAAAGGTAACTTGTATGAAAAACGATTTAGTGACGTCATAAAATTAAATAGTCAAATCAATTACTATTTTAGGTTGTTTGGATGATTAAAAATAAATAAAAACGAAATAAGAACCGACGCAATTTTTGCCGCTCTCATTCTTAATCTAATAAGCTCGGTTAGATAAATTTATTTTAACTATAAGATAATACCCAATTTAAGAATACTGACTGAATTATGAAAAAATCAATACAACTTGCGTGTTAGCTTCTATTGCTCGCATAAAAGAAACAGCACCCTTACGATATTATTATTTTTTGCGGTCAGCAATGTTACTACAGTTATAATGATATGTTATTTCAGGAAATCTAGATGTACCTAATAGTTGTTATGTACTGAATTATTGGAAATCACTTAACGTTTATTGACCCGTTCGCAGAATACACTGTGCTACCTAATTAGTTACGTGTTACATTGTTTACGATACCTATAGATATAATGGAATATTAATTTACTTTCTAGTATTGGTATAATAAATCAATGCAAATAAATACGTTTCAGAGAAAAGCCTATTACGATAAGGACAAAAGGAGGATAATATTTTCTTAAGACCGTTTTTAAATAAGAAAATATTTGGGTAGCATTTTATACTACGACTAGCTGACCCGGCAAACTTCCCTTCGCCTTAGAAATAACAAAAAAAATTGGGGTGGACTACCATTAGCATTTCGGGGGATGAAAAGTAGTTTTTTTTATCTAGGACACGTCAATTTGACTTCACCTCGCCTGATGTTAAGCTAAAGGCAAAGTCTCGGAGAGAGGGTCACCATCGCAAACATGTACCATGTTAACAGAGGTGGCACTCAGCTTGACGGCCCCATTAGATGCCTTTTCACGCCCCGCTTAAAGGACCCGCGATTGTAGGAAGTCTTAATCGTACGGCATAGGAATGAGTCACTGAAACGCTTGGTTCTAGCAGGTATACTCTGCACCGTATATGGACGGCATCTTAGCCCTGCACGTGTCGTCCTGTGAAGGAAAGGAGAGGGTGGGACTAATTGGAAGAGCTTGTCAGAACATTCACCCTGGTAGAGACGGTAGAATACTGCCAAAGACGCAACATCTCTACGCATCTGCAAAGGCTCGAGGGTGTTCGTGACCTCAGGATTCCCAATAATGCGGACCGTACGTCGCTGCAACCTGTCGAGAGCATCTAGTAAGTACTTTGCGGAGCCGTCCCAGAGATGTGAGCAGTGTTCCACGCAGGAACGAATTTGGGTCTTGTATAGAAGACACCGATGCTCCGGCGTGAAAAAACGTCTCACTCTGTTCAGGACTCCGAGTTTACGCGAGGCTGATTTGATGATGCTCTCGATATAGTTTTTGTTATTCAGTTTGCAGGGAACATCCATACCGAGGATATTGAGGTGATCCTGCAGTGGCAGTGGTGTGCTCTGAAGAGTGGGAAGGGGAAGGAAGAGATGTTGTCCGATTCTCAGACCTACCCAATATGCACACAAAATGTCATGAGAATCGATCAAGCCGTTTCGGAGGAGTTTAACTACTAACACCGCGACACGAGAATTTTATATAAGTATTAGAAGAAGGGGTCACACATAAGTGGCGAGGCGTATTTACATTATATACAATGCCAGAACGCAGGGGTGTGAAACTAATCGCGTATGGATTGGAAATCACTTTTTTGCTGAGTTCTTCCAATCTATACACGATTAGTTCGCAAATACTCGAGTATACTTCGTAGTAATCTAACTAACTAGCTTATTCCATAATATACAGTGCCAGTACGCATACGGACTAATAGTGTATAAATCGGAGTAAGCGCGCCAAACTTTCAGAGTCCAAACTATACGCGATCAGGTTGCATGCTCGCCATTGTGATTTGTTATAGCTAAGCTTCAATATGCATTTTTAAAGATGTTATCTTACAGAGATGCAAAGCGTTCAATGTGTGCGCTCAGATTGATTTTTCCGCAAATATTTTTGAAAAATATCAATATAGACGACTTATGAAATTTGCGCATAGCCGACAAACAAACGGTTCCGCTTACTTGAAATTTTGTAGCTAATCTAAGTATGTGATCGAGATAATACGTATCAACCATACTGAATTTCTAGTTAAGTCAAGTTCAGACAGAAATTTTACATACAACGTTGATATTTCAGTGTCGTGTTGCAATGGTATTGCCTTTGGTGGTGCCTTTTGCAAGCATCTGTGTGCTGCATAATTAAAGTATGGATTGATTTTACAAACTTCTCCAAAAACATCTAGCACAGATAGAGTAACATGCGTAAAACTCGCATCTGATGACCCTCTCCCTGATGAGTTTTACCAAAATATGGATAATGATATTATTATCATTGAGAAAAATGCTAAAATGATTTAAGATTCCAATTCCATAGACATGACTATATTGATAGCTGTACAACATCAGAAGAGCCACCACTCAATTTAATAAGCAGCGATACCGAAGATCCCGTTTTTCCTGTCACTTACAATGAAGCACTCATTGAAATGAAAGAAAGTTTCGACAAATTAATAAGTATTTTAGAAAAACATCCATCGTCGTCAAATTTAAAAGTTATTCATATGGTCAATAATAATTCTCTTAAAAATATCTCTACAGCCCAACAGGCTCAAAATTTTACATTCAGTAACTTCAAAAAAGGCTTGTCCCGCAAGATACGTGTGCCATCTATATCAAGACGAAACTTAAAGAACAAGGGGTCAAAAAACAGGATACAAGCAGGTCGACCCTCAGCTTCAGCACCGAAAGGAAATACGATCTTGCATTTAACGTTGCCATAGGGAAAATATTAATAATGCTCGCTAATTTTTGATACAACTCCTTAACAAAAAATTTTTTTTTTGTAATATAATAATCTTGCCTTGTGATAAATTGATAATATACCCTTTGTATTTATTTAATCCTCCACTAATAAAGTTCAAATATTAATTCACTAAACTATATCTCTTGTCTTGTCGGGCAGGTGTAAATAATGTAGTATAGTCCGGAACTAGGACGCATGTATTCACGTTACGAACTATACACGAGCAGTACGCAAAATTCGTGTATATTTTGTAATCACAGATTTAAAAATAGCATTACAATATGTACGCGACCAGTTCCCTATGGCTGCGTTTTGGCCTTGTATAGTCTGTAAATACGCAGTGACGAGTGACAATTTTTGAAGGGGAAGCCGGTGGAAAAAAAATGGCTTCGAACTAGTATGTTATGCACCATGTGACAACTTGGGAAGCCCGCAGGCATTGGGTTATAGAGACCCCTTGCCACTGCCACACACCAAAAGAAGTAAATTCACTTGATATCTCTTGACAAGAAATATTTTCATGGCAATTTGAGATGTGCGAAGTGTGTATTTTCTCATCATCCCAGCTTTAAACCCGGTTATAACGCGAATAACACAAAATAAAAAACTAAAAAACACGCTTTTAGCACGCACTAAAAATTACACATGGAGGTACATTTCAAATAGCCTGTCCGCCATCTTGGACGGCCGTCATATTTGATTTAAGTCACGTGACATTTTTTTCGTATTCCTGACAGCAAACCCTTTCATTTGATACCCATATCATGGGGGTGGATTTCAAACAGCCAGTCCGCCATCTTGGGGAGGCCGCCATATTGGATTTGTAATCTAGTCATGTATTGTCATCAGAACTCGGAGCGTGTGCGGTTACAAGTGAAGCTAATAAAAGCGTGTTAACAATAAAAAAAATGGAGACACCGTGGTTGTTCTCCTGAGGAGGCATCTCAAAGCCATAGAAGATGGTTCAGGGTCTGTTGGGTGCGCGGGAATTGTCTTATTAGGCCACTATACACTCCAGTAATAGAGACCCGATATGGCGTGCGGTTTTAGTCGGTTCGAGTCCGACGTAACCACAGTAGAAGTAAGTGCGTTGCAAAACAAAAGTAAATACTACTGCATCCATTTCTAATTTTGGAATGTCGAATCGGACTAAAAGACTCAGTTGTCCGATGATTTATAATCATCTGCATTATCGGACTACTTTAATCGGACTACTGATACTAAGCGGTGGCATCACCCGTGGGAATTTCCGCACGAAAAAAAGGGGATGAAGTATCATTGACTTAAAAAAACAACCTAAAATTGTTTTAGAAAATAATATTTATTATAACAAATCACATAGCTTCAATAATATAATACAATCAACAATGATTCTACGAGACTCTTCTGCGTTTCCTTCTAGAAGGTTCTTCGTCGCTCTGGTTCTCATCTTGTTCGGCGTCGCTGATGCGAGTAACTATTTCTGTTTCAGCGTCATTTATGTCATCTGCAATAGAAGAGACACACGTAAAAAATCTTGTTCGGTGATTAGTTCACAATCAGATGAGAGTTCAGAGTCAGTTTTATGATCGAGAGGGCCCGAGTTTTTTTTTTTCTCCACAACATTCTACACAACGCTATCTAGACCCATGGTAAGCTTCTATAGCTTGTGTTATGGAATCTAGAATGCGGATAAACATACTTATATACTTTTTTTTTGTATATAAATACATAGTATACATAGAAACACCCAGACCAATGCAAATAGCCATATTCATGCATACAAATATTTGCACTGAGCGGGAATCGAACCCGCGCCTCCTGGCCATCACAGTACCGACTGAATCGGTTTCTATAATACAAAATGTCAGCCTCTGATGCGTGGCGGTAGTTCACGCGACTGCCACGCAGGAGGCGCGGGTTCGATCCCCACTCAGTGCAAATATTTGTATGCATGAATATGGCTATTTGCATTGGTCTGGGTGTTTCTATGTATAATATGTATGTATTTACAAAAAAAGTATCTACGTATGTTTATCCGCACTCTAGATTCCATAACACAAGCTAGTTAAGCTTACCATGGGACTAGATAGCGTTGTGTAGAATGTTGGAGAATATTAGAATATTTAAGTATCGAAAACGTCGGCAAAAAGTAAGTGGAAGTTTTAATCGCGTGAAGTCCCGAACTTGCATAAAATAACAATATCGAAATCCTGTAAATAACTTATACATAATATCACCTAAGTCTTACCTAATCTATTGAAAGCGTGTATATTGTATGATCAGATGAGAACGATTTGCCAAATTAACTTTTATGGGTTATTATAATCATCTGAACGTTGTTCCTAGTTGCATTCGAGGACATGACTTCGAATGCTATCTTCCGATCTTACCATACCTCCCAACTAAGAGGAAAACCTAGTCAGACTCGTCCTTAAATCAGCAGGTGTACCGGGTAACCGGTGAAGTAGATTTAGCACAAAAGTTCTTAGACTTGGAAATGTATTCCTGAGATAAAAGTTACCAATTTGTTATTACTATCTGTCTCTGTGCCAAATTTCATCCAGATTGGTTCCACTCTGTTAGTATGAAAAAGTCACAAACACATCCATCCACATAAACTTATACATTTATAATATCAGTGGTATGTAAGTGTCAACCAGTAGGGTTGAAAAAGGGTATTACTCCAAAAATTATTATTTAACTGACAAATTGTAATTAATCATAATTTCTGAAATCTTTTTTGAATATGATATTGACTTATGAATTTGAAATTTAATTTATTGTTTATATTTTGTATTTTGACATTTCGAAGCGTCGTCGGTAGCTTAGTGGTTAAGGAGTCGACCTTACGATCGAGAGGTCCCGGGTTCGATCCTGGCCATTACACTACCGACGTGAACCCACTCCTAACACAAGCAATTTAGCTTAGCTGGAGGGGTTAGAGGGAATATTAGTAACTACGGTTCTAATATCCTTCATTAAAAAAAAACTGTAATTTTAAATATTGATGCCTGACATAATTGTTATAACCTGTTAATAAAAATGTCAACAATCATTTGCATGCTTGAATATGGTGATACTTCCACAACAACAATCAACATCAATGTACAATACCCATATTTCGCAAATTATGAATAAATGAAATGGAAAAAAAAATGAAATGTAAGTTACCTTCAGCCCTGGTCTCGTCGGGGTCATCCCTGGCATTCAGGGCCTGTTCCAACACGGGAGCTTTGATCCGGAAGTCGCGAGCCGTGCCCAGCGACAAATATTGCTGCCAGTTTAACTACAAAAATAGAAAGTCACTATGAAATAATGTTTTGCTTGTTAAGGTTGTTAAAATTGGTTTCCCATGCAACAAAAGTTATTTTTTTCTATCCTTGCAAAATAGGGAGGGTGGAGTAAGGATACCATCTCTTCACGCAAGTGTTTTAGAAGGCGCCTAAGGGATGGGGCTTCATCTGTCAGCAAACATACAGCCCATTTTTTTACGTGCGAAAAATCCCCACGGGTACCACCCCCCCGGAGCCGGTGGAGGTGGCTATGTTGGACTCGAACCAACTAAAACGCACGCCGTCTTTGGGTCTTTGGTTGCCGGAGGTGAGATTGCAGAAAACATATCTCTCGCACCCCGGCAGACATACAGACAAGATGTTGACAACCATGACAAGAGTTGGCAATAGGCTATATTACGTGGGTCTGAAAATAATAGTTAGCGAAAATGTGTGTTGAAGGCGACTAAGGAATGAGGTTGTTCCCAATCCAATAGTAAACATACAGCCCTTGACAAAGTTCCCACTTGACAGTAATAGGCTCACCCCTATTATCGGTAAACCATAGTTTTTTTTATATAGGACGCGTCAATTTGACTTCACCTCGTGTGATGGTAAGCCTAAGGCAATGTGTCAGGATAGGGTCACCTGTCACCCCAGCAGAAGCAGGCCACGGCGACAGCGCGCTGAGAAGCGCGCCTCCCCATTCCGGGGGCGAGTCGGGGACACCGTTGTCCCCCCTCCCGAGGAGGGACTGACCGTAAGGGATGGCCCTGGGTCAGCCGGGGTGCGAGGGATATGTCGATGACAACCTCACCTCTGGCCTAGCACCACGACCCACAGTCCGCGTGCGGTTTTAGTCGGTTCGAGACAAAAAAAGGATAGGGTCACCATTACAGACACGTACATACCATATTACTATTGGTGAAATATGGTTGTTAATAGACCTCTGCCTACCTCTTCAGGGATTACAGACCTTAGCCTTGGAAGCGAGCAGTATGACCCTCTTGCAGTACTGCTCTGCCTCCAACACGAGTTTCGGTATGAGTTTCGTCTCACGCAGCACTTTGCTCGCGTTGTGTTGTTGCTCTTGCGCGCCTTCCAAGTAAGTGATGAATGTGTCCGTCACTGATGATAGCTTTTTGCCGCTTTGTTTTAGTAGACCTTCGAACCTGAAATGTTAGGAAAGTTAATATAATTATTCTAGAACATTAAATACGCCTAGAAATAAGATTAAATTATATAAAAGTAAAGCGACCATTACTGAGTTATGTTGCGATAACTAGCGATGATTTTCTCTATCCTTGTGAGCGATGAGCGACAGCTGTCATTGCGTGTTTCGTAGTACAGGAAAGCTTTCAGCACAGCGGTTCTATACTTTCAGATCCGCCATCTTATTTTTTTATTATTTTTATTTATTTGATTATAGACGAGCAGCATTGAGCTGATGTGTCTATGTCACAGTTCACACTTGTTGAAGAATAGTTCAATTTATTCACTACACTTGATTGTGCCCATAGATATTAGGTAAGTTTATTTGTAACCAGTGGTCCAGTCTGTTTTTGAAACTGAAGTGGCAGTCACAACATCCTCGGGTAGTCTATTCCAATTGTGAACTACCCGGTTACTAAGAAAGTCTGGAATGCGCTGAAAGTGATACGTAATAATTTTCAAATAAAAATGGAACCGCTGAAACTTTGCTTGCCTTTTTTCTCTCGCTTCGTTGGCTTTACTTTACATATTATACATAATACTCACGCCTGTAAATTCCCGAAGGGGTAAGCAAAGATGTATATAACACCCACATTTTGCCAACTTTGATATTTGGTCCCACGTAATAGCAGGCGGGCACCACCAGAGAAAAGTGCTAAGAGGTGCCCAAGAGAAAATAAAAGAAGAAAAGGAAGATAACGTCGTAGATGGGAGGACGACATTAAAAAAATTGCAGGCACCACGTGGACTAGAAAGGCACATCATCGCATACTGTGGCAAGCTTTAGGGGAGGCCCACGGAGGACAGAATATGATTAAGTAACGGAGATGCCCCATTGATATTTCTCCTAATAAAAACGCGCGCCGAATGCGGGTGGGAAGAGACACGCGCGAGGTGTCGAAGGACTTCATAGGCATTTGACGTTTGGATGGCACGCGACTCGATTGCCTTGCAACAACTCCGCTATCATTTCCTTCTCCATGGGGAGGCCTATGCTGGGAAGCAAGACAATCTCAACGAGACCGTTGTCAATATCGACTATATTTGATTATGTAGATTAAAATTTGTTTAGCATGTAAGAGATTGTTGAATAAAGGCTATTATTATTATGATTTCCTTTATTTCAGTATAACACATATAAATTACATTTTTAAATAATAATAACATGCGGGCCTATTGCCGTCAAGCGGGTACTTAGTCATGGGCTGTATGTTTACTGTCGGATGGAGAACAGCTCTATCCCTTAGTCGCCTTTTACGACACCCACGGGAAGAGATAGGGTAGTGACATTTACAGGCTTGAGTATGTGTGAATGTACTTTTAGACCCGTATTCTAGAACGACACTCAGCCTGAATCACGATTTATCGGATGACAGATGTATAGACAGATTGATAGTTTGACATTAGCCGATACAATCTGTCCTCAGATAAATCACGATTCAGGCTGAGTGTCATTTTAGAATACGGCCTTTAAAGAATACATTGCTCGATGTATCCCACGTCGGATACGTTATAATATATACAATTCATTAATAAAACCACAATTTGGGGTAGTGCTGCCAAAACAAAATTATCGGAGCTACAAATCGTACAATATTAATTTATTAAAATATTATTCCATTATAACTACCTAACACCTACATCTAAAATTTACACCGAAACCAAAATATATATATATTTATTCTTGTTAGAAAAATTTTGCATACTAACTTAGCCTTTAAAAAATTGAAGGAACTAACTAGCCGAAGTAGTCGCCGAGCAAGTTTTATTGCACTGCCGAAGATACGCACGAACTACGGAAAAAATGTTTACCTACGAAGGCGCACAACTTTATAACAAAATACCTTCATCTATAAAAAATATCACTTCTTTTCATATATTAGGTCCTTACATATGAAATTGGCGTTTTGTATGGGTGAAAGTATGAACCATTGTTTTCTATGCACTTTTGCCATCTCATAGGTAGTTCATTGATCCCTTTACTAAAAAACCAGTCGGACGGGAATCAATTAAATCTGTGAAGGCGATTTGGACTGCCCCATCAGAGTTGAATTTTTTCCCTTGCAAGAAGTTGTCCGAATTTCGAAAAAAATGGTAATCTGTTGGAGCAAGGTCCGGGGAGTACGGAGGATGTCTTAGACATTCCAATTGAAGCTCTTCTAATTTGGTAGCCGTCTGTTGTGCGGTGTGTGGTCTAGCGTTGTCGTGAAACAACAGTGGCGTGGAGCGATTGACCAGCCTAGGTTGTTTAGCCGCTAGCTTTTCCATCATTGTTTGCAATTGCTGACAGCAGACATCAGCCGTAATAGTCTGGCCAGATTTGAGAAAACTGTAATAAACAATACCGGCACTAGTCCACCAAACGCTCACAAGTAACTTTTTTGGGGTTAATTTTCGCTTGGGGCAGGATTTGGCTGGCTGGCCAGGATCCAACCATTGCGCTGAGCGCTTCCGATTATCGTAAAGAATCCATTTTTCATCACAGGTAATGATTCGATTTAAAATACCTTCATTATTGTGCCGGTTCAGTAATGTAATGCAGCAGTCGACGCGCGTTTGCCGGTTTGCTTCAGTCAATTCGTGAGGTACCCACATTTCAAGCTTTTTAATCTTCCCAATTTGCTTCAAGTTTATTAAAACAGTTTTATCACTAACACCGCAGCCTGCAGCTAACTCGGTCGTGGTTTGCGATGGATCCGCTTCAACAATAGCCTTCAATACTTCATTATCAACTTGGGTCTCAGGCCGTCCACGTCCACGTCCACTGTTCTACAGGTCGAAATTTCCAGAACGAAAACGTTGGAACCAAAAACGAACTGTGTTTTCTTTTGCAACATGACCGCCATAAACATCATTCACCCTTCGAGTAGTTTCCGCAGCACTAGTGCCACGGCGGAACTCGTATTCGTAAATAATGCGATATTTTAAGTTTTCCATTTTGGAAAATGAGTGACGCAAACAGAAAAAAACAGAAGAAAAAAAACAAATGACGGTCATCGAAGCACAAATACATGAGTAAATAGCTGTACAAATTTGAATTTGGAATTCCTTACCAAAGAGGAGAAAATCGTGATTAAAGTGGCCAGTACGAAAAACGCCAATTTCATATGTAAGGACCTAATATTTAAAAATAAGTTAACACAACACGTCATCGAGACATATTAACTCGTATTATTATTATTGCGAGTTAATATTAGTCATCAAAACGAACGAACTATTGCTAGTACATTGTGTATTAATAATTATTGTTTCTCAATAAGTGACATGTAAGTCTTTGGAGAAATAAATTCATTAAACCTATAAAGAATAAAATCAAATGTACACATACCGCACTTGTTGGGCGACATGTATATCGATCTGTTTGGCCATTGCGGCGAGTAGCGAGTACAGTTTGACAGCGGCCGCTAACACTCGCTCGCTACCTCCGCCCACACTGCAGCGGAGTTTGCAGCACTTGGCCGTCCACGATGTTAGTTGACACAGCTGGATTACTAGCGATTTGTATACCTCTGTTATTTCTGGAATGGGAAATGTTTACTTAGAATGAGCGTGAGAAGTCTACACTGTCATCCGCGAAGTAGGAGAGAAAGATTAAAAAAATGCTGTCATTACAAATGTCTGCTAGGGATATCAAGGTTGTGCGAAGGATTTTTTATGGAAACGAGCACGCGGGGCCTCGATTCTACTAACGCAAAACTATTGTCAAACCACAGAGAAGGCAAAAAGTGGCATTAAAGTTTAGACTTTATTTCTATACACTAAGGTCCAAAATTAAATGACAAAAGTTTCATTACACTCTTTTATTCACTGCTAACAGTTATTTAATATTGAACTTTAAATGCATCGCTTTGAAGTCTATAATGTATTGCCGTTTTTGCAATCTCTGTGGTTTGACTATAGTTTTGCTTTAGTAGAATCGAGGCCCAGACGGATCGCCTGATGGTAAGCGATCACCTCTGCCCGACACCCGCAACATCAGAGGAGTCACAAGTGCGTTGCCTTCCTTTAAAAAGAGAGTACGCTCTTTTCTTGAAGGTTTGAAGAACGTATTGGTTCGGAAATACCGCTGGTGACAGTTCATTCCACAGTTTAGTTGTACGAGGCAAAAAGTTTCTCGAGAAACGCACAGTTTGGACCACCAGCTATCCAGATGGTGAGTGTGGTTTGAAGTCTTTGATATTCTTGTGAGTGAGTGACGAGAAATCAACAGAACAGCAACTTACAAACATAAATTTGAGTTACTTACAATACAAAATGAGAAACTTCATAACATTTGAGGGTTACCTATCTTAATCCCGAATTTTAATATCCCGAAAACGTTTGGCCATTTTTTCATAATCCCGTTTTTTCAAATTCCGAAGTTATATTTGCCATATAATCGCAACGGGGACTTTAACGCCCACCACAAGATCTGGTTGGGCTCCGCCATAACAAACCATGCGGGAAGAGCCACTCACGCATTTGCCCTGGCGCATGACTTGACTCAATTGGTGCACAAGGTCACGAGGATACCAAGAGAGTCCGGCCTAGAGCCCTCTCTGCTAGACCTTCTGTTGACGAGTCGCCCGGACCAGTACAGTGTCTCGGTGAGTGCTGCTTTAGGTAACTCCGACCACTGTCTGGTCCGCTCCACCGTGCCCATTGTAGCGCCCCCACGACCCGTGCAGGGGAAGAGGCGTCTATGGCACTACTCGTCAGCGGACTGGGATGGATTGCGCGACTATTATGCGTCCATCCCGTGGGTTGAACGCTGCTTTGAGGGTAAGAACCCATCTGAGAGCGCTACTGCCGTCGCCGGTGAGATCGGTCTAGGTATGGAATACTATATCCCATACACCGATGTCACCGGAGTCCGCGGAGCGCGTCCGTGGTTCGGGCGCGAGTGCGCGGAGGCTGTTGAGCATAAACAGTTTGCGTACCGCGCCTGGGTGCGGGCGCGCGCCACGCGCGATCCCAACGTGGGTCACTTCAAGGCGGCGTACAACAGAGCCACAAAGGTCTGCAAGAGGGCATGCATCAGGGCGGAAGCCCAGCGCATAGCACGGCTGGGCCAAGAGCTAGTGGCGCATCCCACGGGTAGTCGTGGCTACTGGCAACTGGCCAAAGCCGTGCAAGCCAACTTCTGCCAGCCCTCGCTGCCCCCGCTGAGCAATCCCGATGGATCTCTGGCCCATGAGCCGCAAGAGAAAGCAAATTTGCTGGTCAATCTCTTCGCGGCCAACTCCCGAGTCGATGATTGTGGTATGCAACCACGGACAATGCCCACTGGTGACCACGCAATGCCTGATATACGTATCAGGCAACGCGATGTCCGTGCAGTACTGCAATCACTCGATGTCCGGAAAGCCAGTGGTCCTGATGGTATTCCAGCGGTCGTACTTAAAAAATGTGCAGCGGAGTTATCTCCTATGCTAACGCGGCTGTACCGACTGTCCTACAGTTCGGGTACAGTGCCTTCGGCTTGGAAGGAGGCGAATGTCCAGCCGATCCCCAAGAAGGGGGATCGCTCGGACCCAGCCAACTATCGACCCATAGCCGTCACCTCAGTGCTGTGCAAGGTGTTCGAGCACATAATTAACACACAGCTCATGCGCCATCTAGAGGATCACTCCTTGCTTAGTGACCGGCAATACGGTTTCAGACCGAAACGGTCAACGGGTGATCTTCTGGCGTACATGACCCACCTATGGGGTGAGGCTATGGAGAAGCACGGTGAGTCACTGGCAATTAGTCTTGACATCGCCAAAGCTGTCGATAGGGTATGGCACAAATCGCTTCTTTCCAAGCTACCAGCCTTCGGCCTGCCTCCTAGACTGTGTAACTGGGTTGCAAGCTTCCTGCAGGGGCGCCGTATTCGCGTCCTTTGTGATGGACGAGCTTCGGAGTTCTTGCAGGTAAATGCTGGCGTGCCGCAGGGTTCCGTCTTATCTCCCACTCTCTTTCTTCTGCATATCAATGACATGCTCTGTAACGGAAACATTCACTGCTATGCAGACGACAGCACCTTACACGGGAGTTATTACGCACATCCTGCGGCCAAGCAGTCTGATATCGCGGAAAAAAGGCAGCTTCTTGTCACTGAGCTGGACCGGATCCTGGACCACATTTCTCAATGGGGCGCTAGGAACCTGGTCGAGTTCAATGCCAAGAAGACCCAGGCATGTGCGTTTACAGCAAAGGTATCTCCTTTCCTTCCCCTTCCCACTCTTCAGAGCACACCACTGCCACTGCAGGATCACCTCACTATCCTCGGAATGGATGTTCGCTGCAAACTGAATAACAAAAACTATATCGAGAGTATCATCAAATCAGCCTCGCGTAAACTCGGAGTCCTGAACAGAGTGAGACGTTTTTTCACGCCGGAGCAGCGGTGTCTTCTATATAAGACCCAAATTCGTTCCTGCGTGGAATACTGCTCACATCTCTGGGACGGCTCCGCAAAGTACTTATTAGATGCTCTCGACAGGTTGCAGCGACGTGCGGTCCGCATTATTGGGGATCCTGAGGTCACGAACACCCTCGAGCCTTTGCAGATGCGTAGAGAAGTTGCGTCTTTGGCAGTT
Source organism: Eilema sororculum (assembly GCA_914829495.1). NCBI lineage: Eukaryota > Metazoa > Arthropoda > Insecta > Lepidoptera > Erebidae > Eilema > Eilema sororculum. The sequence goes on from OU618541.1 coordinate 19,994,831, forward strand.
TTCTACCGTCTCTACCATGGTGAATGTTCTGACGAGCTCTTCCAATTAGTCCCACCCTCCCCTTTCCTTCACAGGACGACACGTGCAGGGCTAAGATGTCATCCATTTACGGTGCAGAGTATACCTGCTAGAACCAAGCGTTTCAGTGATTCATTCCTATGCCGCACCACTAAGGCCTGGAATTCCCTGCCAGTTCACGTGTTTCCTTCTTCCTACAGTCCTGGGTCCTTTAAGCGGGGCGTGAAAAGGCATCTAATGAGGCCGTCAAGCTGAGTGCCACCACTGTTAACATGGTAAATGTTTACGATGGTGACCCTCTTTCCAAAACTTTGCCTTTAGCTTAACCTCAGGCGAGGTGAAGTCAAATTGACGTGACCTGTATAAAAAAAAAAAAAAAAAAAAACCTCGAATTTTATTTGCCCATCTTTAGCTTTCTATCCAGTTTCTGGGTGGTTATAAAAAAAAAACTAAATGCGTATTTGACCGATTTCTAGTCGCTCAGTTAGTAATTGTAGTCGCACGGATAGTCAAATGCATAGCGAACAAGTTATTAAAATTGTATGTCATCATCAGTCACTAATCTTTTTTTTAATCGATCGTTTTATAATACCCAATTCTTAAAATTGCCTAACACATTTTAAAAAATTCAGAATGGACAGTTAGTTTCGCGTTTGATTATATCCGGAAGCGGCCTGTGACAGTTAAAGGCTCATAAATTTCTATATATGAAAAATGAAAAGGCAGAAACTCCCTGTCAGCTCACGAGTTTCCTTCTTACTACAGTCCCGGGTCCTTTAAGCGGGGCATGAAAAGGTATCTGATGAGGCTGAGTGCCACCGCTGTTAACATGGTATATGTTTACGATGGTGACCCTCTTTCCGAGACTTTGGATTTAGCTTACCATCAGGCGAGGTGACGTCATATTGACGTGTCTTTTATAAAAAAAATATAATAAAATCACACTCATTTTCTGCAGTTCTTGACTTCATATTTCGTAATATGACTCCAGTTAGCAGACTGTGTACCTACCTCGTTCGATTCTCTGCTGTGTGGGATGTGCGGCGTTAGGTAATGCCACAGCCAGGTCTCTCGCCCGAGCCAGGAGATGTTCCACACCCCTGGCCCTCACGCCCAGGTGGGTACATAGCGTGGCTAGTACGGTGTGGCCGGTGCGTGAGTCGATGGAGGCGTACTCGCTCGTCTCCTGTGTAGCCGTTGGCGTATCTTCGTCCTGCGAATAGTATGGGTAAAGGTGGTGGATAGAAGTTGGCTTGTATGGAGCCGGTAAATGCTGAACGATGGACGAGCCTCTAAAGCAGATTTTCCTGTCGGCGTTAGGTGGTCAAAAAGAAAGTATGAAAAAAAAAAATATTCCACAACATTCTACGCAACGTTATCTAGAACTATAGTAAGCTTAACTAGCTTCTGTTATGGAATCTAGAATACAGAAAACATACTTAGATACTTTTTTTTGTAAATACATACATATTATACATAGAAACACCCAAACCAATGCAGTCCCGGGTCCTTTAATCGGGGCGTGAAAAGACATCTAATGAGGCCGTCAAGCTGAGTGCCACCACTGTTAACATGGTACATGTTTACGATGGTGACCCTCTTTCAGAAACTTTGCGTTTGCTTAACATCAGGCGAGGTCAAGTCAAATTGACGTGTCCTATATAAAAAAAAAACAGCCATATACATGCATACAAATATTTACACAGAGCGGGGATCGAACCCGCAGTCGCGTTCTCTACCACCACACCACAGAGGCTGTCGATAAGTATCAAGCAGTACAAATCTTACGTCGATCTTGCCAAGGGCCGTGGCAAGTTTGACGAGCAGTTCGTCCAACATCTGCGACTCCTGCTGGTCATGCGCCACCGCCGTCAGTACTGCGGGGATGAGAGGCAGGCAGTCCTGCTTGCTGCTGCGTATGTAGTCTTCAAACTTCACTATGATCTGCAAATAACAAGGGAAGCATTTACTTTTGTGAAGTAGAAAATTGCCCTAAGATAATCAAACCCATTTTTTATAACCGACTAGCGTTTGCCCGCGGCTCCGCCCTCGTGGATGTCGGTTCCCGGCAATTGTTCGAATTTTTCTCGCCGTAAAAACCTTCCCTGGACTTCCACGAATAATTCAAGACCAAAATTAGCCAAATCGGTAAAGGCGTTCTGGAGTTATATCGTCAGGAAGGAAAACCCGACTTATTTTTATACAGTAGATATCAGAGAAGTCAAAGCCATGACTTGTAGAGCACGTTAAGCCGTCGCCGTCGGTCCCGGTTGTCATTCGAACATCTATGTAATGGTAGTCGATAAACTTAGTTGAAGCCCTCAAAAGTTCGACTAGTCTAACTACAGAACTTCGATATTGCCAATTGGTTGGTCATATGGCAGCCTTCTTCTTCTTCATCTTAGTGTTAATCCCAGTGGCAGCCTTCTTCTTCTTCATCTTAGTGTTAATCCCAGTGGCAGCCTTCTTCTTCTTCATCTTAGTGTTAATCCCAGTGGCAGCCTTCTTCTTCATCTTAGTGTATCCCATTCGCATCCGAAGCTTTCAGTTTGGACTCTGGGGTCCACTTTACCAGTCAAACTGCAGATTTGGCTAAACTTCGATATTTTCTGTGAAGCGATTGCCATCTGACCTTCACAATCCTAAGGCGATATCGAACCATTGCAGCTAGACCAGCTAGAACTCCTTACGATGGCAGTCTCTTTACAGAAAATATGTAAGTTCAATCGCATCACAGACTGGAAATATGCTCAGTGAATGATGATGAACAGAGAAGGTACAAGTACGTTTATCTTTTAAATGGTTATTGAAAGCCGCTATTAATATTATATAAACACTGACGATATATCTCACAGGCAGGGATGCTTGGAATTTATTGCAACCGATAAGGATATATATAATACTAGCTGTCCCGGCGAACTTCGTACCGCCAATTTTTTCCTACCCTCGTGGCGTCAGATCCCGTTCCCGCTGCACCATTTAGGGGGATGAAAAATTGATAATAATTAAATGACGATTGATCATTTTTCTACCGGAAAGAAAAAAAATGATTAAATTACTAAAAAATAAGGGTTGATCGTAGAAGGGTGAAAATTGAGGATTGTATGTATTTTTGTATGTTGTATCATAAAAAAATACAAATTAAAAATTTTGTCTAAAAAATAAAATAAAAAAATTTTGGGGTGGACTACCCCTAACATTTAGGGGGATGAAAAATAGATGTTAGCCGATTCTCAGACCTACTCAATATGCTCACAAAATTTCATCAAAATCGATCAAGCCGTTTCGGAGGAGTATGGCAACAAAAACTGTGACACGAGAATTTTATATATTAGATGGCATTATTTGATTCGATGTATTCGTACTGGTGCAAACAAGTTATTTATTTAGATTAGAAAGTGTATTTTTTTATAATTTGGAGCCAATAAGGTGACCGGAAAGGTACTAAACAGTGCGATGCGGATGAACAACACGGGATTCCGCACAGAAGGTTTAATCTCTCCGCTCGCGGACTTAAATTCATCCGCACTACTACTCCGTGCTCTGCGGCACCGAACCATTTAGTCCTTATGTAAGGGAGATACGAGTTTAATCATACCGATTTCTACCTTTAAATTTCTCATTAAATTACACTTTTTTCTACACTGGCAACACGTTAGCAACTTAAAATGGTGGATTGTGTATAAGTTGGAGAATAGAATAGAATAGAATAGAATCTTTATTTGCATGAAACACAGTGTGAAGGATGTTACATATTATGGTTTCTAAGCGTGCAGTGTGTCTCGCCGATATATCGACATGCAAACTTTGTCATTATACAATTGTCAAATTTTAGCTAGTCACAAAATTCTTCTCATTCTAACGTTAACATTTTTCCATAATTAGTTAACCTTTAGATCATTAGGTATTATATAATGTTTATAAGTTCTTAAGATATCACATCAAAAAAAAAAATAAGAATTTAAATAAATAATAGAAAAAAGTCAATATGAAATTAATTAGAAATACAATTTTTTACACGAATTAGGCATTAATGAATTTTTTTTTAATAATATTTTACTTATATTAATTATTAATTCTTATAATAATTAGGTACATTTATTATCTAGAAATTCACGAATTGTGTAAAGCGAGGCGGAGGCGACACTAAAGCATAGTTTGGTGTTGCCAGTGCCACTAATTCGAAAGACGGACCAACAAGAACGAGACGCAAGAAGCAGACCCATTCCTATGCCGCACCATTAAGACCTGGAACTCCCTGCCAGCTCACGTGTTTCCTTCTTCCTACAATCCCGGGTCCTTTAAGCGGAGCGTGAAAAGGCACCTGATGAGGCCGTCAAGCTGAGTGCCACCACTGTTAACATGGTACATTTTTACGATGGTGACCCTTTTTCCTAGACTTTGCCTTTAGCTTAACATCAGGCGAGGTGAAGTCAAATTGACGTGTCCTTTATGAAAAAAAAATGTAGTACTAATCAGTCTGATCGCGGTTTAAGTTAGCTTATAATTGCTGAATAAACTTGATTATTCGTTTTAAAAACTCACACTTGTCATAGTCGGACAAGACGCCACCGGTACTTCGAACAACAAACTGGCTATTTGTATCAATACTGCGAGCTGCTTCTTAACGATTAGATCTCTTTCGTCCGGTACACTCTCATCCTCGATGTGTTGTAGGGCAGAGTGGATGGACTCCAAGATTATGGCTATATACGCCGGTGGTGATGGCTCTGTACTGTCCGCTGTGGAAGAAATTGAGGTCAGTCATTAAATACTTAGTAGGTTTATGATCCTGCATCGCGCAATTGAAGTTAGTTTATATGTTATACCATACTATTTAGTACACGCCGTGAGGGTTCCCAGACTCACGGTGGAGTAGAATAAAGAACGATTACAGAGAATGTCAAGTGAGTTTTCGAAAATCTTAAAACAAATGATAAAATATAAAAAAACCCGACTGCCACTGAAAAGATGGCGGTATCCATTTGCCAATCATAAACCGAAAGAAAATTATTGGGTACCGCCTACTATCAAACTTATTTCGATCTTTTCAGAGGCAGCCGAGTTTTTTTTATATTTAATCATTTGTTTTATTTTATACTTTTTAGTTATGATATGACATGTATATCTTTAAGAAATCTGCTTCTAATTTCCTTCAATTTGATACCCTACTCGATAAGTTTGAGTCAAAAATATTTTTGATAACATACGTTTTGGCGCCAAAATTGCACCGTTTTGATTTTCTAGAAATTTTAATGTAGCTGGTGTCACCCACACTCACAATCAAATGACACCTCACATGTCCAAATCTGTCAACCCGTTTAGGCTGTAGGCCGTGCCAAATAAATGGACATACATACATACATAGTCTCGAAAAACATTACCCTCCTTCCTTCGGCTTCACACCCCGGCTGATACAGGGCCATCCCTTACGGCTTGGCCCTCCTCGGGAATCACTTCCCCTCCAGGAGCATGAAGATCTTCCACTCTGTATAAAATAAATGTATTCCGACCTTTGGCTATAAGAAATACTTACTAATAGCTGATAAAAATGCGTCCATTTTGAATGAGTAGTTTGGTGAGAAGAGAAGCGTCAAGCAAGTTTTGAACACCTCTAAACATCCGAGCGTGGTCTGGTCATCGAAATCACACATGTCTTGGAACCTGAAAGTAAGTTTACCTCCTATATTTTTTCTTATAAACCACTTAAGTACTATAGAATTTGGTATAGAAGTAGTCTAAAACTCGGGAAAGGACATAGGCAATGTTTGGTCGCGATATCCGGTATCCACACGGGCGGAGTTGCGGGCAACAGCTAGTTATGCATATTTTGATTGATATACAAGAAAGTTCATTTCTATTCTATACACGAAACAAATTCACCTACCTACAAATACACCTCTTGTACAACACAGTGGCGATGCTGACGCAGTGTGAGGCGACGCTCTTCTTGTCCAAAGGCTCCGACAGTACGGACTGTATGTTCTTAAGTGCCCATAGATGAAAGTCTCGCCGGACTCGGATGTGGTTGCGTTGTTCTAGAGATGACCAGGATACGTTCTCGCTGAAAATATAATACAAATATAGTACAGTTGTCATCTACTCCTATTCGGTATTTTATGTGCCCGCTTAACGGAAATAGATAGCGAAATGTGATGTTAATATACCTCTGCATAACCATTCGGGGATTTACAGGTGTGAGTATGTGTGTATGCATTTAAGGTTAAAAAAAACGAGGGGTGCTTAAAATAATGAACATCGAGCAGGTTACCTTCAGCCTACACTTTTCAGCAATAAAATGAAAGGAGTGATCTTTGATGATCACTCCTTTCACCTATTTCAAAGTCATTCACAATTTTTTGATCTGTATTTTTATGCTTATTTATAACCGACTTCAAAAAGGAGGAGGTTATCCTCAAAATGCGAGTTCAAAGATGCCGTTACATACATTAATCCATACTAATACGAGGGTCAAACTGAAAGTTCTTAGAAAATCAAAAACTGATTACATTAACCAGTTATTAGTTTTATTATATCTTTTCAAAATATTGTCCATTCACGTCAATACACCGCTGCATGCGATGGAACCACTGGGAAAAGCACTTTGCCCACTCGTCCTTAGGGGTCTCTTCAATGGCATCGCAATACGCAGCCACCGCTTCTTCAGCATTCATAAACCGCTTTCCTTTAAGTTTTTCTTTAATTTTTGGAAATAAATAAAAATCACAAGGCGCGAGGTCCGGGCTATACGGCGGGTGACCCAGTAATTCAACGTTTGATGTCGCCAAATAGTCGATCGTTCGCTTGGCGGTGTGCGACGAGGCGTTGTCGTGGTGAAGGAGGATCCTACTGCGAGGTCGTTTCTCTCGAACTTTTTCCAAGACAAGTGGCAAACAATTGGTAGTGTACCATTCTGCAGAAACTGTTTTTTGATCCTCTAACACAATTGTTGCGAAATGACCTATCCTTCCAAAGAACGAGGCCACCATTTTTTTTCCCGCACTTCGATCTCTCTTCACTTTAGTTGGCAACTCCTCGAAAGGAAACACCCACTGAGCAGATTGTCTTTTGGTTTCAGGATCATAACAGTAAATCCAGCTTTCGTCACCTGTTAGTATGTCGAACACAGCATTAGAGTCACCTCCGTTAAATCTTTCAATCATTTTACGGCACCAATCCACACGATGGAGTTTTTGAGCCTCAGTCAAATTATGAGGTATCCACCGGGCGCAAAGCTTCCTGACCGCTAAATGTTCGTGGAGGATTTTGTGCACTTGACTCATACCGATGCCTAAGCTTGTCCGAATCTGCTGATAGGTCACTCTTTTGTCAGTCTTTATCATACGCCGCACAACACAGATGTTATTTTCAGTCGTCGCCGTAGAAGGCCGTCCCTCACGTAAATCATCAGTGAGATTAGTGCGACCACGTTTAAACTCATTAAACCAGTTGTAAACAGTCGCACGAGATGGGGCTTCATCGTGAAAGGCCAATCGTAGTCTATCATAACTTTCTTGTTGACTAAATGACATCGAAAGTCATAAAAAATCATTGCACGAAAATTTTCTCGTGTTAAATTCATGTTAACGTGACACAGACAATTTTCAATTTGCCGCCAAATCGTAAAACAAATGATAAATGAATGAAATATATACTCAGTAATATTGGCAAAGAGTTCTATCCCTCGTATTATAAATGCGAAAGTATCTCTGTCTGTCTGTTTGCCTGTCTGTATGTTACGCTTTCACGCCTAAACCACTGAACCGATTTTAATGAAGTTTGGTATAGGGGTAGATTAGACCTTGAGAAAGGACATAGGCTATGTTTGGTAGCGATAACAGACATTCACGCGGGCGGAGCCGCGGGTAAAAGCTAGTAAATAAATAAATATTCCACAACATTCTACACAACGCTAAATAGACCCATGGTAAGCTCAACTGGCTTGTGTTATGGAATCTAGAATGCGGATAAACAGATACTTTTTTTGTAAATACATGCATAATTATATATAGAAGCACCCAAACTAATTCAAATAGCCATATTCATGCATACAAATATTTGTACTGAGCGGGGATCGAACCCGCGCTTCCTGCGTAGCAGTCGCATTCACTACCGCCACGCCAACTTACAAACATACAAACACACAAACCTATAATCAGCTCGGCGAACCTTGATCCCTATGACAGTTCATACTAGTGACGGGTCGTGTCGATATATCGCAACTTTTTATAGGCAAAGGCGTGACTTGCATTCAGCCACATCGATAAACATGTTTTTAAAATATAATCTACATTACTATAATTATAATGCTTGTTATATTTACAAGTATCCGTGTATTTGTATATGGGGTTGCCAATATTCCGATGCAGAGGTAACATGGTCGGACTGTATAATTTTAATGTGAATTAAAATTTTAGTTATAGCAACACTATCTGATCTGTCACTACGCTAGTACTGTCAGTTCGCTACGCCAGTACGAGTGCTAACGCCTTGTATGCGCCACGTGTTTTGTTGTGTCAACGGAATCCTTTGTTTATTACTATTGTTGTTTTCTGTTTTTGTTATTGTTGCTGTTTTGTTTTTGTTGGTGTTTCAAAATGCCGAAAAGACTGAGAAAAACTGTACTCAACAGTGAAACGCGGGAGTTTGTTGTACGCTTGCGTGACTATTTTGCTCGCGAACTACAAAATGGCGGACCTTTGTTGCCACTTGACAACGTACGCGACCGTGTTGCTGATGCTTTGGGAATTGGCAAAGCTACCGTTTCCCGAATTACAAAGGAGAAGTTCGGCGAATCGTCGATGGAGGAGAACAAATTATCAACTCCAAAGAAGAAAAAACATAATAGGGCACGACCCGTAACTAACCCCGATGATTTCGACATGGCAGCGATACGAAACCATATTTACGGCTATTATTTTCGAGGTGAACTGCCGACTTGCACAAAATTATTAGCGTCGCTGAAATCGGCTGATTTATTTAAAGGTGGATTCACTTCTCTCAGACAGGTTATAAAAAAATGTGGATTTCGTTATGGGAAGTGTGACAAAAGAAAAGTGATAATGGAGCGGAAGGACATTGGATTGATGAGGTGTGATTTTCTACGACAAATAAAAAACATCGAGAACTGGGACAAGGTGGTTTATCTGGACGAAACGTGGCTCAACGCCAATCACTCAGTCTCCAAAACATGGACAGACGACACAGAGAAATCCTGTACCAAAGCACCAGAAGGCAAGGGCCAGCGTTTGATTATCTGCCACGCTGGCACAGCCAAAGGTTTTGTACCTAACTGCTTGTGGGCCTTCGAATCCGTGAAAACAAGTGATTATCACGAAGAGATGAATTTTGAGAATTTCAAGAAATGGTTCACAAAACTATTAGACAATTTAAACGAGCCCCACTACATTTTAATGGACAACGCCCCATACCACTCTGTGCAAATTAATAAAGCGCCTACCGCGAACAACAATAAAGGCGAAATAATAGAGTGGCTGCAAAACAATGGTGTGGCAGCTAATACTCAAATGCTGAAAAAGGAATTAGTTAGATTGTTGAACCTTCATAAACAGCAAACAAAGAAGAAATATTTCTTGGATGAGATGGCAAAATCAAAAGGGCACACCGTGATTCGGCTACCGCCCTACCACTGCCAATATAATGCAATCGAAATGATATGGGCGCAGATCAAAGGTGGGTTGATTTGTATTTATTTTAACATGTTTTTATTTAGGTCACTGGTGACTGTCTAGTCGGCTAGTACTATTTAAAGCTATTTTATTTCACTAGCAAATTGCATTTTTATTTTTATCCATGTGCTTATATCAATTACACACTTTTAACGTACAAAATTATGTACTTATAATGTACTTACCCCGATCTCGCTCTTTGACTTTGCATCATTTTCAATCTAAACCATTATTGTTTCAGGTTGTGCAGCCAGGCTTAACACCACTCCACCATTCACAGCTAATAAAATGCTTACGTTGCTACAAGAGGCATGTAGTCAAGTGACTCCGGACAATTGGAGGAAAGTGGTTGAAAAGACGAAAAAACTATGCTTAGATGATTGGAATCGAGACGTGCGATACGACAATATAGTAGACCAGCCGTTTTTAATAAACATAGGAGAAAGCAGCTGCAGTTCGGATTCCGAGTCTGAGACGCAATCGGTGACACCATTGTCAGATTCAGATTAATGTATATTAAAAAATCATAAATAAACCGCTTTTGTTTTATTTGAGTAGGTATATACAATAAATTTGTTAAATCTCCTTTATTTTATTATCGCAAACAACTTAAATGATTATAAATCTGACACTAAGAGCGTAGGTGCTCTATTGATGTATTTTGTACACTCGTTTCCATTTTCGATATTTGTTTATCGATACTTTTCCGCACTAGTCGATATCTTCCAAACGGAGTAACTTTTGCAGGACGTCAACGTAAAGTCTGATTGAGATAATTTCTTGTAAGTGTTAATAATTATTATAATTCCAACGGGATATTATTGTAATTGCATATATCTGCCTAAAATTAATAAATATCATTTTTAGACACCGCCAATTCGATTATAATATAACGGTGACGCTACTACAAGGTTGTGTCGTGGGAATAACTGTCAGTGTCATAGGGATCAAGGTTCGCCGAGCTGATTATAGTATAAGTGTATTAAAAAGCTTTAACACCCACTTACCTATACAACAATTCAACAACCTTCACACACAATTTAAAATCCCAAACACAAGGCAAAGGTTTGAAAGGACCAGCCTTATCTTTGACCAAATTAGACAGCTTCACGGGAGCTTTGCCCTTCTCCTTCTGAGATTTCTGTGATTTCTGAGATTTCTGACTCTTCTGTGTATTTTTTTCTGTGGTATCTTTTGTCTCGTTGAGAGTTTTGTTCCCTTTCTTGGCGGATTTGGAAGGAGTCTACAAGTAAAACATGTAAAAATATTTTTCTGGGACTTAAGGCATAGAATATCTAATACACAGCATAAAAGAGTCCTGATCATGTTGCCTAAAAATCAAATTGACTACGAAGCAAAATGCCTAAAGGTCAAGTCTAAAAAGCTAAATCCCTATAAACAAAATTACCTAGAACTCAGTATGCCCAAACAGCAAGTTGGCTTAAAATAATGAAGCCTTTATAGTAAAAAGCTTACGAAGCAAATTGCCTAAAATTAATCATGTCTAAACATGTCTAAGAACCAGAAAGTCTACCGAGAAAAATGCTTGAAATAATAACAAAGTCGGTTTTTGACTATGGGATATAATGTATATTACATCTTGAGATAGAATATTTTATCGCTCTTCATACATTTAAAAAGTGGTCATTTTACGTTTAAGTCATTTTATAACGTAGTCATTTCAAGTTTTAGTCTTTCTAGTACGCTAGTCTATTTCCTCTAACGGCATTCTGAAAATAAGTCGTTTAGCGATTTAGGCATTTTGCTTCATAGGCGAATTAAAAGTAAGTCACTCTTTCTTGGTGGCAATTTGCTTTTTAGGTAATATGATCAGAAAAGGTATAAAATAGAATAGAATTCACCCCTCACCCCAGTCGAAATTTTGTCTGGGCCTCAATTCTGCTAAAGCCAAACCACAGTGGTGCCACCGCCACTGCAAAGAACGGCATTAAATAATAGACTTTAAAGCGATGCGGTTAGAATTCAAAAAAAAAATATGCAAGTTAATTGAAAAAATGTAATGGAACTGTTTTCATTTCATTTTGAACTTAAGGGATATAGAAATAAATTAAAATTTGTCATTTTTTGCAGTGACTGCGGCACCACGTGGTTGTATAGAGTGACAAAACACTCTTTACGTCTATGTACCCTTTTTAATAAAGGACGCGTCAATTTCACTTCACCTCGCCTGATGTTAAGCTAAAGGCAAAAGTCTCGGAAAGAGGGTCACCATCGTATACATTTACCATGTTAACAGTGGTGGCACTCAGCTTGACGGCCTCGTCAGATGCCTTTTCACGCCCCGCTTAAAGGACCCGGGACCTACCTACTCAAACAAATGTAGTTAGGCTCAAGTAAAAGTGTATACCATTTAGGGATATTTTTAAGCGGGAATCAAACCCGCGCCTCTTGCATAGCGGTTGCTTTCACTACCGCCGCGGTACAGAGGCTGTTTTCAGGCGATATCTAGCCTATTATAAACACTAAAATCACCTTACCTTACTTTGCTCCATCAATTCATTGCAGGCCTTGAACAATTTATGGACTCTCAAAGCTGAGTTAGTGCTAGATAGATTCCACTGCATGATGTGATGCGCTATCAAAGTTTCATAGCATTGTATCAACTGTTGCACTTTGAGACATTTTGCTTTGGATTCTGGGGTGATATCCGAGAGGCCGGGGTCTTCCTAGAATGGTCAGAAAAATAAAATTAAACCTACAAGCTTTTAAAATATGAGATATTGCTGTTTTTTTATAAAATAATACCGCACAATCGACTATAGACAAATAAATCGAATAAATAGAATTTATATACAAGTATGTAATAAATATTGTAGTTAAGTATAAGTTTAGTATTGACTAGATTCATTTACGATTACACACTATGGGGTACCCTACCGTACTTAGACCTGTAAAAATTATCACCCTATATTTAACAAAGTATATTGTAATGGAAGTAGGTACAGTAGTACCGGTATCCCGGAATAGGGGATTATTTAAGTACTTTTTTAAAAAAAAGGACACCTCAATTTGACTTAACCTCGCCTCATGGTAAGATAAAGGCAAAGCCTCGGAAAGAGGGTCACCATCGTAAAAATGTACCATGTTAACAATAGTGGCACTCAGCTTGACGGCCTCATCAGATGCCTTTTCACGCCACGCTTAAAGGACCAGGGACTGTAGGAAGGAGGAAACACGTGAGTTGGTAGGGAATTCCAGGTCTTAATGGTGCGGCATAGGAATGATTCACCTAACCGCTTGGTTCTAGAAGAGTACAATTTACATACATAAATTATTATTTATGTACAACGTTATATAACCAGAACATACTTTTACCCCGGAAATAGGATGCCGACGAATCGCGGGAAGGAATGCAGTACGCGGGCGGTACCGCGGGTAACAGCTAGTAAAAAATAATATTGGAGGAGAAAACTGTGCTGAGTTGGAATCCGAGAATAATTCTGTATATAATTGCAATAAACCCAGCGATACTCGCGAAATAAAGACGGATCTAACGACATAATTCATCAAAATTAGTTTACCCGTTAAGTAGTAACTAGGGAACTTATTGACGAACTGTTCTTATGATTTAAAGGAGGATATGTCTAACGACCTGAAAAAGGTGGCTGGGAGAGACTGGATGCGGAAGGCGGAGGACCGGCAGAAATGGCGCATATTGGGAGAGGCCTGGGCCTGTGGATTGCTATAGGCTAATTGATTGATGAATTGTCTTAAAACTCTAGGACGGGTTCCACTTGCAGTCGAACGTCGCATGATGCCTTTTCTCTCTTGGCGTATCATTAACGTAATTAATTAATACACATTACCTTTTTAGTTAACGTACCTTTTTGTCGTCGTCGTATTCAGGTAAATAATAAACAGCAGTAACAAGATCATATTCTTATATTACAGTAACCCTTATAACCAACGAAGTTATTTACAATAAGTTAAAACTTAGACAACACCAACTTCCCCACCATTTTTTTCCCTTCAATAATTCTATGCGCTTCCCTCAAATTCGCCGCATTTATCGGAGACATCGTTTTAGTCAACGTACATTTCAGCTTCCCTTCATCCAACAACTTCGACACTTGCTTCAGGATCTCATGCTGCCGTGGTTGACCACCAGTATTGTACTTCTGCCGTGTGAACATCATCTCCGATACCAGCGTCAAACTCTTGTCTTTCAACGGCCTCAAATCCACTGGAGCACTGCTGTCGACAATCAAACATATCCTTCCTTCAGGCTTCACAGCTTTCATCAACGTATCCCAATAAGGAGCTGGGTCATAATTCACTAGTATAAAATCTACTCCAGTTTCAAAACCCTTTTCTTTCAATTGCGGTATTAAATCCTGGGTATGGTTAAGAACGATATCGGCTCCAAATTGACGAGTAAAAGCTTCTGTTTCTGGGCGGGAAGCAGTTCCAATTACTTGTAGTCCTAGTAGCTTACCGAGTTGAGTAGCTACTGATCCTACACCTCCAGCGCTGTTTAATACTAGCAAACTCTTTCCTTTATCTTGTTCTGACAGCAATAAACGATCGTATAATGATTCGAAAGCGGTTAATGCTGTAAGAGGCATCGCAGCGGCTTCTTCGAAGGACAATTTTTTCGGTTTCGGTCCGACTAAGTACTGGTCAATTGCCATGTACTGCGCATTGGAGCCAGATCTTGTCACAAATCCAGTGAAAAACACTTCATCGCCGATGTTAAATAGGTCTGCACGATCACCTTTCGCGACCACTACGCCCGAACCATCCCAACCCAAAATCCGGGGATTTGTTTCGACATCTGGTTTTGGAGCACGTTGTTTGGTATCGATAGGGTTCACAGCTGTAGCCTTGACTTCGACGAGCACATCAGATTTTGTATAAGTCGGTAACATCACTTCTAAGTCCACAAGACTGTTAACGTCAGATATTGGTAAATATTTATAAAGGCCGACGGCTCGCATGGTTTTCGGTAAATTATTCATTGTGGGAAATTAAATTGAACTATATCGGTAACTATTTTAGTATTTGTTAACACGAAAACGGTATTCTAGATATAATTATCAGGTTTCGCGTTTGATAACGGCGTTATCAACCTAATAACCTCCTTTCGCATGAAGGAATAATAATAAACAATGAATATATGCGCAAGTATTGACGTATCAGCTTTAGAGATGTGCTCATAGGTTAACGAATAAACATCATATAAGCTGTTATTTATTAAATTACGATTTATTCATATTTACTATTATTTTAATCTTATACGACCGTTGCCGCGTTGTTGTCAAGAGTATCATATTATATACATTCACTCTTATGTGAAACGTCGAAATATGAAACTCGCGCAGATCAATACGCCATGATTGGGACGGCACCGAATGATCAAGACGACATAATATTAGGCTTACGAGAAGATATTCTATGCTTACTCTGTGTATAGTTATTTTATTGTATTCATACCTATATACATTATTTTTTAACGATAATAAATGATAAATAACGTGCTTTTTAAATAGCGTTATATTTCGTTGCCAATGGACAGCCGTAGTAACATTCCAACTTCAGAGCGATCGCGTCGCGTTATCATGCAGCGGTCGCCAAGGTCAAAAACTGCCTAATTTGTAGATTGCGTCAGCTCTGAGGAGTTCGTTATATTTTTATCTGCTTTGCTTTTTGTTTGTAACAAGAATTTGCCGGTTAGCACTAGACAGTGTTTCTAAAAGATACCTGGATAATATTCTAGCAGGCACATCTTACAATGTTACAATAAGAATATTTAATTTCATAATTACACTAGATAAACTTAAACAAAGTAACTGACCACATTAGCTCTAAAAGTAATGGGGTATTATCCTATAGTTTAAAAAAAATATCTAACCGAGCTTATTAAATTAAAAATGGTAACCGCTCTTTTGCCATTTTTAATTTAATAAGCTCGGTTAGATATTTTTTTTCTCGGTTAAAATTGCGCCTGTTCTTATTTTATAGATTTTATTTATTTTGAATCATCCACACAATCTATAATAGTAACTGATTTGACAATTAAATTTTATGATGATGTCACTAAATCTTTTTTCGTACAAGTTACATTTTAGCTTATCGTTTTGACGTTTAATTAAAAGTAACTAATTCGACAAGTCAGTAGAATACCCAATTAACAGAAATCAAATTTTAACTAAAAAGTTATTTATACTGATTTCAAGAAACACGTCTACAAGGCACTGTAACAGATCGTTTATTCAACCATTTTTCTCTTTTTAGTGTCTCTTTTATTTTTGTTTCTTGAAGCTGGTCCAATAATATTTTTATTCAAAAACCTTTCTATTCCACTAAGTTCAACTATAAGTTCAACCAGTAATTCCAACTAATTGCACCAAAAAATTCCAATTATTTCAACTTTGTTCTTTTAGTGTAAAAGTTGAACTTTCGGGACAAAATTTATCCTATTAGTTCAACTTTCTATTTATTTTTCAAGTACAAAGAAAGCTATAGAAGCTAGTTACTAATAGTTCAACTTTTTATTCAAAAACTATGGCACTCCTACGAACTATGGCTACCTTTGTAATTGATAAATAAATAGAAAGTTCTAGAAGAAGAACTAATTGTAACTTGCTTGTATAGCTTCCTTTGTAATTGAAAAATAAATCAAAAGTTGAACTAATAGGATCAATTTTGTCCCGAAAGTTCAACTTTTACAGAAAAAAACAAAATTGAAATAATTAATTTTTTTGTTGTAATTAGTTCAATTGGTTGAACTTATAGTTGAACTAAGTGGAATATAGCAAAAAACCGTGTTCATAACTGTCATTTTATCAAAGTTTCAATACCATATAATTTTTTTATAACCAACCATGACCTTTTGAATATAGGCGAGATAATCTCTAGGATCAATGACATCAGCCCCTAACAGTGAAACCGTTGACCGCCTATTGTACATTGTACTGTTTATTTACGTACTATTAAAATCTTCTCATAATGTGTATAATAAAGAGTTATTTATCCATCTATAGCCCGAGTCATATATCTTAGACCTAAATTGTGCTCAAAATTTGCTCTATACGCGCAGTACATATTTCTTGGATGTTTTTTGAAGATAGCACGGCGTGCTACTGCTTTGGGCGAGATTAAATTCACCAAGCATACATTAAATTATTACAAAACAATCCACGCGGCCAGAGTCTTCTATATCTTGCGATTTAGTTCCAAGATATATTGTTGGAGCAATAACATCCTTTAGTAAAAATGTAATCTAAAATAGATTCGGTTGACATTACATAACATAACATAAACTCACGCCCGTATTCCCCGAAGGAGTAGGCAGAGGTGCTAGCACCCACGTTTCGCCAGTTTATGTTTAGGTCCCAATGTAATAGGTGGCGAGCCTATTGCCATTAATCGGGCACTTATAAACCTGCGATAAATACACACATAACGTCGAAAAGCATCGAAAAGTCATTGGTGTGTGCCATGGTAAACCTGGGATCGAACCCGAGACCTCGTCTCAGCAGTCCATTACCCATACCACTAGGCTACCGCGTTTTTTTCGGTTCGATTCGGTTGAACTTTTTCATATAAAGTTAGTCATAATGTAAAGGTGCAACCGTATCTCCTTTGTCGACTGTATATTATACAACAATACAAACTACATACTTACATACAATCACGCCTACAAATCCCTGAAGGGGTGCGTAGAAGTGTATTAACACCCACATTTCGCCAACATGATTTTCGGTCCCACGTAATATTGATGCGAGGAAAACGGCCCTATCCCTTAGTCGCCTTCTACGACGCCCACATGAAGAGCTGGGGTAGCTCTACTCTACTGCACCGTGAACCAAACGAAACCAAAACGGCAATACAAACTAAACTTACCATATCAATGTTCCCGAGGTTCTCAGCGCTACACAACTGGTCCATTATAATATTGAGCTTACTCTTCAAGTAAGCAGAACTGGTCTCTACAGACTGGCTGGCGAGAATATCTTCTAAGTCTTCATCTTCGGAAGGTTGTAGGAATTGCGCTACAGCATACAGTAAACGGGCTATCGGTTCCTAGAATGGTTTTAGAAGGGTCATGACAGGGTCAAGCGTCGGTAGATCGAAAGGTCCCGGGTTCGAATCCTGGCCATTACACTACCGACGTGAACCCACTCCTAACACAAGCATTTAGCTGGAGGGGTTAGAGGGAATATTAGTAATTTCGGTTCGAATATTCTTTATATAAAAAAAAACGAGTTTTGAGGAGTAGTAAGTAAGTGTAACTACATCCTTAGTTCAATCTTTATTTATGAACCTCAGAATTGTTTGTGTTTGCGCTTTGTATCACTTCCTGATGCGGACTTAGATTATAGATATGATTCAACTTGCATGAACTATTAAAGAAGAAAGAATGTGACGTTAAGAACCCGGCTTAACGTCACGTTTCAAAACGCATGATGCAATTCCATTGAAACGTACAATTATTTTTTAGTATTTCGTATATTCTGTCAAAACAAATATCTATATTATACGTTTTCGTGAACCTTCAGAATCACTCACACTTGATTGCAATTTCTATTCGATTACTTATAGTTTTTATCAATTTAGAAATCACAAGTTTTAATAACGTAACTTACCGAATCGGTTCGAAAAATATCGGAAAAAATGAAATGCTCAAGTGAGACTTGAACTCACGACCTTTCCCTTACAGAGAGAATGCTCTTCCAACTGAGCTATTGAGCCAAACCTGAATCACTTCAAATTTTCCTTCTCTTTATATCCGTCTTTAAGGGCCACGGTGGAGCCATCTACCAACATTCTTACGAACTGTTGGAAACAATGAATGATTTTTCAACCATCGGGTTAGTGTGTTTGGAAGACGAAAATTAAAAAGTCTATCCATACTTACATTTAAAACTGCATTGATCCCATTAATTTGAACACATTTGTCCAATAATAACTGTACGGTACTGTTCCCATCTGGCAGATACTTGCTCAAGTGCTCATATAATAACTCTAGAATATTCTCGTGTAGAGATGGCTTGTCTTTAGCGCACTCGTATATTTCTGTGTACAAATGGAAGAAGTCAGTGCCCCGAGTACGAAAACTTATCGAATTCGTAACGTGAAGATATCGAGAGAGAACGAACAAAGATTTGAACCTGTGTGTAAAGAAAGAAAGAAAGAAAGAAAAATATTTTATTTAAGTACCACACAGCGTGCATCATACAAATAGGTAGTATTATAGTAAGTATTGAAATTATAATTAGTAGGTATATTACATTAATTAATTTACGGGTGCAACACTCCACACTGTGCGAACCCAAATAGGGCCCCATCTCAGCATTGAATGCTGTGCAAACCCTTCGTTGAGTATGCACAGCGCTGGTTTTCAGATGGGGCCACTAGGTAGCGCTGACGCCACGCACCATTTACATACCAGGTACAGTACATTTTTAATTAATTACCTGCGCATTTTTCTACAGAGTCGAGTAGGAAGCAAGCGCAACGAGCGTCTAACAATTTGAATGCGCTCGCAAAAACAAAACCACTGCAACTAAATCACTGACAACACAGATTGTGTGTGAATCCAATCACAATGTTCCATTCTCCCCATACCTTTAAGTTACGTATCCGACAATTTTTTGTATTCAGGGTACTTAGCAACGATGCACAGGGGGTGTTAAAGTTGCCCTGGATCAGCCGGGGTGCGAGGGATTTGTTGAAAACAACCTCACCTCCGGCCTAGCACCATGAGCCACAGTCGGCGTGTGGTTTTAGTCGGTTCGAGTCCGACATAACCTCCCCTTCAGGCTCCGGCAGGGGTATCCGAAGGGATTTCCGCACGGCAAAAAAGGGGGTGTTAAAGTCTTCGTGTTCCGAACGAAAAGGTGGGATGGAGTTACAGAAGAGTTCAGAACCCACGAATGCCCAAGGTCAGCCAATATGCGTGGGAAATTGTCTTATCAGTAACCTTACACACCGGTAATTGAGACGCGTGCGCATGCGGTTTTAGTCGGTCCAAAGTGTCGTAAAGCTCCATCTATTTTTCTCGCCCAGAAGGCGGCAGGGTTTTTTTGACGGGACCTTACTGGCAGATGTTATCTGTATGATTACATATAACGTATATCTACTTTTTTTTAGAATAAAGAAATAATGTAGTAGGGTTTCGCACAAAAAAAATCAATTATCTAATACCACGAGGACAAAGTCGCGAGCACAGATAGTGTTCAATAAATGACATGTTTATCTATATAGTAATAGAGAATTTTAAATACATAGACTTACTGGTATACAACAGCTGTTTAACCAGAGCGTCCTGTAAAAGACACCGTCGCAGGATAGACACCACTTCCATACACATAGCTTCATTTCGGACCCGCGATGTAACGCTGCGAATTAATTGCACGCATTATTTCCATTACACTACGGGGACTTCACTTCGAACGAACAAACGCACGCACGCACGTACGCACGCACGCACGCACGCACGCACGCACGCACGCACGCACGCACGCACGCACGCAAACACGCAAACACGCAAACACGCACGCACGCACGCAAACACGCACGCACTCACGAAAACACGCTAACAAGCAATACAAATTGACAAACTTACGCACTGCCCTGCTGAGTCGCATGCAAGTCTACCGCCACCTGCGTGAGATACGAGTGCGAGCTGTACTGTTCGCTGTACTGCTGACTGTGCTGACTGTTGCCGCCAGAAGTACTCCTCACTTTCACGTGACGGAGGACTGTGAGGAAGCCGGAGAGGGCTAGGCAGCGGTGTTGGGAGTCTCTGCGAAAAGGAATACCATTAATAAAACAAATATTGGTTGAATAAATTCAATGAAATGGTCGAATATAAGAGAGGTTAAGCCAATCTTACTTGCAAGTCGGTATACTTGCTGATTAACAGACGTGTCTATTGCTTAATGGCCCGGGTTTTCTTTTTTCTATAATCTTCTATAGGTCTTCTATAAAAGTCGTATAAGGAGTAAGCGAACCATGGTGGGCTCAAAGCTCAAAATTACAAGCTTTGGATGCAACGTGAACTTAATGAAAAAAAAATTGGTTTTCTGTATGTTTGACTTGGCTTATCACCGAAACGGCTTAACAGATTTTGATGAAACTTTCACTAGCAGATAGTTAATGTTATATTATGTACTTGGACTCAATATAGTTATAGGATTATTGCACAAAATTTACCGTACAAAGCCAGGACGGCCCTCTAGTATTTTCTATGAAAATTGTAGTTTTTCTAAATACATTTACTGACAGCACCTTCACCCAAAAATATGGCAAACTACACTAAACATATGACAAGAAACTGGCTTCTTTTCAAGATGGCAAAACATTGGCACTATTTTTTTATTAGACATGTCAATATGTCAATTACCTAGAGTACAATCCTTTCCGGCAGACCATGACCAGTGTGTCTCTGCTCCTGGTGCTAAAGTTGAGGAGTGGATGCACAGCATCCAGAACCGCCGCCGCAGATCTGAAGTCAGTAGGCGTAGGCTGACAGTTCTCCAGTATTGTGCCCAATTGGGTACAACGTTCGACGGACACTGGTGTTAGCTTGCACAGGATGTACAGGCAATCTGTAGAGAAATACATGGGTAGGTATAATATAACTTACATAGGTACCTAAAGTAAAGCCAACGAGACGAGAGAAAAAGGTAAACAAAGCGACCATTACTGAGTTACGATGCGATAACTAGTGATTATTTTCTCTGTCCTTGTCGCACACGTCACACGTACGCAACAATGACCGAGTGACAGCTGTCGTTACATGTTTCGTGGTACAAGAAAGCTGTCGGTACAGCGGTTCTAAACTGTCAGATCCGCCATCTAAAAGCAATTTTTTTCCTGACTGGAATGCGCTTGAAGTGATACGTAATAATTTTCAAATAGAAATGTTTGGAACCGCATTAACTTTGTTTACCTTTTTTCTCTCGCTTCGTTGGTTTTACATTAGATTGTATAAGCTTATTTTTTGTAAAAGCAGAAGGAAGCTCATGAAGTATGTAAGGATAGAAGTACATAGATGGTGTTTCTGTCTACCCCTTATTTAAAGTGCGGAAGTTCCCACGGATCCCCCCTCCCCGCTAGAGCTAGTGGGGGTGGTTATACCGGACTCGAACCGACTTAAACCGCTCGGCGTCTTGCGTCATCTATTATTGCCGAGGGTGCGATTGCCTCTGGCATATCCCTCACGTCCTAGCTGACCCAGGGCCATCGAAATAGCCCTGGGGCGGTGTGGGACGGGACTACTGTTTCTTCATCTTGCTTCTGCTAGAGTGACAAACGGCTCCACCTGTCTCCCTAACTGGAAGTCGTTGAACGACCTCTCCTGGAGAGAAATACGTGTGAGCATATGTATGTCTTTTATTTTCACTAATTTAGTATGCTTTAATTCAAATCTATTCAGAAAGGATTTATTTTTTTCCTTCGCCTCAAAGACGGTTATATAAAGAGAGGATAGATTTGGATTAGTTCGGGTGTGGGTCTGGTAGCTTAGTGGTCACCTGTCACCCTAGCAGAAGCAGGCCGCGGCGGCGGCGCCTAATGCGCCTCCCCGTAACCGGGGCTAGATGGGGACACTGTGGTCCCCACAACCCGAAGGGGGCCATCTCGAAAGAGATGGTCCTGGGTCTGCCGGGGTGCGAGAGATATGCTTTTGGCAATCTCACCTCCGGCAACCAAGGACCCAAGACGGCGTGTGTTTTAGTCGGTTCGAGTCCGACATAACCGCCTCCACCGGCTCCGTGGTTGTGGTATCCGTGGGGATTTTTCGCACGATAAAAAAAAATGTGGTCAAAAGCATTCGCCCTGTAAGAGAAGGATCGCGGGTTCAAATCCCACCTGGACAGATCACAAAATTGTAGCTTTCTAAATCGATTTAAAATATGAAATTATGTCTTTATCATACCTGAATACTGTTTCTGCGTAGAATCGCCAGCCAGCCTATCAGCCAATTGACTCAGTATATGAGGAGCGCATTCTGGCTGAGATTTGCTAAGCCTCACTAATATTAACTTGCCGTGTGACCAGCAGGCTTGTGCAACGGGTTTGAGCCGGTACGTTGATAGAAGGAGGAATGCCAGGTGAATTAAACCGACCACCGTCAGCTGGCGATGGTTTGCACTGTGAATATATGAGAAAATGATAATTTTTGTAGAAAGTCTATGAAGAAACCTATAGGAGGAGACCAATGAGGGACTTCGTGATAGGGTAGAATAAAGAAAAGCCAACGAAGCGAGAGAAAAAAGGTAAACAGAGTTTCAGCGGTTCCAAACATTTTTTATTTTGAAAATTATTACGTACTCGTATCAATTCAAACGCATTCCAGACAGAAATTAAATTGCTCATAAGATGGCAGATCTGACAGTTTAGAGCCGCTGTACTGACAGCTTTCCTGTACTACGAAACACGCAGCGACAGCTGTCGCTCGGCCGTTGTTGCGTATGTGTGACATGCGCGACAAGGACAGAGAAAATAATCGTTAGTTCTCGCAACGTAACTCAGTAATGGTCGCTTTGTTTACCTTTATTCTCTCGTCTCGTTGGCTTTACTTTAGGTTAGGACGCCCCTAAAACTCTTGCCGTCAAAAAGTTACTTACATCATTAAGTACCATATGTGAGAAAGAGGCCTTACCTTCTTTCGGCTGTATTTGCTATACCCTCTTTCTCCCTCTCTACAGTAAACTCAGTATGACGGCAAAACTCGTGTCTTCGCGGCAAAAAGTACACTCATTTTCTTCGTCAAAGATACTATCGAAGCAGAGGAATACTCGGTAATATTGTTGGATACTTAAAAACATCTGTGAAAGTTATATGGCAGTTGCTTCACGCAAATCATCGCGGTTCAACAGTAGTCAGGAATAAAAAAACGTTTAGCCGAAACTTCATTAGGTTAAAAAGGGACCTGATCCGCAAGGTCACAGGCGTCATCTTGACCGGTCACTGTCCCATAAACAAGCATCTATTTACAATAGGTGTGACGGACAGCCCCCTGTGCAGAGGCTACATGGGGGCAGAAGAAACGCCACATCATATGGATACAGAGTGCATGAGCGTGGCCGGACAACGGGCGAAATTCCTCCAGTCTCCAGCGTTGCTCCGGGAAGCATGTGGAAACCTCAAAAGGCTGCTGGCTTTTTGGGAGGATCTGGGTTGGTTGGAATGAGAGGTAAGACGGTACGCACAATGGCCCAATCTAGAGGCTAAGTGCGGAACAGCCCAGGGAAACTAAACTAAGTCAGGCTGGAAAGCTGACCCAAACTGGGTTGTGAAAAGGTTCAGACAATGATGAATGTTACTGTTTTAAGAAGTTAATGGACGTTCATGGAACACATACCTTTCAGTAGTGATAACTTTAAGCAGACTCACGACGTCAACATCAGGTCCGATGACAGACCGGACCCAGGCGGATTCACGTGCTCTTAAATCATCTAACGCACGCAGTTCGATTGCTGACCTTATTACCTGAACAATTGAGTTGAAAATAGAAACAATGATAAGTAATTCTTATTTAACGTATCAGTAACGTAGGATGATGGAAATAAACCTTATCTCGATCTTGTGTATCATTCAGTACACAACCCATTGGGATTCCAGCATGTATGGATTCATCATAAAAAGTAAAATCGTTGAGAAAAAAGATGTCTATTCTTACCTCCAGACATACGGATCGGAAATCCGCCCCCTTATCGGCCATAGCGAGCGCCAGATCTATGAGAAAGGGAGCTCTTAGCAGCTGGGTCTTCGGCCACTGCTTGATATGTTTGCGGACCAGCTCAGGGTCGGCCGCCCCTTGCGATATGTGGTAGATACAGGTGGACAGACAACGACTCAGTTCTGCTGAACTGTGGGGCACTGCAAGTAACATTTTCAACTTTAATAAATCATACTATCGTAAGTATAACGTACTAGCTTTTGCCCGCGGCTCCGCCCGCGTGGATGTCGGTTATCGCGACCAAACATAGCCTATGTCCTTCCTTATGGTCTAATCTACCCCTATACCAAATTTCCTATGGTTTAGGCGTGAAAGCCTAACATACAGACAGACAGAGTTACTTTCACATTTATACTATTATGGTTTGTATTATAGTATATACTAGCTTTTGCCCGCGTAGATGTCGGTTATCGCGACCAAACGTAACCTATGTCCTTCCTTATGGTCTAATCTACCCCTATACTTAAATTAAATTTCATCAAAATCGGTTCAGTGGGTTAGGCGTGAAAGCGTAACATACAGACAGAGTTACTTTCACATTTATATTATTATTGTATGTAGTATAGAAACAAGTAGAATGGAAATATGGATAATGTCTGAACGATCAATCAGTTTCAGCCTATCATAGTCTACTGCTGTGTATGGGCTTCTCCCGATGTTGGGAGGCTCTGGCCTACTCATTAGATGGTTTCACCGGCTTGAGCATATCATTACATACTTACCAATATCATCAATATCCACAGTGGTGGACTCGGAGTCTTGTGGGGGCGGCTCCAGTTTGCTGTACAACCTCACGCTGAAGTAATGTGATAGATGTGACAATACCGGCTCCAAGTTATATGATTTACATAATCTGAAACAAATCACACCTAAGTTCATACTAATTAACGCTGATTGAAGACAAATAATATACCTCCCAAGGGGAGGTTATGTCGGACTGGAACCGACTAAAACCGCACGCCGACTGTGGGTGGTGGTGCTAGGCCGGATGTGAGGTTGTCATCGACATATCCCTCGCACCCCGGCTGACCCAGGGCCATCCCTTACGGTCTAGCCCTCCTCGGGAGGGGGGACAACGGTGTCCCCGACTCGCCCCCGGAATGGGGAGGCGCGCTTTTATACGCGCCGCCGCCGTGCCCTGCTTCTACTGGGTTGCTCAAATCGACACTGCGCTAACATGATCCTGTGGAGCCGGGATCTCTCGGCCTGAATGTCTTTGGGAGTATTTGACTAGTCAATATTAATGGGCATGTGTGTGGGTACCTTGCTAAGGTATACTTACTTGAGTAACTGGTGAACAAGTGGTGGCAATGTATCCGGAGGTATGTCTATAATATATGAACAGATCTTGTTCACCACTTGCCTATGATCGGTGCGAGATAATTGCATGTCCCTAGAACAAAAAATATAGATTAACAGACAATTTATATCAGCCTTCAGGAGTTTCTGAATTGCAACTAATGGTGGTAGTGAACGCGGCCGCTACGCAGGAGTCGCGGGTTCGATCCTCGCTCAGTATAAATAATGGTATGTATGAACATGGATATTTACATTGGTCTGGTCATACCTTAGAGAGCAAGTTGAGCCGTGCGACGGTCCCGGTTTCTACTTACGTCAAACAGTCGTTGTGGGTAGTTGCAGCCATAAGTAGTCCAACAACTGGTCTAACTGCAACGCTTTGATATCGCCATTCGTTTGTGGAGGTCAAATTATGTGTATCAAAGAGGAACAGATTGTTGGATTTTGTAAGGAAACAGGTAGGCTACCCCAAGAAGAAGGACCAGGGGTAATAAATGAAGTGGCCCACTCACGAAAGGAATATCAAATGGCATATATCAAAGAGGAACAGGAATAGATTTGTATGGAAACAGGTAGGATACCCCAAGAAGAAGGACCAGCGGTAATAAATGAAATGGCCCACTCACGAAAGGAATATCATCTAGTTTAAAGGTAAGGTTAGTGACTCTTGAAAATAATAGTAATAAATAATAATAGATAACAGAAAGTTTACTAAAAACAGCAACACTAACTTGAACATAGCAGTCAATTGTACCAATTGTTTCTCTTTCCATCTACACTGACACAGTGTATGAACACACTGCTCCTTGTACTCAGAGCTGCCCATTTCTGTGCCACAGTGCTTGACTGTGTCATGCGATGATATGGCATTGATGCATTCTGGGAGTACATCACGCCAACTGTAAATTGTAAATATTATTATTAATGGTTTCCTAATGAAAAGAAGAATTCTCTTACATTCTACGAAATTATTTCAGAACCATGTAAGGGGCATGGAGCCTATTGCCATCAACTGGACACTATGGTATGGTATGGTATGGTATCACGGGCTGTTATCCGCAACTCCACGACAAGGCGCGGTTTTTGCGTGAGGGTGGGATTTTATTCGATCCACCCCAACTCGTTGAAGAACCCCAGCAGGTTATTCACACTGCTGGTGATCTCCCGGAGCGTACCTGTGTTTCTGAAGTACTTAGCCCTGTATGTGGCGGTTTCAGGACAGTGTAGGAGCACGTGTGCCGCAGTTTCGTCCTCGTTCATGCAGGCTCTGCAGAGGGCTGTCGGTGATACCTAAAATATAAAGGTGTTTATTGAAGGAACCATGCCCCGTGATGGCAGCCGTAGTCGTGCGTAGTTGCCGTTTGTTCAGTTGTCGAAGACGCCTGGTCAGTCTATTATCAAGCACAGGGATTGCCTCCCTGGCCTGTCTGCATACTTCCAGGTTTATCCATTCTCTGTTGTGTTGGTCTCTCGTTCGTTGGTTCACTATGGTTCGTAGGTATGCAAAGGGGATCGGTATTATGGGTTCAGGTCCCATTGCAACCATGTCTGATCCTCTCCTAGCAAGCTCGTCCGCGGCATCATTACCTCGCGAGCCGCTGTGGCCTTTGATCCATTGTAGAGTTATGTTGTTGGTGTGACCTATTTGATTTAATTTAAGATGGCACTCCAGTATTAATCCTGAATTAATAGTATGGCAGTTTAATGCTTGTAGCACGGCCATGCTGTCTGACAGTATGCGTATTGAGTGACCTATCACTTTCCGGGCCATTACCGCTGAGGCTGCCAGAGTAATCCCCATACATTCCGCTTGGAATACTGTGTTATGGGTCCCCAGCGGTGTCGAAATTGATATATTGAGGTCCTCCGAGAAGATGCCGGCCCCGGTGCCAGTACCTGTTTTGGATCCATCTGTGAAGATACGCAATTCCGTTGGGCATAAGGCCTCACAGCGGATCTTGTATTTTTTGTCGAAAAGGTGTTGTTTAGGTACACGGTCATTGACTGCTCCTATCATAGGTATCTCCTTTGTGAGCTCAGTGAGCAATGAAGTGTGTCGTGTATTTCTCTCGCTCCATAGGTTGAGTGCCCTCAGGCGTATAGCCGCAGCTGTTGCTTCCTGGCGGATGAACAGATCCAAGGGTGGTAGTCCAAGCATGGCTTCCATTGCCGCGGTGGGGGTGGTTTTCATGCAGCCAGTGGTTGCCATGCAGGCTAATCTTTGGGTCTTTTGTAGTTTAGCCGATATTGTGCTGTTTTCGGTCCTCGGCCACCAGACAATAGCGCCATAGGCTATCATGGGACGGATCACTGTTTCGTAAAGCCACAGGATGATTTTCGGCGTTAGCCCCCATTTTTTTCCAATCATTCTTCTGCATTGCCAGAAGGTAATCCCGGCCTTTACTAATTTGTTTTCTAGGTGGCTATTCCATGTCAACTTGCTGTCGAGAATGACGCCTAGGTATTTAACCTCTTTTGACAGTTGGAGTTCCGTTTCGAAGAGTTTTGGTAATCGGTATTCGCCTAGTACCCTTTTGTTTGTGAACATAACTAATTCGGTTTTGTTCGGGTTCACTGATAGTTCGAATTCCCTGCACCATTTTTCTACAATGCGCAGGGCTTGTTGAGTTAGGTTACAGATCGTACCCGCTACCTTACCTGAGATAAGGATTGTTAGGTCATCAGCATAGCCTATTGTGTAGTCTCGGTTTTTGTTCAGCCTTGTGATTAGGTCGTCTATCACTAGATTCCACAGGAGGGGGGAGATTACACCACCTTGTGGGCAGCCTTTGGCTATCAGGGCTGTCTGGTCTTCTTTCTCAAGGTGAACCACTCTTTTACTGAGCATGTTTGTTATCCAGTCTGTTAGTACCGGTTCCGCTCCATGTTTTGACAGGGCGGTCTTAATACTGGTGAAGCTGGTTTTGTCGAAAGCTCCTTCGATGTCGATGAACGTTCCTAGGCAGATGCCTTTTTGTTCTATCGCTTCCTCTATCCGGCTGACTACCAGGTGGAGGGCCGATTCCGTTGACTTACCGGAGCTGTATGCGTGCTGGTTTGCGTGTAGGGGTATTTGTTTTAGTGCACCATCTCTCAGCTCCCTCTCGCATAAGCGCTCCATGGTTTTTAGCATGAAGGAGGTCAGACTGATTGGTCGATGTGCTTTGGGATTCGTGTAATCACCCTTTCCTGGCTTCGGGATGAAGATGACTCCCACTTCTCGCCATCCTTTCGGAACGTATCTGAGTGCCAGGCAGGCTTTAAAAATACGTTCCAGTCTGCTCGCAACCGGTAGGTTGCCCCACTGTAACATAGCAGGGATGATCCCGTCCGGGCCAGCTGCCTTATAAGGGTGAAAACTACTGATGGCCCACTGGACTTTTTCCAGGGTGACCACTTTGTTTGCATATTGCCAGTCTCGGGCAGTAGGTGTTATGGTTTCATCTTGCCAGTTGATCTCTGTTGTAAAGACGCAGCCAGGGAAATGGGTTTCAATAAGTCTGGACACTATTAAATTGGGTTTGTGTAGTATAGATTTTTTATATTAGTAACTAATATTTGCTTGCTAAAGGGGTAAGCTAAAACTCTTTCAGCTAAATTAACTATAGCTTTAGATTTAGCTTACGCCTGCAGCAAAACTAAATTGAAACAAAGGAGTGGTTTCTGTTAATAGCATATTGTTGATCGTAAGTTTTTTTTTTTATTTCATAAAACATAAACAAAAAAACCATCAATGTAAACCTTTGAGAATGCCGTAAGGCGAAACAGGTCAGGAATTAAAATAAACTCAGTGGAAAAGTACAAGTGTGTTATTCAATATGTGTAGCAGATTCCACCAAGTGCCATCAATCTACAGTATAAACAGTATAACCAATTAGTTATTTCAAAACTGTCTTCAAAATTCATATTACTTTCTTATACAGCAATAAAATAAAATTCTGTTGAAAGGTTTTGGGCATCAGAATGTTTTTGGTGCAGGAGAAGTGATAAAGTTATTTTATAAAAGTTAAAGTTATTTTTTAGTTTTACTTTATTTAGTTTTAGTTTTATTTTAATAATATATTTTTTTTTTATATTAAAAACCTTGCAACTCACATCATATTAACATCACTATCATCCACAATGGACTGCACACTGTCATTGCTCCATCGCACAAGATCCTCTACTGGTAATCTCGGTAGTTCTAAGCAGAGCCTACTGGACACATCACCGCAGTGTGTAAGTGATGTTGACTCCTTTCTCATAGTCTTTAGTACCAAGTCAATTACCTGAAAATAAGTATCTCTATCAAGCACCAAACCTAGTTGCAACAAAAGCTTGCACTTTATACCTTTTCTTTTTTTTTTCGTGCGGATAGCCTCGCATACCTCCCCTGCTGGAGCCGGAAGCGGAGGTTATGTCGGACTCGAACCGACTAAAACTGCACGCCGACTGTAGATTGTGGTGCTAGGCCAGAGGTGAAGTTGTCATCGACATATCCCTCGCACCCCGGCTGACCCAGGGCCATCCCTTACGGTTTGGCCATCCTCGGAAGGGTCACTCCCCTAATGTTTCTCTTTTTGTTAATTTGGGCTGTGGTTAATTATTATTATTTCACTGTGGGGATGCCAGATGGCCGGACGGATGATCCATCTGCGACTTCTGCGTGCCATTTCATCCATTTTCAGAAGTGGCTGAAATTGTGTCTGAACTCCAAATGACAGGAGAGGGCCTGATCTATCAATAATTAGGTAGGTGTACTGTCTTTGAAGTAATGTTGGCTTGATCCCCAAAATATTGTAAATTAATTTGTGAAAAGGTTTTTTTTAATGTATGTTCAGTGGCATTCTAGTAGGTACTCATACTCTACTTGGATCTGATTTTATCATAGTATATTTAATATATTATAGTAGTAACACTTGAAGAAACACTAGAAGTAGTAGTATGCAGGAGGAGCGGATTCGATCCCCGCTCAGTGCAAATATTTTTATGCATGAATATGGGTATTTGCATTGATCTGGTTGTGCCTCGGAGAGCATGTTAAGCCATCGGTCCCGGTTGCCATACAAACATGTGTGACAGTCGTTATAGGCGAATTGGGTGAAATAGTCCCACAGAGAAGAGCTGCTCTGCCCTCCGGTCAAACGTCTTCCCCAATGGCAATAGTAATAACACTATAGGTATTACTATGACCAAACTGATTGAAGAGTAAATGACTACACCTACGGTTTTCAATTGAAAGCAGTATTCACTCATAGTATATTACTTTCTCTGGACATTCATTGATATTGCTTTGTAGTGTAGCCTTTGTATGGCTCATATGAAGAGCTCTGCTAAAACACAACAAGTTGAAACCTGTTTGATGGCCTGTATTTGGGGGTTATTTACCTTCACTTTATTCTTACAATTTCCTGAATGGTCCGGCAATCCATTTAAAATACATCCCAATAATTCTCCACCATCACTGTTTAGAATACGTCGCGGTAGAAACTTAACTATCTGAAATAAATTCCACTCATAAACTTTTCGAAGTCGGATAACAAAACACGAATATTTTCATTTATCACACGCTTACCTGTTCATATTTAGACTGACATAATTCTCTAAGCTCTTCACGTTTACTATGTATATTACCAATTTCTTTAATTTTTGTATAAACTTTATTATGCTCCATTTTTCGATGTTTTCTTTTCAAGTTTATTTACGTACGTTTTGCTTACCCGCCCAAAAAAAGTTGAAAAACTATGACAGACAGATGACACTGATGACAGATGAGAGAATAACAGATTATATACGATACAGAAAATTACAGATTACAGATAATTTTAACAAAAAGCCGGTTTACCGTGTAAACGGTTTTTTAAATCGATTAATCTAAGTGAGTTTTTAATACCATAGAGCATTATGAAGTTGTCTAATTTTTATTTTACTGGCAATCCCCTCAAAATCGTTCCATATCCATCCAAAATACTGCGTTATGTATATTTGTAGCATAGACAAGAACATTTTTGTCAAAATTCAGAACACACTATAATTCGGAAGTGAAAGTAAATATAAATAAATGACATGTGTATCTAGAAAAAAAGGAATCAAGCATGATTTCATTTAATATTTCGGTGGCCTACATTCTAGATGAGATAAAATTAAACAGCATGGCAGCCCCGAGAAGTAACGTCTTTTCGATGACGTCATCAGTTTATGTTTAGCGATTGAGAAGTTACGAAATTCACGAATTTCGTATATCGCACGCGTTTGTGTACAATTCTTTGTACTGAATTTTGTATTTATACATTTTTGTCAGTCACTAAATTTACTGGGAAGTTACATGACGTTGAAAATTGAGAACCCGTACCGTAAAGTGTATTTGAAAGTCAACGAGACATTTGGAGACATTTGTTACGTTAATTTTGGCGGCATTACATGCAAGCCACAGAAATAGATTTTCTTGTGTAATATCATTGTGTACGACGTAGACTGAATTGTTTTTATTATCGGTGGCATTGTCGTATAGCCATCAGCTTGGCATACCGAGGAAGAAAGTGTGGAAGATGGGGTTGAGGCAGTGTTAACAGAAAGACAGCATCAGTGAATAAAACATGGAAAACCCCACGGTTAATGAATTGAGGTCAAGGTCTCGTTCGAAGACACCCTTTTTGCGGTCTAGCTGCGACCGTGAGAATTGTTTAGAAGGGGAGGAACACACCCATCACAAATCTGGCCGCAAAACTCCCATAAAACGGAGCACTCCAGTGAAGTAAGTACTTACACCTTATTTAATATTACTCTGTTGCTCTAGGAGATTATAATCTACTACCAGCAACTTCCTATTGTTTACAAAAACATTTTAAAAAAGCATACATTACAATGTGGGTTAAAATTTTCCTAGTAGAACTATGTATCATTTTCTATGATAAATAAGCTTGTATAATCTCTAACAATTTACTGATAACATGGTTTTAATCAAGATAAGCTTGTTTATACCTTTTAATTCATACACAACACAATTGTGTATTTCCTGAAATTGGTAAATACAAGCAAGATTCTAGGTACTGTGGACTGTGGGTAACCTAATCTTGTTATGTGAACCATTTATGACTTGCCCACAATTTTAAATTGTAATTCAATAATTTTTAGGTAATTCATTCAGGCTTCTGCAAGTTTATTTTCATTAAAAAAATGTAATTTAAGGTCTATGGAAATTAAGAGTTCACTATATGTTTATAGGTTATCTGAACTATTAAATTTAATTAGATTTTTTCAAATATTAACTGAATTATTTGCATGATTACATCAAGGACTATTATAATATGTACATTAAACAAAAAGCTTTAAATTGTTTGGTTATATGTATAAATAAGACTGTATAGGCATATACTAATAAAAATAAAGTGTCTAACAAAATGATATCCCATGTACAGCCTATTTAAAAATGAAAATATTCTAGTACAGGTACAATATCTCCTCTAGAAAAAAAAAACAACAATAGTGTTCAGTTTATTGTTCATTCTCATCAGTGAAAAGTACAACTATCAACACCTAGTTTATAGTTACTAAAGATATTGTCTTATCAGATTTATTATCTCATAAAAAAGTAGAGCAGAGGGGCAATGAAATTCTACCTATAAATCTCCCACCCACACAAGTTTGAACAATACCATTACAAGGTTGTATTTCACTAAGGACAGAGGACAGATTTTATTTACCATGACGTCACAACTATGAGCTCTGAGGTCATTAAGGCCTGGTGTGGCCTTGTTAGGGACACAGGTTCTTGTGAATTTTATAGCTAAACGTTTTACAAGTAAACTGTGTGAATCAACAGCTATTCATAGTCTCCAGTCATTCAATTATAGCAAAGGTTAAAGTTTTATGATATTATACATGATTGCGATATAATTATTTTGCATTTAATTTAAATATTTTTAAACTTACCTTTTATTTTATTCTTTTTATTTATATTGATGTTGACTTGTAGTGTAATGGTTATAAGCTAAAAATTTTAAAAAGAGAAGCTAATAAAATCTAAGAATGTTTTTTTTTATCTGCAATATATTTCTAATCACATATTCCAATAGGAGCCATCAAGAATTATGTTAAACGGACCTCTCATCTGTTCCTCTGTTCGCTTGGGTCATACAAACTTTTTTTACATTTACTTTTTTTTAAACCACTACTAACTAAATTAAAATAATAATCTGGTTCTAACCTTGTTTGGTAATGTTCTCGCAGATGGCCATGATCTGAAGTAGACCAATGAGGATAATATTAAACCCCTTGTATGGTGCTGCCTCCTTTTACAGTCATGATACTTTGAAATTTTTGTTTATACAAATGTTTTAATTATCTTAACAATAACCTTGTATTAATCATTCACCTGATATGCATAATTTTACAAAAATGCAATTATCATTTTAATTTAAAAATAATTTACATTCATTTTACTTTAAATATTTGAACATTCTGTGTTCATTATGCACTAGCAGATTTTTTTTTCATGTCTGTTTTGTATGAATAACAGTGGTCAGTACAATGACTGTTCATGAGATCCCTTCTCAGTTTGCTTCTCTCGTTGGGTTAACTATTCTAGTTGAGGCTATCCTATCATTGTTTTAGTGATATGGTTAGGCAGCAGTCACTCCCTTAGAAACTGTACATGCCAAAGCAAGAAGTTAACGAACCCTGGGCTTCCAAGTGAAAGCTTCAGATGCAACTGAAAATAACACTAAGAAGATGATGAATTACTACTACTGCCAATGGGGACACCATTTGACCGGATTTCAGAATTCTATGTGGGGCTATTTCACCCTATAACGACTGCCATACATGTTCGTATGGCAACCGGGACCGACAGCTTAAAATGCTCTCCAAGGCACGACCAGACCAATGCAAATACTCATATAAAGCATACAAATATCTGCACTGAACGGGGATCAAACTCGCGCCTCCTGCGTAGCGGCCGTGTTCACTACCGCCACGCCACGGAGGCTGTATTATGAATTAATTCAATATGTAAATCTTTCATATGTGTTATTTTTCAATACTTTTTTGGTCCTTGAAGAATTTTTTTTATTCCATTTCAAACATGTGCAACATATATTTGTTCTCTTCAACCAACTTTCTCTTTGATAACACAAATGGAAATGGCAGCAACCTTGGCCAGCGGATATGAGTCTGTTGATAACGGTGACCTTCTGTGTGATAAGTACTCACACTGTGACATTTCTGCACAGTCATTAGGGCAATTTCAGAAACAAAAAGTTTTATAGGTATATAATTCCACCACATTAATGTTTTCATTTAAAAAGCAAATTGCACTTAGATTACATACATAAAAGAACCATGTATGAATCATGCACAAAATTGTTCAGTGTGGAGATTACCACTTAATATTGTCTAGAGACCACTTCAATTATTGTGCTAACCATGTAGCTATTGTTTTACATTCAAAACAATCCAGTCCAATCTAGCGGCAGGTGCATCCATCCTCTCATTCACAAGTATCTAACTGTACGTAGGATTGCATTGGTTTTCTCTGGAAATAGGGATGTCAATCATCCCCATAAAACCCTATGAGCCATTGGATTGGCTTAATATGGTGTTTAGGGGAACTCGGGCTTTACCAAATGACTACAATATTGGTCGAGTACATAAGGAAAAAGAATCTTCTCGGGCCGGACTTGAACCCTCGATCTTTCCCTTACAGGGGGAATGCCTTGACCAACTCGGCTGCCGAGACACGCCCGATGTGATTCAAATTTCCCTTCTTATCCGTCTTGAAGGCGATACAATACAGGGTTATTTATTGCACGTAGTGTGACACCCCTGGTGATATGGGGGTGTAGGGGTCACTTTCCATCAGGTGGACCGTGTGCTTGTCTGCCACTTAAGTGGTATAATAAAAAGAATAAACGATAAGCAAACCTAGGGCTATTTTAAAGCCTCGGATAATGCCAGAATCGCCGCTAAATAGGGCCGCTCCAGTGAAGGCAACTCTGATAAAGTTTGTTTATCTCCATTCACTAATAATTTACGTCAATCACACTTGTTGACTGATAAATGCAACTCGTAAGTGCAATGACTGACTGTTCACCTTTCACGACAATGTTGCGGACATTATATCGGTCAGAAAAGGTCATGAGACAAACTAGTGCGGAACTTAAGGGTAGATTCTTTCTTAAAGCAAATTAGGGCTTTTTGAGGCTCAGTATAATATTCATCTCGTTTAACTCTTGTGTTAAGCTAGAACCCGAACTCAATTTTTTATCTCGTTTATTTATGAGTTTTATAACCCCCTCCAAACTCAAAGGAAATAGTCGGCCACCGAACTTGTTTTCCTAATCGAATACATACATTTTTCCCTATGTATTCGATTTGTATAGTTAGCATACATAATGCTGTAAAAATTCATTCAATTGTTCTCTTAAATAATATTTACATGTAAGTTTGTAGTCAAAATCATTTATTCTATACTAGCTTTTGCGGCTTCACCCGCGTGGATGTCGGTTATCGCGACCAAACGTAACCTATGTGTTAATCCAGGGTATCAGCTAATTCATGCCAAATTTTATTAAAATCGCTCTAGCCGTGAAAGATTACCCAACAAACATTCATTCATACTTACAAACTTTCGCGTGTATAGTATTAGTAGTATAGATGAAAACGGAACTTACAAAAGTGTAAAAGCAAAGACCTTATAT
The DNA here is from genome assembly GCA_914829495.1 of Eilema sororculum. Taxonomy (NCBI): domain Eukaryota; kingdom Metazoa; phylum Arthropoda; class Insecta; order Lepidoptera; family Erebidae; genus Eilema; species Eilema sororculum. The sequence continues at coordinate 20,031,226 of OU618541.1, forward strand.
TATCTTAATTTGCGTTTACCTGTATTATCGTGTTGACCAGGGTCATATTATTCTGAGTGCTTAATAGAAAAAAGAACACGCAATACTGACATAATCTAAGCAATTAGTTTTATAAATAGAATTAACTAAGTGTTTCTAAATATGTTGTGATCCAATTAACCCCACAGATGGTTAAAAATGTTCAAAGTTTCAAATAATTGTACCTGTTTGTTGTAATCAATGACCCGATTGCAGTGAAACACCTATTAATATTACGGGTGCGGCGTGGGCAGCACAATATACGCAATATACTTTTATTCCTATTTCGTGTGGTACAAGCAAAAATAGACCTTATCGTGACTTGTATGATTTGAGATTGACATGGTCATTCACGTTAATAGTAGGTAAAACACTCGCCGGGATATTGACCATGTTTTTTAATTGGATCGAGTATTCTCTCGATTCAATTTTAAAACATGGTCATCAAAAATCAATGTTTAAAAATAGTTAAAAAATCATTCATTGGTTCCAACAGTTTGTAAGAAAGTTGGTAGATGGCTCCACCGTCGCCCTTAAAGGCGGATATAAAGAGAAGGGAAATTTGAAGTGATTCAAGTGTGGCTCAATCGGTAGCTCAGTTGGAAAATTTCTCCTGTAAAGGAAGGGTCGTGGGTTCAAGTCCAAGTCCCATTTGAGCAGTTCATTTTTCCCGTTGTATTCGATTGGTAAATATCCCGGCGAGTGTTTTACTATTAACTTAACGGAACTATCTTAAGTAGACAGTCACTGCACACAACGTGTCTGGTAGGACGTGTAAATAGTCCTGACCAACTGGTGTGTTTGCACACAAAGCGTTTAAGAACCTCTGACCTGGCGTTTGGTTGTGATAGAAAGGAAATACTCATGTGACCGCTTCTATGAATGAAAACGTAAGAAAAACCGGCACTGACCTGTGTTCCACCTCGTGAGGATTCAGCTGCAGACAGGCGTGGTTCCTGGCACGTGCTGGCAGGTAGGTAATTTTCGACCGGTCGGTTATTTTCTTGAATTTGTCGTTTTCTTCCGATACACTTCACTTATACTGACTTGAGAATGTGGCCAAAGGAACTTATAGAATTACACAGAAAGAAACGAGGAGTTGAATTATTCAAACTTCCGTTTTTGCGTTAGCGGAGTCAAAGAGGCACCTTTCGATGCTGCGGCGTTTTAGTGACTGATTAAAAAATGCGAGCGGGTAGATGATCCGCCGTGGTGCTTGAGAGTCTCGCGTAGAAACTTCATTCTCAAAATATAGTTCGAACAGATCCATTCACAGCGCCATTCATTGGCCTTCTTCAACACTAAGTGGTCAACAAATGAGCGCCAATATTCAAACATTATTCGATACATAGAAGCGGTTTATTAAATTACAAAAATTGAAATACAATTAAATTATGTGGGAAACAATTAAGAAAGTACCTAAGCGCTCCACCATGCACCCGGCTTTGGAACGTCGCAAGACGTTACGAAACAAACAAGCGAACACTGGCTGATTAGAGCCCATAGTGAATTTGTATAACATAATAATACACATAGCTAAAATAACAACTTAGACTAACAATATTCTATCTAAAGTATGTTTAAAGCTTGAGTTAAAAATTAAAGTTTAAGATTCTATTTAGCGTTGTAAGTTATTGCGTTGGGATAGGATACAACTTGCTTACAGCGAGTTTGTAAGCACCAGTACGCGTTTTATATATTATGATAGACATGAGGAGTCCAGGTCCAGTATGACAATTGACAACGTGAAACTGCTGAATTATTAGATCAACAACGTGATCGCGTTTAGGGAGAAGGACAGGATGTAATCCTGATACAGAATGAGGTTCGATCTTAAATTTAAATCGTGCGAATTTTAAAACGTATGTAATGATGCGTAGTAGTTTCTGCCAAGAAGAAACACGTTGTGCTAATGTACATAACAATGGCGACTCTGTGTGTTTTGTTGTCACACTCAACACATTTGCCTTATGCTCAGGTAAGTCAGAACAGTTGGCGGGAGAGAATGACTTAATAGGCCATTCATCAGGGGGGCCGCGGATCCATGCTGGACCGTTCCACCACAAATCATAAGCCAAAAGTTGCGAGGGGAGCATACCGCGTGATAGACAATCACTCGGATTAATGTCTCCGGCGACGTGATAAAAATGTTTAGCGTTCAAGTTTTCTTGACACTGAGCGACCCGGTTGCTAACAAAAATCGACCACCGATGTGGTGACGAGTGAACCCATGATAAGGCAATCGTGGAATCAGAAAAGGCGTAAATGTCAGTAACGGGAATGCGTAATGCATACGAATCACGTACAGTTCTTATTAACTTTGACATAAGCAAAATAGCACATAACTCTAATCGAGCAAGCGTAGTAATCTTTGTCGGAGTGACCTTTGATTTCGCACACAAAATGCGAGTTTGAATGCCAGATGGGTAGGTACAATGTGCATAAATAACACATCCCATGCCATTCAGGCTGGCATCACAAAATGCGACAAGACGTGATTCGCAATCAACTTCGACACCTATATATCGCGGAATTTTTAATGTGTCAAGCAATTTTAATTCTTGAACGAGAGCGGAAAAGCGTGAGCGTATATGCTCTGGAGCAGGGTCATCCCAATCACTCTTACTAAGCCAAAGTTCCTTAATTAACAACTTATCAAAGTATCACAGGTGCCACCAACCCGAGCACGTCAAATAGTCGTGCAACTATAGGGAGTATATTTCTCTTAGTGCACTTCTCATCTACCAAGGTGGATGTGAAATAAATATTATCTCCACACGGCTCCCACGAGAGACCTAAAACCTTTGCGACATGACTGCCAACATCAAACTCAAGCGATTTGCGGTGAGTATTTATGTCAGCGTTCATTGCGATAGGAAATAACCTAAAATTTAATAATAATAAAAACAGGTCTGCCTGTAAATTGGGACCAATATGTAAAATATCATTGAGCGAAAGACAAGTGTGGGTTTTAGCGCTCGCGTCTAAGACAATACGCGGCATCGGTTTGTCATGTCGAACTACTGCGTGATGTGGTATGTAATAACCATCCATAGACAAATTAGAGTCATCAACGAGACTAAGACAACCGTTATCCAAACAATCCCGAATAACCTTATTGTAATTTTCGCGTACGGTTGGTGATTGACGAAGTTTACGCTCGAGCGACAAAAACCGGCGGTGAGCGACGCCGCGCGAGTTCCCTAGTTCAGAGGGATCCTTGCAGAACGGCAGCGCAACAGAATAACGACCTACGTCATCGCGAGTCACAGTAGATGTGAAAATATTCTCGCACTCGGTTTCTTCTGGAGACAATAGGCGCTTCACAGGAACTTCCTCAAGTTCCCATGGTTTTTGCACTAAATCATTTAGTGCTAGCGCAGAAAAGGATGCGGTTGTAGGCACAACAACTTTACGTGGGTAATCACCCATAAGTACATACCCAAACGCGGTTGACAGTACACAAGGGGCACTGGGGCCACACTCGACTCTATTTCCTAAGTAAATATACGGGAAGAGCTGTGCACCTAATACTATATCAATGTTTCCTGGAATGTTCCAGCTTAAGTCAGCAAGCGGTAAATCGCGAAGATTTAACTCGCTATCACACTTAATTAATTGCGAGGGCAATTGATCCGTAAGGCTATTCATAACTAACGCATGTATAGTATACTTATGATCTGCATAAATACGAGATTCAATGTCCAAATACACATAACCTATTATCGTGTGCGAAGTGGAGCCAACACCTTTGACAACAGAATTACTCATTGGTATTATTGGTAAATTTAATAAACGACAACAGGACAATGTTATTAAGTTATTCTGTGAGCCATTGTCAATTAGACATCTGACTACAGATTTATTTCCAGTGCTACCTTTAGGGCGAGCATACACCTGAGCGGTTGCCAAGAGAATATCACCCTTATGGCTAGAGGCATACGAATGCACAGTGCTTGAAGCGAGCGGTGACTCAGGAGTGGGACTAATATTGTCGCACTGGGGCGGCGAGAAAGGGACAGCACTCGTCGCATGCGAGTGCGAATTATTAACATTATCAAAATGCAATAATTTATGATGTTTTTTCTGACAGAAACAAACTAACGTACTTTTACATCGCGGGAGATTATGTAATGTGCTTAGACAATTCACGCAACCACGCTTAGATTTAATAAACTCATATCTAGCCTTTGCATTTTGCATATTTTTAAACTGAGCGCAGTTATACAGGTGTCGGTGGTCGCGGCCGCCACATAAACAACATGACGCGTCAACTGCGGCGGGCGTATTCGACTTATTATTAATCGGCACACTGACAACAAACGACTTAGAATTACGCTGTACACGCCTATCATTAGACTGTGGCGTCCCAGCAGTGGACGACTTCGCATATGACGAAGACCGCGGGTTTGACCGTTCAATCATCTTAGCATAATCTTGTACAAAGTCGATCAGCTGTTGCGTCGTAGGTATATCGACACCTCGAACAGAAAGTTCGAAGGCTTGGATGGTTAGCGTGTCCATTTTCCTCAAGGCACATTGTAGAAACATGAAGTCCATTAAATCATTTATACCTAACTCTTTAAGCGCGGCGATAGAGGAGGAATATATACCTATAAATGAATCAAGTGAGTTCACACTAGGTGAACAATTCTTTAAGTCTAATATATTATTAAGATAATATGAACCTAATGAGCGTTTATCTTGGTATTTCTTGACCAAGGCGTCCCACACTATACTGTAGGTCTCACTTGACGGAACAATACCGGCAGTGAACTTTAATGCGTCTTTGGTTAATTTTGAGAATAGGTATTGCACACGTTGCGAATCAGACAATTGTTTGTTCGAATGAATATTGGCCTTAAAGGACTGATAAAATGTATTCCAGTTTTCAGGGCGTCCGTCAAAACTCGGAATAACAAGCATTTCCAATTTCACTACAGACGCGTTCGAATTATGCGACCCGTGTGAGGCGACCTCCTTGACCTTGAGCGTAGATAATTTATTTCTAATGCGTTTTATTCTCGAATACAATTCATCAAATGAGTCAAGGCAAGAATAGTCGGGCTCCACAGGGGGTTCTAATGATAAATTTAAGCTATTTATTTGATCCACAATCGACTCGAATTTATCGCGAACGTCATCGATGGTCTCGGTCTCAGCCAGAAAATCTTCATTGGCTCGCGTCGTTATGTCAAAACACACAACTGATTTCGACGATTTATACCAACGATTGATGCGTGCAAACAATAATTCCTTCTTTTGATTCAACAGAATAAGCTTCGATTCGAGATCTGACGACATGTTTGCAAATTAACGATAGGTAAGACCTACCTATTGAAATATAACAAGAAGATTATCTGTAAGGTACCTACTATAATATAATAGTAATTCAACACAAACAGTTTAGATATACCTACTTTTTATTGAAAATTGTACTACGGCTTATTATATAATAGCGCAAGTAGCACAGCGGAGCGGGAATGTAAGTAACTACGTAACTAGATAGGTACTTACCTACAAAGTTACGCGTATGCGAATAGAATGATGATTATTTACCAATTAATACGTAAATCACCAACTATTATAAATATCTACCAATTATTACGTAGATTTAGCGTTTTAAATGCAGAATTTACCAAATAATTTACGTAAATCTGTTAGCGAAAGAAAGTAATGAAACTAAGATGGCGGAAAGAATTCACCAAAATTACGTGAATCTTTTAATTAAATGAATAGGAAAGAAATATTATTCACCAATAATTACGTGAATATGTTATTTACTGGCCTATCCGGCTCGAAGGACCATAAATTCTGGTAGGACGTGTAAATAGTCCTGACCAACTGGTGTGTTTGCACACAAAGCGTTTAAGAACCTCTGACCTGGCGTTTGGTTGTGATAGAAAGGAAATACTCATGTGACCGCTTCTATGAATGAAAACGTAAGAAAAACCGGCACTGACCTGTGTTCCACCTCGTGAGGATTCAGCTGCAGACAGGCGTGGTTCCTGGCACGTGCTGGCAGGTAGGTAATTTTCGACCGGTCGGTTATTTTCTTGAATTTGTCGTTTTCTTCCGATACACTTCACTTATACTGACTTGAGAATGTGGCCAAAGGAACTTATAGAATTACACAGAAAGAAACGAGGAGTTGAATTATTCAAACTTCCGTTTTTGCGTTAGCGGAGTCAAAGAGGCACCTTTCGATGCTGCGGCGTTTTAGTGACTGATTAAAAAATGCGAGCGGGTAGATGATCCGCCGTGGTGCTTGAGAGTCTCGCGTAGAAACTTCATTCTCAAAATATAGTTCGAACAGATCCATTCACAGCGCCATTCATTGGCCTTCTTCAACACTAAGTGGTCAACAAATGAGCGCCAATATTCAAACATTATTCGATACATAGAAGCGGTTTATTAAATTACAAAAATTGAAATACAATTAAATTATGTGGGAAACAATTAAGAAAGTACCTAAGCGCTCCACCAGTGTCTATGTTTTCTAACATTCATAAAACTATTAAATATACGAAGATCGGTTTCCTTTTTTGTAGCAAAATATGCCAATTAATAAATAAAATACAGTCAGCCACAAAAGTAATTTAACAAGTTCAAATTTACAAAGCACTTTTAGTAAACTCAGAACTGAGGTATAATTGGAAAGATGTAAATCTTTCATAAAATATCAAACAAACACCACAGAGGAATGCATTAATAAGGAAAGGTCGTTTGCAAAGTCAGCGACAAAAGTTGCTGGACGATTCAGCAACTTTTGTCGCGGACTGTTCACCCAATCTCCGAACAAATTATCTGTTAACTCATCAACCACTTCATCTGCATAGTCATTTTTTTGAATGACGTTTAATTTCTGTTGCAAGCAGAATGAAAACCAACATCAGTTTTAGACCCGGGGTCCTCTCTCCTACTCTCTTTTTGAATTTGACTTCTTTAGACTTTTTCCGCAGTAACTGTTATCTCACCCTCCAACCTCCAACCCAGAAAAAAAAGCCTACACCAAAGTCTCATCCGTTAATGAACAGATGTACCCGCGCGAAGGCTAAGTTAGCTCAGTTCCAGGAGGTCTTAATGTTGGCCCAAACACCGAATTTGAAAACCTTTATTTCTTTTTACAATTAACATATTTCTCCACAGGCAGCTAAACCAGGCATCTAGTAAAGCAGCTACGGAGACAATCACAGAAGTTGAGGAGGAGTACGCCACACCGCCTGCACATCGCACTCGGTTATCCACGAAGAATGCCGGCGAGAAACTCACCAAGACTTCCGACTACTCGTCAGAAGAGAGCCTCGACAGATTGAAGGGACATAGAAAGGAGATCTTCCAGGTGTGTATGAATCTCTTATGCAGATTAAGTCATTAAGGCACTCGTGGCAAGTAACTGACTAATGAATTGGATAGTACTTACATTGCAAGGTTAAGTTAACTAGCCAATTCTTAACGCATTGTGATCCCTTTGGGCGTCGGAGAGGACGTTAAGTCGTCTGTTCCGGTTTGCCACACAAACACCTGAGGCATTAGGCACGGATAATAACTGTAGCCCTAAAATGTCATACACCGATATCACCAGTGAGTTGTACAGATTTGAAGGTAGTTTCTTAACGGAAAATATAGAATTTCGACCCTTTCGTTTCGTAAATCGAAAATCGAAACTGCATATCGAAATGGATCGGAGGATAACTGTGCAAGCCTTATGCAAGCGGAAGTTTGTGGTTTCCAATAAAAAAATGGGTGCAGTGGAGTGTAGAATTTATATTCATGACCGTTAAGGGCCCAGATTGCGTAGACGCGACATCGATTTCGAGCGACCGCAGCGCTACTGTTTACTGAAACAACCGACGGGGCGGGTGAATGACCAGAGAGAGCGCGATTTTCAAAATGTTTTGCGACAAACGTTCCACGTTGAGTTATTATTATTAAATTGTTATTGAAGTTGAATATTTACAGCATAACAAAAATATTGAATTATTGGAAATAAACAACGACTGTAAAATATTCTAAGAGTAGTTTTTCGTTATAAAATGATCGTAATTACTAGATTAATAGGAGTAGTTGAGACACAATTTTTATGTTTTTCTATTTATACTAAACATTCAAGAGCAGGTCCGGACTGACCTTTTTGTATTCTACTTACCTAAAATTCCAACTATGTATTTATTTGTAATTTTACTACCAAAGTTTATTCTTATTTCGTAAAATATTCATTCAATAAAATAATTGCAAATTCAGTAGGAAGTACGGTCGAAATAACATCGAGCCTTTCCTCGCTAGTGTTTATCTCTACGACGCAAGGAAATGTGCCTATTGCGTAAACTCAAATACTTACCTACTTTTTGTTTACGATCACCTCGGTATCTAAAAATCTCCTAAGGTTTTACAAAAAAAATGTCAATAAATGAAACACAAGTATAAAAATGATTCATATAATTTAAAAGTAAGTAAACAATAACAAATATGAGTCGCCATCCAAAAAGCGTGCTAGGGTTGTACAAAAATTAGTTAATAAATGAAACACAAGTTTATAAATTATTAATATACCAATTAAAAGTAAACAATAACAAAATATGAGTTCAAAATTCTAATGTTTTTTTTTTCATTTTAACGATTACTAATCAAATTCTGATTTCTGCTAATTTGAATATAAAATCAATTGCTATTGCAAAACCTATCAGAATGAAAATGTTACCAGCTGCCTGATACACGTAATAAAAACCGTAGCGTAGGGACTTAAAAATGTCACTTCGTTTTTTGCAAATTAAGCCCTTTTAACCGATTTAAAAAAGAAGAAGATTCTCAATTCGCTGTATTTTTGAACCGATTTTGATAATTCTTTACACCTGCTAACTCTTCAAAATCGTATAGTAATTGAGCTATTGGAAGATTTATGACAATCCAAGACTAGATAAGTAAGTGCGTTTGAAACAGAAAACCAAAAGGCGATTTCTAAGTTTCTAAGTTAAAACGACTTTTGGACTGCCGTGTTTACGTGAATCGACCGGCTGGGTAGTTAATTTACCTCAGTCTCTTTCAAAATCATTAGGCGTTCTTCTCTTTCAAAACACGTGAAGTTCTTTCTTTCCTCTCTTTCATAGCCTCTATAATACTGGGCGCGTCACGAATGGGCATGCTTCGTGACTGCCGAGGATCAACTAATTCTGGAAGTAGGCAATCGTAATAAAACCGAACTAATTTCATCTCCATTTTCTCCTTCCAAAATTTGTCGTCCTTTTCTATAATATAAACTTTCATAGGTACAGTAGCACCAAACCAGATGCCAAGCATGCAAACGTTTCTTGTAGTAATATGTAGCTGTCCCTGAATTTGGAAATACCAGTTATGATTTTTATTTATGACATAACCCTTGGCAGCCTTGTCCTTAACCCAAAAGGTATGTTTGGCCATTACTTCATCAAGAGTCATGCCAGCTAAAGAATGTGGGCACTTAATTTCAATTAAACCGTTTGCAAAAATGCCATCTGGTGTAGTACCAAGAAATTCAAATTGATCGTCGACGAACAAACCGCAACCTTGTATACTAATATTCTCATGAATTTCTAACTGTCTAATTGCGGTTTCTTCGTTTTCGATACCGTACCGTACAGCAGGCAAACTGGAGATATTACTACCATAAACGATTTTACAAACAAGAGCAGCACAACTGGTGCTCTCTCGTTTTTTACAAACTTCCCCGAATGATGATGAGGTTAGTAATTTTCTCCTTGTACTCATCCACTCAGCACTACTTCTTTGCAAATGGGTCGACCTTTCAAGCTCCTCTCTTTCAGCACAAGACAACTTTAAATCGGCTAAAAAAGATGACTTGGCTTTCTCATATAATTCTGGACTCAGATTCAGGTTTTTCACAGTTTGGTCCATAGTGAGCGTCTTTCGATACAGCGCTGTGGCTTTTTTTTTTTCAATCTTAATTTAGGTTTGGCAATTAAACGGTTTCTACGATTACAATTTTCCACTTTCGCGATCAAAGGATTCGGACTAGATTTAAATATGACTTCATGAGTTTTACTATGAATCGATCCCGTATTAAAAGACACAACAGCTGCAGCTGCGCATCGGCCGGCATAAGAACCACGGGAAGAATAATTTACACGCTTACCCCCAACTAATTTGGCAATTACTGCGTTAAAACTTTCAACTATATTACTTGTACAATTATGAATTAAACTTCTAGAATGATATGACAGTCTTTTACTTAAAATTTCTACCGCTTCCGTTAATCCGCATCCAACAATTGCTGGAAGTAACCCAACAGGTTCTATTCGACGAGTATCAGGTCTACAGAAATACTCCTTGCAATGTTGGTGATTACCAAATACGTGTTGTGGACCATTTAGGATATTATCTTCGCTAAGGTTTTTTATTTTTTCTTCGAGTGACTGATTTTGATCCCCCCAATATTTAATAGCGCATTTTACACCCGTTCTTAAACGCAAATACCTTTCTTTTAGGAATTTCCGCAATTCGCAAGGATACTTAGTGTCTTTCGACAGTTTCTCCAAGCTATTGCAGTAGTTTCGTAGAAGATGATTTTTGCATTCAATTTTCTCTACTATTAAAATATCGTACGGACGCGAATCTAATATTTTTTTATAAGTACTGGAATCGCCGTCTGCTACAAATTTATTATAAATTACACCGTTATCAACAATGGAACGTTTAAACCCCTCAACTATTATGGTCGATTCCATCCCGATAGATGATCCTGAATAATTCTTGAAACAATGGTGTTCCGGGGGCTGACTGTTGTTCTTTGCGGCTCGTGCACAGACTACGCAGTATTTATTTTTAACTCCAAAAAACAATACTTTATTAGTTTTAATGCCAATTATCGCAGCTGCGCCGGATAAGGCGGAATAATTCTTACCATAAGATCTCTTGCTCCAACAACCGTCAACAGCAACAGATATTAATGGTGTACCATTTTTATCAACACTATCTATAGACACTGCGTACTCTGCTTCTTCCTTGACAGCTTCTGCCATGGAATGTGCTGCTGTCTTTTCCCACCAATCGCAAACCGTATTATTAATTTCATTGTATAATGAAGGTGACATGATTGGTAGGGCTACTGCGGCAGTTACTGTTTTTAACTGAGAGTAGCTCCCACCAGATGATATGATACCAGATACAATTTGATGATTCACTTCCATGCTATCTTCTTTCTTTTCAACCAAACACACAGTAAATTTCATACTACACATACTACATTTCATGATGAGTTTTGAGTCCAGACCAACTTTTACTTCACCTATTATACTGAGGTAACTTAACTTGCAATCCATTGGACCGTGGTCCCCTATGGCCTGAGAGCTTTAAAAAAAAAAAGAAATATCCACTACTCTATGCCCAACTTCCACTTCATCCACCTTTCCCTCTTGACTCTTTTCAATAAGTAGTTCCTGTAAAGAAAGAAAATGGCTTGATTGTTTTTTATAAAAAATAAGTCAAAAAGAAAGGGCCCAGTTTTTTCAAACATAGCTAAGAATTCCCTTAGAATACATCTTTGAAACACATAACACTAGATCTAAATCTTGAACGTTTTATATAACCAGGAACCAGGAATAACCAGGAAACCGTGGAGACATGGAAGGTGCGACTTGAGCAACCAAACCGCTCTCTCCTACCGGTTGTCACAGATACTTACCGGGCATGGTAGCTTCGGTAGGTATCTGTGGCGAAGACACCGGGAAACCACGGCCGAGTGTCAGCACTGCGAGGACCGCAGCGATGACACAGCGCTCCACACGCTGGTGGAGTGCACGGCGTGGGCGCAACAGCGCCAGGTCCTCGTGGTGGGTCTGGGCGTGGGCACCCTCTCGCTCGAGACCATGGTGCGAGCCATGGTCTCCAGCGGGAGTAAGTGGGACTGCGCCGCCTCTTTCTGTGAGCAGGTCATGCTCGTGAAAGAGGCGGCGGGGCGAGAGCGGGAGAAAACTCTCCCACCCGAGTTCCGCAGTCGGCGGCTTGGGCACCGCCGACGTGTCTTCGCCGAAGACCATCGGCCTCCATGACCGGGGGCCTGAGGACGGTGAGTTGGCTGCTCACCGTCTTTACAGAAGCAGGCCCATGACGGCAGCGTGACGTGAGGGATTCACGCACGCCCTCCCCCCCCTAAGAAGCGGGATAGCACCCGAAAACCCCCCCATAGACGCGGGATAACACCCGAACCACCCCCGAGACGAGGCCGCAATTGGAGCCGTAGTTCTGATGGGAGTCCTGGGACATCCTTCCGAGGGCTTACCCGGGGCTCCCATCCATAGGCTTCTGGGCGTTACCGTGGGGGTTTTTAGTCGGTAGGAGTCCGGCATAACATCCATGAAGGATTTTCCCCCACGGTTAAAAAAAAAAAAATATTTTTGTTACATAGTTCAATTAATTTTTTTATCTGTCGATTTTTAAATTTTTATTTATTTATTTATATTCATAACTGACGAAGACAAATTATAAAAGTGCAAAAGAATTCATACAATATTAGGTTCCCGATGAACAGAAATTATAAATTTCCTTTACGCTATAGGTATTAGTTTTTAATGACGTCACCTATTCTATGTCACTCGGGCTTAGAAGACAATTCTAATGACACTAAAAACATCAAAATCGGTTCAATAATTTTGAACTCATCGTGTCACAGAGAAATATTACTTTTATACATACGATACATACGTACACCCTAGGTATACTTCTTTCTTTTGGGCAGTCACGTAAAAGGTAATATTTTACGAAAAAAAATAACTTGATTCTGGTAAAATACGGGATTTAAACGTGAATTTTCTTTTGAGAAAGTAATTGAGAAGTATTTAGGTACTAAGGGCCTCTCAATGAAAATAATAAATATTGCAAGAAAAAAATCTATAGGTACCTACTGAGATTTCGTCTTCGCCCATCACTAACTAGGTAGTTTGTTTATTTATGTAACAAGTCTACAAGAATTACGTATAACAACTTACCTCTATACAGCACGTAGCAGAGTTGCTCGGAGTCTCGGCCTGAAGGTTTTCTTTATTTTCAATACTGGAAATATTATTCATCAATAATAACCACTTTTTATTTATTTTGTAATTTGTGCACAACCCTAAGCCAGACCCTAGGCGCGTCGCGCCTCTTAGGCGGTAAGTATGTCGACAAAGACGCGCGCCCGTGCTATTTCTGATAGGAAACATACCTACTTCCACAATCTGATATTTAGACAATATGATGAACATAAAAACGAATACTAGGTATATTATGTAATAAAAATTATTATTATGAAAATAGTTCCTATAGAAATTGACTTTATTACCTACTTACGAGTATAATACAATGTCTGAATCAGGTGATCTAAATCATATGACATATTGTATTAGCTTTGTAATGTACCCTGTTCAAATGCAAATAAATTATATTATTACTAGCTTTTGCCCGCGGCTCCGCTCGCGTGGATGTCGGTTATCGCGATCGCGACCAAACATAGCCTATGTCTTCTCTCTAGGTCTAATCTACTAATTTCATCAAAATCGGTTCAGTGGTTTAGGCTCGAAAGCGTAACATACAGACAGACAGACAGTGTTACGTTCGCATTTATAATATTAGTATGGATTACTACTTAGACATGATAAGCACACAAATGAAACTAGGATTTTTACATGACATTTTCACACAAAATAAATCTCGTATTTTTTTTCTAGGTATTTAGGACAATACGTAGTAAAGTAGGCAGATAAATAAATAGGAACTTACATTTTATTCCGAGATCTTTTGGCTTTCATATTTTGATAATGCGTACTAAACTTTCTTTTCCCTGGCATGGCACTCAGCAAATTCAAATTCAATCAGTCCTGTGAAAAAAACCCTCGATTACCGACTTGGTACGTTATGATATTGGCTTTCATGTTGAAAAATCTATGTATGTCGTGCAGAGAACTAGAAGATGATTGAAAGTCATACCCAGTCATACCCCGCCAGTTCCTATATCGAGAAAATAAAGTGGGCAGGGCTTTGATTGTTTCAAGCCTGAATTGATACCTACTTTACAAGGTTCATAAAATAAACTATTCAAAGTATCTAAATGATTTTGTATTTTTTGCGATTTATATCTAGTTCCATCATGGTTTTCTTTCAGACATTCATTATATCGGTACTTTCTACTTACTGAAAGTAAATTAGTTATAAAAATGTTATACTTACAGTTTTTCACAAAAATCACAAATTCACAACACGTAATTTTGCTGGCGCATCCGACACGCGTGGTGTCACCTTGAAATACAAAAACGCACTGGCGATTAGTGGCGACGCGGAGTACTAATTCGTAATATCGGGATGAGCGTGCTTTTTCATACATTTTTCTATGGAGAATTTACGTAAAATATATCTAGATTTTAGGGCTTTAAAAGAGGAAGTCTTTGTTTGTAAAGGTACAAAAAAAGTACATACTATATTTTATTAGTTTCTTCAGTGTTCAAAAAGTGGTTCTTTTTATCAATTTGTGTTGATTTATTGGGTTAAATCTGAAAAATACGAAGCCATGTTTTTGCATTTTTTCTCAATTTTGTGCGTTTGTTGACGTTTATTACATAACAACTATTAGGTTTTAAGATGTTATATAATCACCATAAAATTTTTTGGTCTTTGATTATAATATATACAAATTATCATTGATATCAATCATATCTAAATAGGTTAAATATGAAAAATCGTAACACTCTTTTCGGTGATTTTCACGATCTGGCCCCTTAAGTCAGTGAACTATTGGTTCATGTGTGTTCAATAGACGGCAATGAGCTCACACTCTTATACCCAAAAACAGCTATATGTATAGTGCAATGTACCTCCTCCCACTCCTTATATGAGATACAGGCGTTAATATAAATAATTGTAAACACGAAAAATAACTCAAACAGTATAATTTACACGTGATAATTATTGTGGCCGCCATGAATCCAAGGTTACGGTAAAACTCATACAGTAGTATGCTAACGTCATTCAATAACAAATATCCCATAATAACTTTACTGGTTCTCTTATAAAATTACGTATTATATTTAGATGGATGAATGGATGGATGGATGGATGAATTGAGTACAGTCAGATCTCATCAAGATCTTCGAGGCTCCAGCCGATCTCGCCTGCAAGCCTACTAATTGACTGACGGTGCATTGTCGCAGGCTTCCTCACGGGGTTGGCGAATCAGTTGGTAAAATATTTATAAGTTTTCTTTTAAAAGCGACTGCTTTTAAAAGAAAACTTAATGATATTTTTTTACTTTTTAACCGACTTCATAAATGTAGGAGGTTCACAATTCGATGGGTATGATTTCTTTAAACTAAAGGTGGACAGATGACCTCATTAAGGCCGCGGGAACGCACTGGATGCGAGCCGCTTCCGACCGGTCTTATGGGAGATCTATAGGGGAGGCCTATGTCCAGCAGTTGACTTCCTATGGCTGAAATGATGATGATGATGAAATTACTCCGATCTTTCATATTACATAACTAGTTACTTATCTCATATTCGGGAATCCAGACCCGTTTGTATTGAACAGAATTCCACTTATAACATTTTACACAAAAATTTACTACTTACTCTCCAAAACCTCTGTGACAACACAAAATTATCTCCCCTCAAAAATGTACCAAGCCCCTATATCCCCGCATAAATCTAAACTAACAATAATTCTGTGTATTTAGGACACATGACGTCACACCCTAAGTAAACTCAAACTTCACAGTAACTGTCCGTATTTCAAGGTCTTTTACTCAGTATTTATGGGATCGTGAAACATTTGGTAGCACTCTTTCGGCGTACGCGCATTTGCATCGAATTCGCTCACCTTAGGCGCCATGTTTATTTTTCACCTCCGAATTAAAAGGTGTTTATTTGATTCTGCTGATACAAGTTACGCAGATTTGCAAATAAAAGTCTGGATACATTGTCGGAATGACGTGGCTTCTTTAGTGCAAGTGTCAAGAAATCTACATTTATCTTGACAGATTAACCTTTGCATTAATTTTAGCTGTACAACTTTCTTGTGTTGGATAGCCCCTTTACCGAGTATGTTAACTAACTAGTCGAAGTAAAAATCTTTATTTGGTTTTAATAGCAGTTATAATAGTAGCTAGTCGGATATACTATCACGCAACGACTCAAAGGAGTAGAGCAGAGTAGGCATGCTATGCGCTGCCATTCCGTTCGTCCAATTGCAATAAAACTGTCCACTTATAAGTTATAGGTAAGTACTTGCACTAATGTTATAAGGATACTTAGTATCCTAGACTAGTCTAGTCTAGTAGGTACTTGAGACTGGATTTGATAGAAGATCGAATCGAATCGGCGGCGTACTTACAGGATTTTCCTGTACAAATACAGGATAAGTCGCCTGGCGTAACAAAAAAATAAAATGACGTATAGTGGCCTAATGCTGATGTTATATAAATTAAAAATATTGCTATTAAAAGCTTCTTATGTTATAAACAACTCAAGTAATGAGCAAACAGTTTATAGAAAAAATAATGAGCGATCTATCTATACCTATTTATGTACTAACAATCGTATACTCATTATATGATTATTAAGTTTTTATTGTAGTAGACAAATCAGCAACAGCTGCGCATACGTCCATAATCATTAGCGTGCCTGTCAGCATCAACTAGTCACTTGATTCGAATGATATATATGATATAGAGTTGTAAGACCGGATATATGTAACAAAAAAAAACCCGACTGCCACTGAAAAGATCGAAATAAGTTTGATAGCAGGCGGTACCCCTTTTATTTTGATACCCTACTCGATAAGTTTGAGTCAAAATTATTTTTGATAACATACATTTTGGCGCCAAAAATCCGCCATTTTAATTTTCTCGATTTTGTAATATACCTGGTGTCACGCAGACAATCACGGCGAATCAAATGACACCTCACATGTCCAAATTCGTCAAGCCATTCAGGCTGTAGGCCGTGCCAAATAAATGGACATATACATACACATACATGGTCTCGAAAAACATTACCCTCCTTCCTTCGGCAGTCGGGTAAAAACCTCCTTTATGCATTTTAATGCAATAATTTTAATAGATACTAAATCCTCTATGTCTGGCCAGTAAGTAACTACTGTTGTTCAAGTACAACCGACAGTCTGCCTTTCATGTCTTTCAATTACCCATTAAAAGAAATACCAGAAGTGCATCAATCTTCATAAAATAGTTTCCAAATGTTCATTTAAAAGCCCTGTTATCTCGCAGTTGCTACTGTAATTGTTTTATTCACTGAGTAGTTCGTTCACCTCCATTCTTAGCCTATCTTAATTAAAAACAATTATACTAGATAAACAATAATTATACAATTGAACTTGCAGACGCCCACGTTGTAAACAGAGGTGACCTTACACTAGACATTCAAGTTTCCTTTTACAGTGTTAATTTATTCTATTGTAACTTAAACTAGCTGAATAGATATATTGTTAATGTGCAGTCGGAAGTCTAGAACAATCGTAACGTGGAAATAATTGCCACAAACCGTGAAATAGATGCAGGTATAACACCCCTTGACTGAAAACCTGATAAAGGTATACAATAATAATAACGGGTATTAACGGTTATAGTGACCACGGCCGGTGTAACCTGGTCAAAACGTCAGGCAAATCAAAGGTACGTATGTCGTATGTACCTATACCATGATCGCGTTAATTCACGTTATTATTATTGTATATTGTATAACGAGAAAGTTAGTCTAATAAAGGTAGTTATAGACTGAATGTTGAAAATAGAGGAGGTATTATGAGGCGCATTGGAAGTGGCATAATTATCCAGTAATGGATTGCAAACGGTTGATAGATAAGGAAATCAACTCGAGAATGTCTCCTACAAATCTCCAGGTTCCAAACTAAGTCTGAATAAATCAATCAATCAGCCTACCTGTCGTAATTCAATACAGTGACATAATGAATGGCATACATAATATTTGGTCCACTATCTTCTGCATTCAATAGAATACACAGAAATGAACTTAGAATACTTTTTATTCCTAGAATAGCTTCCTGTGGGTTTAAATAGTTACAAGTCAACCTAATATATAGCGTACAATATTTTAGTCATCTATAGGATCGCTCTAAAAGCTAAAGATATGATATCTAAGGTCATCCGTTATGTAGGTCATGAAGTCTCCGAATGACGCATGTGTCTTCAAATATACCTACATTCACATTCTACAGAGAGAAATCCAACAACTATTTCATTCACGCTTATACATATATACATATCCTGAAATAAAGTTGGAAAGCTCATATATCGACCATCAATAGGGAACAAATTTTTTCTCATCATCCGGCCTTACATAATGCCATTTGCCAGATCGACCCGGGTTAGGGATTCGGAACCTTTTGCATCAATGCACTGTGGGCACTGCCTCTCAACGCGTGGTCTCATGAGTCCTGTAGAGTGTACAATGTTAGGTAGCAGGATACAAAATAATTATATAATCCTGTAGAACCTTATAAAAATAATTATTATTCTAGTACCACTAATAATGTTGCATTGAGTTAGGTCTCCTAGAACTCGTCAAACAAATTGTATATAAACTAGTATTCTAATTATTTTCTAGGACGCATTAGATGCTCGCCCATGCACATTAAAATCAGCGGCACTTTATAATCTATCATTCGTAATGAAATAGCAACCTACATAATAGACAATATTATTATTGACAGAGCTTTAGTACCTCGATACACTTGGAACACGCCAGTCCTGTTAAAATTGAGGACTGAACAGGAAAACTATTATCCTGCTAAATATAACTGGCATCATACTTCCCCCGCGTGGTTTATTTTTGAATTGCCCATACTTGTGCGTATTATTATTTTAAGACATCTGGCGCCAGCCAGTTGCTTCGTGTGATATCGTGAGTGGTGTGTCTAAATTCAATAGAAATTCTTAATTACTTCTAACATTTGAATTGACCTGATTCCCGGGTCTGGAATTAGACATTTCGATTTTGGAGGGAGGTGTGCATGTGATGGAGTTGCTATGGTGATTGGGTAAGTGGAATTACGCAATATATTGATTGGTATCATACAAGAGTGAGGTCTACGTTGGAGATGTTTTCTCAGACGTCCAAGGTCGGTTACTGATTAGCCTACATGTGTGTTGCATGCATAAATTATCTTGTTTTTGACACGCAAATTAGTTTGTACGTGTGCTAGAATAGTTTAAATCGTTCGTAGAAAATCTGTGCGGGCTGCGGGCATCATTTAGACCTCATTGAACGTGGAATATACCATGTACTGCGTTTAGATTTTTGGTAGATTCTTCCTGTTGATTCCATATTATATTTTGTGCTATTTTCCTGTGTAACATTGTTATAACGCACTAGTATTGATGCCAGAAGTATATTATATTACCTTGAAGTATAAGTACCTATTAATCATCGTCTTATCGTTTTTGCCGGTTGTATCCAAGAGAGTTGCACGAAGGAGCCTCCACGCAGCATGGCTGGAAGCAGCTAGACTCGGTAACGCAGTGTCTAGGTTGACCAGTCCTCTTACCACAATTAATTAATTTAAGCGCCCAGGTCCACTTACTCCTTTATCTTACCCCGACAGAAAAGCCGGCACCTTAAAAAAGTATTTACCGTAACAAAAAAAAAAAACAAATATATACACGACAGACCAACAGCGTCAGGTCGCTCACGTATTGCTTGCATTCAACGCATCTGAACCCATTTTCACACCCACTCACGTTGCACCGCTCCAGACTAAACATAATAAATTATCCAGATGGATCAAGACACAACACATATTACACTGACCTCTCCCTGAATCCCTATTGCCGCAACTGTTACAATATCAAATAAACAGATATTTGTTTTCTAGCTGCACTCCTAGTCGATCACTGCCTAACCTCGTTTCTTGACCAAGATCGAGTAGTTAAATCAACAGCACCAAATAACCATTAAATTGTCGTATAAGCTCACACAAACATACGCCATGAATATTTATTTAGAATACTTCGAAACCCGTTGAACTTGAACTCCATTGCATCACATTACATTGAGCCTCCCAACAATGGCTATTGAACAAAATTTTCCTGTCGCCGTTGAAGAAACGACATACATAACTGCATGAAGATTATTAAAAGTATAAGTGTCTCATAATTATTCTATTGACTTGTTAACTAATAGAAATTAACTGCTTCCGCACTAACTTAATATGAACACCAAACCGTTGGTTGGATGTTTGAGGCCATGGAATCAGCGCGTGGTCATCCGCTTTCGGTCCTCCATGATCTTTATTTGTAAGTAAACAGCAATAAATGTGAAGGTGAACTACAATTTTAGTAGAGTACAAATAGTTTATATAATATCGCCTAGATACACCGATAAAAAATGACGATGACTTTATAATATGTAATCAGTAATCACAGTAATTAAAAATTTGGAACTAAGGAGACTCCTAATTCGATATGTTTTATGAAAAAAGTCACCTACTTTTCTCTTCTTTTTGGAAATTTAGCATTGCTGCTGCCGGCTAATGTTCGGGCGAGGAGAGGTATCCAATGTCATGGCTAAATTGGAACCCTAAACGGCTTCAAAAAACCTCTATATAAAGTCACCTTGATGTTCTTACACAGGTGGGTTGGGCAGTCTGTCACTCAACAATCCGGAGAATGCGGATTTATTGTACCACCAACATCTGATGTCGCTACCAAAAAGCCCGCTGACTATTACATTATGGTTTCACTTACACCGCCAAAATTTCCCGCTTATTTAGTAGCCCAAATTCAATGTCAAAGTCCTACAATATGATTCACCGAGACCAACAGCTAACTAAAAACCGCCACGGTTCGATTAACGCTGTGCAAGAAGTTCATACTTGTTATTTTTTTGTTTAGACCACTGTTACCAATGATGTCATAGCAACAATGATATTACATATTGATAGCAATGAATGACCGAGTGATTTCTTTTGTAAAAGCTTTCATCAGATTCCTGCTTAGAATTTTGATTAATTTATACTTCTTTTTGTATAAACGTGCTAACAGATTTGGTGAATCTTTTTGCAACGCGACGGTTCACTCTTCATCCAAAGTATTAAATCTCACTGTAGCTTTTTAGGGATTCCCTTCCTTCTCGCAACAAAATTTGTTTATGGATTTGCGCGGTCTGACACACCACCATCCGGTCAGTGTAAAACAGAATCAGTCGGCTTTGATCAAATTAGCACATGATTGATGCGATTCACGATCATTGCCTCGTGGAGTTATGTTTTTGAAGAAGTTTTTCGACCATGTAGCCCGTCATGGCTAAGGTTCATTATAACGGGGGTGCATATCGTGAAGTTTTCTAGCCCAGCACTCCAGGTTTGTTTCTGATCGATTCAGAATGGGCAATGTATTATGGCTACTGTAATATTTTAACATTTTAATATTGCATGGACGATATTCAAAATGTTTTCTTGTCCATTAACCAAGCCATTTGATATACTCCATGTGCTGCTGTCCATAGATTAATCACTTCACGCTGACTTACAGTACATGCGTTCATATCGTAAAGGTATTATTTTCCATGAGTTGGCCAATTAGCACGATATAAATAGTTACGTAGAAAAAAGGTACCTAATCATATTTCTCTGAATTGTATTTCGGTACTCCGATAAGGCTACGAACTCGTTCTTAGGAATTCAATGCGATACAACATCAGTACTGTATAGCTACATAATAACTACGAGGTAATCCATACTAATATTATAAATGCGAAAGTAACTCTGTCTGTATGTTACGCTTTCATGTCTATACCACTGAACCGATTTTGGTGAAATTTAGTATAAAGGTAGATTAGACCTTGAGAAAGGACATAGGCTATGTTTGGTCACGATAACCGACATCCACACGGGCGGAGCCGCGGGCAATAGCTAGAATACATACATATATGAATCCTCATAAGTCTTTAGAGTTGCCCGCGCATCTAAATGACCCTAACAGGATCAATCAGCATTTCCTGAATGTTCCTGGAGACGCTAGCGTCTCATTGTCTGATCTTACCTTTTATGAGTTCAATACATTTGGTGCGGCTTCCTTTGGATTGACACCTGTTGATCCTTCATTCATATTGAAAATAATAGCTGAGCTTCGATCTAATGCTGTGGGAATCGATGGGATATCGTTGAAGATGATAGTTATGATGATACCTGAAACCCTAGATGTAATTACCACTATTATAAATAGATCTATAGTTACTTCTAAATTTCCCACTAGTTGGAAAACTGCAATTATTAAGCCCATCCCTAAAAATAATAATGTTACTGATACTAAGGACCTGCGTCCAATAAGTATTTTGCCGTGCTTGTCCAAGATATTAGAGAAGGTCATCGCATCACAACTTAGGCATTACTTAGAATCACAAGACATTTTACCAGAGTTGCAGTCAGGATTTAGGAAAAATCGGGGTACTGCAACGGCTATTTTGGACGTTACAGACAACATACTTGCAGCTCAAGATCAGGGGAAGGCAACGGTTTTAGTCTTATTGGATTTCTCAAGGGCCTTCGATGGGTTGAATGTCTCACTTTTGCTTTCCAAATTGGCGTACTATGGATTTGACAGTAGCACTGTGCATTGGTTTCACTCTTACTTGAGTGGTAGGTCACAGTTTGTGGAAACTCAAAGCAGTGACGGATCTATTCTGCGGTCCAGTCTATCAGCCGTAAGCAGAGGTGTACCGCAAGGATCTGTGCTAGGGCCTTTACTGTTTATATTGTATAGTGCAGACATCGTTAGAGTTATAAAGCACTGTCAATTCCATATGTATGCGGACGATGTTCAGATTTACTACTCCTTTGAGACAGCTGGCTTTCAGGAAGCTATGGTGAAGATTAATGAGGATCTGACTAGCATTTGTCAATGGGCACGCCATAATACACTCGTATTAAACGGGAGCAAAACTAAATATTTAATCTTAGGCACGAAACATCAGGTTACACTTATCTCTCAACAAAATCCTAAATTATATGTTGACAATGTTATTATTGAGCGTGTACAGGAAGCTAGGAATTTGGGACTATTAATGGACGAGGGACTGAGGTTTGAGCACCATATTGCGGAATGTGTTAGGAATTGTTTCTACAGGTTGAAACTTCTTTATAAAATGCGGAGTTACCTCAGTGTTGAGTTACGTGAAAGGTTGGTTGACGCTCTAGTGTTATCCAAATTCAATTACCTGGATGTGGTATACGGGCCTAGACTGTTAGCGAAAACCTCTAACTTAATACAGAGAGTCCAAAATGCATGTGCACGTTTCTGTTACAATATTCCGCCCAGAAGCCATGTGACTCCATATCTTAATAGGTGGAACATACTGAAAATGAAGTATAGGAGGGAGTTACATCTAGCTACTGTTCTCTTTGGAATTGTGACGACAGGTAAACCCTTCCACCTTTACACTAAACTCAAATGGCTCAGTGAGGGCAGTAGATACAGAACTAGAGCGTCGCATCAAAATTTACACATACCTAAACATAAGACGGCTGCGTTTCAGGGTAGTTTCAAATATAAGGCTAGTAAAATTTGGAATAACATCCCTCCTCCTCTTAGGAGGCTCACAAACGTGCATAATTTTCGCCTTAAATTTAAAAATATATTACTAAATGAGCAGAAACGCAACGGTTAACGGCTCATAAGCTGTGTATCTACTTGAGGGTCCTTGGTGTATCGCATCGCGTCATTTCCCTTGTTGGCTAAATTTTTTCTTCAAATGTCTAATTTGAATGTGTGGAACCGGAATTTATTTAACTGACATAAACTGTTATGTATGACTTTGATTTATTTATGCTGTTAAATGAAATGTGATGATGATTTAAATGACGATTTAATGGTTTTGTTATGTATAATGTTTTATTTTATCTGATTTTTATTTATATTTCTTTTTCTGGTAATATTTTGTTTATATGATATTATTTTGTACTAGAGTACACACGAACAACAAAACGGGTGAACGATGTGCAACCGGACAGCAATCTAGCGCCGACGACGGCGGCAGTTGAAAACCAGCGTTGCAGATAGTAATTATTATCTGTAACATTAGCTGAACTGCGGCCCTTTAGACACACACACACACACTGACACATATAGAAGGCTTATTTGTGTAACGGAATATGGTCCTTTCTAGGATCAAGTATTCTTCATCCTAGTTGTCCTTTGTATTGTTTTGCATACTTGAATTGTTCTGTTGTGCTATTGTGAGTTGTTTTTGTAATTATTATTTTTTTGGTGGTGGATATACTCGTATTTTATTTCATTTTATGTTTAGAGCCATTGTTAGTGTGAGTGAGTGTTTAATAAATGTTATTTTCTTTCTTTCTTTCTTTCTTTCTTATATAAGCTTCACATCTTTCGGTGTAGGCAGGGACAAATCCCACCCTTTTATTCTCACACACTTCACAAGCTTCCTCTTCAGACATTGTATCTTAGATAAGTAATTTCATTTTAAGCTCAATCAAGCATCCAGCAGTGAACGCCGATAGGGTATCCCCGTTCACTGCTAGACATAGACCTCTCCTATTGTAAAGCTCGCCGGTTGCGAACGCTTTTGACCTACTCTTTTTAGGGTTCCGTACCTAAAGAGGAACCCTAATAGGATCACTTCGTTGTCTGTCTCTCTGTCTGTCTGTCCGTCCATCTATCTGTCAAGACCTTTTTCACAGAAATTCGTGAAGGTATCAAGTTGAAATTCATACTACATACTCAGGTCTATAACGTCTTTAAACTGGGCAAAAATCAAACTTCTAAGTCAACGCAACCAAAATATATATTGTGTTTTATGTAGCTTAAGTTACGGAACCCTCGGTGCGCGAGTCCGACTCGCACTTGACCGGCTTTTTAATAGGTACAACAATTATTTTATCTGTATTCCTCTGCTAGGTCGATGCAATTTACACTAAATATTAGGTTAGGTACATTTAATTTGCGTGGCCTCCCTTACGATGGACTTAATAATCGTGAAATACCTTTAATCCACATGAGGTATTACAAAAAAATCTAATCACACAAGATTTACAGCTGTTTTGGAAGGGCTTAAAATTCCTCACCGATATTCTGTCAGATAAACTTATCTCTTGGTAAAATATTAGATGTTAGGCGTTCTTCACACTTAAGCCTGTGCTTAAGCTACCGACTGATAACATCCTTAATTTTTAACCTTTTGAAAAAGCAAGGTTTTTATTAGTCGAAGTATTTTTGATTTCATGTATATTTAGTATTTGCCTATTTATTAATTATATTGTGTGAACGCAATAAATTAGGTACCTTTTAAGATTACCAGACAGTTGGTATTTAAGAATGGCCGCATTAACTTTATCATGACCTGGTGATCCAGGATAAAAATCTCCAATCTGTAATTTGCCATTGCCTACGATTGTTTGGTAATCGGTACAAAGCGAACAAAATCTTGGCAAATCAAACTTATTCATTATTTTTAATTATCGTGAAGACCTATCAGGAACATACGAAAGTTTTAAATTCAATCTATCAGTTACAAACCTTCAAAATAAACCGATCGGCAAGGCGTGTAGACTGGCCATCACAATAAACCGATCGACAAGGCGTGTAGACTGGCCATCACAATTGATCAACAACGGCATTTGCATTTAAAAAGTCGGTCAATATTGGCACGTTTCACAAGTTCTGAGCTAAATTTAATCAACACGATGCCGATGCACGTCCGTTTACGTATTAAGCAGCTTGCACATTAACAGTCCTTTGAACTGTAGTATTAATAAATAAAATGCACGTGAGATGTGTCCATATAAAGACTTTTGTAGTTCTGCTAGCGAATCTGACAGATGTCTTGTCAGAATGTAAACTTTTCGTTTAATTTAAATTGCAGCTGCAGCAATAGGGTCCAATTGGGAATCTAATTCATCGGGGGGCCTATTCATACCCACGGTATTTAATGAATTCAGTTGTTTAAGAGACGCATGCTCTTTTTTTAAATTGTCACCAATATGGTCATGAATGTTCAATGAGGCAGACGTGCGTTCAAAAACATATTTTTGCCTTGAGAATTCCTTTTAAGCCACGTTAGTACATTTTTTACAATCTAACTTGCAGACAACATCACAGATGTTAGATCCATTTTCCAAAATAGTATTATTACTACTTAGTTCTATCCCTATAATGTGCTTACTGTCGAACATTATTAAGTTTGACAGGATATTTCAAGTCCACTAAACACTTCAGTTGTCATCAGATCAAAGCAGGTGCATTTACATTTAATTGATACAGGAAACATGGCGCTGAACATCAGCTCTTAAAAGGAAATGACGGTCGGTAACAGTTACGAGTTACGACTGTCTTTTACGGCCTGCTGTTAGGTACTTGTTCGGAACATGTGACCAAATTTGCACGTCAAGGAGAAAAACATATTCGTTTAAAATAGGTACTAGTTTTTACATCACATTATTTGTCAAGTCATTACTTTCTGGGCTGTTTGCAGTCAACTTGTTGAAAAGTTGGACATGTCTCGAACCGGCTGGAGCTAGTTCACCTGCTTTTAACTTCACATTTGTCACCTTCGAAATGTATCTCATTCTGTTATTCTCAGTTGTTGGAAAATATTTGTGATTTCATATTCAAATGTTTTAGCACTTTTGAAAGATTTTACGTACGTTTGGTGTAGTTAGTTAGTGAACCCAGACGAATACATATATAGTAATAGCTTAGTCCACGAAGAAATACAGTCGACGTAGACTAGCACCAGCCGAAATTTTAGAAAGATTTCCCTTATCAAAAAAATTGCTAAGTGCAATTCTTTTCCTGGTTGTAAAAGCTATATAAGCTAACCTACAAGTAAATCTAAACAAAGCTAGTTAAAAATATGTTAAAACGCCCTAATTATAGAATTTAAACTAAAACTATAATAAGAGTACGTAGTATGTGTAGACCTTTTACGTAAGAATTAAGAGTTCGTGTGGATTAATTCTGTCGTAACTTGAGCTAAAACATGTTTTATATTAAATTATACATAATATCAGATCATTTGGTATCACGAATATACGTAACACTATGTGTGTAGCTCCTCGATAACGAACGTGTTTGACTATTTAAGGTCACGTCAAATATTTGTAGTTTCTCATTGAAATATTATGCACAAACTTGACATTTGGAAAACAGACTCACATCTAACTTGATGGTAGACCAAGGCAAGTCAAAATACAAAATCTAGGGCAAGATGTGAAAGAATGAAGATCAAAAACTCTTGCAATAACAGTAAGTGTTACATGGAGCTGATGTTCTAACCATGGAAGTCGTGCTTTTGGCAATCTCATGCGAGAGATATGCTTTTGAAAATCTCACCTCCGGCAACCAAGGACCCAAGACGGTTTGTGGGGGTGGTATCCGTGGGGATTTGTCGTACGATAAAAAAGAAACCATGGAAGTCGCGACGGATCCATTCTAATTACTCAACTTGTGACCATTAGGTGTGCATATTATAAATTAATTCGCATGCTTCCTGTAATGGTAAAGCTAAATATCGTGAGTCAATCATTCAATAAATTAGCCTAACGCACTCCACTGCTGGATAGGCCTCTCCCAATGAGCGCCATTTCTGCCGATCCTCCGCGTTCCGCATCCAGTCTGTAAATCGTGAGTAAATCTGCATAATAGTTCGCCGATTAGTACTAGTAATGAGAGATGGATTTCTTTGACCATCTATTTGATAGAAGTTGTATGACATTTTTTTTTACATATCATTTTTTCAACATGTAATGTAACATTATGCAAGACAATCTTATGCATACACCCATGAGAAATTTTGGCAACGCTTGAAGTACCTACCTTTCGAGATTTCACAGAGAATATCAAATACAATAACAATATCAAATGTACCTAAGTTGTAGGGATTCCTGCCGACTTCCCTTTGCAGAGACAGTAGAGATGTTAAGATTTAACAAACTAGATCCAGGTAGGAACTTTTTGCCACCGTCTTCACGTTTGAAAATTTTCACCCTAGGTCTACGGATTTTATTGTCGTTTAAGAGGTTCTTAGTTACCCAAAACGTCTAACAATTGCATTTGTCCACAGAACGAAGTCAACAGTCAATATGAGCGGGTATCGACGAGCTCACAGCGGTACACCTCGCTGTCTGACGTCACATTCAGCCCGATTCACACGTCACATAGTTTGACTCATGATCGGTAAGTTTAGTACCAGAATTTTACACGGTATGCGGTAAAGTAAATATACATTGAGTATATGAGTCATGGCTAAACTAAGTGATTTATGTGTTAGAGACGTTATATTCCCAGCGCGAAAGACTAGACCGAAAGTCCACTCTTCACTATCAAGCACCAAAATATGAAATGTATCCTAGGTTGTAGGGACTTCTCGCTCGAACCCGATTCCTGAACTCCCTGCCGTGGTTTTCCCAAGCGACTACAATATGGGGTTCTTTAAGAGGAGCATTAGACGGTTTCTTCAGGGTAGGCAGCACGAGTATAACGCCCCTGGTGTTGCATACGTCCATAGGCCGCGGTAGCCACTTTCCAGCAGGTGGGCCGTGTGCTTGTCTGCCACCTAAGTGGCATAAAAAGAAAAGATAGTAATGGCGCATATATATAATTTTCTATAAAAGCTGTCCAGCCCTATTCCAGTACCTATTCGTAGGACTTGACCCTTATAGTAACTATTATAACTATTAATAAACCGCAACCAACCTTGCTGTTTCCACATCAGTCAGCTGGATAATTTTATTGACTGCAATGACTGCAGAGCTGAGTTCACTTCAGCTGCAAAGCGCAACAGTGATATGAAGGATTTCACTGTAATTATCTGGCCAAGGGAATTATTCTTAAATACAACTGATTCACATGATTCACATGTTGTTTGAATTCTCAATAAAAAAAATCTATTGAGTATTGTCATGTATTTCTTGACTTCTTAACTCCCTAAGAAGTCAAGAAATACAGTTAATTTAATTAGTTTTTCCTCAATCCAGAACTTGCAAGAAAAATGTTTATTTACTTGGCCGTAATTTATCTTCTCACCATCAATACCAAACCTTAATAGAGTTATGTAGGTACAGTCAACGCCATAAGTTGATTAACACTAAAATATTTTACAAATCTTTGTTATATCGGACTGCATCTGTCTATAGTAAATGTGGTGTTATGAATCCCAGAAGACAAACTTAATTTACATATTCAATGTTTTTTTTTCACTATTTTATGTAAGGTTTAGGGGCCACAGTGTTCAATAAATTAGAATTTGTTAAGCTACTTTTGTAGTTGACTGTACATATAATAGATTCTTATGGAATGCCTACAAGTGATCCAAATGACCCAGTTAAGTTGATATATACATGTGTTCTTCTATCACTAAGGTAGAAGGCAACTAGATCCACTTAGAAACTCATTCACTTTGATCTATAAATGAATGAGTCAATTAAACACTTCTAAGACCAAAAAGAATCCGTTTTTAGTTGAGTATATACGCAGTTTATATCTCAAATAGAATACTTGTAACAGCTATAACCCCTTATCATTTGTTGTAACAGATGTCGACTTATCTCTTTCCCTCCAATCTCATTCACAGTTTGATAAGCACAGGTTACATAACATACTTAGTTGTAAAACTACATGTTATTTGTGTCATCCTTTATAAGAGTACTTGGATGCTTATGAAATGAAACCCCAACTCTCCCGTGCTCAAATATGCTTTACATTTTATTTCCAACCACAGAGTATACACCTCAACAAAATACGTTCATCAATTAGCCCACCGCACACACACAGTCCACTACCAACCCCCTTTCGTCCCGCTTTCGGAGGAACTCCCGCCTGGACATGATCTGACCTGGACCAGATGGAAGTCTTTAAACAGACTCCGGACTCGGGTTGGCCGAAGTAAGGAATGCCGGGCCAGATGGGGGTTCTCGGAGGGGGCGGACCTGCGATGTGAATGAGGAATTACTCCACAGACAATGGCCCATCTGTTGACATGTGCTAAATGCCCATACACATGTACACCGCAGGACCTCATATGCGCCTCCGAGAACGCCATACAGGTGGCAGCACACTGGGAGAAGATAATTTGAGGGCCGAGGCGCCATCGCCACGATAGAAGAAGAAGAAGAAGAAGCCTACCGCAGTCCACCGCTGGACATAAACCTCTCCCAATGTGCTCCATTTCATCCGATCCGCCGCCTTCCGCATCCAGTCTATCCCAGCCACCTTTTTCAGGTCTTCAGTCCATCTGTCTGAGAGAAAGCAAACGCAAGGTGGGACCTTGCGTTTGCTTTCTCTCGGTCTCCACTCTAGGACTCGTCTGCTCCAACGGCCATCGGTCCTTCGACAGATGTGGCCAGCCCATTGCCACTTGAGCTTGTTTATTCTGCGAGCTATGACGGTAACTTTGGTTCTGTGTCGGATGACCTCATGTCGAATTCTCTCCTTCAAAGAAACTCAAAGCATAGCTAGCTAATATATGTTTATCACTTATGTACTACTCCAGTCAAGTATAACGTACAACACATTTACAAGCAACTTCGTAGCGAGATAAAGGATTCTAAGAGAAACATAGCTCCCCACGGATAATGACCAATAACTTTTATTTAAAATACGCGTATCGACTAATACGCATTTCGACCAATACGCGGAATAATAGAAGCACTTTTTAACACAGTATGTTCTTGTATCGGGTGCAATAAGCAACCGTTGTTTTAACTTCCTGTTATAAGAACTGAGAGTTATGAAAAGTAATTCTAATCAAGTATACAATATGAATAGAATCTTAAGATTAGCATGCGAAGAAACACAAGACCAAGATTGTTCTAAAAATCTTCATAACATAGCATAAAATAGTTACTTTACTTTTAAACATCTCGGATTTTGATAGAACTTGAGTCAGTATACCACGCGGGTGGAGTCACAGGCAACTGGTAGTTATTTATAAAAAAATAACAAAAAATTATCAGAATCCACTACTTGTAAAAACATGTACACCTATATAAACACACCCTCTCAACGGAGCTTGAACAGTTCAAAACAAAAATATTGGTATATGTGTTCTATTGAGACAGTTGGCCATCAGCCAAGGTTTTTATATGCCACAGGCCACAATTACATTATCTACGTCTGCTGACGTTACAGGCGTTCGTAATTGGTGGAACGTGACGTTTTTATACATTAATCTCAAGAAGCCATATTAACAATTATTACGATCTATTTAACTGACCTGGAAGAGAGCAGGGTGGGTGACTGACAGTTTAGGGATTTCAATATCTACATGAATAAATGATACAGGTTTTACCTCATTTTGTCTGTTACGTGCCCTACGCTCCATTCGACAGATTACTTTTTAAGACTTCTAGTAGATTGATTCTAGATTTTTTTACGGCAAAATTTATATTTTTTTTAAACAGCTGCTATGGTATACCTATATGTGAGTACATACATTGAAATCTAGAATGAATATATTATTCAGACAATTGACGAATACTTTTTCACTGATAAGGTTTTTATCTCGATAATATACCGCAGGTGTTTGTTTGTATACCTGACTAGCTTTTGCCCGCGGCTCCGCTCGCGTGGATGTCGGTTCCCGGCAATTATTCGAATTTTTCTCAACGTACAAACCTTCCCTGGACTTCCACAAATAATTCAAGACCAAAATTAGCCAAATCGGTTCGTGCGTTCTGGAGTTATAGCGTCAGGAAGGAAAACCCGACTTATTTTTATATAGTAGATATAAATAATATAAATTATTTAGTTAGATTGATTACATTATCAATAATCTTGTTCTATAACGCTATCTGTTGTCTGAATATAATGTATGTGGTTATATGAAGGGTAAATAGGTTTAATAATGAATAACCCCCTGTCTGAGCAAATACATTTTTGCATGTAATGCACGTCAACTGAGGTTGTCTCGCCTGACGTTGAAATCTTATGCATGCCATACAGAAAAGGCATAAGGCGTGAGGCATAATCGGTGCAACATCGTTATCTACATATCTACGCTATTTTTCTCTGCGACTACGCCTGGTCCAGCTCAACGCAGCTGACCGCCATTAAAAAACATGTTTTCTGTCCCTCCAGGTCTCGATCCCGCATAGGCAGCCCAGCGTACAGCGCATGTTCCACAGACAGCTCGTTCGCAGAGCAGGCTCTGGCTGACACCAGCCTGCTCCTCGAACAGAACCCTGACAATCAGCACCTGCCGTCCAGACTGTACAAGATGGCGCGCGAGTATTGGAAGTAAGTATAGTTTCTATCTGTTTTATTCACGCCGATATGACTTCACGTCGCCTGGGGTATTATTCTGAGTGACATCGAGTTTCGAACGCAGTTGTAACGTGAGAAGACTGTGGATTACAATTGGTTAACATAGAAGAGTGAACTGGCGTAAAAGTGAACCAACTTAAATGTGTCGGCTTTTACGAATGCGCGTAGTTAATCGTTTCAGATACCATAATGCTACAATAGCCTTCAGCTTGACATCTTCAGAGGATTTTTGACGCCTTGCTTATGTCAGTTCTTGTTTTAATAAAATTGTAAAGTAATTAGTACACTAACTATTCAAATCCTTTTTTTTTTGAAGAGTATTAGAACTGAAATTACTAATATTTCCTCTAACCCCTCCAACTAAGCTAAATTGTTGCTATTTTATGCAAGTTAGGGACTTCACGCGATAAGCGATCGCGTGAAGTCCCGAACTTGCATAAAATAACAATGAGTTTACACCGCGATAGCTTAAAAATAACATAAGCTAAATTGCTTGAGCTAGGAGTGGGTTCACGCCAGTAGTGTAATGGCCAGGATTCGAACCCGGGACCCCTCGATCGTAAGGTCGACTCCTTTACCACAAAGCTACCGACGACGCTTTAGATCTCTTCAAGATGGTTGTATAGCAGAGTTTCGAATGCTCAAGATGTGCTCATGCAGCTCAGTTAGTCAGAGCGTTACCCCTTTAGGGGACTGTTCGCGAGTCACTTTTTCCCATCTAAATGGAGTCATTTTCTTTATGGTCTTTATATCTTGACATTCATTAATTACCCTGCGCGTAATTCATAAATCATAACATTTCACCCACCGGCTTTCACTAAGTGTATTAATTTGTAAAGCAAAAAAATGGGAACCATGTAAAAATATGTTATTCTTTTAAAAATATCTTTCCTTTAAAGGTGCGTAACATAAATTTAGGACATAAAACTAACCAGATAAAAATGTTTATACAACTCATACTTCCCTGTTTCATGATACCATTACACACTTCCCAGTTTTATGATACACGAAGCTCATAAAGATAACCTTAATTAATTAAAGCTGGAGGTGTGAGGTAACCCACGCCCTATAATTTTAACAGAAAGTGTATTTTAACAAAATGTTTTTTTCGATTCTGCAGTAAGTAATAATAAATAAAAGTATATTTTTGTATTTATTTCAAGCTCAAATTGTTCCAGTCCCACCTAAGTTAACAATACATAAGTGGGAAGCTATTTAAGCTGAGGGTATGTGTGCCCAACTCTATAAGCAATTGACGGATGACACAAGGTTTTCTCTCGAGGTTGGGGGTGTCAAACGGCAGTCGCTCGAGTAAATACTTCCCAAAGCTTACAAGCTTTAGATTCAACTGGTTTGACGGTCGGATAACGAAAAGTTAACATGCTATAAGAATACGTACCAGAACCTTAGAAAATGCACAAATTGCTCATTTCTATTATCGAAAAGTGATTATTTCACAACGATACAAAACATCTAGTAATTTTGCGTAGATAATAATAAATACAAAAATTGAAATTGGAACGCGGCAATGACATTTATTTTTTATTGCGGGTACCTACTTACAATGTTTGAAATTAAAATTACAAGTGTCAATCACACAAGACGACCAGCTGGCTGGAGTAATTACGTTTTAATAGTTTTATTATGTTAATGACTTAATTTTTTGTAGACATTTTATTTATTATTGTAATCATGACTAATGTAATCACATATACTGAAGTGCGAACGTTGGAAGGAGAAATTAATTTGGGGTAGGTATTTTTTTCTTGTCATCGTCTCGGTAATCGAATTGTAATGCTTAATGTTTTATGATATCTAATCTTTAATTGCGATTATTATAATGCATGTAATCTTATTATGAATGGCAAAGTTTCTGAAGATTTTTGGTGTTTGTATGTTTGTTTGTATGCTACTCGACCCTCGTTAATCGTTGATCGAAATACGGTAAAAATTCGCACACTGTAGAATGAATTTTACAGCATTAAGTATGCTAACTATACAAATCGAATACATATGGAAAAAGAAGAATCATCTCGGGCGGGACTCGAACGTCGCCTTAAAGACGTATAAGATGGGAAATTTGAATCACATCGGGCGTGTCTCGGTAGCCGAATTGGTCAAGGCATTCCCCCTGGAAGGGAAAGACTGCGGGTTCGAGTCCCGCCCGAGATGATTCTTCTTTTTCCCTATGTATTCGATTCGCACACAGTAGCTCATATCTAGGATGATTTTCATCTCGACAATACATTAATCCTGTACTAGTCAATTAGTTTAATTTCGCGTTAGAGCCCCCACTGAGTCACCTGCGTAAATGTCCCGGGTTTTTTTTTCTCGAATCCTATTATTTTAAACATTCTTCTTCTTATCTAGATCCTGTCGTAATTAAAAATAGGCCATGTGCGATTTGGAATCACACGAAGGGTTCGGTGCAATCTTACAAGATATAGCAATATTATGTTCTAAAACCTCTATTTAAAGGAAACAAGATACACGCGATATTCGAGAACAATATGTTCTTTTGTTTATTTATTGACAAAATATCAGCTGACAATACAATATTGTAGATCGCAATTAACTATTATAACAAAACATAACTTAAAGTTCACGTTATTTACTTGAATTTCTTCGTGTTAATGAACCACCTGTACTCAAACTAAACATTAAATATTTACGGTTTCCTTATGTCAACCCTCAATCCTTTGTAGTACTAATGACGTGTCCAGCAACTGCAGTGACAAACAGACCACACTCCATAAAATTATATATAATGTTCTATATTTGCGCGGCGCCTGTGACTTGCAAATGCCAGCCGACGCTAAACGCGTTGCAATACTCGACAGTACTGCAATCTTATCAAAATGTGATATTCAGATTGAACCATACAAGTATTAGTGTTATTTATCGATTAATCTGTGGATCAATGCAGTTTTATCATATGTGTTAGTTTTTTGTGATTTGTGTGTAAATATTAACAATATATTGTATAGTTTCTGTGACTTCAGTGAACTTTACTGAGTAAATTATAATTTTTTTATATGGTCCCTAAAATAAAGACTTATTATCTTGTGCATTGTAGAGTGTGTCGGTAGCTTAGTGGTTAAGGAGTCGGCCTTACGATCGAGAGGTCCCGGGTTCAAATCCTGTCCATTACACTACCGACGTGAACCCTAGCACAAGCAATTTATCTTAGTTGGAGAGGTTAAAAGGAATATTAGTAACTTCGGTTCTAATATTCTTTAAAAAAAAACGTTAGCAGTAGGTGTGTTTCGATTGAGTGCTTTTTATTCTGCATTAAGTATGTATGCAGGTATCAGGTGTACAGAATTTATCAGGTACGCTGCATTATTCTTCGAAATAAAAATATTTATTGTTGCTAAAATAGTAAAAATGATAGTCATTTAGTGTATACAGGGCTCCAACAATATTCTATGGGCCCAAACTAACCTCTACTCCAAGTCGGTCCACCTGCTAAACAATGCACAAGACTTCCGAAGGCTGTCTTCCAGGGTTAGGAGGTTTGAAGACAGTCAGGCCACGCTTGCAACACTTTCCATCTGATTTGTATAGAATAAAACTCTAGACTAAAAGAGAAAATAGACGGAACGTATGTAACTAGCAATTTAACCGCAAAAAGGAATAGTAAAGTAGTGCCATCTCGCTCGCACTCGTGCGTGCTCACAAAGAGTGCGAACAAGATAGCACTACTTTAGTATTCCGTTTTGCTGTTTAATTGCTAGTTATATACGTTCCGTCTATGTTATTCTTCTAGCCTGAGGCCCGTATTCTAGAATGACAAACAGCCTGAATCGCGATTTATCTGAGAATAGATTGTATAGAAAAATTGATAGTTTGACATATTGCTTATACAATCTGTCCTCAGATAAATCGAGATTCAGGCTGAGTGTGTGTGTGTGGGCCTGAGAGAATATAATTACTCCCTTCTGGTAATTCAATATCACCACTCATAGTCTATCTCTCTTTACAGCAAATACCCAAAGACGGACTACACATACTCTCCGCTGTCTAAAGACCGGGTGGAGCTAGCCCCCGGGCAGGTGGCCATGCCGAACATGTCGCGACGCTCACTGTCCCAGTTTCGCATCCAGGGTCCGAACGTCAGCACCGACGAGATCGACCGCCTCTCTGCTAGTACTACTACCACTTCGTGGACGACCAATACGCTAAGGAAGCGGTATACAGTAAGTTTTAGAGCCTTTACTTTTTTTATACATACATACATACATACATAAAGCAAAGCCAACGAGACGAGAGAGAAAAGGTAAACAAAGCGACCATTACTGAGTTACGTTTTAAACTAGCGATTATTTTCTCTGTCCTTGTCTCACATGTCACACGTACGCGACGTTGGTCGAGCGACAGCTGTCATTGCGTGTTTCGTAGTACAGGAAAGCTGTCAGTACACCGGTTCTAAACTCACAGATCCGCTATCTTACGAATAATTTCATTCCTGTTTGGAATGCGTTTGAAGTGATACTTAATCATTTTCAAATAAAAATGTTTGGAACCGCTGAAAGTTTGTTTAACTTTTTTCTCTCGCTTCGTTGGCTTTACTATACATATAATCACACCTTTATCCCCGGAGGGTTAGGCAGAGGTGAATTAACACCCATATTTCACCTATCAATGTATTCG
Source organism: Eilema sororculum (assembly GCA_914829495.1). Lineage (NCBI taxonomy): Eukaryota > Metazoa > Arthropoda > Insecta > Lepidoptera > Erebidae > Eilema > Eilema sororculum. The sequence goes on from OU618541.1 coordinate 20,068,170, forward strand.
ATCCCACGTAATAGCGGTTCGGCTTCAAGGACCCACTAAGCAGACCCACCGGTGGGTCTCAGAATACTGACATGTCTCCAAGGGCCCACTAGTGGGTCCACTGAGATTTTATTATCTTTGAAGACCCACTAATGACCCCTTCGTTGTCAAGGTTCATAAAGCAGACCCACCGGTGGGTCTCAGAATACTGACATGTCTCCCAGGGCCCACTGACGGGTAGGCTACATTGATTTTTTTAATTTTATGTCTCCTAATACCCACCATGAAGTTAAATGTAAGAAAAAATAATCACACTAGATGCTTGAGATCATCGGAAAATTTGAAAATTTGAAAATGTTCCATCACCAAATACCTCTTTAATTGATGGCATTAATTCTCTTGACTCTTTAGTGGAAAATACAAGAATCCGGTTGTCATTGTAACAGTAGTCAGCTAATAAAAAAGAAGTAAATTTATCAGGAATCTCTACTTCCCTGACATCACTGAAAACACACTTGCTAACTCCCAGTGATTGTTTTCTCGTATTATACAAAAGCGTTTTTTTGTTTCCATATAAGGGTGTGCTACCTACCAAATGTAAGCCCTTGTCTTTTAGAGGAACTTGTATTTTGTCTTTAAAAATTTTCGGAATGGGACTTGTCGAAACTTTTACATATTCCTTAGCTGACGAGCTGACGAGCGGGCGAGGTGAAGTCAAATTGACGTGTCCTGTATAAAAAAAAAAAAAAAAGCTGCCTCTATTGTTTCAGCCACTATGTTTTTGCCAAAATCAGGATTGCATGGCTTTTGGGGGTCTGACGTGGTATGCGTATTAGATTTGAGAATACGAAGAGGATGCTGGAAAAGGGCAAATTTAAGACTATAAGACTTAAAATATCAACTTCAAAAAAATAAGTGCGATTAGTTTTAAACTCAGTATTGTACCTGTATCGTTATTGAGCCGGTACATTTATACTTTTATATACTGCCATATACTGGATCCATTCTTATAAATTTTATTTTTATGATATTGATATCCTCCATGTAAAAGTACTTTGCCACCCCTTCTGTTCAAAAATTGTATATCCGAATTGGATGACTCTGAAGAGCAGCTTGCAATTTCATTGCAACGCAGCATTTTACACTTATTGAAATACACCACTTATATAGATAATGTTTTACGGATACAACATGACAATGACAAACACGATAATTATATCATTTTCAATTATTCTCATCCGACCAGTACTAATTTATATAATAATAATATACGCTATTTTCATTAGTGGGTCTTCGAAGATAATAAAATCTCAGTGGACCTACTAGTGGGCCTTTGGAGACATGTCAGTATTCTGAGACCCACCGGTGGGTCCGCTATATGAACCTTAACAATGAAGGGGTCATTAGTGGGTCTTCAAAGATAATAAAATCTCAGTAGACCCACTAGTGGGCCCTTAGAGACATGTCAGTATTCTGAGACCCACCGGTAGGTCTGCTTAGTGGGTCCTTGAAGCCGATTAGCCAGTTAGCCCATTGCTGTATGCCGGGCACTATTGTTGACTCGAGCCATGCATGCAGTCCATAATATTATAATCATACCTCTTTTATGGGACGACTGCCGTCTGACCTACCAACCCTAGGAGTGAAGCCTGCACAGAGCCTCGTCTGTCAATCAGTAGAGTCCCAGCTGCCTAGTAAAGTTGTCCTGGCCACCGATGATGATTGATAAGACACTAAAACACCCTTTTCTTTTTTAATGATTTCATATATTATAATTTCACAGTCAATAGACAGCTCAGACGATGAAACCCAGTACATCCACAACGGCGCCCACCACCTAGCAGACGAGCGGTGGTGGATCACCAGACTGCTCATCACCATCATCACGACCATCACCACGAGCACCAGCAGAGCGTACCGGAAAATGGTCGGCCCTTCGCACCGGTACCCGTATACTGATCGGAGACCTGCTCAAGGTAAGCACACTGCATATTAAAAATGAAGATTATCATACACAGCACTCTCTAGATCCATGGTAAGCATTGATTTAACTAGTGTTATGAGTTCTAGAATGCATATAAACTATTTCAATACATTTTTGGTACATACAGTTAAAGGTAGAAAGTCACAGACTACAGTCTTCCTACAGTCCCGGGTCCATTAAGCGGGGCGTGAAAAGGCATCTAACGAGGCCGTCAAGCTGAGTGCCACCGCTGTAAACATGGTACATGTTTCCGATGGTGACCCTCTTTCCGAGACTTTGCCTTTGACGTTTGAAGTTTTGAATTGACGTGTCCTATATAAAAAAAAAATATATAAATAAATTTTATTTATTTTATTAGGCACATCGTTGATGTAACCTGTTGAGGTTATGTATTTTTAGCAAGGGCGAAGTGATTTAAATAAAAAAACATTAAACCAAAGCGAACGTACACATTTATTACTCGTTTCTCAACATTTTTAATTGGTACTTAGGAACAAATCAGTTACAAATCCAAACGATAAAGCAATAGATCAGGAAAATCAAACAAGGAGAAACAATTTAAAAGTACATCACCAAACGTCTGTCCAACCCGAGCGCCGTCGTGCAAAAGAGGCCGAACTATGGCGCGACTGCTATTTATAGACATGCTGGCGAACGTTATTTTTTTAAAAATTAACGGAAAATAAGCGTCTCTGCTTATACGGCTTCTCCTGACCGCGGTGCGTCCCGAACCGTATCTTGATCACTCTTCTTGTCTGAAGATACCGACGAGATAGCGTTGACACCATGCGCCGATGGTCCAGTTTCAGGACTAGCGGATGCTCCAGGTGCCTCAACCGTTGGGTCGTCATCGTCGGCGTCTGGAATATACAAAAGGACATATACGACATCTGAAAGCACTTTAGCTAAACGCTCATCGCATACGTCTCATTTGTGGCCTTCAGTCATAAAGCATTCACATACACAATCAAGCATTCATTAGCAACTATGAATGTAAGGTTGGTTTTTGATTACTTTTTGTCTTACCGATTAAACACGAAATTTACCTGTGTCATGACATGTACTTAAGTATTGATGGGAGCGTCCTCCTAATGTGGACAGAGGCATCACTGAATTGCATGTCCTGGGCAGAGGCATCTCTGATTCGCGTACCCTAATTCCCGAAGCTGGGCAGAGGCATCTCTGAATCGCGTACCCTAATTCCCGAAGCTGGGCAGAGGCATCTCTGAATCGCGTACCCTAATTCCCGAAGCTGGGCAGAGGCATCTCTGAATCGCGTACCCTAATTCCCGAAGCTGGGCAGAGGCATCTCTGAATCGCGTACCCTAATTCCCGAAGCTGGGCAGAGGCATCACTGAATCGCTTACCCTGGGCAGAGGCATCCCTGAATCGCGTACCCCTATTACTAGACAGAGGCATCGCTGAATCGCTTGTCTAAAATAGCATGAGAAGACTCGCACTGATGCCCAATATTTACTGCACAGGCGCAACCACCATCCCTACGATTCATTCCGATGCCATTAAGTGGATATCACCGTTTTAAGGTTAAATTTCATTCATAGAAAATAAAGGAAAGTAACCGAGCATTGGGATAGAAATTGAGAAAAATTAATGGAGGGCATACATCAGTAAAACAAAACAGGAATGCTACATCCACGCAGTAAACACTGATAAAGTTAATCCAAAACACTTACGTTCAAAAAATGCCGCGCAAGTGTCAGGGCACCATTCTCCACGCCATGGAACCATAAATTCAGCAGCTGCCTGGGTGGTCTTCCCATAAGCTCCACTTATCAACTTCAACTCGTAGCGGTCTCTAGGTAGTACCTTAAGCACCTTGTAAGGCCCCCGCATGCCAGGATCAAGCTTTCCTGTTGACTGCGAGTATTTTATGACAAATACGCTATCACCGACTTCAAATGTTCGTGGGGACTGCCTACCCTGGTTAACATACGAATCCTGACGTTCTTGGTTACGTTTCAGTAGCTCTCTCGCTCTACTCCTACATAATTCCCGTCGAGCTTCTCGATTATGTTGAGAATCTTCAATAGCCACGTCTCTGAGAAGAGCTCTCAGAACTGGAGTAGTGGCGTCGGTACCAATCATTAAATTTAATGCGGACATTTGCGTGGTCTTCTGCTTAGTGATATTAAGTGTTAGTTGCAGTTTCCACAGAGACTCAGACCATGAGCCTTTTTTATGACTAATCTCTATTCGTATCATGTTAAGGACGCTACGAATGTACCTCTCTGCCTGACCATTTGCATGGTGCATTTCAGGCGTAATATAATGAATATCACAGCCTAGTCCGGTTAACCAATCCACAAAGTTTTTAGATTCAAACATTCGGCCCCGGTCTGCCACCAAAAGCTTAGGAGTGCCAAACAGAGAGATGGCGGACATCATAACCTGTTTTAGCTCGTTAGCATCTTGTTTGCTTAGCGGATACAGCAAGCAGTATTTTGTGAATGAGTCAACAATTACGAGGATAAACTTATGGCCATTTGAAATAGGCAGAGGGCCCAGTGCGTCCACATGAATAGTATTAAAAGGTAAGTCGGGCTTTTCCCAAGATGTAATAGGTTGATGCGGAGCCCTAGGCACGCGCTTGCATGATATGCAAACAAGACAATGGGCTACATACTTGACAACAAACTGACGCAGTCCAGGGAACCAAAAGTGTTTAAGTATTAGGTCTATTGTTTTGTCCACGCCAATATGTTGATGTTCGTCGTGAAAAATACGTAAGAGACTTAACCTATGACCTTTAGGTATGTAACACAACAAGCGAGGTTCTTGACCCACGGGGGTATAGCGATAGTACAATAGGTCATTTTTATGAACATACCGATTGGAATCTAAGTGGCCGTCACGCAACTTTTCCAACAGCGCCTGGGTTTCATTATCCGCGGTTTGTGCTATCTGTGCCCAGTTTCGGGGCTTGTTAATGACATTTACAGACTTGGTAGGGTTTCGACTCAAGTAATCGGCATGAGGCATCATTGAGCCCTTGCGGTACTCTATCGTAAAGTTAAAATCTTGCAGATAGACCCACCAGCGGGCCACTCTTGGTAGCAGATCCTTCTTCCGCTCTGTAGACCTCAGCGCATTACAGTCGGTTACCAGCTTAAATTCAATACCCACTAAATAGTGTCTGTAGTGTTGTAATGCCTTTACCACCGCTAAGGTCTCCAGTTCGTAAGAGTGATATTTACTTTCAGCACCTTGGGTTGCTCTACTAAAATAACCGATTACATGTTTCGCACCCCCAGAGTCTATTTGAATTAATACCGCACCATAGCCTATGCTACTAGCGTCAGTGTGAACTTCAGTTTTTTGAAGTGGGTCAAAGATGGAAAGAATCGGTGCACTAGTTAACAATAAAATAAGCTCTTGTCTGATTTTTTCTTGCTCCGTTCCCCATTCAAATTTAACGTTCTTTTTAGTTAAATGAGCAATACATGCGGTTTTTGAGGCGTAGTTTTGAATATATCGCCTAAAGTAACCAGCGAGGCCTAAAAACTGTCTAACCTGCTTGACGTTTTCAGGCCGCGGTGAATTTTTGAGGGCTTCTACCTTTTGCGGGCTCGGCCTAACCTGACCCTTACTAACTAGCCGGCCTAAGTATTCGACTTCAGTCGTTAAAAAACAACACTTCCGAAGGTTTATAGAAAAACCAGCCTCAGTAAGTGTTTTCAAAACCTCGCGTAGCAACACGATGCCCTCATTTACCGAGTGACTCATTACAAGAACATCATCAATGTACACAAGAACCTCACCAGACTCGATGAATTTTCGGAGTGTTTTATTGATGATTCGTTGGTACACTACCGGGGAATTGGTCAAGCCATACGGCATCTTTAAATAAACATAATGAGCTTCTGGTGTCACAAAGCCAGTCTTGGGAATAGACTCCTCATCCAGTCGGATCTGGTGAAATCCTGTCGCCATATCTAAACTACTAAAGAATTTAAAATTGCCAAGGCGATCAATATGGTCGTCGATCAGTGGGAGAGGGTAGCGGTCCCTCACCGTAATCCTATTCAACGCCCTGAAGTCCACACACATCCGGTCCGACCCGTCTTTCTTTTTTACGAGAATGATGGGACTCGAATATGGAGATTCAGATTCCTTAATAATCCCCTTCCCTTCCAAGTCGCGAACGATTTCTCTCACTTTAAGTTTTTCATGATAGGACAACTTATAAGGTCTATATGCAATGGGGACTTGACTAGTTAGTTCAATATGCATCTCGCCTGTCGTTACGGTGGTAGTTGCAGTTCCCGAAATAAAAAAAAATGAAAACTCGCTTACTACCGTGACTAAATCTTGGCGTTCCTTATCTACGAGAGGGGTGTTGATTTCAAAAGAATCTGATAAATTTATAGAATTGATATGGGTATCCGTATCCAAAGATCTAGTAAGATATTGTCCACGTTTGGTGCGAACATACACGACGCCATCTCTATTGAGTACATCTGTACCTATTATTATGGGCACTGGCATGAATTGAGAAGGGACTACGACTAAATCTACTTCAATAGAGATTTTACAGAACTCAACAGTAAGCGTCACGTATGAATTCGCAATTATTTCCTTCGAACCTATTCCCTTCAATGTGCAATAGATGGGCTTTGAATCACAAGAAAAGTATTTCAGAATATCGGATGAGATTAAGGATACGTTAAGCGCCCCACTATCTATAAGCACATCGACAGGAGTTCCCTGCACGACGGCGCTTGTGATATCCGAGCTATTAGGGTCATTACTACGATCCGAACAAAGATTGACCTTCCTTTTATTATCATTTCCCGATCTACCTCTTGCAAAACAGTGTTCCTCTGTGTGTCCGGGTTTTTTACAAAATGAACATACTGGTCGCGCTTTTACTTCAGGTGCAGCATCCGTTCTAGGTCTCTTACTACAGAAATTCTTTTTATGTCCTAACTCTCCACATAAAAAGCACTTGATATTAGGCGAGGAGTTTTGGCTACTACTACTAGATAAAGGGCGTTTCCTAGTTGATGACCATGTATTCGAATTGACCCGTGAATCTTTACGTTGGGTAAGTTTTACATGAATAGCAAGAAAAGAAATCAACGTTTCAGGAGTTAGATTAGCGTTAGTGGCCGCTGCCTTGACCTGGGCGTCTGCTATGCCGCGTATCACGATCTCTGTCATCAATTCGTCGCTCAACCCTTTTACAATACGCAGTTTCAGTAACGAACGCCGCGCGTACTCCGCGTAGGTGGCATATTTGTCTGACGATGTACTCATGACTTGGAAAAGAATATTTGCGTGATCTAACCGATTGGGACACAAAGCACTAAATTCGCGCTTGAAATTAGGCCAAACCCTATCGTTAGTAACCCATTCGTTTAACCAAACTTTGGCATCGCCTTTAAGACAGCCAGCTACGCGGGATAAGCACTCGTGATCGGTCCAAGAGTTGTCATATTTGGCACGCTCAACTTCTTCGCACCATGTTACGAAATTATGCATCGCGGGGTCAAAATTAGAAACGTAATAGTTATGAGAACGAACAGGATTGATAGCACGAATCGCGTCTGCTATAGCTTGAATCGGCGCAGAAGTTGCACTACTGGGATGTTCACACAATGTATTATCGGACATGAGGGTAGATGAATTATTATTAATGGTACCGCTCGGGCCTGGAGGAGGCGCCTCTAATAACGGGGTCACAGATCTACCTATCGGACACTGTGAAGCGCTCACCAAAACCGTGTTATTTGTTCCACCTTCAATATCACTATTCACGCAAGCACCATTTTGCGGCACTGGGCCGGGTCTATCCGGCCTATTTTGTGAACATTCGATGTCATTTAGTCTGGTTAAAATCGTACTTAACGTTTGTTGCAGCGAGTTGAGAGACCCAGAACGTGATTGCGACCTGGACTCGCGATCGCGACGAGATTTACTTCGCTTTCGATGTTGTCGTTCCGGTGTTTCTGACATATTCGTTTACTTTTTCTTTTCACACTTCTAATAGTATCACGCTTAACTCACTTTACGCTAAGAAACACCCTCAAGCCGAAAGAAAAGTAAACACCCACACTAAATAAAAATAAAAATCTAACAACAAAATTAATGACTGTTTTGTTCCTTTCGTACTAATTATTAGGCTGAGCAATGAGGTCACGCTTGGGTTTAAATCCCAATTCTGATTTTAGCAAGGGCGAAGTGATTTAAATAAAAAAACATTAAACCAAAGCGAACGTACACATTTATTACTCGTTTCTCAACATTTTTAATTGGTACTTAGGAACAAATCAGTTACAAATCCAAACGATAAAGCAATAGATCAGGAAAATCAAACAAGGAGAAACAATTTAAAAGTACATCACCAAACGTCTGTCCAACCCGAGCGCCGTCGTGCAAAAGAGGCCGAACTATGGCGCGACTGCTATTTATAGACATGCTGGCGAACGTTATTTTTTAAAAAATTAACGGAAAATAAGCGTCTCTGCTTATAGTATATTATTTTCATGCATACAAATATTTGCACTGAGTGGGAATCAAAACCCCCGAATTCTGACTTAACAGTCGAACGGTCTATCGCTACGCCATAACACAAGCTAGTTATGCTTACTAATAAGCTCGGTTAAATAAAATTTATTTTAACTATAGGATAATACCCAATTGCTAAGTTGACTTAAAACTTATGTATAATTTCAGCGAGTCTACTATCACGGTCGGCGTCAGTGGCAGCGGCACCTTTCACATGGCTGTACTCGCTTATCACCACAATCATCACCAGCACTGTCACTACCGTCACAGAAACTGTAAGTACAAGATTATAGTAATCGTATTACTATCTGTTTAAGTACGAGGTGCTGCGGGAACGGGATCTGAATACAGCGCAGGTGGGGCTACGGGAAAGGCTAAATATGGAAGTACAGTCAGCAATTCTGCACCAGGTCGATCTTGATGAACAAAGTACTCAAAATGATCTTATTACCTTGGACCAATAAAACTTGAGACTTGTAGTCTTTTTTTTCCGTGCCGAAATCCCCTCCGATACCTCCTTCACCGGAATCGGAAGGCGAGGTTATGTCGGACTCGAACCGACTAAAACCGCACACCGACAGTGGGTCGTGATGTCAGGCCGAAGGTAAGGTTGTCTTCGCATTATCCCACGCATCCGGCTGACCTTATGCCATCCCTTACGGTCTGGCCCTCCTCGGGAGGGGGGGACAACGGTGTTCCCGACGACTTTGTAGCGAGATTATTCTGACACTGACTATACGAAGTTCACTGGGTCAGGCAATAATTTACTCTAAATTTGGTAGGTACGGAGTGTTTCAGAAAGACATCAAGTCATTCGGCAAACTATGCAAAATCTTGATTCAATTTGTTTGTCAGTCATTAAAATTCTCCTTCGCCCATTACAGATAACATCAAACCATGTAGATCAAAACGAGAAGTACGCGTCCCGATATCAGGAGAAGGCGGTTGTCGCCAAGCGACGTTGGTGGCCATGGTTCCTTGTCCTGCTATTGCCAGCCGTCGCTTATGGGTGTAAGTACTTTTATTACTTCATACTTCGTAGACTAGTGGCGCCTCCACTAGTAAAATTGTTTGTTGGTTTTACCAGCAGAGGCGCCGCTATAATTCGTGCGCGTTATGAATGCAGTGAATGATAAATTAGACGTTGGCCTAGCCCCGCCCCCTATCCAATCAAATCTTTTCAAATGACAAGGTCAAGATCACAATGTCCACTTGAAGACATTGCTTCGAACGCAACGGTTGTGTCATGTCATTTGGGTTAACTGATGCCAGTTAGGCTGAAGGGGCAGGTTCTATAAAACGATCATTAGACCTGTTCTCTTACACGGCTGTGAGGCGTGGCCGCTGTTGGAGCGACACAAGCAGATGCTGCGTGTCACGGAGATGAAAATGCTGCGGTGGATGTGTGGAGTCACGCGTAAAGATCGCGTGAGGACTTCTCGCATCCGCGGCAGCCTTCATGTCCGTGACATCGCAGATAAAATGCAAGAGAGCCGCCTCCGCTGGTGCGGCCACGTCTTGCGGAAACCGTCCAGCTACGTGGGTAACAAATGCCTGGCAATGGCGCCCCCACCCGGTCCAGGTAGAAGTGCTGGCTTGGCGTTGTGGAAGGTGACATGCGTGAAAACGGTCTCACTACCTTGGACGTCCAAGATCGTGCGAAGTGGAAGAGGAAGAGCCGGAAGGCGGACCCTGAGCTTCGAGGGCACCGTGGTCTCGGATGCAATCAGGACTAACGTCTCTATATGGATGATGATGATTTGGGTTAACTGATTTAAATTCTTAACATGAATTCACTCACTGCATTCTTAACGCGAACGAGCTATAGTCACTTATTTTTAATCGATTATTGCCGAGTTAGGCTATCGATTCATCATCATACAGTTCATACTTCATAGACTAGTGGCGCCTTTACTAGTAATCTTGTTTATTTGTTCCACCAGCAGAGGCGCCACTAGTCTCTTGTTTATTATTTCTATCGATTCTATTAGCAGATTCGTCATTACAGAGATAGTCAAAGATACTATGTCAATAGGTTTTGTGTAATACTTGTAAGGTGAAGATACTCCATAATACTTATGGGACGAGGACCCACTGCATATTAATATATAGATGGCACCACATACTTCAAAGAATTACTATGATTATTTATTTGTATTAAATGCGTAAATCAAATAGGTAAACCTACCAATTCCTTACAGCTCACTACACATACGAGAACTGGGAACATATCGCTATGCCAAACTTTACCGATTTCCGCTTAGATCTATCAGAGTTCACGCCTGCGGTACCGAAGATTTCACTACCAAACATAACCCTACCATCACTGGACATTCTCCCCAAAATGCCGGACATCGACATATCCTTACCAGATATAAGAGAAAGCCTCCCAAAAGTAACGAAAACGTACAGAGAATATAAAGATATCGTTCAGAATAGAGTTGGAGATGCTTCAGATTATATGAAGGTTGTAGCTGACAGCTGTTTTGAAGAAATGCAGCGGTTTTGGCGAGGGGTTCTTGGATGATAGAGAGTTATAGAACCATATATAGGTACTTAGTGATAATTATGTTCTACTTATTTGTACACATGGCGTTGTAACGATTTTATCTACACATGAATATAAATTAGAACTAAGGTCATTATAATGATAAAGTTTTGGCGAACAGTATCATTATTAAGCTGTCTACACACCAAAGCCGGTGGCCTTAATTTAACGATTTTCCCATAAAGCTTAAGCTTTACGATGGTATTTCTGTGAACGCTCTGTAGAACAATTAATACAACTTAATTCGCAACACCTTTTCTAGAAATTACCCACATCGTTTTCCTCCATCAAGGTGTTGCAAGTTTTGAATCAAAGATTCCCCACCGTATACTTTATTTTTTCAATTTATATGTTTACATAGTTTTGAAGACGCAACACGCCGTGTGCCCAAATATTAATGATCAAATAAATGATCAATAAACTTAAAGTTATTTTACTATAAATTTATACGTAATATGAGTAAGATTTGGCCTATTTTACACACCACACGCCACGCCTATCGTGACGTCAGTGACTGAACAGTCCATCTAGTCATAAGTACAACAATGATTTCAAAAGTCGAAATTAAAACTATTATTGGCAATACATTAACATACATGTTCACACAATATGTGTAACAAAATTATTGAAATTCGTGGATAAAAGAAGAAATATTTGGTATTCTGTAACTATGAAAGTTTAAATTTAAATTAGGTATTGCTCCCAATTCTGTTGTTACATCTCTAAACTTAAATTTCTCTAAAATAATCTAATTGCATGTTTCTTTCATGACTTTCATGATCAGATAAAAAAGGACAGATGATTTTATTTAAGTTAAGACCTGTCAAATTAAGACAGCGCCTTGTTGGTGCGTAGTAAGTTAAGTCGCATGTTCGTAGACGTCTACTTAAAGTCAAGGCGCCGACTTTATTTGACAGGTGTTCACTAAAATAAATTATCTGTCCTTTTCTATCTGATAATGAAAGAAACAGATGCAATTAGATTTTTTTTGAGAATTTTAAGTTTAGAGATGTAACAACAGAATTAGCAGCATTAGATACGTACTAGTCTAAGAAATATATTCGTGTTCATAGTATTCTACTTGGCTGAGTAACAATCAATCGCCTAAATTATTAATCATAAACGATTTAAAATGTGAAATAAATTTTGATTTAATTTTAAATCCAGTGTAAACATAGTTCTATGTGATTTATTTTAATGAGCAATATCATGTACCTATCAATCCCCTTATTTAATCGTAATGAAAACCGAGAGATTTGTTTTAAGAGTTCAATTCATGTGTACTTAATTCAAGAATCAAGTCGCTGCTATCCTTACTCCATTGTATGATTGTGTAATTGCATACACATACATACATATAATCACGCCTTTATCCCCGGAGGGTTAGACAGAGGTGCATGAACACCCACATTTCAACAATCATTTTATTCGTCCCACATAATAGGGGGTGAGCCTATTGCCGTATTCCGGGCACTATTGTTGACTCGAGCCATGTATCTGAGGCTGAGCCTGGACTGTATTATATCTGTCTGATGTTTTACAGCCCTATCCCTTAGTCGCCTTGTACGACACCGCATGGGAAGAGATGGGGTGGCCTAATTCTACTCTGCCGAGAACCACGCGGCTAATATAATATGTAATTGCAGTATCATATTTACAGACTGTAGATGTAAACTTAGTAATATATTTTTATAATTGTTTGCTTTTCAAGATTATACTGCATGAGTACTTTCATTTCTAATACATGTTATGCAGGGTGCGTCCTCATGCTCCTACCACAATAATAAATATGCTTAAAACTATATCAGGTTCATTGGAGTTATACATTGCTGAAAAATCAATTTGAAGGCTTTCAATGGTCTCAGCAATATGGATAACTGTTCAGAATTAGGACAGTTTTCAAAATAGTTCGTGGTTAAGATTGGATGGTTAAGGGAAAGATCTGCGGTAGTCTAGTGGTATGGGTAATGGACTGCTGAGACGAGGTCTCGGGTTCGATCCCAGGTTTACCATGGCACACACCAATGACTTTTCGATGCTTTTCGAAGTTATGTGTGTATTTATCGCAGGTTTATAAGTGCCCGGTTAATGTCATTAGCCTCGCCACCTGTTACATTGGGACCTAAACATAAACTGGCGAAATGTGGGTGGTGGCACCTCTGTCTACCCCTTCGGGGAATACAGGCGTGAGTTTATGATGTATGTGTAAGATTTTTGTGCCTCAATGGTTAATTTATAATAATTCACCTAATGGCATATTAATTTTCTGATAGTGATTAGAGATACTGTCGTGCATGCATGTTCAAAATGTTATCGTGATTAATTTGTTATAATATCGCATAAATATTTTCTTGTAATAATTTTATGATATAAGGTATATCTCCTTGTTTTATTGAAAAAAAAAAATTATATATAAAGAGAAATAATTATTCTATCACTTGTTTTCATTCCGCAATACAGATTTTATTAATTCATAATTTATTGATATATTTAAGTAATACCACTGAATAAAAGAGGTTCAATAGTTAACAGACTTTATTGTATAGACAATAAAGTCTGTAATTAATATAATTATTATTTAAAATTGAAAAAATCTAGATTCTATTGTGTTATCCCGATATATATCTTGTTATGAAAGCATAAACAATATAATTTATTTTGTTCTTGAATTTGAACACTAGGTACGTCTTTGACTTTACAAGTTACGAATTTTTCAATATAATTTATTTATTTATTGCAATTAATTAATATATTTAGTTATTTTCTATATGTTCAGTGTAAAAATAGCTTGATTACATTGTTTTCTATTTACGGGAATTCCATGTACCTAAATATAAGGGGTGAATTTTTCAACTAGGCATGGATGGTCAAATCTGAAACTAAGACGAAAAACGCTCAAAGAGCTCATGAGCCCGATTTTGACGAAGATTAAAACTGCATCATTGCATAAAAAAAACATTCTAGCCAGGTATAATCCGGTTGAAATATTCACTCTGTATATTAAGATAAGTACCTTCATCAATGTACCTAAATAAACATGACGTGGCCATATTGGATTTTATTTTATTTAGTTATAAGTTGATTGTGAACTTTTTGGTACAAATCATTTTATTTTTAAATTGGTTAAATTAAAAAGACTAACACTAGTCATAAAACTTACTTTTAGCAGCTAAAAAATCAAAGCATTAAAAAAATAACAGTGGTGTGTGCTAACGAAAAAAAAATTTTTTTAATATTCCTAACACATTACCACTCTATTGCAATTTTAAAAACTTTTTTTTAATTTTAATTAACTATGTTATGGTAGAATAATTGAAAATTTAAATTGAGAACAAATTTTGATGTGAATTTTACATTTGACCAGTATTAAATTTTATGTAATTCGGTATTTGATTGCTTTAATGTTTAATTTAATTTGAATCGGTTAATATCTATGCTTGCTATATTAGTTTTAATTATATTTTTTCTAACATTAGCGTAATGTTAAAAGACTCAAACCCATGTTTGAAATAAATAATTCTTTGTTATTTTTAATAGAGGCTCCACTTGGTCATTTATATCAAGGCTCTTAATCTAGTTAAACACAAGTAGGAACTTAACGAACAACAACATGCTTTTCAATGCTGTATTTTTCAGAATAATTTTTTTTTTAAAATTTTAATCGCACCTTTTTATTCTGACAATAGATATTTTAAGTATATCTCTATGCTAACTTAAATTGTATGTTAAGCCTAATTTAGGCATGTTTTACCTTTATTTCATTGAATTAAAAAAAAATACTGTGCCTGCTTACCCTACCAGTGATCAATAATCTAGCCACAGTGTATAAAATAAGCACAACTATTTATTTGTCACAATCATTCGCTACAATAATGTAATTCATGATTTTAATCTTATTTATTAATGATAGTATAAGCCAATTAATATTAAACTTAAGCAAAACATTGGATATTTGCATTTGATGTTATATCATTTAAAATGTGTTCAACTAATTGGATTAATTTTGATTTAATTATATTATTTGATAAACAAGTTTGCTTTTTAATGTAACACTGATATCTTGGTAACCCTTTCTGTTTAAGTATAGCCAACTTAAAAAAATGATGATAATTTTTAAATTTTACAACTACTGTTTGAGCATATTATTTTATTTTATTTATTAGTGAAAATACTTATAAATTACCTACTAAATAATTTTGGATAGTATAAAGTTTTATCGGATTTTTTTATTGAAAATCCGAGCAATTATCATTTATTTGACCCTGACTGGACTACTAAAATTCCAGTTATTATTATTTTGATGGGATTTAAATAGTTCCATACCATAGCGACATCGATCCCTGAATCCTTATCATAGTCCATATATCATTCCCACATAATTCTTCCCTATACCTATGTAAACTCGGGGAAGGATAGAGGCCTAATCACCTATAAGAAAGTGGACATTGGACGCTAAACTTTTAGGTGAGTTCATTACACATAATATTAATTAATTATAACACTCTGTCCTTCCCTGTCACTCTCTATACTAAACCCCCTGAAGATTATGTGGGAAGGACAGAGAGAAAGACATTTAATTAATACAACTATATATTTTTCAGGTTATACCTACGCAGACCAGATACTCCCTGAGCAACCCGTAGTAGATACATATAAATCTCCTCAAATAATGCAAGACTCAGATCTATCCGAACGTATAGCAGCTTTAGAACAATGGGCGTTGAATGTAGACTCGCGATTAAAATACTTCGATCAAAAACTATCAAGGTTGGACAATTTCGAAGCGCAAATCGAACAATATTCGATCAAACATTTGCAAAACAATTTGATCCAAGTATTCAATGCGAATGATAACGCAGCTTTAGTTGCTGAAAAACTGAAACGGCATTTCGAAAAAGATTATATAACTAAGGAACAAATGGATATTATAAGTAGAGAGATAGAAGCTAAAGTGGCTAGTTCTTGGAAGCAAGGTATGGATGAAGACAGAGTTCGTCAGTTGGTCCAAGAATATTTGGCGGTGTTTGAGAGGAGACAGTTGGAGATAATAAGAGAGAGAGTGAGGGAGTATGTGAAGGAAGTGGAGGTGAGGACGGTGCATACTGGCGTGGATATGGACTTTGAAGCTGTGAAGAGGATTGTTGCAGGCATGCTTGATGTGTACGACGCTGATAAAACTGGTTTGGTTGACTACGCTTTGGAGTCTGCAGGTAACTTATGAAATATTCACATAATTCACTAACTGATCTGGTAGTGCAGTATAAGTTACCCGTTGTCTTCCGTGAGAGACAAACGCGACAGCGCGATAAAGGAATGCCTTTATTTGATATTTACGCAAGACGTCGAAACGCGTCGCGTTAGCGCGTTTGACGCTTACGTAGGACAATACCTGATACTGGCTGTCTTAGGAACGGGATTCATTCTTACCAGCATTTCTAATACTTTAACTCCTGTTCGTTCAAATCATTAGTAGTTGCCCACAAAACACCCAGCAATGAACTCGGGTAATCCCAGAGAAAGTCCTCGGGAAGTCCCGTAGCGTAGTTAATCAGGAGGTCAATAGACCGTAGTTACTAACATGATAATCCCAATTGTCACGTTTAAGCTTTTACAATTTGTCAGAAGCAGCACGAGGTCTGTCTGTAGCTTCTAGTTGACGGCAATAAATGCTCCTGGTATTTCTTGGGTTCCAGGACTTCCAGGCTATAGAGTCGTGTATAATTTGGATCTAGATTACTTTCAAAATATTAGGTATATTAACATCAGTCGGTATCACAGAAATATAGGATAGAACGCCCATAAGCATGATATGTATTGTGTGTTCACCTGCACGTCACGCGTGGCAACTTTTTCACTGTAAATAATAATCACGAGAGATAAAAAATGTCTCGATTGTTGAAATTAACTTTGTTATATTTTTATTGTAGAGTTGGAAATAGCATAAAATGGCATATTCACGATGTCATTACAAGCTAGTCGTAAAAGCAGTACGTAAGCGTTCGAAAGTTCCTGTCTTATAGGACAAGAATTGTCTAAAAAGTTAGCACGCGTTTCCTGCTCACATGGGCATTCATCCTAATAATATTTCTGTGGTATACTTTGACATGTAACTATATCTATCATATTTTGTATCCCACAGGTGGTCAAGTCGTCTCCACGAAGTGCACAGAGCTGTACCAGATAAAGACGAAGCAGTACAGTATCCTGGGCATGCCCGTACTGTGGGTATACACGTCACCGCGTTACGCGCTCACCCCGGGAGCCATGCCGGCCGAATGCTGGGCTTTCCAGGGATTCCCCGGATATCTAGGTAATACGAGTACAACTTTATTAAACGTTCTGAAGATTGATGGATGTTATTATGCAAAAACTAGTAAACGAACTTAAAGTATAATGTACTAGCTGACCCTTCGAACTTCGTACCCCCACTTTTTCCGCTGCACCCTCTCTATATTACATGACATAACATAAACTCACGCCTGTATTCCCCGAAGGGGTAGGCAGAGGTGCTAGCACCCACATTTCGCCAGTTTATGTTTAGGTCCCAATGTAATAGGTGGCGAGCCTATTGCCATTAACCGGGCACTTATAAACCTGCGATAAATACACACATAACTTCGAAAAGCATCGAAAAGTCATTGGTGTGTGCCATGGTAAACCTGGGATCGAACCCGAGATCTCGTCTCAGCAGTCCATTACCCATACCACTAGGCTACCGCACTACTATATTAAGCATGTATTATACATACACTGACGGACTCATAAACTGCATCAAAGTAATAGACGACTTTGAAATAAATATTTTAACCAAGTATGCATACTTTCTATACAGATTAAAATTGAAACCTCTAGATTGGTTCGTGAACTTTAAAACAGCGTAGGGTCATATCTTTAAGTTTAAGTTTATGTACTGGAAAGGACCTTAAGACTTTTTTTGAAGAAAAAACAGAAATTTAAGAAAAATTGGTTTAATTAAAAAATTGGTTTTAACAATAGACACAAACTTTATGCAAGGGTTTATTTGTGTTTTAATAAGGTGTATTACCCCCACGTGCCCTTATTACGGATTCTAATCGGTTCCGCATAGATTTTATAAGGGTTTTTAAAAGATCTTGCGGAATATTGTCCCATTCTTCTGAAAGTGCTGTTCTTAGTGCTGCCACTGTCGTGGGCGAAGGGTTTCTCGCATATACAGCTCTTTTTAAATTGTCCCAAACATGCTCGATGGGATTAAGATCCGGGCTGCGTGCTGGCCAATTCATTGTACGTATCCCAACCTCTTCGCAATAATGTTGAACTTGTGCAGCTGCATGCGGCCGGGCATTATCCTGCATTAAAGTAAAATTTTCGCCTATGAATCCCATGTAAGGCACCACGTGATCTTCTAATATCTCTGTTATGTAGCGATGTGCTGTCAAACCCCCTCTATTACCGTTTTGACGGACCATGTCTATGAACACAAGTTCTGTTCGCCCGTTCATCGATATGCCACCCCAGACCATAAATGAACCGCCTCCAAAAGGAACACGCTCCTCAATGCAACTTTGAGCATATCGCTCCCCACGTCGACGATAGACTCTTCTGCGACCATCTGCACCATATAAACATGTCCTACACTCGTCCGTGAACAATACAGAGGCCCACTGCTCTTCTGTCCAATTCAGGTGATGACGCGCAAATCTTAAGCGAGCTTGTCTGTGAGCTGTAGACAACTTTGGACCATTTGCTGGTCTAAAAGGGGTGATATCCGCTTCCTTTAACCTTCTTCTTATTGTTCGTGCACACACGTTTACTCCACGCACTTCATTAAGCTCGGTTTTGATGTTAACTGACGTGAGGAAACGATTTCGCAGGGAAGTTATAACAATAAATCGGTCATCACGACCTGTGGTTGCTCGAGTTCTGCCTGTACCACGTCTCCTCCTGTAAGAACCTGTCTCTACAAACCTTCTGTATATTCTAGAAACCGTAGACTGGTTTAAATTTAAATTTCTACCAATCGTTCGTTGATCCAAGCCCTCCCGCACCAATGCTACAATTTGTGCCGCTTGTTCGGACGAAGTATCCATATTATGGTTCAAAAACTCTCGATGTGTTAAAAAACTAACCCAACAATTATGCTGGTAACAATAATTCAATTGACAAAACAAAAAAAATCAATGAGAATCAATTTAAAACTTTGCTATAAATAACACGCAAATCTGATACTACAAGTAAATTTTCTTTTCCGGCTATATTCATTTGTTTTACTGCAGTTCTATTTTTAAATTTAATTTTTTTTTTAAGATTAAGAGCCAGTCTTTCCATATTTATATAATTTAATCTAAAAAGTTTGCATACTTATTATAAAAAATCCTTTTAGAGTAAACCTGAACTTTGATGCAGTTTATGAGTCCGTCAGTGTATATAAACCTATCTCTTGATTCACTCGTATCTATTAAAAAAACCGCATCAAAATCCTTTGCGTAGTTTTTAAGATCTTAACATACATAGGGACAGACAAACGCGGAAAGCTACTTTACTTTATATTATGTAGTGATTTGTGCAGAATTTTATCCTAAGAATAGCTTCCTGAGCAGTGGTTTTGCGGGCAGCGGCTAATAGTTAAGAATAATAGTAATAAATATTCTAAAATATTCTACATAACGCTATTTAGACTCAAAGTGGGCCTAGCTTAGTCGTCTTGATACTTTGATTCCAATGAGGCAGGTCTATCTTTGCCATGTCTGAAGCCAATAGTATTATTGCCAGAGCTGCCCAAGATTCTGCTAAGTAGAGGAGGAAAGCCGGAAGTTGAACCCCGGGCACCGCAAAGTGAATGTCTTGGATGTAAATTGAGCAGTGCTATTGTGATAATGATTAATGATTGACGTCCTCTGTGGCGAGGCCGTAGCGAACGCGACTGCCACGCGGGAGGCGCGGGTTCGATCCCCGCTCAGTGCAAATATTTGTATGCTTAAATATGGCTATTTGCGTTGGTCTTGGTGTTTCTATGTATAATATGTATGTGTTTACAAAAAAAAATTCTAAGTATGTTTATCCGCATTCTAGATTCCATAACACAAGCTAGTTAATCTTACCATGGGTCTAGATAGCGTTGTGTGCAATGTTGTGGAATATTTATTTATTATTTATAATGATTATTTCAACGGTGAAGGCTGGTTACTTAAAAGACAAGCCAACAAGATCTTATTTACTTAAAATTGATACTTTTTCTAGTGGTACGCACCTACGCCATCATCGAAGTGACGGGTTTCTCTTTGGAGCACATGTCGAGACTACTCGCAGTGGACGGCAAGATCGAATCTGCGCCCAAAAACTTCTCAGTATATGTACGTATTTCTTTTTTAAACTTCATCTTTTTTCTGCTTTTTTTAATATTAGCAATCAAAATTACTAATATTCCCTTTAATCTCTCCCGCTAAGTTAAATTGCTTGTGTTAGGAGTGGTTTCACGACGGTAGTATAATGGTTGGGATTCGAACCCGGGATCTTTCGATCGTAAGGCCAACTCCTTAACCACTAAGCTACCGACATTCTTTTGGTGTTTTACTATTGCAGAGATGTGAGTATCAAATGTGGTCTAATAGACATAGTAGTAATAGTAATATTTATTTATTTTTCTTCCACAAAATAGGTATGTAGGTATACACAAATAAATCAATTCATACAATATAATTATATAGTTAAATCCTTTGTGGGAGACTGGTACCTGCACTAGAAAACCACAGGTTACCTGGCGCCCATCAGATGAATATTGACAGGATAGCGCAAACAAATTTGTGTCCATTTCAATAAAATCTTTTCCATATTGTAGAGAGGTCCTCAAGTTGTCTTTGCTTTATTCCGAGCATGCATAGTTGATTGAAAAACATATGAAGTAACAGATAAATATTGAGTAAGATGACTCTACTTATAAAAAAATATCTTTCAGGGTCTCCACGGCGAAATGGATCCAGAACCACACCTATTTGGCGACTACATGTATAACGCCAACGGCACATCGATACAGTACTTCCCAGTGAAATATCCTAAAACGACAAACATCGGTGGTATCGAATACCCAGTCGCTTACGACATGATCGAGCTAAGAGTCGAAAGTAACCACGGCAATCCCACATACACTTGTGTCTATAGATTCAGGGTACACGGGAATCCTCTCACAGACATCCGCAGAGCTACCGAAGATAGTATAAAAGATAGTGAGACGTAGCGCACGCTGAAATACTTTCTTAAAAAACTAAAGTGTCACGGAATTGAGAAGTGTTAGAACTATAACCGTCCAAATGTTAACATGTGGATAGACTAGAATATTCAGTGTAGTGAAGTGGCCTTAAATTCTTAACTATATAGTACAAAAACTGAGGTAGATCAGTGAATATTACAAATGAAATCTCTATACTGCACAATCGCCGTAATAAGCTTAGTTCTACTGAGTTATTTTAAAAATCGTATTTATGTGTAAATTTTAATGTATTTTTTAAGTTTTTTTTTTGTAGATTAAGGTTTTATTTGATAATTTAGTTTTTAATTTAGGATGTTGATTTAGAAATGGAACGAAACTGAGAAATGGAAGCGCTAAGAAAAATTGTGTAGGTATATTATTATAAGCCCTTAAAATTGTTGATCTAATGATGCTTCTCGTAGGAATTTCATCACCATCGTTATAATCATGTTACATGTCCCAGTTACATTGGAGACATTCACCTCGGAGCCCGGAGCCTCAAATCCGTTTTCCAACCTATCCATTTTGCAGCGAGTATCTCTAGCAGTGAGACCAGTTATACTTCTCGAAGAAAAAATATCAACAAAAAATACTTATACTAAAATTAAATACATTTTAACTTAGTAAAATACACCCATTTATATGTATGATATGTATTTCAATAATAATTTAACAAATAAAATACATTTTTAATGTTATACCTAGGCCTGGTAGGCCTTCCACATCAACGTGATTTGTCTCGTAATTTAATCTAGCTTAATAAGTGTCTCGAAAATATCGCATTATCTCGTAGGAATAACTTATGCTATATAAGGTAAGTATGTGGAACTTAATCTTAGATGCTATATTTTTCACCCTAGTCTGGTTAAGGGATCAAGGTATGTATTAGTGTTATCATACTCTTAACTCATCACGATCTTTGAAATAGATTCCTTACCAATAACTGAAATTCAAATTACAGTGAAAGGTAAATATTTTACTTGAACTTGACACTTATTCCCACTTTTCATATATCACACCGCCCACGTGAAGTTTTGATCACGTTCCCGTTACCCATGGGAACATATTCCCGGGATAAAAAGGAAACTTTCACATTTATTATGTTAATGATAAGGTAGGATTGGAATATACTATAAAATAAATAAAATAAACTTATTGTGTCATTGAGTTACACAGGTTCTAGTAGTCTTTGTCTCCTGAACTAGGTCGTTAATCTGTATTTCAGGAGACAGTTCCTATACACTATAATAACATAAGCAAGATTAATGTCTAGCGGTAATTTTAAATTTTGTAATAAATGTGAAGGCAGCAGCATTTTGTGTTCAACCCCTTGCCGTGTAGGCTGATATTAGAACCTGCTATCGAATTATTGAGAGGTTACTTAATTTATTAGTGTAACTATTTAGCTGTTATATGTTTTCCTACTCGCAATAATAGTTTATGTCCATTGCGAATTAACTTGCTAAAATACTTAATATTCGTGTCAATAATTTTTTACATTTTTACTAAACAAAATTCACTAATACTTAATTTCGATTTTATCTAATAAATTTTTACAACATTTTAATATTATTTTTTTGATTATTTTTTCTTATTTGAAACTAAATTGGCTTTAGAGTCAACAAAAAGTTTATTTTTTTTTTCATTTAATAAAAATGTACAAAATCTACATCATTATTTACTTACCAATACTTACTAATTACCAACAGGGGCCGCCGTTCAGCGGTTGGGTGATTTACCCTCTTTTATGGGTCATTTCACCCAATTTTCCTAATTCAACTAAGCCATCCTAATTTCTGGTTCGTGAATTACTTTAGGAATACGATTAATTAGTAGCTATTTTAGTATTTAGCGCTTTTAGTAGCTATTATTGTATCGAATACATCTCAGTTTCTAAATCAACAATAGCTTTAGTTTATAATAGGTTTAGACAAGGAGCTAGTCCAGTTAGTTTTTAATAAATTCTATGCCAATATAAATGTAAGTGTTTTAAGGTTTGTCTCAAACTAAATTAGCCGGTATTGGTGTATTTGCTGACGTTCTGAGGATCTTATTAAGCGTTAGATTATTTAGTACATATCTTAGAAGCACTGCTTTATAGTACTATACTTCCAAAGGCCCTATTTTAACTATGTTTAATTATTAATAAAAAAACTATGATGCCAGAAAAAACTTTCGCCAAATCATAGAAAAAATATCTATTGTTCATTTTTATTTTTTAAGATATTAAAATTTATTGCCAAATAGCTCTTTTAAAGAAATTTTTATTCGTTTTATAAGTTTTAAAAATCAAGTTCGGAATTTTTGACAGTTTTTTGTCTATTGAAAATGACAATATTCAGTATTCCAGATTGTTTGACGATATTGTTCCATAGGAACTACTCGTAAGCTTTCAATTGTACAACAAGTCACACTGGCCTATTTTAAAATGAAATGCAGTATATATTATGCGCAATCGATTAATATGTCCAGAAAAATCGGTTTGTACATATCTATATGGTCACTTCCCGCATCCTTTCCAAGACTAAATTATTACATGCAAATAAATCTTTACTGTTTGCACATGCTGTCGATATAATTATGGTCAGTGCATCCTTTCGGACCAAATTAATTGACTACTAGCAGCGCAGGTTATGACAGCGTATTGATGACGTGGTCAGAATACGTCAGCTAGCTATATAGACTAAACGTTGATGACTACATCGTTATATTTGTAATGTACCCAGCACTGAGTAGACGAGTATACGTGTGAGTGTGTAAACGTGTATACCTATCTCCTTGCCCGTGTTTACCTATTAATAATTGTGTGGGTTTAATTTTGTTTGCATATACCGAACCATACAAAGTAGGTGTGAATATCGAAAAATAGGGCCTCTGTTATATCTTTATATATTATGTAGGAATCCTTCTAAATAAGACTTATTTGTCCTCCCATCGTTTTAATGTTGTATTAGTATATTATAAAGTTACCACTAACAGTAATATTATGACTATTTTCACGGTTATATAAAATGAGAAGCCATTGCACCAAGAATTACAAGCAAATATCACATGTATTGGTCATTGGTTGTTTTATACTTCGACGGAGTTGCGACTTTGATCAATATGTACCATTCTCGCTGTTTGTTTGAATTTAACACAGACTTGTATCAAAATCTCGTGAATAGTTTACTTAATGCGACAATCGCCGACAATACACAGATTCAAAATAATAAAAATGTGTTTGCCTGACTATATTTGTAATGTTGTATTTTGCATGTGAATTGAAGGATATAAGGGACAACAGTTTGAGCTAATGCACTGAATTTATTGTGGTGATATTTTCTGATTTTATTTCTACAGTATCTATCTGACTCGTCTGTGATCATGGTTACTGAAAAGCAACTGAAACGTCGGGAACAGTAAAAACTAAAATAACACCAAATAACCCGTTAAAAATATTTTCATTTCAATATTAAAGTGTTATTTATCATTTTTCAGTTTGTGCAAATCAACTTCGATATTAGAAATAACTGTTCTTTCTTTTTTTACTTTTTAAAACTGTATAGCTTGAATATTTTAACAACAATTTTTGTCAGCGTATATTTATTTCCGTGTAGGTTCACTAAACGCTGCATTCGATGGTATTTTATGAATTTTGACAGTTTTTATCACGTTAATTTTGTAATACGTTTTTAACTAACAGATTTAAGATACCGATAATTATGTGATGTTGGAATAAAAGTCGTATGTAATATCGTTGTTTTCTTTGTACCACTAAGTGTCAGACAAGTACAAGTCCACCTGATGGAAAATGGTCACTGTGGCTTATTAGACATGTGCAACATTTGGGCGTGACACTTGTGCTGCCGACCCTTTAGGAACCTCCTAATGCCCTTCTTGTAGAACCCCATATTCTTCTTGAAAAACCACAGCAGGGAATTCATTCCACAGCTCGATGAAGCGGGATGAAGTACCTTTTATACCGCACAATGAGAATATGACAATAGTATCCGATCGCAATGTTTGAGGATGAAGGTTTTAAAGATTAATCATTATTCTAATTACTCTGGTAAACATGTGATCCCCCTCCCGAGGAGGGCCAGACCGTAAGGGAAGCCCCTTGGCCAGCCGGGGTGCGAGGGATATGTCGAAGACAACTTCACACCCGGCCTAGCACAACGAACTCAGTCGGCGTGCGGTTTTAGTCGGTTCGAGTACGACATAACCTCCCCTTCCGGCTCCGGCGGGGGAGGTATCCGTGGGGATTTCGGCAGTAAAAAATGGTAAACATGAACAAGTTTTGACGAAGGAGGAGGTCCTACATTATTCAAGGCATTAAAGAATTGCACTGCAAATATTGCTAAGACGGCAGTACCTACAGCTTTCCTATAAGGGCTGTAAGCGATCATGATTTGGGCAGCGATCCAGAGGGATAGAGATGTAGCTATGTGTACATATAATAAGTATAGCATATCCGAGGATTTCACCTGATTGTCCTGGGTCCGCTCTACTCCTCAAACCATTTCTAGTTGGTGTTGGCTGTTTTCATTCGCCAATTTTCATCTGACATCCCAGTGCCCAGAGAAAAGCCTGTGATGTAAGATGTGCGAACAAAATAACGCAATAAAGGCAATCAAATTAGTTTGTACCACGTTTTTGTACTACTTGCGAAAGACAAGTTCAAAGAAAAAGACCAGAAAGTTCCACAGACCTATCAATACTTTATGGAGTTCTCCTAAAAGTGCAGTTAACGACAACGGAAGTTAAATATAAATCCTGATATAATGATCACCTCTTCAAATCGTCTCGTGAGGATTCTACATCAATGATTGATTTATCTTTGAAGTAAATTTTATCAAGATAAACGACTACCTGCCATTAATGAATAAAAAAACTTTCAAAAGAGTTATCTTTAGTGGGTAAACTTATTCGTCTGTAAATATTAGGTGCTAGGTTTTTTACAGAGATTTTGAACATGATAAACTTAAATTCTTCTCAATTTTCTTCGTCTCAGTCTCAGTCCGCTTTTAACCAGCATATCGGATCTTCGGATCTGGCTAAACTTCGATTTTTTCCGGTAATAAATATACCTAGTATTTTTTATCGGTCTAATACCTACTTCCTAATTTGTTGGTAATTATCCGGAAGCCCTTTGCCTATGTGACTAATTTTATTGTGCATCTCAAGCAAGGCGCTACGATTTTCATGGATTCGTGGTAACCATGTGTCACGCAGGCGGCAGGATGTTGAAGCACCAACGCGCTGGTGGTGAACGGCTTTTGATAAGTTTCAAGCTCCGAATACAGAACAAATTCTGAGGTTACAAGCTGTGATTTGTTAATAATGAACCTACAGGGAAAACAAGAATAGACATTCCGGTACCTAAGCTAGTGTGGTTCCCTTTATGTCGAGTCTGGGAGTCTATTGTTCTCCAAAGTATTAATATTTTAAGCTTTACCTACATAGGTATTCAAATTCCAAAAATAATCCTTCATGAAAAGGCTTCTCCAAAGTAGGTATGTACTTTTTCTTTAATAGAAAGCCGTCAACCTCACTCAGAGCGCGAGATTTCGTATGCCACCACATCGACAGGCATGCGAGCTATTTACGTCCGATCATTGCCAAGTTCGTTCTATTTCTGTTACTTAGGTCAATGTCGGTCGTTGAGCTCCGGAGTTACCAAACTACGTATAATGTTTGTTTACTAACGAATTCGGGAGTAAAGAAAAGACAGATGAATTTTTCAGATTTTTTTTTGTATTTTCATATTTTTTATAATTTATAAATGACCTAGTAAGAAAGTAGTCTTATCCGTTTCAGCACATACAATCATCATTCATGAGATTACAAAAGATCCTTTGGCGAGTGCAGTACCGAGGCCGGCGGTCGGAGCGCCCGCGGCGCCGCGCTCCGTCCTGCCGTCACTATTACGATTTAATTACAATAATATCTTACGTACAATTAAATTAACGGAGATTACAAGCCTGTATTGAGCAGCCGGCCGCGGAACCGGCCGGGCCGCGGGCTGCTGTCGGCAGCGTCCTGCGGCTCGCTTAGAAGCACTTCCTGTGCACGATGGAGGGGCCGGATTCGTCGTACTCCTGTTTCGAGATCCACATCTGTTGGAAGGTTGAGAGGGACGCGAGGATTGATCCTCCGATCCATACGGAGTACTTCCTTTCTGGGGGAGCGATGATCTTGATCTTCATTGTGGATGGGGCCAGGGCTGTGATTTCCTTCTGCATACGGTCGGCGATGCCTGGGTACATCGTGGTACCACCAGACAGAACTGTGTTGGCGTACAAGTCCTTACGGATGTCGACATCGCACTTCATGATTGAGTTGTAAGTAGTCTCGTGGATGCCGCAAGCTTCCATACCCAAGAATGAGGGTTGGAATAGAGCCTCTGGGCAACGGAATCGTTCGTTTCCGATGGTGATGACCTGTCCGTCGGGAAGTTCATAGGACTTCTCCAGGGAGCTGCTGGAGGCAGCGGTGGCCATCTCCTGTTCGAAGTCGAGCGCGACGTAGCAGAGCTTCTCCTTGATGTCACGCACGATTTCTCGCTCGGCCGTGGTGGTGAACGAGTAACCACGCTCGGTGAGGATCTTCATCAGGTAGTCTGTGAGGTCGCGACCGGCCAAGTCCAGACGCAGGATGGCGTGAGGGAGCGCATAACCCTCGTAGATGGGTACCGTGTGCGAGACACCGTCACCGGAGTCAAGCACGATACCGGTGGTACGACCAGACGCGTACAGCGAGAGCACGGCCTGGATGGCGACGTACATGGCGGGTGTGTTGAAGGTCTCGAACATGATCTGTGTCATCTTCTCTCTGTGAAACAAACAGTACAGTCAGCACGGCCGGCATTGCGATGAGAAGAAATCGTGGGACTCTTTACAAATAACTAAGACTGCTCCATGAATATAAGGGGTGGTTGATATTTCTACACAAACATGAATGAACTAACCTGTTGGCCTTGGGGTTGAGGGGGGCCTCTGTGAGCAGGACGGGGTGTTCCTCGGGGGCGACACGCAGTTCATTGTAGAAGGTGTGATGCCAGATCTTCTCCATATCGTCCCAGTTGGTGACGATGCCGTGTTCGATGGGGTATTTGAGCGTGAGGATACCTCTCTTGCTCTGGGCCTCGTCACCTACGTACGAGTCCTTCTGTCCCATACCGACCATGACACCCTGATGACGGGGCCTGCCCACGATCGAGGGGAACACGGCGCGAGGCGCATCGTCGCCCGCGAATCCGGCTTTGCACATACCGGAGCCATTGTCTACTACCAACGCAGCAACTTCCTCGTCGCACATTGTGAATTAGTCTGAAAGTTATAAAAAATATTTAATTAAACTTCGCTGTTAGACAAAATCGAACAGAACTAAATTTCTAAGATGGCTCAATATGTCCATGCCCTAATAGCGAACCGGTGGGTGTTAGACCCACACGCAATCTTTACGGGACAATGCTAAGTGGGCGTCGAAGTCGCGAATTGGAACCAAATAAGGCGAGATATTAAGTACGAATGTACGAGTCTATGGGTAGTGAAGAAAAAACGTGGCACATGACGCGGCGAGTCCACTTTTCACTAAGGCGGGTTGTTACTCTTACTGACCGAGAAAGCCGTTCACAAGATGAGTTACTTTCTAATTGGATAAATAACCGTTCAAGTTCAAATAAAGCAAAGTCAGTTGGAGCCCGATCAGGACCACGCCCTACCGCAACCGGCTATCCCAGACTCCCGGTGGTCGGCATACGGCCCAACCCTAACGTGTCACTGACCCGCACTCACTAATGGTATTGCACTATTTCCTCACGCCACTACATCACTAAACAACACAAAAAATATTGATGACACCTCAATATCAACTTACTTTTAATTAAATAGTCCTATTAAATAAATAAATTAACTTGCTATTGCACAGCCTCGGTATTGCTGTACAACGCCACAGCTCGAGCTCACTTGGTGGAATGTCGGCGAACGCGGCAGGCTGACTATATAAATGAGGCTGGTTTATCGGGGGGCCCCTACCCCGCCGCGGCGGATTCTCAGCCAATCGCGCAGTACGGCACAATACATGAGTTTTCGTGGCCATATATGGTATTCCGCTGCAGGGAGCCTGCGCGTACCCCCCTCAGGCCGCCTCACACCCCCGCCGCTGATAGCGCCGCACTTGATAACGCCGAGATCTCAAAGAGCGCTCACATTGAACATTTGGCGATCAGACAGACGCTTCAGAAGGGACGACTAGTCACACAAACGATATTTACTTCTCACATAAATAATACGAGATGAGTACAATTTGTAGACGACATGAAATAAAAATTCCAATAGGCACACTTCTAAAAATACCAATTGGAGTCAAATGCATCTGCATGACGGATGCAATCATCATTGCGGATTGTGCAGATGTCAAACTGAATGCGATCAATGTCTGTGACATTAATCCCTGACATGATAGCAAAATAACACTTGTTTCAATTGAGATTATAGAGTATCATCAGTAAGTTCTAGATCAAACGAACACATTTTTGAGAGCATTATTTGGTTAAAATTTTACTCTAGACATTTCGTTTCAAATTTACATTACGTAGGTTCACAAATAGAGTTAAATAAGAGGATCTACATACCAGTTAGCAGTCGTGGAGAGAAGAGAACAATAACCGCAGCGTTTGCGAACCGTGAGAAATGAATGCCGGCCGGTTTCTTTCTGTAGCTCGCTCGCTCGTGGAGGTCGGTCGATCTGCTTCACTAGAATACGCTATACGCCGGCGCCCCGCGACACAATCGACTCGCCCAACGGACCTCTACGGGTGCTAAGTAATATAAAATTTTCCTATTAATTATGTCGCTGCAAATAACAAAACGACCTCCAAAATACACCTACTGACAGATCTGACAGACACGTGTCAAGCAATTGTTCAATATTCGAATAAAGAACATAAATATTTTTTCCGCAGTAATGGACTCGCCCAACTTCCCCACTTGCCGCAACCGATGGCCTTACCATATATGGCAATCCGTAAAATCCCGAGTTCTGATTGGTCGAAGGTGGCAACGGTCGTCGTGCGTACATTGCGCACACAAATGCAAACATAACTTTTGTGCTTGTGTTTGTGTCTAGTAGCAAAACGAATCCATTCAATAACGTCTGCATGAGGCGGCAAATAACTTAGCGGGGTCTTGGAGGTTGTATAATGCAAACAAATCGAGAGTAGTTAAGGTTCATTTCAATTAGTCGTATAATACTATAGTTTTTTGTAGGTGAGTTTTGTGGGTAATTTGAGTGTAATTTCTATCAAGTTTATAATTATTTTTGTTATGTAGGTACATTAATTAAAATTTCAAAGAGCCTGAGCTTCCATATCTACCTTTTTTAACGGTTTTTGCTACTAAGCCAGCTGCTGGAGTTATAATAGTTAACTTACCTTTATTTTAACAAATTTTACAGTGGGTAGTTGGACAAAATTAAAGATAATTAACCCATTTATTGTAATCGCACAATTGTACACGTACCGCCCGGTAAGATACGAATACGACCCCTGTCCACCATAGGGTACAGGCGTATCCCGCTTATCATAGTGGTCAGTACATAGATACATTAGTACAGTCAGCCTACGTTGAAGATTACTTTATAATTAAGTAGTAATTACCTAAAAAAGGTACAGTTAACGTCAAATGTATGATGAGATGATCATAAAACAGATGTCAAACTCGGTAGGTAGGTGTTTGTACGTGTTTGTAACGGTGACCCTCTTTCCTGAGACTTTAGCTTACCATCAGGCAAGAAGCCGGAGAGTTTTGTATCAAATTTATAGTAATCTTGCTTATAGTCGTACCAAAACCGTAGGTACATTGTGAATGCCTTCCTGCTTAGCTTTTGTGACGCCACTTTAGCTTACCATCAGGTAAGCTAAAGGCGAAGGGAGAGTGAGTTGAGTGAGTGGGTGGGAGGTTTTAACGTGTTCTATATAAAATTGAATGTAAATCAGTAAGCAAGTACTTAGGCCCACTTAGGTCTTTTTAATTTTCAATCAAACTTAAAAAATAATGATATAAAGCCCCAGTAAGTAAGTAGTTAAGTTACGGGTTACAAACTTACAAAGCATTTTATATTTTACTAAACACCTTTTTAAATCTGAATATGACCATCAACCACTTTTGACGCTAACTGTCCTTACTTGGGGTTATTGAGATGTTTCGCGTTCAGTGTCACCTGTACCTACCTACCTACCTACGTGTCCCGGGGAATCCCATTAAAATACCAAGACAATAAGGTAAGAGTTATTTATTCTGTGGCAGGTAATGGTTACATAAATACATTCATATAATAAATAATAGTTCACAGCTATTATTATTGAAAGCAATGAAAAAAAAAAAGTTGTCAATGGTCACCGCCACAGCTGCACTAAAACAAGTTATATAATAAGTTGCAAGTGGCTACATTGCCATTATGCCAAAATTTACCGAAAAAAGGGTGCGCACAGTTAACAGTTATCATTTTTTATTTACGGTTCCATTCAAGATCAATAGAATGACAATTAGGTAATCTGTGACAATCATCTTAATGTATGTACACAACACTCCTTTTTGCCGTAGTCGGCTAAAATCTACCTGTTCTCCGGACTTGGTCCTCGTGGACTTACGAGGTGTTTTTTTCTAATCTACCCCTATACCAAATTTCATCCAAATCGGTTCAGTGGTTTAGGTGTGCAAGCGTAACATACAGATAGACAGACAGAGTTACTTTCGCATTTATAATATTAGTATGGATTACTGCTCTTGTTTAATTTGGATTTAGTATACTTATACTGTGTAATTTATCAGCCTAGAATATCCTACTAATATTATAAACGCGAAATTTTGTGAGTATGGATGGATGTATGAATGGATGTTTGTTACTCTTTCACCTAAAAACTACTTAATGGATTTTCATGAAACTTTACAATAATATAGCTTATACACCAGAATAACACATAGGCTATATATCATCACGCTACTACTGAAGGGAACGGAGCAGTGATCATGCGGGCGTTGCCGCGGACAAAAGCTAGCCATCAGATAATTATTTTTACTATTAGTAAAGAAAGACTATTATCCGACTCTCTTACTATATGAGTAGAAATCTGTACATATAACAGGTTCTTTTTGACGTGATAACGTCAAACAAATTGCTCGCTAAGTACGTTCCTTTGGCGGCAGCTGGTGGCGGTAACTTCCTTCCTTGTTACAAAATATATAATATCATCAGATTTAAATCGATGTAATAACGACGATTATAAATTACCTAATACACGTTAACATTGGCTGTGTCCTCCATAGAGACCATAGTTGAACCATGTCTGTATGTTATTTTTAACACGCTATATAAGTAAGAAAATCTTGGAATCATAATTTGACCCACTTCCCGGTCCTCGATCAGGATGAAATTTTGCACACGTTCTGAGTCCTGATGACAATAGCTAAGCTAGAAGCAATACTAGCTAAGAAACGTCATTACAAATCCAATATGGCGGCCTCCCCAGCCCCAAGATGGCGGACTGCCTGTTTGAAATCCACCCCCATGATATGGGTATCAAATGAAAGGGTTTGCTATCAGGAATACGAAAAAAATAGCCACGTAACTTAAATCCAATATGGCTGACGTAATTTTTAGTGCGTGCTAAAAGCGTATTTTTTAGTTTTTTAAAGTATTATAACTTTATTTATGTAGCACTTGTTTTACGTGTCACGTCATTAAACTAAGTTGTAAACTTGTTATCCACCTTAGTAGCATGAAGCATAATAAACAATAATTTAATATGTTTACACAAATATTTTGTAGTGTATTTTTACTAAATAGGTATCTACTTAAGTATATACAAACACATTCAAATATCGCGACAATGAGTCATTCATTGGAGTCATTATACTGTCTACATTATCTGTGTGTGACGCATTAAGGTTAAGGGCGGGTTACTTTGACCACAGATTAACTCTATGACTACCAGTGATTTTATTATTTTTAAACGATAGTAGGCAGACAGACACTGACCGCATTTCACATTTTGATCATTAGTACTTTTCAATCTAAATTTTCAATTAAGTAACTTAGATATTTTCAGTAGAGCGACTGTCATCTGACCATGATGAGTATCGCAGTCTTCTTTTTCTTCTTCGTGTCAGTGGCAACAATTTAAATATAGATACGCCCAGCCCAAAACTCGGCGACTTTGTATTGACCGCATCTTCCGTAGCTTCATTTACAATCAAACGGTCGGCAATCGTGCAGGTGTAGGGGCACAGTGGACACTACAAGAGGTGGTCCATCGACTGCAGAGGTGCACCACACCCACCTACCAAAAATATGTCGTGTAGTAGTCGCGGCAACGCAAATTAATCAGCATTTTGGCTCCTAATAGAAGTCGTATAAACGTAATGAAAACGTTTATACAACGCGATTTGGGCCCATTTTATTCAGCAATTCAGTCACATAGACATCGTATAAAGGTAACTTTTTCAGTTACATCGTCACGTAATTGTCGCCGGAGTGACTGTTACAAGCTTAAGTTGCGCTATAACTGTAACTTATATGACTTTTATGTTACGTTTGTTTGTTAAATTAAGCAAGTGCGTCGTGTTGTGTTTTAAAAATTATAAGTACAATTTATTTAGCAGACATGTTAATTTGTAGGTTGCACCAAATGTAGGTTCGTAAACTCACGCATAGGTTTGCAAAGTATTGCAAAGGTAAGTTTTCTGATGAAATATACTAGGTTTTATCATAAATATTTAACGCCCCCCCTTCAATCCTTAGTAATATGAATATAATAACAAATATTTTTTATATCAACATTCATTTGTACACCATTTTTACTGCTAACAGGTGGTATAATAGCTTCTAATACAGCAAATTAGCAGTATAAGCGCCATGATACCACGCTGATTATATTTTAGGGTTCCTTAGACCTTCTTAAAAAGTTTTCTAAAAAAGATCTTTTGTTTATTTATTTATTCAATCAACCACTTATTGTACACAAGAAAACTAAGACAAGTGATAAGTGAGCAGTGCAAGCAATTATACGACACTTGGCACTAGGCTTGTAATAGTCGTATGAATGCAACTTATACAACATAATAGCAGTATAAAAGCAACGATTTAGCTTTTACTCGACTGTGTCACAAGAAAGCTATATAATGTGCTTTTATTCGATGAAATAGTAACATAAGCGTCGTATACTAGCGACTTATACAGCAAATCTTATACGACTTTAGTCATATAAGCATGCAGAGTAAACGTTTACTCAGCATCATTATGTGACCGAAATGCTGAATAACTAAAATGCTATATAAGATGCGTTTATACGACAAGTGCTGAATAATTCACACTTACTCGACTTTTATATCACCGAAAAGCTGAATAAACTCAACCTTATTCGACTAATTTGCTTGTTGGGCAGTCACAGCCACCACCCCCTGCGTCCAGGTAGCCCCATTTTCCCGGTTCGCCCTTACAGCAGCCGACCTGAGACTTCAACCTAGCATGTTGGAGTATCGCAGTTAGACCAGTTATTGAACTTATTTGGCCTACCTACTCGTAACGACTGCCATTGATATTCTTATGACCGGCAACCGGGTTCAACGACGGCTCAACGTCACAGAATAAATAATAATACTTACGTGCTCTCTGATGCATAGGAATACCCAGAATTGCACTGAGCGGGAATCGAGCCCGCGCTCCCTGGGTAGCAGTCGAGTTCACTAAACCACGCCACAGAGGCTGTCTAGGTAGTACAGGTAGTCAGGCAGTATCCTATCCTATTTTACCTATCTATATTTTAAGTAGTAACTTACAGTAAAACTGTGTTCAACTCGTGACAGTATTTACTCGACAATACTTTACCTGCTCATGTGACAATACCCAGTGAACTAAATAGTGAAGTCTAGAAAGAAACATTGCAATACTGTTTCGTGCAAAAACGTGAGAATGTTACAGCGTACTTTCTGATCATTTTTAAATTGTAAAGAGTCAATGAAAGTGTCTTAGAAATTGTGGAGTAATAGTGGTCATAGATCATAGTCGTCACGATACTTTAACCTTTGTGTTTATGCGTCGAATCGGTTGTTCAAGAGCTGATTAAACCGCGTTTAACTGTGGTGCGGCCATTAGGCTGTGACTCATGTCTGAGTCGCGCATGCGTACTACATCGATGAGTCAATACAAGTTCTCTTCAGGGAGACCACTAATTTGTTCTTTGTAAGTTATGTGACGTTCCATGACTAATAATTTTAATTTTTTTTTGTGCATTTCATAGGCTGCGTTGCTTCACCCCGGTGCAGGTGATAGTTAGATGTTGAAATGTTTAGTGTATAAGTTTACAAATATTCAGTTACGGATGTTTGTGAACAGTTATTAGATAGACAATCAATGTTTGTAATAACGATGACGGTATAGAAGTAGTCAATGCAACATTTTTGGTGGCTACTGCAGGCTAAGACAATGAATAGGTTCTTATGTATGTAGGACTAGGAACCTATCATTCTCCGTGCTTCTTGGCAACTTCCAGTCCATCTAACTATATATACCTACTTACTTCCCAGAAATAGCAACACTATCGTATGGTGTAATATTATGGGGTTTGTTTTTATTCAAAACAAATGGGTTCGTTTCCCAGCTCGGATTATTGGTTTTTCAAAAATCTAATGACGAGGTTTTAAGTTTCATCAAAATCGGGCTCGTAACTCCTTTGAGCATTTTTCGCTATTCCTTAAAGTTTCAGATTTGGCCATCCAATCCCTATTGAAAAATTAATCCTGTATAAGTATAGGTATTTGAAGTTAGGTATTTCACTTCGGAAGGTATTACAAATTTCACACACATTTTCACTTTTCTGCAGGGCTTGCATCAAACGGAACGTTGCAGGATTCCTTCTTGAAAAAGTCTTTACAGTCTTTACTGCCTATTGAGTATTTCTCATCACATGCAATATAAAAAAAACTTCGAAGCGGTTTATTTTTTATTGGCACTTGGGACATACACGCAGACGTGTCAGTCAGTGACTCACCTCTAGGCGAATGGTACACGCTTCCTACCGTGAAAATAGCGGTTTGCATTAATCATTATAATCCTTTACTTTAGTTATTAGGCTAAAACAAATTAATATATGGATTAGGCTCCTAAAGAATATTTACAAATTGGCTTACTTACTTAAAAGGCCATTCACCAGTTTCCAGCATAAGTTTTGTTTTTTTTGCGAGACCTAATTAATGTGTAGGTCTGTATGCGTTTTATACATATAGACACGAGAAACTATCCTTTGATAACAGTCTGCAGTCTAGGTATAAAAGGGAATTGATGCATGGAAAAAGCATATCCATAACATAATTTGGCAAATAATTTGTATTTCGTACCAGTATCTACCGGTGTATTCATATCTAAACGACTTCACGGATTGCATCCGAATTTCCGATTCACCACAAAGTCTGAGGTCCATAAGATTTGATTAAACGGTTTTTATGGGAGCATATACTTGCCAAATTCTGTTTGAAGTGAAAATTGTGGGACGCTACGATAGTTGAGAGCTGGGTTAGTGGACTTATTGGTAAAGTACAGAAAGACACGAGCGGACGGGCGTGTGCTTTGTTCGTGCTTGGCGGATGAAGACATGGCGCATAATTTGCTATGAATGAAATGCATAGTTTTCCGCCGAATTATTTAATTCTTCACCCACTCTTAACTTTTTATACACCACTTATATTGTAACATGCTCTGATTGTAATCCGTTACTCATACCTTTCAATTTAATACTTTCAAAAATATTTATCATTTTCCTTATGGATTACGGTTTATTGAGAATTGGCAATGAATGAACAACAAATGAAGCAATGATTTATTGAAGAATGGATAGTTCAGAAGCCTTCGAAACTGGTGAGCTGGCATAAAACGTAATGCCAGTTACAGGAAGCTCGTGAACTATGGATAGAAGTTGATTGAGTTGATTCTTCTGCCTGCCGTGGAAGGAAAGAGTATAAAGGTCAGACGGCTGTCGCTCGCGTTAAAACCAAATCAAGACGATGACAACCAGGACTTACCTACGCTGTATCTATGTATATGTCAGATAAGAATTCTATATTAATGATTACTAATCGTTTATAAGTATCTAAACGTAATTGTGAGTTCATTCTTTATTGAACCAAACACAGCCATTTTTTATCATTTTTTGTTGCTTTTCTGTCTGATGTGATGATAAATAGAACTGACAAGAGAAAGTGCGTTATTATAAAATAGTGATAACGGGAATTAACGCGATTGTTTTATAGGTACATTACATACCTACCTTTGATTTGCCTGACGGTTCGCCCAGGTTACACTGGCCACTATTTTATAATATTATCATCACTGAACGCGAGACTTTATAAGTTAGTAAAGTGCGTTATTCTTGTGAAACCTTATAAAACATAATGTTTCTTTTAAAAATATAAAGTCTCTGTTATTTTTTTTCGAGTTTCAAGAGTCGAGAGTTGACTGAACGATGTGGGATTTGCAATCGAGGAGTCACGGGTTCGAAGTTACTTGAGGAAACGCGGGGAATTCCTCTCAAAATGCACAAATAACAGCATACAGGTAAAAATTAATAGAGTAACAGAAAATAATACGTATAAATTTTGTAACTAAGTCAATTTTTATTCATTTCAATTTGCAAATTTAATCAGGAAAAAAATAATAAATCGAAAATCATGTTTTATTTTAGGTACCTACAGCTATCTTTTTCTTTGCAGATATCTATACATATAATAGCACGGTTGGCAACCCTAATACATCCTATTTAATAGAATACATCATCAATAGGTCGTGTACCTATTTACTGGTAGGTAAGTACCTTTGATAAATAATCAAAGCAAGTACGTGATGTATTATTGAAACATTCTAATCTACCGCACTTTAATCGAATGTCGATATCCATTTGTTCTCATTCACTTGCCTACCTACATGCTATTTTTTTAATTTAATGCTGACAGATCTAGTTTATGGTAATCGCGGGATATCACTACATTATTAATTACATAACTTCCTACACGTTATTAAGTCTACGCAGATTATGATAATTTGAAACGAATATAAACAAAAGTACTTACTTGGGATATTTTCAAAACATTTGTACAAACAAGTTTTGTATTTTTCAATGGACGTAATGGTATGACACATCGTATAAACGTTTGAACACTATGGTACATACTTATTTATTTATCTTATTACCACCAAGTCTGACTCACAGAGATAAAGCAAATAACTTCCGATGCAAAAAAAAACATTTTTAAATTTTTAATTAAAGAACATGGTCTTTTTTCTTAATTTTTGTTCGTTCTGAAAGAGTTTACTTAACGCATTTTTTCCGGAAAAGTGTGTTGGTTGTACTTTTCTTTTTTTATATATTTATTTAATCTAATTTCTTATAACGATCCAATTGAAGCGGATACATTACTGCTGAGATATAATTAAATCTAAAAAAGCTATGAGCTATAGCCGCATAGATACAGAAAAACAATCTAAAGGACATGGAAATCCGGCTAAGCAATATAAAATAAATAAATCAATCATGGATGTTTACAAGAAAGCCTTAAATAGAAGATACTGCTGCCATACTGGTTCAGTATTCACTAGAAATGACTCAACGAAGGAAATGCGACGCACCGCATAGAATACAAACACATTGGGCCATTGTATTGTAAAATGTTTTCAATTCAGAATACTAAATTTATATTTTTCTCGTATGGTGTGAATTGTGATTCATTTATGGATGTGCCATACTTTAGACCTTGTCATTGTGACAGCTGTTTGCTGTTTTGCACGTCAAGTACAGTCAGCGTCATAAATATCTGGACGACGAAGTCTCAAAATCTCTTAATATGATCTTAAAGCTCTCTTAAAGCAAATCAAACTGTTTTATTGATTTATATGGTATTATTATCTGTACTAAAGGTGTATACCAAATATATCAGAACACTGTTTGGATGTTTATTCGCTTTGACTTGCACTTCAAGTACAGACAGCGTCATAAATACCTTGACGATCGCGAGTCTCAAAATGATCTTAACACGCTCGTATTCAGAGCAAATATTTTATGGATTTATATTGTATTACTGTCCGAAATAAAGGTGTATACCAAATATCAGAACAACCGGTCAACTGGAGGGGGGTCAATAAACGAAATTAAGATCATTATGAGTACTCTGTTCCTCAACATCTTTCTGATGCTGACTGTACCTACTTACCTACCTACATCTTCTAAAGGAAAATATAACTCTTAATGTTATTATTGCTAGACATCTAGACATGCAGTGAATAATCTTGAGTCACAGTTGGAAGGACAAAAGAGAGGGATGCGGGGATGTGCTTTTATGAGATTTTGTGGATTTGTAAATAGAAAATCTTATAAAAACCCAAATGTTTAAGGCCCTGTATTCCTGCAAAAGTAGGCATTTATAGCGATCCCGGCCGCTCGTAAAATATTACGCGCGAACGCAGTGACGGTGAACTCGGCGATGACCCCGCCAGCGTCACAGTATAGAAATATGCAGTAGGAAAACTTGATTTGACTTAGAAAATTAAATGCAGTTTTTTTAACTTTATTTAGTTATATGATTATATTAAGTAAGTAATAAATACGAAATTAAAAAAACTGTATGAGTTTGAAAACTGTTTGTTCTATGTGTTTAGTTGCTTGGGCGAAAAAAACTTACATTATAATAATAATAATGCTTGTAATTTTACAAACATTTGTTTGAATTGATGCTAACGGTTACTTTATATCATCGCACCATTCGTCGTCGACAGGGCAGTTAAATACCTAAAGTTAACGAGATTAACAACTTTTTTCGTGCGGAAATCCCCTCGAATACCTCCCCTGCCGGAGCCGGAAGGGGAGGTTATGTTGGACTCGAACCGACTAAAAAGTCGGTTGTGGGCACGCCGACTGTGGGTCGTGGTGCTAGGCCTGAGGTGAGGTTGTCATCGACATATCCCTCGCACCCCGGCTGACCCAAGGCCAGTAATTCTCCTGGGTCTGCTGGGGTGCGAGAGACATGCTTTCGGCTCCGTGGGGGTGGCATCCGCGGGGATTTTGCGCACGATAAAAAAGGCCAATAATTAAACTAACCTACCTAAATATTAAAATTATTCTATCCTAAACTAAAACTAAATTTATATTTATTGACACACACACAAATTATATACAATGTACGAATATTGTAGGTACTAGGTACCCCTGTACTGATATAGATAAAATATGAATTATAGAAAATCGTAAGTAGCATCTTCAGTAGTAATACTGATATTCTTATACTATGGCGCTATGAGCGTAATATTTAGGTATGATAATTTTTTAAATTACCAATCGGAGTTAGAAATTTAGTTTATGGCTTTGCACGACTTCTTTCGCTTGCGTTGTTTATTGCCCATATTGAATGACTTGCAACAATTTATTATAAATACGTAAAACCGATTGATTGGTGCACGAAACTGTCGCGCAAAAACTGACACAGGTCCTACTTCGGTAAGCGCCAGCGCGCGACTGGCGCAACTTTTCGGGCCCAAGCGGCGCGAGCACTCGCGAATTTAGTGGGTATTTAAATATAACTTTAAAAATTATTTCATAATATAGTCAAAATCTGCGAAAATGTCTAGACATATGTAGTGGCTTTAGTTTAGTACAAAATTTTTATAGAAAGCATAAGTAATTTAGTCATAATATTCAAAACAAAATAACGAAAAGGGGTAACTTTGGGATTTTTTTCTATCGAGTGAAGTTCATCAGATCTGGTAACTGAAT
The DNA here is from genome assembly GCA_914829495.1 of Eilema sororculum. Classification (NCBI taxonomy): domain Eukaryota; kingdom Metazoa; phylum Arthropoda; class Insecta; order Lepidoptera; family Erebidae; genus Eilema; species Eilema sororculum. The sequence continues at coordinate 20,109,232 of OU618541.1, forward strand.
GCGAATTTGACTAGACTGGATCCTTAACTAATATATATCTTCTTTTCGAAATTTAAAACGCTTTTTCCTATGATTCAAATGCTTTTAAAAAACTCAAAATGCGGCCTACCTGGCCTTAATTAAGAATTAAGGCATGCCTAAGTCACAGTACCTACCTACTAATTGATAAGTTTCATAATTTTCAAAATAACTCTCATAACTCGCTTTGCAGAAATTACTTACGACTAAATCTCACGAAAGGTACACCTAGAATACATACTATAATAGTATAAATGCGAAAGTAACTCTGTCTGTCTGTATGTTACGCTTTCACGCCTAAACCACTGAACCGATTTTGATGAAATTTGGTATAGGGATAGGTTAGACCTTGAGAAAGGACATAGGCTATGTTTGGTCACGATAACCGACATCCACGCGGGCGCAGCCGCGGGCAAAAGCTAGTAAGTACTAATTCCATTGAAGTTGACAGCCTACTGTGGCGCTGGCTGACGTGGCAGTGGTGGCGGTACTGAACGCGGCCGCTGCGCAGGAGGCGCGAGTTCGATCCCCGCTCAGTGCAAATATGGGTATTTGCATTGGTCTGGGTGTTTTCTATGTATAATATGGATGTATTTACAAAAAAAAATGTAAATAACTATATTTATCCGCATTCTAGGTTCCATAACACAATCTATACCCCGTCCACTATATTATTGTATTTTAGACAGATGGAGGTAGTGATTGCAAGATAATTTAAAATATCGACTAAGTTAAAAACCTCGATTGAAAATATCAGTAATCGATAAATGAAAATATTATAGGTATTAGGTACATAAATAATAAAGCAGTAGATATTTCGTTTCTGTTCAATTTACAAATGTATTATATTATAACTATTTATAACGATTGTGGGCCATAACGCACACGTTAATCAGAAAACAAAACAACTGACTTCTAGAAGAATATTCCAACATGCTGATTTATTGAAGAGTTTCGTGGTCTATTCTTGAAACCCATCATCATATTTTTATGCAATTTAAATGGGAGAATATTTTGGAATAAACCTCTTTCAAACAAAAAAAGAATTTTGACAATTCGTCTACATAATATAACGGGGTTACAACAATATTTTTTCCGTAAATGTCATACAAATATAAAAAATTATAAACATCCGAATTGTTGATTAGAAATCTGTTAAAACCGCCAGCTATGTAATATTTAAAATAAAAAATATTTTCTGTAGTCGATATCGATGGTGACATTTTCAAGTTAAAAACACAGTCGGTTGACTAACTAGGTACATCCCTAAAATTGCTTTCTGGCTGACGTGACGTTGTCAATGAAAAATGACGTATTGGCGCCTAATTTTGGTTCGGATTTTCAGGTGTTGACGCTAGAACAAAGTTATACCGACCACTGTCAGTGAGCTGTCTAAAATACAATAATATGATGGACGGAGTATAGTTAAGCTTACCATGTGTATAGCCAGATAGCGTTGTGTAGAATGTTGTGGAATATTTATTTATTATTATTTATTTCGTTTATTATTTACATAAATACCTAATATAATAAAATAACTAAGTAATAAGTTGTAAATTTTATGTGCCTCTCTAAACGACAGCCTAACAAATTCAAAGCAAAGAGAGATGAATTACCCAGAATTACCTACCTAACAAAACAAAACGAAAGTGACCAATTTTTTGTTCTGGCCAGCCGTTCATGTGCCTATCTTTGGTCAAGTCAAGTATGAAACGTTCACGTTTTCATTGTACATGTACATACCTACTTACTGACTTACTGAGATGAATGTGATGGTCCATTTAAGATCGTAATAGGTCAGATGGCGGTGACTCAAGGGCGTTTTTACCTTGAGCGATTCCATAAACGAAATCCTTTGCTACATAAGGATGCCGCTTAGATTACGAACAACAATTTTTTAAATTCCATTACAATCTGTGCAGTAGGCGTCAATAGGATCGTTAACCACAAATGTCTTCAAAATTATTGGCAGTAGGTACATGGTCACAAATTAAACAAGGTTTTGAAACGGGAAGAAATATTCGTGAGTTGAAAACGGAAACACCCAATTAAACGATTTCTAGGACGTCTTATCGCATAATGTCCTTTTCTCGAAATGTCCTTTCTCATAATGTCCTTTTCTCGAAATATTTTTTCTCATGATCGCCTCAGATTTTTAAAAAAATTTCAGTTTGAGGCGATTACATGTCCAATTTATTAGTGAGTAAATTGCAAAAGAAATCTCGCATTCTACATTTTTTCCAGCGGGGTTTTTGAGTAACCTAAGTATATATTTCTCAGGTTAATTTATTGGCATGATTCATGAATCACTTGATCCGACTGAGAAGTTGCGGTTTTGCATAAACTCAAGGCCCACTTTCTCTTGAAAATTTTGAGGAATTTGATTTTCACTTCAATTTGACGTATATTTTCATCATCATCACAACTGTTGGCAGGATGTTATTAGTCGATATCTTCTGTTGAATGCACTGACTAGCTACTATAATCATAGGTAAGTATGTTAAATTCTTTTGGTTTACCCTGCCTTGATACTTGGTACGTACCTACCTTTTTTTTGTCATGCGTAAATCCCCTCGGACATCTCCCCCACCGGAGCTGGAGGGGGAGGTTATGTCGGACTCGAGCCGACCAAAACCGCACGCCGTCTGTGGGTCGTCGTGCTAGGAATTTATTTTTGGTAGTAAGCGCGTTCAGCTGAATCTCAACCTATCCTTTTTTGGGACTTTTTCCTAACCAGTAACACCAATATTTTGCAGTGTTACTGGTTGCCACAAAAGTGTTGTATCCAGTTACACCTGTGAATCGTTGGGATTTTTTTTCTAAATAGTTATACAGCCAATATTTTGCAGTGTTATTGGTTGGCACAAAAAGTGTTACAGTATTACATACGCCTGTAACACGTTGGGAAAAAATTCGTGTGTCGTTTGGGTATTTCTGGATGGGATGGGACTACACCTTATAAGAACATTTCCTTTAAACTGTGGAATAATATTAAGAAGGAGATGGACCAGGATAGCCTTAACACCCAGACAAACCAGAACAGAATTCTTTGGCGCAAATGTACTTACAGGGAGACCCGAACCCAGATAAACTGGGAACATGGGTTGGACAAAGAAGAAGAACCTATTTATCTATTCGTAAAACTCACTGGCAATGAATACAATACCTTTACTCATCAAATCCAGTTATGTTTGCACGATAGGCATGCTAATATCAAGTGTTAGAAACGTCTAAACCAAATTAATTACAAACAGGCCTCGATTCTACTAAAGCTAAACTATTGTCAAACCACAGAGATTATTAAATTTGAGGTATTAAAATTTAGACTTTATTTCTATACATTAAGGTCCAAAATTAAATGACAAAAGTTACATTACACTCTTTTAATCACTCTGCTAACAGTTATTTAATATTGAACTTTAAACGTATCGATTTAAAGTCTATAATGTATTGCCGCTTTTTGCAATCTCTGTGGTTTGACTATAGTTTTGCTTTAGTAGAATCGAGGCCCAGGTTCGTAAGTTAGGTACTAGTAAAGCCGTAAAAAGCAACAGACAACACTTCTCATTATATCATGGCGTGGCCATCATAGCGTAGTACTTTGAATATTAACTACAAACAGTTCAAAAACACATAATCGTATGCATCATTCATATAATTAATGACTTAATCTACTGGTTTGAAACGGTTTTAGGCTTAACGTGATAGTTTTAGAAATTTTATGCAAAATACGACTTGAAATCGGCGATTTTACGTTAACTATTAGAAGTATGGAGATTGGTGTTTCGAATGGATTTTGAGGCTCAACCCAACGTCTCTGCAACCTCCAAAGGTACATCTCCTGATTGACGAATGAGACTGGCGCAGGCCTTCTTAAAGTGAGAAAGTCAAAAATTAACTAAATAATGGAGATCATGTAAGATTATAATAGGTTGATTCTCGGGCCCTAAAGTGTAAACTTTAGTTGCATCCAGAATTGGGCCTTGGAGAAGAAGAAGACTCAGTTCACTACTGCACATCGGCATCTCTCAATGTGCATCAAAAAGTGCCACAGTACCCAATCCTCGGTCTGCTACGTTTAGTTTAAACCAGCTGAGTTTGATAATTCCATCATCAGATCTAGTTTTTAGTTTGACAGACATTAATATCGATCACTGTGCTAACCATGCCCTCTATTTTATTCAAGCATATTTATTATAAACAAAATTCGTTCCAAAGAGAACATTTCTAGAGGTGACTTGTACATCTGAGGTACACTTCGTTCAGTGACACGAAAGTCAGCTGACGCGACATCTTATAGAGATTAATGAGTCTGCAAAATACTCTTGCTAGATAAAAAAACCCGCTATAATTGACAAATAATCGAATAAAAGATAACTTAACGCCTTTCTCCGCCCGCAAATATTATAATAAAATGCGGATCACGTAGCCGAAAGCAATTTAAATGAAGATTTATTCCGATTCGACTGTCATTTTGCAATTTGATTGTTTAGTAGTAATTTGTTATGTAATTTACTGATAGAATTAAATTATTGAAAGTGTTGGAAACGGCTGCTGTGCCTATACTTATGGAAGGCTTGAGTTCGGAGTTCCAGACATATCGTAGCACGGTACTGTACAAGCTGTGCGCGCAATCTTGAAGTGAATTCTACAGGTAGATAACAAGTATGGCAACACTCTTCATATACATAGGACTTCTACATGTTGGTACCATGACATTCAGGTAGGCATAGATACTACTATACATAACAAACATTGGTGCCACGTAAGAACACTACGAGACCACTTTCGTAGCTGCCAGATGACATTAACACGCTGTGCTCATACAAATAGGTGTCAAAAATCATTATTCCAATGTTCTGCTCGCTTCCATCTAGTTTCTGCGTCCCGTTTAAAATTCGAAATCCAAAATTCATCCTCACTTATCCCGGGAACCGTGACCCATTTTTATTTTTAACAGCTTCTGTATTACAATAACGAAACTACAATTATTTTAATCGCAATGGTTATATTCTGTCCTCCGTGGTTCATTCACTGTACGATTACATTACTGACCTGATATTTTTTATACCTCCTTTTCTAACACCTCACTGATTAATTTCTGAACCGATTCAAAGGGAATGAATAACTATAGCTTCATTCATTCATTCCCTCCATTCATCACTCTACGACTTTTACTTTTGTTTACGGTGGACCGTTCGCGTACATTATTACGTAATTACATACATAATACTTAAATATTCACACCTTTCTCCCGCCGGGGTAGACAGAGGGAAGGAAAGGGAAGTAATAACTCGCTGCATTACAAGGAAATAATAAAATTAATGATTTTCTGTTAGTTCAATCAAAGCGCCAGGACGCTTACAATTTATAAGTATTTAATTTACTGCTCATTGATGGAGGAGGCTAGCGCAGGATTGCCTCTTGAGATTGGGAGGCCAGATGTTCAAACCGAAAAGAGAAGAACTTAACAGACCACGGGCTCCAAGATAGACAGGACGTTCAGATGATGATGAAACTAAGAAAAATTAAGAGTCATTCCTTTTTACCCGACTACGGCGAAGCCAAAAGGAGGGTTATGATTTTGACAGGCTATGTATGTATGTATGTATGTATGTATGTATGTATGTATGTATGTATGTATGTATGTATGTATGTATGTATGTATGTTCATTTGTTCCCTCATAGCTCCTCAAATACTTATTAGAACTGGATAAATGAGGTATCGTTACAAGCGGCTTGATTGTCCCATGGTTATAGGCTATATGACGTGTCACCCAATCTTGTGTGGCGCCCTCTAGCGCTCATAAGGTACTGTATTAAAAAATAAATTTGAGATAAATATGCCGTGTTTGGTATCAAATGAAAGTGCTTAATGAGCACATTTCAAATATGTATAAATTATTAGCTTTACCTTACCTCAAAATAATTTAAATAAAAAATAAAGTTGAAACTAAAACCCGACTACCGAAAAATCACGCCTTAAAAAGTGACAAACAAGAAAATACTATTTTTTCTAAATAATAATGTAGGTAAACTTTATTTTTTCTAAATAATAATGTAGGTAATAGGTATCTACCTAAACTACTTAGGCATGCGACAATAATTTTGCGTTTCGATTTCACACCATAATATGTTCGAAGACTATATAAAACTGTTTTAATTTAGTAACTAGAACAGAAACTAATTGTCCATGATCAGGTTTCTCGGGTGATCGCATCATTTGACTGCGATCTGATGCGAACTGGCCTACATACCGATGTAGAAGTCCACCATATATGATGGAAGTAATTAGACACGCCGTTTTGAACTATAAGCTTTACAACATAAGGTATATTTTTGTTTGGAGTAAGTAGGTATAATCTAGACAAGGACAAAAGGGACGCTAGCCGCGTGATGGACGGGTCGTGTTTTTGCAATGTTTTATTTATCGACATCCATACTCTATACATATTTTATAAATTTGAAAGTAAATAATGTCTGTTTAACTGTTTCACGCCTAAACCAGTAGTTTTCTTCTTGATCCGATCCCAATCCTGATGTTTGATGTAGGTAGATGAACCGATCTTGATATTTGATACACCTTTTATCGCGAAAAAAGTATAAAAGAGGTTTAAATATGGAATGCAAATTTGTACCTACCCCAGCAACACCCAGTAATAGGTAATTTCTGGCCCGACGGACTTTCGAGCTGCCAACCTAACATGCAAACCATTGCTTTTGGTAGCGACTGCTACACTGCTACTATTCTCCTACCTAACCCGTGGAGAAAACCTCCACCGGAGCCTCTGTTAATCAGAACAGAAGGTCCTTCTTCGGCCCTCTGATGGCTCATCATGGATCAGAGGGCCTGTTCTCGTAATAAAATTCAGTCTCATAGCATGGCGTTAGTGAACACGACTGCCACGCAGGAGGCGCGGGTTCGATCCCCGCTCAGTACAAATATTTGTATGAATGAATATGGCCATTTGCATTGGTATGGGTGTTTCTATGTGTAATATGTATGTATTTACAAAAAAGTATCTAAGTATGTTTATCCGCTTTCTAGATTCCATAACACAGGCTAGTTAAGCTTACCATGCGTCTAGTCTAGATAGCGTTGTGTAGAATGTTGTGGTATATTTATATTCAAGTATTTATTATTATTTAAAATGTCTAAAAAGACCGTTAGTCAACAGGCCTCCATAACCAGCTTGCAGGTGAGTGGCTTCGAGTTTTTCCTTGTTACGATTTTATTATAACGTTTAGATTTTTGATAGCAAAAACATTACGTAAATTCGCATAATTCGAATGCAGTCGATGAGGATAATTTATTACAACTTTTGATTAGGTATTATATTTTTCATATTAAGTATTATTAATGATTTGTTGTTATCCTTTCAAATGTTGGACAGTTAGAAACTTTTACGTAACATTACAGCAAAACAACGTGTTTAATGTTTATACATACTTTCATCTCATTAGATTTATGTATCGCATATTTTCACACTATTTTGTTAGATAATTTGAATAGTATACCTTCTACTTACATAATATCATACGCTTTACTTAATAAATAGCGTAAAAAATAATATATGCATAATATACATTTCATTATGTAAAACTGAATCCCTTGGTTACACTCGCCATAACTCATGAGAAGTGGAACGACTTTACTTTTTTGTTTTCTAATACTTTCTAGAAGGTTTCTACGAAAAGAAAAATTAAAGAAATAGCGCAGAAAATTAGAAAATTTCAGAAAATTCAACGACTATATTCAGTGATATTTTTTAAAGTTTATGCGTATGTCACATGTCACTCATAGAAATACAACATTTTTTAGTGGATTCTAGCGCGATTTATTCACTTTTTATTAAAATTTACTTTTATTCCGAGGTTTCAGCTACTTTTTAGTAGCCATGGTCGCGGGGTGATTAATGATGATAAAAGTAATCGAGTTAAAAGTAAATAACAACAAATTAGTCGCGATAGAATTCGTTATAAAAGTGGTTTTATTTCAATGATTATTTTCAGTATTCTACACGGGAAGAGTGAACAATAGCAAGTTATTTATATAATGTTTAGTTAGGTACTTGTCTCGACTGATGCATCAACAAAGGGCCGATGACGACCGCTGAAACCGTAAGACCACAGTCTGATTATCTAAACTAACTTACCTAAGCTTAAAGCTTACCTAAATAGTTGGGACAAAGTTGGTTGGGGGAGTTGGGGATACAGTCTACAAAATTGACATTTCGGGTCCTGTGTTGATAGGTACCTACCTCGACAGCCTCCGTGGCGTGGTGGTAGTGCACGCGACTGCCACGCAGGAGGCGCGGGTTCGATTCCCGCTCAGTGCAAATATTTGTATGCATGAAAATGGCTATTTGCATTGGTCTGGGTGTTTCTATGTATAATATGTACCTATGTATTTACAAAAAAAAAGTATATAAGTATGTTTATCCGCATTCTAGATTCCATAACACATGATATAAAAAAGCTTACCATGGGTCTAGATAGCGTTGTGTAGAATGTTGTGGAATATTTATTTATTTACCTATCTGTACGATTTTTTTACAAATAGGTAAGTATATTCCTGGGCGAAACGGGGTCTGATTTCAGTACCGCTAGTAGGTAAATATTATAAACCAGCCATTATTATAAAAAAACCCTTTTTTGTATATCAATGAAACCAGCATGATAATGCAATAAATAAAGATTTCAAAATTCGATCATTCTAATTTTATTTATGGAATTCTTCAAAATTTAAATTTCATACCAACATCCATAATACAGAATTTTATTGAAATTTAAACCTTATTGTACCGACATACGCAGTACATTGACTGCATAATTCGATGATCGTTCAACACCGCATGCCAGTCTAGTCGGCAGGTCGGCAGACTTTAGCGGGTGTCAGCGGGTTGGGGAAGGAGTGAAGGGGTGAATGGAATCGATCGTTTGCCCGCACGCGCCCTTGACCCTCGCCTGCAACAGCAGTATAGGGTGGCCGCCATGTGTGCGGGGGATCTTATTATGCGGCGAATATTTGACGCTATTGCGATGGACATAACAGCTTTAATTCATAGTTTAGGAAATTACCTACCTACATGGTCACCACAATTTAGTAGATACTTATACATATAAACATTTTTTTTTTATACAGGACACGTCAATTTGACTTCACCTCGCCTGATGTTAAGCTAAAGGCAAAGTCTCGGAAAGAGGGTCACCATCGTAAACATTTACCATGTTAACAGTGGTGGCACTCAGCTTGACGGCCTCATTAGATGCCTTTTCACGCCCCGCTTAAAGGACCCGGGACTGTAGGAAGAAGGAAACACGTGAGCTGGCAGGGAATTCCAGGTCTTAGTGGTGCGGCATAGGAATGAATCACTGGAACGCTTGGTTCTAGCAGGTATACTCTGCACCGTAAATGGATGACATCTTAGCCCTGCACGTGTCGTCCTGTGAAGGAAAGGGGAGGGTAAAATTTTGAATACCTGCCCAAGCATGATACAAATTGTACTTACTTAGTAGATAGATGTAGATTTATTTAACTATCGAGAGGTCCTACTATCATACATTGGTACCTACTTCTTGTACCACAGATTACTTAATAGTTGCTTGTACTTTTAATCAACTCCACAGAAAAAGAGATAGGTACAGTCAGCATCAGAAAGATGTTAACGAACAAAGTAGGTATTCAAAATGATGAATTTGTTTTTACCTCCTTCCATTTGACTGATTGTTCTGATAATTGGTACAAACCTTTAATTTGGAAAATAAAACCATTTAAAACAAAAAAACAGTTGGATTTGCTCATATTTTTTAATACTTCGTTGTCTTTTACGACACCCAAAGGATGAGCTAGGATGGTCCTACCTATTCTACTCCACCGGGCAACATTCCATGATTCCTTATATCAAATATGTGATCCATTTTACAGAAAGTTATATTGATAGGTCATTAGGTCCATTATAATGAACTTAGCTTAGTGGTTAAGGAATCGGCCTTACAATCGAGAGATCCTGGATTCTAAACAGCGACTATAAAACTCGACATGACGGTAATAGGAAGCGTAAAATATTAATACTTTGGAGAACAATAGACTCCCAGACTCGACATAACGGGACTCGACATAAAGGGAACAAACCACGAATGGTAAGGCGTCCAGATAGGGCTGTCGATGTATGACCGTTGGTTCTAAACTACCGCCAAAAATTAATAACTGAATGTGTTGCCAAGCGCAAATCTCGAGATAGCTGAACAGATTTCGCTTATTCTTTTTTTTAAATATTCCTTGCCGTACGAGAATGGTTCTTTTGCAAAAAAAAAATAATTCCAAAGAGGTTCAAGATATGCCAGCGACAAGGCCGGGCGGGTCGCCTAGATATATATTATATTAAAAAAAGAGGGTGTTTTGTAGGCACGTGCAGCCACTAATAATAAATGAATAGTCGCTTGCTTTGTAAACAACTGATAAGGATCGAACGTTATCCCTACAAGTTGGACACATTTCCATTTTCCGTATAACAACTGTTCGTCCAAATATTCACATAATAAAAACAATATTCAAATCACGGGATTTTATATTAGGATAGACGGGAAAGGTGGGAGGGGGCGGGCGTGTCAATATTTTGATAACATTGTTAAAAATACCGTGGAAATAAAATACTTCCCGTCCAGGCGGCATAAAAATCTTCTACCCTGTATACTGGGGTTGGTTAATTGCTATGTGGACATTGTGGACTGTGCCTAATCCCTAGTGAACATCCCGTCCCGTCCCATATCAAATTAAAATTCCTCAGGGACTGTAGGGGACATATTGGACCTATTTGGAATATCGTATTGTACTTTAAATTAATTCTTTTCTTTTATTAAGTAAGTACCTATTTATTTTTTATGTAAGGTACTTACAGGCAAATGAGAATACAGTGTTGCTCGAATTTTGTGTATAATGAACACCTAAATATTCATAGATATATACATAGACCCTTATAGAAGTGCTACACAACTGTTGAACATCTGATCAATGTGGTACTTGCAATGAGTTTAAAGCTCTAAATTCTGAAGAAGTTTTACAAGCACATATTAATATCTAACGATTCATACTAGATTAGATCTCTCGTTATACTGTGTTAATACTCTCAAAAATGAGTGTAGGCATTTGATTAATTTATAAAAGTACTTGCCTATTATGCTTGTCCCAATACAGCGTTCATTTTATCTTAAAGCAAAATGTTCTGTAACATGAGATATTGACAAAAACGTCAAACATCCCACGGAATCCCACCCAAGCAGTTGCAGTCTGCCCGTGACGTCACACCTACGCTCGCACCAGACGGAATAGACGCACTGTGGGTGTGTCGTTCTAATTTTAAACGGATATTTTAAACTTCGAATGAGTATTACTCTAGGTCAGCTATTAAAAACTACTGAATACTTCGACTTTACTATGTAACATCCGTTGGATTTAATTATCTCTTAATGTTTTGGGGCATTACCCTTTTTTTTATCGTGCGAAAAATCCCCACGGAGCCGGTGGAGGTGGTTATGTCGGACTCGAATCGACTAAAACGCACGCCGTCTTGGGTCTTTGGTTGCCGGAGGTGAGATTGCCGAAAGCATTGGGGCTCGCTCAGGCTAGGGTCCGGCTGGTATTCATTACGATAATAAATACCTACCGATTCCTGGAAGAGTGAAAGTTGTTTGGGGCATTCCCTGCCACCTGCCTAGAACAATTGCAGGTTACTTATTGTTTTTTAACCCCAGCGACAGCGACGGATAATTGGATTCAAGTTGTGCTATAGGCGGTCGTCTTATAGGCAAAAAAGAGAGATGAAGCTTCAGAGGCTGAATCTGCCTCTTGCTCACCTAGAACTCGATACACGATCACTTAACACGTCATGGTAGATTGGTTTTAACAATTAAAAAATCAACAAACAACAATGAAATCAGACCACACGGTCGACTCTTTCTCAGATATGGGCAAATGTTTTTGCTGTTGAATTTTGTTGTCTATACCAGTATTTTTCTTCTGAAATTTCCGCGATTTCCCTTTAGTCTCAGTAGGTAGTCCGGTTGCTAGTCCGGTTGACCGGACTACTGCGACTATTCAAACGGCATCGAACCCGTGCTACTTCCAATCCTACTAATATTATAAACGCGAAAGTGGCGAAAGTATGAATGGATGTTTGTTACTCTGTCACGTAAAAACTACTGAATGAATTTTCATGAAACTTTACAATAATATAGCTTATACATCAGAATAACAGAGACTATCATCACGCTACAACACAACTCAAGGGAACGGAGTAGTGATCACGCGGACGGAGCCGTGGGCAAAAGCTAGTTCATTTATATAACTAAAAATCGCCATAATGCTTTCATTCGATCAGTTTTATCGATCAGGTTGCAAGTCAGTGCAACCTGTTTGCGACATATGGTTAGGTACCATTCCAATCAACTTATATGCTTTATTGATCAACTTTCACTCTTCCAGAAATTGGTAGGTATTTATTATCGTAATGAATGTCAGCTGGACCCTAGCCTGAGTGAACCCTAACGGTAAAATCATTTCTGAGTAAGTTGTACAGGTAAAAGATATCTTTTTTCACGCATAGTGGCCAAAAAAGAGGTCAATTTGCGTAAACAAGAGATCCTATCCTAGGTAAAAGAAATAAGATTGAATTCAATTCTTTCTATGTCTACTATGTAAGTACATGTATTTAAAAAAAAAGTATCTAAGAATGTTTATCCGCATTCCAGATTCCATAACACAAGCCAGTTAAGCTTAACATGGGTCTAGATAGCGTAGTGTGGAATGATTTAGAATAACGAAGAATCGTCTTTTTTTTAAAACGGTCGCTTTGTTATTGTTGTTGTTTGAAGTTGTGAGGGATTTTCGGTTGATTTTCGGTTGATTTTCGGTTGCTTTTTTTCTTTTCAGCCTGTTTAGTATTCTTCTTTTTTAGACCTATCTGATGCATGTCTACACTTTCTTCTTCTTCTTGAAGAGCTTTTTCATGGATAAGCTTTTCTAAGAAGCCATTCATTTTGAGTTCACGTGATGTGATTGACTTGAATTCTAGGACCTAGTCATCCACTTGCATTTCGTTTCTAGTTTCAATACATTCACTATTTACGCCTTCTTGCGTTTCTATTCATTTGAACGGTATTCAAAAATAGCTTATTCAGCATTCTAGATTGGCAAATCAAAGTTTGGAAAATAGATATAGCTTTATTTAAAATCAAAACAGTTCATTTGCTCTGAGTCAATTTACCCTGAATTTTTATCTGGCAGCCCACTACCTATTTATACCTACTCTTAATGATTTTCGGACGGATTCATGGTCAGATTTTAGATAGATCGATACTTATTGAAAATAAAATCTCCACAAGCCACAAACCAGTCAACAAATCGCAATTAAAATGAAAATGAATCGCTAAATTTGTTGCTAAGCTCAAAACTCGAAATCTGCTCCGATGATTTATTTTTTGTTGTGTTCGTAATTCTCAGGACATTTTTTATTAAAATGAAATGTAGGTAGTTAAGCCTATGAATGAAACTCCACCGAAATGCTGGCGTTTGGAATGAAAATTAATCAATCGCGGACATAATTTATCTGAAGGTTAGCTGAAAGTATTAATCCTGCGATAAGCAACATGTTAATCATAATAGAAATAGATAAGACCACACCCATACATTTCATTATAAAGCACTTGAAAAAAGGCAAATAAGTACATCCTTTCTCTTTTTTTTTTTTTTTTTTTTTTTTTACACAGGACACGTCAATTTGACTTCACCTCGCCTGATGTTAAGCTAAAGGCAAAGTCTCGGAAAGAGGGTCACCATCGTAAACTTTTACCATGTTAACAGTGGTGGCACTAAGCTTGACGGCCTCATTAGATGCCTTTTCACGCCCCGCTTAAAGGACCCGGGACTGTAGGAAGAAGGAAACACGTGAGCTGGCAGGGAATTCCAGGTCTTAGTGGTGCGGCATAGGAATGAATCACTGAAACGCTTGGTTCTAGCAGGTATACTCTGCACCGTAAATGGATGACATCTTAGCCCTGCACGTGTCGTCCTGTGAAGGAAAGGGGAGGGTGGGACTAATTGGAAGAGCTCGTCAGAACATTCACCATGGTAGAGACGGTAGAAAACTGCCAAAGACGCAACATCTCTACGCATCTGCAAAGGCTCGAGGGTGTTCGTGACCTTAGGATCCCCAATAATGCGGACCGCACGTCGCTGCAACCTGTCGAGAGCATCTAATAAGTACTTTGCGGAGCCGTCCCAGAGATGTGAGCAGTATTCCACGCAGGAACGAATTTGGGTCTTGTATAGAAGACACCGCTGCTCCGGCGTGAAAAAACGTCTCACTCTGTTCAGGACTCCGAGTTTACGCGAGGCTGATTTGATGATACTCTCGATATAGTTTTTGTTATTCAGTTTGCAGCGAACATCCATACCGAGGATAGTGAGGTGATCCTGCAGTGGCAGTGGTGTGCTCTGAAGAGTGGGAAGGGGAAGGAAAGGAGATACCTTTGCTGTAAACGCACATGCCTGGGTCTTCTTGGCATTGAACTCGACCAGGTTCCTAGCGCCCCATTGAGAAATGTGGTCCAGGATCCGGTCCAGCTCAGTGACAAGAAGCTGCCTTTTTTCCGCGATATCAGACTGCTTGGCCGCAGGATGTGCGTAATAACTCCCGTGTAAGGTGCTGTCGTCTGCATAGCAGTGAATGTTTCCGTTACAGAGCATGTCATTGATATGCAGAAGAAAGAGAGTGGGAGATAAAACGGAACCCTGTGGCACGCCAGCATTTACCTGCAAGAACTCCGAAGCTCGTCCATCACAAAGGACGCGAATACGGCGCCCCTGCAGGAAGCTTGCAACCCAGTTACACAGTCTAGGAGGCAGGCCGAAGGCTGGTAGCTTGGAAAGAAGCGATTTGTGCCATACCCTATCGAAAGCTTTGGCGATGTCAAGACTAATTGCCAGTGACTCACCGTGCTTCTCCATAGCCTCACCCCAAAGGTGGGTCATGTACGCCAGAAGATCACCCGTTGACCGTTTCGGTCTGAAACCGTATTGCCGGTCACTAAGCAAGGAGTGATCCTCTAGGTGGCGCATGAGCTGTGTGTTAATTATGTGCTCGAACACCTTGCACAGCACTGAGGTGACGGCTATGGGTCGATAGTTGGCTGGGTCCGAGCGATCCCCCTTCTTGGGGATCGGCTGGACATTCGCCTCCTTCCAAGCCGAGGGCACTGTACCCGAACTGTAGGACAGTCGGTACAGCCGCGTTAGCATAGGAGATAACTCCGCTGCACATTTTTTAAGTACAACCGCTGGAATACCATCAGGACCACTGGCTTTCCGGACATCGAGTGATTGCAGTACTGCACGGACATCGCGTTGCCTGATACGTATATCAGGCATTGCGTGGTCACCAGTGGGCATTGTCCGTGGCTGCATACCACAATCATCGACTCGGGAGTTGGCCGCGAAGAGATTGACCAGCAAATTTGCTTTCTCTTGCGGCTCATGGGCCAGAGATCCATCGGGATTGCTCAGCGGGGGCAGCGAGGGCTGGCAGAAGTTGGCTTGCACGGCTTTGGCCAGTTGCCAGTAGCCACGGCTACCCGTGGGATGCGCCACTAGCTCTTGGCCCAGCCGTGCTATGCGCTGGGCATCCGCCCTGATGCATGCCCTCTTGCAGACCTTTGTGGCTCTGTTGTACGCCGCCTTGAAGTGACCCACGTTGGGATCGCGCGTGGCGCGCGCCCGCACCCAGGCGCGGTACGCAAACTGTTTATGCTCAACAGACTCCGCGCACTCGCGCCCGAACCACGGACGCGCTCCGCGGACTCCGGTGACATCGGTGTATGGGATATAATATTCCATACCTAGACCGATCTCACCGGCGACGGCAGTAGCGCTCTCAGATGGGTTCTTACCCTCAAAGCAGCGTTCAACCCACGGGATGGACGCATAATAATCGCGCAATCCATCCCAGTCCGCTGACGAGTAGTGCCATAGCCGCCTCTTCCCCTGCACGGGTCGTGGGGGCGCTACAATGGGCACGGTGGAGCGGACCAGACAGTGGTCGGAGTTACCTAAAGCAGCAATCACCGAGACACTGTACTGGTCCGGGTGACTCGTCAACAGAAGGTCTAGCAGAGAGGGCTCTAGGCCGGACTCTCTTGGTATCCTCGTGACCTTGTGCACCAATTGAGTCAAGTCATGCGCCAGGGCAAATGCGTGAGTGGCTCTTCCCGCATGGTTTGTTATGGCGGAGCCCAACCAGATCTTGTGGTGGGCGTTAAAGTCCCCCAAAAACACCAATTCGGCGTTCGGAAACCGCTCCTGCGCATCATCTGCCGCCTGACTCAGGTATTCGAATAGTCGAGTTATCTCCGCATCTCCTGTATGGGAACGGTAAAGGCACACATAGATCTGACTCGTGGAGCCATGGTCTACGTGTACCCAAAGGATGGAAAAGGATGGGTCCTCTAGACAGCGCAAACGGCGACAACAAATATCCGCCCTAACAAACACGCACACCCCGGCTTTTGCTCGGAAATTTTCCTCGATAACATAGCCGGGGTAAAGTAGGTAGGTCGTGTCGTCAGGGCGGCGTATTTGTGTCTCCGTTAGAAACAGCATAGCTGGTTTCGCCGTCTCCAGGTGTTGGTGGACGGCGTTGAGGTTTTTATGGAGCCCACAGATAATACAACATAACTAATGAGAAAAAATTGAAGCAGAAGAAAAACTGGGCGGGAATTCGGGATATGACGTTAAGCGTACAATTTTCAATAGCATTAATCCCAGTACAACCATAGAAAAATTAGAATTATTTTGGTCGGATTTGTATTGTACATTTGAACAAGACACGAGTCGACCAGAGAAGACAATACTTTAAGCGGCCCTTGTACCTGATTAAATGATGTAAGTTATGTCGGAATTGTCATAGCACACGCGTTCATAGGATAAAATATCTTGTTTTTAATCTATTTACATTTAGAAAACCAAACTTTATAAAAAATCCTCTTATAACAAACCACTTACTCTAATATTAGACATTTAGCAGCAAGGCTCACAGCAGAATCATTTACAAAACCACATCAAAAATTTGACGCATTAAATATCTAAGGAGAGATACTAAGAATGTAAATCCACGAAAATGATTGATATGCTAATCATCTCACGCTAGAGAAATCGGTGAAAAGAACTATATGAATAACACCTAAACATGTTACGAATAGGTTTATCCAATTAACATTAGAAATTAAGTTAAACGCAGTCGAACGTAACATTTTGCATATTCTTATGTACCTACGGGTGGTTATGAGACGTGTTATGAAAGAACGATCATTATAATTAGGTATAAATGATATTGATAACAAATAGATCTTACATAAATACATATTTGTGAGAAAATTGACTTTTAATTAATCTCATAGGAAGTGAAATGAGCGTAAGAATTTTGATTGATATATGCGAGCTATGTTAAGTATGTCACGTTGTAAATACGTGATGTTTAGCTATAGACGGTTAATAGTATTCAATTAATCATGTTATGCCTTTACCTTATATGCTAAAATTAACTAGTTCGATAGACTAATATCCTGTTAACACCCTGAAAAACAGAAGGTGCGGTTTTCCTGTTTCAATACAATTATGGTAACCGCGCCCATATTCTAAGTACCTACAGTTCCATTAGTGATATTAAATTCAGCACGAACGTAGGTAATACTATACTTTTACTAGAAACGGTCTTCACTCTGTATAGTTATCGCCAGAAAAGCAATTAATTATATCTTTTCATCTACTAGATAAATATGAACGCGAATCATGAATAATGACTCAAAGTTTTCTATAAGAATTTCTACTCGCTATCTTTAGAAAATTGCCAATATTTTGACGGCTTTGTTGCTACTGGAGATATACCTATTATATTAATAAGTAATCTAATTAATTTAGTAATGTAATGTTAGATGATGACTGTAGATACGGTGTATGAAGACCGTTACAGGTGCCGCAATACTCAAAAAGGTCAATGACTAGCAATGCAGTTAGGTGCTTTAGCCAAGCTCCAGATGGTCAGCAAGGAATGCAGATTCATGCCATTATTTCTGTCACAACGGTAAATCATCAACTAACGATATTTCTGAGATAATGAATGAGAAGGAAGGAAAGTAAGCAATAAAATGACAGATTTATACCGGTATATAAATTATCTTTTATTAAAAATGTTCAGGTTAGTAACGATTTATAAATAAATAAAAATCTTTGTCAAAAACAACGGAATCGACAACGCTCCGTTATAATTACATAATATGCATATTACGATACCTTACATCCTATTTTAAATACTGAACTTAAACAAAAGATCACAAGCGTAGTTTGAGCCGCCCATTCAGGGGCCTGGTGTAGGGCATCATAAATTAGGAATAGTCTTACTTGCCGCTTAGAAGCACTTCCTGTGTACGATTGAGGGGCCGGATTCGTCGTACTCCTGTTTCGAGATCCACATCTGTTGGAAGGTCGAGAGGGAAGCCAAGATAGAACCACCGATCCATACGGAGTATTTCCTTTCTGGGGGAGCGATGATCTTGATCTTCATTGTGGATGGGGCCAGGGCTGTGATTTCCTTCTGCATACGGTCGGCGATGCCTGGGTACATCGTGGTACCACCAGACAGAACTGTGTTGGCGTACAAGTCCTTACGGATGTCGACATCGCACTTCATGATGGAGTTGTAAGTGGTTTCATGGATGCCGTTGGCTTCCATACCCAAGAATGAGGGTTGGAATAGAGCCTCTGGGCAACGGAATCTTTCGTTTCCGATGGTGATGACCTGTCCGTCGGGAAGTTCATAGGACTTCTCCAGGGAGCTGCTGGAGGCAGCGGTGGCCATCTCCTGCTCGAAGTCGAGCGCGACGTAGCAGAGCTTCTCCTTGATATCACGCACGATTTCTCGCTCGGCCGTGGTGGTGAACGAGTAACCACGCTCGGTGAGGATCTTCATCAGGTAGTCTGTGAGGTCGCGACCAGCCAAGTCCAGACGCAGGATGGCGTGAGGGAGCGCATAACCCTCGTAGATGGGCACCGTGTGCGAGACACCGTCACCGGAGTCAAGCACGATACCGGTGGTACGACCAGACGCGTACAGCGAGAGCACGGCCTGGATGGCGACGTACATGGCGGGTGTGTTGAAGGTCTCGAACATGATCTGTGTCATCTTCTCTCTGTGAAACAAACAGTACAGTCAGCACGGCTGGTATTGCGATGAAAGAAATCGCGGGACTCTTTACAATTAACTAAGACTGCTCCATGAATTTAAGGGGTGGTTGATATTTCTAAACAAACATGAATGAACTAACCTGTTGGCCTTGGGGTTGAGGGGGGCCTCTGTGAGCAGGACGGGGTGTTCCTCGGGGGCGACACGCAGTTCATTGTAGAAGGTGTGATGCCAGATCTTCTCCATATCGTCCCAGTTGGTGACGATGCCGTGCTCGATGGGGTATTTGAGCGTGAGGATACCTCTCTTGCTCTGGGCCTCGTCACCTACGTACGAGTCCTTCTGTCCCATACCGACCATGACACCCTGATGACGGGGCCTGCCCACGATCGAGGGGAACACGGCGCGAGGCGCGTCGTCGCCCGCGAATCCGGCTTTGCACATACCGGAGCCATTGTCTACTACCAACGCAGCAACTTCCTCGTCGCACATTGTGAATTAGTCTGAAATAAGCAGATAAGGGTTTATGTAATAACACGAAAACTGTACCTAAAGTAGTTACGTCCACAATCCTTTTTAATAACCGACTATGGAAGAGTTTATATCCCAAATAAAGCGCAACGAGTTATTATAACACCAAATCCGAACGAAAATCACTTCACTATTGGATTACGTAACATATTATTACATAATATGGCTGTATTGTTTTCACAACTGTCGAACAAATTCTAAAAACACTGCTTCTAGCCGCGAATATATTTATTATACAAAAGTAACTTCATCCATTACAATTATTTAAACCACAATTTAATTATAAAGCAAACGAAACTTACTGTTAAATATAAAGTTAGTGACTAGGTACGACTCGTGCTGCCTCGGTCAAGCACACCTTACTAAATGAGAACCGGCTCTTGAGGATACCTATATAAAACCGGCCTTATCAGAGTTCACACCTATCAGCAACAGTTTTATTCCGCCAATCGTAAGCTGACTCAATTTTTGTCACCATATATGGTAACGCACACGATTCTATCCACATACATCTGCTGATAACGAACGATGACTTGATAAGCGATATAATAGCACTACACTTTATATGAGTCGTTACGGTACCTGCAACCGCTCATGTACCGTATGCTGCGAACTCGCTGTGGGTCACAATATATCACTTTAAAATGCTGAAATTTCTCTTCAGCGCCTCTGTACTTTCTCTATGAATCAGCTACATTGCACTAATTGCCGCGGACGCCTAACATTAACCTACAAATATTTAATTAGAAGTCTGCCGATGAAAATATTCTCATCATAATTAAGTATGAAAAGATCAGAAAGCATTACAAACTGGCGGGCGTAAATTATAAGAGATCTTACTTTATGCTGACAGTATTTCTTGATACGGAGACTTCAGTTGGCTCAAAAGAACTTAATTACAATGACATAAAACTTATCAATATATCTAGCAGTTTATGGTCCAAACGCGACGCGAGTCAAACTAACTTTGAAATAGAGTCGTCTGTCTATAGATTAAAACTATTGCTTCGCAAACCAGATGAGTCTGACTCATCGTAAAGTATCACGTGAAGTTCAAAACAAAACGTGACAATACTTGGAATTTATCGTAAGCATTGACTAATCGATATACCTTCGATACACTTCCTATAGCGTTTATTATTTTCTAGCCTATCATTGTAGTAAAGGTTATTCAAAATCAATATCTATGAGAGTCGAGACACCTTGGTAAGTATTGAAATCTGTCCTAAATATACATATACAAAGGAATAATATATACTGCAGTAGTCTGCGTGTATTGATTCAGTCGCCCTCGCCGTCTGCACTGTGGCATGGGGTGGCTATGAATTCCTGTGACTCATCCTATTGCACCCTCCATGTTCCACCTAACTCACTTTTCTCAATTGCATTTATTTTATGCGTTTGTATTTAATTTTGCTGTCTGGCAGACATAAAATCGTGCTCTGTGCGCGTAATTTTATCGTCAAAGGAATTTAGATGTACTTTATTGATTACCGAATATATTTTATGGTTGCTAAACGCGTGTTATCTATAGGTAAGAACAACAATATTATCGTAATAAAACATAATATAAGCGAATAGGAAGAGATATTGTAGAGATACGTGGACCGATTGAAAAAAATTGGTGAGTATTTTTTAAATGGATTTTAACTTTGTAACTTGTGAAATTGTTAGAAAAATCTAACGGTTATGCACGGACATGTAGTCCCTATTCATTATTATTAAGTAAAAAATATTTTATTATAAGTAATTTACCTACATATAAATATTGACAGACAATTCCTTTTTCAATAAAGACTAGTAGGTATATTTTCTATAAATATTTATTTAAGCGCATTAAAATTCAATTTACTGTAATTCATATCAGCCTGCATGAAAGTGAAAACAATATCATGACATTATGCATGTACGTAATAAACAAATTAGATAAAAAATCTACGATATGACGGTTTTATTCATAGTAATAATAAGTAAGAATAAATGCTATGAGCAAAACTGTCATACTTTTTTTTTCGTGCGGAGTCCCCTCAGATACCTCCCCTGCCGGAGCCGGAAGGGGAGGTTATGTCGGACTCGAACCGACTAAAACCGCACGCCGGCTGTGGGTCGTGGTGCTAGGCCGGAGGTGAGGCTTTCTTCGACATATTCCTCGCACCCCGGCTGACCCAGGAGCAAAACTGTCATACTATGTGGTCCAGCAATCGCACACACGATGCTACCCACACTACCTATATGTCATGCATGAGCATTGAATGATTGAAATATCTAGTAATGATGTTTATAATTATTAGTGTAAGTATGAAAAACGTGTTCTTTGATATTTAACAATACATGAATGTATCATCAAAAAAAATCGCTCGTAAATTAAAGTAGATAGAACATTTTATATCTTGTCAGCTGGAGAGTCTAATAAGGACACGCGACATAGACGGGTGTGCCGAAAAAATAGGGGCAAGACGTCGGAATTACGATACGATCACAAGAGGTGAACCCATTCATAACTTAGGTGGAGGCCGGAGGGCTTATCTAGTAATTTCAGTTACTGAAACTGTTTCAAAAGTCAAAAGTCGTCTTCGAGACGACTTTAAGTCCTTGAAGGCACTTAGAGTTTTTAAGGAATAACCCCTCAAACTTTAGTTGCCTTCAAGGCGTCCGTGCACCAAAATTATGCCACCAAAATTGAGCTAGATCGTTTACAAAGCTGCAACATCCTATTTATTATTTATTTTGATTAGCTTTTTAAAACGGAAATTTTATCTGAACCTTAAACAATCTTACAAATTATTATTTACTTAACATTAAATATAATGTCCTACCAACAATAGTGTCTATGCGATACTACGTTGAAAGCTACAACAAGCTTCATGCAGTATCTAGCTACACTTATAGCTCAGTAACTCAGTTCTTGTTATTATTTTTTGCATGTTTTTTAAAATATTTTTTTTTATACCGAAATAATTAAATAAACAGACTCAGTGGCAGTGGTCTTCTGGGTTATAAAAATAATTGAAATAACTACCCAGACATATAAAAAATACTTAGAAATTAAAAATTAAATTATTATTTAAGTGTTACTGACTTATTAAAAAAAAGAATATGTGGTTCATTGTATTGTGAGAATTAAAAAACTAAATAAGTATTTTAACAGAAAAATGCAGTTTTTCACCATTTACCGTCACTAACTTGACTACCTACTAAACTAACTTGAAAATAAAGCGTGTTAGTAACTATTTTAAAAAGTTAGTAGGTAGGTATATTCTATTGTGGAAATCAATTTAAATTACTGTAAATCCTCCGAAATTCTAACTTGTCGTAGACGTGGAGAATGAGGCTTGAGAAAGAAATAGACCGATTAAAAAATAAATATGGATAAATATATATACAGTTCAGAATTAAATAAAAATCAAAATATCTAAATAATGTACTCACACAAGTCACACGACCGTTCAACAATAGATGAAAAAGCGTAATGTACTTGATTCCTAATGGTACAATTAGGGAAAACATCTACAAATACTGTGTAGGTCTGTCACAGCCATGTAAATACATTTAAATTACCATATATCCTTGTACGAATCAATTATAAATCAGTGTATACGTTCTAAAACTAACTATAAATAAATAAAATTGTACCAGAAGTGAGTCATTGTTTTCTGAGATTGTAGAACAATGTGAGTCATAGCCGATGTAATCAATTCAGATGACGATTGTTGCGATCACAATTTCGATAGTTCTGTTACATAAATGACTTCACTTAGATGACAAAGACACGTATCAAATCATCAAGTATAATGTCACCTCATTATTGACATACTTACAGTGTTCTCGAGATTATAGAACTCATAGGCCGTGAGATTGAGAATCAAGTTTGCTGTAAATATCGTAATAAAATCAGTGATTTTTATGTAACAAAATTATAGGTTCACTGGGTGCCACGTTGCGCTGCAGTTGATTTCTTCCCATCTGCCACCCTAGTCTTGCCACCGGGGTGGTGTTTGGCACTAATTAGGTGTCGCTTACCACCCCGGTGGTCAATGGCACATAATTAGTTTCAATAAGGGACAAAAATTGGCTTAATGAAATTTTTCGAACTTATGAATATAATTTGATTTACATTGATAGATATATTTTTATTCACACCAGTAAATCTCAGAGAGGGCAGGCAGATGTGTATTTTTAAAATGCATATTGAAATTATTGTAAATCATCCCTATTTAAACCATATTTATCACTCTTAACCATATATAGTTTATTAATATACGCAAATAAGTATTGTCCATTTTAATATGAATAGGTACATATTTTATGAACCAATTAGGTTTATTATTCTAAGCAAAACAGGAAAGATGTAACATATCCAATAATGAACATGAATAATTTTATCCTCGGTCGAGCAACGACTTGCGTCCTATGTTGCCGAGGAGGGCCAGACCGTAAGGGATGGCCCTGGGTCAGCCGGCTGCGAGGGATATGTCGAAGTCAACCTCACCTCCGGCCTATCACCACGACCCTCAGTCGGCGTGCGGTTTTAGTTCGATTCGAGTCCTACATAACCTCCCTTTCCGGCTCCGGCGGGGGAGGTATCCGAGGGGATTACCGCACGAAAAAAAAACTTGCGTATTTGAGTGTTAGGGCTAACATGAAACATCATCGCAAGCTCTAGCATTTAAAAATGTGACCCCATCCCCCAACCTTCAGGCTGCCTTCAAAGTGGCCCGAATCGAAGAGGTAAACCAGCACAGGAACTGAAGCAGGATAACGGGATTTCCCGTTCAAATCATACCACTTGGGTGAATTCCCATTGGTGAAGGAAGTACCTACATCCCTCCTACACCACACACCCAATCATAGCTAAAAATGGAATCAATAACACTGTGCATGCGGCTTCACCAAGACCTATAATTATGTGGTCCATGAAAAGTTACATTTGGGGTAGTAATTTTCTTTTTTTTTTATATGAAAGGGCGGTGCTGCAGACCAGTAACATGCTAATTGGGTATTATCCTATAGTTAAAATAAATTATCGAACCGAGCTTATTAAATTAAAAATGGTAAAAGAGCGGTAAAAATTGCGTCGATTCTTATTTTTTATTTTTTATTTATTTTTAATCATCCATCGAACGTATAATAGTAACTGATTTGACTTGACTACTGCATCTAGAGATACATGAAAAAACAAATGATTAAAAAATAAAAATAACCGACTGCCACTGAAAAGACTGAAATAAGTTTGATAGCAGGCGGTACTTTCGGTTTATGATTGGCATATGGGTCTATGACATCACTAAATTTGAATGATTTTTTATAGCATTTATGATGCTAACTTTTAAGTTCGAAAAACATCGGAAAAAATGAAATGTTCAAGTGAGACTTGAACTCACAACCTTTCCCTTACAGGGGGAATGCTCCTGAACTATTGAGCCACACCTGAATCATTTCAAATTTTCCTTCTCTTTATATCCGTTTTTAAGGGCGACGGTGGAGTCTACCAACGTTCTTACGAACTGTTGGAAACGATGAATGATTTCTCAACCATTTATAAACATTGAATTTTTATGACTCCGCCCAAATATTTGAATGTTTTTTTTTATAGCATTTATTACTAGCTTTTGTCCGCGGCTCCGCCTGCGTGTATGTCAGTTATCGCGACCAAACATAGTCTATGTCCTTTCTCAAGGTCTAATCTACCCTTACACCAAATTTTATCAAAATCGGTTCAGTTGTTTAGGCGTGAAAGCGTAACATACAGACAGACAGACAGAAAGACAGACAGACAGAGTTACTTTCGCATTTATAATATTAGTATGGATGCTAACTTTTAAGTGTTACTGCTTTTAATTTTTAAGCTCAGTTGGAAGAGCATTCCCACTGTAAGGGAAAGGTCGTGAGTTCAAGTCTCACTTGAGCATTTCATTTTTTCCGATGTTTTTCGAACGTCACAAAATCTTTTTTCATACAAGTTACCTTATAACTACCGTTTTGACGTTTAGTAAATAATTTGACTAGACGCAATTGACGGACAAGGCTTAGGCTTTCCTCTCTGAGTTGGGAGGTCAGAAGACAGTCGCTCTCATAAAAAACAAAATAACCCAAATATGAAAAGAAGGACAGTGGACCTCGGCCTTTAAAGTGCAAGTGCAACCGGAATCAGATGACGATGATAAATTACTCCTCGCATTTTTATAAGCATTAAGTTGATATAATATTGGCATAGTTCGTTGATAATGTTATTATCGCCAAGCGACAGTACAGGTATACCTATACATGCGGAATTATCTTGACATAGCCAGTGAACTATCAGCTGACTGCTCTGACGTCAGAACGACACGATTATTGAAAATTCCTGAGCAATGCTATAGAGTACACATAACAATTACTTGCGTCATAATTATGGTACATAGATACTTTTACAAGGACAAACTTAAAAAATCAACACGTTGCACACTGAATATACACTGAAATTTAGATTTTTTTTCCTATTAGGCATGCATGAAAACTATACGTCGTGCCAAATGGATTGAGAATAAAGTTTGTTGACCTTGCGACCAGCTTGGACCGGTTACTTAGGGGTTGTAAACATTTTTCACACTGTAGCGAAACCGACTCCAGCGCCACGTGGCGCCCGCGTGAACCTTATTTTTTGTCACATAACAATCATTACATATTATACGATATTGATTCTAATTCTGTTGAGTCACAACTAATTAAAATAAACTAAAAATCTCTATAATGTAATGATGAATAAATTTAAATACACCAAGATTGTATAGCTGTTTCGTAAAAAAAAATTTGGACACAGTTTTGATAGCAAAATCGTTTGGAAATAATAATTTGAATGCATACGTCAATAAACGAACCACCGTATTTGGAGTGTGAATATTGAGACACTGTTACATCCAAAAAAATATTAATATTTAGTGTGGTTATGGGCCGGTGGAATAGTTGGTCCCTACATCTTCTTTAAAAACGATTCTCGCCAGAACGTTTCATCAATTGAACAACAATGATGTGCAGGAGCTGTGGTTTCAACATGACGAGACGGTGCAACATGTTATACAGCTCGTGCCGTGTTTTTAGGGATCCGTACCTCAAAAGAAAAAAAACGGAATACTTTAGGATCACCTCGTTGTCAGTATGTCTTGTCAGGATTGCGTGGAGGTATTAAGTTACTGCTGTTGTTGTTGGACCTTTGGCTGTCTCCCATAACAAAGGTTCAGCAAAATATCACGCTTATAGAGTGGCTTAGGAATCAACTGCCCCCTTAAATATATGGTTGGAAGCGAGGAGTTGATGGAAACTTGAAGCTACTTACCACTTTAGATCTTCCTGCTCCTTTAAACAACAATTTAGAAACAATAAAGATATTATTATTAGACATAATTGAAATAAAGCTATTATAGTATATATATAATAATTAATAATAAATAATATATAATAAAGGTATAATTATCGACACTCGTATCGAGAGCAGATTTTACGTCGTATAACTGTTATCAAAACCATACCCAAGTTGGCGCACACCTGACCATTTTTCCTTACAAGGAAAAGCGAACATCTCACTTTTTGATCATTTTAAAGTGCGGGCCAAAGGTGGCCCAAGAAATTTGATGACGCAAATTTGTCACGAATTTCGACCGGGTGGGTGCACCCCGTGCACTATTGTGAAAAACCATCCATAGTAATCAAATTTCAGTTTGATTGCGTTCAGGAGCCAGCAAATGCATAGCCGGACAGAGGTGATGGTAGTCGCAGTAATAGTGGGACCAGTGGGTCTTGGCGTAGTCTAGTGGGGTATCTCGGTATAGTACAGGGGCGGGGCTAACCACACTAGGAGGCGGCTCTATCAGGTTGTGCATAATCTCGGTATGGCTCATCGTGCCGGTTGGTGACCGGACGTGGGTGTCCGGCTACCATATTCGGAGGGGTATGGGGGCCCACCAGGAGTCCCGCCATGCCGCACATTCATAGATAAAACCTCTGAGTCATCTCTTTGCCTTGCCTGTCATGCCTTCCCTTACCTACACCTCATGGCAGCGCATAAAAGAGTTTTAGGTCGAATAACAGCTAGGCAATCTCCCACAACAACACTATTTAAGGTGGAGTCCATGAACATCTGTGGACTCCATACAAACCTCAACCAGGTCCACAAACACCTGGAGACGCCATAACCAGCTATACTGTTTCTGACGGAGACACATACATATATACTGCCCTGACGACACAACCTACTTGCTCTGCCCCGACTATGTTATTGAGAAATACTTTCGTACAAAAGCCGGGGTCTACCACTCCCATACAGGAGATGCCCGGTAAGACCCATCATGGAGGAGTGGCTAGAGAGGCCACACGGCAGCCTCTCGTACCGGCTGACGCAGGTGATTACCGGACACGGGTGTTTCGGGAGTTACCTGTGTCGGATCCGGAAGGAGCCAACGTCCGAGTGCCATCACTGTGATGCGAGCGAGGACACGGAGCTGCACACGCTGACCGAGTGCCCGGCGTGGGACACGCCGAGGCGGGTCCTAGTGGCGGCTCTAGGGGTGGGAGTCCTCACACTCGTCACATTGCTCACAGCGATGGTACGATGCGCAAACGCTTGGGGTGCGGCCGCCTCCTTCTGCGAGCAAGTAATGCTCGAGAAGGAGGCGGCCGGTCGGGTCCGGACCAGACTCCGGGCCCGGGAAGCCCGTGCAGAGCGAAGGCGAACCGGACGTCGGAGGTCGCAGAACGACCTCCGTCCTCCATGAGCGCTGGCCTGGGGGTGACTGGTGAAGCCGCCTGTCACCCTAGCAGAAGCAGGCCGCGGCGGCGGCGCAAAGTGCGCCTCCCCGTAACCGGGGCTAGATGGGGACATTTTGGTCCCCACAACCCGAAGGGGGCCATCTCGAAAGAGATGGTCCTGGGTCTGTCGGGGTGCGAGAGATATGCTTTTGGCAATCTCACCTCCGGCAACCAAGGACCCAAGATGGCGTGCGTTTTAGTCGGTTCGAGTCCGACATAATCACCTCCACCGGCTCTGTGGAGGTGGTATCCGTGGGGATTTATCGCACGATAAAAAAAAAAAAAAAAAAAAAAAAAAAATACAGGAGATGCCGAGATAACTCGAATATCTGAGTCAGGCAGCAAATGATACGCAGGAGTAGTTTCCGAACTTTTTTTGCTCTCCGGTATTTTTGGGGGACTTTAAACAGATCATGTGGGTAGAGCCGCTCACACATTTGCCCTAGCGCTGTACTAGAGGAGGTCACTAGGATACCAAGAGAGTCGGGCCTAGTCTGTTGGACCGTCTGTTGACGATTCGCCCGGACCAGTACAGTGTTTCGGCAAGTGCCGCACTAGGCAACTCCGACCATTGTCTGGTCCACTCCAAAGTGCCCAGTATAGCGCCCCCACGATCCGTGTAGGAAAGTATTGTCTTTGGCACTAGTCGTGAGCGGACTGGGATGAATTGCGTGACTATTTTACGTCCATCACGTGGGTTGAACGCTGCTTTAATGGTAATCTCTCTCGATCTGGCTATCCTCGGGTGTGCCGCCGCATCTGCTAGGATGACAGCGCCTCCAGAATATTTTGCGCACTTTGAAAAGAGGGCCATGTGAAATGTATCTGGCCCACATCGGGGCCATATTTTGCGCAAAATTTCTATTTTTAGGGTAGCTGACTTTAAACTTTTAATTTGTTTTTGCTGTCAAAACTTTTCTTCAAATTTCATTCTCAATCGATCTGGCACGGACTATAGCTCATTAAGGCACATAGCCAGAGTCTAGTCAGTGTTGCATCCTGTAGGTTTTAGAGAGAGTCTAGCTTGCTCGCCAGTTCCCACATCTTTATTTCTTTAGCGCCATCTTTTGAGTAGTAGTAGCGGTTCCGATAATAGCTTGATTTCAATTCGATTGAAAAGAAAGATGCAGAAGTAGAAAATTTGGTAGGTTCAAAATATATTCTGTCAAAATATGTTCTGTCAATATGTTATGTCTGTGTCTTGGGCTGTATGTTTACTGTCGGACGGAGAACAGCCCTATCCCTTAGTCGCCTTTTACGAGACGCACAGGAAGAGCTGGGGTGGTCCTATTCTACACCACCGGGAATCAACACGGTAAATAGATTTTATGTAAATACTAGCTTTTGCCCGCGGCTCCGCCCGCGTGGATATCGGTTCCCGGCAATTAATCGAATTTTTCTCACCTTTTAAACCTTCCCTAGACCTCCACGAACATTTCAAGAAAATTCGTTCAGCCGTTCTCGAGTTTTAGCGAGACTAACGAACAGCAATTGATTTTTATATATATAGATATTAAGCCTAAATCCTAAATATGTATAGTTGTCGAATTTTTAATCATGTACAATGAGTTATTTGGGTGAATTTCTCAAACGTAAAATTTTCGCGGCGTGACTGAAAATCATACCTTAAAGTTAACATATAGTAATGATTATTTTTTGTAAGAAAGATATCGTTTTTCTCTATATGCACGTATAAATTATATTATTGAAACTATTTTTGTGAGTGTGTAAAAAATGTCTTTTCATCTAAATTCTAAGCTTGGTGGCGCGTCCACAACCTGTTTTCTTGGGAATGATCACAGTTTAATCAAAACTTCATTAGTTTACTGAGTATACTTAATAATAATTCGATTCGGCATTATTTTAGCTATCTTCGATACTGTCCTTCGTAGTATTTAGTACTATACTTTATCTTAAAAATAATTTATAAGTTGCGTCCGCGGCAAATGTAAAATTTTGGTGGGATTTATAAAATCATCGAAGGAGTCGTATTGAAAGTACCTATAAGGACGACACTATCATCATTGGAAACGTTCAGTTGGGTGTTAATGAGCACCAGTGCCAGTTGTCCCCAGTCCCGTTTCGTTTTTCTGCCAAACACGTAAGTAGGTCGTTTCATAAGCATCGGACAAAAATATTGTAATTTTTGTGTTGATTATTTAAAACGGTTTATTCTCATTGTATGTTTTAATATTTAAGTATAGTGTACAGGTTCAGTATGTGTATTATATTTTGGTAATGTAACCACTATATTCTAAATAGTATTATTATAAATAATTTTTTTAGACGTGAAACTAATTTTGGTGGAGCAATTTTGGTGAATTTGGTGGGGTTTTACTAATCATCAAAATTGTATATTTACACCAAAATTTGTTTTCATAGTTATTTGATTAAGCTCCTACGTAGTCCGACGGGCTACTAGGTCAGGTGACCTCTACGTAGTATACCCTGGGCAATGGAGAAAGCACCGCCTCTCTCCCTAGGTGGGAAAGAGGTTGTTGGCAGTTGAGGGTTGTTCGGAAGCTTTCCTAATTTTCTCTCAGATTAATCATTAGCATATGAACTACCCATACAAAAGACGGGCGAGTAGTTGGGTGAAGTCAGCTGATGCTGCAGTAGGGACAGGCCGGTGTGGTGGAGCATCGTGCGCTCTTTCCGTCACCTGCTTCTACTGGCGTGAAAGGCGGCCTCACTCTTTACTACTAAGCCTACGCCGTTAAAACCTGCCCACCCTTCTTCCCTCCTCTCCACTGTCAACATCATTTGGCTTTTCTTCCTCTGCTTTCTCACTTACATGAAAGCTACCGTGGATGCAAGAGTGCCTCATGCAATCTTTTGCACGTGACTCCACGCAACAAAGCGATGAAGTCGAAGATGTAGGTGACACGCAACTCCTGCTTATGTTGCTCCAGCAGCTAGCACTTTGCTATCGTGTAAAAGGTACTCAATCTTCTCCACAGAAGGCTTCTGACCTCTACCGCCCTCAAGCTCCTACAACCACATCCTCACATGTTGCACCAATCTATCGGCGTCCACCACCGATATTAACAGCATACATGGGCAGTTATGGAGTGATTGTCTGATGCTATCCGACCAAAATACCACGCTGATTGGGAATGGACTAAGGACAGATCCTAGATGTACCCCGACAGTGATAAAGAAGATTCTCATATTGCCAACAGCGGTTCGAACAATGGAATCAGAATCGTGGTACATGTCTCGGATGGTGTAAACCTCTGGAACCCTTTTGAACCGCAATGCCCATCAGCTCACCGCGTGAGAAACTTAGTTGAAGGACTCCTGTAAGTTCAGGAATAGACATCACACTACCAACTTGTCTTGTCACTACCAAGTGTCCATGGCATATCTTCCGTCCACCATTAGGCATACCGATTACCATATTATGTTGCTCCAGCAGCTAGCACTTTGCTATCGTGTAAAAGGTACTCAATCTTCTCCACAGAAGGCTTCTGACCTCTACCGTCCTCAAGCTCCTATATCCACATCCTCACATGTTGCACCAATCTATCGGCGTCCACCACCGATATTAACAGCATACATGGGCAGTTATGGAGTGATTGTCTGATGCTATCCGACCAAAATACCACGCTGATTGGGAATGGACTAAGGACAGATCACAGATCACAGAGACAGTGATAAGGAAGATTCTCATATTGCCAACAGCGGTTCGAACAACGGAATCAGAATCGTGGTACATGTCTCGGATGGTGTAAACCTCTGGAACCCTTTTGAACCGCAATGCCCATCAGCTCACCGCGTGAGAAACTTAGTTGAAGGACTCCTGTAAGTTCAGGAATAGACATCACACTACCAACTTGTCTTGTCACTACCAAGTGTCCATGGCATATCTTCCGTCCACCCTTAGGCATACCGAGTACCACCTCTCCCACTTTGAGAATAACTGCCTAAATCTTTTCCCAGCAATCTTGAATAAGTTCGTCGATAATATTGCCGCCATTAGAGTAAAATATAATCCTTGCTAGAAGCGAGGATAGATAGAACAATCAAATGTTTTGCTTTTATACTGATACTACTAACAACTAAAGTGGTTTTGCCATATAAAAATGAAGTTGGTGATAAAAGGGTAAAATTAAGGGTTATATGTAACTATTAAGTGCCAAATTCTAGAAAAAAAAACAAAGAAATAGTATAAGTAATAATAAATAAAAAATAAAAATAAGTTGATATGCAATTTTGGTGTTAGACACCAATTTCGGTGTATTGAAAATTCAGGTGTATAAAATAAACAAGTAATTCCCAGGGCTAATTAGACTATTCAAACATAATATGCATAAAATATGTATTTCTAGCTAAATATTGAAAGAGATTACCTAAATACCTAGAAATAAAAAAAATCACCAAAATTAGCTAAAAATTCATAGATGTTGAAATTCACCCATTTATGCTAAAGGCGTGATTTAAGGAAACATCGACTACAAATTTATACAATGAATCACGCAATTGTTGTAGGTTAAACAGAACTAACTACTTATAATCAATGTATGTTTTAATAATAAATCATTAGTGGCGGAATGTTTGTGGTTTATAATATACATACATATGTCTGGAATCGTACATTGTAACTGTATAAACATGATAACAAAAGTATTGTAACTATAATAAGGGTTCGTAGACCGAAGTGTGACGTAAATGAGATACATGGAAGTAAGTTCTAGTTATGACTAAACAAATTCTTTGAAAAATCAATTGCTATTGTCCGGGACAGTTGCATGAGCAACAAAGCTTGATAGTTGGTAAATGACGGTCGGTCGGTCGAAATCTCAATATCTTATACGTCATTTACCAAAGAACCAAACGTATCCTTCGCTAATATGCGCCAACTCGTAATGGCTCTGCACCACCCTATGGTAGACCCAGTTCCAGTTTAAGTAGACGGAATGCGAAATAGGCTGATTGCTAAGTAGGAAATTTGCGAAGTTATCTCCACGAATAGTAGTCAAAATGAGAAAAAGACAGTTTGATAAGTAGACCCCTGGCGCCTGAGCGACCATCTTCAATGTCTTTTTCGCAATTGGCCTTCTTTTTTACAAAATTGTATTACTTATTCAAACACAATACAAAAACCAATGACTAAATGAATATTGGTTTTTCTCCACGACAACAGTTCATACATTTTGATGATATTTTGAGCCGATAAACATAAGTATGTCTGGAGTGGACTTTCGAACATCAAAACACTGTGACGCACTGTCAAGATTGGATATAGGTAAGGACTATTACCTACCTGTCTAAGTTTTAAATAAGACATAGTGAAGTCGCCATGACTCAGAGAAAACGAAAAGCCATTATCTAAAAAGTGGAAATCTCGAAGGGTACCAACCACGACACCGCGACTAACGATGTCATAGCTATTTCGGAACTGAACCGAATCTCTTGTGATGGGATCCCCACCACCCACAAGTCATTGGCTACTTATCATGAACAAACAGCTTCGCCGTGGATTGCAGTCAGCCCTGCCCCCTTCCAGTTGACAAAGGCACGTGCGGGACACGAGGCTCTCATGGAATACGAAAATGGTTCGCACAGAGGTCCTTTGAGGGTAACTCTGATACCCTACCCAACTAGCGTCGGATGCAACCTGTTTCCTGTCGCGGTCCACGCTAAAAGGATGATGAGTCAGCTACCCTACTCGTCATCATCTTCCTTGCTTTAATCCCGGTCGCATTTAGGTATGTCCTCGGGTCCTGATCCGCCCCTTCAGGTCCAACGGCCACGCGACTGAACTTCGATATTTTCTATGAAAGGACTGCCATATTTTTTTAGGTCCGTCTAATAACTGCACCCCGCTAGATGGTAATAAAGCCGAGGTGCAGAAGATACGGATCACCATTCTCGATGCTATTGAACGTAAAATGGTGGTACCTAACTTGATGGCCTTGATAGATGCCTTTTCACGCCCCGCTTGAGACCCCGAGACTGTAAGAAGAGGGAAACACGTTTGCCTGCAGAGCATTCCAGCTCTTTATCGTGCGGCAGAAGAAGGAGGCCTCAAATCGTTTAGTGCGAGTTGGTATGGATTCCACCGTGTATGGATGGCACCGCAGACCCGCACGAGTTGTATTGGATAGGAAGGGAGAGAGTGGAATCAGTTAAAATAACTTCTCAGAACATTCGCAGAGGTAGAGGCGGTAGAAAACGGCCAGAGAGGCAATGTCTCTAAGTGACTGCGGAGGTTCCAAGTATTAACCTCAGGATCACCAATGATACGAACTGCACGTCGCTGCAATCTGTCGAGAGTGTCTAACAGGTATTGTGTGGAACCATCCCAGAGATGAGAACAGTATCCATTTGCGCTATTGAGCCACACCTGAATCACTTCAAATTTCCCTTCTCTTTATATCCGTCTTTAAATTTCCCTTCTCTTTATATTCGTCTTTAAAGACAGATAGATATAAAGAGTGATTCAGATGTAGCTTTAGCTTAGTTGGAAGAGCACGACCTTTCCCTTACAGGAGGAACCAGTAAGGGAAAGGTCGTGGGTTCAACCCACTTGAGTATTTCATTTTCCCGATGTTTTTCGAATTCTAAAGTTAGCATAATAAATGCTATAAAAAAATATTCAAGTACTTATCGTTCTGATCTCCACAACCCACTGATAATATCGAAGCATGGCAGTTAGACTAGCTTTTGGACTTTTTAGGGGCTCCCACTACCAATAACGACTGCCATAAGTGTTCATATGCTAACCGGGATCGACGACGCCATAACTTGCTCTATGAGACTTATTCAACTGCCCTACAAACTATCAGATTACTACAGTTTAGCGCAGTCAACAAAGAAGCAGACCCAGTAACACTGACACAGTAATTTCAGCCCACAAGTCTCTATTTATAACCGATTCGTTTCAGTGGCTCGTTTTGTAACCGTTCACGCAATGGAGTATGTAGCCGCGCAATTAGGAGCGGCGCACGCGCAAGGCCGAGGCGAGCGACTAGCGATCAAGTTCATTGCTATGTATGTGCATCTGGTACGCCTTGGTAATCAATATATTTAATAGCAGTGTATTGATTGTTGATAAATGTTAAATGAAATCTTACAGTACTGTTAAATTGGAGAATATATGTTTGTTTGTGATTTGTTTGTGTGATTATGTTTTATATATGTGTGTAGGTATTTTGCCTTGTGTGTTCTCAGTGGAGTAGAATAAAGCCACCCCATTTCTTCCTTTGTTTGTCGTAGATGGTGACTAAGAGATAGGGTTGTTCTCCATCCAATGGTAAACATTCGGGCTTATTCCACTTTTCCATTTTCACTTTTTGTTCACTATTCCCCGTTTACGTGAAATCCATACTAATATTATAAATGCGAAAGTAAGTCTGTCTGTCTGTCTGTATATTACGCTTTCACGCCTAAACCACTGAACTGATTTTGATGAAATTTGGTATAGGGATAGGTTAGACCTTGAGAAAGGACATAGGCTATGTTTGGTCGCGATAACCGACATCCACGCGGGCGGAGCCGCGGGCAAAAGCTAGTTTCTAAATAATGGGGATTAGTGAACTAAAAAGTTCACTAAACCCCACCATGATAAATTCTATTAGAACTAACGAGTTCAATAATCCCCATTAGATTCAGCTCTTACCTTATAACAAATAAAAAGTAAATGATTCATTTATAGTATTTTATTTTTAACGTACCTAATGGGCATTATTGAACTTATAGTTTTAATAGAATTTATCATGATAGGGATTAGTGAACTTTTTAGTTCACTAATCCCCATTATTTAGAGATTTCTCGTCAACGGGGAATAGTGAATAAAACGTTCAATAATCCCCATCAACGGGGATTGTCAACGGGGAAAAGTGGAATAAGTCAACATTCGGCCGGCAGTGGCTCGCCCCCAATTACATCAGACCGAAAATCAGATCATAGTTGGCAAATGTGGGTATTAATACACCTCTGCGTACACCTTTTGGGATTTAGAGGCGTGAGTATATGTATGTAGGTATGTAGTTCTTACTTCGATCAAGTTTGTCGTTTGCCGGTTTCCAATTTGTAAAGTTTTCAAGCATGTTGTAAATACTGGGTGTAAGGGGAACGCTCCCGAAGTTGAAAACCCCTAGTAGTACGCAATGGAGAGTAAATACTGCAAAATAAAATACTTATATAAAAAAAAAATATAGAATTTTTTTTTCCTCTAAATCCATTTTTTTTGTGCCAATTGTTATGTTATGTACCTGAAGGACTACTAGGGGTTTTGGGCTTCGGGAGTCGGGAGCGTTCTCCTTACACCTGTAGGCTTACTCTTGAAACCAATGTCAATATTAATACAAGTTCAATCCGATTCCAATCTCAATATGTGTCACTGTCAAAGTCCTACTCTTGACATCAATTTCGTCAACAGTGTATTGAAATTAGAATTGTACAAGAATTAGATCCCAGTGTAATGAAGTTATTATTTTGAGTCAAAGCCAATATAATCAAACAGTACAAAACACAATATTGTGCTGTCAAAATGCGTCAAGAGTACCGTTTACAACATTTGATGCTAATACAATATCATTTAATGCATTTAAAATTCACACAATATTGAGCCAATATGGCGCTAGTGTGGTGTTCAAGAGTACGAAAAAGCTCAATTCCAATGTCAATAGATTGAAATTGGTTTCAAGAGTAAGCCCGCCGGTATAAGCCGTTGGTAGATCAATATTTTTAAACAGGAAATCAGTATTCATGAGCTTCTAAGTTTCAAAACGTATTGTAATAAACAAGACAAATACCTACCTATTTACCTACATGATTGTTTTGCTACTACTTTGTGTAAGTAAGTAGATCAAAGTGTATTAAACAAATAAATTCGTTCCACTTTGACCGTACGCCGTTTACAGCTAAAAATAAATAAGCTAACAACATTATTGCGAATTCAACGACCTCCAGCGATCCATCAAACTAAATTACAGGAAATATGATGTTATTCGGAGTCTTCGCTCATAAGCATACCGTACTACGTGACGAGGAAACTTTATTTCTAGCTAAATATTCCTCCCGAGAGCCAGCCTGTGTGGCAATATTTTTTTTTAAAGAATATTAGAACCGAAGTTACTATATTCCCTCTCTATACTCCAACTAAGCTAAATTGCTTGTGCTAGGAGTGGGTTCACGTCAGTAGTATAATGGCCATGATTCGTACCCGGGACCTCTCGATCGTAAGGCCGACTCCTTAACCACTAAGCTTCTCTATAGTTACATAGTAGGTATGATGATATTTGACAGACCAAATTATGGTTGATCGAAAGAGGGACCCAATTCGGTATCACTAGTATAAAGCAATGTAACTTTCCGCGTCTGTATGTATGCGTATATCTTTAAAACTACGCTAAGGATTTTGATGCGGTTTTTTTAATAGATAGAGTAGTTCAAGAGGAAGGTTTTCATTTAATTTAGCATCTTTCTTTATAGTTAGAGAGTAGGTATGATGATATTTGATAAGATAATGACCAAATTTACGTTGATCGAAAGAGGGACCCAATTCGGTATCACTACATATAATAAAAAATAAAAAAACCCGACTGCCACTGAAAAGACCGAAATAAGTTTGATAGCAGGCGGTATCCATTAATTTTCTTTCGGTTTATGATTGGCAAATGGGTACCGCCTGCTATCAAACTTATTTCGGTCTTTTCAGTGGCAGTCGGGTTTTTTATTTTTTAATCATTTGTTTTATTTTATACTTTTTAGTTATGATATGACATGTATATCTTTTTGTAATTTACATATCGTTTATACTTGAAATAAAAACTTAAATCAATATGTAAGAACATTAGCGAGAATGATTGTTTTGTTAAACATCTTTAAATCGTTATATATCCTAAACTATTATTTAAAATGAAAAATGATAAAAGGAACCTAAAGATGATTTTAAAATACCTATTCAACGACACCCCACTTGACATAGTTCATCGACTTTTATTTTTTTCATTTTGACAATATGGCGTCTGGTTGTCGCTGTGGTGGATTTTGATTACTGTCATGTCTTTAGTGACACTCGCAAGGTTAAGACGAATCGATTGACGTATGAATTATCAAAATCGGCCCATGCATTTGGTCTCTAGAACGCCACATGGAAACAAACATACATACATACATACATACATACATACATACATACATACATAGTCTGATAAACACATTACCCTCCTTTGCGTCGCGCAGTCGGGTAAAAAAAAGCAATGTCGGCGTCTGTATGTATGCGTATGTCTTTAAAACTACACAAAGGATTTTGATGCGGTTTCTTTTAATAGATAGAGTAGTTCAAGAAGGTTTATATAATTGGCGGTACGAAGTACACCGGGTCAGCTAGTCTAGTATACTATAATCAAATGATTTTGCTTATAAAACACTATTCTTAGGTAACTTCTTCAGTTTCGATTAACCTTCTCCAAAAGGAGGTCTAATTGGGTTTTATCAGCCCAGCCAGAGCTACTACTCCTACAGATGTACCTACTTACCGTCTACCAGATGAGGAGTAGATTTAGGTCCCAAAGATATTGATATTGTCTTTACTATTTTTTTTTCTGAAAACATCTTTACATGGTTGTTTCCAGTAAGACAGTAATTTGTATGCTACAAATAAAGGTATATCCAAACCACCCCGGAACAACCGGAAGCCCTGCCCACTATGCGGTATTTTTTTTATAAAGGACACGTCAATTTGATTTCACCTCGCCCGATGTTAAGCTAAAGGCAAAGTCTCGGAAAGAGGGTCACCATCATAAACATGTACCATGTTAACAGTGGTGGCACTCAGCTTGACGGCCTCGTCAGGTGCCTTTTCACGCCCCCTTAAAGGACTACGAGGTATGAAAGGAACTTCATCCTGTGCACGCTCAAGCTATGGAATGAACTCCTGTGGTTTTTCCAAGCGACTACCAAGGTTCTAAGAGGGTCGGCAGCACAAATTTGACTCCCCTGGTGTTCCACACATCAATAGGTCATAGTAGCCACTTTCCATCAGGCCCTCGATTCTACTAAAGTTAAACAATTGTGGTGCCGCATCACCGCAAAAAATTACATTAAATATTTGACCATATTTCTATAGACCTAAAGTTCATCAAAATGAATACAGTTTCATTATACTTTTTTTTTATAGTTAGTGATCTATTTATTTATTTATATACAACAGAATGCGCATAGCGTCTATCATATAAAATAACACACTTTTTCAATTACTCTGCAAATGTTATTCCATTTTGAACTTTAAAAACATCGGCTTAAAGTCTATTATTTAGTGCCATTTTTTGCACTCTAGCGTGGCACCACAATGGTTTGGTTTTGGCAAAATCGAGACCCAGATGTACCGTGTGCTTGTCTGTTTGCTAAGCGTTTTTTTGCTAATTTGGCATCTAACAAATGTCATTTAACATCAATCGCAATTTACCTGAAAAATAACTACCATAATCTGCCAGCAAAAATGTGTAAGATTATTTCCGTCGTATTTAGCGATTGCCTTCGTCGCTAAGTGTATAAGGTTACTGGGAAACCGTAAAAGGCCTAGTGAGTGCGCGCGTGCGCAGACGACGATCGCAGGCCATTTTTGGACGACGCGAACATTAAACCTTGGCGTTTGAGGCCATATCCAGATGGCTGTTCCATTATGGAGGGCTGGCGAGTTAGCGTTGGCTCGTTATGGGACCTATGACTTGTGCAAGGCGGCTTTAGAAACCTCATAGATTGTGCTAGATTGTATTTGCAAATAACCAGATGTTAGTTTTTTTGGTCTTGTTCTAGTTGTTATAGTTACTCTCCGATTAGGTTTACTACAGTAAAAATATGCACACACTTATACCCAAAAAGTGTAGGTTATTTATTACAATGATGTTATGGATTAATACTCGTAATGGCGTCTATGGTCGTAAATGTTGTAAACAATTAAAACAAAATGCTAATGAATGTCTGACATAAAGTAACAAAATAAGGATAATTTAAATACCTACCTACTGTACTCCGTACAGTATTAGTTGTCATGGAACGAATCACGGATATCTGTGGGATGCATATTAGTCAAGAGGGTGAATAGTTGTCAAGGGAGGTAGGTACATTCTGGTCAGATATACTTTATAGTTAATTTAAGTTGTTACGTTCCAGTGTTATGTTATTTCGGTAGACATAATTTGCAGAATCATCAAATCTCTCAGGTAGGTACTTAACAAGACTCTCAAAAAAGTGTACTATGAAGTACAAAACGTGTTTTAAAATAATGTTCATTAGGTTTGTAGGTATGTAGGTATTTCATCATCATCATCATATCAGCCACACATAATCCACTGCTAAACATAGGCCACTCCCATAGGCTTCCAGAATGACCGATCTAAAGCAGCCCGCATGGCAAAACCTCCAATGTAGGTATTTACCCCTTGACAAATTATTCACCCCATATTTGCTTTTAATGTAAATAATTATTAATTTAATGTATTTACTACCTACTACAGTTGGAAAGTCAGCTAATATTTATTGCAATAAATAAAGAATGTAAATCAAACTAGCTGTTGCCCGCGACGGCGATATTTGACATTAAATAAATAAGTAGATAAATTAGACAATGTTTAGGTACCTATCCATTTCACAAGCTCTTTTCAACAATAAATATGGATATTCAGTTATGAACTAATTTATGGTCAAAATAACTTTTTTAGAAAATCATGAAAGCTCGTTCTAAAACTGTTTCGCTAATTTATAATAATAATGTATCTTCATTATTAGACGAAACATGATACAATCAATTGTACGACGCAAAATATTATTAGCTTATTAGCTTACTGCGAGAATATTTATAACGCAGAATTTAGTTATAGGTAACGGTTTCTCTTCAGGGTATCGCATTTATCTCGGTCTACGTTGCGTTTAGGTACATGTATGTATATTATAGTTCATAATAAAAGTTATTTAAAATTTCATGAGGAATCTAAACAGTTATTTTGAATTGAATTTGATTTATATTTTGACTTTTTTTGGCAATTTCAACTAATGAAAAGTCATAAGTAGTTTCAGTTTAGATATGCAATATTTTATTTTGCTAAGCATATTTTTTCAGAACAAGCTAACATATTAAGCAGTATAGGGAAGAATCGACGACTTAGTCAAATAGCGAATTATGGTTAGGATGATTAAATAAGTTACATTAATTCTAAACACTATTTGGCCCTAATAGGCTTGACCACCCTTATTGTGACTACCCGCGTTCGTTTAATTAGCCATTTACTAGTTTAGTTCTATATGTCAGTTGCCATTTGTAACTTTATGTTAAACCCAGTTAAACCAATGAAATACTCCGTCTACGTCATTAATGAAAATTGTTTAAGTTTAAGTAAGTGTGTACCACTGTACCTACCTACTTTAAAGGTACCTATTTGTTGATTCTATTTTTGAGAATATTACGTAAACATAACCAAAGATTCTTTCATTTTTAGACAATTTTGCGAAATCTCCACTCATCTTAAAAAGTGCTCCTTTAGCGAAGTGCCGCTTGAGGAGTGGCACCAGTCGCGAAGTTTGCCATATGAGAAGTGCACCAGTTGCTAAGTTTACCATTTGAG
This sequence comes from Eilema sororculum, assembly GCA_914829495.1. Lineage (NCBI taxonomy): Eukaryota > Metazoa > Arthropoda > Insecta > Lepidoptera > Erebidae > Eilema > Eilema sororculum. The sequence continues at coordinate 20,151,368 of OU618541.1, forward strand.
CATGGTGTACAAGTTGAGCTGTGCGCCAAATGCGTCAAAGCCCTAATAAGTTATCAGTGATCATACGAAGTGACTGGGTTTGAACATTCATCATCCACATCATCCACATAGAGACGTTAGTCCTGATTGCATCCGAGGCCACGGTGCCCTCGGAGCTCAGGGTCCGCCTTCCGGCTCTTCCTCCTCCACTTCGCACGATCTTGGGCGTCCAAGGTAGTGAGATCGTTTTCACGCATGTCACCTTCCACGACGCCAAGCCAGCACTTCTTGGGCCTACCCCTTCTACCTGGACCCGGTGGGGGCGCCATTGCCAAAACATTGTGAAGTAAAATAATTTCCCAAAACGTTTCGACGTAACGCTAGAGAACGTCCCTTAGTCCAGACACCGGCTTCAAAATACTAAAATATACAAAATCTACAATACCCGAAATGTGTTAGAAGAGTGTAAGCACCCAGCTGCAGTTAATTGCCAGTAATAATATGTAAACAGGGGGAAGGAAGGAAGCAGTTGTGTTTATTTGTGTCAAGGTGAACGAGGTCGTTAATACTGGCAAAAACGTATCACTCGGCCCTTGTAGACAATGTTTTGCTTGAGATAACATACAAGCATACATTATATAAAACAGTAGTAAGTGAATATGCTATTTAAAATAATAATCACGTGTCGTATTTGGGCTGAGGGAGGAAGAGTACGTTTTGTGTTACCTTCACCTTTCAATCTCTAAATGCATGAAGCAGATTCGTCATTCGGTTACGAGCCTGAGGCCTAATTCTGTTACTTCATAATATGTTAAATTTCAGTTTCGATTCCACATTTTACCTAGATAGGTGGTCCATATCAAAAACGATATTATTGTAACACAATTTTTAAGAAAGAAAATTGACGTTGTGAAATGAAAAATTCCGTCCGGTCTTAAAGAGAATTCCCAGAGGCGCAAGGCCCTCAGTGGCTCAAAATTTGGCCAATAGTATAAAGCACGTGAATAATATGAACTCTATATCGGCCGGGGAGCAATTGTTAACCTTCCCTTACAGAATATTACATATAAAAAACATTAGTACACAAAAATCTTTGACAACCCAAATTAAAGATAACTGTAACAATACTACATATAATTTTGAATCGAAATTAATCTACACCTAACTCTCAGTCCAACAAATATAAATTTATAGAAAATAAAATAAGGGAAGGTGATATCAGGGGAGCGTCGACGTTACTTTTTAGCAGCGATGTAGTGGCACCTTACTCTCCAGACACGCTCGCGGGTCTGCAGAGTAAGCACCCACCGGCATCATTAGTTTACAAGAATCATCTTTTAGAATCAGCAGTTGGTTGTCAGCAAGGTGATCCCTTGGGACCACTTATCTTTAGTCTTGCAATACATCCCATCATACAACAAATAAATTCAAAATTCAACATTTGGTACCTAAACGATGGGACTCTAGACTCTAGGGGGTAATGTACATACAGTTTTACAAGACTTAGAACTAATTAAAAATAAATTTCAATCTATCGGCTTGCAACTCAACTCTGACAAATGCGAAATCTTTATCGGTGACTCGACAGACAGACCTTCGACTATTGAAAAATTTAACCACTTAGCACCCAATATCAAAATTTTAGAAAAAGCTACTCTACGCCTCCTAGGGTCTCCAGTTTTGGAAGATGGATTTCATTCATTTATCGAGGAAAAAATTCAAAATTTTGAAAATATCACAGATCACTTACAAAAAATAAGTGTTCATTCGGCCTTTACTATACTTCGGTTTTGCCTTTTTGTTCCTAAATTTACGCATGCACTTCGTTCATCCCAGTTTTGACAGCATTTGACACTTCTGGCAAAAATTGACAACATACTGCAAAACACTCTCAGTACAATATTAAATGTGGCCTTGAACGACCGAGCCTGGCTCCAAGCGTCCTTGCCAGTTCGCTTGGGTGGTCTCGGCGTTCGCAAAATTTCAGATGTTAGCCTTCCAGCATTTTTGTCATCGGTCCACGGCACTGAGGAGTTGACCAGGAAAGACCAGGAAAGACCTTATCAGCACACAGGTTAACTTCGAGGTGTTGTGTAAGCCCGATGCCATTAATGCTTGGAAGGTTGCTTGTCCTAACACCGAGTTGCTTGGTAACCCTTTCTCCCAGAGACAATGGAATGCGCCGCTCTGCAAGCTGGTAAGAGAAAGATTATTACACACATCTTCCCATGTTTCAGAGCGTGCGCGCATACTGGCTGTGGGGGAATGGGAGTCAGGCCTGTGGATTCAGGCACTCCCATCGCCCAATATAGGTACTATGTTGGACGATACCACTTTCCGCCTTGCCACTTGCCTTCGCTTAGGAGCGCCGTGCGTTTCTCCCCGTCGTTGCCACTGCGGTGAAGCTGTTGACAGCCTTGGGCACCATGGCCTTTCATGCGGCAGAAGCGATGGGCGCATATCGCGACACGCCTGCATCAACGACATTATCCGCCGTGCTCTTGTCACCGCTGGCGTGCCAGCGGTTCGTGAACCTAATGGGCTGGTGCGTGACGATGGCAAGAGACCGGATGGTATGTCGTTGCTACCTTGGAAGATGGGTAGGCCTTTGGTGTGGGACGCAACGTGTGTCGACACCCTTGCGCCTTCACATCTTCCAAGCACAGCAGGCTGTGCCGGCGCTGCTGCTGCATCTGCGGAAAACCTCAAACGGCGCAAATACTGTAACTTAACAGGAGTGATTATGTTTTTGAGCCGTTGGGGACATGGGGCCCAAGTGCCCGTTTTCTTTATAAAGATCTGGCAAAGCGGCTGATAGACGCTACGCGTGACCAGAAGGCTGGTTATTACCTTGCACAGAGGTTAAGCATTGCCATTCAACGTGGCAATGCAGCCAGCCTTCTGGGTACGTTACCGGTCGGCGACGATGCGGAGGAATTCCACGACGCATTATGTATGTAAATATTTTTATTTTTATTTTCATTACTTTATTTTTTCTAAATTGTACCTATTAAGTGTATTTTTCACCGTTGTGATCGTTTTTAACATTAGACAGACCGGCACAAGCAAAATTAACGAGTATTTTAGTATTGTTTATCACGAGAATTGGACTGTCATACTGAATTTCGATGTTTAAAATAGCGATGAACTGTAGCCCTAAAGTACCGAAACGCGACTCACGGTAGTTCGAAAGTGCGCCATAATTTCGAATGATTTCCACCGCAAAGCACGGTAGTGTAGTATTAGTGCGAAAGTCTAGTAAATTCGAAGGCATGCCGCCACACATCCTATTTTATGCTAACTCGAAGGCTACATATCCGAGAATTGGCTCTTTTCTTTATTGAAATTGTGATCGTGCTTGAGTTTTAATTAGATTGAAGCCGATCGAAGCGAAATTTAATCTTTATAAATTAGCAGAATCAAGGCCCTGGCAGCTGGCAGGTCAACCTTCATTTCGCTTTTTCTACTTCTATGATTAAACGTTTATGGTTTTTTTAAAAGGTATTTGCGGTTAATTCAAATGATTAATTCTATTTTATGGTAAATTATATTGTACTTATTTTAAGACAGGCCTTTATGTAGCAAAAATTACCTACCTATCTAACCGCAGAGCTTTATGGTCAAATGTAAATGAACTAAATAAGTTCATACCGTACCTACTTGACTGTCTAGTCAAGTTCGTAGGATTGGTAGGTAGGTAGGTACCTGAAAAGTTACTTAGTTTTTATAAACATCAAAACGGTGAGTTCAAATTAGTGGTTAGCTAGAGGGTTAATAAAAATAAATATAAACGATAGAAAAAAATCCGATGTAATTTTCACCACTCTTTTTTTAATTTAATAAGCTCAAATACCTAAAAACTTAATTTATTTTAACTAAAGGCACAGATTGACAGACCCATTTCAATGACGCACTTAATTTTTTTTTAATGTTCGGGACCATGCAGAGGATTAGTTATCTCTTGTAAGTCCCCGGGGTGGGTGTAGTATATACCTATAGTAATATGTACCTATCAACTGATACAAAGTAGATTCAGTCATCGAGTGTAAAGCAAACGTTCAGTTTTTAAATTGTACTAGTTTGTGATTGTATTCTAATTTACTGGGAGCCATGCATTTTTAGCCACGCAATTGGGTATTATCCTAAAGTTAAAATAAATTATTATCTAACCGAGCTTCATAAATTATGAATGGTAAAAGAGCTGTAAAAATTGCGTCGGTTCTTATTTTATAGATTTTATTTATTTTTAATCATCCACCCAACCTATAATAGTAACTGATTTGACTATTACATTTTATGACGTAACTAAATCTTTTTTCAAACAAGTTAAGTACCTTAAAAGAAATCGTTTTGACCTTAAGTAAAAAGCACCTAACTAATTTGACTAGTCAGTAGAATACCTATAGAATACCCAATTAAAAAAAACACAAAAAGGACTTCTAAAATTAAATACTACTTCATGGCCACTGGGGTCAATAACCGGAGTTTTTTAGCTGCCCGTAATCATTTTGATTAAATTACTTTTATTTTATAATACTAATTATTAAATTTTGTGTATTTTTCTTTAATATTTAAAGTGCACTGGACTGTGGCTTAAAAATTAAATGTAATTGCGTCCGCAATTTTCAAGAGCATGGACAGCAATTATAAATCCGAGCCTGAAATAATTAAAACTGTCTATAGGTATAATCGTTATAAATGCAAAAAATGTTTTCATTACCTATATTTTTCAGGAAGAAAATGAAGAGATTAGTGGGCCACCACCGCCATCTTCGACCACACAACCTAAACAGTGCGATTTGGAGGGAGGTCTGCTGGCTGCACCTCTTTATGCTGCTTATTCAGCAGCTTGCGGTAGTACGAGCGTTAGGTATCTCTCCTTCACCGCGACTTCCTCGTACAACAGAGTACCCCTAAGGTCTTTAATGCAGGGGCATTTGGTTATAGCCTGTGCCGCTTTGGCCCTGGAGCGCGCCAACTTATAGATGAGCTTTTGCCCCCCAGACGATTCCAATTTGTATAGCGGTTGCAAGAGGTCTGGCCCAGACCACCCTGGCTACGGCTCTCTTAGTAGCTCGTTTAGCTGTTAATCAGTGTGATTCGATTGAATGAGTTGTCATGTAGTCAAAGACTCAGGTGAAAAGAGGTAAGGGGTTTTATAACCCACTACCCGCCGCCTCCCTATCTCTTGATAGGTGCTCTTCGTGGACATAGCTAGGTGTTCTTCGTGGACATAGCTAGGTGATATTCGCACAGGTGCTATTCGGCTGGGTGCTCTAAGTGGACTACACCATAGGAAGATAGGTCGCATGGCATCATATCAAACTAAATCGAAATAATTCTTTAAACGACTTCCGATTTGAAAATTTCTACCCTTCACCACTGTAAACATACGGGTGAATTTCCCGGGACCAAGAATTGCGTGGCATCGATGAAATCGGTACTAAAAATCATAGTTATAATGCTCTAATATTTTTTGCTAGTTAGGAGAAATAGTGATCTATGTGTGGCACTAAATAATCTATTATATAGGATTATAGGTACTCCAAAAAAAAACAAAATACACCGAAATCTTTCATTGCCGTGTTTGTCCACACGTCACCTATTGTGTCGTGATACCTCATTGATAAAAATCTATTGGTTATTTTTATTAATACCTATTTTTATTTGATACGTGAATAGTTAAAGTATTGTTACGAAATACATTAATTCAAATATTTAAACAATACAACGAATGGCTAAAAAAAATACATTTGTCCCAGAACTACCTTTCATCGCCGTGTTCTAAACATATTTTAGAATATTGTCTTATCTAACGACTTGTGTCCTCCCTTATATGCGCTAAACGTTGCATATTGGTGCCGCCTAAGTGCTCGACGCGGAAGAACGTACACAAGTACCTGCGTTTTGGCGCCATAGATGTAAGTCTACCATTTTTATGTTACTGGACATTTTTTCTTTCATCGCCGTGGATAGGTATAACTTTCTATTTTAATAAGTTATCCTCTTGATTAAACATTCAATAGAACGCCATTTCTCTTGTTTATTTTTGTGAAGTGATTAATACTTCGAATAATTATTAGATTTTTTGTTATTTTATATTTTGGTCTTGTTTTTCATTGCTGTGCTTTCATTGCCGTAGTTTCCATGGTCAAAATTTGCTATGGCAATGAAAAAAAAAACACGGCAATGAAAAAAAAATCATTGCCATGCATTGTAAAACGATTTAGTTTCATTGCTGTGGCCTGATGTTTCATTTCCGTGACTTACGTTTTCATCGCCATAGTATGATTAGGCATTATAAACATCATTACCTGTTATAAAGGTAGCACCGAATACTGACATTACAGGATTCGAAAACTTTCTGCAATACGATTATAGATTTGATTAGTTTTTTAATGTACAATCAATTATAAAAAGATGTTTCCGTGTTAATGTTACAAAATGATGGAACATTTGGCTTTCATTGCCGTGGACGCTTGTTTCATTGCCGTACACGCATGTTTCATCGCCGTGGCATGTAATTTTTAATCTTGTATATCTCGTTAGTCTTTTTAGTTATCTGTTAGATATTAAGCAAGAATACATATAGTATCAAAACCTTTAATTAACGCGATGTATTTTTATTATAACACTTAAGGTAAAAATATCCACGGAAATGAAGATTTTAATGGACTTGTTGAAATTCACCCATACATAATGTAATCCCCGAAGGGATAAGCAGAGGTGTATTAACACCCACGTTTCGCCAACTATAATTTTCGGTCCTACGTAATAAGGGGACGAACCTATTTCCATCTTGCCGGCACTTGGTCTTGGGCTGTATGTTTACTGTCGAAAAACAGCCCTATCTCTTAATCGCCTTTTACGGCACCCACAGGAAGAGATGGAGTGGTTCTATTCTACTCCACGGGGAAACCAACGCGGCCCCCTCCGGGAACCAAGTAAGTAATTTAGTACTATGTATCTGTACTATGTATATCGTACATCTTAGCGTGATCCGAGGTCAATATCCATGCCAAATTCGATAGAGAGATGAGAGCTCTGTGCGGCACGGTCGAGCGCTAACGAGCATTAGTTTTTAACAAAATTGCACCTTTTAAACTAAAATGTAATTCAACCAAATTTCTAATTACTGACATTAGCAAGTAAAATATAATGTAAGTGTCTTAATAACTTTTAAAATGGCTCCTCAAATTAGGTATTTCGTTGGAGCGCTGACCGACTATCTGAGAATATCATGAATATCTCACTTATCTACGTTAAATTTCTCGTGGTTCATGAATATTTAGATCTAGTTGGCAGTCTGTGCTGTATAATGAAACTATTTAATATTAATTTGTATAATAAAGGAATGTAAGTGATACGTTATCAGATCATACCACGCAATCATGTAACACATTAGTTTATTGCTGTTGTTTTGAATAATTAGACAATATTTTAGTTCCGGTTTCGTTAAGTATTTTTCGACGTCTTTCCATGCGACCACTCGTCCCTGTAACTCAAAGAATCAATTTCATTTATTCAGTTTAGGCACATAAAGAGCATATATTAACGTCAGAATTTTACAAGTAGGTAATGTCAATCACAGAAAAATAAATAAAATAAATAAGAGACCAGCAAGAAACTCAGTGAACGCGATTATCCTTCTTTTTTTCATTTTTAATATGGTTTTATTTATATCAATTTTTTACAGTGCGAGCAAGAGATGAGATTAGGATGACCATGCATCTTTATCATTTAAATATTCGTCTACTTTATAATAACCTTTTTTATTAAGCATATTTTCACTTGAACTTCACTTTCACTGTACCTATAAGTACCTAGATAAATACATACATATACTCACGCCTGGAAATCCCCGAAGGGGTAGGCAGAGGTGTATTAACAACCATAGGAGGCGAGCCTATTGCCATCTGGCGGGCAGGGCACTTTGTCTTGGGCTGTATGTTTACTGTCGGATGGAGAACAGCCCTATTCCTTAGTCGCCTTTTACGAGACGCACAGGAAGACAGGCGGCACCGGTCACCCCCAGGCCAGCGCTCATGGAGGACGGAGGTCGTTCTGCGACCTCCGACGTCCGGTTCGCCTTCGCTCTGCGCGGGCTTCCCGGGCCCGGAGTCTGGTCCGGACCCGACCGGCCGCCTCCTTCTCGAGCATTACTTGCTCGCAGAAGGAGGCAGCCGCACCCCAAGCGTTCGCGCATCTTACCATCGCTGTGAGCAACGTGGCGAGTGTGAGGACTCCCACCCCCAGAGCCGCCACTAGGACCCGCCTCGGCGTGTCCCGCGCCGGGCACTCGGTCAGCGTGTGCAGCTCTGTGTCTTCGCTCGCATCACAGTGATGGCACTCGGACGTTGGCTCCTTCCGGATCCGACACAGGTAACTCCCGAAACACCCGTGTCCGGTAATCACCTGCGTCAGCCGGTACGAGAGGCTGCCGTGTGGCCTCTCTAGCCACTCCTCCATGATGGGTCTTACCGCCGCTATTACGGCGTGCCCTACCATAGTACCCTAATAGTGCCCCACCGGCATCGGGTACAGGGTCCAAGCTCCGGTGGTTAGGGCTCCAGAGAGAGGAATCTTCTCACAATACGTGCCGTCTCGAGGAGTACTACCGCCTTCGGCATCAAACCCTTAACCCAACTGCCTAACGAGAGCCTCATAAGGTGTTGGTCGAAGCTCCTAGAAAGGACAAGAGTAGTGTAATATTGGGGCTTCTGCATCACGCAAAAAATTATTGGGGCTTCTGCATCACAAACCTCGCTTCACTCGGCTTGTGACGCAGAAGCCTCCAATATTTTTTTGCGTGATGCAGAAGCCCCAATATTATTTTTTTAGTTGGCTACAGCATTACTTTTCATAACTCTATTAAGTCAACTAGATTATTGGAGAGTCTTATTATTTGAGCCCATAACGTGAGCCCTTCAAAGCGAATTTTAAAGCCTTTACCATTTTTTCTATAACAAGGTATTAAAACAGCACTGTACTGTTCATGGTTTATAATTTTTGCAATATGTAGTCCACATATTCTTGTCTCAACTATAATTATCTGAACTCGATCTCCAATATTCAAAGTCATATTTTATTATATATTTATATAAATCCAAGATTATATATGTTATTATGAGAACATTACTTTTTATGTATGCATAATTTATTTTCCAGGATTAAAAGGCAGGCTATGGGGGTAGTACTCAGTCCAATCATTCGACGACTATCGAAGTAAAAACTAAAACATGTGTATTTATATATTAAAAAAGTTTATTGTCAAAGCACCATTTTTTTAAACATAGTACATTTTTCAAAGCACATCCTGAATCATGATAAACACAGGTGAACAAATCTTCAGAATATTTATAATTATCATATAAATTTAACAAACTAGGACAGAACTTATCTTCTAAATTAATTACATTATCATTATTTAAAATACGTTTCAACCATGACACTTTTTCTAAACCTTTAGTGTAAACACACTTATCTCGTAAAATATCTGAAATTAAATATTGATAATTTGAATAAGGTATAAATCCTTCACTCCAGCATATTTTTCTATTACGCTCAATCCAACTGACTTGTCGTCTTTCTGATTTTGTCAAATCATAAAATGGAAATGGTGCTTTAATTAAAAACACTTATATTTTTTTATTACACCATATGGCTATTTATTTTAATATAAACTCATTAGCTTCTGTTTTGAAGCCTTGAACGTCAACAATGGCATTCATGATAACCTGCGTACTATGTTGCTCAGAGGTTTGTATTCCACAAGCCGATCGTTTATAATTAAACAATATGCAGCAGTATTATCTGGTATTGCTTGCGAACATTCGATCTCTAGCCGGACATCTACTGGACCTGTTTTTAAACTATCGTTTTGCCTCGAACAGTCCAAAACAAATAGAGGAGCCTTATCTTTGAAGTCCTGTAGATTGAGCAAGGGGTCTATTGGACAGTTGTAATACGACTGGCGAAATTTTGCATACATTTCATATAATATACTGTATTTGTCCTCAGAAAACTTTAAGTATAAAGGTTCATATGGATAATATTGTGAATTCAAGAATAGGGTCACGTTTGTTACTTCACAATGATCAAAAAGTGAGCTATCTTTCAATTTATTATTTTTTCTATTAGTTTGTAAGCAGAAAATTACATATCTAGGCTTTTCCATTTGTGATGCAGTTTTAACTGACCATGAATGCTTTGTAGTTTTAGGTAGTAAAGGATACTCGTACAAATCCCAATTCCTAAATGCCATTTGAACAGCCTTATCTCTTTCTAAATGTTTTAAAAGTATCAATCGTTCTCGATCAGATACTTTTACATGAGGTATTCTCCATTGTACCCTTTCTATGTCTATTTGAAACTTTGCAATATCATCATTAAGTGTAACACTGTTTTTGTTCGAATTACTTCTATTTAAAATAAGCTCATGTTTACAATTTATTATAATTTTATTGTAATCTTCTGCGAACCCTAAAATCTTATTTAGTGGTATAACTGCACTGAAATTTCCGCCACTTTTAAACCCATCTAGATTCCAGCCCCACACGGCTGCAACTTTACTTTCGGCTTCATTTAAAGAAACGTAAGACTTAATAGTCGATGTTATTCCGGAATTTTTTATTCGATCTATTTCGATTCCGTTCATTTCGTATCTGATATCTTGGAAAAGGAACATAATAGGATTATTAGTAAATGATACATTTTTTGCAATCTGTTTTCCATCTTTCCCAAAGAGCTTAGCAGAACCTTCAATGTAAATTGAGCTGGCTGATGGTAGCACGTATATGTCTTGCTGATGTATAGGAATTCTGATTTCATCATTTTCTCTAAAGCTGTTATTATAGGGATTATAGGAATGGACTTCATAACTTTCGATGGAAGTATCAAAGTGGGGTAAGTCATTAATCTGTAGTATATTCATATTTTAAAACCATTTGCTTTAAGAAAATCTTTATTGGTTTTACTCAACTTTAATACTTTTTTCTTACGTCTGTGTACTTTAGTGGTTGCAAACGGAATAAGTCGTTTTATTTTTACAGGAGCGTTTTTATTAAATGAAATCATTTTATTTCTCTTAAGTGAAAACGTAGTTGAATGTCACCTTCTTTAAAGTTAATTGAGTGACCAAACTGATCCACAATCTTAACAGATATAGAGGTAACTATATTCTTGTTTATTGGAAAGTAAATAACGTTGGGCGGTCTTTCAATATACTGATTGCTGACAGCTGTGTTTGTTACAAATTCATGAATAATATGAGTTTGCAATCCGTTAGAGTAAGATCCGTATATTAAATCGCATTCAATTCTAACTACAGTTGGAGTTTCAGTATTAAACGGTAAATTATCCTTACAGTTCAACACTGAGAAGTATAGCAAACCACATTCATATCTTCCAGAAAAAGTCAGAGGTGGTTGAAAATAGGACTCTAATTCAGATTTACTGCTAGAGATCGTCACTGTTGTAGACATACTTTCATACTGAACACTTCTGGAAATACTTTTTTATTTTATTCCCCGACTATACCAAAAATGTCTCAAAAAGTTTAGACAAAGATGTCCGCAATTAAAAGGATGATTCCCTTGTATGTTCTCATAGTTATAGCGAACGTTGGAACCCAAGTACTTTATAAATTCTTTTGGAGGCTTAAGATCTCCATAACTGTCAAAGTATTCAATATTATCATTACACTTTGCATAGGCTACCCAATGAGTACCAGGATTTTTTGAAGTATCTAAATTAATAACTCCACATTCTTTTAGAAAAGGATGTTTAGGGAGCTCATCTCTCATGAAGACTCCTCTAAAAAAGGGAATATCATTTCCGTACTTCAAAATGTCGAGGTTAGTTAAAGCTCGTTTAGGTAGCCGATTCTCTAGTTTTTTTGTTTTGAGACAAAAATACCTAGCCCATTTTTATGCGGCTTAAGATGTAGTCCTTTTCCAATGCAAAGAGCTTCCATTTTTTCATTATGTCTCTTAGATTCATCATACAGCTTTTTAGCCATTTTAATTTCATTTATAGTTTTAGCAATAGCACTTGCACCGCCTGCTAATGCTCCTGCTGCCGATAATCCCGCAAAAATAGGAATCAATGGTAAAACTCCACCGCTTTTTGGTATTGGAATTATACGAGGCAATTTAATAGATGAATTACCAGTTAATTCTCTTGCAGCAGCCATAGCTACTTCTATTGCAACTTTCTTACATTTTGGTTTTATTTTCTTCATACGATTTTTCGTAATACTAATAATATTTTTTAATCTATTCGATTTTTTTGTTCGAGATTTTTGTTTTGTAGCTTTAAGACCAGAGCCAGTTTTAATTTTCTTCGACATGACATTGCTAACTAGATGTGCTGCGATTTTTTCTCCTACGCCTGAATCAGAAGCAAATGCACGCTTTTTCGCCATTTTATACAAAATCAAATCAGCTTTATGTCGATCCTTCAAACTTGATGAATTGTGATAGGCAATATCGTGTTCTTTACAATATTCGTCTAATTTATTTATACCTTTATCACCACGCTCAAGTCGTTTCATCAATTTTGTACCAGGACCGCAATAATTGTAGCCCGGTAAATGCAGTTCAATTGGCAAATGATTTATAAACCAATTAAGAATACTGTTCTCTCCAATACACATAATAAGACTGAATAATCAAACGTTGAACACTTAATAAATATACTAATGAACCCAAGGTTTTATAGATCAGCGTAGAATAATAGTTTTTACAACACATTAGACTTATCAATCCAGCTATTTTCAGCAGAAGATAGGCCTAGCCATTTCACAAAAACTTTATTTTTATTCTTTTTAAGAACTCTTTCAACTAGATATATATTAGGATATTTTGTCTTTTGAAGCTCTTGCACATAAAATGCTCCCAATATTGGCTGGCCTCTAATGGCATCTTCAATTAAGTAGGTAATAGGAGAAGTATTCTGCCTTTTTCGAATTTTAAATATTTCGGTTGACCAGTTTGGAGTGTATCCTTTTTCAAATGTTCCTTTATACTTACTAATACGAACATAATCACCCACTTTAAATTTATTTTTCATACTAACGTTTTTTTTCAAACTGACATATCTTTCATATATACGTTTTTTATTCATATTATTTACATTTGCAGGGATTTCATCAATCGTTCGATGGTAATTGTGATTATATTTAAAAATCACATTATTGATGGTGTTATTTATCCAATTATAATTACCTCTCAAACTGAATTCTTTGTATAAATTAGATTTAAATGTTCTAATGAATCTTTCTACTATCGAAGCTTTTTTTGATGAGAATGTTGAATAATGATTAATATTGTAAGACTGCATAAGTTTTTTAAATTTATCATTGTAGAACTCTGTTCCATTATCAGTTTGCAAATTTTTAGGTACGCGCCCTCTGTATAACAACATCTTAAAACTGTTACTAACAATATCTTTGTTTTTACTTTTCAATGGAACGGTCCAAGCATATTTTGAAAATGTATCAATAACAGCTAGAATAAATCTATAACCTTTATTATCGCTAGATATAGATTGCATATCAATTAAATCTGCTTGCCACAGATCGTCTATGTCTTTCATGATAACATTTCGTCGTGGAAAACTTTTCCTAGCATATTTATGAATTTCGTTAACTATATCTGTTTTGCTCATGTTTGGTAATTTACTTGCCTGACTTCGTAATTAATTTAGCAAATGCTTATTATGAACAAACACATCGCACTGAATTAAATTTCTGTTGTTATAAGTATTTATTCCTTAATTATATTAGCTTCTTTTAATTCTTCAATAATAGATAATATTTCATTATCATGATTCATATTGCCAGCATCTCTTGAAGCTAGTAATAATTTTAATCTCTCAACTAATTCATTGGGATCATCCCAATATACTAAATCAGTATTGTTTTTATATTGCTTTAATATTGGTAAATGTCCTCCAAGTTTAGAGCCAGTCTCATTTTCAGAGGTTTCATCAATTAATGGTTTGATTATTTCACGGTATTTAATGCCCTTATCCCCTTTTATTTGACCTTCTTGACAATAATTTCTTTTATGTGCATTTGTGTAATGTAACATGTCTTTATAGATGAGTTTATCTTCATTTGATATTAATTTTAAATCAGGTTTCTTTTGGAATAAAAGTTCTTTTAAACCCGATGTTAAATTGTAAGATCTGTCACCGATTTTAATCAAATTTAAGCTATGATTATTCAAGTTATCAATTTTTGGAAATATTACTGCTTTATTACCCATCAACAAATTTTTATTGTCACTTCTAATCCCGAAGGGTACATTAATATAATCAAAAATACCACAGACATCTTCACCCTCTAAGGTCATTTTTAAATTATCTACATGTTCTTCTGGCTTTGAAGATGAGCTAGTATCAATATCGACCGATATAACATCTTCAGAATTAGCAAATGACTCATTTTCAACATCTTTTAACTTCTGCATTGTCATATTCGAATCAACTAAAACTTTAAGAGGATCTGTGACAGGTTTAAGTATTTTATCGAGTGATAAATTCATCGATTGTTCCTCAGCCTTCATAAGTTTTATTTTATTTTTAATAGAGTCTACAGACTTCATTAATTCTATTTTAATATTTTTCTCCATGTTGAGTTGCCTAAAGAACAACAGCCCTCGTCTAGAGAAGGTTATATACTAAATTAGTTATGCATTTTATTTACTTATATTTATAAATGTCAGTCAAAAGTTAAAAAAGTATCAAAATTCTGTCTATACCGTCCATTAGTCAATGAAGATTCTTTGTTGATAAGTAAAAAAGTATAAGGTTTATTCCAAATAATCTTACAAATGTTTTTAAACTGTTTCCATTCTAGATCGGCATTTACATGTTCTTCATAAATATGTTTTAAATTGACTTCATCTTGTTTAAATATCATAAGAAAATTAACATTATCGCGTAATAATTGTTTTGGAATTTTAGAATAAGTTTGAGATAAATAGAAACAGTCGATTTGTTTATGCCTACCCATACAAAAAAAATTCCGTATATTTGTTTGATTTTCACATGCAACATCATCAAAAATAAACACAGATTTTGTTAAAGCTTCAGCTGGAGATATGACCTGCTTATCATCATCGTACTTATAGAAATTAATCTGTTTTACGCGTCTCAGTACTTCACTTAAGAAACGATATTTTGCTTGATAAGAAGTTTTACAGTAAAGATAAATATTTTTAAACTTTAAACCATTTTCATGTAACAGCAAACTAATCATGGCATTGGTTTTGCCACAATTTGAAGGACCGCATATTATACAACGTATTGAATTAGGCAATAAAGCACTGTGTTTTATTTGGTGAGGAGATTCATAGAAATCTATATTATTAACCTTAAGAGAAATGGGTTGTTTGATCAACCTCATTTTGTCTATTACTTATTTTCTAATAGTTCCTCCCTTATATAGTTTATTATAATAATATAGGATTAACTAACATTTATATATGACAGACTTGTCATACTCCAACACGTTTAAACTTGTATCGTTGAATTTAATTTGAGATGCTATTCTCATCTTACAATTTTAATATGTTTGTGTATTGAAAATAATGATCCTTCAATTTACTATCGTCTATTACAGAAGCAAGTCGTTTCACTTTTCAATATTATTACTGAGCAATATTTTACAGACATTTGAAATACTTATATGAGGTAAGTTTTACGATAAATAATAAATAGGTTATTAATAATATTCGGGTATGCATAATATGTTTAATTTTTGTTTACAGAAATATGTCGTGCTCACCATCTTATAGCCCTGTCTTGGATGTCGTCGATCGCAGCACATTTTCACTATCTAATAATGAGCAAGACGGGACAACGTTACGCGAAGTAAGTGACAATATATATATATATATATATCATTTGGGACATATAATATGTAATGTTTTCTACAATAAACTGTTCTTTTCTTTTTTTTTACAGAATTTGATCGGAGATGACAATCCTATAACTAATCCATTTTATTATGCGCAAGATAGAGATACTTGGTACGCTGAGGTAGCTGCCAAGTCATGCGCAGAGACTCAACGGCAAAAAGCGAAGGAAGTAAAGTTAAAAAGGAAAAATAAAAAATCTTTAAAAAATAAATCTTTTATCGTGTGCAAAGAGCTACAACATGCGCGCCGCGTAATAAAAATTAGCATTCATGATTTGGATGGTTGTAACAGTGTAGAAAACACTGACCCTGACAATGCAAGTGTGAACGTGCAGTACTTAGTGACAAGTGATTATGATGATGTAATGAACGAAACAGAACATTTAATCGGTAAGATAGTTAAGAAGTTAGGTCAATCAAACTGTCTGTAAAATATTGTTTATTCTTGTAATAATATGCTATTTCAAATTCTACTTTACTACCTTAAGTTAATTAAAGTTATTGTAAAACATTATAATTAGGTTAAGGGTATAGAATTGTAAATGAAACAATTGTTATTTTGATACATGTATTTATTTTATTCCATCTGTTAAAAATAAGCCAAATACAATAAGTTCAAATACATAATCATTATAATTTTATATAATTTATAAGTGCTATAAGATTATAGGTACAACATTTTATATAAAATTAAATTATAATACAATTTACATTAGAAGTACAAAATAGTTTGCTTTAATTATAGGTACTTTAAAATTATAAAAAGCTCAATAAAGTTATATAATCCAATTACTTGTTTCTCTTAAAATATTGTATCGTAATGACCCCAAGGTAAAGTTGTTATTTTATCATCCATTATTTGACGTTTATCATCATTTTTTGGTAAAATTATTTTATTAATCTTTTGAGTAAAAATTCGATGATTTTTAGACTTAATTACACACATATCATCTCTGAGTATTTCGCTATTAAATAAAACGTTTTTGTATTTTTGCATGTTTAGTTTTTTAGTAATACATTTTTTAGCACCTTTAGCTTTTTTTATTGTTGATGTTTTTGTACTTATACAGTACGATTTAGCTCCTAAGCCTACAAATTCAGATATAATTTCCCCGCCCAATTCATCTTTAAAGTAACCGGGTATCTTGGCGTTCACAATTGGTATGCAATATTCGTTATTTTTGTCAAAGTTACTAGTATCGAAATATTTTAATTTTAATTTCATGTCTTTATAAAAATCTTCAGTGCGAATTAAATATAAAAGACTATCAGTGTCTGTGTAGCAAAGTTTTAACTTATTTTCATAATGTTTTTTCATGATTGAATAGTGAAATCGATACAAATGGCATTTCGCTATTTCTAAAATACTAAAGCCTATATAGATAGGACGATCTAAAATTATTTTGGTTTGATTCATTTGTATTGATACTAAGGACTCTGATAAAATAGAAAAGTTCTTGAAATTAGGTGCACTGACATATTTTTCAGCCCCGTAAATTTTTTTAGTTGCGTTTGAATTATCTCTCCAAATATTTACAAGTTTAACGTCCACTTGTTTTCTTTTATTCTCTATGGTTTTGCCAAATATAGAATTATTTTGTTTCTTAAAAAAATCTCTTTCAAAATTAGATGTAGCATTTTGTCTCAGTGTAGTATTTAGGGCAATATAAGATTGTAAGAAATTGCTTTGTTGAAATGTTAGAATTCTGTGTATTTTTAATAATTGAAGACCATTTTGCAAGCATTCCTGCAAATGAATATAGTGAATAACATATTTATATTTATTAAAAACATTAGCAATAAGTTTATAATTTCGGCTACAGAACGGAACAAATTTTTCAGGTGCAAATGGTAAATCGGAATGATCACCATGCAAGTAATCAGGGTAATAAAGATCTACTTCAAGTATAAATCCTGTATCAGAATCAGTTGACATGCATAAGATATCAAAATTTAATATTTCGTCCTCAGTCAGAAATCTAAAACCACCTACTGGAAGTTTTTGCATCATAGCGTATCCATATAAATTAACACAATCAAGATAAATAAGAAAATAATCGGGCTTTTTGTTATTGTAATCAGGAAGATATTTATTATTTGCCTTCGCATATCTGAGGGAACACTGAGCAAGTCCGCCTCTTATTCCTTTTTCTATCATTTGATACATTTCTACATCAGAGATAAGATCTAAACAGATTTTCGTATATAACAACATAGCGTCCCAACTTAAGGACGGTGATGACACGTAATAGCAAGGATCTAATCCATAGTGTTTCAAACTCATATTTCTAAAATTTTCAAAAACATCACATAGAAGTAACACGTCACATTTTAGGTACAAATCTGTATATTCACCCAAATTTTTTATGTCAAAAGTTTTCCAAACGTTTAAAGCATGTTCATAGTCTTTATCAGATATAGACTCGGAAGTAAGTTTGTTAAAGAATTGTTTTTGTGATGGTAATTCAGTCTCATCATATTTATGCCAAGAGTTTATATAATCATAGCAATATATTCCTTTTCTTCGAGCAATATCAAATAATTTATTATCATTAAAAAAATATTTTAAGTTTTTGAAATTTTCTGGGTTCATAGTTGCAACTAGTTTGTCCAAACTAGAGCTCAAAAAATTAAATGAATCAATAAACTTTAATTGTACAGCATTTGTTGCATTGACTGTTATAAATTTTGTGAAAGAAATATATTTCTCTTTGTTTCTCGGTATAAGATGAATTCGACCGCTTATATTTGAAAGTTCTTTTATGAATAAGTGACAATCATAGCCGGATAAGTTGTGAAACACTATTGGTATAAACGTGCATTTTTTAGCATTTAAATTGCATGTATTATGAGCAGCTCCTCTATATTGACCCGTAAAGTGATCATGGTCCTTAACAATACTATCATTACATGAAAACTTATTTTTACAAATATGACATCGTATGCTGCTGGTGAAACTTAATTGTTCATTTTCAGTTAATGGCAACATATGTTTGCTCTGTAACAATATTTTATATAAACGTTTTACGTCATTAGTTAGAGATTTGACAAATTTCTTAGAACAATCAGGCCCTCTGTAAGACACAAAATCATTTAATTTCGGATTTGCATTACAGCAAATATAATAAGCAAAACATGTAGCTTTATGAACTTGTATATTTTCTACATATGCGGATTTATTTTTGTCAGAATATTCACGCAACAAACTTTCAAAATCTCCATATATCACTATAGGAACTCTTTGTGTTTTCTCATAATTCGAAAAACTTAGTTTACTTCCTGGCTCAGGTAAAATGGTTTGTATTCCAGAGCATTCATGACAGTGTAACTTCTCTTCAGTGTCAAAATAAATGAAACATTCATCACATAAAAATAATCTTTTTTTATGTTTGGTTAATTGTTTATGCACAAGTTTTTCAAAACTTTTAATTAAACAAAAATGACTTTTTCCGTTTTTAGTAATAAAAAGCAAATTAATGTGGTTCAAACGACGTGATTTAGTTTTAAACAAGGGGCCTGTAACAGTATCATTAGTATCTAAACCATATATATTAATACTGATATCAGGATTATTTATTTCAAAACGCTTAATATCCTTAAAATTTGGAGGAAAACTCATATCTGAAATATCTAGTATGTCAGAATAATGCGGATATGAATAAATTCTGTTTGGATTTATCCTTGACGGAAATATATCAGCTATGATACACCAAAGAAAACAATGTTGATCATCATTCTTTATATTTAAACATGATTTAGTATTGACAATACGTTTAGGTAATTGTAAGTAAGAACCGCCTCGCAAAGGATTATATTTTACGATATTAATTTCTAAATGACCGAGCGACTCAATTGTCCAACCTGACTCTGAAAGTTGAAATTCAGTACATTTGCAAATAAGTTTATCACAAAATAATTTATATAGGTCTGAGATATTTGTGTTTTGCAATACTATAATATATTTCGTGTTAAATGATTTTAAAGACTTTTCATCATTTTTTGGCAACATGTACCAAATAAACAATTCAAAATTAACTTTAACGGATTCATGTCTTTTCAATAATTCTTTAATAAGATGACAAACCTTTTCTGATATTTGTGTCAAAAATATTTCAGGCATAACGCTAACCTCGTATGGATTCACTCTATAACTGATTATTCGATTTCGAAAAGCTGTAGCTATTATACGAACGTTATCAAAACTTGTTTGCAATAGGCAATTCGATTTGTGTATATTAGTTTTTTTGTGTGCAGAACATTTTGGTACAGACATATTACAAACTTTACAAAAATACATCTTTGAATCGAGTATATCTTAGTATCTAGATATCTTTGAATCGAGTTTATCTTAGTATCTTTGTATTGAGTTTATCTTGGTATCTAGATATCCTTGTATTGAGTTTATCTTGGTATCTAGGTATCTTTGAATCGAGTTTATCTTGGTATCTTTGTATTGAGTTTATCTTGGTATCTAGATATCTTTGAATCGAGTATATCTTGGTATCTAGGTATCTTTGAATCAAGTATATCTTGGTATCTAGGTATCTTTGAATCGAGCTTATCTTAGTATCTTTGTATTGAGTTTATCTTGGTATCTAGATATCCTTGTATTGAGTTTATCTTGGTATCTAGGTATCTTTGAATCGAGTTTATCTTGGTATCTTTGTATTGAGTTTATCTTGGTATCTAGATATCTTTGAATCGAGTATATCTAGGTATCTTTGAATCAAGTATATCTTGGTATCTAGGTATCTTTGAATCGAGCTTATCTTAGTATCTTTGTATTGAGTTTATCTTGGTATCTAGATATCCATGTATTGAGTTTATCTTGGTATCTAGGTATCTTTGAATCGAGTTTATCTTGGTATCTTTGTATTGAGTTTATCTTGGTATCTAGATATCTTTGAATCGAGTATATCTTGGTATCTAGGTATCTTTGAATCAAGTATATCTTGGTATCTAGGTATCTTTGAATCGAGCTTATCTTAGTATCTTTGTATTGAGTTTATCTTGGTATCTAGATATCCTTGTATTGAGTTTATCTTGGTATCTAGGTATCTTTGAATCGAGTTTATCTTGGTATCTTTGTATTGAGTTTATCTTGGTATCTAGATATCTTTGAATCGAGTATATCTTGGTATCTAGGTATCTTTGAATCAAGTATATCTTGGTATCTAGGTATCTTTGAATCGAGCTTATCTTAGTATCTTTGTATTGAGTTTATCTTGGTATCTAGATATCCTTGTATTGAGTTTATCTAGGTATCTGTGAATCGAGTTTATCTTGGTATCTTTGTATTGAGTTCATCTTGGTATCTAGATATCTTTGAACCGAGTATATCTTGGTATCTAGGTATCTTTGAATCAAGTATATATTGGTATCTAGATATCTTTGAATCGAGCTTGTCTTAGTATCTTTGTATTGAGTTTATCTTGGTATCTAGATATCCTTGTATTGAGTGTATCTTGGTATCTAGGTATCTTTGAATCGAGTTTATCTAGGTATCTAGATATCCATGTATTGAGTTTATCTTGGTATCTAGGTATCTTTGAATCGAGTTTATCTTGGTATCTTTGTATTGAGTTTATCTTTGTATCTAGGTTTCTTTGAATCGTGTTTATCTTGGGACCTAGGTATCTTTGAATCGAGTATATCTTGCTATCTAGGTATCTTTGAATCGAGTATATCTTGGTATCTAGGTATCTTTGAATCGAGTATATCTTGGTATCTAGGTATCTTTGAATCGAGTTTATCTTAGTATCTTTGTATTGAGCTTATCTTGGTATCTAAGTATCTTTGAATCGAGTTTATCTTGTATCTAGATATCCTTGTATTGAGTTTATCTTGGTATCTAGGTATCTTTGAATCGAGAATATCTTGGTATCTAGGTATCTTTGAATCGAGTATATCATGGTATCTAGATATCTTTGAATCGAGTATATCTTGGTATCTTTGATTCGAGTTTATCTTGATATCCTTGTATTGAGTTTATCTTTGTATCTAGATATCTTTGAATCGAGTATATCTTGGTATCTAGGTATCTTTGAATCGAGTATATCTTGGTATCTAGGTATCTTTGAATCGAGTTTATCGTAGTATCTTTGTATTGAGTTTATCTTGGTATCTAAGTATCTTTGAATCGAGTTTATCTTGGTATCTAGATATCCTTGTATTGAGTTTATCTTGGTATCTAGGTATCTTTGAATCGAGTTTATCTAGGTATCTTTGTATTGAGTTTATCTTGGTATCTAGGTATCTTTGAATCGAGTATATCTTGGTATCTAGGTATCTTTGAATCGAGTATATCTTGGTATCTAGGTATCTTTGAATCAAGTTGAATCTGAGGAATGTAAAATTGACACGTAATATTATTACAAATAAAAGAGTTATGAGTTATTAATTATTATTGGGATATAAAATGGGCTGCACACCTCTAAATTCTGCCTTGGCAGCAGATACGAGATTACCAACAGCCCTCCAAGTCGGAGAGTCTGTATAAACAGAACCCCTATAAGAGAGAAGCGTTTGCTTCCATTTATCCTTCCCAAGCTGCTCAGCCTCTCTTTGGTTATACACCCGAAGCTCAATATAATAATCGCCGTTTCGCGTAAGGTCCTGCTGGTATGAGTTTCCACTTGCTGTTCTTCTGGACAGGGACGATCGCAGAGTAAATGTCTTTAGTGGTTGAAGGCCTTCCTCCTCATCCTGTAACATTGTTATAAAATAGTATTGAAAAATAATGTTCTACCACATTCATTGATTGATTATGGGTACTATACAACAGTAAATAGATTTCTAAATGCTAATTTTAATAGGGAACAGTCGAAGTATATACGCTTTATTGAGGTTCACTTCTTGAGGAATAAATAAATATTCTACGACATTCTACACAACACTATCTAGACACAAAGTACTTAACTAAGCATAGTTTAAGTAGATTGTGTTATGGATTATAATATCATGCTATGACCGTCAGAGCGGAGCAGTAATCAGAAATACTAATGACACGAGTGTAACAGCGAGCCTAGTTAATAAAATAATCAAGGTTTTGAACTTACCGAAGATTCAAGCACGCGAACGCGTTTGCTTGTTTTCAATCGCTTCGACGATGGAGTCTCTGAATCAGAGTCCGCGTCGCTAGCGAATATGTCTTTGCAGGCAGATGATGATGATGCGACCGTCGTAGATTTTTTTGTCCTCTTTGGTTCAGCCTTAGTTTTTAGGCTCAGCTTTGACTTCACCTTTTTAGTTTTGGGTTTTGGAGTTGTGACACTTTGAGTCTCCACATCGGACTCAAACGGATTTAAACTCGCCCTAAAAAGAAGAAGCAGTTATAAGTAATAATTCTTTTTAATTTATTTATTTTTTTACACACATGCCTACCACAGTTTTATCTTGATAACTAAAACTTTTAAATCTAAATAAGTTTCAATACAATAAATAAATCGATAAAACCGATGAGTGGACTATTGTTAAGTTACCTATTGAAAGCAAGCTTACATAGACCTATTATTCGAACCTGTAACTCTTCTGTGCACACAATATGTCAATTAGCAAATAATTACTAAATATAAATATTGGAGTCGAACCAAGATATTTGTGACCAGAAGTAAATGTTATTATCAATCAACCTTAGACGGGAATCGAACCCACAACACTGTCGACCACTTAACCATTGCACCCATCCATGTAGTTGATAACTAAATACTCAAGGCCGGCTAAACCACCCAAACAAAACGTAACTAAGTAGTAGGTAAGTTATAAAATGACATATAAAAATGTGATAGATAGGTACATACATACTTGCTGCAGTAGATGATCGAGCGATGACACTAAATGAACTCGTCACGATCACAAGAAACACCACCAGATGTGATAATGCACAAATTAAGCTGAATTAAATGGTGGATAGAAGAGCAGTTGATTGGTTTATATACTCATAAATCTAAGATAGAGATTACATTAGTTTTTGCTAACGTTGTCGAAAGCATTATTATTTATTTATTTTCTAAATTACTTTTTAGCACTGTTGTAATAAGGTATACAATTATATGATCTTCATTAGTTACTGTGCACACACCCTGCGATTCCTTTATTTGGATGCGGCGACACTCCGTCGCAGATATACGAGACGAAATTCTAAAAAGGAAATCGTATGTACTTTAGCTGCTCGTCACCAATATAAGAAGGGTTTCTCTTTAGACTGGTAGTTAACGATTTTATATGACTAACCAAAATAAAATAACCTCTGACATTTTTTAATTGTTATAATTTCAATATAGCTATCAACCGTAATAAATCCGTAATAAATTAATATGAAATAGCATGCTAATAGCATACTATGATCAACAAAAAATTGTTAGCAGAAATAACTCCAAACCGAAATATTAATTTATACGTTAAAGATAAAGTTTTTTGACATAGGTAGATCAAAACATTGACTTATTAACTAATAGGTATAATACTTAGTTGATTTATTTCCTCCAACAAATTATCATAAAATCCTTTTAAAATCCAATATTGAGGTAACAGCTTAAAATGATGTGTAGGTAGGTAGGTACTTATAGATTGTATAATTATAATAGATAACCAAGAGTGCATTTTCTATATCACATATATGCATTATATTCACACCTGTTTCCCCAACGGGATTGTCAGAAACCTTGGATTTATAATGAGGTATCAAATATTAGTAGGTACATGAGAATTATATACTTAGATATACCATTAAGTCTATAACTCTGCTGTTATTGAGAATGCATAAGAGAATAAACCAATAACAGTTTCGTCCTCGATTCGGGATTTGAACCCGAGACCTCATGCGCAACAGTTAGTCATTAGGGGTCGCTGCGCCACTGAGACAAAAAACTTAAAGTTTATTATGGTCAATTATTTCGCAATACCATTCCCATACCCATTTACGAAAAAAAGTAAGTTTCATACACCTATTTATCTGTTATTGAATACCCATTGCACTCAAGTTTGAAACTAGATGAATTACCTACCTATTACGTTTATGAATGACAATATTTCTATAAACAGCTAACGACCTAACCGAGGCCCTCACCGCTGCATTGCTTTCATAGTCAAGTTCATTATTTCATTACAACGCGATGTATAAACACGAACGAAGTGTTCGCTCGACTCGTTTCTCTCGCGACTTAGGTCCAAAATATACCTATGGTGGGAAGTATATGCTGCGCTCAAGATTTGCTGAGCGCGTTCCAGTCGAACTTGAGAATGTTGTTTATGTTATTATCCCAAGTAGAAACGATAAATTGTATTCCATTGTTGCTATGATAGTAGTATGGCGAGGCATATGTGAATGAAATAATATTAAATCTCTATTGCTATTGCTAATTGAACGCTAATAATCACTCGGCAAAAAATATTGGGGCCTCTGCATCACGCAAAAAATTATTGAGGCTTCTGCATCACGCAAAATATTATTGGAGGCTTCTGTGTCACAAGCCGAGTGAAGCGAGGTTTGTGATGCAGAAGCCCCAATAATTTTTTGCGTGATGCAGAAGCCCCAATAATTTTTTGCGTGATGCAGAAGCCCCAATATTACACTACTGACAAGTTCAAAATTCCGTCCTATAGGGGTTCGGTCCAATAGGACGAATCACAGAAATTAAAAATAATTCATGTTTTCCTTCAGTGATTCGTCCTATTGTTTTTTTTTCTTGGCAACCCATGTGTCGATATGACTAACGGGACAAGATTGCTACTTACGTACCTACCACTTTATTTAAAAGGCCTTTATATTATTCCAAAATAAACTTAACCTCTAGCTAAGTATTTTAAAGATATATAGGTATTGAATTTTTGATTTAAGGCATTCAGGAAGTAGGCGCGTAAAAGTGAGATTTTAAATTTCCGACTTTGGTTAAACCGGATATCACTTCCCGAACGGGCAATGCTTGAATCTGAGGAAACATTAAGATTAATTACAATCAAATATGGAATTATAGTTACTAACACAGTAGATACCTAGGTAACCTACCTAAAATTAACAGACAGCGTTTTATTTAACTAGGTACCTAACTAGCTGTTGCCCGCGGCTCCGCCCGTGTGGAAGGAAATCGGAGTTTCATACAAACTTTCATCCCCTATTGTATACCCTTAGGGGTAGAATTAATCAAAATCCTTTCTTAGCGGATGCCTACGTCATAACATGTACATTTCAGCCCGATCCGTCCAGTGGTTTGGGCTGTGCGTTGATATATCACCTATGTCAGTCAGTCAGTCACCTGAGTTATATATATATATATATTTAGATATTAGTAGGTATGTATGAACTATAAATAATATAGGTCTTTTAGCACTTTTAACTCTCACCTACTTGATCTTTGATAAATGATATTGATAAGATATTATCCGTATCCATAGTAAATAACATACTTGCAATAGATTATTACGCTTACACTACACATTATTAATAAGTTTACGTAGCCCCATACCCCCGCAAAGATAACCGTCAGATTCCTATGCATAAAAAATTACAACAAAAAAGCGGCAATGACGAGAATGAACCAAACACTAAAATTAGCGATACGCATGCTAGACAGACACGGGGTTACCAGATTGAAAACTGAAATGTCCTGAGAAAAACCGGATTTTTATTAATACTGAAAATTGTCTTGGATATTGATATTATGGCAATTCTCTACCTAACGTAATTTACAGTTTAGTAGCCTGCGACGCAATACAATATTTAAGTACCTATATTAGGTGATGGTTTCATTTGTTTCATTCATATACTTAATCAAAGGTGATTTTAAAATTAGTAGGTAGAGGTATATTAAAATGTATTCCATGTCATAGAAATAACCTGAGATTCCATATAGTAAATCTACTTATTTTATGTAGGTATTAAGTATACGATATTCGACAGAACCAAAGTTATCATAAGTAGTTCAAATAGCTTGTCTTATAGGTTTTAGAATGTGCATAAACACGTTTAGATATTTTTACTGTGCATTAATACACATGAAAAATTCATGCATCATGCATACAAATATTTGCAAAAAAACCATGTCAGACATCGGACTCTGACACAGCAGTCGAACGCTCCACTATTACGCCACATACGCAGATGTCGCAAAATCCGGCCGGCTTATAAAAACTCAACAATCCCAAGATCTCGGGACAAGTCCCGAAACATGGCAACCCTGGGAGGACTTCCGAAAAATTACGTCATCTGTGTCTTTGGCCTCTTCGTGTCCGTTACGTTTTGAAATTCGAAGCTCAACGGCATGATTTGGATAACGGATGGGCATCGTGTCTATTGTTTTATTTTAAGTTGTTCGTATTGTGTTATGTAATAATAATACAATCAGATATTTTCGCGCCATTGTAACGTCTTTGGTGACGGCTTTTGTTAAAATATTAATTAGGTATGTTTGAAGGACGCAGATAAGATGCAAATGCATTTTGATTTCAGTCCTTGACGTTGGTAAGTCACCTTATTTAGTAAATAGGTGAAAGTACGGTGATTAAGAGTTTATTTCATCACTGATACTTGGTTACCACTATTACGGCCGTCCCCTATTACGTCGTGGGACCGAAAATCATAATTAGCGAAATCTGGGAATACCCTTTGAGGATTACCAGACCGACCAGACGTGTCTGTATGATACGAACAGAAATAAATTGAATTATATCTCATTGAGTAAAACGTTGACAAAAAAGTAAAATCATACAGACAGCCTCTGAAGCGTGGAAGTAGTGATACGGCTGCTACGAACTACGCAGAAGGTCGCGGGTTCGATTCCCGCTCTGTGCAAATACCTATATGCATGAATATGGGTATTTGCATGTGTCTGGTCGTGCCTCGGAGAGCACGTTAAGCCGTCGGTCCCGGTTGTCTTACGAACATCTATGGCAGTCTTTGTGGGTTCAGCAGCGTCGTAGTTACCCTGACTTGAAAAAACAGACCACGGACCACCCGGACTCCGGGGTTAAACCCGACCGGGATTAACGCAAGGATGATGTGTTAGCATATTTTCCTCACTGAATTTTACTAAGTAAAAATGGAAAAGTGTAGTTTAAAGAAAGGATTTCCACTGATGAAAAGTTGCGGAAGGCGGAGGACCGGCAGAAATGGCGCACATTGGGAGAGACCTATGTCCAGCATTGGACTGCTAGAGGCCAATTGATTGATTGAAATTAAAGTTGTGACGAAATACTGTAGGTCTGTTTCTATGTTCATTTATTCTATAGAACTAATAATAAAAGGCATTAATAATAGTTTAATCACTAAAACGTGGTAGATGCCAATATATTTTGGTGGATTATAGTCACAGATATCCGCCATTACCTATAGTTTTTTGGTAGAATTTCCTTATATGGATGACAACAAAGTAATTGCCTTGCAATATCCTCTATAGATACACCTTCTTATCGATATGAAGATATAATACGTAATGATAAATAAGCAGAAATAGATAGGCTAAGCTTACTGAAATTCCAATTATTGTATGATTCTATAATTTAATTTACAATGTTAATCATTTATTAGTAAATCTAAGTAGTTATTGACTTCACGTCGCCTGTAAGCTAAAGGAAAAGTCTCGAAAAGAGGGTGACCATCAAAAACATGTACCATGTTAACAGTCGTGGCACTCAGCTTGACGGCCTCGTTAGATGCCTTTTCACGCCCCCCTAAAAGGACCCGGGACTGTAGGAAGAAGGAAACACGTGAGCTGGCAGGGAGTTCCAGGTCTTAATAAGTAGTGCGGCAGTATTAAGAATCGCTAAGAATAAGTTCTAATCGGAAATCAGTACAAATAAATAATAAATATTCCACAACATTCTACACAACGCTTGCTAGACCCATGGTAAGCTTAATTAGCTTGTGTTATGAAATCTAGAATGCGGATAAACATACTTAAATACTTTTTTTGTAAATACATACATACATACAAATGCACCCACAAAACTTACTGCTGTGTGCATGGTACTCATCATCACAAACTGATTAAAAAAACACATAGGTACCTAATGAGAACACTAGTAATTTTTCCACAGTATTTATTTTATTGAACCCTGACTGGTTTCGCTTTCTATCTAATTCAATCAAAAATCCAAACTAAATCAATCAACAGTATAAGTAGTACTTCTGAGTAAAAATTAAAAAAACTACGATCTTTGTCATCATCTGTAATAACCTTGGTCTTATTTATAAATTTAAAAGAATTCTATAAGAACATTCCACACAGCCTTTCATCCCCTATTTTGCCCGTTTTAGGTTTAGGCCCTGCGTTGATACGAGTAAATCAGTCAGTCGGGACAAGTAATTGTATATGTATTATTACCTGAGGTTCTCATAATATATCATTTGTCATCTATACCGATTTATTTACATTCCAGTCAGATATAATCTCGTTAATCACTCCTTTCCTTATCATATCCTGGGAGGTAGGACATGCATTTGTAATTTGAACTTTCAGATTGCCTTACCTATGTTTATTTGATGACACGAGACATAACTGATAAATAAATATACATACTTTATAACTGGTTAATACTAGATGTACCTATTTACTTTATAACTTTAAAAACAAAACTTAACTTAAGTTTAAAAACAATGAAATTCACAATCTGCCTAATCCTCACACAAATCCTCCATCTTCACATTAACCACATTCATTGTTGGTTGTGATGACGTTTCTGAGAAGATTGATTTCAGTCTAGCTTCTGATAACGTACTCTGAATTGTGCTCTGTGTTGCTATAGCAACGTGTAAGGGAAGCAGCCTCAACTGCGCAGCTACACTTAAAGCAAACATATGGAATTCATCTTCTTGTTTCATTTGTACATTATTATGGATATTATTTACAATATTTGATACAGTATCTTCTAATCTGTATACAGTAGCGTAAATAGATTCATATGGTCTTTTTCTACGGTTTACTATTCTTGCATTTGATGTTCTTATAAAACGGTTATTAGTGGCAGTTGTTTTAGGTTGAGCGGTAAGGGCGTTGTTTGAAGCTATTGCCGAATCTTCTATTATTTCTTGATCTGATTCGTCGAATGATTCTTCGATTGTGATAGGTTCCACTTTTACTTCCACCTCTTGTGTTGGTTCGATGTCATTCTTAGCTGGTTCCTGTAACAATTTTTTTTTGTTTGTTATATATCAAGCGGGAAAGGGCAAAAGGGAATCGAAATAGCTGATCAATGCTTCAATTATTCAAGAGTTACTTGAAGAACAAATATGGAAGAAGAAAACTTAAATTATGGATAGCAACGTGGATAGATTTCTCGACATAGATTCTTGGGTGCTCGGAGTAAAGATATGGTATCGACCTCCGAGTTCAGGAGATCCTGTTTATTGTAAAAAACGATTATGAATGACTACAAATCATTTTGTTTACTATATACTACATAGCTTCACTCTGCTCGGGTATATAAAAATGTGATATCAATTTACTTAAAGCGCTTTTTCCAAAAATTATATTATAAAAGAAAAAGAAATTCTTGGCTACTGGTGATATGGATATATGATAAATGCTCAAGTCATGCAGAGTCTTTTAGTATTCCAGAATGCACGATTTCCCTATTTTTAAAGGAAATTTTGAATGTTATATTGTTGTGTAAATTACATTATGGTAAGTGAAACTTGTAATCAATTTCTAAACGGTACATATGTATTTATATAATTGGAATAATATTTATATCTAACTAAGCATTACTACATTCACACCAAGCATCGCTCAACACTCGGCAGAGCCGACAGAACGAGTGTGACACCCCTGGCCCTCGATTCTACTAAAGCTAAAACATTGTAGTGCCGCAGTCACAGCAAAAAAGTACATAACATTTTAGACTTTAGTTTTATACAATTAAAGTCCAAAATGAAATGAAAACAGTTTCATTACACTTTTTCAATTACTCTGCAAAAAGCCATTTAATTTTGAACCTTAAGCGTATGGCATTAAAGTCTGTTTATTTAATGCTGTTTTTGCAGTGGCGGGCGTTGGCAACCAAGGCTTGGTAACGTTACCAACTAACAGAAAAATTAACGTTAACTAACGTTAATTTTGAATTGAACCATAGCAAACGTTAAAAAATATTTAACGCTACTAGTTAACACTATACTTTTTAACGTTATTCATTAACATTAGTTTGGGTGGGAATTTTAACGGTATTTGGTGACGTGTTTGACTTTAGCATAGCCCTGGGTGTTACAGCTTGGTATCCACTTTTCATTTAAGTGATA